>OY720304.1:13110192-14502293 GCA_963082785.1 Philonthus spinipes
TGGCTGAGGTGCAGATTGAGTTGATGGGGATTAATTTGAAGAGAATGTATAAAATGCATGGTGGGTTGGTTTTTAATAGTAATATCACGAGAGAGTGAGAATAATGTGAAAATAATTTGAAATATTTTTGAAAAATTATTGCCGGGAAATAGACACGAAAGCCTATACGACTTGAATAGCAGAATTTTTGAGAAAATGTACCAAATGATTATAATTAATTTATTATTTTCAAATGCATCACACTTGCATGTGATATTTGTTAGATTAGATTATTTTTTTGACGTTGTGAAGAACAGAGTATTATCTTAAGTAGTAATTTTGTTATAATATATTAAACATCATGTTAACTATAAACTAATCTAAATTTAATTATATATAATGTGCTAAAATTTATGAAATTCCATTGTCATATTGGACAAATTACATCTTTCATTATTCATGAAGGTAATCTTTATTATACAATAGAAATGTTTCTTTTGGATATGTCTTTATTTGATTGTTGAAGACCATTTGAATAATAAATAAATCAATTATTTTGCCAAGAAAATAGATTCAATCTATTCAACAAAATTCTAACTTTCGTTTGTAAGGAAAGCTAAATTTAAATTCACTTTTATTGTATAATTTTGTTGTTCGGATAGTATTTTCGTTTTTTTTTTTTCAATAAAAATGAAAAACTATTTAATATTTTATTCAAATTTAAATATTTTCCATTCTGATCCAATACCCTTGGTTATCTTTCTGGGAGTAGCATGAGTCCACGCTTATATATTTTTTTTTTGCAAAAACTGATTTAATTGATATTTGTATCCTCATTTGAATTAAACATTTTACCTACCATCTAAAAAAAAATAGAGATCAGAACGATAATCCGAAGGTGCTTAGTCTGGAGAGTATGTGGATTCATGTTATCCTATATTGACCAATTTTTGCCTTTTTCCTTTAAGCAAATTATTCAATTGTTCCAATTGATGACAGTACAGTTCAGAATTAATCATTATGTTGCTCAGTAGAGGCTCAAAACAAACGATTCTTTTGAAATCTCACCAGTAGCAAGCATAATCCTTATATAGCTTTCGAAGTGCTTCGAGAAGATTTATCTTTTCTACTCCAGGATCTTTCGCGCTTAACATTATTTTAGATAACCTATTTCTCGTCTCCTGTATTATCACTCACTTCAAAAATGGATTGAGAAACAAATTATAAACGTTAATGCGGTGCATTTTTTTCCCGTAAGAAGATGGTGATCATAATGTGAAACTTTGAGATTAATTCTAGCCCTTTCAACAAAAACAACTAATTGTTATTCACATTTGCAAGAAAAAAAAAAGAAATTACTTTTCGAAGAACCCAATAATTATTACCAATTTATAATAATAATAATTAAATAATAAAATAATTTAAGAATAATAAGAAGAAAAAGGCAGAAAGACTTTTGGTCGATAGCCAATAACTAAACATAAATGATTTATAGATTTGAAAGTATAGGTAAATAGATTTTGTAAAGACGTTTGGCAATAAAGATTATTTTATTTTATTGTATTATTATTTTATTAAATATTTCTTAGATGTATCAGAGAATCAGGAATCAATACGAAGACGCATGGAGGGCATTTACGATATCCAAACAAAGCTGGAGAAGATTGGGAATATGTTCGGTCACGCTAATTTGGAAGAAGGCGCGGTGAATAGCACAGTAACCGGGGACCCGGACATTGAAGTGAAACTAGAAAAGGGCGACGAGTGCGTGACGGAGACTGTGGAAGATCAAGTGAACGTTAGTTAACTTTCAAATGTTTGATAGGTGTCAAATTGACTTGTGATTTTCAATAAATGATATTTTTTTTGTTCGGAATGTGGTTTTGTGTTGTTCTTTTGACGGGATTGCAATGTGCAAGAGCAACTGTAATGCCGTTGACAACAGATACTGGTAAGTGATGATTGTAGTTAAAAAGTAATTTAAATTTACAAAGTTTTTCTATTGCATTTCCATCAAATAAGTAATTCTTTGTTTTAAGTATGGGGATCTATTATTGAAACTGATACATACCAGTTTCAATAATAGATAAATAAAAATGATTTGAAAATAATTAATAAATTATTTTCACATTTAATTTATTAATTATTTTCAAATCATTTTTATTTAATATATTTAAATAACTGTGACCAAGTGAATGAATAATACTCTTTTCTATGAAACTGGTATGATTTCACACCAGTGGTGAATGTCATAAAAACTACACGTTTTGTGTGAGATTTGCGATTACCCCATTCTTCAAATGCAATTTTCATGAAAGTGCATTGATAATCGATTTCAAAAAATGTTACTAAATCTATACATTTTTTGTGATATTTTCGATTACCCTATTCTTGTAATTAGTGACGTTAACTAGTTTCCGTATGCCGTTGTATTTCATTGACCACAATTACTTTATTTTTCACAATAATTCTTTGCTGTGTAATACTGGACGACAAACGCTATTGCATTTAGGGAGGAGCCAACCCCTTTCTGAAATGGTGCGACGAGCATCAACAAACGCGAGCCTTTTTAAAACGATCATTGAAAAACGGTTGTTTTTTTTAACCCAATTATTAAATGTATACACTTAAATTAACCAACATTTTGGGTATATTTAGTTTCAACAATTCCCTAGTTATGTTGTGGTGAAGTTTGTTTATTATTATTCGATTTTTTTATGAAACTATTTAGGTATAAACTGGAGGAATCATTTCCGGTATATTTTTTTCGTACACAATGCCCAAAAGGATAAAAATCAATGAATAGAAAACTTTTGTAACCATGAAATCTCTCCTCAGGCGAAGATAATTAATATCATATTTAATAACTTATTTGTAATTTGGGTTAACAGTTTACATTGAATTCTCTATAAGCACCCATATACACATAGCCCTCTTAAAGGAAATTACACGGACTTTTCTTACATTAAATGTCTAAAATCATTGTTTTCCTTCGCTACTGTTGCGAATCACAATGGATTTTATGAATAAACACCCTTGCATAACACTATATTCTCTATTACGCCAAAACTTTTTCACAGTTTGTGAATTTTATTTCATCTCAATTTATATTTCAAGTAAAATGGCTTTAAATCCAATAATAAAAAAATTATCTATGCATGGTAAAAAATTCAAAGAATGGTTTTGGTGTAAATTGTGTTAAAATATTCTTAAAATTTGGTGTAGAGCATGAACTCGTTAAAGAAATGTATCTTTAATGATTTCATGCTCTACACCAAATTCTAAGAGTATTTTAACATAATTTACACCAAATCCATTCTTTTAATCGTTAAAGAAATGTATCTTTAATGATTTCATGCTCTACACCAAATTCTAAGAGTATTATTTAACACAATTTACACCAAATCCATTCTTTGAATTGTTTTCCATTTTACCATGCATTGCTAATGTGCAAAAACAAAAACAAAATAATACAAAATTTAAATAAGCAATAATTAAACAAATGTTATGAGATGAACAAAATGAAATATTTCTTAAATAACTTGGCTAAACATTGTATGTATGTACAATAAATAATTATCAAATATGAATAAATAACACAAATTATCAAGAAATTGAAACTAGATCATAAATATTGACAAAACTCTCTCTCCAATGGCTCTACAGACCTCTATCGGTCCCTGGTGGGAGACCAACATTTGCCTCCAAATTTCTTTGGTCATGGCTACCCTTTTCCAGTTTCTGGTCCTGAGTATTTCCTTGGCATCCTTGTCAGTCTTGTCCTTTCATCTTGTTCTTGGTTTTCCCTTAGGTCTTACTCCTTGTGCTCCTCTATTGAGGAGCTGTTTTGGCACACTTCTCACAACATGTGCAGCCCGTTGTAATCTTTGGATCTTTATAAGCTCTGACAACATTGGTTTCTTGTAATAGTTGTATGGTTCCTGGTTGTATCTTGATCTTCATACATTATGTTCATGTATTGAACCTAAAATCCTTCTTGGAATCACCCTGTCAAAAACATCTATATTATAACTAACTAACCATCTTTATTCAAATGTGTATATGTATGTACAATAATATACAAAAATTAGAATTATATTCTGTAGATGATGAATCGGCTATCGACCGGAGGTCTTTCAGCCTCATCTATATTATATTCTGAATAAATTCCTCATTTAACCCGTGGTGAAACATTTTTAATTAATAATGATAAAAAATTAAAACACTTGTTTCTTTTTATTTTTCACAGATTTTACCACCAAAAATCAAGGTTTTTTTAAAATTATCTACCATTATTACATCTATATTGTTTGCTAGCTTACATTGCTTTATAAATCCGAATTTTGATGTTCCTATGAATATCTCTAGATTTAAATAATGTGCTGGTGCGTAGTAAGCTATATTGGCTAGCATTATTCTTCTTCGTATTTCACTTGCCTGGTTGCCATCCTTTGTCAGTTCCATTCCGAGATAGACAAATTGTGTGGCTGCCTCTATATTATCTTTGGTGTCGCAATTTATGGTTCAGTTCAGTCTTGCCTATAACATCGTTTTCGTTTTTTTAGATTCATTCTTAGTTCTAATGTTTTTGCTGCATCCTTTAATTGCTTCGTTTGCTTCCCTCCTTCTAAAGTAAAATAGTAAAACTGCCCGAAGAAACATATTTAATTTGTAAAATAAATAATGCTCTTTATTAATACTTGATGCTACAGATTGAACGATTATAACATTTTAGAATTTGATTTTGAAATCCGATAGAAAAACTTTATAATTATAATAAATGGAAAGATAACGCAAGCGCCATCTATTGCCTAATTTCAAGTGACATTATGAATAATATCCCCAAATTGCTCACGAGGGTTTGACGAGATCCGTATGACCGAAATGGTGATTTATCCTTAAGCTAGATGAATGGTGGTTAAACATTTTATTAAATGAATTTCGTTTCCAGTTCTCATAAGCAAAATAAGTTCGCCTTCCTTTAGTGGACGAAACAACGATTCTCGGTCTACCTTGTAGATCTAAATTGTTGTCAATGCCACATGAAATTAGGCAATAGTTGGCACTTGTGTTATCTTTCCAAGTATGATTCTTCATATCAGGTTATTTAATCACACCGCACGGTCGGTTCAACCGCCTTCATCAAGGCATTGGAGATGGAACACACTGGTCTGACGGGGTCAGAAAAACAGAAATGGCCATCACCAGTTATCCATACGCTAGATGAATGGTAGTTGAACAGTTTACTAAATAAAAAACTTTAGAATAAATTTAAAAATGTTGTATTAATATTCTTTTGTTTTCAGGGGATGTTTTAGAAAAAATAATTGCCTTTATGAAAGGTTCCGTAAGTGTTCTGAAAAATAATTAAATCAATTGTGTTTTATATATTTGGTTTTCTTTTAGGTGCAAATTACCTTTAACGTATTTCATCCAAAAAATCAAGAAATTGAAAAAAGAACAACCTGGCAAACATTTGTAAGTTCATTCAAATGATAATTCATATGAGAATTTGTATGATGATTTGAATTATTATAAGATAGTTAGAATTGTATTACATTTATTTATATTTTTAAGTGTTTTTATTGCTATTATTAAGGAATATTAATATTAATAACAAGCCTAAACTTATGGAACAACGAAATCAAATGAAATTAATTTGTTAATTAATAATTAATTTAATAAAATTGATATTTACTTAAGAAAAAGATCACAAACAATAAGAATTAATAATGTTCTTCGTTTGCTACTACAAATAATGAAGTATTAAAGAACATTCATTATTCTTATTGAAATTGCCTTCTTTAATTCTATTCTACCTGGCTTGATCACACTTTTGTGAAACAAACCATGTGTAATTAAATTTTTAAAACTTTAATTATTAATATCATCATTATTACATTACTTATCCTGTTACTTATAATAATATTCTAATATAAATTTATTTATTAAAATTAACAAACAACTAAAAATGTGTATAAATGATTCTAGCAATGGATTTCGGCGTCTCCACCATCAGTTGGTTTTCAAATCGAGATATTAATTCTTCATTTTCTTTCAGTAGCTATTTAATTTGGGCTTATTGATTAAAATCAAATAACCAAAAAGCTTTCATTTATTTATTTTACAAACAAGTATTTAATACATTTGTTGAAATTTGTTAAATGAAATTTAAACCGTGTTATTTTTCAAACATGATTGTTTATTTTTTTAATTTTCTTTAACTACTTGTTTAAAAAAATCACTAATAAAATAATTTTCAAAATTCTAATTTATTTCTTTATTAATTTTACAAATCTACACGGTCTGTTGACGCTGTTCACCCGCTGTTGGACAATTAAAAAAATAAATAAAGGGGATTGTTTATTTTAAATTGCCTTTAATTTATTGACTTAAACAAAGAATTTACAATAACATGTAGCAATAAAATCACTTGTACAACCTATTATTTTTTTTATTTATTATTTCATACATGTCTCTGTGTATGTTAATGTAAAAACTATATTTTTATCTAGTATAACTTATAATTAATGGTTTTAATATTTAGACATTGGTAGTTCATATTGTATGAAATAAATATGAATAAATTATTAAAAATCAACCAATAAAACACAGATTAGATTGAATAACTTTAAATTCACGACTATTAGCCCATTTTCAAGAGAATTTAAAATGGGCTAATAACCCGAAACTAGTCTAATCTGTGTTTGTTTTATTGGTTGATTTTTAATAATTTATTCATATTTATTTCATAGTATAACTTAAGTTTTTATGAAAGTGTTATGTACAAAAGAATGGTAGTCACTTTCATAAAAACTTAAGTTATACTATTAACCCTAAAATTAATGTACGAAACTTACCATTATCTTCAGTGTTGCCAGAAAAGTAACAATAGATGTAAAAAAATGGCGCAAAAAAGAAAGCTCATAAAAACATGCACTTTCTTCGGAAGCACAAGTACAACTGATCATACGGCCCATCCTACCCTATGAGTTTCATGAATATAGATTTTACACATTCAGAAAATACGTGAAGTAAGGATCGAATTCCTTATTTATATAATTGTAATAATATAAATCACATATAGCTGGAATAACAAAACTAGTGTATTGTTCGATTGTGATAAGATACATATCTGTCATTTGGTATGACAGATATGTATTGAGACGTCTCATTTTATCAAACAAATCATTTTTTAATGAAGCATATATAAAATTGTTGAGAAAAATTGTATTTAAATTCTAAACATATTTTCTAAATTTAGTTGTCCTATATTGGTTTCCCTCCACAACAACCGGAAGAAACAGCTGCCCAACCATTGATCGTTGTCAGCACTGTCTACATCTTCTTATTCTTATTATCTCTAATATGTTTTTACGTGAGTGAGGCATGTTATCCTTGTTGAGATGAATTTTTATTAAATGTTGTCCTGTTTTCAGGTTTTATTTGCGAAGAATTATTTTACTCAAGAAAAAACAAGACAGCACTGTATCATCATTTCCAACAACGGCGATTATGTAAATCAAGAAGGGGAACTCGACAGTGACGTGGAAGTTCAGTGTAGTAATTGCAAGTACAGTAGATGGTCTGACTAGATTTTTTTATGATGTTTTTATATATTTTTAAAATGTATTATTTATTATACAATATTATTTATGTTATTGATAATTTTGAAATTTGTTTTAATTAACTATTTTTATGAAAGTAAGTGTTTATTTTGAATACATAATTTGAACAGTTGTAAAGTTTCGATTTTACCTTTAATGGATTAGGTTCTTTCTTCCTGGGCTGTGGCTTGTGTAAAATAAAAAAAAAACTAAATACTTTTTATATTTCACAATGATGGATCTATTCTTCATATATACAAAAAATCTAACTATTTTTTTGATTATAAAAAAGAGAAGACTAGAATTTGTTTAACGAGTATCTTATTGATGTCAGTACTGTGCTGTAACTCAAGTGTGTCTGACTTTCAAAAGTTATTTTCCAAAAGGAGTTACTTTATTGAATAAACATAGTCTCTAGAGGGGGCACGCATAACGCTGGGTGAACTTTCTTATCTCCAGATAAGACATATAATTTAAATTTTCTATTAGTTACAAAAATATTCACTTTTGTAACTAATGGACATTATTTGTTTTACCCAGAGTTATCTGCGCCTGCTCGGATTCGAAAAGTAAACACAATTATTATGTCTGTTATGTTTGGTAGTGAATACTGGTTCAATTATAATAATTTGTAAAAAACAACAAGAAAAAAATAATATTTGGAATGCATGAAATAAGCATGATAAAATTAATAATAGTAAGTATTCACAAACCAAAGATAACATGACGATAATTTTTGAAAAACAAAATAATTTTAAAATAATAAGATTTACGAGAAATATTATAAATAAACTATATATTACACAGTATTAAGACGTTGCTGTGGGTCAATGACTACAGGTTTGTTCGTTGCATGAACTACGGCAAGTTTAATATTTTCCGCCCTGACATCAATGTAAATCTTATTATATCATATCACAAACTTCCATTCAGTTCAACTTAGTTGATGTCATTGTTCTGATTGGTTGAATATATTCCTGTGGAATATATATATCTGCAGCCTGTTTTGTATGTAGAAATCGTATTTTGTAAATGTTTCTTTAATGAATCATAAAAATGGTGATGTGTCCATTTTGTTATTTCTTACCTTTTACAAAAAATCCCGCAATATTTTTCTTGAACATTTTCCAGTCGATCGCGATAGATTTATTGAATTACTGAAATATGAAAACATTTTAATGTTTTCTTTGATATACAAATAATTGTTTATTTCTAAGGGATATTATCAGGCAGTCGAAATTCTTCCTATAAGCGGAAGAATTTCGTCTGCATGAAAACTAAAGGTCCTACAATAAAGAAGTTATATTACAAAAAGTATTTAATTTATCATGAAATACAACTTTTATATTAAATATTTTTCTATCCGCAAAAAAAATGCTAAGAATATAACTCAAGAACTAAAAATACAACAAAAAGATAATACAATAAAATACTTATTTATTCAAGATATACAGCTATTATTTCAAAAATTATTCAATGCGTTCAATATATGTCCAACAATTGTAGAAAAATAAAAAAAATAAAAACGCTAAGAGTAAAGATGCACTTAATGAGTTTTGATTCTGACCAAGAGACTTTAAGATCTTTCCACTATTAAAAAATATAACGTTTGGGTTCAATTCATTCAGCAGTTGATACACCATTGCGGAAACATTATTTTTCAAAAATCTATGGATTAGATTTAGAGGACCTCAAAACGTGTATATCCTTTAAAATTGGCAATTAGAAAATTTATACGATCACAATACTATCCCTTGGAAGAAGGTTCGGGGAAAGTTGGAAATAAATATTGGAAACAAAAAATACATTCGTAAAATTTATTTTAATAGAATTCAAACATATGTATTTTTTAAGAATACAAAACAAATTATTCAATTGGTACAATTCCTTCTCCGCCGCAGTTTTCATTATTGGCATTTAAAACATATTCCTAAAGAAATAAAAATGATTAATAACATATGATCGAGAACTTTTCTCCTCTATAGTGCTTTGATTTTTTAGATTATTTTACATTTTGTTGACATCAGTGAATAAAAATAGACAAAACACATGTTTTATTATTTATAAAATGAAATTCTTCAATTGGTTACAATAATATAATCTATAGCGTGTGATTATTTTTATTGCCAACATTATTTTCATTTCGTTATTGCGATTTTTTTCTAGCGACCACAATCAATTTAGAGAGATTATTTTTGATGAAAATATAACTGAGTTGTTTAGGAATATTCTAAAAAAGAAAAATGGATAAGTTATCTGTGAACTTAGGAGTTTTGGTTCAACCGCAGATTGATTCTAAACGACCAAATGGTGGATTTCCACTAAAACGTTCCCATAAAGCCTTAATTTTAGAGAATTATTTAATTCACTAGAAATTGTTGGAAATTATTATTTTTCGAAAGACCAAATAGTCCACATTAGTGGAAGAACAGGGGATGTTTCGACATCTACTTGAACTCGTGTCTTGTTTTCCTTTTCTGCACAGAAAACTAAATAATTATTGTTACTTATTATATAAATGTGAAATTTATGTACTGGAAGGAAAATAAATATTATTATTATTATTATTATTTCTATTATTATCGAAAGTCTTTAATATCTTTTTCTGGATTTATTTGAAAAGAAAAAAATTACAGAAAATGGAAAAAGGCGAATTTCGGCGAAAATCCTAAAATCTCCAAATTAATTGAGTTTATACTAAAATGTTTCTAAACAACAGGAGCATAGGTTGTGAAAATTTTTAATAAGATTGAATAATTGGTTTAGAGTCAGCTTGCTCGCAAAAAGGGCATATGAAAAGTGATCGAAATTTCATCTCGTTTTTATGATTTTTTTCTAGCGACCATAAGCGACTTAGAAAGTTGATTTTTAAAGAAAATCTAATTGGATTATTTACGAGACGAATGTTAAAAATCCCTTTTTTAAGTTGTTTGTGAATTTATTGATTTTGTTCCAACCGCAGATATATTCAAAACCATCAAATAGCGGCTCTCCACAAAACCGTTCCCATAAGGTACATATTATTTCTACAAAGTTACTTAAGTAGCCAGAAATGGTTGAAAATATTACCATTTAAGAATCGAAATGCTGAAAATCCCGTTTTTATAAGTTATCTGTGAACTTAGTAATTTTGGCCCAACCGCAGATATGACCAGCAACCAAATGGTGGGTTTAAGCCTTTGTAAAATAAGCGAAAATTTTGTTAACGGTTTCCAATTATTTTCTGGCGGCTTCAGATGACTTAGGAAAATGATCTTTTAGAAAAATATACATGTATTCCTTAAGAATCGAGCTCGTTTTTCAAAATTATCTGAAAACACAATAATTTTTAAGTAATCGTAGATGCGTTCAAATCATTATTATTTTTATTCAATATATTGTTGTATTATATATATATATATTGTATTGTTAAATAAGAATAACATTTTTACGAAAGTCTACATGAATGTTTTTTTTACAGGATTGGATGTCTCCCTCAGAACCATTAAACTTTTGTCCAAAACATTTTTTTTTGTACAATGCATATTTTACACCCTACGAACTTTATTAGTTTGGATTTACCTTTGCTATTACCCCGCCATCTATCAAGATTTCAACAATATTCCTCAGATAAAACTTTTTTTAATAATATTTTAAATTAAATAAAAATGATTTGAATATAATTAATAAATTATTTCCACATTTAGCTTTGTGATATTTTGACTTACGGTCGAAACTGGTTGGAGAAAATATAAATAAGTGAAACAAACCAAGTGTTTTAATTTTAATTAAATCATCATGAATTAATTCAAAAATGTTTCACCACGGGTTAAGTGAGAAATTAATTAAACATTACGTAAATACTTTAGACAAATGCACACTAAAACAACTACTTCTCGGGCAAATACCCTGCCAGATATTGAATTATATAATGTACACTTGCTGTCGGATATCAATAAAATATTCAATCATGCAACAATTTTTTATCCGAGAAAAATTCAATGTAAAGAACAAAAAAGAACGTTACTTAATACATTACAATTCAATGTCTGGAGAGGTATATGCCTGAGAAGTAGTTGTTTTAATGTGCATTTTTCTAAAGTATTTGTGCATTGTAAGTCAAAATATCACAGAGCTACATGTGGAAATAATTTATTAATTATTTTCAAATCACTTTTATTTAATTCATTGAAATAACTATGACTAAGTACTTTTTTCTATAAACAAAATTTTAGTTTTTATTTTAAAATATCTTTTGATTATAGGCGTTTACTTGATGAAACTCCAATATGCACTGTTTGTAAAAAAATAACGTTTTTTTTTAATAAAAAATTCAAAGCACTTTAGAAGAGAAAAGTTCTTGATAGTATAGTATATCAATTGAATTAGTGGCAAAAATATGCTCAAATCAATTACCTTTTCGTTCTTTATAATACACTCAGTGTAATGCCTCTTAGTAAAATTATTCATTGTCGCAATATAACACGGAAGCGATTGATTATAAACAATCTCCCTAGGATATTCCACAATGGGTTGATGGACTTCTTCAAAATGGCAACATGTGCCATTGACACCAATGAACATTAAGTTGGTCCCGTTGATGTGTTGGGATATATAAGGACTAAAATTAAGTGGGAAAATAAGCATGATTTTAATAGTTGAATTATAGCAGCCACAAAATACCAATTGCATCCTTTTTTGTCTTTCGCGAAATACGTGTGGCTTTTGTAGAGAGAGTTATACATTTTCAACTCGATGTCACAAGGTGTTGGTATAGTTTTTTGCAGCTTCCTACGGATGTATTCGATTGTTTTACATTTTATAGGAGTTTTGCACGGTATCTCCTTCTTTACATCCTGAAATATATTAAAAATTAATTATTAGAATTTGGTAAAAGTAAAAAATATTTATATATGGTGGAAAGAAATAATAATAAATCTAACAAATGTCAAGTGTAAGTGCAAATATGTTTAATTAATTTCTCACTTAACCCGTAGTGAAACATTTTTGAATTAATTCAGGATGATTTAAGTGAAATTAAAACACTTGGTTTGTTTCACTTATTATAAATAAGTGAAACAAATTTAATTTAAATCATCCTGTAGTAAGTGCAAATTTTGATAATTTAATTGTTTTTTAAGTTTATACTTAATCGATGGTTTTACTTGATGAAACTCAATAATACACTAGTTGTAAATAAAACCACAGTTTTTTAAGTTCACAAAATTTATTGCAGAGACTGCTAAAATTGTTTTGCGAAAATAAATATTGGAAACAAAAGTTGTATTCGCAAAATTTATTTTCATAGAATCCAAACATATGGGTTTGGTGTGGTAAGTTGCATCATTAAAAAAAAAGATATACAAATTGTAACATTTTAATTCATCACGTGGAATATCTCGACGAATATGCATCGTACAAGAAAATGTTTCCGATAAAAGTTTATTGTAAATAGAAAAGAGTATTCATTCACTTTGTCACAGTTATTTAAATATATTGAATAAAAATGATTTGAAAATAATTAATAAATTATTTCCACATTTAGCTCTGTAACTTTTGACTTGCTTTACGTAAGTACGTTAAACAAATGCACATTAAAACTACTACTTCCCGGGCAAATACCCATGCCGGGCATTGAATTACATAATGTACACCTGCTGTTGTATGTCAATAAAATATTGCATAATGCAACAAATTTTTATCCGAGAAAAATTTAATGTAAAAACAACAAAAGGAACGTTACTTAATATAAGGCCATCTGCAGACACGTGTTTCGGGCTCTATCCCTCGTCAGTACAGCTATGCCTTACATAATTTAAAGATGTTAAAATAAATCAATTAAATTAATTCAAAAACAATCAGCTGTTTTAATGTGCATTTGTTTAAGGTACTTACGTTGTGTAAGACAAAAGTCACAGAGCTAAATGTGGAAATAATTTATTAATTATTTTCAAATCATTTTTATTTAATATATAAAAAGTTTAGTTGTTCTAAGGGGGACATCCGATCCTATAAAACACATTTGCTGCCACCCCCCTGTAGGCAGAGGAAGTGGTTGTTATTTGTTTTTGCAGATTCATATACACTAAAAATTATGTAGATTTCATCCGAAGATTTTATTTCAAATCGTGATAGATGGTGTACTTGTCACAAAAATAAAAAAAGTTAAATCTGTAAAAGCAAGTTACAGTGTCTAACCCTTCGAAAGCCCTTTGTTTAGATATAACTTTTTATTTTTGTGACTACTGCGCCATCTATCATAATTTAAAAAAAACCTTCGTATAAAACCTACATAATTGTTGGTGTAAAATCCGAATTTGTATTAAAAAAATATGGGTTACTATTTAATTTTCAAAGTTAATTATCTCCCCCGCCTTCGGTGATGGCAGAACGTTTTTCTTACAGGATTGAATGTCTCTCTCAGAACTATTAAACTTTTGTATTTTGTTGTTTTTTTTTGTGTATGATGCATATTTTACACCCTACGAACGTCATTCGTTTGGATTTACCTTTGCGATTTCTGCGCTATCCATCAAGATTTCAATAATATTCCTCAGATAAAACTTTTATTATTTTCGGCGTAGAATCTGAATATGCAATAAAAAATTATAGGTTCCTATTTAAGATTTCAAATTTAATCACTTTTGCTGTTCCCTGCGAGGTCAATGAAAGTTTTTTTTTATAGCATCGAGTGTTCCCCTCGAAACCCTTAAACTTTTGTTCGAAATATTTTTTGTACCACGCATATTTATCCAGATATTCCGCTGGATGAATTTAAATGTATATCTTCAACTTACTTGTTCTGTAGGACCGTAAAATTTCTTCTTATCATCAGGCTTCATATTCGGATAACACGTTCCCTGGTAATCAAAAACCGTAATCTCTTTGTAAACTTCGTTTCTGACTAAAAGGAAAGTTAATGATGGGTCGACTTGACTGATTGACTTTCCTACAAGGCTGGTGTCGTTCGCCAAAATTATGTAGCCATCGTTGTCTATTACGTAGCAAGTCCAGGAACCGTCTGAGCAGGAGAGCCGGCACAATTTTGTTTTGCACTGCAAATAATTATAATTTAAAAGATATATTGGAATTATAAGGGATATTGCGGTAGTACTTTTAGATTACCCAAAAGTTCGTTCAAATACCGGTGATAAAATTGAAAACCCACTGCTGCGACTGGCGCTCTTTTGTTCTCTTTTTCATGAAAGACTACGTTTGATGCTGTGATCAGTGTGGTTGTTTCGTTATATTCTAAAAAGAAATTATTACAATAAATAGAAAAGAGTATTCATTCACTTGGTCAGAGTTATTTTAATAATTTAAATAAAAATTATTTAATAATAATATATAATAATATAATATATTATATATAATTTATTGCCCAACAGAATAACCAATTGCAGGACAATTTAATTTAAAGAAACACAAATTACAAAATATATAAACAAATATACAAAAAAATGTAAAACAAAAAAAAATGAAAACAAAATATATGTGTGTATGACAACGCAAACTTAAAAAATATTAATATTACAACTGACATTTGAAAATAATTTAATATAATTAATGGTTTTAATATTTAGACATTGGTAGTTCATATTGTATGAAATAAATATGAATAAATTATCAAAAATCAATCAATAAAACACAGATTAGATTGAATAACTTTAAATTCTCGACTAGTTTCGGGTTATTAGCCTATTTTCAAGAGAATTTAAAATTTGTTTAAATTCCCTTTAAAGTTATTCAATCTAATCTGTGTTTTATTGATTGATTTTTAATAATTTATTCATATGAAAATAGTTAATAAATTATTTCCACATTTAGCGAAGCGATCATTCAAATCTAAGCCGAGAGGAGTTTTTTTTTGTAAATTTGCGATAATAACGCACGTTCTCCCGTCCTTGCTTTGCCCGTAATTGCTATCAGAACATGCGGCTGGTTCTCTTTTTACATTGATTTTTTATCGGATCAAAAAAAAATAATTGTTGAACGATGCAATATTTTATTGACATGCAACAGCCAGTGTATATTATGTAGTTCAATGTTCGCCGGGGTATTTGCCCGGGAAGTAGTTGTTTTTATGTGCATTTTTAAAATACTTACGTTACGTAGGTTAAAACGTCACAGAGGTAAATATGGAATTAATTTATAATGAATTAAAGACGACGCAAGCGCCACCTTTTGCCTAATTTCATTAAATCGAATTAATTTATTAATTATTTTCAAAATAATTTTTATTTAATTTATTACAATAAATTTATATTCATTATTTCACCCATACAAATAAAAACAAATATTAATATTATTATTTCACTCATATTAGTAATAACGATTACTCGTAAATGTAAGTTATACATATTAACATGACTTATCAATGAAAAGATTTAAAAAAAAAATAAACTATTTATTTAAGGACATAGCCAACTACGATTTGTATTAAAAATACAACTTTGTGCTGTAACTTTTAAATTAATGCAGATTACAAAAATTACATTTTTTTTCAATTGCTTTCAATTCTTCTTGAAAAAATGCCTTAAAAACATGCAATTGTCATAATAAATAAATGAGATATTAATAAAAATGGAAAATATTAAATTTTTGGCTATGACTTGAAAATAAAAGATGATAGATAATTTGATCTTTTTTGTCTTCAAAAAATAGTTCGAGGATGCGCCATCCGTTTTTTTTTTCTATCTCTGCTAATAACCGAGATTCCTTACAGTAACACGCAATTTGGGCCTCCCTGTACATGAGAGGTGAAAGGAAAAAAAACTTGTGATACGACTTTTTGAGGTGAGAAGGATTGGAATAGTGTATTTCGAACTGTATAAAGTGTAATCGTTGAATATGAAGTTAATATAAACGTTTTAATTTTTATAAATTTCACATTCATCGGTGTAATTCATACATTTAAGACTCTCTATATAAAAATATTTAATGAATTCTGTAAAATATTTTGTTTTACGAAAAAATGCACGGAGTTATTGATGATTGCTATTTAATACTCGTTTCCATAACTTAAGACATCCTATATTCAAATTTTTAATGAATTCTGCAAAATTATTTTGTTTCACGAGAAATCCATGGAATTATTGATGATTGCTATTTAATACTTGTTTCCATAACTTCATTCTCATCTGTTTCTGATAATTGTAATATTTATTGGATAATTAAAAAAAAACATATATGTTATTTAAAACGATTGATTTATCTGTACGGACGCCTATTTTTGATAAGCATTTACATATAAGTGTGAAATAAAAATATTCATTTTTAAACAGATACAGCTGTAAACAAAAATGAATTCGTTCCTTGGATTTATTACATTTGTGTTAACTATAAGTACTGTGAGTTTAGAAAGAATAAGTAAGTATTACTTTTGATTTATGTTAATATACTTTTTCATTTTGTTTGATATTTAGATAATTATCATAGCTTCAACAAAGCATTGAATCTATAGGCTATTAAAAAAATGTTGAAAACGGCCTGCAATTGTTTGAAGCAAACACACTTTAAATTAATCATACTAAAAGAACGAAGAATAGGTAGGATTAATGGAACATGTTTTGCATAAGGCTAATATGGATGGAATTTGGGTGGATTCGTAAAGGTATTCGTTGGCAGGATCTTGGAGTGAGTTATTGTAATGTCAGAGTTTGATCAGAATTCATAGGGAGAATCTTTCTGCGACTTGGATGTAATAAATAATGGACTCATTGAATGAAGAGGATAGCACTGTTATGTAGCAGGGGCCGGCAAATAGATTTGTATACAGGGTGTTTCATTTAACTTGAAACTGCTAAATATCAGGAGAATAAAGCATTAAATCAAAAAAATGTTTTTAAATAAACCCCCAATATTTTCGATGTGGCAAGCAGTCAAAAAAATTAAAATTTTAAATAGAAACACCTACTTTTTATTTTCCATTTCGATAAAACATCAGAAAATAAAAAATAACTAGCAGATGGCGCTGTAATAAACATCATATTTTATTTCTATAATCTTAAAAAAAACTATTACACTGATGTTAAATTATTTTTAAATAATTATCAGCAATATAGACGTAACTCCGAGAATCTCAGAATACATCACATTGAATTTATAGTAGATGCTCGAAATGATTACTTCCAACTTCGATGCATTTATTAACGCGTATTTCAAATAACTGAACACAACTTAAAGTGTATTTTCATCAATTTGTGCACAAGCATTTCGAATATGTCTATTTGAAACTTCTCTTGTTCAGATAAATATTCCATCATGAAGACTCTTATTGACAATAAAAATACTATTATCTGTACTAGTAGAGAAATATCTATGATTTTTTACTTGCAGTAGACATTTGTCAATTCTGTTACCGAAGTGCGAAAACCATGTTTGGTTATTCCATTACGGTTGATAATGTAATTGATCTCAGATTTTCGGAATAACGTCTGTAAGGCTGATAATCATTTAAAAATAATTTAATATCAACAACTTTAGACAAAAAGTTATTTATTTTCTGATGAACAATCCAAATCGAAAATAAAAAGAAGGGATTTCTATTTATAATTTCAAAGTTGACACCTACCCAGCCCCCTAGGGGGACGGGGGGCAAAAATTATTATAATTTGTCCCCCGAAAAATATTGTGGGTTTATTTGAAACATTTTTTGATATAATGCTTTATTCAGCAGATATTTAGCAGTCTCAAGTTAAATGAAACACCCTGTATATGAGTGGTGGTTTTAATGGATATACCTTGTTGCTTGTACGTAAGAGATTTGAAATGCCGGGCACTGTTGACTGGCTTCACAGCAGCCACAGATTACCTTACCTAGATTGATAACTCCAATAGAAAGATTCGTTCAAAGTTTCGTTTAGTATGCCCCGGAAACCACAAGCGTCTCTAGTGTCGAATCGAGCAGTGGAATGCGGGGGAGGAGGAAATCCCGCGTTAATTTAAATTATTTTAATATTTCATACTTTGCCAATATTGTTTCACTATATTTTTAATATCAAATTATAAAATATAATCTGATATTATAATAGTGAAACATTGGCAAAGATATTTTCGATTTGTAAGAGAGGATAATCTTAAAAACTTAAAACAAATGTCCTGCATTATTGTAATTTCAAAGGAACATGCAAACAGATAAGCAATAATCATATAATTTCATAACAAATAATATTTCTTGCAATAAATTGAGGCAAAACGTCTTAAACATGTGCTTCTAATAATTAAACATTTTTCTCAAAGAGTGTTCTTCCTTTTTTTCGTATGAATATGTTAATAGTAACTTTTTTGCAATGGATTATTTCATACAAACACATGTACTAAATATACTAAAGAATCTTTAGTAAAGATACATTTTTATAAACAAGGACAATTCCTATGGAGTTAACAGGGCCTGACAGCAGCATCTAACTGATTTGACCATTGCATTTCGGGAAAATTAAAATCACCAAGTATTAAAAATTATCCATTACAGCATGTGTCAATAATGTGACATCACGACTTATGAATAAAGTTTCGTGATCTGGAGGTAGATAGACGCAACAGATATTTAACTGTTTTCCATTTTCACCTATAATCTCACAAGTCTTCAGAATCTGATCTCCAAATATATTGTTCTATTGCGCACTGTTGGTTGTACTCCACCACCATCTGTTTTGGTTGATGCACTTGTTTCACGATCACAAAGAAAAACCTGGTATTTATTGTAGAATAGTTCATTGGAACATATTGACGAATCGAGCCATGTTTCCGTTAGACATACAATATCATAATCAATATTGAAGGAGTTTCTAAACAATTGATGCATTTTTATACGCAATCCATGAACGTTTTGATAACATACTGAATGGCAGTACATGAATTTAACTGTGAAGTACTTTAATTATCAAAAACTATTTGAGTTAGTTAATTAAAAATACAATAAATCTTCCAAGCCATTTTCACTTATTATTTTAAGTACCGTTAGAATCTTTTCTAATATTTTTCCCATTCTCATGCCCTCAAACTAATATCCATTGTCTTTGAGAGCAAGACACTTCTTGAAGAGGATTTGAGTATTTTTTTAGATCTTTATTAGTATAAATATTGTTGCAAATTTTATTGTTGATTTTGCATAGATCAGTGGTAAGTCGACCCATTTTCAAACGTTTGGACAAAATCTCAGATTAATACAAAGTGTTTGCTAATGACGCATTCGCGGACACGCATGCGCGGGGGGGTATTTTTCAACCTTTAAAAATAACATAATTAATTACATTATCATGATCTCCATACTTCAAAACCTAGAAATACAGAATCTTAATATAATAACATTAATAGTTATTGAATCATTAATTCATAAACATATGTAAATTTTAGTAGTTAAATTTGAACGAAAAACGATACATTAATAAAAACATTAATATCTTTGTAACCACTTCAAAAATATGTTTGCATTTTTTTCTATTTAAACTAAAACATGTGCGCTTCAAATTATGAAACAACCACTTTAATATGTTGAATAGTTTATGAATTAAAAATTATCAAAATTATCTAATTTTAAAACCTTAACTTAAATTTAGCGAATCTCGCAAAAGCACAGTTCAAATAGGTCCGATATCTGGTTCACACCAGAACATAGCCAAAAGTTTCCTCTTTTTGGGAAAGAAAGCATTTTTCAATTATCGAACCGATCTTTTGAGATTTTATTTTTAGTTGCGAGTCGCCGTAAAACAGTTCCTAATACGCGTAGATATGCTAGCGGAGCCCGGAGCTGGTATTAACTTCGCACACCTAACAATAAAATGATATCTCAAAAGATCGGTTCGATAATTGAAAAATTCTTTCTTTCCCAAAAAGAGGAAACTTGTGGCTGTGTTCTGGTGTGAACCAGACATCGGATCTATTTGAACTGTGCTTTTGCGAGATTCGCTAAATTTTAATTCAAGTTTTAAAATTAGATAAATTTTATAATTTTTAAAACATAAACTATTTAACATATTAAAGTGGGTCTTTAATAGTTTGAAGCGCACATGTTTTAGTTTAAACAGAAAAAATTGCAAACATATTTTTCAAGCGGTTTCAAAGTTATGATTTTTTATTAATGTATTTTCGATTTTCGTTCAAATTTAACTTCTAAAATTTACCCATGTTTATGAATTAATTATTCAATAACTATTAACGTTATTATATTGAGATTTTGTATTTTTTGGATCTGAAGTATGGAGAACATGATAGTGTACTTAGTTTCGTTAATATTGAAAGCATACATGTGTCCACGAATGCGTCATTCGGCCACATAGTGCGCGGCGTGTAATTTCAATAACACAAGTGGTTGTTTTTTGGTTTTGATTTTGTTCATGCTAGCAATATCATTGTTGAAAACACTGCCTTGAATATACTGGCAAATCTATAACGTCATGCTTAATTGTAGAATTATCTTCGTTTATATCTTCACAGACACTTGATATAAAATTATTTTCTTTCGCATTGTTATTAGTGATGGGACCACTCGAGCAAAAATAATCGATTTTTTCGATTATGAAAATAATCGAACATCTCGAGATCTCCTTCATATTGCTCGAGACATTACTCTAGAGATTGCTCGAGATATTAATCGAGAGATTGCTCGAGAGTTTACTCTCTCAAATGATTGCTCGATAGGTTACTTGAAATATTGCTCGAGTAGACTGCTCAAGAGATTACTCAAATAATTGCTCGAGAAATGGTTGCTCAAATAATTGCTCGAGAAATGGTTGCTCAAATCTGCACTCCATTGCTCGAGTAATCCCGCGTATGATTATTCAAATTAGCACTCGTATGCTCATATACAAATTGATTTTGTTTATACTTTTAAGCCAAATATTTCTTTCCTAATCGATTATTATAATTACTACCAAGTGTAGATAAAATGAAATATTTTAATTTACATATACGTATACATATGTATAAGTGTCGGTATCTATTTAGTAGTGATTCTTATCAATTATATAAATGCACATTTTAGGGCTGGGCCAATTGGTACTTTAAGGCCATTTTTATCCGTTTAAACGTTAAACTAACATTATATATGTTTAGCGTTCTGATTACCCAAATAGGACTAGTCATATATTGTTGTTCCAGTAGAAGTTGATGGTTCGTCAGGATCATCTGATTCCTCTTCTCTCGGTATTGGTCTCGACGCTTGAATCGGATGAACACGAGTTAAATATTGTTTTAAATTTGTTGTGTTATTATAAAATTTAAAATTGCACAAATTGCATGACACTGTGTTTCCATCTTGGGTATTATTAAAATAGTCCCAAACAATAGATTTTTTCGCACCTGGTTTCATTATAAACACTCTGTCAAAAATTAATTGGCTTATGGTGAACGTTAATCAGACGCAAAGACTCGTTTCATACTAAGAATTTGTGAAATAATGCACAAACACTATGGAAATATACTTGATAAAAATAATAGAAGTAATGCATTTGCTGGAAAAAGCACTTTAAAAATGTAAACTTGGTCAAAATTTCCCTTAATTTGCCGTTCTCATTTTCAAATCAAAACAATTGATGCTTATTGATTTCAGAAGAGCATTAAGTGGTGCGCCCGTACTTTTCATTTTTGATCACGTACGTGCCTTTATTTATTCAGTAAAATAACTATTTATTTTACAAATTATTTAAACCATATTTTTTTACTGCATAAGAACTTATATCGATAGATGATTTGTATATAACTGCATTTTTCTCTTATAAAAATATCAAACAGATCTATGGGGTGAATTAAAACTGCTTAACACTAATGGCATTGTTTAACTTTTGTTTGATTTTACATAATTCGAGAAGTATGCAGAAATGTATTTATTATATCAGTAAATGCATTGTTATTATTATATATACTGTGTATAACTAAACTACTGTACAGGCTCTCTACCACATAAGGGGCATTGTTTAAGAAAATAATTTCTGCAATTTAAAACGCCGTATCTTTAGTAGATTTTATTTTGTCTGCAATAGGTGCAAAAGTATTTTGTATATACCCCCTTAAGAGCCTGTACATTAGTTCAGTTACACCCTGTATACTAGTACTTTTTATAATTTCTTATAATATATTGCTTTTAATTTTGAGCGATTTATAGTAAATTTCTGCAATTTTTCATACATAATCATTAAAACATAATTAAAGTATTCTAACTTCATTGTTACTATATTACTGAGAAATTACGATTTACAAAAATACAATGAATTTTATTAATTATATTCGATGAATTTCATTTTATTGAGAAAAAATATTATCTGAATTATCATTCGATTGATAATGTGAACAAGCGATGGAACTATTTGAGAGAAAATAATCGATTGCGAAAATTATCCACCATCTCGAGATAATGTAGATATATCTCGAGACATTGCTCGAGATATATCTCGAAACATTGCTCGTCACATATCTAGAGGCTATCTCGAGACATTGCTCGAGACAATTCTCGAGATATGACTCGGCATGATCTCTCGAGTGATCTCTCGATTATCAACTGTTCTCAAATCTCGATAATCGATTATTGATATCACTCGATTATGCCCATCACTAATTGTTATCATTAATGTCAATTGTACCTTTCAAATTAGTGATTTATTTTTTCAAATCGTTAACTTTCTTTGTATTTTCCGCGACAATTTCAGATAAAATATCATTTTTTTGGTTATTGTTCCTCATACATGTTATTTATAAAATTCACAGACGCCTTTATTTCGAAGATTTCTGATATAATTTCATATATAAATCCTTTTAATTCATTGTTTTAATTCTGTCTTCAACTCGTTTTTCAAATATCCTTCAAACCACATATCTTCTCTTCTAAAATCAAAATTGATTGAACGCTTATTTGCAGGTGTAGAAGCGAGAGACTAGGGTGTTATTAATGGAAATTGTTGTGGTGTAATTTTGTGTAACGCAATAATCATTCATAACATGTTCAGTTATATAAACACAGCAAAACTTTTATTTTCTAGAGAATTATTATTTTTTAAAATTCAATTTCCACAGTTTGTGGCATAACTTAGGATCCGTGTTGATATGTATTTTATTATTATATATTACGATGTATAATAAAAGAAAAGTTTTAACAATTGACACAATATGTCAATTGTTCAAACTTTTATATATTTTATATATATTTTTAGCATTTTCAGTAAGTGTGTTGTTTGTTATGAGGAGAAAGTATGTAAAAAGCAGTAAGCGGACGAAATAATTGCATTTTCATACCACAGAGGAGAAAATATATATTCACTGCTCATATGCTTAGATCGTTCATCGCATGTAACAAACAGCAAAGTCGTTGACCGTACAATTGGGCGACGCTCTTCACTGTTGCAAAAAAAGTCGTCCAGCTGTGCGCTCGCCTACTTTATTGAATGTTATAGTCAATGAACAAAATAACGTATAGGTTATTATCATTTTGTTATTATTTTATCCGGTCTCTAGTAATGAGTAATAAAATGTTAAACATTATAACTTTTTTTAATTTTTTTTTTAGAAATCATCACAAGACCAGATGCAAGAAATTTCAGTTATTTCCCACTCGCTTCAAACTATCTGGAATTATCTGTTAAAGCCAAAAACAGCGCATACATCGTCCTAACAAATTCCCACGACACATCCTCAGCGTATTACATGATCCTACTCGGTGGTTGGAACAACACGAAATCTGTCTTTCGCAAAGACTCTTTCGACATAAAGCAAGAATACAAAGGCGCCATGTTGAACCGCAATGGTTATAAATCGTTTTGGATCGAAATGAACAACTCCGCCGGCACTATTTCTGTTGGAAAATTAGGAAAAGAGCCGTTTTTGAAATATCATGACAACGATTTTATCAGGATGTCGTATTTTGGAATTTCCACCGGGTTCGGGGCTATGGGAGAATGGGATTTCGATGTGAGGATGATTTGTAGATCGAATTGTTGTTAGTGGAAACATGTGATGTTTGCTTACCTTCATCTTCGGCGAAAGGCACGGAATAAATGAACATGTTTGGTCGGTCGAAATTGATTTCTGCCGATCTTCTGTAATATACTTCGTCTGCTGCTTTGTTGTTAGCGTTAGCGAAATGTCTAAAAATATAAAATATGTAAAATAATAGTAAGCAATGTGAAATCAATGGTCGCGTTCAGGGAACTGTAGCGCTTAAGCGCTTTACGAAAGCGGTATCGCTTTATGTGTGGCGCTGTACCGCTTTATCAAGCGGTAAAGCATATATCGCTTTTCAAGCCGTGCAGCTGTAAACAAAACCGCCATATTTTCGTGAACGTCCTTAACATCGAAAGCGTGTTCAGGGAACATCAAGCGCTTTGCGTTGTAGCGCTACATGTCTAAAAATTCCCTGAACGCGACCAATGTAATAATAGTAAATGAAACTTGCTAATTTTCGTAGATTGTACTAACAATCGAAAGCTACTGAATTAATTTGTTGATTGTTAAGGCATTCACTTGGTTATATATTTTATTACCATTATCAATGATTATGATGCTTTATCCTTCGAAACTATAGCCACTAATATAAAATAATAAGTTATACAAACAAAGTTAAAAAGTGTTTTATTTAATAAACTACTGAATTAGTCTTATACAATAAAGTTATGTTCTTTAGAATATTTTTATAACCACATTCAGCACCAGCTATGCAACAAGAGGTGGTTCTAGAGATTCCCAAAAATCTAGGCGGCGTACATTAGAACGAAATTTCTAAATATGGGACATTAAAAACAAAAAATGAAAATTATGTAAATATTAGTAGTGCATAAATGTAAATAAATAAATAAATAAATTCAGTGAGAGACATGACACAACTTTTAAAATCAGACTCTATAATACGTAGAAATAATCCCATGTTTCTCTCACCGTAGAATATGTGCATCAAACACGAACTTTTTTAGGAAGTAAGTTTTATTGATAATTAATTTTATTTTCACAAATTTGAAATATAAGTTGATTTTAGAAAAATAATCTCCATATCTCTTTTAATTCGATTTATTAAGTATAAAATTGTATGTATTTTCAAAAATTTCTTAAAACAGCAGAATGACCTTTAAATGACAAAAACATAGTATATTTTATATCATATATAAATAATTATAAATGTAAACTATGAAATATTTGGTGTTATAACTTAAACAGTTGATCTGTCATGGATTTGTATATGAACCACGTTGGATTTAATTATAAAATATTCTATAACTATTACTTTTTTAAAGGTTTATAGTTTTCTGACATGTATTTTTAATTATAATGGTTCAGCAACTAAAATATATAACATCTAAACCAATTTTTGAAAGTATAATTAACGAGTTTTCAGTTTATTAAGTAAATTAAAAAAAAACAATATTTTTTCTTCCTTGCAATAGTGGCTACGATAGAAGGTAGGGTAGTGACTAAATGGCAAGGGTTAATAAATTTAAATAACTTACTTGAAAGCTATATGAATCATACTTTTTTTATGTATTTTGTGTTAAAATACGTACTTTATATTATCTTCTAATTTGACGAATTCCTTCCAACGAGTCAGACCACTGTGTGTAGCTAAGAAAACCAAAACAATTCCGCTAGATAATTTCGATCTGAAATAAAAAAAATAAGCATTATTTAAGTATTTTTTAAGTACATTAAAAAATATATATAAACCTTTTAATTGATGTATCATTGAGTTTGAACCATTCCGTTGCTTTTAGATCCATTGCCAAGGCTTCAATTAAATCCTTGCTACCTGAAATTAAAAAGAATATAAAAGAAAATATTGAACTTACAGTAATAATTGCGTAA
Source organism: Philonthus spinipes (assembly GCA_963082785.1). NCBI lineage: Eukaryota > Metazoa > Arthropoda > Insecta > Coleoptera > Staphylinidae > Philonthus > Philonthus spinipes. The sequence continues at coordinate 13,136,538 of OY720304.1, forward strand.
AAGTATTTAAATCGATTTAGTCTAATAATTTATAAAATAATATTAATTTATAATTCTCGCATAGGTTTGGCCACAGCCATTTATCGTATGTAATTATATAGATTTGGAGATATAATTTTAGAAGTCTAAAAAGAATTAACAGGATTTTGACTTGGAATCCACAACTTTTTAACTTTATTCTGGGGGACCTAGCTGAGCTAATTCAAATTTTTGTTTTAAGTTTCTATTTTAGGCTTTCAAAATTGTATTAAACTTGGGGTTTTACCTAGGTTTCCTATGGTTAACACATACAGAATTATAGTAGAGGAGTATTTCCCAAACTATAGGTCACGACCCGCTAGTGGATCGTGGGCGAATATTGAGTGGACCCTCGCCCCCACATATATGAATTAAAAAATAAAACTTATAAAAAATATTTTATTTTATTTTACTTAGAAAAAATAAAACAGCATTAAGTAGTTCCACGGTCCCTATTGGTGAGTTTTTTTGTTAAATGGGTCGAAGCTCAGTCAACTTTGGGTACCATTACACTAGAATAATGACATGTTAATATTATGTCTTCAATATATATAACCAGATCAAGAAGTAACGGTCGTCAAACGTTGAACACAAGGGCGATCGGAGAGAGGACTCCTCACGGGGCAAGCGACCAAAAAAGGCAGGAAATTAAATTTCTCTCAAACTTTTATTGTATTAACCAAGCTTTCGAAACTATAATTTGTCCCTTCTTCAGGGTGACACTCGAGTTCATTCACTTCAGACAAATGTAAGATTGTAATATTCGATTTATCACCTATTGTTTCTTAACTTTTTGTTTTCCCATTACCTACAGTGTGTCGCCCTGAAGAAGGGACAAATTATAGTCCGGAAAGCTTGGTTTATACAATAAAAGTTTGAGAGAAATTTAATTTCTGCCTTTTTTGGTCGCTTGCCCCATGAGAAGTGCTCTTTCCGATCGCCATTGTGTTAAATATATATATTCTAAATTAAATAAAAAGAATTTGAAAATAATTAATAAATAAATTATTTTCCCTTTAGCTTTAAGTCATAATTTCACAACAGGTAAAGGGAAAATAATTTATTTATTAATTATTTTCAAATTCTTCTTATTTAATTTAGAATATATATATTTAACCCAAGGACAATTTTTTTTCCTTTTCCTACTGTGAAATTATGACTTAAAGCTAAAGGGAAAATAATTTATTTATTAATTATTTTTAAATTATTTTTATTTAATTTATTTAAAAACTGTGACCAAGTGAATAAATCCTGTTTCTATTATTATATATATTCTCTAGTATTTTGAAGTTATTGTTTTTAAAAAGTTTTTATAACATGGTAAGTTTCGGTTATTGCATTGCTAAGAAAATTTATTGATCACTTTCAAAATCTTCTAAAGATAAATATTTAATTCAAATAACTGTAAAAGTATGAATCATTTCCATTAGTATAGAGTAATGTACATTCTTTATCTACTCACAATTTTCAATGGATTTGTTTATTCCTTCCAGAAATGAAATTAGTTGTAATTCGGGAGATTTGTAAGCCCTGTGCGTTTTGCATGTGTACATCCAATTCGGATGCACCTTCCAAAAACTGTTCGTCTTCAACATCCTAGTAATGTCCCTTCTGACAATACTGGAAATATCCGCTTTGTTGTATCTCACCACCAAAAATCCGTACCTTTCTGGTAGGGCAATTACCATGGAAAATGGTTGAATAGGCGTGTAGAAATAATGGCGAGTGTTTACCATCACTCTTCTCTGAAAATATATATATATATGTATAAAGGAAATTGTTTTATAATAAAAACATTTAACTTTGTTTTTATTATATTTTTCTAATTTATGACTTTGAACTGATATAAACAATAATTACGTTTGTGTAAAAACTTTTATGAATACTTAAAATATAGTTTTAATAATTCAAATAATATAAAAAATACGATATCATTATCTTATTATTAGTATTAGTACTAGTTAGTGTTGGGAAAAATCGAGTAATGTTAGTAAACGAGTATCAAAGAACAATTTTGAATAGCTCAAGTAAATAAATAACAATAATTGGTATTTAAGGTTGCGGTTTAGTAGAAAGAGATAGCTATATAGTAAAATGGAAATAATCGTTTGAAAAAAGAACTATTCTTTTGCATTTAATATTATGAATATGTTTTTACATTTTTTATCTACCAAGTATAAAGTATCAGTCTAAATAAAAAATAAATCGTTAATTTTCGTGTATAACGTCAATTTACTAATTCAAGTTAGAAAAGAAAATTGTAAGATATAATGAAATTAATAGGTCATGCCTGCTTAGTTAGTTGAATGCAGAATTTAGTGAAATCCTTTAAATTTTCATTGCACGAGATTTTATTAACAAAAATATAATTTGAAATTTGCTATGAATTTCATCAATTTTCATTGCTTTTCATAATTGTTTTTCACATAAACTAAACATTAAAATAATTTTTAATTCATCTGATGAAATTCCTGCTTATTTTAAGATTACTTTAATGTATAATACAATATTGTTCATTGATCACAACAGCAATGTAACTCGAATTACTAATTGCCAATATTTATATAGCTATCTCTTTCGTCTAAACCGCACCCTTAATAATAAATAACGAACAGTTACTAATATGAATAGAATAAGTTGCATTAAAAAAATTACTAAATTATTCAGTACCAAAAAAAAATCAAAAAGATCAACTTTGCTAGTATTTCTTCGTATAATTATTTTGTCAATATACGATTGCTGTAATTTATTTAAAAACCTAAACTTAAATAATATTTAATCTTATAATTATTTAGTAAATATTTTACTTGATAAGCTTTGTACTTTTTGTGCAGTTATGTACAATTTTTATTTTTTAAATTTCGGGATATGAATATTTACAATCTAAAGCGTGATTAGAAAAGGAATTGAAGTTTTGATTTAAGGTTGCGGTTTAGTGGAAAGAGATAGCTGTATAGTAAAATGGAAATAATCGTTTGAAAATAGAGCTATTCTTTTGGATTTCATAATATGAATGTGTATTTACATTTTTTATCTACCAAATATAAAGTATCAGTCTAAATAAAAAATAAATCGTTAATTTTCGTGTATTATGTCAATTTACTAGTTTAAGTTAGAAAAGAAAATTGTAAGATATAATGAAATAAATAGGTCATGTCTGCTAAGTTATTTGAATGCAGAATTTAGTGAAATCCTTTAAATTTTCATTGCACAAGTTTTTATTAGCAAAAATTTAATTTAAAATTTGCTATAAATTTGATCAATTTTCATTGTTATTCATAATTATTTTTCACAGAAACTAAACATTAAAATAATTTTTAATTTATCTGATGAAATTCCTGCTTATTTTAAGATTATTTTAATGTATAATACAATATTGTTCACTGATCACAACAACAATCTAACTCAAACAAGTGATTGGACATATTTGTATAACTATCTCTTTCTTCTAAACCGCACCCTTAATGTAAATGCGCAAAAATGTTCAGCATAAATACGGTCGCAACCCACCATGACGATTATTATATTTTCATTTATTGATTTATCTATACACATAATCTGAGCAACCATAAAGAGTTTCACTTTGTGATTTTTTTTAATAACTTTCTGAAAGCGGTGATAAACACACTATATTTTTTAAACGTCAAAATTCCAAACTCAAGTATTGTTTAAGTTAATCTGCAATTTGTTTCACTATTTTTTGTTAGTGTTGAAAAAACTTACCATATTGTCAAACGGTGTTCTTACTTTCAATTCCCTGTGTCCTTTATGTTTCAAAACAATATGTCTTCTTAACTGAAATGTATGTTTATACTTATTGTAGTAAATTTAGAAATAAAAATCTCACCTCAACGATGGAATCATCAAATATTCTCGGTTCGTGAGTTTCGTCGGAAATTTCGACTTCGGTGAAATCAACGCGGTTAAATGTTGGTTTTAAAATCCTATCTTTAAACTAAATTAAAATAGTATAAATTAATAGTAATGGTTAATGTGAATTCAAAAAGCAATATTAACTTACTTCAGTTCTATGATCTGGATGATACAATACATATCCATTATTTGTTATTATAAAAGCATATCCATTTACTCCAATCTGAAATAAATTTATATAAATATATTTAATAAAACAGATAATTAAATTATATATTGTCATATCGATCAATTACATCAGAAACTTCAGAAATTTAAGTGTATAAAAATAGAATATGTTTAAACTGCTGGGCAATCATTAGGGATTTTAGCGGCATTTTGTTCTCTGTGGTCATGACTTTGTTCCTTATTATTTATGACGCATGTAAATAAATTATACATACATAAACATCTTTATTTCTGAGATTGGAATATACAATTACAATACAATATCTAACAATACACTAACGTTCACAATATATTTCCAACTCTGAAACTGGCTATTGACCAGTGGTCTTTCAGCCTGATAAATTATATTATTTTTATTGTGATAGAGATTAATGATTATTTCAAACAACTAACTGTATTTCCTAAAAAATACAGTTAAATTAAGAAAAAATCGCAAATATATTCAGTGCCATTGGACCTCACCATCTGTTAAAATATCAATTAAAAAAATATTATAAATTATCTTTCTTCTTTGCTTTAACAAAATATAATAATAATAAATAAATAAGAAAATAATTAATTACTTAATCGCTTTCTTTCCATTTGCTCTGCAATTAAGTACTTACAAAGTAAGTATACAAAAATACAAATATCTATTGAAACAACTACTTCCCGGGCAAATACCCACGTCGGACATTGAATTATACGACAGATATTTGCCGTTGCATCTCAGCAAAGCTGAAAGGGCAACGTTTTTTCAAATCAAGAAAATTTTATACAAACAAAACTATAAAGTTATTGAGACAATATTAATTCACGAAAATTTTACAGAAAATTCATACTTTCACCATTACAACGCCACCTGTTGGAAATTAAAAAAGTATCCGTATAAACCCTACATATTTTATAACGTTCTTTCAGAATCTGCAATAAAAAATAGGGGTTCCTATTTAAAATTTTCAAGTTGACCCATTTCCCGGCATTTTGTCAAAATCCAATTTCCCCCTCAAAATTATGTTTCGGCATACTTTTCGGTAAAATGCTTTAATTTCAAGATATTCAAGAAAATAATGTAAAATGGGACACCCTGTATACGTATATTGTAATAGCTCTTAAGAAGATTATATTAATAGGTTCAGTAATTTAAAATCATCTCAACACAAAAATTAATCTGTTGCAGTATTTAACAAAATGAAATTAATTAGGTTAAATTATATAAATCATTGTTGTATACAGATTTGTTTAAATTTCGTAGATGTTACAAAAATATCATTCTAATTAAATCCCTATTATTTTTAATGTGCGCTATTTGTAATGTATTATTGTCAATCAACCCTTCATTTGACAGTTTTCATATAGGTAGTAGTAATCTTTCTTTTCGCATGGTATTGTACATTTAGTAATACATTTCTAATATTGTGTTCTGCTTATTTTCTTACTTTAATTAATTATTGTATTACTTTTAAGTTTATTTGTATTTTTACATAAAATGTTCGTTTATTTTAAGTTTAAACTTTATACATAGTGTATAGGCGTAATTTTAACTCTGCACATGTATAAAATAAATAAAAATGAATTCAATCTATGAATAGTTCCCACACTTTATATAAAAATATATGGTTTTTGTAATAGTTGAGTTAATTTTCTGATAAAATTAAAATTAAAATTTATGAAGTTTCAAAATTAATTGATCGAATTCTCTTAAAAAAATCTACCCTATGCGGTTCCGAAAGTTGTTTAATATAATCCAGTGGAACGTCCACACCTGCCACCCCCAACAACGACGTCTTATTCGGCCGTTTGTCGTAAACAGGAAGCGAAACCGACGTCAAATACTTATACTCCCTAACTTTCAAATACTTCTCATAATCCTGAAAATTTACCACATCAGTATAAGAACACCCTGTGCAATCGTCGTGCGTGTATGTGATCTCACGTGTTCAGTTTCCCGTGTAAAGTGTTTTTGTGTCGGGTGGAGTGTAATCCCTTTTTTCTCCATCTGCTCTTTTTCGTATTTTATGAGAATGTCTCTCTGTCTATTACCTTCGTTTTTCTTCCACAACCAATTGGAGAGTCTTCTGTCGGCTAAATGAACGTAAAGAGCGGTCCAGGCCGGCTTGGCCTCGATCTGCGGGCTCAGATTGATCGGCCTCGACATGACTTCCAAGTATTTCAGGACCTTCTCGCGGACTTCTTCTACGAGGGATATGTTGACGAAATATCCTATCATTGAAAAAAAAAAAGTAGAAAAAATTTGAAAATTTTGATTATTATTGAGATTTGTCTAAAACAAACAAATAAATTGGTCTAATACATAGGCGGGGTTGTAATAGAACCATTTTTGAACTTGCTACCTGGGTTGTGGGGGATAATAGAAGTAGAAGTCTTTTTGGAAGTTTAATTGTTATGTATTTCGTAAGATATTGCCAAGTGATTTATGTGTCATCTAAAATGGAAAAGGGTGCACAGTTTATGAATTAAAATTTAAATATGAAAAGTTATTGAAAATTATCAATAGAAAAAAGATCATTACCTTTTTCATTTATGCTTATAAACTTTTCATTTTTTTTTCAATCATATAAATAATTTGCACAGTTTTACATGTAATATATGTGAAGTTGTGCAAACCACCATAACTAATATTATATTTTCTTTCCCAAAAAAGCTCAACATTTATTTGTATTCGTCTAAAGGTGATCCTTTAACAGATAGAGACAGCTTTATTAATATTTAGGTAAACTCCATCAATAATTCTCAATTAAGAAAATGTCATCATAGCTACTTTGTGATAATACTCTTAGGATGGATAATGTATGATGTGGAGTATACTCGAAGGATCAATTTGCGACTATTTGCCAACCACCGGCGTATCTCATTGAAAAAATCTACAAATCATCAAATATCAAGAATATCAAAATAAGAAAATTTTGAATACACAGTATTATTTCAACTGTGCTTGTTGAACTGGACATATTTAGCTCTTGCAATAAATAATTGTTCGCTACTAAAGACCGAAAAATATAACATGACATAAAAATATATCTTTTTTTCTCATACTTTAAAAATACATACAGGGTTAGTTAAAATTACAGGAACACCTATATAATTCTTAAATAGTAACGAATTTCAAGAAATGTTTCAAATAAAAGTTTCTTGGATATGAACAAGATCCGACTTTTGAAAGGGCCTAAGGATTAGAGAATAAGAAGGATATAAACATGCTTTCATTTAAATATATTTTTAATATATAGTGTGTTCAATATACTTAGATAATTGGGTAAACTTATTCCATTTTTCAAATGGAATATCCTATATATTTTTACATTTTTTTTATTCTAAGACTATTTTGTAGGAATATTTTTTTATAAAATGAATACTTTTTTAAGTTATAAATTAAAGAAATAATTTATTTAATTAATTTGAAGAATTAAACATCGAACTCAATTTTTGCAATAAGTTGATAGAGTGTTTTTTTGAGCAAATTAAATTAATGTATTTTACGAAAAATAAAAAAATATCATCCGGAGATCTTCAAATTTCATTATACAGGTTCAATTATAATAATGAAAATTTGTTGAACTTCCCTTTCTAAGGCGAAACACCTTGAATATTATCATATTTTAAATTTTAAGAACTTTTATTGGGAATTATTTTTTTTTGTAGAATTCATTATTTTCAAGTTTTAAGTTATACAGGTTTTTGAAGAATATTGTTCCACTTACATACACATGGATTTATTTCAACTAAACGGCTAAAAAAGTACATTACAAAATAATTAAGCAGAATTACATTTACTTTTAATTATTTTGTAATGTATTTTTCAAATTTATTATTATTTTTTTAAGTAATAACAAATGTCCTTTCTCCTAGTAAGTAGGAGAAAGGACAAGTATTTTTATTTAAATAATTAAAGTCTCCACAACCAACAACCAACATAAAGAAGATTAATAACAAATGTAATCTTATGCATTTATGATTTTTTTATTTGATACTATTTTTTTGGATAATTATTTAGATGTAATGGTAATTTTAATTAATCCTGCATAGAAAACATACACAAACGTACCCATATTAGCACAAGCTATCCATTTCATTCTTTGAGCGTCCCAAGGTTCCGTCCCCAGAAGGTAAGTGAAGATCCTGATTGGTCTGTAGTAAGTGTTTTCTATCGGGAGGTAATTGTACATTTTAAAAAGTGTATCATTGTATTCGTAATCCAATCCTTCGGTTATCAACATAATAGCTTGATTACAAACCACGTGGTCGCCTCGAACTTCTCTATACTTCCATAGGAGCGGAAACGCTTTTTGTAGACCCCAAGAAATGTCACCGTAGAATTCGTTCTTTATGTGATCCAAGTGTTCTCTTAGCAAACGTAAATTTTCCTCATTAGCCTATAAATAAAAAAACCTAAATACATTAAACTTATCTACAGGAATTACAGACTGTTATAAGATGAACATATTAGCTGGGCAGCAACATACAAATCTCATAACAGAATACAGAACACAGAAATGGATAGACGCTTGTGATAATAATAATAATAGTTCAGCACTACAGGCCTTACAGGCCCTTGGCTATTTTGACAGTCTTCCTCCATTCCTCCCTATTTTTAACCCGCACTTTCCAGTCATTAATTCCTAGTTCTCTCAAGTCACTCAATACGCTGTCGCCAGTTGTTTCTATGTCTACCTTATCTGCTTCTTCCTTCCGCTTCTCCTTTATACACTACCTTTGTTACCCTTGAGTTTGGTAGTCTGTAGTGGCTTGTGATAATAATTGAATTAATTGGATAGACTGCTCTAATAAATGATTGTGTTATAAGCATTCATAAAAGGTAGACAATACTAGACCGATTTTTTTAAAACTAAGTGGTTACAAAATATACAATATTATCATGGACTCAATAATTAACAAAAGAATAACAGCCGGAAGGTGCATTTCAGAAATTAGTGCAAGTAGTTTCAGTAGGCTATAAAAAAAAAACAAGTGGCGATTCTAATGATAAAGAATTTATATAGTCTCTTTAAATTATTCATCATAAGAATGATTGGAACTAGACTTTACCTCCTTTGATAACCTTCCACTTCCCCTACATCTGACGATAGTTTTTGTGAAAGGTCACATTTTCAAAATTTAAACTGGATGTGATGGGTGATAGGAAACTTAACAGGTATTAAAGGTTTATTAAGTAATTAATAAGTACCTGTTAAAATCCCCCAAAAAATATATTTTTTTAATTGCTTATTATTGTCATCGAAGATGTCATTAGTCCTTATCATAAATTTTCTTTAAGGTGGCGCGTTGTCTAAGTACACAAAAATAGGAAATGCGCACATATTTGCCATGACATGGTGATAATTTCTTTGTTCCGAAGAAAATTCCAAGTTCAGTTATATAAATGTGGACCTCTTGGGGATTGACTAAGCGAGTTAATATCTATCGAACCAGAGAAGAAATTAAAACAAAAGAAGAAGAAGAGTGTGTTTTCCTATTTTTGTAAGTTATTCTATTTTAATTCAATGTTTGCTGTTATATTAAGTGATTGCATGCATTTTGATCAGACACTTCTATTTGGTTCTGTTGGATAAAATGCGAAGTATAAATGAAAACAACCTAACCTAACTGTCAAATTCGATGGTTATAACTTCTCTACATAAAATAATAGTTTTCTATTTGTAAGTTATTCAGTGTAAACACTTGCTAAACATTGGATGCTCAAAATTGCATTTTCGACATTTATTACGGTTGTTATTTGATTTGAAGAAATCTGCTGCCGAAGTCCATCAAACAATTTTAAAAGCTTATGGTGGTGCTGCTCTGTCATATTCCAATTGTTGGTTTTGGTTTTAACAATTTTAATGTTGTGATTTTGATGTCAATGACAAAGAACGGCCTGGGGAACCAAACAAGTTCGAAGACAATGCATTGCAAGACTTATTGCAGAATAACCCAGCTCAAACTCTTAAATAAATTGCAGTCAGCTTAGCAGTTGATGAATGAACTGTTTCCACACCTTTACATGCAGTGGGAAAGATCCAAAAGAAGGGAAGTGGCTACGACACGAATTTACTGAAAATGCCATTTCGAAGCGATCTAACATTGCCGTTTCATTGTTTGCGAGTCAAAAAGGAAGAGTTTTCTGTAGCGTAGTATGACTAGCGATGAAAAGTAGATTTACTACGACAATCACAAGTGCCAAAAGTGATGGGTTAGTCCAAGAGAGCCACCCATATCGTTCCCAAAACGAAATATTCGCAGCCATAAAGTCTCGCTATGCAAATGGTGAGATCAGCAAGATACAGTATGTTACGAGTTAATAAAACTTAATGAAACTATTACTGCAGATGTCTACCAACGTCAATTGAACAAATTTAATGACGTATTGTTGCAAAAAACAACAATAGCGAGCAACAGACAGAAAGTCATCCTCTTGCACGATAACGTTCGGCAATGAGTTGCGATACACTATTTCAATTGGAATGGGAAGTTCCGTATTACCCAACTTACTCACCAGACATACCGCCTTCTGATTCTAACTTGTTCAAATCGATGCAGCATGGCCTAGCAGGTCCATGGTTTCGAAATGCTGAAGAAGTGGGGAAATGAATTGATGATTTGATCGCTGCTAAACCAACATCGTTATTTTGACACGGTATCGCCATTTTGCACGAAGTTTTGATAAAAGTTGTAAGAAATAATGGAAAATATTTTTATTAATATATATTGCACAATTTTTTAATAAATTATTTTTCGAAGTGCAAAAATGATATAAATATATGCAAGCACCTAATATATAGGATCATCTTTATTGTGATATTTACATATACATATATTATACAATACATTTAATATAAACTTATAATGGCTATCGACCTTAAGTCTCTCAGCCAGCACCTAATATATTTTTAATTATTTTTTAAGTTAATACACGTCTTATAATTTAATTGATTTTTCACTACCCGAAAAACTGGGCATCACATGGATAAAACAGGTTATCAGGTAATGAAAAAAAAAATTAATGTTCAAAAACTTTCCACATGATATGCATTCTTAAATTCTCCAACTACATCCTCCATTCTATAAGTAAAGATGGAATAAATTGTATCCACCAATTCAAAACAGATCCTACAAAACAAAAAAATCTACAACAACCGACCTATCACTCTCATTTCTATACTGGAAATATATGTGAATCTCTTCTAAAAGATATAATAAAAGTCAAATATTCTTAGATTTAATTGCCAAACAACGTATCTAGAAGGAAATAAAAGAGCAATAATATTTCTAGATATATGAAAGGCTTTTAATTATATCTGACATCGAGGCCTTTTATACAATTATAGTTAGTTTATTAAATAAAACACTTTTTCACTTTGTTTGTATAACTTGTTATTTTGAACAAGTTATACAAACAAAGTGAAAAAGTGTTTTATTTAATAAACTCAAAATGTATAACCAAGTGAAAGCCTTAACAATCAACAAATTATAGTTAGTGTCTTCAATCTACATGATTACCTCATCAAACTAATCCAAAGTATCTATTAAAATCGCAAATTAAAACTCCCCGTCGGACAATATCTACCATCCGCTATAAAATTTGAAAAAAAGTGTTCTCTAAGGATCTCCATTATCGCTCTTATGGTACTACTCAATGTATACTGTTCCAAGCTATATCACTCCGATCCTCATTTCATGAATCGCTCATGGTACTCCTTTCGATTTGTAGATGACACCGTATTAATTAAGCACAGCCCCATCTTTCACTTAGCCATAGACTTTCTCTAGGAATTTATTAACCATACACATGAATGATTGAGAGGCTCTCGATTAATCCTCGCAAATCACAACGATTCTTACTATACCACAGTATTCCACCAAATGGAATCATCTCTATCCATCAACGGATCTAATAATCTAAAATTATCGATGGATAACACGCCTCAAATAAAAGCAAATATCATTAAAAAGGCATAAGTAATAAAAGGTCCCTAAAGATAACCTGCCGGCCCCTCCTCGATTACAGATCTATTCTATTTGTTAATTGTTAAGGCTTCCACTTGGTTGTACATGGTTTATTATAACTCAATAAAACACTTTTAACTTTGTTTGCACAACTATTTTTTTATTATTTAGTGACTATAGTTTCGACAACATTAGCGTGTCAAACTTTTAGTTTGATAATGACACGCTAATGTTGTCGAAACTATAGTCACTAAATAATAAAAAAAAATAGTTGTGCAAACAAAGTTAAAAGTGTTTTATTGAGATCTATTCTATTCATAAATCCAATTACCAAAACGTACGTCCATGATTTTTACATCGAAGTCGTTTCATGTGTGGTTTTTCCAAGAATAATTTTAGATCAATTACTATTCCTAGGTAATTACACAGGGGAATGGTATACAACCTTGAAGTTGGTGATAGTTTCTCTCTCAGATTCCTTACCAAAATCATCCCATAATTCCTTCCATAAGCTATTCAAGAACCTCCCATACAAAATTAAAAAAAATACTCACTAGTCCATGACATCATCCCGATCTTAAAGTTATAGATAAATCCGCTTACATATAATAGCATAATGACAGCACTAATAGCCCATGCCCCTACCCTACCCAAAGCACTCTATAGGGCTTTATCGATACTATTGAAACGTTGTTTGCGAAATGGAGAATATCTATAAATCCTAACAAATCCCAACTATTGATCTTTTTTCAATAATCACACAACACTTCTGTAACGTAGCATCTGGATTCTAATATAAATTATTATTGTAAAATGTACTGGGGACATTACACTTCTTTTTCCATATCAACAAACTAACAAACCATTTACCTAAACTCAACTTTAAAGACCACTCCGTCATTCTAAAAGCTAAGGTAAAGAAAATTGCGGCACATTTCGGAAGCCTTACCTTCAAACAAAAAGGAATAAGTACCAAAACAGCAATATATATTCCAATGATGTGCCACACACTTTAATTGACTACGCCGCTATCTTTATTTTCCGTCTCCACTCTGCACCCCTTACTAAAATCATTCCCAACGATCAGAGACTTTCTTTTTTGGTTCGTCATGAATTAATTTCATCAGATCACCACATTAATGACAGTTAAATTGCGAAAATAATCGACAATGACTTCTGACATGTAGAGTTAGTTATCATTATACTTTTTTCACGACAAGGACATTAACACGAAACGCCTGGCGGAAAGATCACAGACCAATAGCAGATTGTCAGATATTAATTATATATTTGATGATGAAACTTTCATTATTTTGTATATTTTTTGTATATATCTGTTAATGAAGATTATATATGCAGAGAGTCAAACGCATTGAACCGATTAATGTGTGTATATTTAGTTGCCTATAATACACAACTAAACATCAAACGCTAAACTTCAAATTGTGTGAAATATTTGATCGAAAAATGTAATGAAGAAAAAGAAAAAGTCGAATTTCAAGCGTATATTATAATTCCAACAGTACTATAGGAGGATAAGATATGTTTTCAATGAATCCAAAGTTTCTGAATACCTCGGTTAGCATGATTCTAAAAATAATTAAACTAAAATATTTTCTTTGGAAGGTTGTATGTTTCGTTCTCTTTCATCTATTGAAAAACGCAACAAAATAAATCATGACCAACACTGCATGCGTTACCGTCACAAGCAATTTCCTTTTTTTATCAAAAATATGTCACTTATTATTATGGAGAAATACAGGTAAAAAATATTAAGAAATTTTATTAAGACAATTTGAAAGAAAAGTAATAGTGAAGAACAATAAACTTGAAATAAATAATTAGAATAAACGAATTTAAAAGCGAATCGTTCTGACAACAAAATACAAATATCCTCATTGAGGATATGTAATCATAGAAGGTAGCTACGATTATATATAATCGCTTTATTCCATCTTAACATCGCCACATTTACAATAAAAACTTAATCTTAATGAACACTGGACGGAATAAAAAATAATATAAGCTGCAACAAAAGACAAAATGTAAATAATTTTCTTTGAGTAAAGATTTTGTATAAGCAAAAAAAAATCGTTTGTGTTAGTAAAAAGATATAAATATTTTTTATGAGATTTGGATCAATTTAACTGTTCATTCAAGTCGTTTCAAACTGGGTTGTTTACTTCTTGCAAACATATTGGATACTAATTAAAATAATTGCCTATGTATTTTAGCGTTTTAAAACGCAGACTAAATTTGATTCATATTTTATGAAACAACCATAAGACAATAGCAGTATTCCTTGATCTAACTTCTAACTCGGGCATTTATACTGTTTTTCATTGAACTCTTATAGAAATCCTACAAAAATAGGAATCCGAGAAGACCCATTAACTCTGTTTAAAAAAAATACCTCACAGACATAAATAACACGAAAGCAATATTTTACAAATTGAAATTGTTATTAAATATTGAAATATATATATATATATATATATATATATATATCCCATTCACACCAACAAACAGAAACATACTAAATTATGCAGAAATAAAAATAAAGGACATACTGATAAATAAGGAATCACTACATATAAAGTATCTGGGCATATTTCATAGACAAATACCTAAAATGGGATCATCAAGCAAATGATATAGCGAAGAGTATTAATGCTTAAATTTTACAATTTAAGGGATAAAGTCTCACAGAAACTGCTCAAAAAACTCTACAAAATATAGAGTCCATAATTATATATGGTATTAGCATGTAAGGCACATGCTATAATAATGCAACGAACAATTTAAACGTAGCACAAAACTACATGATAAGGGTTATAGGTAAAATAAATAAATTATACCCAGCAGAGCTCCTATATAATAACACCACCTTCAATACCAGGCAGTTCTATACATTACAAACTCATATATATACATAAACATAACACCTACAAAAATCATCAAAATCATTAAAGACAAGATAAAAAGCAAAAAATGTAAATCCCATTTTGTGTTAACAAAAAAATTCGAATTAATTTCAGGTATATGTTTTAAATTATAATATAATACCAAAACAGATAATGGAAATCCAAAATAAGATGATATACATAAAAATATATTTTAGACAAAACAACAAAGATACCACAGCAGCAATATTTTAATAATAATTTAACGTATACCCACTTTCATTAAATATACAAATTGTTGTATGTCAGGAAAATGTTTTTTCTTCCTTATTTTTCTTTTAGATATGTATTTAATTGTTTATCGCCCAAATATTTTAAATATTTTCCTTTTTGAAGTTATATGTATACATTATTATGTTTTTAACTTTTACAAATGTTTTATATTTTTGAGATTTTTATTATACAATTAATTTGAGTTAAGGTAGTTTTTATTTATAAGTAAATTCTAATAGATTATAAAACTAAATGGAATGTATGAAACAAGTACCAATGGTCGAAACTAGTTGGAGAAAATATAAATAAGTGAAACAAACCAAGTGTTTTAATTTCAATTAAATCATCCTGAATTAATTCAAAAATGTTTCACCACGGGTTAAGTGAGAAATTAATTAAACAAGTACTTGTACTTAAAATGTTGACCATTGGACACAAAAATTTAGCAAATAAAAGGCAAAAAAAAGATTAAATGTTATTTAAAACTGTGATTATATGTAAATATATTTTGAATTGAATACATTTGAATTTCTAAACATTAATACTATAAATATAATTATTACAAACATTAACATTATTTAGTTTGGTTTATTAAGTTAAAAAATATTGCGTTAAAGTAAATATTTATGAACAATAAATATAAATTACTAATAGTAAGTAAAATAATCGCCATTTCCAATATTTTACAAGTTTGGACAAAAAACTAAAAAATAAATAAAAATGGAGTCATTATGGATTAGTTTTTGATATTATATAAATTCTAAAATAAATTTGTTACATATTTTACATACCTGCACCAAAGTGTCGTTGAAGCAATCCACCAAATGCTCACTGCTGTTTGTGAAAGTATAAATATTAACATAATCATTATCCGTAAGCGTATCCAATATTGCATTAACAATTTGAGTGGTAATTGCTCTGTTCAGGCCTTTCATCGACCCCGATCTATCAATCAGGATGACGATGTCTTTCGCGGAAGTCATTCCTTCTACAAACCAGGATCTTGTGCGAAAATCGAATGTTTGATCGTATTCTTCATCAGACCATTGCATTGCTAAAAATAAAATTATCATTTAAAAAAATATAGTCTTGTCGAAAGGGACCAGTTATTCTTGTTCATCTAATGACTCTTTTATTCCACTAATGATAATAATAACATTATTACTCAGCATTTCAACCAGATACATGGCAATGCAATTACAAATATATTTATATAACAGTTCATACAATAATGAAACAAGTGGTTCGCAAAATAGAGAATTTGCATTAAAAAAATAATATCAACCATACTTTTATCTCACCTTATCCCACATGCAAATACCTTGGATTTAATGTATTTGCTAATCAAAACCATGGTCCAGAACAGGGCACAACATTTTAGATCCCTAATTTACGGCAATAAAGGCATCTCAACAAAATGATCTGTCCGCCCACCCTAGAACTTTTAAACCTTCTCTAGATTACGAGAAATTTCAACATCCCTCTAAAATTCAAACATCCTGAATGATGAATTCATATCACCATGTCTAAATGACTAAATGCCATACGAGACGAACATTAAGGACTAGATAATTAATCTTTTGTAAATATAATGTAACTGTGAATATCTCAATAAAGATGATTTTGTATGTATGAGGTAATAGTGAAAGTTAAATTACTGTTACATTGCTGTTTTTTTTTTCGTTTGCAAATGTCGCTCCCTATACCGTTAAAAAAAAAAACGTTTTGGAATGTTTTTTGATCGGACTAGTACATTGTTGAAAATAAAATTGTCTCTATTATTCACTTTATTTAACCGACTGAAAGCAAATATCAAAGGCTTATCGAAGGACCTAGTAATTGTCAATCTCATTTATTCTTATATGGGATACAGATATTCTAATTAGGTTAAAGAAAACATCAAAAGCTTATCGAAAGGATCCATTTATTCTCATTCTCATTTATTATCATCACCCTCATATCTATCCTAATTAGCTTATAGATAATATCAAAGGCTTATCGAAAGGAACCAGTTATTCTCATTATCATTTATTCTCATCACCGTCATTTCTATCCTTGTTAGGTCTTTAATTTTGAAATTATTTTTAATTTTTTTTTCGAAAGTAGTATAATTTTTCCAATACTACCCTTTGTATATATATCGCCAAGAAATTGTAAAATTATACAGTTAACTATCGAAGATGAATACGTAGTATTCGAAATGTACATCTAGTGTTAAAATAAAACTGAGATAAGGAATACAACTTTGTTTTAATTATTTTAAGCTCAAACTTCACAAACTCACCAGTTATATATTAGTATTACCTGGATAAAATCGCATAAAACCATGGGGACTGCCGAAATATTGGAAAGTCAAGGTCGGGTCTCGCTGAAAGTTGCATTTAAATGTGACGTCTAAACCTTCAGACCAACGGATACCGTTAAGGGAAGCGTTTCCTTTAAATTGAAAAAAAAAATACATAAATTATAGAAACATTTACAAAACATAGAAACAATATTATTACAATATCTTTAATTAAAGAAAATTAAATTAAACAAGGCAGAATGATCTACGATTGCCTTTTCTTAAGTACATGAGAAAACGAATAAACCATGATTGTAAAATTTAAATCTAAAAATTGTTCAGAAATATATATACAGAGTGAGTCACCGAAGTGCCCGTCTTTCTCCCTTGTCGTTAGATATTTTTCATTAAGTTATTAACAAAACTTGCTTGACTTCTGAAGACGCATAATGTAAAATTATTTTCAATATACGCGGTAATAAATTTTCACGGAATTGATATTTACTTTTTTAGTTTAAATAGAACACCCTATATATTATATTTTCATTCGATTCCTCTTTAAATTATCTTTACATCAATATATACTTGGTAGTTTTGACTAGCCGTTACTGCAGAAAACAATATTTTCTGAAAAATTTGACAGTTGCAGAGGTGTAGTATATAATCATTACTTTTTTATGTGTTTTGAGATAGGGAATGAAATTTTGTATGCATACTTAGATAATACTATTCTATTTTGCAGATGGCGCCATATTTCACAATGCTTTGACATTTATGAATTAGATTTATAGTGAATTAGTTGTCAACAAGCCATGGAGCGATACACACCTCAAAAACGTGGATTTATTGTTACTACTTATTTGACAAATTTTCAGTCTGTTGTTTTAACGCAAAGTGAATTTAGTCGTCGTTTTTCCTGTCGTCGTCACAGTATATGTATACTGTGTATACTATGTCGTTGTGTTCCATGTGCTCCAAAAAGTAAGCTTTTGGCTGAGCGCCTCGTGCAAACTGAGTCCACCACAGGTGTCTCAAGAAGTGGTCGGCCTCATACGCTCATTCGGACGATGATGCATACAAATAGGTATCAGCAGACGTTCGTTGCAACGGATTTTAATCTTGAATATGTTTACAAAGTAGGTTTGTTCCGCACTAACTTGAACCGAGAGCAGGTTGTGATGTCACAGGTACAGACTAGTACATGTCAGTTTTCATGAATTGACTGTTGACTGCTTTGCGTTTAGTTTATTGCATGTTGAATGACAAGACAACAGTTACATAATCTCGACTTTAAAAAAGTAAATGTTAGGTCTTTATAATAAGAAGGATTTCGATTTGGCTTTACATTTTTTTTATATTTTACAATATTATCACGGATGCTAATGAAGAATATGCAGATGAACAACCTGAAACACAGCCTTGTTTAGCTGGTGAATCTTCTGTAAAAAAAGGTCATCATATGAGGAAGGAAGTATGTCGTAGTATATTTGAAGAAATTGAATAAATTATTTTAAAATGTTTAATAAAGTATGTTTTATTCTTTCTTTCATTCTTAATCTTATCCTCTTTTACCCGTATTGGGTATCGAGAAGTATGTTTTATAAAAAATATATATATTTCTACCAATATATTCCCCTCAAGTAAAGAGCCGTCAGCACAAGTTTTTTTTTTCATTCGTACATGTAGAGCTTACATAATATTTGAATTCCCCCTAAAACAATAAAACATATAATAATAGTAAAAAATAATAAACCAGTCACTAATAGTCAAAATAATATTTGAAATAGATAATTAAATCCATATTTAAAAATTGTACTATTGACATATGTCTTTCCCTCTTCTTTTTCTAAGCTGCACTAATTACACCTACTCCGGACCAAGGGCAAAAAGTGCAGGTTCCGTACAAGCGAACTAATACAAACTAACACAGTTCAGTTCAACTGTGCATGTAATGAACGGTTTCAGTGCAGAAAGTATAAAAAGTACTGCACCAGTTCATGTAACGAACAAACCTAGTGTAAACTGTTAACGAATTGCTGCCTGCTGATCGTCGAACTATGTTGAACTTGGTGCAGAAAGAGGATGATTTCGTATCAAAAAATCATAATGATCCATGAAACCTATTTTCACTTAGTGGATATATCAACAAACAAAATTTGCATTTCTGGGGCACAGAGAATCCAAGATGATCCATTGCATCCCCTCAAAGTGACAATTTAGTACGGCATTTACAATGAAAAAGCGATTGGTAACAGGGAATGGCGAGCGTTACAGGCAGATGCTAAACGAGTTTTTCACGGCAAATTGCTGCATTGGGATCATTTTTGGTTTCAACAGGACGGAGCAACCGCTAACACATTTTGAGACACTAATTTCCAGGTGTTGGGAGATCACCATTTTGGAGATTTAAGCTGGCCGTCCAGATTGGCAGATGTAAAAGCACCATACTTCTTCCTTTGTGGCTTTTTAAAATCTCGCGTTTAACACAACAAACCACGAATCTCACAAGTATTTTTTTTATTTATTTATTTAACGGAGGCCATTGCATACAGTAACATACATACATGGTAAAATAGAATAGTTACAATAATGAAATAATAGAATTAACTAAACACATTTTAAAAACAAACTATTTTGCACTAAGTATACGACGCACAGTGCGGCAAAATCAGACACATACGCCAGGCGGTGGTGGGGGAAGAAAAAATAAAATTCAGAATGAAGAAACGAAAAATATATAGGTACAATGTAGATATTCCAATTTTCTTAAATTTTCAAGTCCTATATTTTTCCGATGTGCCCTTTTTGATTAATAAATTCCCAAAGTACGATAATTTCGGAACGCCAAATGGGCTTGAAAAATGGCCTTCTTTTAATAATATATTTTATTACACTCAGCAAACATACAATTACTATTTTACATGGTTTAATTTAGCATACATCCCTATATATTATGGCATTTAGTAAAACTTTATAGGTGGTATAGAACATTAGTTATAAATATTTAAACGTAACGCGATTTTATAAATAATTTTCAAATTCAAGTTGAGTTAAATTAATCCCAGTCATAGGACGGAGGGTGAAGACTATCATCAAAAAATCACTTATACTTTCCTCTATTGAATCCTGCAAGAAGAAATTTTTTGTCGATCCCAATAAAGTGGTGGTGATTTTTTTATTCGCCGTGACCCTATACCGCCGAATCGGTTGAGCAATCGTGTTCGTACATTTCTCACTTTCTTATTTATTTCACCATCCTTTTAATTTTTTTCTATTTTTAAGAAACATATTTTTTGATAACATACTGCTATGGATGAATTAATTAATAATATTTACAAATTGTTATAATTATTTAAACAAGGCGAGTTTTATGTACTGTTTTTCGGTTTTAATATAGATCAGATTAATCATTATTTTAGGAAATAGGGTAGAGATTACAATCAATATGTCACTGAATATTTTCTCTAGCATATAGAGTAAAATAAATATGTTTTATTATAAATTTTGTTAATCAGCGCGACTTATACCTGAAACTGTTTGAGCGCTATAAATTATTAATTTATTTCTATTACTGACTTATTTAAAATATGTCATTCTAACTCCACTCTGATGATATTTTATAACATTTTTTAATATATTTGTTATAGACTTAAACATGGTATATTTAATTCGCATGACGTAAGATTTATTTAATATCAAGAAAAAAATCAATAAAATGAATATTTTAACTTACTTATAATGATTGAATCTGTTTTACTTGTATCCATATCACATAAAATTAATTGATAAAAAATTAAATGAATATAATTTAATAAATTAAAGACGACGTAAGCGCCACCTTTTGCCAACACAATTTCCGTTCAGTCGCCTTCATCAAAGCATTGCACATGGAACACACTAGTCTGATGAGGTTCGAAAAACCGAAATGGCCACGCTGAATAGAAAAATTAACAACTTGGGATCAATAAAAAAATATTTTATTTTATACTTTTATCAACATTTTGATGGTAATCTCTACCCTCTATACTAAAATAGTGATTAATCTAATCAATATTAAAGCCGAAACAAGTATATAAAACTCGCCTTGTTTAAATAATTATAACAATTAGCAAATATCGTTAATTAATTCATCCATAGCGGTATGTTATCAAAAACTATATATATTTTTTTTAAATTGTGCAAATATGGTGAAACAAATAAGAAAGTAAGAAATGTACCAATAACACAACCGTTTCGGCAGCATAGGGTCGCGGCGATTAAAGAAAATCACCACCACTTTATTGGGATCGATAAAAAAATCTTCTTGTAGGATTCGATAGAGTAAAGTATAAACGAATTAGAGGTGGTAGTATATATCCTCCGTCCAATGACTGGAATTAATTTAACCCAATTTGAATTTGAAAATTAATTATAAAATTGCGTTACGTTTAAATATTTATTACCAATGTTCTATGCCATGTATAAAATTTTACTAAATGTCATAATATTTAGCGATAGGTATTGAATCAACAAAAAATTATATATAAATAATGTGTGAGTATTATGAAATAAATAACGGAGCAAGAAATGTGCGGATAGGAACGCGCAACCGTATCGGCAGTATAGGGTCGCGGCTAATAAAAAAATTCACCACTGCTTTATTGGGATCGATAAAAAATTCTTCTTGCAGGATTCAATAGAGGAAAGTATAAGTGATTTTTTGATAATAGTCTCCACCCTCCGTCCTATGATTTCGATTAATTTAAGGGTGCGGTTTAGAAGAAAGAGATAGCTATACAAATATGGGCAATCACTAATTTGAGTTAGATTGCTGTTGTGATCAATGAACAATATTGTATTATACATTAAAATAATCTTAAAATAAGCAGGAATTTCATCAGATAAATTAAAAATTATTTCAATGTTTAGTTTCTGTGAAAAATAATTATGAAAAACAATGAAAATTGATCAAATTTATAGCAAATTTTAAATTAAATTTTTGCTAATAAAAACTTGTGCAATGAAAATTTAAAGAATTTCACTAAATTCTGCATTCAAATAACTCAACAGACATGACCTATTAATTTCATCATATCTTACAATTTTCTTTTCTAACTTGAACTAGTAAATTGACGTAATACACGAAAATTAACGATTTATTTTGTATTTAGACTGATACTTGGTAGATAAAAAATGTAAATACACATTCATATTATGAAATCCAAAAGAATAGCTCTATTTTCAAACGATTATTTCCATTTTACTATATTGCTATCTCTTTCCACTA
The DNA here is from genome assembly GCA_963082785.1 of Philonthus spinipes. Lineage (NCBI taxonomy): Eukaryota > Metazoa > Arthropoda > Insecta > Coleoptera > Staphylinidae > Philonthus > Philonthus spinipes. Next base: position 13,159,327 of record OY720304.1, read on the forward strand.
AACCGCAACCTTAACTCAACTTGAATTTGAAAATTATTTATAAAATCGCGTTACGTTTAAATATTTATAACTAATGTTCTACACCATCTATAAAGTGTTCACTGAATGGTTTTTTGAGTTTAAGTGAAGTGTTTAATCACAAATTGAAAGACTGTTATTCCTTACTTCACAATTTATTTTTATGTTAGATGTACATTTCGAGACACAAAGTGCTCATTATCAATAACAACTGAGTTGTTATTGATAATGAGCACTTTGTGTCTCGAAATATAAAGTGTTACCAAATACCATAATATATTGGGATTTGTGCTAAATTAACCCATGTAAAATTGTAATTGAATGTTTGCTGAGCGCGATAAAAAATATTATTAAAATAAGGCTATTTTTCAAACACATTTCGCGTTCCAAAATTATCGTACTTTGGGAATTTATTACTCATCGGAAAAATATGGGACTTAAAAATTTAAGAAATTTGGAATATCTACACTGTACCTATATTTTTTTCGTTTCTTCATTCTGAATTTTATTTTTTCTTTCCCCACCACCGCCTGGCGCGTTTGGCTGATTTTGCCGCACTGTGCGGCGCAAAGAACGTACAGACTCTTGAAAGCTAACATTGAGGAAGAAATCGCCAATCTGGACTGAGATGTTTTACGAGCAACAATTCAAAATGCCATAAAACGAGCGCAATTATGCACTTTCAAATAAAGTTTTGATGAAAACAGAGCACTCTTTTCAATTATAATAAAATGGCAGCCAGTTCAAATTATGACATTACTTTTGCGCCACCAGAACATTGAGAATGATATTAATGACAGGTCTTAATTAAAATACATCTCAAGTCCTAACAATATTAATAAATTTGTTTCCATATCTTTTACCAGAGTAAAATTGTTGCAATACTCTTATTCTATTAACGGAGTCAAATTGAACATTGCAAACGAAGTCAAGGATTTAGGTATAATTTTTGATACACGTCTAACGTTTTACTCCCATATTGATAAAGTCATATCCAAGGCGTTGAAGTCACTTGGAGCTATTAATCGGTTTTCACATGAGTTTGATTTGTTTACTGTAAAATTATTATATATATCGCTAGTACGTTCACACTTGGAATATGGTTCATTTATATGGAGTCCTTTCTTCAAAAACTCAATTAATAAAATAGAAATGGTCCAGAGCAAATTTTTAAGATTAATTTCTTTTAGACTTGGTCATTCTCGCACTACTTTTAGCCATTCCAGCATGCTTCTGTTTTTAAACTTAAGCTCTCTTGAATATCGGCGAATTATGCTCGACTTGTGTTTCGCATTTAAACTAATTAACGGTTTAATTGACTGTAGTTATTTACTCTCAGTCCTTGACTTTAATTTTTGTATTAATAAAACCACTAGGGTTAAAGTATTATTTTGAATACCATTTGATTCATCTAACTATGGAAATCACAATCCCATCGTCAGGATGATGATTTATTGCATTATTTTAAACTCTAATTCCAATTTCCATATTTTTTGTTAATCTTTTCTTTTATTTAAGCGTGGTCTAAGCGTTATTGACTTATTAAGCAGTATTATTTAGATGTATACTTTTTAAAGCAATCATTTGAGTTAAGTTGTTATTTTCCTGTATTGTGTGTATAATACTTATTTGTAGTTTCATTTAGATATTTTTTGTTATTATTTTATAATAGAAGATTTTGTTAAATAGGCGATGTCCGTAAATAAAGAAATAAATAAACAAGTTATATTTAAAAGTTAAAGACCTGTTACATGAACTCTTATTATACTGAATATTGCATTCATTCAAACCTACCTTCGTATCATTTAATTTACAGATATAGGTTCATTAAAACTTATTATTTGTTTAAATGAGTTATTTTTGAATATCATGTATACAAGGAAAGTAATGTATACCAATTGTATAGGCTTATTGAGACTTTCTGTGTTGCATCGGAATTCATGAACCCTTTCAAATAATTAGAGAGGGTTCATTTTCAAAAAATGGTTTTGAGTTACGTGAAGAGTATAATAAAAATAATTAACACTGTTGTATCCTTTCTTCACACTTTATAAAGTACAACAGTGTTAATTATTTTCATTCTCATATAACGATGAATGAATTCTAAATTACCTCGTGGATCAACTCCCGGTGTAACTTTGGCGATACTGTAATTCAAGTTGACATTCGCGTCGAACTGCGGATGGTAAACCATCTCCATGCTCCTATAATAATCCTCAGGTCGTTGCAGGAAGGCAATGTTGCTACAACGGCCCCAAGGTTTCGCAGTTTCCCTGACCTTTCTGTCGGTGTGCTGTTTGTAGTTGAAGTTATCGTAGTCGAGGTTCAGATCTTCGAAAGTTTGGTGGTAGCCTTCGTCGTTTTGAGGGAGTTGCGGTTTGCTGAAGCATAATCCTGGGGAATTTGGGGGAATGCTACAGTTCCACATCCTTTCACTCTGTATGAAAATAATAAAGTAAATATGAATAAAATGTTTAAAACGAACCAATTAAAGCAAATATTAAATTGAATAATTTTTAATTATAGACTAGTTTCGTGTTATTAGCCAATTTTAAAGTGAATTTAAAGTTATTCAATTTAATAAGGATTTTTATGTATACAAATATCTTTATTCAGACAAATACATAGGTACATTTTTACAAACATTAACACAAAACATACAGAATAAAATGAAAGTGTTTGTCTAGCTTGAATATATGACTAATACAGACATGTTTTATTGTTTATAAAACATGTCTGCATTAGTCAGCTGAACTATTTCGAAGCGTATTAATGATTTCATTAATAGTGAGAGTATATCTACCAATAAAACAAAATAAAAACACTTAACAACACTACAAAATATAATGCGGATGTAAAGTCTGGAACTATCGCAATAAATCTTTTAGTAAACTTTTTTGAAAAATATCCGTCAATTTTTATTTTAAATGAAATATATTTTGCTGTAATTATCACTTAAGGATCGTCTTTTGTTTATGAGATATGAAGTAAGCGATTTTTTTAAATGGAAACCCAATTTTGAATGCTGAATTTGAAAAGAGTTCATGCTATTTTTTTTTCTAAGACGAAATACGCAAAAATGTGTGAAACTGTGTTTTGATATATTTGAGATAATAACAATCAACAGGAAATTTGTATTATTAAATTTTCTATTCCTTTTATACAAGGTGTACAGAAAATGAGTAAAAAGCTTTAGGTAGCGTGACTCTTTGACTAATTTTTAGATAAAAATATTAACGAAAATAAGTCACACGGTCCTTCCTTAAGCCTCACGGGCCACTTAAAAGAACTATACATTTGGCAACGCTGGATCAAACAAGTGTGCATTTATCCTGTTTATAACTGCTACATCATCCGCTGGAGGTGTTACATACACCTTTTCTTTTACAAATGAGCGTACGTCGTTGCCAGATCTATTTTCATTAAAAGAATGCTTCTCATGAAGTTATAAAATTGTAAAAATATCCGATTTATTAATCATTTACACCAATGGAATTATACACGTGTCTAATTGATTGTTAATGCTATTGATTTTTTACAAAATATTTAAAAAACAATACTAATTTATAGTCACATATTTAAAATTCCGAAGACCTCGTGAGCCTCAATGAAGAACCATACAACATTTTTTTATTTGGATTTTCTATTAAAAATTAATTAATGAATTGAGTTACCTAAAGGTTTTCACTCATTTTCTGTACAACTTGTATATACAATCATCTTTATCGAGGTGTTTATATATACATATATTATACAATACATTTAATATAAACTTATAATGGCTATCGACCTTATGTCTTTCAGCCATGTCTCTTCCTTTTATTAGATATAACCAAAGAAAGTTAACTGAAATTTTTGGCGAATGCGCCGGGAATTTAATTTACCAATTACATTGATTACAATGAAAATAATGTATATGTTATTGGACTAACTAAAACATTTAAAATTCAATGTAGTTCTCGAAATGTATTTAGTTTTAATAGATAGTTGGAGAATGGAAACGAATTTTATTTAAATTAATGAATAATCTAAACAATCAATTCATAAATTTATCTGTTTTATTTTTTCGGCCTACAATCACAGTCATTTTAACTATATGTAAGAGCAAATGGCCATTGTGTAGTTAAATGTCTGGCGGGGTGTTTGTCCGAGAAATAATTGTACAATAAATGATTTTTTTAAAAGTACTTAGATTGTGTTATATTATTTCGTTGCTATAAACAACCGCAATTGTTTTACTTTTGTCTTTTTCATGGCTAACTATTTTTTTGTGGATGGTAAAATTAAAAACGACTGTAACTTATTTTATTTTCAAAATAACTATGGCATATGTTATATCGGATTAAAGGGAAAAAAATATCCCTTTTAATAAAGTCATAGCCAACTATTGTTTCTATTTAAAAAAAGGTAAGTTTGTGTCATATCTCCCAAAATATGGGCGAAAATTTTTTTTTATTTTTTGTTATTAATCTGTGTAAAATTTTCTACAACTTTGTCCTTTACAGTTTTTTTCTATCTATGATAATAATAGAGATATATTGATTTCAAAAAATTGACACATTTTACTTTTTTCAAAATATCTAGTTACCCTTGACTTTTTCAAATATTTTGAAAGTGTCATTTTATTCGTCTTATAAAACTACACTTCTTTCCCCATTTAACCGTTTTTCTATCTCTTATAGTTTCCGAGATCCCCATAGAGAACATCGAAAAAAACTCACCCTGTATATATAAATAATATTCTAATTGATATATAAATATAAAATAAAATAACAGTGAACAATACTAATATTTAAATTACGATACAATTAAATATTGATATTAACCAATATTGGACAGATCAAGGCCATACAAACATCTTTTAAAATGAAAAAAAAAAAAAAAATGAAGGCAAAAAAAAACAAATGATCCTATATTTGTAGTATGATGAAAATCATTGATTTGATGAGTATATCAGGAATATGAAATGATTTTTTTTATTGTTATGCAATAATTTTTAAATTCAAACCACAATGTTAAATAACATTAATAGTCAATGTTTAACATTTAAGATAATTTCTTGGTACCTCTAAAATATCCTCCGTTCTATCCTCAACGTCTTCAGTATTCGTCAAATTATCAGCGTTATAATAATCATAACTCGAATGCGTCGTGAGTTTCTTTTTCCTGTGCAGCGACAATAACTCCGCGTGATTTTTAATAGCCTGATAAATAACAAACGTCAATAATTAAACATCTAGTTTGACAAAAAAAAACTTTAAAAATAACAAATACCTTTACAGCTTCCACCTTTTCCACCATCATCTCTCTAATATTATTAGCAACATTTTCAACAACTTCGTCCCATTTTTCCTCGATTATGTTGGCGTGGGAGAAACTCTGAAATATAAACAGTGAGCTAATTGAAGTGTAATTATGTGTAAAAACATTACTTCCTTCACGCGGACTTTCCTGGTGAGTTTCGTAAGGTGCATAAGTTCTTTACTTACATCGTCTGCCCATAATCTAACACTGAAAAAAAAATAGAATTTTCTAATTTTTAATCTGTTACAATAATTAAATATTTAATAAATACATTTTTTCACTCGATTGCAGTTTTTAAAATAATCTAAATAATTTATTTTTTTATAAATGATGTTAGTAATATATATTTTTTCACTTGATTGCAGTTATTCAAGTGATATAAATAATTAAATTATTTTTTGTAAATGTTAGTAATAATGATATAATGAAAAAAAAAAAATGGTTTAATTCATTTAGAATGAACATAAAAAAACGTTGTATCATTTATTTTGATATTGATGTGGCCATATTCTCGAATATTTTATCCAGTAAGTGGCTGAAGTGAAATCTTAAAAAATAATTTATAAGACATATACTCTTGTATCCTTGTAGGAATACATAAATATTTATGGCAATAATGTTAAATACATTTCAGAAATATCTTTCTTTCATCCTTTATTGTATTCATATTCGTATTCGTATTCATATGTTAATGTCAATGTTTCCAGATTTTGTTTTGTTTTAAAATTAAATAAAAAAAACGAAAACATTTCATATAATTTTATGTAAGCTATATAATTTTATCTTATGTTTTTTAATACTATAGATTATGTTGTTTATAACTATGAATTATGCTCTTTATAACTATAAATCGTGTAATTTTAATAATTAGGTTTGGATGGAAGAACAGTGAGCGTAAGCTTAACTGAATCCCACCTAATGGATCACTTGTTTTGTTGTGTATTTCCTCCCCATAATAATATGTATTAAATTTGTAATGAAAACTTGTGAATAAAGATTATTATTATTATTATTATATTTTTCTTTGTCCTTTTAAATACTTATTTAATAATCTTAACACACACTCTGTGAAGGGTATATATGTGTTTTTTGAATATATTTAATAACATTTATTTTTGTAAGTTTCCCAATAAATCCTCAATACGAATGTTAGAAAAATAAAATGTACTTTATTTTTAATAATTATAGGTTTTGTTTCTAAAGAAACCATAAAACTTCTGCAAAAGTAATTAATCCAGCACACTGCTGTTTCCTCTGAAAGGAAACAATAAATGTGTACGATACTTTCTCAAGGAAAATCGATAGATGCTAGACAATGTGGCGCCAAACGCAGCATCCCGCAGTTTAACGTTCCAATTATTTTAATTAACACTAAAACTACCCACAATTAACGCAAATACAAACAAAATCACTTTTCTGTATTAATACTCACGTTTCAACAATTTCATCCTGCTCGTTCTTCTTAGGTAATTCGTTCGAATCGGGAAAACTGTGGAAAACGCTTATTATGAATAAAACTAACTTAAATTTCATTTTTGCGAATAAGTTTAACACTGTTTAGTTACGGACACGTTGTTGTTGTGGTGTTTTAGTGCCGTGTTTGGCGATAAAACAAGTTGGAATGAAAGAGTGGATTTTTCGCGTGTGGCCAGAGAGTTGGAAAACTAGGGGGAGATTTGGCAAAGTTCTGCGCAAGTTTATTGCGAATTTGAAATTCGTTCGGAATACACAGATGTCCCACTTTTTTGCGATACAAAATATATATTAAAAAAATAATCAAAGGTTGATGTCAAATCACCAACCCAGGATTTATATAAATTAATTTTAAATTAACAATAAATTGAATAAAAAAATGAAAATAATGAATTATTACAACACTGAGATATAATTTAAATTAATTAAATATAAGTGGAAGAGAAATATCTCTGATGGGATTCAGTGTTGAATACTGAAAATAATCAATTTCGTAGATATAAAATGTAATATTTACGTAATTACTTATTAAACAATTATTTTCCTTTTAGCTACTGTGACTTTTTAACTTACATTATGTAAATAATTCAAATCAAATGTATATTAAAACAACTGCTGGGGTGTATGCCCGACAGACATTGAATTACATAATGGACATTTGCTGTTGCATAGCAATAACATATTGTAAAATGCAGCAATTTTTGTTTCGAGAATATTTAATCATTTTAGCAATCCAACTTATTTATAAATAATTAATTTTGTTTTACCTTAGCAAAATAATTCCATAATGCTCCGGAGGATGTTTTTTTAGTGCGGTTTCTCCCTCCTTATAAGCAAATGCTGGGATCGAAATTATTTTGCCTGCCCCACAATTAAATTAAAATATAAAAAAAATATGTAAATATCCATATAAATTTTAATAAAATAAATTTTAAATTCTCCTGAAAATGGGCTAATAACCCGAAACTAGTCGAAAATTTAAAGTTATTCAATCTAATCTGTGTTTTATCGGTTGATTTTTAATAATATATTCATATTTATTTCATACAATATGAACTACCAATGTCTAAATATTAAAACAATTAATTATATTATAGAATAAAAGATCACGTAATATAAAGCTATCTACAGACACATGTTTCGGGATTCATCCCTCGTCACTACAGCTCTGCCTTATATAATTAATTTAATTTAACAACTTTGTAATTATATAAAGCAAAACTGTATTAATGAGGGATGAATCCCGAAACACGTGTATCTTTTCAATCGTTTCCCGTGTTTTTAGACAAAAAAACTTCATTTTTGAACGCAGTTCACGATGTTTTTTTTTACAATTATATTTGTCATATATTTATTATACTAGGAAATAATTTTACATTTTATAATGAGAATGAGAAAATAACATAATTTCATTTATAAACTGTTATGTTTCAGGAATACATTAACCTGAAACGAATTGATAACTGTATATAAATAAGATAATGTATCACAAAGTCAACAAACCTGTCGCAGATAATTTTATTTTGTACGGAAATTACACACAGCATGTTTAATAAGTACAAAAGAAATACATGCTAGTTATATTATTTATATTTATTCGAATAATGAGGATTCGAATCACGAAGATGTAAATAGAAATGGACAATTCATTACATTCGGATGAAATTTGTTTTCTGCAAATACATTATTGTGTTTAGATATGTTATTTTAAAAATAATGAAAGACAATTAAATAAAAAATATTTGATTGTAGAGGCTGTTACTTGGTGAAATTCCATTTTCAACAATTTATTAGAAAAAACACTTAGTTTTTTTTTAAGATTTCACTTTTTTTAGTCGATCACTGCGACAATTGTTTCACTACACAGCAGCTTCATTCTGCTTGATGAAGCTACTGTGTAGCGAAACAATTCATCATTCGTCTGCCTGATGAAGCTATTATGTAGCGAAACAATTGTCGCAGTGATCGACTAATAAAAAGTGAAATCTTAAAAAAAACTAATTGTTTTTTCTAATAAATTGTTGAAAATGGAATTTCACCAAGTTACAGCCTCTACAATCAAATATTTTTTTATTTAATTGTCATTTATTATTTTTAAAATAACATATCTAAACACAATAATGCATCTGCAAAAAACAAATTTCACCCAAAAAAAAAGGGAAATCTTAAAAAACTAAGTGTTTTTTTATACTAGTGTTGAATAAAAAAATATATACACATATTTATATGAATTTATAAGCATGTATACTTTTATCGTAGCGATTAGAAACAACATTTGAATCGTAGCGATTGGAAACTTAATTTAAACCGTAGCAATTTAAATGAGCATTTGAATCATGGCGATTCATTCGAATTTGAAACATCACAATTCCTTTTATTCGAATCACACGATTCAAAAAAAATAATCAATTATTTATATCAAGCTCATGTACATTTTCGATTATTAAAATAAATGTTTTTACTCATTAGTAATCGATACTCTAGGCTTTTTCGTTTGTCAATTTTAATAAATGAAACACTTTTATACATTTTTACTATTAGTATACAGGTTGTTCTAAATTAAGTATTCGCCATTGCTAACTTTGTTATTAGTTGAGTCGGAACTTTTTTTGTGAAAAATACCTTTTTCTATCAAATAGGAAGAAAATATATAATAATAATAATAATAATAAATCTTTATTGTCCAACAGGAAACAAGTCCCAATTACAGAACAAATATACAATAATCAAATACAAACATAGCATAGAGAAAATATGAATATATAAAAATGGTAGTATAACATTATAGCCGCATTACAATAACTATAGTTCTTGAATATATTGATCCAAAATAGTTAAAACCATATTTAATTTATCGTGAAATATATCGCAAGATTCGGATATCTTATTAAAACAAGTTGACATTATTTTGATAGGTGATTTCCGCCCAATGTCGGTTCTATTTGCTAACATATTAAATGTTGGTGATCGTCGGCTATAAAAAGATGGAATAAGCAGCCTAATTGTATTTAATAAGTCCGGTGAGTCAATAGAATTATGCAAGAGTTTGTAGAGAAAGGATATACACGTTTTTTGTCGACGAGTTGCGAGACTCCTAAAATCAAATTTGCGCAGAAGTAAGTTATGGTCTACACCTCTGTTTGGATAAAAACCTTCTGACTTAAAATGTAATAATTTTAAAAATTTACGTTGTATGCCTTCTATTTGACGAGTTTGGCCCTGGTTTTGAGGAAACCAGACTATGGCTGCATATTCCAGCTTTGATCGTACATAAGAATTATACAACGATTTGAGTGTATTAAGATTGTGGAATTGGGTGGAATTTCGACAGATGAAACCTAAAGATTTAGAAGATTCTTTCACAATAGCGTCAACATGATGGTTAAATTACTGTCAAAATAAACTCCCAAATCTTTAAATACTTTAACGCACTCTAAAATATTTCCGTCAATTGTATAATTAAACTTAAGTGGAATAGATACTTTAGTGAACGACATATTTTTACATTTCGCGATATTTAGATTGAGTCCATTTCTTTCGCACCATGATGATATAGTGTTAAGGTTAGTTTGTAAGACCATACAATCATTGATATTTTCAACATTATTATATATTTTTAAATCATCAGCGTAGAGCAGGTGTTTGCAAGTCAAAGATTCCGAAAGATCGTTAATGAATATATTGAAGAGAAGTGGTCCCAAGATTGAACCTTGGGGTACCCCAGAAGTTGGAGAGTATTCGTGTGATTTAAAGCCATTAACTACCACGTATGCAATTCGTTCACTAAGATAACTTTGAATTAAAGATATGGATGACGCACAAAAACCGAAAGTATTTAGCTTTGATAACAGAATATTATGCTGAACTATATCAAAGGCTTTTGACAGGTCCGTGTAGATCACATCAAGTTGTCCTTTACCATCAACGGTTTCAGCAATATCATGAATAATGAGGGTGAGATTAGTTACAGTTGCGCGGTTGGGAATAAAACCGTGTTGTTTATCAGAAATATAGAGTTTAATATGATTATAAATTTGGTCAAAGAGTAAACGTTCAAATACTTTTGCAATATGCGGGAGGATAGCAATAGGACGAAAGTTATTAATATTCTTTAACTTCAGAGAAGTCTTAGGTATAGGACAAATTGCAGAAATTTTTAGACTCCGCGGAAATGTGCACGTTTTTATTGATAAATTAAACAATATTGCAAGAGGAACATTTAGTATGCTAGCACAATTTTTTAATAAAAATGAAGGTATATTATCATCCCCGGATTTAAAATTATTTGGTAACTTTCTTAATAGCTTGAAAACAGGCTGATCTGTGTAGAGGCAAAAACGAAATTAGGAATTAAACTTAAATTAGAGATAGTATGACTGTTCGTTGGGGGATTATGCACCGACTCAAAATATTCTTGGAAACCATTCACGATATCATTAGGATTATCTAGGACAACATCATTATATGATAAAGATGAAGGAATTCTATTTTGGCCATACATAAATTCTCTTTGAATTTATGTATGGCCAAAATTGTTTAGGGTTTGTTATAAGGTTATTTTCGACTGTTTTTATATAATCTTTGTGTGCATATGCTATTTTGTTCTTAATTACAGACCTTAGTGTTTTTAATTCTTCTGATAATAAACACATGGGAGAATTACGTTTAAGTTTATTCCTAAGTGCATTTTTTTTCTTTTATTAGCTTTATTATTTCTGGATATATATATGGGGTGTTCCATTTAAAAAAAAATGTTTGTTTTGTTAATATGTTAAACGCGCGAAGTTCTTTTGTTTTTCTGATCACGCAGTTGTAATTTCCGGAAAATTTACTCCACAACAACGCGTCCGTAACAAAGCAATGTTAAACCATAGAGTAATTAATTCATCCTCTTTGGTTAAACTTATTCGAATCGTAGTAGTAAATTCTCCTGATGTTACAACCGCGTGATCAGAAAAACAAAAGAACATCGCGTGTTTAACATATTAACAAAACAAACATTTTCTTAAATGGAACACCCCATATATTTTCTTACTATTTGATAGAAAAAGGTATTTTTCACAAAAATGTTCCATTACGAAAAAAATCACAAATAACGATGTTATTGGTATTTAAATATTCTGTTTTCGATGAAATTAAGTTTCCTTTAACTCAATTATCTTCAACGGAATTTTGAAATTTATCACAACTTGCATTAATTTATTTTCTCGAATGCTTGTTTAAAACCAACGAAGAGGAATTCAATATCTACCTCTGGTTCGTGAATCTTTTCTAGTATTTGTTTTATACTAACTGAATTATTTCATTTTCAGTTTATAATTCGTAATATTGATTTCGCCACATTCTCCTATTATTTTATTAACGTGTGTTTAAACGTCGTTGTATTATTGTTGTTAGTATTCTACAGATTGTGTTCAATAATATAATTCCTCTGTAGTTTGTTGCTTTACCTTTTGTTTTTTTTTTTTCTAGTAAAATCGGGCTATTTTACCTTATCTTTATTATTTTAGTATTGTTTATATGAAATAATAATTTTATTTCCTTTTGTATCTTTCCCCTCTGTATTTTATCTGTTTAATTTTTATATAATTTCTCCTGGTGTTTTTTTTTTAAAAGCAACGAAACTTTTTAAAATTATTATTTGCATTTCTTCAGGTTTTGGTTCTCCTCTTTTTATATTGTGTTTTTATTATATATATATTTGACAGTCATTCCCTGAAGTTGATTTCAAATTATTTTTTCTTCTTCTATGCTTTCTACAGTCATTCCCTGTAGTTAATTTCCAATTATTTTTTCTTCTTCTATGCTTTCTACGGTTTTTCTTTATTTTTTCAATTTTTATAATAGTCAAAATAATTAACACTTTATTTAAAGTGTGAAGAAAGGACACAACAGTGTTAATTATTTTGATTATACTCTCCACGTAACTCAAAACCAATTATTGTTTATAATAGTCGTTTGTTTTTGTTCTTTCCTTTCATACTTAATCCGTTTTATAAAATTGTTTTGTGTTATGTAATAATTCTCTTCTATATCCTTCATCTGCTTATTTATTACTTAATTATTAATAATTTTATTAACTAAGCATCTTAATTTATTTAAATAAACATATGACAATAGAAGCGACAACTGTACCGAGACATACGATTAACAGAGGATATCGTGTCCTCTATTAAATCTAAATTTAATAGATTGACGGAAGACATTCACAACATGATTCTGGAATATAAAAAGGACTTGTGGGTTAAATCCTGCAAGGACCTGAATGGAACATAAGAAAACATTTTTTTGGGACGAAGTTAAAAATTAAGTAAATACAGAAAAACTGACAATCTACAAAAATTAAATAACCCAGAGACAGGATATATCACGAAAAACGAATATTGCAGAATAATTTACAAAATATTACCAAAAGACTTTTGACTATTCATTTGACAATGACTTTAAAAATATAGTTGACTCCTTGACTCCTTATACAATTCCTTTAAATGCATCCCATTATCCAAGATGATATAATAGAAGAAGAATATTATGACTTGCTGCTTTATGGTAGAAATATTTCACCAGGTTATGATGGTATTTTCATAACCATATTAAGGTTGCGATTATATGCCTAATAAACGGTGCGATTAACACAGAGCGTGCAGTGTTTTTAACAAAATGTGTGTTTATTTTATTACAACTTTGATTTTTCAACCTAGCGGTAAACATATGAACTACTAGATACTGTTCCACAATAAAAATGATGGCGTCGAACTAAATTTGTTCTATTTGACTATTTTATCCTATAAAATATTCAATGAGAACAAAGGAATATACAAATAATAATATTATAATGCATTAAATACGGATATTAAGAGGATGACTTTCCACGTATAATGAGATATATTTAATATAAAAATTAAAAAAATAATTATTGAAAAATTATTTCTTCCCTTTTTTTGTTTTTAATAAATAAAAAAATCTGATGTCGTTTATCAGTAAATAAGCTATCTGTCTGTATTTAATGTTTATTTTTTATGACTGTATAAGATATTAATCTTATAGACTTTTCTCCTCTATTGTGTGCTTTCTTGCTTATTTATGAATTTCTTTGTGTTAAAAAAATGTATTAGTTATTATCAGATCTTGTTCTATACAGTATTCAATAAGTCTTTCTACATTGTTATTTCTGTAGTCTTAGCCATGTTTTCCCAGTACTCTCCTGCTTTCTATGCTTATTTTTGATTTTTTGTGTTAAAAAGTCTCTTTTTTATGAATTCATCTATTTTTGTTTAACTTCTTTGTCTCCCACTCTCAAGCCTTTTATCACTATATTATTTCTCCTCTTTCATATATCAATGTTTTCTAATGAAATCTCTAAATCCTCATTTTTTTATCTAGTTTATCTTGTAATAATAGCAAATATAGTTTTCTTTATTATATCTTTCTTTCTTAATCTTATCCTCTTTTACCCGTATTGGGTGTCGAGTCTTTATTATATAATAATAATATATCTTTATTCCACACAAGTAACAGAATGAATTATTTACATTTTATAATTTTCACATTAATGAAATGTTCAGCCACCATTCATCTATCGTATGGATAACTAGTGATGGCCCTTTCGGTTTTTTTTCCATACGCTAGATGAATGGTGGCTGAACATTTCATTAATGTGAATTTCGTTTCCTGTTCTCACAAACAGGACAAGTTCGCCTTCCTTTAGTGGTCGAACAATGATTCTCGGTCGTCTACCTTGTAGACCCAAATCGTTGACGATGCCAGTTGAAATTAGGCAAAAGGTGGCGCTTGCGTCGCCTTTAATTTATTATGATTTTGTGATTGTAATTCATACGTAAAACATTATTACCTTGTTTTGGAATTGGCTTTAAACCAGAGGACTTTCAGACTGTCCTGGTTTTGTCTAAGTCGTATTAGCAATTTATGCGTCTTGATCGCTAATATTACTGTCTCTCTCTCTTGCTGATGAGATATAATGAATTGTAATGATTGTGTATTTATATTTCGGACGAGTATTAGGGTTGCGTTTTAAACTTAAGTGATTTAGGATTTCATTATTTTTGGTATTTGATGCAAATTTTAAGGAGTGCGATTGGAGCCATTCAGTTATAATTGGGATTTTGCAAAGTTAATACAGTAGTGTGTTTGAAGGATTATGTAACGGATTATTATACAATTTTTGCATATAAGCACAAAAATCCCTAAATCACAAATTCCAGTTTATAAGAAATCCACAGTTTATCTCAATTTTGGACATTAATAAATTTTCATAGATTACTTGAATATGCTACTAATGCATTGATATGAATTTTATTAAGGGCGCGATTTGGGCGAAAAGATAGCTATATAAATATTGGTAATCACTAATTCATTTTCATAACAAATTTTAAATTATATTTCTGCTAATAAAAAAATGTGCAATGAAAATTTCAAGGATTTCACTAAATTCTACATTCAAATAACTTCGCAGTATTTACCTATTAATTTCATTATATCTTACAATTTTTTTTGAACTAGTAAATGGACGGAATACGCGAAAAAATGGCTGTTTTTTTTATTTTAGATCAACCTAAATAAAAAAAAAAACATTTTTTTACTTGATAGATAAAAAAATGTAAATACATATTCATATTATTAAATCCAAAAGAACGGCTCTTTTTTCGAACGATTATTTTCACTTTACTATGTAGCTATCTCTTTTTACTAAACCTCAACCTTAAATGTAACACTGGGCTATGTTCAATGAAATAAAATCATCACTGTTTATGAATGTATTAACAAATAACATTATATACTTTTACATTCTGAATTACGGAGGCTTATACTTCTGTATGTTTGTTAATTTCATAATGAAAACACTTTGATAAAAATGTGTTTCGAAAAATTTATCAACATGAAGTAACATACAAATATGTGATACTTGTGGAGAATGATCTTAATTTTAATAAAAAAATCGTTACTTTTTCCTTCGTCTTTTTTCTCTAAATATATTTCCGAAACATTATGAAGATAAAAATTGGTTTCCGAAATATATTTACATAGAAATTAGGTAACAGATATGTATTTTTTTTTAATTTTAACGGTGGACACTTTTCTACTTCGATATACATTGCAATTCGCAAATGAGACACTTTTTAACTTTGTATAACTGAAACTTTATTTAGTGACTATTGTTTCGACACCTTCAACTCTCAGTTTGAAAATGACATGTTGAAATTGTCGAAACTATAGTCACCAAACAAAGTCTTAATTATACAATAAAGAGAAAAAGTGTTCCATTTGTGCATTTTTATTAAAATTATTAAAATAAGAAGTAATTATTTTATTGGTTTAAAGAAGGGAATTAAACAGCTTCTAAATTAATCACAGCATACAAAAAAGAGAAGACTGTACGTTTTTATTTTCGATTGTATTCACAAATTTAACATACCATTATTAAACTGGTATATTAAATTGGAAACCCTACACCCATATGGGTAGAAAGGTTCATTGAATATATATATATATATATATATATATATATATATATATATATATATGTATATATATATATATACATACACACATGAAGTAAGATATCATTTGACTTAAATGAGATAGCCAAAATCGATTATTTCAGTAGTCAAATACGAAATAATCGATTATTTTCAATATTATATACAGGGTGGCGCAAGATTCCGATGAAGTCCAATATCTCAGTTATTTAGAAATTTACAAAAAAATATTACTGACATAATTTGTAGCTACTGTAAAACTTCACATTTTAAAATTAGTTTCATATATACAGGGTGCCCAATAATGACGTGACGTATCAAACATATGATTTTTTAAATGGAATGCTATATTTTTTATGTAGATTTTAGGTTCTACGTTTAAAATTAATCATTTTCGACATAAGGTTTATTAGGTCAATTTTCAATATTTTAAAAGTTATAAACAATTTAATGTTGAAATCAATGGAAGTTTAGAGTCTTATTTTTCAAAATTGAAAAACGATGTAAACTTTCTGTTAACGCAATTTAATTGAAAAAATGCTTAATAATATAAGAAATAATCGTTTGTTACCATAAAGCAAATGTTGTGTACAGGGTGAAACAATACGCAAAATGATTTTTTTCTTTTTTCACTTAAATGGAACATCCTATATTTTGTACATTATTTCGATAGAAAATTGGTTGATCTTTAATTTTTGTATAATAAACTATACCCCTATCTGTTACCGTTTTTTAACAATTTCAATTCAAAATACAAAATTATAAGTTTTACTTATAATCTATAATTTAAGTAGGCTATAATTAAAACAAATGCAATTCATAATCGTTTTCTGACATTTAATAACATACTTACTTCCTAACCTAAAAGGATATTCAAATGACAATCGATATTTAAAGGCGCATGCAAAATATAAAGAAAATAGTTGCTCGACGATTATTTAGCGAGTTATAATGGTTATTGGCACACAATTTTTAAGAAAAAAATTGTAAAATTTTTGAATTAAAAAAAAATGATGTGATTGCGTGAAATAAATACATAAAAATGTTAATACTAACAAAATATAATGATATAAGTATTTTATTATTTCACTTAATATCTATTTTCGGTTTTTCAATCAACATGAATTGTTTAAATAAATCAATTTAACAAGCATATAGGAATATTTTAAATATTTTTCGAATAATAACCAAAAAATATAGTTGTTGTTAATTTTTAACAATTAAATTAATCATTTATTGAAGAAGTATGTTTAACTGCACCAGTGTTACAAAATATAACGTAAAATGTACTTTACTTACTAAATATGATATTAAGCGTAACTTTCACAACTAAATAAATTAGTTGTTCTGGCACGGCCTACTTTGATTAAAAATTCTATACCAAATTTGTATTTGAGATTAAATATCTCAAAAACGGTAAACGGTAGCTATTTAATATGTTATATAAAAAATGAAGAGTGTTCAATTTTCTATTAAAATAGCATAAAAAATATAGGGTGTCCCATTTAAGTAAAAAGAGAAAAAAATCATTTTGCGTATTGCTTCACCTTGTATATAAAAATTTGTTTTAAGAGAAAAAAAGAGTACTTCTTTTATTATTAAGTATTTTTGCATTTGTATGGCGTTGACAGAATGTTTATTTCATTTTTCATTATTGAAATATTAGGCTCTAAACATCTATCGATTTCAACATTCATTTGTTTATAACTTTTAAACTATGAAAAATTGACCTATTAAATCTTATATAAAAAATGATTATTTTAAAACGTAGAATCGAAAATCTTCATAAAAAATATATCATTCCATTTAAAAAAACATATGTTTGATACGTCACGTGATTATTGGACACCCTGTACATATGAAAATAATTTTAAAATGTGAAGTTTGACAGTAGCTACTAATAATGTAGATAACATTTTTTGTATATTTCTTAATAACTGAGATATTGGACTTCATCGGAATCTTGCCCCACCCTGTATATAATATTTATTAACAGATAAATTTAAAAAAAAATGGTTTCAGTTCACGTGAAGGGATTTAGTTTAATTATTACTTCACTTTTTATTTACACGTTAGATGTACATTTTTCACAATGTAAAGTCCACATTGTGAAAAATGTACATCTAACATTTAAGTGTAAATAAAAAGTGAAGAAAGGAATAAACTAAGTTATAATTTATTGATATAAAGGAAATATATAAAATAGGGCAGAAAAACAAACGCCCGATGGCCGTTTTCTAAAGACAACGTATAATAAAATATAACAATTCTATTGTTAATTTATTGTATATAGAATTGTCTGCATAAATTAAGATAGTTATAGTTACTATTTAAATAACTAAATAAGGTTATTTATTACGTGATTTATTATTTTATCATAACTATAAGTATAATTAATTAATCATTTATTACTGTAACTATAATTTATACAATATTCCTGTAAAAATATTTTTAATTAAAATTATATTTTAAATACACTTAAATAACGTATATACTTACATTTTGTAAGTCAGTTTTGCAATAGCTTAAAAGAAAATAATAAATTGATTTGTATTAATTATTTTATACTTCTGTGACCAAAAGAATAAAAATATATATAAAAACATCGTTATTGTGACATTAATTCAACATATGGTACAATGTAATACATTTATGGTTAATTAATGGTAAAATGGCTATCGACCGTAAGTCTTTCAGGAATAAAAATATTTTGTAAATATTGTATGATTGTTTTACTTTTTCGAATAAATCCACTATTTAAATAATCGATTTTGACCAACACTGGCTTCAACAATGAATTAATTTTGATATATAAAAAAAAAAACTAGTCGATGCATTTTATTTCATTAATATTTTTTTTTGTTTGATGTGAAAAAATGTGCATTCAATCTAATGATTATTTTTATTTCTGCAGCAATAAGTTGCATAATTAATGGAGTGCATACAAATCAAATCATTTAATTAACTTGTGTATAAATCTAATTAGTTTTTAATAGATAATCCAATTTGCGTATTTAATTTATCCCCAAACACAAAACTACACATTATCCGAAAATTACATAACGTCTACAATTGATCTACATCAACCGGCAGCGCTTAACGATTTGTGCACAAACAAGTCGTAATTTGACCTTCATTATCAACCCGAGTGTCTCGTATCAGGCGAGTGAACTATGGTCAAATCAGTCGTCGGCTTGTCGTAACCCAGCAGCACTCGGAACACTTTCAGTTTTTGCCAGGACGATGGCCGATATAAGGGACATTTGGAAAAGGGCGGATTGCGTCTGCTTCGACGTGGATTCCACGGTGATTACCGAAGAAGGCATCGATGAGTTGGCCAAGTTCTGCGGCAAGGGAAAGGAAGTCTCGGAATTGTAAGTGGTTGAGTGAAACTGGTTATTGGGAAAGGGATTGGTTTTGGGAAGCTGGTGTGTGATGGTATGTTGTGGTTAGCGCACGGGAGTTTCTAAGGTTGCCAATGTGAACATTTGAAATCGGTTTAAATTTAATTCGAGTTGAATCTAAATTAACTACTTCCTTGGTGCCCTTAATAATTTTGCTGTAGTGAAGTGAAGTCCAACAATAATTCAAATTTCTATTACAAGAAAGAAAAATAACTTAGTTACTAAATTAAATAAATATTTACAGGGTTTTTTAATCGTCTTTCACTAAATATCAGAAATATATACACATATCTTTATTCAGAAAACATATAATAAAAAAACAAAATAATTACAATACATATAGGTGTTACTCTGTGTCTGGGCTATCTGTTCTGCCCTATTAAATATATTTCCCTTTTTGTCTTTGTGCCCTGATAAGTATTAATGTTGCAAGATAAAGAAATACCTTTGTTACAAAAAATTACTAAATAATTAAAAGGTTTTCCAATCGTCTTTAAATAAATATGGAGGTTTCTACCTCCATAATATTTGATATTTATTCGTTATACATGTTTAAATATGATAATGAAAAGCACTTATCAAACATGTTTGATAATGGCAAGCTGAATTTGCCGAAACTGCAGTCACGAGTAAAAATAAAGTGTTATACAAAACAAAGTTTGGAAGTGTTTTTTATTATAAAATATCAAATATATTTTCCTTTATCTCAATTATAATTTCCTATTTGTCGGAATTTGTTTACAAATGATCAATTGCATTGCACATTTAATTAAAATGGCTACAGTTCTTAAAATAACAAGAGTATTATAAAATATGCCCACCCTTCACTAATCATTCACTAATTCATCTCATCAAATTTGGATAATTTAGTCAATGTAATTATAATTATAATATGTAAATGATTGTAATGAAGTAAATATTGTGATGTAATTTAATGTAACTCTCAGTAGTACAGATTTAGCAAATATAATTATTATAATAATTAATTATATGCGAAGAAAATATTCTGGTATAATTGGTACAAGATTAACGCTTGAAATTTGTGAAATACACCATTCAAAAAACTACTACAAAAAGAAACCGCAGAAATGATCACAGAAGAATGTATTTATTAAAAATAAATATTACCACGATAGATGTAGAAAAGAATATGTGACATATGGACAAAAATTAATTTTAAGCGTTCTCGGAGAATTTTATTTTTTCCGTGATTTATGTACCAGAAGGAAGAATCTCATCAGAGGTTCTAAAAGAAAAATATATATCAAGAAACGTTGATTATAACTGAATAAATGTTTTAAGGAAAAATAAAGAGAAAGCAGGCTGAAAGACCACTGGTCGATAGCCAAGTTGATAAAATGTAACGTAATGGTTTTCTAAAGTATTATTTATTTATTTATTTGTTATTTGACTGTAAAGTCCAATAACAGGGAAATATCATTCTTACAAATAAATACAATATCATTTATGTAATTAATTAAAAAAAAGATATATGCAGAACAAAAATACATAAAACCGTAAAAAATAAGCTATATATAAAAAAAAATAACTAAGGTAACATCGATTATTAATTTGTATTGTTTGGATTTAACAAATAAAGATGTTTGTATATATAAAGAGAAAATATTTTATATATAATGAAATTAATTTGATAAAAAGGGAAATTAATCGATATACATGATGCCTCACCGAGAAATTACATTATACATATGTGGATTGATATGTAATGAAATGTTTGCCATTTATGTAAAATAGTAAATTATTTTTAATGCAAATAAATTTCAAGATTCTATCCCTTCCGGTTATATCGGAAAGAGATTCAAACATTCTAAATACGTATACTTTTTATTTCAAAATTGAATTATATGTATGATTTTATTTTAAAATTTACAAGGAGCGACCATACCTAAACCTAACCATTTTTGAGCTTTTTTTTATGTTCATGAAAATTTATAATTTTTTAGAGATAATTTTAATATATGGTATCACAAAGCAGAATGAAGTCACAGGAATGAAAAGTCCATATACTTTTAATGTACGATCTCGGTGGGACACCTTGTATATTTGATATCGGTAAATATATTTAAAAACATCGACACCCAATATTTAAATATAGTGAGTCTTATCTGACATATAGTGAAATGCAATTGAAAAACTCTAAAAAATTAGGTGATTGTTAATGCAAAAAAATAAAACATACATTTATAAAAAATAGTGCAGCACTTGAAATAGTACAATTTTCAATTACTTTATTAGTTGTAGTTTCTTCAGTAATTCTACTTAAAAATAAATCGGAAAATATTCATTCAAGCTTAATATCTAACTACTCTATCTTCGAAATCGTCGAATTAATAACAACCGGTAAAAAAAATCTTGAGTATTATCTCATTTTTTACTTACTTCTACGTTGACTAAAAACATATTGTTTTTAATTTGACGTTTTCCTTTTTTTAGAATGAATTTTGGTCTATTAATTTATAAAATAATTTTAATTAAAACATATTTTGATGAAGAAATTACAATTACTATATTATATATATTATATATTGTATCTTAGGCCACTTTATAGTACATTTTGATATAAAAAATAAAGAAAACGTTTAAGTAATTAGATTTATAATGATTATCGTGTAGTCAAAATAGTCACCAAAAATAAAGTTTAAAGTGGTATAAATAAAGTAAACGTGTTTTGCTTTATTCTCAATAAAGTTAAAACGTTTATTAAAAAAAAACTATATTGAATAGAAACATATTTGAAAATCACAATTGTTTTTTAATCAATTTAAAGTTTTAATTTTTGTGTTTATTTTATAACTAAACGAACGACTTATTTGTAAGATAGATTTGCTTCTTTATTTGCATTATAAATAATATTAAAAGTTAACAATATCATTATTTTAAAATAATATGATTTTAGTTAATTAAGTTTTTTATAGTAAATTTTGGTCACTCAATTGATAACATATTTCTAGTTAAAAAATATATTTATGAAGAAATTAGAGAAAAATACATGAAAATAAAATTGCTTTAGCCGATTGTCGGTAAATAAAATAATGATATTTATTGTTAATTTCTTTCACATTTATATGTATAATGTACTGACAATAAAGATTCTTTATATATATATATCTCAAATGTTTATCGAAGAATAGAATTTCTCGTTTATTTTTAGTGTCGTTAGCCACTTTAGAAGAAAAGATATAAATATAGCTTAATTGTAAAATATATGTAATTATACTTTTATACATATTCTTCTAAATAAAGATATTTGTATATATTTAATATATACACGAAAATTGTTATCTTTTTAAATGTGATTTTAATTAAGTACGTTTTTCATAGTGAATTGAATGGATTAATTAATTACTTGATAAAATATTTCTATTTAATAATTATTTTTAAAAAAGAAACTTTTATATTTAATATATAATAAATATAAAAATACTTAAAAATAACAAATTTTTGGTCCATTCAATTTAATATTACATTTTGTTATAATAGAAAAGAGTATTTATTCACTTTGTCGCAGGTATTTAAAACAAATTAAATAAAAAGAATATAAAAATAATTAATTTTTATTCCCTTTAGCTACTGCGTCTTTTTGACTTATGTAACATAAGTACTTTGAAACAATTTAATTTCTAGAAGGGTATATGTCCCAGAAGTACTTGTTTTAATGTATATATATCTTAATGTACGTAACGTAAGTCAAAAGGGAAATAATTTAATGATAATTAATTTTCAAATTCTTTTTATTTAATTTATGTTACATTTTGTGTTCGTTGATAACTTAAAAAAAACACTTTTTTAATGGCTTTTTATGAACCTCAATTATGTAATTGACTAAAATTGCATTATTTTCATAATAAATATGAATACATTATTGAAAATATACTAACAAAATATAAATACAAATATTAAATTGAATAACTATCAGGTAATTTCAAGTTATTATCCCATTCACAAAAGAATTTAACAAGTATATAAATTATAAAATCTCTTAAGAATGGACCCAAATCATTTTGTGAATTTTAGGTTTTTAATTATTTCAATATATTATTCATATACATGGTGATTCATCCAAATGACCTTAGGTAACTCCTTTCTCGTTAGAAATATAAATTTTATTAAGAAGTAAATTACTTCCCTATTCAAGAAGCATATCATAAAATTATTTTCACATATACTGTGTGTCCTGGAATTAAAATAACTTATTATTTTTTATATTCGATTCCTCTTACATTATCTTTACAACAATATAACATTCCTTTATTAGATTTTATTAGAATATATATGCAGTCGTTACTGCAGAAAAAATATATATTCTAATAAAATTGACAGTTGCAAAGGTTTAAGAAAAAATATTACGTCACTCACCGTAAATATTATTATAATATGAACTACGAATGTTTAAATATTATAGACATTCATTATTATTATTATTATATTATTTCAATTATTCATTTTCATATTCAAGAACAACTCAAGCGATGTCCGGATCAATGACATTCCAGGAATCCTTGAAAATTCGTCTGAACATCATTCAACCTTCCCTCAGTCAAATCAAGGAATTTATAAAAACGAAACCACCAACACTTACACCAGGAATAAGGTAAGAATGTTTAATTATTTTAACAAATTTCAACTAATTATAACTCTCTATTGATTTTTTTATATAATTAAAAACTCAATTTAAATGTTCAACAGATCAAGTCATGTAATGGCGGGGAAATATAGTTTACATATTTATAGTATTATATATAAACTTCTTTTTTTTAGAATACTTGTTGTAATGTTCTAATAACTGTAATTATTTATATTGTATGTATTATTTTTTTTTAATTTTGAAAAAGGAAAAATCAGTAAATAAATAAATACTTGAAATTAATTCATGCTGTGTCTTCTGAAGAAACTAATACTTTTTTTCATTTTTTTTTCTTTCTATTTAACCGGAAGTTTAAGGGATGTAACTTGCTGTTTAGTAAATATAATAAAATAATAATCCATAAATAACAGTAAAATTTAAATATTC
Organism: Philonthus spinipes; assembly: GCA_963082785.1. NCBI lineage: Eukaryota > Metazoa > Arthropoda > Insecta > Coleoptera > Staphylinidae > Philonthus > Philonthus spinipes. The sequence continues at coordinate 13,184,055 of OY720304.1, forward strand.
AACTAAACAACATTCAGTCCAGAGGATTTAATAATATGAATAAATATATATTCATATTAAATCCATTTTTTATTTTATTTAAAATTTAAATAATCAATTAAAAAATATTCAGTCCAGAGGATTTAATGATATGAATAAATAAATAAATACTGTTATTTAAGGATCTTGTCAATCTTGTCAAGTAATGATATTTGGCATTTTAACGATAACGTAAAAACTACTCAATACCTATACATGAAATTTGGAATGTATCGCTAAAATAAGCTTCCAAATGCGTAATGCATGCCTTTTTTGTTATAAATTGTTTTTATAAACAACTTTGTATGAACAAAATATTGCAAATTAACGAGAATTCCGGTTAAGTAGACAATTTTGAAAATAAATCATATTTTATCTGCTAAGTAGAAAAACTGCAGTAAGAATAAAAAAAAGCCATTTATTGCCTATTACGCAAATTCAGTAGTTCTTCTTAAAAAATGTAAGATATAATTAAATTAATAGGTAATGAAAGTGGAGTAATTCGAATGTAAAATTTAGTAAAATTCTTGAAATCTTCTTTGTGTGCGATTGTATTATTGAAAATAAATATATTTTCATTAGTTTTCAGAAAAACTAAATCATTTTAGTTGTCATGAAACACGTTTTCTTTTATTATTTTTTTTTATAACAAAGTCATGAACAAATTACGAAGACTTCACTAAATTCTCAAAATTCTATTCAAACTGATATTTTTCGTCATTGCTAAAAATGTAAGTACATATACATTTTATTAAATCCCAAAGATTGGCTGTTTTTATTAACAATGGTGTCCACTTCACTTAATAGCTATCCCTTTCTACTAAAAAGTAACCTTAAACTGTGTAAGTATAATTTATTCGAAATCCTTTTGATACAGGCTCAGCGGGACCATAAAAATGACCGTAATTTTACCTGAAGTACTCTTAGAAACAGTAATTTTGCAAACACAAAATGAAATCGGGTCATCTTTAATCCGCTTAACGGCCCACTTGAGAATATTGTTAATTTAAAAAATATCCAGTCGAGTCATTTCACATTTCTGGGAATTCTAATAATAGCAAAATCGTAAATCCGCTTAATTTTATTAAAATCGTTATTACATTATGTGATTCAATGTCTGGCGGGGTATTTGCCCGAGAAGTAGTTGTTTTAATGTGCACTCTTTAAAGTACTTACGCAACGTAAGTCAAAATGTCACAGAGCTTAATTTATTAATTATTTTCAAATAATTTTTATTCAATTTATCCAAGAATTTTACTAAATTCCACGCTAAAAAAGCTTCATTACCTACTAATTCCATTATATAGAAAACAACAGATACTTCATCCACCTCTAAATACACAAAAAACCTTAAAAATCTGAGAGTGTAGATAAAGTATTTCAAAAATTGAATTGATGATTTTGTTATTCCCATTGAGAAGGTTAGTTATGGCCGTATTTTAAATAGTGGCAATAGCTATTAAACGTTATCTCCACTTTACTATTCCAAACCGCAACAATGTTTATTTTTAAATAGTTGTAATAAAATAGAAATTAATTAGTGTTGGCCATTTTATACAGGGTGATTTTTATATATTAAGTATGATTTTTTTTTGCATATTTTCGAACAACTAAAATATTTGACTTCATGACGTCAAATATCTTAGTTGTTCGGAAATATGCAAAAAAATCTTACTTAATATATAAAAATTGACCAAATGATCCCAATATCTAAAATATAAAAATATTTTTATGCAACACATCTGGGGTATAATATGTTTAATTGAATTTATTACAATATCATATTCCAATTAATCGAAACAAATCCCATTTTATACAATTTTATAGATTTGTTTATTTCTATTATAATGACGAGCGAATATAAATGAAGATTGTAAGGTAGTGTTTTATATGCAGATCACGAAATTCTATTGCCCAATTCGTCGTATTCCACAAATTAAATTAATTACGTCATCTGTTAAAAAACGCTTGAATTGTTTGGCACTTTAAACGACCAGAAAAGTGCGTTATTTTTAAAATACTGTAAAGATTATTTTCAGTATATTGAGGCAGATATGTGGCTATATGTGCACACATTTTCATTTTACCATGGAGACAAGAAATTTTAACAATCAGGATTTTGCTTCATAAAAAATTGCAATATAACATTGTTTTAATTATTTTTAAGTGGAATAGTTCCTGTTTTAATAAATTTTCTTTTGGTGTAAAATAAATAACCAATATTTTATAATATTTATATTTTATTCTTTTACTTGAACTGTTTGGCACTGTAAACGACTAGAAAAGTGCGTTATTTTTAAAATACTGTAAAAATTATTTTCAGTGTATTAAGGCAAATCTGGTATATCTAGTTTTGCATTAAATCTGCCTTAAGAAAAAAAAAACTTTCATTTATGGGAAGTGAGGTTTTTTCCACATAGTTTAAATTATGTTTCGTTCCTAATTAATGTTTTATATATTTTTATAATTTTTTGTTGTTGTTTGAAAGTGAAGATTTCTTCTAGGTATAAATTATGTCAGTAAAAGTTTTATTTATTTTGTCGAATTAGTGTACATATTGTGAATATAAATTAAAAAACTAAACTCTTGAAATATATTCAAAAAATTTTATTTTTTTTGTGACTTTTTCAATGTTACTACTTTTTTGCATTTTCTTATGTACAATCAGTAATCCAATTTACCATATGATATCGGGTTTCATTTTCTTTAATATTTGAATAGAAATGTAGTCAGCTTGTCTCCGTATCTACATCCATTAATAGTAGATACAGAAAAAAAGTGTATCAATCCAAATCATAGTTATAAGTATTTCCATATATTTAAAAGTTTCTGTATATATAGTAAATTTCTCGCAATAAATTGTATTTAAGAAAATCTCTCACGTCCTTTAGAGGGGATGAATGTCGCAGATGAAATTCCTCATAACATTCTCTGTGGTCTATATTTTATATTGTCATGATACGTAAAGTACATTAGTATCATTAACCTGCTTTTAAATCCCTCAGTTGAAATAAGCGTTTACACACGAAGGGAGTTCGTGAGCGCCTTGAATACTCTTTATTTTCTTCTGTTAAAAGTTTGTTTAATTTTAGCGCTTCAATTTCATATCAAAAATGTTCACTCTTATTGAGTTGATACCGTTAATTTTACGCCTATTGAAGTGCGCGCGTGGCTATCACGCAGCCGGGTTTGTTCATCTCCACTGCCTCTTGGAAAGGAATATACTATAGAGTTCAGGAATATATAGTAATAAAAACACTTAAAATATTTTATAAAATAATTTTGACGGAATATCAAACACACTCACCAAAACAACTTGATATAAAAGCAGATGTGCAATCTTTGTGTCAACTTTTAAAACTAGCGCCACCTGGGCCACGGAAACGATGAAATTAGAGAGAGACAGATTTTAGCGGACAAATTTTCTATGGAGCTAGCCCAACCTGCTGCAATGTGTTTAACATAGATAAATTCGTGTTTAATGCAGAATATTGCCTTTTCGAGAGAGATCAGGCAGCACACAAACTTCACCCATTGTCGTCCAAATTTTGAAATAGAAGTCTTTTCGTGAAACGTTTTAATTAGAGTAAAAAAATGTTTTAAATTATGATTACACAAATATAGCTTGTCCTATAGACTGTCAACTTGGCTTAAAGGTATTAATTGTTTAATAGCAAAAATCATAGCAATCCCGATTTAAAATAATATCTGTGGCTGAAAGACCTAAGGTCGATATTATAAGTTTATATTAAATGTATTGTATAATATATGTATATGTAACTACCACAATAAATAATACGAACATTATTTCATGCGATAAGGAATAAAAGAGTCCTTGTAGTGTGTAACAGTCACATTTGGCGCAAAATTAAATTTGTTTTGATTTCTCTGATGCCTTTACTGTTTTTCTTTTTTTTTTAAAATGACTTTTTGTAGCAAACACAACAATATTTTTTCATATTAAAAAACACTTTTGACTTTCCATTTGTCAAAAGGATATGTAATATATAGAATGTCTTATTTATAGGAATTAACAAATAAATTTTAAAAATAATTTATTTACTCGTTAGGTATAATCTCAAAAAACCTTTAGCAGATATTCATTTTTTTATTTTAAAATAAAACCTCTTCTATGGATGCTTTTTAGAGCTTATAGATGCAGAAGAGGTTTTCTTTTAAAATAAAAACATGTGCTAAAAGCTTACTGAGATTATACCTAGCGAGTAAATAAATTATTTTAATTGTATAAATTCCATACAAACCAAAAAAATCCTTGTATAAAGTTTGTTTTACCAGTTTTCCAATGACGTTCCCTCTTCCTCTATTTGCAGTAGTCCTAAATATTTTTAACAGGAACTGTTATCTCCATTCTGTATATGTCACCATCATCCCAGCTGTTTTTCTTCGTATATTTATGTATGCCCTTCGTATTTAGTTCTACTCTTCAATCTACATTTCTCACCCTGTCTCTTCTTGTATATTGCATTTTGAATTGATTGCTGTGATCTAAATGAAAATATTTTAATATTTTTAGAAAACTGGTGGAGAAATTGCATTCCAGAAAAGTCCCCGTGTATCTAATTTCGGGTGGCTTCAAATGCATCATCGCACCAATCGCACATCAATTGGACATTCCTTATATCAATATTTACGCCAACAGAATGAAATTTTACTACACAGGTAAATATAAGTGATATCAATTTGCAAGGATATCTTTATTTTTTAATTTATCTGTAGGTGAATTTGCTGGATTCGATGAACATGAACCAACGTCACGGACTGGAGGAAAGGGAGTGGTGGTAAACAGTTTGAAACACATTAACGGGTATAAAAATTTAGTGCTCATTGGAGACGGTGCAACAGATTTGGAAGCTAGTCCACCGGCCGATGGATTTATTGGTAAATAATTTTAAACATTTCCCAATAAAATGAATTCTAGATGTATTATAAAAAAAATAATTTATTTCCTAAATATATATATAGATTTTAAATAGTTAGAGGGAATCTGCATTATCATTTTTCTGATATTTTTTTATGAAAAAACAATACTTGGTGATTTTTCACGAATTTCTATAATTATTTTAGATAAAGGAAATTCAACCTTTATTCTAAAATAATTATAAAAATTCATTAAAAATCACCAAGTATTGTTTTTGTTATTTTTTACTATTATCTTTTACTTTGTTTTAAATATTACAATTTTTTATTAATATTTGGCATTCGTTTTTTTTTATTATTTATATTTTGCATTTGTTAATATTGTAAATTTTTTTTAGGGTATGGAGGCAATGTTATTCGTGAATCTGTAAAATCGAAAGCCAAATGGTTTGTAACAGACTTCAATGAACTCATCGATGCTTTAAATTAATATAAATAAATATTTTAACCCCTATATTTTATTATCTGTTCACCATCTCCAAATTCCCGTTTTGCAAGTATGAATTAAATAGAAAAAGTAACCATAATAAATGAAAGACGATGCAAGCGCCATCTTTTGCTATCACTAGTTATCTATACAATAGATAAATGATGGTTAAACATCTTATTAAAAGATTAAGTAATGTTTCCTATTGCTATTGTGAACTACTTCTATTATCCATTGTCCTTTGCCCAGAAAGACGTTTTTGTATTAACTGAAGAAAATGTTAGCTAAATTTTGTTCAGTGGGTATGTAACAATTATCTAATGAAATAACTACTTTCTGGGCAAAGAACAATGGATAACAGTAGTAGTTCGCATTAGCAGAAACATTAAAACGACATTAATATGTTCATTTCGTTCAGTGTGTACTTATATAAATAATGTTTTGTTTAAGTAGCAAAAGAAAATTAATTAATATCATTTATTTTTTCGGGAAAAATTTTGGTTTTTATGTATTCAACATATAAAAAAAACAATAGACTATTGATTTAAACGCTTGATATTGTTTCACTGACTTTATTTAAATTTTCCCACTAGTTTCGGCTGTAAGTCATTATTAAGGAAAGAGAATTTAAATAAAATCAGTGAAACAATACCAAGTGTTTTAATCAATAGTCTATAGTTTACAATGTTTCACCACAGGTTAAGTGAGAAATTAATTAAAGATATAAAAAACTATAAATAAAAAATATTTCATAATATATTTAGTACTTGGTTAACAGTCTATAAAATTGTAAAATATTTTTAAAAACTCTATACACAAGTTGTTCTTTTTTTAAATGTTTGTTCGATAATTATTTAGGCACATGTGAGACCGTCCGCACGACAAGCTACGGCGATGTTTATCAATACACTTATTTACATTATTTATACAATTAAGGGGGAGAAAATCACATACAACAGGACTCGGTAAACTTCTTAAATTAAAAGCTATGTACATACGGTAATTCACAGGAGAGAAAAAAAAAAAAACAATAGCCCTTTGCGGTAATAGTGCACAAAATCCTTCAAACTAATATTCTACTAAATCATCACAGTCTTATATTTTTTTCTTTCTTTACCTTAAGTGAGAATGGAATTTTTAATTCAAATTGGTTAACACATTCACATGAGGGTGGTTTTAGTTATGTGAGAACAATATTTAACCATTAATCATAGAACATTTTACACTTCTTTAAAAAAACAATGCATCATATTAAAATAAATCGTAATGTATAAATTTAAGCTGAGAATAAAAAATTTTATGTACAACAATTCTTTCAGTAAATAGCAAATCCATTAGATTAATGTATAGTTAAATAATTAAAAAAATAATCAAATGTGATTTATGAAATTAATTTTTCACTCTTATCTTTAAACAATATTATAAATCGATCAGTATTATAAATATGATAAACTTATGATATGAATGTAGATATGAGAGAGAATGGCTTAGAATTTATAAAGCTAATCAAAATGCATTCATTATTGTATATTTTTATGTAAACGTTAACATTTATTCTTTCAAATAAATGTCAGTGTTTTGTTAAATTTATTTAAATTAAGAACAAATAGGTTTTCTCACGTTTTTCATACGCAAATCAAATAATTTTAAATTATATTGAATATTTGGGCAGAAAGACCTATGGTTGATAGCCCTTATTTGAGAATTTATTATGAGAACATTTATTTATTTTATATATACAATGTATTACATTTTTTCTCTGAGATAATAAAGATTCAAAAAATGTAGAATTACCAACAATTGAAATTTATCTTGTTTCCTCCTTATTCTTATACATATACTGCTCTCAAGCACACAACAGAAGGTATATTGTGTGAAAATAATGCTGTATGAAATATTTTATCATGTTTCGCAAAGAGAACATAGTGAATACATTTTTTATATTCGCCAGATATTAGATATTTAACAGTTTTAAGTAAGTATTCTAGTTTTTTTCTGCACTAAGTTGAATTGAGTATAAGTTTATGTCATCACCCATAAGGTTTACAAAGCATAAAAAGTGCTGCACTAGTTCGTGTAACGAACTGGAAACTTGTTTTCACTATTATTTCATTGGTACCAAATGTACACATCAATCACATAGCAAACATTTAGTACTAATAAATAACTATTATTTTATTTGTACCAAGCTTCGATTTCATTCATATAGTGAATAATTTTTGGAACTAATAAAATGCCAGTATGAATTAAAATCATCCTCATCTAACTTAATTCCAATTCTAAAGTGTAATGAAACATGGAATTAATAATAATGTGAATGTGGTAATGAAAAGGAACTAATTCAATTTACTTGTTTACAGAAAATCAAATGAAGATCTGTTAATAAGATGCTTAGGTTAGTCTTTAAGAAAATTGCAAATAAATTTTATATTTCATAAAATTTCCACTAACATCAGCTTGATTAAGTAATTAATTGCGTTTTCACTAGCTGTAATTTAAAATAAACTCTCCTTTAATGTAAAATTACTTCCTTTCTTGAATTAAAGATTCCATTCACATAAGGTTCATATTGCTAGAAAGAGTACACTAATGCATTTTTCTTTTTTTGGAAGACATTCATATTTTGCCAATAATTTCTGCTTTTTTGTAAGCCTTGAAAACAGCACAGTCTTTGCTCAAAAGGAAAGAGTATTTTGATTGATTTGAGATTTTTCTCGACTTATGGGTCGTAGCTTCTTTGTGGGGATGCAACAGGCGAAGGGGGAGGGGGTAGTGGGCTGAAGTAAGTGGATGAGCGCGAGCTGGGGGAGGGCGGGCAGCTTTCACTGTTGCAATGAGATCGTGGTGTGGGGGGTGGAGGAAAGGGTCCGTAGGGGTCGTATCGGCTCCGGCTGTCATCGTAGCGACTTCGGTTGCTCGTGGCTGGATAATTGTAGTCGCTTTCATCACAGATGTCTGTTGAACAGGGGGTCGGTGGAGGTGGTTGATTTATTGTTCTATAAAAAAAATGATGAAATCATTTTCAAAGTTGAAATATAAAGAAAAAAATATTAAAGTAATTTTTAATTTTTTATGTGTTAATTTAAAATAAAATAAATTATAAAAAATAACAAAATTTAATTATTTTGTCACCGTTAGGGGGGGGGTTTTTTAGTTTTAACAGTGGTTTTCCCATTTTTTTAATAACTAAATATTTTTTTATAATTCAGATGTAAAGAGAATTACAAAAATCAAAGTTCATTGTATGCATTCATCAGGCACAACAGTTGGGAGTATATTGTCATCTGTTGGCCAACATATTAAAAGTAATCATGATTGAAAAGTGATTGCTATTTTTACAATTTTGTCTGTTTATGTGCCATTAAATAATATCATTAATATCTATTTAATGGCACTACAATTCTAAAGAATTATTTCTAAATCTTGCATATTTGATAATTATTTACATCATTTATGTTAACTCTATTTACCTGTAATGTTTATAGGGCCTATATCTAGATGTTGGAGAACTTGCTCTAGTACTAGCAGCTGTTGTCGCTGGACTAGGTGGAGGATTTAAAGTCTCCCTGGGGTAACAAGCAACACTGGACCCATTTGTGCTGCTTGAAGCCCCTGTTATGTGATCCCTGTCGTAACTGGACATCTGAGATCCATTGAGCATTGACATATGAACCAAATCAGGAATAGCTACAAAAATATAATACAATATTAATAATTTTATCTGTATGATAATGTACAATACGCATGCTTGAATTTAACAGATTGGTGTAGAACTTTTCAACCAGTGGTCCATGAACAACGAAGAACCAAAATGCAGTTAGCAAAATGTTGTAAACCTTAATATTCGTTTTAGTAAAGTTAGCAAAACAGGTTGACCATAAAAAATAATAATCTACTTTTGTTTTTGCCGATAATATGTATACAAACATTAGTATCAACAACTTGTTGAGAAACTATCCCAGTCTTTTTCACTGACCAATGCTGGTTTTGTACTGTGCATATACCAGTCTATCAAATTAGAAAATGTACTATAATTCTGTACATTCTGCCTCCTATCAACTTTCTAAAACATTTTAAAAGCTGTATCTTACCTTTATTATTTCTAATTTTCTGAGTTTTTATCTGTCCGCGATTCTGTCCCGGATTTAATGGATCCTCCGACTGATCAGCCTCATCATTTCGTGTCGAATAAACACTCCTCTTCAAGTAAACCACAATGACAATTACAATCGAAATGATGCACATGAAAATCCAAAACAATAACCACATCGTGCTCATGAAACCAGAACTTGTGTACCGGCTAGCCTCCAGGCAGACTGATTTTTTCTCATCATCTCCTTGGGCACATTGCTCGATCCCATCACACAAATGCGAGGTGGGAATGCAAACGTTTGTACCGGGACACTGAAATTCTTGAGGGTATTTACAACAATGCGCTTCATCGGATTTATCCTTGCAATTATTCACATCGTCACAAACTAGGGAGGAGCTTATGCAATCCCCATTTTGACACCGGAATTGATCTGAACTACAAGTCGGACAACCTCTTTCATCTGAACCATCCTGACAGTCAATCTGTCCATCGCATTTCCAAGAAATTGGAATACAGTCTTTCTTGCTCGGTCCTTGAGCGCTGCAGGCAAAAAAATCGATGCCGCAATCCACTAATGCAGCACATGTCTTACCATCGCTTTGCAAGGCTAGTCCATGAGGACACGCACAGAGGGCGCTGGTGCCATTCAGGATGCATAAATGGGAGCATTTTTGAGCGTGCATTTGTGCACAAGAGTGGTTTTTATCAGGTTCTATTACAGAAACTAAATCTAATATATCGGAGTCTTTTTCTGTAACTACTGTTGGCGATCGACCTGTTTTTAACTCAATTCTTTGAAGGTGTTCTCTGTCTAGCCAATATAACCAACCGGAGTAGACCGTTAGTTGGCTTATTTTTGAATTGTTGTCTTTAAAAAATACGTGACTGAAAAGTAAGTGAAAATGTAGGTTAGAATTTATCAAAATCGATTATATATTTGTAATTGGCTTTTAAATGAAACAATTTAGGTATCTAAAGTAATTGAACTACAAGTTTGTGTAAATTAATAAGTAGGGCATGGGTATTGATCATTTTGTTTATGTTACATATTGAATAAGTCTATAGGTAACCTATTGAATAAATCAATCGATAAAAAAATTATTATGTACTAAATTTAGCAGTAATAAAAATGAAAGACTTTGCCGATCAGTAACATAGGCCCTGAATGAACCTCTCTTGGTTCAATTAAGAGAAAATAAAATTTAATTTTAAGAATATTTGATTGAAATACTTACTGATTTTCTCCATCGATATTGCTCATGTAAATGTAGTTCCCTTGAGCCCAAACCACCATATCATTCTCAATATCCACGGCAATGGCTGCTACATTACTAACTTGAGATATTAAAACTTTTTGAGTACCATCCATTTTTCTTCTAATAATTTGTTGAACAGTACCCACGTTGGTATAAATTAAAAGCCTGAGTACAACAATTTTTATTATTCAATATTATGAAAGAAAGAAAAACTAATTATATATTAAATATTAGGCTTGCAAACAAATCTGATTTATTTTATTTATATACAGGTTGTTCTAAATTAAGTGCGCACCATTGCTAACTTTGTTATTAATTGAGCTACAGAGTCAGTTAAATTAGCAAAGTTGTAGTAAATTTTCCTGGAATTATAATGGTGAAATCAGAAAATACGTAATACAAACATATTATAAACTTCAAAGGGTTTGTGCTAAAGTCACTCAAAATACCATTTCGCATTTCTTAGCCAACAAAATGTCTTCAAATGAGGATGATATTCCTAACGAACTAATGGAACTAATGGTAATGGTGATCGCAGTAAATTTGGAACTTCTTAAAAAAAAAAATGGAGATATAGATATTTGAAAAGCAGTACTCGGAATTTTTGGAATGGTGCAAAAAGAAGTCAGTTACCCCTGCAAAGGAGAAAGTATTTCTTGTGTATTTTTCAGAGAAAAGCACACCTGCCAAATACAATGTGGTGGCTAAAAACCATTTTCAAAATAAAAAACAATTTAAATATAAGCAAATATTTTAAGCTCGTAGCATATATTAAGCAGCAAAATGTAGGGTTTAAACACGTTTTTTTTTTCAAAGGATGACGTTTTAATATTCTTAAATGAAGCTCCAGATGACAGCTATACAATAAATTTGTAGCATACTAGTAATTGTACATTTAATATTTATATATATAAAAAGTAATTGTGTTTTGTTTGATTATATGTTTTATTGTAATATTTAACAGAGTTTGAAATAATAAAAAATACTATTTATTTGAAAATTTATTGAGACAAAATGTTGATCCTAACTTATGTGTAAAGCTCATTCCTGTATTCAACTACTTAAGGGCAGTTTCATACAGGAAAGTGTCTACACATTATTTAGGATAACACCTATATTATCAAATAAATCATGTTTTTTTTTTACTTGATTTAAATTATTCCAACCTTATTAAATATTATTATACATTACCTCTTTGTAGTATGAAGTGCTAAGAGCCTGGGTTTTTCTCCAGGTTCCTTCACAACTACCCCCATTTGTGTACTATTATCCACTCTGGTAACATTTATAACATCCTGACTGCTACAGGACCAAAATAACAACCTTCCTAAAGCATCAACGGCAATGTCAGCCGGATTAATATCTGAACTTCCCGGGACTACAACACTGCTATGAGTTCCAATTGCTTTTGCTTTTTTAATAGCATGAGTTTTTCCTTCAATCTAAATAAATAAATTTATAATGTATATTATGATTAAAAAAGAGTTGCATATTTTGAACTGTTTCAACTCAATTCATTGATATAAAAGAGTATTCATTTACTTGTTCATAGTTATTTAAATAAAAAGATTTTGAAAATAGTTAATAAATTATTTCCTCTTTCACTACTGTGAAATTTTGACTTACGATATGCAAGTACTTTAAAACAACTATTTTTTGGGCATATAAAGTTTAATTGCATAATGAACACTTGCTGTTGCATATCTTTACATTGTTGCATTACGTAATTATGCCCGAGAAGTAGTTGTTTTAAAGTACTTAAGTAAAATAAAATATCACAGTACCTAAAAAATAAATAATTTATTAATCATTTTCAACTACTAAAACATCTTTATTCAAAGTTATTTGTTTTACATATATTTACAATAATGGTACCTTTGTTTCTTTCTCGCTTGCTTAAACAGGCTATCAACTTATGGTGTTTCTGCCAATCATTTTCAAATTCTTTTTATTTAATCAATTCATTCAATTGATTCCACGAGTTTACTTATTCAAAAATACATTTACAATTTATATTGAGTCAAAAATATTTGCATATTTTCAACTGTTTCAACTATTACTACTCTACTCTTTCAATTAATTAATCAAAAAAATTACCCAATATAAAAACTGCAATGACGGATCAAAATCAATAGCTTTCACACTTTTAAGACCCTGTATAGGCAAAACTGCTTTCGGACACTCCGAAGTATCAGGCAATAATCGAACTGCTTGGTTTCTATGGCTGTAAATCATAAATTGCTTCGGGGCTGCAAAAAAAAAAATCCAATAAATTCACGAAAATGACTAAAGTAAAAATTACTTACGCATGCAAGTATTATTTTGTAGATGATAGTGTGTAGGACAAGCGCATGTGTAGCTGGTGGGCTCTCCGTGATTTTTAGATGGCAAAGCAAGGCACAAGTGGGAACAATCTCCGTTGTTAACAGAACATTGATTGAATACTTTTTTCTTTTGAGTTTTCGAGATGATTATCAAATCAGTCGCTGTTTCATTTAGTGTGTGGATTTTTTCCCTATTTTCTCCTTTTACTTTATTAGCTCTCTCAATTTCACCTAGCAATAATGAATAAGTTTATGAAAAACATATTGAGTTATTAAAAATAATGCAGATTTAATCAAAATTGGCAGGCAAACACTGGTGACAAATATTAAAAAATATTATTTGGTATAAAATAAACAAAATATCATTTAATATTTAAAATATCACTTAATAATGCAAAGTTTTAGAATAATTTAAATATCAATAACGATTTAAACACAATAAGTTTGTGATACAATTTTTTTATTAAACTGCATGTTATATTTAAATAAGTTACATCATTTTTAAGAGACAGTTTTTTTTATTTGAATTTTAATGTTTATCACTATGTTTTACTATACAGTAGAGTTAAAACCTCAAAAGATGAAGATACAACTCTAAAAAAAAATTGACATTTACACATTTATGTACACTCAATCTGTGGACACACTGTACCTTTTATATGGACATCATAGTAGACTATGACCTAAATAAAATATTCATTCTTTGATATTTATAACAATTAATAGTTATGACAATTTATACTTGAAAATAATTGAGATACTGCGATTTTAAAATTTTAGTAAAGTTAGCTGTGGAAAATAACAAGATGGGTTGTTTAGGTTTTCTCTGTTAAAACCATCCAAATAGCACTACCCTTTACAACACAAATCCTTATGAAATCAATAACAAATTGTTAGAAAAATGACACTTACTGACGTACTAATAATTGTGACTTTTAATCCTTCTATCAAACTAGTATTGATGAATCCCGGATTCTCTAATATTATTGGTGGAATCAAGAATTGTTTACACTATAATATCGGATTATGTCGACTATTTTATATATATTGACACGATCCGAGAATTAATACTCAATTCCAGATCAATCCTTGACTATTAGTACGGACATTAGAGTTTCATTTTGAATGTAAACATTTAAAATAGTGTTTGTGGTAAAGTTTTTTTTCTTATAAAATTTTGGAAAAATAATGAAAAATTTAGAAAAATAACATTACAAAATATATTATTACAGTAAAGAGAATTTATAATTTTTTTGCTAGTTATTTATTTTATTCTATATGATCAAATAATATCTTTATAATCATATTTTAAAGAAATAATATTAAAAAATGATTACATTTTTTATTTTTATTAATAAAGCATGTTAATAAAAATAAATTTTATTTTTCTTTTCACTTTTCTAATATTAAAGGTAATTTTAATAATGACCTCTAATTTTTAATCCCAGAGGAAAAGAATTTTAAATTCTTCGTAAGTTTTCAATTAAAGTTTTAAAAATAGGTTCAAATTTTCCGTATTTATGAATTTATACGTGAAGAGCAATAAGTCAGCACATTTAATTAAATTTGTCTATCTCAAATAATTTTCACAGACTTGATAATTAACTTCAACAAGAATAAAATATTTGCTATTAATTTACCTTTTTTATCAGGACTATCATCAGCCCAATAAATATGCTCTTTATAAAGAGACAATCCAATAGGTTTAAATAGCCTCTCCTTAACTAAAGTCACCTTATTCAATCCATTAAAATCTGAAGAAAATATTGCTGGAACAATTGATTCCGCCCAATACAACCTCCTCTTCTCATAATCCAAAGTCAAGCCAGTAGCATAACCAACATTCATCACCAACTTAATAGCATTACTCCCATCCATCCCAGCTTTTTTTATACTATTAATACTACTGTGAATATTCGAAGGTGCCCATTCCGTCCAATACATATAACCCTCTTGCGGATCCAAAGCGATACTTCTCGGTTGAACATTGACGTCTTTCCACAACAAAACCCTGCGACTTGATCCGTCTAATCGAGCAACTTCTATTTTGTGAGCACCAGGATCGGACCAATAGACATTCAAAGCCACCCAATCGACAGCTAGGCCTTCGGGTAGAGATAATCCGAGCTCTACAACTTTTTGTGGATCTGAGCCGTTGACGTAAGCACGCATTATTATGTGTTGTTTGATATCACTCCAGTATATTCGATTGTTGTTTAAATCAAAATCTATAGAACTAGAAGAAAATATAAAGGGTAAGTTTTTTCTGTATTCCTTATAGAGATATCAGGAGGTAGGGAAATGTTTAAATAGGCAAAAAAGTGCAGTCTTGCCAGCTGAATATGACATTTTTAAAAAGTATAGGCTAACTAAAATAATTTGAAAAATATCAAGTTATTTTTCAGATTTATTTTTTCCATTATTAAAAAAATAAAAATAAAAAAACTGTAAAGAACAAAGTGATACATATTTTAATCAGGAATTATAAAAATTTATTACATTTTTTCTATAGACATTAGTTCCTAAGGACACAAACATGTTTCTTTTTTAATAATGGATATAATTTTTAACATATCCAGAGAATAAGTGAATAACAATGTTATCACAATGAAGCAAATAGCAGTTGAGAAATTTATGGAAGTGAAGGAATGGATTGGATGAGGAAAAAACAAGTATATGTTCCAATTGTTAGGCACTTTGACAACGTGGTTCATAAGGCACAAACATGTTTTATATATTTTATGGTTTCAATTTCAACTATTAAGGGTTATAGGTGTATTTTTTTTTAAAGAAAGGATGAGGGATGAAAGGATACCAAGGTTAAGAATAAGAATTGAGGATATGGCCTTGGCTGCTAGGCCATTCGACCAGTCACTGTTATTTTTAATATTAATATTAAGACGTCACAATACACCCATGGACCCGAATGAAATTTGTCTTTTTAAACAAACCTCATCCGGAACGGGACTCGAACCCGCTGTCTTTCTGCCTAATGAGCAAGGCCTTTACCGACTCGGCTATCCCAACCCCGTTATGGGTGTAAAGTGTGCTTAAACAAGTTTTAGAGGTTAAATATTAAATTACTAGTTATTTTTTTATATTTATTTAGCTTGTAACTTTCATACTCATTAATAATATATTTTAGAGTATAAAGGAAAAAATCAAACCATTTTTTGAACATTACCTTGCATGTTTAATTCCACTAATAGGCAATCTCAATTCGTTATTTTGATTCTCCACACTGACTCTTCCAATGCCATCCTTTTTGGAATAAAGCAAGAACGCATCGGGTACAACACATGTTTTACCATCCGTTTGTATCTCATAACCAATTTGACACACACAGGAATACGTCTTGTTATGATGGTAAAAACACAAGTGATCACACCCACCATTGTTCATCCCGCAGGGATTAACATTTTCCTTAGATTTTGGTGCTTTACGACTGATGGCCTTCAAACCCATTGTGTTTGATATTTGATCTGTTATAATTTCCCTATTCCCACCTGAAGTGAATTAAATTATTACTTCCATGATTTTTATGTGTGATTAAATAATTTACCTGTTTCTTTATTGACTCGTGAGATTGTTCGTTGTTGCCAATCAGTCCAGTATAAATAATCTCCCATTAAGCTGAAGCCGAATGGGTGGGGAATATCATTGATTAGAATACGTCGGTCACTGCCGTTCATGTTTGCGTACTCGATTATGTCGTTTTTGGCATCACACCAGTATATCTTCATGGCATCAATATCCAAAGCAATACCATTTGCCCATCCTTTCAGAAATAATCTTAATTAGTATATTTGTTTCAAAAATTTTAGTTCTATTTACATTTATAAAATAGATAGAAATTTCAATATTTTATTTAATAAAAATGTTTTTGTATTATTGATAATGATAATTCACATTAACAATTACTTAGCTATTAGTACTATTTTTTAATTGTCATGTTTACGGAAAATAATATTGCAGCCCTACAGCGGAAAGCACTTGAAGTTGCCTAAATGAACAAATTTAAAATACTTTATTCCAATGTATAATGGCTATATTCATTTCTATATGAAAATATTTATTTTGGAATAATTTTTATTATCTCTTACAACTATTGTCTAATTTTCAATCATATTATGATCTACAATTAATATATTCATTAAAATGGAGTTTCCAATAAGAAAATTTGAGGTTAAAACAAGAAAAGCTCCCATAAATTTTGTGGTTGTTGACATTCGTTCCACTTGAACAGAGATTAAGTAGAAAAAATTATATGCTTTATATATATATATACAAGATGTACAGAAAATGAGTGAAAAGCTTTAGGTAACGTGACTCTTTGACTAATTTTTAGATAAAAATATTAACGAAAATAAGTCACACGGTCCTTCCTTAAGCCTCACGGGCCACTTAAAAGAACTATACATTTGGCAATGCTGGATCAAACAAGTGTGCATTTATCCTATTTATAACTTCTACATCATCCGCTGGAGGTGTTGCATACACCTTTTCTTTTACAAACGAGCGTGCGTCGTTGCCAGATCTATTTTCATTAAAAGAATGCCTCTGATGAAGTTATAAAATTGTAAAAATATCCGATTTATTAATCATTTACATCAATGGAATTATACACATGTCTAATTGATTGTTAATGCTATTGATTTTTTACAAAATATTTAAAAAACAATACTAATTTATAGTCACTTATTTAAAATTCCGAAGACCTCGTGAGCCTCAATGAAGAACCATACAAAATTAATTTATTTGGATTTTCTATTAAAAATTAATTAATAAATTGAGTTACCTGAAGGTTTTCACTCATTTTCTGTACACCTTGTATATTATATTATAGTATATAATAGAGGATTATGTCAATTAATTAAATTAAATTGATATTCATTTTAAATTATATTCATATCTATGAATTGTAGAAATGTTCAATGTACAACATTGAGGAAATTATTTAAATTAATTAAAAAAAAGGTGGAAAAGAAACATCTCTGATGGGATTTGAACCCGTGTCCCCCGATTGCCGGTCGAGTGCACTACCAACTACACCACAGAGACCTATCCACAAATGTCTGTATAAATTGAATATAGGTGGACTTGAAGCACTGAATGGAGATTTGATATCACAGATCATATGTTAATCAGAATTAGCAAATATTAATGTCAAAGAGGAACTTTGAAAGATAATCAGTACTTGCATCAAATATTTAAAAACAATAAGATAGTATTATTTATCATTGTTTTTTACTAATTGCTGTCAGCAGCATGCAAAATTTAGATCACAAAGTGTAAGTCTTACTTTCCTCTAACTCAAATAATTATTTAATTACCTAAATTATCACTTATAATCACAGCCCTTTCTGAGCCATCCAAATTCGACCTTTCAATTTTTGGACTCTTCTCATGCCAATCAGACCAGAAAAGCCACCCCAAATTGGGCGCCACAGCAATCGCTCTGGGGTTCAACAAACCTTCCCAAATGATCACTTTTCTGTACTTTCCATTCAACGAAGCAACCTCAATCCTATCCAATCCTGGATCCGTCCAATACACATTGCTAGCAACCCAATCAACAGCAATCCCGTCGGCACTTTCAATTTCATTCGAAATCACATCACTTTGTTCCGAGCCGTCCAGCTTAGCCCTTTGTATTTTTTGAATGGTTGTATCTGACCAGTAGATAAACCCCTCGATAGGGTCGTAATCAACAGCAATGCTGTATTTCATGTTGGTTAAGTTAAGGGTGTGATAGGTATAAGCTGGTGAGTCAAGGTAGACTATGCATAATTCGGTTCGGCGTGCGAATAAGAGCATTTCTTGAGGTTCGTCTGCGCATGTTAAATTTGTAATTAATTTAATCCCAATCGGACAGGCACAGGTGTAAAATGGTTCACTCGGTGCGAGTAGGCATAAATGTGAACACCCTCCGTTGTTAACCTCACAAGCGTGCGATTTATAAGGCTGCCGCCGTGCATCGAAAATATGTATATCCATCGGCGTTATGTCTGAATGCAAAAACTCTCTTGGCTCGCGTATTAAATCTTTTGTATTATTTCGGTCGTATGAGTAAATTGACCATTTTTTCCAATCGGTCCAATATAATTTGCTCATGAATTGTGTTAGGGCAAATGGGTAGTGCAGGCCAGTGTTTGTTATTATGGTCATGTTGGTGCCGTTGTAATCCATTTTCTTCAGGAACAAGAGTTTGCCATCGATCCAGTATATGGTTTTGGTTTCATAATCCAAACTCAGTCCGTTTGGCCAAAAAATATTTTCTGAAACAATTACTTTTCGAGTTGTTAAGTCCCCATTCATTCCAGCTCTTTCAATTTTTGATGTTTCACCCCAGTCAGTCCAAAACATAAGTCTGAAACATATATAGAAATGTAATCAACAATTTATTAAAATAGTATTTCAGATGTGCTATTTTCATTGAAATATTGTCTTTCCACCCAACTTTTGGTGGATTACGCTAAGTAAAATAGCTGATAATTTTGGTTTTAGTTGTAAAATAAATGAAACATCTTCAGGACAGTTCAGCTAGCTAGCATAGATTTTTCTTTAACTTCATCATAAATTCACGACAGGGCAGAAAGACCTCTGGTCGATAGCCCAGACAGACTAACACCTACATGTATTGTAATTATTTATATTGTTATATTGTTAAAATTATCTATATAGTCTGAATAAAGATATATATATATATAAATGAAACAACACATATTGTATTGTATTTCTAGAAAATAATCTATTACATTTTACTCTGTACATCTATAACGTAAATGACGAGCAGTGCCACCTGAATTCAACAACGCACAAGAGAGAAAAGTATTGTTCAAAAATTGCATCTACATGTTAGAAAAAGAGAATGTAGCGGCAAGTTGACATATGAAGTTATCCATCTGTAAATCTGTGCATAGGACATTTATCTGCTAAAATCTATCTTTTTTTCTTCATTGATTCCATGGCCCAAGTTTTAAATGTTGATGCAAAAATTGCACATTAGCTTTAATATCAAGTTTTTTTGATGAATATGTCAAACATTCAGTCAAAGTTATTTTGTAGAAATAATTTATGTGTACTATAAAAGTTCTTGTATAATTGGTGCTCATTACAAGATTAATATGTGAAAATCTGCATTTGTCGGAAGCAGTTGTCGATGTCTTTACAGTTATTAAGTAGACAAATAATTGTTATCGGTACTATTTGATGTTAATTTTTAATTTCCCTGGACCCCAGTCCAAAGGAGAATATTTTTTTTATCATAAAAATGTAATACATCTTTTACGAATGTCTCAAAAATGTTTAAGAAATGAAAAATAGTGTGGGGAAATTTTGTGAATCCAAGAAATAAATTAAATTGTAACATTCTTCCAAATACATGGCTTTAACTTTAAAAGACAAGAATCATATTATATTATATTATATTATATTATATTATATTATATTATATTATATTATATTATATTATATTATATTATATTATATTATATTATATTATATTATATTATATTATATTATATTAAATGTTCATTCAAAAACTTATTTGACTAAATTTACAGGGTAAAGTACCATGGTGGACACATCACCATTTTTTAAGTAATGGTATAATGTGAGAATTTACTTATTTAATTCAAAATTTGATCATAATGATAATATATATATATATATATATTACAATGCACTGTTTTATTTAATTTGTTATAGATGGATTGTGTGTGGATTTATTTTATAATTAAATTGAATAAAAATGATTTGAAAATAATTAATAAATTATTTCTACATTTAGCTCTGTGATATTTTGACTTACGTTATGTAAGTACTTTAAAAAAGAACACATTAAAACAACTACTTCTCAGGCAAATACTCAGACAGGCATTGAATTACATAATGTACACCTGCTGTTGCATATCAATAACATATTGCATCATGCAACATTTTTTTTATTTTCAAATTATTTATATTTAATTTATTTAAATAACTGTGACCAAGTGAATAAATACTCTTTTCTATTGATATTTTATAACTACCGCAAAAAGCAGATAATTGTAAACATTTCCTAGGAAATAATCAATTTTTAACAGAATTATTAGCTGTGTGAGATATTTTATTACTATAAAATAAATCTTTGCACTAATGAAAGCATCTCTCTAATGAGATTAATTATACAAGAGCAAATTATCTTACTTTGTAGAGCGCCCCCTGGAGTGTGGAAATGCTCTTGAGTGTAAGGGAAATAGTCTTGTTGGAGAGAGAAAGTGCTACTATTAGCATTAAAAAAATACACAGAGCTGTTACAGTATGTGTGTGATCATATTAGAAAGAAGCATCTGAGACAGGAATCCATGGTGTAACTTCAAAATTGTACAGGTTTTGGTGGTGAAAATTGTAAACACGAAGTAAGCCAAAATGTTTCTGATACATACATACTGATAAACAAAGTCAACATTAATAAAATTTATTTTTTTGAGTGAACAAAGTGTGAAGAAAGTATATTTAAATTAAACAAGTATTTTAAATTGTACACAAATAACGTTTAACGCATTAAAATATGGTTTACAAGTCTGTCAGAGGTTTGTGTGAGACACGGTGAACATGTTTTTTTTTTTTGAATGAACAAGGTGTGAAGAAAGTGTTTTCAATTAAACGATTATTTTAAGCCATTCCAAAAACTCGCAACAGCTACTAAAGGAGTTTTGGAGGACTTCCAAAACAAGGTATAACCAGCTACTAGATGGAACTCTTCTATGGATGCCTGGTCATACAAGTATCATACAGTTCTAAGAAAAACAACAGTTGATTGTTGGAAAAAGGACTGTGAAGTTTTTGTTTTTTTTTAATAAAGGAGCTGGAGTCGATTGTCCAATCCAATTACAGCCCAGTCCTGGTTGAAACTGTAAGTTTTTTGTAGAGAGAAGTGATATTAACAGTATTGTGAACATGACATTTCAAGGTTTTGTGATGAACATTGCATATTTTGGGTTCAGCAAAATGACACAGACCACTAGACAAAATAAAGACGGAGAATAGAATGTCTCCAGTGTGAGTTTTCCCGCAATTTCAACCAATCACTGAACAACGTCAAATTTGCCCTATCCTTCCCTGCTTGTAAAAAAAAATAGACTATAGTTATTGCGACTAAGTTAAGACTTGTGTTTTAAAAATACTAAATTACCCTTGCATTGGATCCAGAGCAATGGCTCTAGGTTGATCCATATCCGTCCAAAAGAGAACTTTCCTGTGGGTGGTTATCATGGAAGCCACTTCAATTCGATTACTAGTACTGTCCGTCCAGTACAATTTATTAGTAAACCAATCGCAAGCTAATCCATCGGGTGACGAAATCCCTGTGCTGATAACTTCCACCTAAAGAAAACAACACATGTAAAAACCATTAAATATTATTTAGTAGATGCCTACCTTGTTGTCAATACTGTTGTTATCATATCCGACGCACTGGACACTTTCGAGCCCAGGATCAGTCCAGCAGATTTTCTTCTGCTCATAGTGGAAATCCAGAGCAGCGCCATCTGCCAGATTTTTTATCAAGGTAATCGGTTTCAATTTGCTCCTGGTGATGTTCACTATCCTAATATCATAGGTCGTCGAGTACAAGAGGAGGGGACCATTTTGTGTATTGTTTATACCTTAAAGAAACAAAAAAAAATTGAATGAAATCAAAATTATCTTACATTTCTTTATTTTAACACCTTAACTGCAATAATGTTGAATAAAATACACTATTTCCCTGCATTTATGGGACACCCTGTATATTATATAAGATGTTTAGGCCATAACAATCAAAAACTCCTTGTAAAGTTAGCTTAGCTGAAAAAGTGATTTGGCTACTTTTGCAGTTAATGTCACTTAATAACATTTCAAGGAGTTTTTGTGTCTTGTGGCCTAAACACATGTAAAATCTGATATAATATACAGGGTGTCCCATAAATGCAGGGAAAACCTTAAATTCCTAGAACCAAAACTTCAAAAGTTAACTGTTAAGTCAGATTCATCTTCAAAATTAAACAAAATAATATTTAGATAAGTTTGGTTGACTCATCGTAATTTGATCCCAGGAACATAAGGTTAAGTCATTTCTCCACATTTCTGGGACACCCTATATATGATAATAATAATAATAGCTCATCATGAATGTACTGCAAAAATTGGTTGTTAGATAGTTTAAAATCTTTCTTTTTTATCTTTTTTTAAAGACTTTTGACTTTTTTGATTACTTTCTATAGTCAATTAAACAATCTCCTCATTAATCATCACTATCAGAATGTGAAATAATCAAAAAAGGCACAGACAAAAGTTTAATTGAAGTTGCAGAAACTGTGTTTAAAATTGCTTAATTGTTTAGTTGCCATTAGTTTTTTTCATTTGTTCAGTACATAGACGAAAGGAGTGCAAGTTTGTGATGTCATCGATAAAATTATTGCCATAGCAACAAAACTGTTATGAGATAATAATGAAACGATAATAATAAAACAATTGTTCTTTATTTTGGTAAAATTGCAGTAATGTTATGATTTTGATATTGAATTTTATGGAGTTATTAAATGTATCATTCAACACGATAATCATATATTCACTCACTCGTTAATTTAAAAAGATAAACGTCAACTGATATTACGAGTAGCAACAAGCATTCTGAACCATTAATTTAAATACAACAATTCTTGTTTATTATGGTCCAAACAATAATTCCGAAGCAATATTACAGTTCTGTTATTGAATTTTAAAGAGTCTCTAATCGTATCATTCAAAATGATAATCTTAAATCCACTCACCGGTTACTCTTGAAAGACAAAAGCTGAGCCATACTATGAGCAGCAGCGAGATCTCCGAACTGGGATTCTTCATTGGGATGAAGAGATTTCTTATCTCGTACTCACATACTTCCTCCCGTTCCTTACATAACCTACAATACCACCTCCGGCGGATAAACCATCAAGAACGGGTATACCAAAGGGGGTGCACCGCGTGACACTAGTCTCACACAAAAGGGGGCACATTCAAGATAAAACGCCGGCGCCCGGGATGTTTCTTAAAGCATAATTAACCGCACGAAAAACACTGATAAGATCACACAAACAAACCGACGGCCATTTTATTCGAGTCGCACCCACACACAAAACAATATATTTACATTGTGTCGTTTGTTCGAAATTCGTTACAACGAAATTAATTATTTCAAAATATTTGTGAAATAATCGTAAAGGGCTAATTTACAATCGCTCAGGAATGGACCGGTAATAACTCGGGAGTAGAATGGAAACGGATAATATACAGAAAAGCACTATATACCTTTTCCAGGCGATTGTAAATGGATACACGTAAATCATATGATTCATCTTTCCTGTTTATAATTATATATAAAATTATTCTTTTAATTTGAAAATGTGAAACGTTGTTTTTCAATGAGCATTTGAAGTAAAATTAGAATTATATTCCGTAGTATCAAGACTTTGTATACTTGTTTATCTAAATACATATATTCTATTATTAATCGAATCCGCATTTTTTTTAATTTTAAATAATATAAATAAATTTCGCATTGTCTTGCATTTTATTGAAATTCATCAACGTTTATAAAATATATGCAAAGTGCACATACAATACTCTTTAGAGTATTAGAATGTTTTGATCACTTTTTTCATAGATTTAGTATATAGTAAAAGCTGCATCTATGATTATTTTGATTATACCATCTGTAAGAAATCAAATTATAAATTATAGTCTACGATTTTTTTATACTATTATCTATAGAAATAAAAATTATTGTTATATAATAATAATAATAAAGGGAATTTATTTAGTACTTTTGCTATATATAAATAAAATAAATCTTATAAAAATTAACAATGAAATTAAAAATAAAATAAAATAATAATCTATTAGTTTTCAATAAACAATACCATCTGCATAATTGGCAAAATATAAGGCCGATTTACGAACGTCCGAAAACGGACCGGGAACGAGAACGGATCGTATTCAAAAAGTCCGTAATTACGGAATTATGTGTATCAATTCACAATCGCCTCGGGATTCACAATCCTATGATTCATTTTTCCCATTTTGTTCTCGTTCGCGTTTGATTGTGAATCGGCCTATAATTATTATAAAAATATAAAAATGAATGATATTTACTTGTACTATTTGTAGAAAATATTCAAAAAATACCTAGACTTAGAAAATCTAACTCTATGAAAAATTATAATATTTTGATTTCCTACAGATGGTACTAGTGAAAATTCATAGACTAAATATTTACAGAGAAGTAGAATGAATACTGTAAAGAATTTATTTTGAGTACATTCTCTTTTCCATATATTTTAAAAACGTTGTACAATTCCATAATTACGATATAATTAGAGGTTATTAAATAAGAAGGACTATATAATAATCATATAAATATATTCATTATTATTGCTTTTCTAATTAAACCACAGATGACGGGAAAAAAAGCATTGGCAACACTGACATAGGTTTTCTATGACACTGACGATTATCTATGGACGATACACTTGTCAAATATTGTTTGCACCATAATAATGTGTTATAAAACCAGTTTTCCAATAAGTGTGAATTAAAAGTTTACCCCCAAGCCCGGTTACTCCGAACGTTACAAATCGAACGCAACCCAGCGTTCGATGTTGCTGACCGGCACCATGCAGAACAATACTTCGCGAGAACGCGAAAACACCCATCCACACCACATGATGATGAACCCCAGGGAGAAGGAAAAGTACATTGAGTCGTTTATGTTCCCCTATTGCGATGACTCTGTTAAGTATGAAAAGGTGGCGAAGATTGGACAGGGCACCTTCGGGTGAGTGTAACATTTTAAGCCAGCTGCGCAGTTGTGCATTTTTCCGAGTGTTGTATGCAATAATTATTATTTTGTTTGTGAATTTATTAAAAATTAAATAAGTTTAAATTAAATACGATGATGATATACATTTCTTAAATGTGAATTTATGGAATATTCATTTTTATGTTAGGTTGGTTTATTTATGAAGGTTATTGCTCTGAAGGCAAAGTCTAAAAATGCTACCGTAAAATGTATCTTCACTTTCTTTCTTATAACTAAATGCTTCGCTCCTTAATGAAGCATTATTATTTATAAAAGGAGTGAAGAAATGATACTTAATTTCTTCGCTCTGCTTATTTAATTTTTCAGTGCTTCGATGATCCTTTGTCATCTTTGTTACATTTTTTCGAAGTACCATTTTAACTGTATTTTAGAAAATTAAACATAAAATTCAGTACTTATAAAATGAAAGTTAGTATAAGTTAAAATTCAGAAATTATGAATTGAATTTTAAGTTTACATTATATAATTCAGAAAACATTAATTAGAATTGAGATGTTATGATTTAAATTTTAGAAAAAATAATGTGTTGATAATAATAAGGAAATAAATTTTAGAATTATTCAATAGGGAATTAGATTATTGAAATTAATTTCAGACCATACAATTGGCTCTTTTCCTTATTGAAAACGTTTAACTTAACGATTGACTGTTACGCTAAAAAAATGGTCGATGATAAAGGGTGGGTAACACTTATATATAATTTTGATATAAAGAAAATACTTAACTTTTTTATACCACTTTTATTTATATTTTATTGCAAATTAAAGTGGTATAAAAAAGTTAAGTGTTTTCTTTATATCAAAATTGACAAAGTACCACGAAGTGAACGCCTCCAAGATCCAAGAATTTATATATAATTCTATTTTATTCTAGTAATCATTTTATAACTTCTTAAATTAATTTTATTACATTGAATAAAATATTGATTATTCTAATATATTTCTTATATTTTCTAATATTCTATCTATATTTCTTAAATAGACTTCTCATTATGATAAATTAGTCACAGTGTAAAAAAAGTAGGAGAAAAGAAAGCATATGTATTAAAATTAAAAATATTATTCACAACCAGCACTTAGAAGATTCATTATTTCTATTTTGGAAGTGATTAAAAAGTACAATAAATTTTATAGTAACATTTTAATACTTTCAAATTTACCAGTAAAATATTCACTTTTTGTTTATGTTTATGACTAATTCATTGAGTAAATAGGAAAACATGAAATTTTTTATACCACTATTGTATTTAAGTTTCTTCGAATTAGTAAATAATTGCATGAAATATTAGCACTAATAGTTTTGTTTTATTTTAAATGCAAATATGTAAACAATCGTATTTATGATTTCTTTTGTAGACTTAAAATTAAAAACAAACATAAACTGGCCCAACATCCTCATGTAGAACATCCCGCTTATTGTAACAATTACATGAGCTCATTTTTAGGGAGGTGTTTAAGGCCAGAGATAAGAGCAATCCCAATAAGTATGTGGCGATGAAAAAGGTTTTGATGGACAATGAAAAGGAAGGTGTAAGTAATACTTTTTTCTTTTAATTACGTTTTATTATAATTTAAAATTTTCATGCATAAATTGTAATTTTGGTAATGTAGTTGTTTTAGATGAAGTAATTTTTTAATGAGACCAAATTTAGAGTGAGTTTGCGTAGAAGAGTTGTAGGCCTGTTCTAACAGCAGGGCATTTTTATCACTGAATTTTAGAGATATTGGCAAACAATTGTCAATGCGACATATAAATCAAAACTTTCCTAATTAATTTGAAATTTTCTTGAAATTTAGGCATACAAATGAAGCATATCATTCAGAATTTTTGCAGTAACATATTTTTTGTCAAATTAGTGACTGCATAAAAAATTTTATCACCTTGGAATTTTATAATTCAATATTTTGTTTAACTTAACTTAATTTTTTTTTCTATTATTTACTGTTAATTTATGTAAAATTTTTATAATTGAAAAGATAACACAAGCACTGTTCAGTTTTTTTTTTTTCAACTACAATCATCATTTATACAAACAGTTATATAATGGTGGCTGAACAAAATTAAATGTAAGTCAGTTATTTATTAAATAAGTATATTTGATCTTTTATTTTAAAATTACAACAGTTATATCGATATATTTTTTTTTGTGAATTCAGTTTCCGATTACTGCACTCCGTGAAATAAGAATCCTGCAACTGCTCAAGCACGAGAATGTGGTGAACCTGATAGAGATCTGCCGTTCGAAGGTGCAACAGAACAACCGCTACAGGACGACATTTTACCTGGTGTTTGATTTCTGCGAGCATGATTTAGCCGGACTGCTCTCTAACAGCCACGTCAAGTTCAGCTTGGGCGAGATCAAGAAGGTCATGCAGCAGCTGCTCAACGGGCTCTACTACATCCACAGCAACAAGATTCTGCACAGAGACATGAAGGCGGCTAATGTACTCATCACGAAGAATGGGATACTGAAATTGGCTGATTTCGGTCTGGCCAGGGCTTTCAGTGTTAACAAAAACGGAGATCCTAATAGGTAAGAACTATATTTTTGGATTAAAAATAGATAATGAAATGCATGTCGCATATATTTATTTCTTTACACGAACCATTATAAACAAATATTCTGTAGGTTTGTGTGTTACATGAACTGGTACTTTTTGCACTAATACTAATGTAAATCTTATAAATTACGTCACAAACTTGTACTTAGTTCAAGTATAAACGAACAAGCGTTATGTTTATTTTAAGTATTTTGCAGACACCACCTGTGAAGCTAACCACTTAATAAAAATCCAAGTGAACACAAACTTTAACATACTACCTAATCTCAAAAATTGTGTTATATTCTAGGGTTATTTCCTACTAACTGTAGATTTGAATTTAAATTTTTAGTTAGTTCCACCAGTGACATTTGCAGAAGCTATTTATTTTTCATTAATGAAATAACTATTTCAGTATTTAAACTATCAGTTTCACAAGTTAATACTGTTAATATGAGCTTTTATAATCATAGTTTTCCGCCCTAGTTATGTACAACTTAAGTGTCAGGCTAGCAGGCTATGGGTCCTAGGTTGGATTCCTAGATCTGAAGGGACTAAGTATTAAATGGTTATGAATTTAAATTAATGACTATTACTGGGTTAGACTATAAAATTAATTGATACACATCTATTTGATACACTATCTATGAATTTTTACATTTTAAATTACATTTTCAGGTTTACAAATCGTGTGGTAACTCTGTGGTACCGACCACCCGAACTATTATTGGGTGAAAGAAATTATGGACCACCAGTCGATTTGTGGGGAGCTGGGTGTATCATGGCGGAAATGTGGACCCGATCACCCATTATGCAGGGCAACAGCGAGCAGCAGCAATTGATTTTCATTTCACAGCTCTGCGGCTCGATAACTCCCTCTGTGTGGCCGGGTGTTGAGAATCTGGACCTCTATAAGACTATGGAATTACCTCAACAACAAAAACGAAAGGTTAGTAACAATAACACTAGTGACATTTGTAAGTAAGTTTATTTCTTGTTCATACCAAAAGTTTACATTCGTCCCTGAATTACTTAAATAAATAAATATTAAGTAAAAAATAAATAAATAAATAAAAAAATGTTCCATATTAAATCAAATTGTTTGTTCAGCACTTAAAAATTCCAATTTAAAAATTATTACATATACAAATACAATTATTGTAATATGATATTATAATAAATATTGTAGTTTCCAGGACACACTGAATGAAACTGAACAAATCTTTCAATAGGAGTTATAAATCTAATAGTCGCAGCTTAATCCTTGAATCGATCTAGGATTGATGAATCCCAGATTCGTGAATACTATTGGTTGATCTAAGGATTGTTTACAATATAATCAATTATTATGTTGACTATTTTGTACATTTTGATGCAATCCAAGAATTAATTTGCAATTCTGAATCAATCCATGACTATTAGTACAGGCATCAGTAAGGTAATCTGTGGATAGGTTATATGACAAACTTTTGACATTTGGTAAAATTACAGAAATCATACTGTCACATTTATTCCATCTAGTTCAAATTACTTGACAATTAAACTATGCTTAGAGTATTGAATAATCCATGAGATAAATTAATTAGGAAGTCATTTAACTATACAGGGTGAGTTTTTTTCAATGTTCTCTATGGGGATCTCGGAAACTATAAGAGATAGAATTGATTATAATATTGTTCTGCAGCATCCGCAGCGTTTTTATTACACTGAATGTAACAAACAAGCATAACACGCTTTTCTTCGTTGGAAAAATTCATTATCACTTTAAATAACTTACAACACCAAAAAAATACAAAACAAACTTATCGAAACAAACCAAATATGGAAATGAATTAATGTGTGTTTAGAATAAACAAGTGCAATTGTTTTACTTTTTCATGGCTAACTATTTTTTGGTGTATGGTAAAATTAAAAACGACTGTAACTTATTTTATTTTAAAAATAACTATGGCATATTTATATCGGATTGAAGGGAAAAAAAATAGCCCTTTTAATAAAGTCATAGCCAACTATTGTTTCCATTTAAAAAAAGGTAAGTTTGTGTCATATCTCCCAAAATATGGGCGAAAATTTTTTTTTGATTTTTTGTTATTAATCTGTGTAAAATTTTCTACAACTTTGTCCTTTACAGTTTTTTTCTATCTATGATAATAATAGAGATATATTGATTTCAAAAAATTGACACATTTTACTTTTTTCAAAATATCTAGTTACCCTTGACTTTTTCAAATATTTTGAAAGTGTCATTTTATTCGTCTTATAAAACTACACTTCTTTCCCCATTTAACCGTTTTTCTATCTCTTATAGTTTCCGAGATCCCCATAGAGAACATCGAAAAAAACTCACCCTATATTAATAATAATATATTATAATGCCATTCAGAGTTTAAAGCTTTGGTAGTTTACCAATGTTTTACCTAATAATTATAAGAAAGATTATTGAAAATTAATTTATAAAAAAGAAAAGTATAAGAGCATTTGTTCTTTATTATGTGTACTTTTTTTCTAATATTGTATACAACATTTCTAAAACACACTACTGGTGTAGTTCAGAATGAGTCAATCCTGTCTATTAAGACTAAAAATAAAATTGAAGCGTCATGGAACCTTGATTGATAGAGAGAGAATACTGAGTCGCAGTCACAATAGAATCTTATTCAGAATTTCCTATCTGTTATTCTTTCTAGAAAAACATTCCCATATATTCTTGTTGAAACATTTTATCAATATCAAATAAAATTAAAAATATTTGGTTATTATAATTCATGAAGCAATATAAGTGTTCTTTTTTTTTGCATTGATTTTTTCTCGGATCAAAAATTTATTGCATAATGCAATATTTTATTGATATGCAATAGCAGGTGTACATTATGTAATTCAATGTCCGGCGGTGTATTTGCCCAGGAAGTAGTTTGTGGAGTCCGACGTGATCCGGGAAATCATCCGTACAATGGTGAAAATCGTGAAATACGATAGAGAATGATGAATAAATGTGCATTTGTTTAAAGTATGTAACGTAAGTCATAATGTCACAGAGCTAAATGTGGAAATAATTAATCAATTATTTTCAAATCTTTTTTATTTAATTTATTTTAGTGTTCTTTGTATATATTATTTACTTTGGTATTTTTATTATCAATTTTAATGTGTTTTGTTTGTTTCAGGTTAAAGAAAGACTGAGACATTATATGAAAGATCCGTATGCGTGTGATCTACTGGACAAGCTGTTAGTGCTCGACCCCTCGAAGAGGGCGGACGCAGACACGGCGCTGAACCACGACTTTTTCTGGACGGACCCGATGCCGTGCAGCCTGAGCAACATGCTCGCCAACCACCACCAGAGCATGTTCGAGTACCTGGCGCCGCCCAGGAGGTCGTCGCATATGCGCGCGCATCACTCCCTGCCGGGCACGCGGCCTCCAGCCTCTGCCGTCCAGGACAGCAGTTATCAAGACCGCGTTTTCTAGATTTAAGTTTAATTTGTATATTTTAGTGTAATATACCTAATCGAAATAAATTTATATACCGTTTTTAATTCGTTATTTTTATTCTTTGAAGCGCACATATTTAAAATGAGAAAATGTCGAGTTCAACTTAGAAGGGTAAGATCCTAGTTTGTGTCCTATACCTCTTTTTGTTGTTATTGAAAAACCGGCTTTATTCTAGATTCAGTCCTATACTTTAGCCGCGCTCAAACTTGACGCCAGAAATTAAGAACATACAGCAAGATAATACGAATTACATCCACGAGATGGCGATAGCAGAAACTTATCATACATTTTCGACATACAAAATTCATTATTTAAATTGTAATTTTATTTGTCTATTTAACACTGTAGTATATGTATCTAGCCAAAGATTATTCCATAAAAAAGGGTCAATAAATGTAATGACTCTGTCGATAAAGAAACACTACCTTGCCAAATCAATCATATCATTAAATCTATGAGACTGGAAATAGAAATAAAATGGAATGCTCGATGGAAACAAGATGGCAGCGTCCTGGGCCAAATTAAACCAACCAATATGTGATGAAGTTTTTGATAGGACAATCCTTTGCTGAAAACAACAAATGACATTCACGAAGATGGTAATTGGACATACAAACCTAACGCATAATTATATGCTAAGGAATAAGAATCCTGCTAAGTGTACACAATGTAAAAAAGTACTGACGTTAAAACATCTAGAAGGATTTGTTAAGTTGCAACCTTACAGGATGCAACACAATATTGAAAATGAAAACTACATTACACTATTAATAAACAATAAGCACCACCATAATCTAGATTTAGGACATTCGGACATGCTTGAGAGGCTCTAACTAATATTTATATACAAATTATTAATACTCAATCTAAAGTAAATAGAAAAGAGTATTTTCATTCACTCGGTCACAGTTATTTAAATATATTAAATAAATATATATATTTAAATATATTAAATAACGTTACGTTACGTAACATAAGTCAAAAGTCACAAACCTAAAAGTGGAAATAATTTATTAATTATTTTCAAATCATTTTTATTCAATATACTCAATCTAAAGCGTCACTTACAACCAGTCGCATCAAAGACAGTTAGTAGCTAATAATCATAGCAATTAATGCCTATAACTGTTCGCTCTTCATATCAAAGAAGAGGAATGGGAAGAAAATAATAATAATAAGAAAAGTGGTGAAAATATTTTCCCAAAAATATGTCATTCATTGAGCATTGAGAAAATAATACACCAAAATTCACCGTCGAACATTTGACGGTGAATTTTAGTGTATTATTTTCTTCTCTCTCAATTAATGTAAACTCTTGAGTAACAAAATTTCTCAATTATGAAAACTCCCCTTTTATTTCATTTAATCTATTGAAAACCAGCTATAACCAAACCTAATAACTACCGCTGTCTCGTGGCTGTACTTTGTATTATACGTACTGTACTTTCTGCCTCGAAGCGTCAAGTTTGAACGGCTAACTTCACGCTGGAGTGTAGGATCCAAAATAAGTGCAAACTAAGATCTAGCTCATACAGGTTAACACGTTAAGAGGGCAGTATATGGATAAATAATGTAAAATGTTAAGCGCTCTAAAAAAAATATATATATATATATAATCGATGTCCCCTTTTACAAATTGATGTCGGGGTTCTCTAAAAAAATATAAGAAAGTAAAATGTTAACATTTTGCATTCACTAAATGTTTTCTTTATTATTTACTATGTCGTGTACTATTTTATTTAATTCTCCTCTCGTGAGTGTATTGGAAGGTTTGTTTACTTTTAATGCTATACTGTTTTACTGTTATATAAATGCACCAGTTCAAATGTTAAGCAATGTAACAAAGTAATTAATTGAAAAGTTTTAAACCTTCACTTCTCCACTAAAAATGTAGATACAATAAAAACACGCACGATGGAGAGGATTATAAACTGCTCTATGCATATTCTTAATGACATGAAATCATACTGTCAGGGAAAACAAAATCAATAACAACAATCATGGTAAAAGGATAAAAGAAACACATATTTTTTTGTACTTTCACACATTTATTTCAAAGGTATGACGAAACGTAATAAATGTTATAATTGACACGAAAAGACAAGCGAGACTGTGTGAGGGAGAAGAGGAAGGCACCTAAAAAAGGCGTAGGCACGAACCTAAACACACTTTTTTTTTTCATCATCATCATCATGATCATCAAGTTGTTGGTTTCATTTTCATCATCATCATCGTATATAATATAATAATCAACACTTCACAATAATAATCAATGAATGTATCATAAGAGGGGATCGTGTTTATGCGAAAAACGATAACTCTAAACTCTTTCTTCTTCAGCACTTTTGAAATACACAAAATAATTACAGGAATACAAAAAAATATAAACAAACACAAATAATAAGGATAATAATAATAATAAAAACAATTAACATTTGATAAATCTAAATAAAGGAATTAACATGTTTCTCTTATTTTTTTTCGTAATAGTAATAATAACTAATAACTTTGGCGTATATAATTTATAAATAAATACATAGAAGTTGGTTTTAAATTAAATTAAAAAAAAATTTAGGAAATCAAAATTATTTCTTTACAAAACAAATTAAATTATTTATTTCCATCATTATTAATTAAAATTATATTATTCCTTTCTTTACACAATATAATAAGTGATTCAAATAAATACAAAATTCATTAATGTTTTCTTTATTTACATAATATAATTGAAGATCACTTTTCCCAATTGATTCTAAAGTTATTTTCTTTTACAAATCTAATAAATAATCTGTTTTTTCTCTTTTTTAAAATGACCTTTCAAATTTGAGTTCTAAAAAATTAATGGTGTGATGTAGGTTGCATGTTTTATGTTAGAACAACATTATTAACATCATAGAGGAAAAATTGCATACATGTTATCCCCTAAAATTAATTCAATTTAATATGTGTTTAATTCATTTTATTGGTAGATAACACATACATTACATTACTCATATTCAAAATTTTAGGGGACAATGTGTATATTGTTTCCATTGTTGTAAACTTAGCTTTTAATTTGTAGATTATATGATGGGAAATGTAAGAATAATATAACAATTCAATTAACTCATTTTTGTACAATATTCAAAATTTAAATAATGAATTCTTGCACTACTAAAAAATTATTCATGATCTTCCCATTCATATGATTTACTTGAGAATGCTCGAATAAATGCTTGCAATACATTCACATAGGTTTTCGTAGGGCTATTTAAAATGAGATACAATCCTCTCCACATGAATAAATTCTTTACAGCCATATTGGAGAAATTTAAACACTTTTTTTGCTCCATTTTTTTTTCAGTTGCCTGAGACGTATTTCGATTGTTTTTTTTTTGTATAACTTAGATTGTGCTTTTAACAAAAGTTGAAAAATACAAACTCAGTTCTTTCTATAACTTAGATTATGCAGAGCTAAATGTGTAAATAATCTATTAATTATTTTCAAAGCATTTTTATTCAATTTATTTAAATAACTGTGGCCAAGTGAGTAAATAATCTTTTCTAATTATAATTTTATGTAATTTATTTAAATAAGTGTGATCAAGTGAATAAATACTCTTTTCTCTTAGACTACGCTTTTAAGAAAAGTTACAAAACTTTAAAAATGATTGTAAAGGATTGAAAATACGTGTACGGTAATTGAAAATATAAAAAATTTAACAAAATCAGTGTTTAAATTTAACCAATATTTAAATTTGGTTCCATCAAGAAATTAGCAGAACAAGTATCGAATATCTTTAGCCATATGTATATTCCACTAACTGTGACTAACTGGAGACCAATCATTTTTTTACAATAGAAAAGCATACAATTATTTAGTTAATCTTTATTGGTAAACATTGCATAAGGCTTTTGAATTATATTAATTAATTGGAAATTTAAAATAAATTAATAATATTCAAAATTTATTTGCTCGGAATTAAATTGGTCATATTATAAAAAAAAAAACAGAGTATATAAATAAATCCTTCAGATATTATTAATTTGTTTACTCGGAATTATACAATGTTTTGCTTTTAGAAAGGAAAACATGTCCCGTCATTCGAAAGAATCCATTTATTCACAAAAAAATGTAAAGAAATAATTTTTTCAACAATTTTTGTTACACAAAAAAGAAAAAAATACAAAAATTAACAAATTAGACGCTTGCGACTTGCTACTGACATTAAAGTAGAGTACAAATTTTCTTTTTAATATTTTATGATTTTTTTTAATATATTCATATTACTTTTTTTCGTCTAAAAGAAAATATTTTTCACTTTTATTTTTATTCATTTGTTTTTTTTTTTTGATTACAAGAACATTGACGTTTCACTACAAAATTCTAATAAAGCACACACCTTTTACACCAGCATTTTTTTTTTCTTGTTTAATCTAGGATTTTTATTTTTTTATAAATATGATTCCATTTTTTTTATTTGTGTGTTAAATATATATAATAATATAATCTCTATATTCTATACAACGTTATTTCTCATAAACTAATTAAAAATATAATACGAATGTTCCCCTTTATTTTTTCTCTTTTTTTCATTTTTTTTTTTCGAGTTTATTTAACAATGTGTATACTTATCAAATGTAGATGAATTTTTCGCGTAGTTTTTTTTTTTCTTTCAAGTTTTTGATTTTTATAAAAGTCGTCGCGTGCGCAAGTTTCATGCGTACACCTAATTTCAGGTAAAAAGTGTTTTTTTTTTAGTTTTATCTTGATTTTTTATTTTTATTTTATTTGGGCGGGTGGTTTAGATTTTTGAGTTTTTGTTACTCGAAGATTTTTTTTGTTTTTATTATGATGGATGATTGTTTCGAGTACTTGCTTTTTAAGTATTTTTTTTTTTGGAATGGATTAATGATTAGTGGAGAACACTTCTTATATCTTACATATTTTGAAAAGAAATCAATTGACTTTTTTAAGTTGTTGTGTTGTTTTATCTTACTATCACACCGGGTGTTCTTAAATTCAATTTTATTAGTATTAATAATTCATTTACAGATTTCACCTTTCATATATTTTTGATCGTTTTATATAAAAAATGAAATTATTTAATTCAATAAATTTAAATTGTTGTAGTTAATACTTTTAATATTTAAACATTGATAGTTCATACTGTAATAATAAATATGAATAGATTATTCTCTTTAAAATGGGCTGATAACCCGAATTTAAAGTAATTCAATTTAATCTGTGTTTAATTCATTTTATTGGTAGATTTTTAATAATTTATTCATATTTATTATTCAAAGTGTTATTTTATAAATGAATACATGTTCATACTTTTATATAACAACACTTTACGTCCCATTTTACTTTTAGTTGATAAAATATCTTTCTTTCTTAATCTTTTCCTCTCATACATATTGGGTGTAGAGGTTATTAATTAAAACATTTATTTTATTTCCTAAAATAAAATAGAAATCTTTTATTTAATATCATAGTAATTGATTTCATTCACACTAAATTTAATTTTGTGTGAAAAACAATTATAAAAACAATTGAAGTAATTGAATCAATTAAAAAAAATATTTTTTTGTTACACAAAACAATTAAATGTGAATAAAATCAATTAATATTTAGTAGATAAAAAAGTTGTCTATTAAATCACATAAATGTAAAATGGAATTTCATCAAGTAACAGCCTGAACTATTCAATATGAGAGAAATATGATTCATACAATTTTCGATAGCGATTTAAATAGAAAAAAAATGGTTGTATTTAAAATTTAAACGTTATTTTTTATTGCAATTTTAATTGAATAAAATAGTGATATTTTGATCCTAGAAAAAATTGACACATTTTTTACCACTATTATATTAAATGAAACAGTTATGCTCAAATTCAAAATAAAGTTACATTCCGTTTTAAAATAAATGATTTATTTTCAAACAAATTATGAAACCATTCTTTAATTAAAATTCGATATAATAAAATTATATGCTATCTTAAAACCACCGTTTTAATTTGATTAATCATGAAATCTTCGTTATTCTTTTGGTTTAAAATTAATTTAAGATAACCAATTAAATAAATATGTAATTAATTTTCTTTGCATAACTTAGATATTCTTTATTGTCACTGTATTTTTAATAATCATGCTCGTCTATATTAAAAAATGCGTTATTTAAGTTAATGAAACTACCAAAACAATAAACCATTAATTGATATTTTAACTTTCATATAATATATGAGCATAAGTTAAAATAATTAGTTATGGAAACAAAAGTTAAAAAACACAATCTCGGTTGCTTGTATAAGCTGGATTGTGCCTTTAACAAAAGTTAAAAAAATACAATCTCGGTTATTCGTACAATTTATATTGTATTTTTAATAAAAGTTAAAAAACTCAATCTCGGTTGTTCGTACAACTTAGATTGTGTTTTTAACAAAAGTTAAAAAATACTCAATCTCGGTTGTTCGTACAACTTAGATAGTATTTTTAATAAAAGTTAAAAAACTCAATCTCTGTTGTTCGTACAACTTAGATTGTACTTTTAACAAAAGTTAAAAAAACACAGTCAGAATTAAACTGTTTTTTTATTTATGAGTTATGTAAAGTGTTATATAAAATTAATGAAAGATTCGTTTCTTACTATATATATATATTATATATATATATTCAATGAACCTTTCTACCCATATGGGTGTAGGGTTCATTTCTTACTACACTTTTTTATTTATTTTTAAACACTAGATGTACATTTCGAGAACCATTATCAATTTTGAATAAAAAGTGAAGTAAGAAACAAATCTTTTTTATATATAAACATCTTTATTTCCAAAAGTATCAAACACATTAATATTTTATAAAGCATATTTAAAAACAAGAATATATATATCATGTAGTTCAAGGGAATGGCTATCGACCGGAGGTCTTTCAGCCTTAAATCTTTTATTTATCTTAGAATCTCAATTGTTTAAATAACTAAAATTGTGCTTTAACTTGTGTTTAATTATTATGTTTTATTATATTTTTAACTTATATTGGGTTTTGTTAACTTTTGTTTGTAAAAGTAATTATTTATTTGCTTGTAAAATATATGAATGCTAAAATATAAATCTTCAATTAATGGTTTATTGGTAAGTAAAGTAAAAAAATTAATTTTAGTTATTCGAGTAAAAGTGTTTTTAACTTTTATTTGAAGAACTTGCTGCAATAGAAACAAGAGTTTTGTTTTTTAATTTAATTATAAATAATATCTAATGTAAGTAGAAGCCTCGGTTGTTAATTCTTTGAATAAATATCGCACAATTTCTGCTCGTTTATAAAAATTTAAGAGCACTTTTATCTTCATTTTGATTATAAACCTTATTATTTATTCTATTAATTTTTCCTCTGGAGTGTATCGAAAGACCCAAAATCTAAACCACGGCGTAAAATCCGTACCAAAAATAAATGCACAGTTAGCCAAGATTTTTCCTCCTTAAATCTTGTTTTTCTTCCTAAAAAAATAACCGAAACGTCACACGAGAACCAAGTGAAACGAAACAGAATACTTATTACTCCACTATCTTACCGTTCCTTATAAAATATTGAGGTTTTTGGTCAATGTGTTTTTTTTCTTTTCTCATATTCTCTCATTTATTTTCTTTTTCTAAACAAAGTATATATTATTATTAATATTATTATATTAAATATATATTATTTCTTCCTTATATATTTATGTATATATATATATAAACAACGATAAATTAACTGGGATTTTTAACAATTCTTTTCTGCCTGAAGTCGTACACTCGCCTGCAGAAGAATACCATGTCGGGAGGGGTTAGAACGGATTTTGGAGGTTGTCGGTGGAGGCGGGGGTAGGGATCCGGCGAGGGGATGCACGGCCCCGTGTCCTCCAATCCATCTTCTAATCGACGAAGATTTTTTCGGTACCTAAGAAAAGAAAAAAAAACATAAGGTTAGACCTATCTTACATAAAACGTCTTCTCGAATAATGAATTTTAAATGTTTGTTTTTTTGCACAAAAATGATTTGGTTATAACGTTTAAAGGGGTGAGATCTACCTGCATAGGTTCAAAAAATCGTTTTTTATCGCAGAATTTGAAAGTATGTACATTTAAGATTATTACCTAAAAAGGTTCATATTGATTGGATACAAATCGCCGAAGTTATGCAAAGTTAGTGAACACATTTCAAATCTTTGAACGCGATTATCCTGAAACCACATTTTCAATTAAATAAAAATTATTTGAAAATAATTATTTTCAGATTTTCAAAATTGGTGACGCAGATAATTCGACGCGTATTCATCCAATATAATTAAGAAACTATTTTCTCGTGAATCACTTGTTAATATTTAATTAAAGTTGTAAATTAAATAAATAAGTTTATATTTCTGTGAAACAAAAAAAAATATGACAGCTGCTTTTTGTTTCGTATTCTAAACCATTTTTTCTAGTCGTTGATCGTTGGGATTTCGCCCATTATTTATTTTCTGTTTTTTACAGCCGATCAAACACAGATTTTTAGACCTGAAAAAGCAGTTTTCTTACTCAGAAGGCCGCTATTTTGTCATTTTTTTTCTCAAAATCAAACGATCAACGAAACAATTTACTCATTCTTAATGCAACACAATTGAAATTATTGATTTAAAATGTTTTTTGCATCTCCAGGAGCCGTCATCGCAAAATACCTAAAAAAAAAAAACGTCCTCTACGGGGAGCTATTCCGTACAGAAAATGTTAGGTTTAACGTATACGTTATATATTGGTTTCACATTCTATATTAATTTAACAGCTGTTTAGTCACGAAGATTTTAGGAGAAGTAAAAAATTCTAAATTGACGACAAATGTATGTCAAATAAACTGGTGTAATTGGATTGAATCTATTTTATTTCGTTTTCGAGAAAAAATAATCTCGAATTTTCGCTTTTTTTTTCGACCTTG
The DNA here is from genome assembly GCA_963082785.1 of Philonthus spinipes. Lineage (NCBI taxonomy): Eukaryota > Metazoa > Arthropoda > Insecta > Coleoptera > Staphylinidae > Philonthus > Philonthus spinipes. The sequence goes on from OY720304.1 coordinate 13,224,959, forward strand.
CAGGTAGGCATCACCCCTTAAAAGAAATACAACTAAAAATAAATAAATCTAAATTAATACTTAAAGACAATTTAATTTAGGAGTAAAGATAAATAATTAAAATTTAAAGAATGTATTTTCCAAACAAACAAAAAATCTCCAATTCTCGCTTATTTTCGGCCTTGTAGGTAGGCATCACCCCTTAATTTCATTAATATATTTCCTATATAAAATTTGAGTTGTATCTAAATAATATGATGTTTCATGACATTAAAAAATAATTTCTTATCCCACAACTTCATTTTTGATCAATTTTTAAACAGTTATTTAAATCACCGGACAAAGTATTATGAAAAAAAAGATTTGTTTTATCAAATAGCACGTACCTGCAATATTCATTGAATGTCAAGACGAAGCATTTGTCTTCAATGCAGGCGACACTGTTGGAATCTTTATGTCGGGAGGCGAAGACCTCGTCTGGTTGATCTGAGGGCAGCCTTCCTTGTTCCGTGTGTTCTGGCCGGTAGTACCAAAGAAGAGACATCATCATCTCACCTGTAATAGAAAAAAAATGCAAATAAATACATAATATGTATGCCTATGTATACTAACGGACAAGAAGTGAAAGAATCAGAGAAAAACTACAAGTAAATGATATTGAGGAATATATAGAAGATACTTAGAATAGTGGGGACATATGAACAGAATGGACAAAAATGTACAAACAAGAGAAGTATGAGAAAAAAAAATGCAAGGAAAAAAAGAGAGGGCCACCGAGAAAGATACGGGAAGGTGTAATAAACGTTTTAGCAAAGTGAGGTATCACAAGATAAGAAGTTTTAGAAATGTGAAAGATTGAAGGCCTGGACGGAGTTTATAAAAAAAATGAAAAGAATAGATAAAACCCTACACTCATATGGGTGGAAAGGGTCATTGAATATACCTGGTGTTAACGCCATCAAGTGAACATAGGGATTTTACATGTCAAAACAATTTTGTGCAAAATCTAGCTTCCTTGTTCATTTAAAAAAAAAAATGCAAAAATTAAAATGTGTTCAGAATTTAAAAATCTATAAAAAATGTTGCTTTATTAACTTTTAAAATCTATAATAATAAATATTGATATTTGTTAAATATTACGTGCACTAGCAATGACTCAAGAAAAAAATCAATGTGAAATTGCAATCATAGAAATAAGTCAAAAATGACGTTAATTTTAATTGGATCTGTTATTTGAAAGTTACGGTTAACGCAATTTAATTATGCGATAATTTTCAAATTTAACCACATTTAATTTATTATTTATTAATTATACATCTATTCTAAAATTGGACAACATTTTAGAGAAATTTTGAAATTCTGTACACATTTCAATTCTTTAATTTTAAAATTAAACGAGAAACAGGAATTTGCAAAAAAATGCTTTTTCATGTAAAATACCTACGTCAACCTGATCCCGTCAACAACCGATATTCATAATACATTGATAAATTTTTTTTTTTATTTTTATAAATTTTAATATGAACAGGGGCCAGTTTCCGAATAAGTCGATTCCGTCCATTGCGACTAAAAACAAAGTTGCAGTGAATTTGATCAACAATTGTTAGAAAGATTTTCGACTCGACTTTTTTTTTAATCTTGAAGCAGTATTTACTGGAATCATCAATTTTTTTTATGTAATGATTTGAGCTAAGAATGAAAAAAATGAAAAGGTAAAGATGAAAATATTAAAATCCCTTGCATCGAGTTGAACATACTCTAGTAAGTTGTGTGAATTGGCAACGAAAGTAATAAATTGAACCATTTTTTTAAATAAAAGAATTGCTAAACGCGTTGAACATTATGAACAATGGAACAGAAGTGGTTGAAGATAATTCTACCATAAAGTATATTAACGAAATTCTCAAAATAAAATATAATACAAAACAATTAACATAAATTAAAATCTCTCTACGATTTTGTAAATCTTTACTTAAAAATAAGAAAATACTTTTAATTCTTTCAAATATTCCATCCTTATATCCACAAATTAAATCAGCTCTATATCTGTAGAACAATTCCACCTAACTTCCAATTGGATCTTTTTATATTCCTGTCCTACCCATTTTTTTCTTAATTCATTGTTTTTTACTGGTTTATTTCGAATTAAATTTATATTTCAAAAATATATGAAATATAAATTTAAATCTTAAAATGATTATTCTCATAGTGATAGTGAAGATGTTTTCATTGCACTTTCAATTAAATTAAAAGAAAATTAATGCATTAATTAATCTCTTTCAAAATAATAATAATAATAATTGTTCTTTATTTTCAAAGTGTCATTTAAATATACAAAATGAAAATAATGTCAAGTTTTTATAAACTATTCTTATGTTAACTTATACTACAGTTAACAATAATGTTTTGCAATTTATAGACTTACGAGGTAAGTACTAAAAAAATGAAACAACTACTTCGCGGGCAAATTCCCACGTCGGGCATTGAATTATAGAATAAATATTTGTCGTTGCATCTCTTTTTCATTAAAAAAATGAATGTTTTTCGATGTCGATAATTGATTATGTCACTCCAGTCACGTCCGTTGATCGCCTTTATATTTACGGAGAAAACGGTAAATTGTTTAATGTCTTTTAAGGATGAGGTTAAGCTGTAATATCAAGAAACCAATCCCGAAACACGTGTATACAGATTACCTTATTATACATAATCAATTATTTGTATTGAAATAAAAAATCTTGATTCAAAAAACGTTGTTTAATCAGTATCACTGAGATGCAACGGAAAATATTTATTGAATAATCCAGTGTCCGGCGTGGGTATTTACCCGAGAAGTAGTTGTTTTATCAGATATTTATTTTTCCTTAATATTTACTTCGTAAGTCTATAAATTGCAGAGCAATTGAAAGAAAATAATTAATTCATTATTTTTCTTTAATTTAATTATTCTTAATTTAAAATGAAATATTAAAAATAAATGTTTCCTTTTCACTCATAATTAATCAAGAAATTTTATAAATCAGTGATGTATATTGAACATTCTTAGAAATCACACGAATGAAATAAAATACAGAGTTTAGAGAATTTTTAAAGTGTTTTATTACTTGAACATAAAACTGCAATTACGAAATGATTATTCTCCGTTTATAACTGAGTATTAAAAATAAATCAGGTAAGAAAATACACAGTATTTACTGATATTTAAGTGTTTTCTGTTTATAACTGAGTATTAAAAATAAATCAGATAACAAAATACACAGTGTTTACTGATATTTAAGTGTTTTCTTAACTATAACTTTAAATAACGTTTAAGACAGAATGTTTGAAGTGTTTGTTATTATATTTTTTGTCATTTGAATTTTGCACTCACCATCATCAGGATTCTCCCAAAGCGCGGCGATTTTCGCGACGAAAGGCAGCTCGTTCTTCCTCTGGCCGGCTTTCAGCAAGACACAGTCCCTGGGCTCGATTTTGTCCCCTTCTTCATGCCTCATCGCCGGATAACATTTTCTGCTTACTATCGTTTCATCACTCTGAAAATAAAACAAATAATACATGTTTTAATTTTAATGAATAAAATAACTACAATCAAATGAACAAATTCCTTTGTATTGAAAATAAAATTGATTCTTACATACATATAATACATACGTAATCATCTTTATTGTGATATATACAGTTACATTAAGTTAACGAAATATTCCATATGATATTTATTAGTGTTTGGCAAAATCGAGTGAATTTAGTAATCGAGTATTTCTGAATAACCAATTTTAAGTAGTTAAAGTTGTTAAATAACAATAAAATAGAGTTTATTAATCAATAGGTAAAACTTTCCAATATTAATATTATAAATAACATTAAGAAAATTGTCATAAACTTCATTTTGCAGTGACAAAAAAGATCGAAAAGATCGACTTTGCCCATCTCTAATATTTATCTCAATGGTCGAGCCATCTGCTCGACCATTGAGATTTCTGGTAATGCAAACAGAAATGTTCGTGGGAAATGTTTTGGATAAGTGATTCGTTGGGATAAGGGGATGGCACCAGTTTTTTCGTAAAGGAGTGTATTGAATAAGTTGTGTAAGGGGTCGTTAGGATGTCGAATTCTTGAAGCTGCTCTTATTACGATTCAGCGATGAACTTTTATTACCTCGACTTCTGCGTTTATAAAGTTATTATATCTCATTATCGAGGTAAAATAAGTGTATGATTACAGGAATTATTCATCTAAGAAAGATGTCAAGCTTTGCATAAATGATACGCTGTAGATATGAAATTATTATTATTATTAATTGCTTCACTTTATTAGTGAATTAATTTCAACATTTATTTTATATTATAATATTATTATTCCACAAATGAATAACACAAACCAACATATTATTCCAACATTGACACGACTATTAAATTAATATTTATTCAAAATAATATCCATCGCATTTATTTTTATTTGCATATTTATCTTTGTAATGCAACCAGCAAACACATTCATTTGATGGACATTTTATTGTGTTGCGCTGAAATAATATTTTAATTGCGATCAAATATTTATCCGCCGGTGCGTAAATTAAACGAAACGCGGGACAGCTGTAATACACAATTATTAAACGGGAGAATCAGTATTTCATCGACACGCTCGAGGGTTGGCGAGCTTGTATATTCATTGTTAATCCGATGCCGGGCGTTTGTTGCAATTACATAACGCGGTGATTCGTTATCAAACAAATAATTATTTAATAATAAAGCGAGTGCGTTTGTGGTTTATCGAATGTATCGAAATAATAATAAATGAATGAGAAATTAATGTTGGTTAAATATTTATGCGTTAGTAAAATGAATAAACATATTTATTGATAAATGTGAATCCTTTAAAAATATAACAAAAATGAATACAATTTGTTTAAATCGAGTTGAATTCCAATTTTATTAAAATCTCGTTGTTTTAATATACAGGGAATATTTTTTTAACCGTAAGTTTACATTACAATATATTTCCTTGTCTATTTTTAAATGAGCCGTAAGACATTTTGTATTAGCTAATTTGTTAGCGTCATTAATAAATGAATAAAATATTACCCGACCGGTAACACTAATTAAAAAATTAAATAAATAAAATAAAAAGACACGAAAGTAATTAATAAATTATATTATTTAGCTACTGCGACATGCGAAATTTTTTTTTATTTGTTTTTATTTTGACTTGTGTTACATAAGTACTTATTATAAATGTTCAATAATGGACATTTGCTGTTGCATAACACTAACATATTGTACAATGCAACAATTTTTTGATTCAAAAATATTTAATGCAAAAAAAAAAACAAAATAGCACAACAACCTAATACAAGGCCATCTGCAGAAACACGAGTTTCGGAATTTTCATCCCTCATCATTACAGCTCTACCTTACATAATTACAAATTGGTTAAATTAAATCAATTACAACGTACCGTCACCGCCGCGATCTCAGGTGGAAATTATTTTCGAATTCTTTTTATTTAATTTAAAGGATATTTAAACAAATAAATAACTTTGTTTGTATAACACTCAGCAGAGTGTTATTTATTTGTTTAAATATCCTTTAAATTAAATTAACATGTATAACGAAGTAGAAGCCTCAACTATTAAGAATCTTTTTATTTACTTTATAAGTAACTGTGACTAAGTAAATGAATCCTTTTTTTATTATTAAATAAAAATAATTTAAAAAATAATCAATTATTTTCCCTTTGGCTACTGCGACTTTTTGATAAATAATTATTTCTAAATCCCTTTTATTTAATTTATTTTAAATAACCAACTGAGAAAATACTCTTTACTATTATTTAAAAAAATGAAATAATTACTTGGCATTAATAAATGTCAAAAATTGTCATTGATATAAAATTCCCCATGGCTCATTTAAAAATGGACAAGCAATCCACCATTTGAGTAATCATGCAATTTCAAAATGACTTTAAACAATTATTTATTTAAATTAAATAAAGAAAGGATTGTGAAAATAATTAGTGACTTATTTATAAACTGGATCACGTAATATTCCCTGTATTAAAAAATTGACCATCTTTATTTTGAGTTTTTGAATCGTTTTATTGTTGCCAAATTATGAGTACAGTAATTATATTTTAGAATGCAAGACAAATCGTTTTACATAAAAGGCATCAAATAGTTAGAGGAGCGTTGGAACGAATGTATCCACTCTTGTGGAAATGGAATTTCTAAAAAAAGGTTTTTTCCAAACAGAGTGATGTGTCTGGGTTTAAGGGATCGGTGGCAAATGTGTAATTGGGACACTCCTTAAGATATTGGGATTATGTCAGTTGCTTAGAATAGGTGTGTGTTGATTGGTTTATATAAGGGATTGTTTCTGTCACGAATTTTGGTCAGGGCGTTAGTTGCTGAAAAGCATTGCACCAGAAGGGGATTAATTATATATATATATATATATATAAATATAACGGATTGAATAAAGACAACTCTTTGTTGGCGTACGTTAATGATCGATCTGTATTAACGTACGCCAACATTATATATCTATAATCAATGCCCTCCTGGTGCAATGCTTTTCAGCTTTTTAGTGTCGTATCCTGTTCTGGACTTTGCTTTTCATAAGCTGGGAGTGGTTTTTGAAGTTTAAGGTAGAACGTGATTCCAAGATGCATGTCGGGGATGGAGATATTAGAGTGTTATTTATATTTATTTTGAAGAGCAAAGTAAGCTATTTGTGATATTGACATATATAGTTGGTATTTATTAGGATTGATGGAGATCCTCCAACCATAGTGATTGGGAGTCGATCAGCCCTTGTAGGGTGGAAAGAGCGTTGGGAAGAGTGGGTGGTCTGGGAGTCCTCCCCCCTCCGACATTCCAGCTTGTATCTTTTAGTATGCACTGAGTAAACGGTTTGTGATGGGGAATAAATTGTTGGGATTTATTAGGATTGATGGAAATCATCCAACCATAGCGATAAAGAGTCGATCGGTTCTTGCAGGGTGGAAAGAGCTTTGGGACGAGTGGATTGGTGTACTATTAGAGCGGTTTCGTCAGAAAATTGAAGGATATAAGCTGATGGATCCAGGTATTAGGAGTCAGGATTATGTCGTGGATGAATATATTGTAAAGGAGTGGAGAAAGGAACACCTCAGTGAGTGGAAGGTTAAAAAAGTGTGAGGCGTACTTTGAAGGAAACCGTCAATAAAGTGCAGGAAATAGTGACGGATATTTGGGGAGTGATATTTATATAGGAGACCCTTGTGTCACACTGAGTCAAAGGCTTTTTGGATGTTTAAGAAAAGGATTGTGGATTTTTTTATTTTTAATGTTGGAAGTTTTTCAATTAGATCTTAGGACTGAAAGAGAAAAAGTTATAGATATTTTTTCCAGGAATCTGAAATGATAGGGTGAGATGTGTTGGAAAACAGGGGCAAGGATTTTGATGGATTCAAAGCTTTTATCAGAACTGACAGCAGCGATATTTATAGGACGGTAGCTCGATCCGTCAAATGCATCATTACCTTTTTTTAATGCATGTGATTATGCTTTGTTTCCATTACTGGGGGAAGGATTGGGATTTGTAAAAGAAATTAAATATTTGGATGATGTAAGCATAAATTCCGTTGGGTAGGGATTTGAGGATAGATCGGGAAATGTTATAATAACCGGCGACGATTTTTAAGACGAAATATTATTTTGGTTCTATATTAAATGGTAAAACTATTAGTTATTTGTTCAATTAAAAATAATCCATAAGGAAAAAATATAAAAGTAAATCTTAATTAAGCCACAGATGAAAAAGCGGGGTTCTTAAACAATTTTAAAATTATCATGTAAAAATTAAACTTATTACTTTAGTACTGTTGAGTTAAAATATTAATAAAATTTTGTATTTAAAATTAAAATATTGTTTATCTAAATATTCTTTATTTTTATTGCAAACAGATTTGAAATGCCGTCATTTGAGTAAGTTGAGAAATTTGTAAGTAGGTTTACATAATTATTTATTGTCAATTAAATAAATGAAGGATTGCAACCATAACAAATCGCAGACCCGCCAATGGGTACACAAATCCAATTCAGGATAATACACTGTCAGAGCACAGATAATAAAATTCAATATTTATTTCAATTGTTACAAGTTAAAATTGACTGTCAAAAATTATTTTATACTAAGGCAGATAGGTGAGACATTTCCTACAATTTAATTATAATTAATATACAGACTGTTCAATGCTGCTTTAAGGAAATTTTACGTAATTAAAGCGTTTATGAAATTCTATAAAATTTTCTATTCAGGTTTTTGATTTTAGCGCGATTTTTGTATATTTTTAATGATATATTTTTTTAAAATTTGATTAAAGTTTTATATAAATGATACACTGTTGAATTAAATAAATATTTATAACAAATTTTGCAATAATATATTATCATTTCCATTATTATTTACTTAATATTAATAAGTCATTAAAGTCAAATCCACAATATTTTTGGCAATATGCGAATAAGAATATCAATGGTTACAACGAAACACTAGCTGATGATGGGTTGAGTATCGGTAACCTGTTTACTCTAATACGGCGAAAACTAATTTCCACAATATATGCCCCCCTTACATCCCGCTCAGGACACCAAAGAGGTTGTTAATACCATTTGCAGTTTGAAATCCACATATTCTTCTGGGTTGAATTAATTTTTAACTACGTTTGCAGTGTATCTTTGTCGTCCAATACATGAACTTTATGTCAAGTCTCACATAAGTAATACTGTATCATATAGATGGATGCAGAGTCATATAATAATTATGTATTTTTTCTTTTTTGTTTAAAATAAAATTGGATTTAAATTTGTCCGATACATGTCCGGCGCTTCCACCAATTGAGTAATGATTATTTTTTCAAAATGACTCTAAACAATTATTTATTTAAATTAAATTGAGAATGGATTTTGAAAATAATTAGTGACTTACAACTACAACTTTTTATAAATTATTTTAATGTATTCTTAATTCAATTTAAATTAAAATAAATACGTAAATGGTACGCCATTTAAATAAATAAATATTTAATAATAATAAAATGTTTTATTGGGATAACACCATAATTAATAAGAAAATAATTATAAAAATTATAAAGAAAATAATACGATAAGCAAGTGGAAAAACCTCTGGTCTATAGCCGTTTTACAAACATAGATTTAAATGTATGTATTGTAAATATATACAATGCTTAGAAATAAAGATTATTTATATATAAATCGATAAAAAAAATATTAAAAAATACTATAGAAATTAACTGATAGTATCAACACAATACACAAATTAAGTGACAAATACGTATAGAAAGTAATTAAACAATTTTACATGTATTTTTTAATACTTTTCTAATTTGTGGAAAGAGGCATTGGAGGTTCCACCGATAAGAAGTTGACCACGGATTTTCTAGCCACGGATTTGCCCGGCGCATCCACTATGACCGAGGCGCCAGGTATTGTTAATTGTTAAATAATTGTTTCTTGGAGTTGTCACTTGCTAAATATTTGTTTAATTCGAACATTTTGTTAGACTCTTTAGTATTTTGTATTTAATATGTTACTTTATTCTTAAAATCGTCTTCAACATGCGTTCGCTTAAAAGTCCTGCAGAACCCTGTTTGTCACTTTTTCTTTTCTTTTTTTCGATGCTAATTTGTTAATAACATCCTAATGAAGTTATTTAGAGAGTATAAAAATAGTATGTTTTAAATTTATTTTTTATGAATTTTTAACTCCAGCCATGGATTCCACTCCAAAATGAAATATTTTCATAGTTCTGCAGAACACTGTTTGTCACTTTTTATTTTTGTTTTATCGATATTAATTTGTTAATAAAATTCTAATGAAGTAATTTAGAGAGTATAAAAATATTTATTTTTATGAATTAACAATACTTGGCGCCTCCGCCATGATGGATGCACCGGGCAAATCCGTGGCTGAAAAATTCGTGGGCAACTTCTCATCGGTGCTTCCACCCCGTTTATAAAACGATAAAGAATGCATAGTTCAGCAACAGTTCCACGATTTTCTAAGGATGATGTGCTCAGAGCGTTTATTATAACTAGTGATGGATATGATTGATCAAAAGTATCGTTTTTCTAAGGCCAACGAAACAAATTGTTTATACTCTAATAAGTTAGATGTTGTGGAGCCGGCATTAATGAAACCATGCTGTCTAATATTGATAAGACAGTTATTTTTATACCAGCATGTATCTACATGGTACGGTATTATTTATGCGAGACTTGACATAAAGTTCATATATTGGACGACAAACAAAGATACACTGCAAACATAGTTAAAAATTAAATCGACCCAGAATATGTGGGTTTTAAACTGCAAATGGTAGTAACAACGTCTTTGGTGTCCTGAGCGGGAATGTAAGGAGGACATGTATTGTTGAAATTAGTTTCGCTGCAAGGTATTAGAGTAAACAGGTTACCGATACTCAACCCGTCATCAGCTAGTGTTTCCTTGTACTTCATTTTTGTGGAATAACCGTTGATATCCTTCTTGTCTTTCACATATTACTAAAAATATTGTGGATTTGACTTTAATGACTTAATAATATTAAGTAGATAATAATGGAAATTATATATATTGTTTTGAGTTACGTGAAGATTAATGAATATAATAAAAACACTGTAAACTTTCCTTCACTAAATTTATTTTAGTCCAAATGACATTTCGAACACGATGTGTTCATTCTCAATGGAGAAACAGATACAAAACAAATTTACAAAAACAAGCTTATATATATATATATATTACCAACACTTATGAGTGGGGGTAAGGGCGCGGCAATATGTAAAAAAAAAAAGATTAAGAGATTATAATTTGGTGGTGTTAATTGACGGGTTCAAAAAGGGTTGGGGGATGATTAAAGATAATAGTGGGTGGTTGAGCGGGCTAAGATCAAAGTTGATGAGGTTTTTATGATGTTTTTTTTTCATTTGGGCCCCTTCATAGAAGTTTAAGTGGTAATGGCTGAAGGATTTCAAAAGGGTTATTTTGTCTAAGGTTGTTATTGTATGGTTGGCTACTGCTGATTTTTCTAGATTATTGTGTCTTATGTTGGAAATGTTCGTTGAACCTGGTAACTATTTTGCGTTGGGTTTGGCCAACATATATTCCTACAGTTGGTGCATTTGATGGAATAAATGTCCGATTTATCTAGTTCGCCAATTCAATCAAATGTACCTCCAAAAAGGAACTAAGTTTTGTGTTTAAATAGTAAGCAGGTTTAATATTATTTTTTTATAAATTTTGTTGAAGTTGTTTTCGATGTTGGGGTGGTATAGTAGTTTAGTATATTTTCTATTCGTTGTTTCTTTACAGTTGACCAAACGGATAGATTTAAGGAGGAAATGATAATATATTTATTATTGCAAAACTTGTTATAAATATTTATTTATTTCAACAGTGTATCATTTATACAAAACTTCAATCAAATTAAAAAAAATAACATTAAAAATACACAAAAATCGCGCTAAAATCAAAAACCTGAATACAATATTTTACAAAATTTCATAAACACTTTAATGACGTAAAATTTTCTTAAACAGTCTGTATATTAATTGTAGGCAATGTCTCACCTACCTGCCTTAGTATTAAACAATTTTTGACAGTCAATAAGAATTACACTTTTTTTAACTTGTAACAATTGAAATAAATATTGAATAATAACTGTAGATAATAACGCAAATATGACGTTTTTATCGATAGTTGTTATTCAATAATTATTTCAATTGTTACAAATGAAAAAGCGTTCCATTTGGTTAACTAATTAGATTCTTCAAACTCATTTGCAGACAATTTTGAATAATTACAGTTTACTTGCCATCAATATATTCGACACATTGCTATAAACACAAAAATACAACATTTCTACCTCTGAGTTCCATATGTTTTTCTTGTACTATTTTCAACAGCTGCGACTCGATTATTATCTGTGTAGACAATTACAATATAATTTAAAGACGTTTAAATCTTCTTAATTTCCAGCAACACTGGATATTGTTGGCTATTTTTATAGTTGCACATGTATAAAATAAAAATATGAAATACATCATTTTTCATATGTATTTCCCCTTTGATCAAAAATTCAAATATATTTCACATTTTTAAATATATGTCAAAAGATATAAATGAAAAATACATTTAATATAACTAGAATTGTATTTGATATAAAGTGATGAAATGCAATTTAAAAAAAAGTGCAACTTTTGATATCTAAAACTATTGCTAAAATACTAAATATTTGGTAAATAGGTTTATAATAGTTAATAATTATAACTAGTAGTACTATAATTTTAAGAATTATACTGTGGTACTAAGTTACATTAGTAAAATTTGTGTTCTTGATTCTAGGCAGTATAAGTTTTATACTCCTAACTCCTCCTGTTAGGAGTTCAAATGTCGAAACACCCCCTTCACCCTACTACGGACTCTAGTTATGCCTATGCTAAGTAGAAATATGACATTTTTAGAAAACTTGATCTAACAAATTTCATAATCACTAACACACGATTTATTATTCCATTATGTTTCGGTTCAGAATTAATTCGATGAATCGGCCGGGGATTAAGGAGTTGCCTGTTTATAATAGCGAGGCTTATTAACTTCGTTTCGCATTATCGGCGTGTCTATCAAGGTTGAGAGACAACGGCGGCCGGCGCACCTGCGCCGGTCTCTTCTTGAATTCTAAGCCACGATCGCCTTGAATTAATTGCGCCGAGCCGTTTACGGAATTGCTTTATGTCTGAACCCAACGAGCCGAGAACGTGAAAATTCGTACCTTATTCGAATTTAATCTGTACGAGACGTTGCAGTATTGAAACATAAATTTATTATTACTTCATAAGAGTTAAATTGATATAATAGAAAGCGAATATATACAAGCGTATATTAGCTTTAAGCAAAAAATAGCAATAATCTTGATATCAGAATATAATCTATAGAGAATAAAGTGACTTCTTTTTGAATCGAATCAAAAATAAAAAGAATGGAGGTTTCCACTAAAAATTGTGAACTTGGACCATGTGGGTCTTCTTGGGAGTCTTTTAGAAACTTCTTTCCACTACAGATCAATTTGCCCTTCTAAAAAATGCGCGGTTTATTTGAAACTTTTTCTCATAAAATCATTAATTCTTATCTCAACAAGAGATAAATGACTCACCCTATATATATTTCACAGTAAATTTTAATTATTATTTCTAAAATTCTACACACATTTTTATTGCTAAACCACATGCCGTATGTTAAACATTTGTAATGTTTACATACTTAAATACCAACCTAAAAAAAGAAACATTAATTATATAAACCATTTAACATTGTCCGCATTTCAAGTAAATCACATATACCACATTATTAGTTAAAGGTGATAACGCGAAGTCATTTTTCCGATGAAAAGTACGCAATTGCTTGCTATTCCAGTTCCAACTGGAAATTCTCTGAAAATTATTTAAAGACAGTCGCACAAACAGTTTCACTATGAATCATTACTGTTGCGGATTTGAGGTTGTTGAAAAGTAACTGGCGCATCGTAAATTTGAATTGTTAATTATTATCAAAATGTATGAAATTTGTTTAGAAAATTAATTTCACTATTTTTTATTTTTATTTGTGGTTTCCAACTAATTTCTGTTTCCTTGATGAAGGCTTAATCAAGGATTTTTTATAATAAAAATAATGAAAACTCGGTTATACTTTGTTTTTAAAGAACATTTCATAAATAAAATTAATTAATTGCTGTATTTTTCTTTTCCTTTATATATACAATCATCTTTATTGTGGAATATACATATACATATATATATATATATATATATATATATACAGAGAGATTTTTTTAACAGTATACATTTCCCCTATATATACCTGAAAAATACGCGAGTCAAATGCATTGATGTGTGTGCGTTTAGTTGCCTATAACACACAATTGAACATACATATGCCAAATAAGCAACTAAACATACTAAACATACACACATTGCGTTTGACTCGCGTTTTTTGCAGGTATACATTTCCCATAATGTATACTGATAAAAAAAACCTCTCTGTATATATATATTGTATAAATACATTTAATATAAACTTATAAAATTATAAATGACTATCGACTTTTGGTTTTCAGCCAACTTGTCCTTTATTTTATAATTAATAATAACGCAAATTATTGATAGATTATTTTCTGAAATATATTCAGGCAACCATTAAAAATTATATATTCTCGGGATAATGAGAAATTAACTATTTTTGTAAACGCCATTGAAGAAATTACCAAATGATCGTGCATCTTACACAGCTTTAACTTATATAGACAATAAGTTGGTGTTTTCGCAATAAAGAAAACAATAGCGCTCTCTTCAATTGAATTATCTCATTACATGTGTCTGACTCAAGAAGCAAATGATGCAGTCTACTTATTTCTTTTTGTGTCAATTTGAAAAGGTTGTCTCATGATCATTTCTTTAAGAAATTTAGTCAGCTGAAAAGAAAGCTCGGAATCCAGTTTTTGATTTCCGTCCTAACACATACCACACTGAACACAGTGAAAATGCACGCTCTTCATATGATGGCGACTGAACTGTGTCTGGATAAAACTTTATAGTCCCGTAAATTTTAATTTTGTTTTCAAGACTTAAGGATTTTACTGAAGATGTATTATTCAGTATTTACCCTTTTAAGCTATTACTACCAATATAATGAAAATCTTAATTTAATATTATAAACAATCTGTTTCCACTGCATCTGCAAATACGATTTTTTTACAAGTAGATTGAGTATTGCGGGATGTGTTATAGTAGAATACAGGATGCGGCAGCATAACTTTCTTTTCTTAAAATGCACGTCATTTCGATGTAATATGTTTAGAAATACTAATATTGTAACTGTTACTTACATTAAGAAAGACTTTTCCATCAAAAGGTTCCCCTTCCCACGTCCAACCGTTCGACCACCTGAGCTGCAGCGACCTCCTGGGCACCCTCGGGACGACTTGCTGCGGCACTTCTTTACTCTTACTGTTTTTCCTCTTGGTGACGGCCTTCGCCGTCTCCTTCGACTTTTTCGCGGCTTTCTTCCCCCCGCACTCAACCACAGGTTCACTAGCGCACTTATCTTTCCGCCGCTCCAGCGACCGGCTCGTCCTACCACTGATCACACTTTCAATAGTCCTGTCGACGTTGCTTTTTGCAACCGTCTGCGTCGTCGGCAACAAACCGTTCAGAATGCTCACGTTTTTCTTGTTGTTGTTGAGTTTCGCCGTCCTCCTCATCTCCTTCGCCATCGCGAGTTTCCGCCGCTTCAGCGCCCCGATGAGTTTCCGCTTTCCGTTGTTGATCCGGATGGCGTTTTGGGTTTTCTTGATGAGGTCCTTGTAACTACCGTCGCTTGTGCGCTTCATGTTTTTCACTTTCACGTTTTCCGCCACTGTTTTCACGCACGGTTCCGGAGGTTCCACTTCGATTTTCAGATCGGGGACTTCCGGTTCCAGTTGAGGTGGTTCCTCCTCCACTTGCATGTTTTCCTCGATGGTTGTTTCCGGTGGAGGTTCTTCTTGCGTGATGACGGGTGGGGGTTCGCAGATGCGCTCCTCGACGGTTTCCGTGATTTCCTCTTCGATTTTCTTCTCGGTGTCTTCGGGGCTTTCCACTTCGCGTTTGACGGTGTCGAGGGGGGTGTGGCACATGAGGAGCATCGTGTTTTGGTTGGCGGCGATGGTGTTGCGGACCATCGCTTTACCGACCCGCGCCTTCCTGCGCTTTTCCGCGTGGTTCTGGTCCGGTGGTTCCGGGGTCTCCTGTTTGGGTGGCGGTGGTTGATATGTTGCGCCCGCCGGAGATGGTGGTGGGGGCATACCGGCACTACCCCGCGCCGGGCTTGGGGGGCCCGTGGCGCTGGCCGGCTCGAGGGGGAGAGCAAGGGCTACCGGGGGTAACGGCACCGACTCTTTGGCGATTGAGATGTTAGACCTCTTACTATCTCCAGCAAGAGGTCCAGTATGTACGTTTTTTGAACACGACTGTGATGGGCATAGACAGGTTTGATATGTTGCATCTGAAAACGAAATAATTGTATATCAACACATTTATTTCACATCTGAAGTAACTCAAATTATAGCAAAATGAATAAATTAAATAGAAATCAACCTTTGGTCGACTTTCGTTTTGTTCTTCAATTGGTCAAAAATATTAAAACTTTAAAATGAATTGATACCAAACAATAGTTTCCATCTTTTAATCTGTTATTTAGTTAGTGCTAATTGATAAGAAATGAAGTAAATTTATTATTACGACTCTCCTTAGCCGTAAACCCAACCCTAGACACGGACAGGCCTCGGCCAATAAATTAATAAACAGTGGTATTACAATTTCAAAATTGCCGCTATGAAGCCATTAGCCGGAAAAGTGCGATATCAAGAAACGAATGAGATTGGCGAACAAGTCCAGGGATGTCATCACAAACGCCAGCCAGCACCCACAAGTTCACACCGCATCCTCCGATTCTTTCTACTTCTTTAATCATCATAGCCGTTAACACGCAAATAAAGCGAAACGTTTCTAAAATAGTTGATTCGCAAGTTTTCACCTACATTTTTGTGCGTAAATTCTCCGGGGAAGGCGTCATGGTGTCATATGACCAGTTTATAGGTTAGGAAAAACATAGCAAATTGTAATTTGCAACGATATTTTAGATAATTTAAATATATAAGTGAAGTAATTTACTTCTGGTCCTTCGAACTCAAATTAATTAGTGAAAGCGGCAACATTTACTCGGTGTGGAAAATTAGAAATTAAACAGAAATCAACCTCTGGTCTTTCAACCAGTGAACCTTGACTTTCATATTGTTTGTCAATTAGTCAAAAACGTTTAGATCTTGTAATGAATTGATACTAACCAGTGGCCCCTGTCTTTTATTCTCTTCTACAGTTAGTCATAATTGATAAATTTATAGATGGTGGGTATGGGCAATTAGAAATTAAAAAGCATTTTTTTGTAAAAATAACGATTCATATCCTGAAGTGTAGATTTGGATTTGTGCAATTTTTACGTTCAACATATGTGAAGGTAATTTCCAAATTATATTAAGATTTTTTTATTAAAGAGAAAGATAATTTTATAGAAATTCTATGACACCGAAGGTGTATTGTTATATTAAGGTAGAGATCAAAATAAGATGAATAACTACAGAGAAATCACCTTTATGGACTCTCTAGACAAAAGTGCCTACAATGTAATTTACATGTATTTCATATGGAGTCAGTTCTACAAATAGGAAAAGCAGGTGAGATAGTTGTGGGCCTTAGAAATGACACACCGAATGTAGGAAAAACTTGCCGAAGCTTAGACATAGCAAATTGCTACTCGAACAACCCCACCAAGGCCACTACACTCAGTAGAAATAATCTGAGGATAGTTACAGGACTAGTAAATGGACGTTGCCCCCACATGAAACATCTGCACAACATGAAAATTTTTGAAGAGGAACCAGTATGCAGACTTTGCAATAAAGAAGATAAAGACGCCTCACATGTGCTATTCAAGTATGCAGCGCTTACCAACTGAAGGGAAGAAAACCTGTGGATATCCACATCAACTTTTACCAAAAGACAAATTGATCAAGAGGATGCTGGTGCTTGTAAAAACCACAAAACTCTTTGATTAACTATAGGATTATACTTTCGCTCTGGTCCTCTTAAAAAAAAGTTGTGGGCAAAAGAAAAATCTGGAGTCTAGCTTATTCAGATGACGTCGTGGTAATGGCTAAAACGATCGAGCAACTAAATATCGTTTAGTTAGGGAGGCTGGATAGATATCTTAAAGAAGACAGTTGAACGTAATTATCATAAATACGAAAACAGTGCTATTTACAAACACAGGTAGAAGTAGAAAGTTGAAAGACGTCTAGTGATAAGGAGAAAGAGTAGATAGAGTGAATGAGTTTAAATATTTGGAGAAGCCAGACAAATCGAGCCTGTGTGGCTAATGAACGAGTGAATTAATGGAAGAAAATATGAGAATACAGATTTTGTGATTGGCGATGATGTTGTATGCGGCTGCTGTGTTAGTGCCAATGAACCGACTGGTAGATTGCAACTACAAGATTTGAAGAGAATTTTAGGATTACACCGTCCACTTGGTTAGTACATTAAATCTGTTAACATTCATCAGTGGGATGGATTGCAGAAAAGAAAGTGGTGAAAATGCACGGGGAATGTTTTAATTAAAGGAATGAGAGAATTATAAAGGTGAAGCTGAGTGTATGCTACAAAGAATGGATAAAGAGTGAGAGTATAAATGGATGGATGAAAGAGGAAATCTATATTGAAACATGGGATGATTAGCAAAGCCTATAGAAGAAATGATATTTAAGATAATAATAAAAACACTTGGTTTGTTTCATAAAATATTTTCTAACAATTATTAATTTACTGATTTCGTGTAATAGCAAGATGGAAGAGTATGAATTCAGATGGTAAGGGAATTGAATTATGTAAAATGTTGCGTGAATGATAGATATAGCTAAAGGTTTGGGTATATTGGCTTGGATTATGAATTAAGATTCATATATACAAGACATATTTTGTTTTACTATAATAATAGAACAATGAATTTAAACTTGGTTTAAAAAATATAAATATAATAATTTTTAAACCAACTTTAAAATCAGTATTTTAAAAAATGTTTCACCAAGTGTTGGATGAGTCTACAATTAAAAGTCTATAATAATAGAGCTGCTTAGAATTCTGTAGAGCTAAGTTACTTACTTATATAATTCATGGGTCTTGATGGTGGTGAATGCGTCGTGTAGCAAGGTGGAGGCGGCGGATGCCCATACCCATAAAAGTGCGACGGCGGTGGTGGTAGATATGTATCTATAATCGGTGGCGGGCCCGCAGGAGCGGGTGGATACGTCGTCCCGCTGGCCGTACTCGTCGCTGTTACCACCTGCTCACGCTTAAAACACTCGTAACTCCTCCCCGAAGACGACGTCCCCGAAGAAGAAGATGGGTCAGTCTGGATAAAAACCTGCTGACTCGATGAGTTCTGCGTGTTGTGCGGTGGCTGGGTGTAGATTTCCGGCAGAGCGCCAGGTGGGTAGTATTGGGGGGCCGATGGCGGTGGCATGTACCGCCGGATCATGTATTTGTGTGAGGAGTACGGTGAGTAACACATGTCGTGGTGGGAATAGGCGGAGCCCGGTGGTGGTCCAGAGTAGTACGCAGATGGATAGCCGTAAGGGTAGGAAGAGTGCGTGGGGGGATAGTGGTTACTGAACCTGTATGGTTGTGATGGTGGTTGTGGCGGGGGCGGTGGTTGTGATTGCCCGGCTGCTGCTTCTTTCGCACTTGTTACTGATGTTATTATCACCTACAGACAAAAAATCATAATCATTAAAAATCATATAAAACAATTAAAATAATAGAAACAACTTGTAAATTAAACACTTTTAACTTTAATAATTAGGAAATAACCTACTGCCTAATTTTATGTGGTATTGTCAACGATTTTAGTCCATAAGAACCACAGTTTCGTCCACTAAAGGAAGACCTGCTTATGACCACGAAACGAAATGAATTTAATTAAATGTTCAAACACCATTCATCTGGCGTATGGATAACTGGTGATTGCCTAATCAGACCAGTTCATTCCATATGTAATGCCTTGATGAACAGATCTTGTGTTGTGATTAAATATTTGATATGAACCAAAATAATTGAGAGATAACGCAAGCGTCATGTAATGCCTAATTTCATGTGGCAACCGCCTTCATTAAGGCATTGCAAATGGTACACACTGGTCTGATGAGGCCATCAGTTAGATTTGGGTCTACTACTGAAAATCGCTGTTTCGTCCACTAACGGAAAGCGAATTTCTTCTATTTATGAGAACAGGAAACGAAATTCATTTAATAAAATGTTTAACCACCATTAGACCATTACCACAATGGTGCTGTTCTCATAAATAGAAGAAGTTTGCTTTCCGTTAGTGGACGAAACATGGATTCTCAGTCGTTGACGATGCCACATGAAATTAATCAATAGATGACTAATAGATTGGTTGTCTCCCAATTATGGTTCAAATCAGTTATTTAAACAAAACACAAGATCTGTTCAACCGCCATCATCAAGGCATTGCACATGGAACACACTTTTCTGATGATGTTCGAAATACTGAAATAGCCATTACCTTCTACATCCATGTGTCAGATGAATGGTGGTTGAACATTATATTAATACTTTTAACTTTATTTAACAAATGTTGGTTGAACAAAGTTATTTTTTTATTTGCAAGTGCATTAAAAATGTATCACAAAGTGAACTCCTATAACACAAGAGTTAATAGAATGGAGTTATTTCAATTGATTGCATTTACTTCCAACATAAGCGATTCTTTATCTGGTGGCAAAATGGAATATTCTTGGGAAATAACATGTGTGTTTCCTATTGATTTGTCATCTAATGCAAACACATGTATTATAAGTTAAAAAACGCGCGAATGTTTACGCTTTAAGTTTTCTAGATTATTACAGATCCAGAGAATACTTGTTTGCTTCAGAATCATATTTAAAAAGTATTGCGTATCAGGATGTTCTTTAAAGTCAATGAACTAGGAGTTATTTTTTTCACAAGTTCCCCTCCAACTTGACATGTTAATAAACAACTTATTGTAGTACGTTTGAGAAGAGAGGTATGTATGTAACCTAATCAATGTAAAGAAAGATAAGTGAAGAGTTTAAGAAAAGGACCAATTCATGTTTGTTTTAATTAATTCATTCAATTGAATACATGACCTGTCCGCTACAAACTCAACAGATATTTAATCTGGGCCGCATTCCATAGCTATCTCTTAGAAACGCAATATAAGAAAATTAATACATTAAGGTTTATATTTTCGGTAATTAAAGCTGAAAAGAAGACAAATTTTGCATTTTTTTCTCAAAATCTATTAGAGTTGGTACATTCGGGTGTTCTATGTTCATTTCGATTGATATATTTTAAGAATTTATTTTATTAAAAAAATGTTTCGGTCAAAAATTACTGAAAAAAAAAAACTTAATACAAACACAAAATAATTAATATAACCTAAATTAAATAAAAATAATTAATAAATTATTTTCAAATCATTTTTATTTCATTTATCTACAAAGACAATGAACACTCTTTTTTATTTATATTAATATTACATTAAATAAAGCTGCACTAGAGCAAATTATAAAAACGATATTCAAAGTAATTAACTTATCGAAACATACATGAATGTAGTTGCGTGTTCGAAACGTGTTAAAAATTTCACCGTTTTGCACCGTTTTGAAAACAAATTTAATATTGCAATATTAAATTTGTTTTCAATATAAATAAATTACGAAGGATTTTTTTTAATTAATTAAATTAAATAACTAAGTGAATAAATACTTTTTTCTATTAAAATATTTAATATTCCTTTTAGCCACTGCTAAGTCATAGCTGTAGTGGCTAAAAGAATATTATTTTTTTAATAGAAAAGAGTATTTATTCCCTTGGTAACATATTACGTCAGAAATTAAATTTCGTTTGAAAAAAAAAATCGATTTAATTTCTGACGTAATATGTCATAGTTGCAGGGGCTAAAAATAATATTAATTAATTTTAATGGATTTAATTTCTGACGTAATATAAGTTTCGGTACTTACATAATACAAGTTATAGTTGCACTAGGTAAAAGTAAGATAATTAATTTTTATCATTTGAATTTGATCTTTTTGCTAGTTTAAATCTATTTAAATATCGATAGCCGCCATTAATTAAAAGTAGTTTCATTGCTTTTAAAGATTTAATGCTCTGTAATTAACGAAAAAGTCAGTGGGAATACTATTGATTACCTTCGTCTTTTTTATCCAACTCAAACATTCCGCCGCGAGCTATAATTTAATAGTACAAAAATCCGGTGTTTTATTTCTCAATTTAATTAGCCTGTAGTTTTAATTGTTTTTCCAAGGTATTGAAAGATGGAGTATTTAGCGCCATTAATATACCGTGCAAATAAATAAATTTATAACTTTTTTGTGACAGTTTTTAATGATATACTATCCTTTTTTAATATGACCTGCAATATTTGACATTCAAAATGTAGTGGTGTTATGGAAGTTGTTTTTCAGGTTACGAAATCATTATTGACAAGATAATTTAATAAATACAAGGTGGGCCAAATGTAAAGAAAGATAAGTAAAGAGTATAAGAAGTCATCCCATGTTGTTTGGCTCTCATTTTTTTCTAAATGAAAAACTTCGATTCTGTTTTTTGATTATGTTTGAACCTTTAGAATTTTTGGCCAAGTCGAGAAGATGATATCGGCCAAATGGGTGTCGTCACAAGCCATAAGGGCTCGTTTTATGGCATTTTTCATCACTTCGGCGAGAACTTCGGGCGACAGATTCTCGCATTCGTGTCGAATGTTGTTCTTTAGGGCTTCCAGGGTGCTGGGCTTGTTTACGTAAACAAGGGACTTCAAAAAAAACCACAAAAAAAGTCTGGAACGGTTAAATCGAGCGATCTTGCGGGAATTCGCGCTGCGCTAACACCACAGACGAATTGTTACGGAAAAAATAGATACGGTTATTCCGCGTTCTTGGAGAGTGTATCGCTCTATGGCCTGTTCACTTGTATTCTATATCTGTCTAGTCCACAAATATTAAAACATAATTGACATTGGCGGCCATTTGAAAAAATAAGAGCATCTTCCAATAGGGTGATTTCTTTTGGCCCATCTAATAGGAAAAATAAATTTCAATAGAGCCTACTAAATATACAGGCAGGAATGTTGGAGTGGGGAGGACTCCGAGAAGCATACGTATTTTTTATTAGCACCGTATATCTGGCTTTGGAGCGCCTCTTCGACTCACGTACTGTTCTAATGCAAGCGAGTTAAATTGTAACAATTATTTTTACATGCAGTTATAATGATACATTTTTAAATTTTCTATAAAAAAAGTAATGACTTCTGGTCATTAATTAATATTAGTTTATATAGATGAAAATAAAATTATTTTTATTGTTGAACAATATTTCAAAAATAATGTCTGGCTAAAAAATTACGTACAAAATATTGTCGAAATATTGATTTACCTTTGTCAACTAAGGGTAATTGGAAAATTCAGGAGAATTTCAAATGAAACTATTAAGTTTTTGATTTTCAAACAATTAACAAGAAAAATTCAGGCATACTCGATAAATTAGTGATGCTAAAAACACTGGACATCCAAGAACAAGGCGTTAAAATGACCGATATCGAGTGCGGGAAAGTGTTTACAAAAAGCCTAGGAACATCAGTTTGGTGTTGTGCATAAGAATGGAAAATTTAAAGGATCTCCCTATAGCGTATACTCACTGAACAACTTCGTTTCCATATTTACAAAGTTTAATTGGAACAAGAGCTGAAGCCTAAGGCCACGACTATTAGGCTTCAGCTCTTGTTCCAATTAAACTTTGTAAATACAAATACAGTAAAGAGAGTTCGATAAATGGATTATTGAATATCATTAAGTAGAATTTTAAAGAAGAATTGATAAAGATATTTTTTTATATTTTTTTTAATTCAAAGGGTTGTTTTGGGATGGATTTCCTCTCACTCGCACTCATGGGTTTTAAATGGACTTTTCATCCCACTTCCACCAATGGTCAAGATAGACGGCAACCTGCCGGTAAAAAGTAAAAGATGGACGAAACCACAAATTCACGCTCATTCACTCGGATTCGATCTATCTGAAGAATAAATTATGCTTGGAGCATAGGATAAATGAATGGAGAAATAATTTACTTTAAATGATTGTTGAATTACATCAAGATGAACTGAATTATTAATTGAAATAATTGATAGAGGGGAATAATTTGTTAATTATTTTCAAATTCTGTTTATTTAATTTAAATTTAATATCATGAAAAAAAAAAATGTAGTAATTAAGAAGTAACTTGTTTTTTTTTTTGTTAAGGATTTCAGTTTGTTATACACTAAACGAATATTATTATGAATTGGGAAGCAATTTGACTGTACATTTAACAAAACAACTTTTCTTAAAGCGTCAGTAGTTTTCTAATGCTTTAATTAATTAATTAAAGAATCGCGCCTTAAAGAGTTTATTTTTTTAATTGATACATACCTCGCTGTCTGAAGAATCACCCGTCGAACTCGGCGGGGGTGGTGACTGGTGCGGCTGTTGGACTGGTGGAGGACTCAAGGAAGGCGATGGATCTGAGAGCGGCACAGATTTGCCCACCGGGGGCGGTTGGCTGTGGCCATGAGGTACTGTTATCAGCGGTCCAGCCGGCTGGTAATAACCTGAAACAAAATTAAAACAAATATTAATACACTCATAAATATAAGAGTTACTAAAATAATTTGTGTAATTGATTAAAAAAATCAACAGAAAAAAATATGCTTCTTATAATAATAATAAATAATAATACCTTTATTTATCACAGAAAAAAATACAAAATGAAATGTTATGAGTGTAGGCGAAGTTCAGTCAGCTTAAACTGTTACTGATCTTCCACTCAATCTACGAGTATTGAAACTTAAATATAATTGCAACATGTGAGATAAGGTGCAATATAATTCCAGAATTCTGTTAAGATAAATATGGTGATTATTCATTTATCCTAAGAATAATAAATTAAAGACGACACAAGCGCCACCTTTTTGCCTAATTTCAAGTGGCATCGTCAACGATTTGGGTCTACAAAGTAGACGACCGAGAATCATTGTTTCGTTTACTAAAGAAAGGCGAACTTGTCCTGTTTAAGCAAACAAAAATAATGAATGAAATAAACAATTTCATTTTTTTTATTAGCATCAGATTTATGATTCTTATACCTTGAGTATTGTATTTCGGCCGTCAAAGTGCGTAGTGACAACATGGAGCTTCTTGGCCAATAACGGTGCTTACTCAGTCACGTGAAACAATTTGAATATTTCACATTTTTTAATATAGTTTTTAGAAATATATAAAATAATAAAGGCAATGAAGAAAATATTTATTTTAAATTTATTGTGAAACAAACCACGTGTTTAATTTTTACCTAAGAGTATGATAATTTTTCTTCATAATTCAATACATCATTAAACGAGGCAATCCCTAGAAACTAACTAACAAAACGCTTGCCCCTATACTAACTAATACAACAAACCGACGTGCTAATTAACCCGCCGCGGTGAAAATTGACGTAGTTACATAATTTATTTACCAACTTTTTGCTGGGTGTTTTTTTTTCCTGGTTATTATGGTCTGTAGGGCCGGCCGGCTTGTCGACACACTCGGGACGGAACGTGCGTCACACCGTCGACACGCGAGTTTATTTATGGAGCCGACTTTGTCCTAACCACCGGAACGATAAATAAATTTGTGTATGTTTTTGTGTACGCCGGGGTAGCAAACAATGCTGTGTGTCTGACCCCCAAAGGGGACACGTTATAATAAAGATATTTCGCGTTCTCTTCGGGGAATCGTTAATTCGTACTTGATATCAAGAATGTTGATCCAATTCGTAATGTTTGTGCGTGTGTTTTAATTTTTAATAGGTAAAAAAGTAGGAAAATGTTAATGTGTACATCTTAGCATTTTCCCTCGTGAAATTTATATGTGATTCCAAGTGATAGTATACAATTTTCAAAGAGACGTATAATATTTTATTATTCATATTTGAAATAACAGCATACAAAAAAATAAAACATTTTAATATTAATAAGGAGCGAAAAGAAAAGACTATAGGCCGACAGCCAATTATCGATTAATAGTCTTTTCGCCCCTTATTAATATTAAAATATTTTGTTCTTTTTATTATACAGATGATATAAGTTATACATTTGATTTTATAATTTTTATTGTTTATTTTATACATTTTTTGCTGTATATATCTGTTATTAAACATTTTTATTATTATTAGTAAGGCAGTGCTTTAAGTTTTTCTCTAGCAAACAATAGTCTGTTTTTAAATTGAAATTAAACTAATGTATAACTATATAGAAACTTTAACTATCAATATTGATAATGATTCGTAAGACTTATACCATACTTCATTATACATCATTATTCAATTAATGAAAATTTTTAACATTATCACATGTGAAGTTTACCGCGGTTTTTGACGCCCGGCGCATCCACCATCCGTTTGCAAATTTCCAACTTCTAATTTAGCATAATGTATTTATCTACATTAAGGTCTTCTACGTTATCTGAAATTCATAAATGAGCAATTTTTACGGTATTCTAAAGAATAAACCCAAAATGATATAATCAAGATTGTAACCATCATGATGAAAATGATATATTTTCAGTGCCAGTTAGGTTAGGTAGCTGTAGCAGCCGTAGGCTCACTCACACCATTCAAGGCCCATTTTGTTACCATATAGAGGAACAACCCTCTAGAACCAATTGGAGCTTTTAAATGGGGGGGGATTGCTCATCTTAAGTGGTCACTACATTAAGAGCTTCAATTGGTTCTAGAGGGTTGTACGGGGGGAAGCAATCACTTTCCTCTACTACTAGGTCTGTTAAGGAATAGCTCGCATTAATAGTGTCATCCCATAGTTAGTTATTCCTAGGAACTTTTCCCTGATTCCTTCCAGAGCGGAGCACTGACCCAAGAAGTGAAGTACTTTTTCTTCTCCCTACTCGTCTTTGCATCCCTTGCAATGGTCTTGTTGTGCCATTTTCATGACTTTCCTGTGTTTTCCTAGATGACATTGGTCAGTAATGATCCCTACCGTCATCATTATATCGACTCTGCTTAGCGCTAGCAGCCTTTCGTTGTTAACTGTATCGAGTCTCGGCCATAGTTGTCTCGTTATGCTTATTTCTCAAATCTTTGGTTTGTTAGCGTTTTAATGAATGCATCTAGTGCCATCCTAAAGTATTTATGCAATGGTTCAATTCGCTGAGAATTGGTCGAAAGTTTTGCTTCTCGGCCATAGTTGTCTCGTTATGTCTTCATTCTCCCATCTTTGGTTTGTTAGCGTTTTAATGAATGCATCTAGCACCATCCTAAAGTATTTATAGGATGATTCAATCCGCTGAGAAATGGTCGGAAATTTTCCGCCTTTATGTGAAAGCTTGTCCGCCATTTCATTACCCATGATATTGCTGTGACTTGAAACCCAAATAAGGCTCAGGTCACATCTTTTAGCGAGCACCTATACCTAATGGTCTTTTTGAGTTGCACCATTTCAGTACCAGTTATAAGAACATATTTTTTTTCAAGGTATAAATGAATATTTTCAGGCGCCCTTTAAATGCATTTTATTTATTTTATCTTGTTGCTAATAGTCTTGGGAACTATTTAAAAAATGTGATACGTATTTTAGTATTTTTTTATAAAATGTTTCGTTGATTGGCAGAATTTTTTTAGAAATGTATTTATTTTGTTGAAATTACAAGGTTGTATACATTGTTTGTTTTAATATATTATTTGTTGTTGATGTCGGTAGTTCCTTGTATTTCTCCTATATATGCTCCTTCCTTCTTTCCTCGCCTCGTGATGTCTGGGTTGGACCCTATCTCAGGCTATCGGCATCGAAGGAAACTTGTTGCTTCTTCTTATTTGGACTATTCCGTTATAGTATTTCGTTGTTTATTAGTTTATGTTTTATTATCAAAAAAAAAAAAAACAAATCTTGAAACAAAACGCAATATACGCTATAAGTGAATTTTTACAGATCTGTAATATTGTATTGAAAGATTAAGAGAAATATGCTCCTTCATTGATTTTATTACACAAAGATTAATACATTTTTAGAACAGATCATTAACCAATGTGACGTAACTATAAGTATCATGTGTATCCTATAGTTCAATAAAGAAAAAAAAAATGGATTAAATTTTAATGATTTTATATTTGCGAGTAGTTTGTTGTAAATGTTTATTGTGTCCGTTGCCAAGTGTTGGGTGATTTTTTTAGTTTTGAATTTGTCTGTTCTAAGGTCTGATTTTCGTCGTGTTTATTTGGTTTGATTATTATTTGTGTTTTTATTAAATTGTGCTGTATTTTGTACATCATTAATAATAATTTAAGAACAATATTAAAAGTAAAAAAAAGATAAGGGAATTTTCAAAAATCAAAAATAACTACTAAGAAATTAAATTTAATGTGCACTTACATTATATTTAATTTCTTTGTCTTAGTTTGTTACTAGTAGTTTTAGAAACTGTTTAGAGAGTTTTAAGAAATATCGAGAGACAGATATGTATTTTTGTTATATTTTATGATTTTCTGGTAGACCCAATTATTGGATGAATAGAAGAATTATATTCATAGTAAAAAATAACAAAAAATTAAACTATACGCCCCATTTTTTTCCTCAATAGTTACTAACATTACTATAAATAATGCTAGACAAAGATATTTTATTTTAAATTTATTGTGAAACAAACCATGTGTTTAAATACATTAAATAAAAATGATTTGAAAATAATTAATAAATTATTTTCACATTTATCTCTGTGACTATAGACTTACCCACGTAAGTACGTTAAACAAATGCACATTAAAACAACTACTTCCCGGGCAAATGTGTTTAATTTTTACCTGATTATTTAAACCAAGTGTTAGGTGAGAAATTAATTCAAAAGTTAAATTATCATCTAATAGTAAATATGAACACTCTCTCAAATTGATAAATAAAGCACTACTAACATTTCTTCACACTTTATTTGTTTTACGAAATGTACATTTCGGACACAAAGTGACCATTATCAATGGTTATAACACTAAATCTCAGTTAATTGTAGTTTTAGTTCTGTTTTCAATTGTCTCTGAAACCATAAAATTATAAATAGTGCGAACCTTTTCATACGACAGAAAGTTTTTTTTTATTTGTTTGAATCAATTGTGTGCAATTGAGAATACTGATCCCAATTGCATTGGAGTTAATGTAATCTACTAAAACTTTCAATATTGTAATATTAACATAAAAATCAATAACTCATTAACCTGAAGGAATTAAATTAAAAGAATTTGAAAACAATTAATTATTAATCAATCATTTTCCCTTGCACTTGAAATAGTATTTTATACTTTGAACAATGAATGTTTTTTTTATATGGCCAATTCCCAGGCCAAAGAAAAAAAAAACAAAATACATACACCGAATTTTCTTTCTCCGAAGAGATCCTAACACTACTAACAAGGAGCTAAGATGTAAAATAACGGAAAGTGCGCTTAAAGTAAATATTGTTCTTATAAATGCGTCGAGCACCACAATCCATGGTTGGAAATCCGTGACTAACTCTAAGCGGGTTCAAATTTTTATAACAGAAATTTTAGTTATGGAATCAGACTAATTGAAATTTCAGTTAACTGAAATTTCAGTCAACTGAAATTCACATGTACAAACAAAGTTAAAAGTGTTTTTATTAATTAACCATTAATTATTTATATAATAAAAAAGATGCCCGATTTTATTAATAGTAACAAGAATTTTTTGACTGGTGTGATTAATTTTAAATGTTTTCTTATTCATAACCGGAGCTTTAGCTTTATTTTTTATACACATAATCTGTCTTGAGAGTCATGACTCATAAAACAGTTAAACAATAGGAAAACTATTAAAATCATATTAGAATATATGAAACTATTTTTAAAAGACTCTAGTACAATTTTAGGTTATTAAAGTCATACTAGAATATATGAAACTATTTTTAAAAGGCCCGAGTTCAATATTATCATATTGGAATAAATTAAACTCTCTATCGAGTTCAATTTTAGGTTACTTTTCTAAAACGTTGACTTGATAAATTACTCCTTTCTTTGAACAAAAGTTGATCATTTTATAGTCGTACTAGCCGTAACTAAAATTCATAAAGGAGAGGATTTGTGACTTTTAGTTAATAGTAACTAAAAGTCACAAATCGAAACGAGGCACTTCTGTTAAATAAGGTGATTGGTCAACTTGGTTTGGTGGATCAAGCTTATATGATGATAATTAAAATATAAAAAAATATTAATTGAGAGATAACGCAAGCGCCATCTATAATTAGGGTTCATATTAGGCTATTTAAGCGCAACACAAAATCCGTTCAACCGCCTTCATCAAGGCATTGCGCATGAAACACACTAGTCCAAATGAGGTACGAAAGACCATCACGTTATCCACACGCCAGATCAATGGTGGTTGGACATTTTAATAAATTATTAAATAAAAAAATATTATTCGCAATTCTGCTGCCAATAGAAAAATCACAATGCATATGTGTTGTACATTGATAATTCGCCGGTTTAAAAAAACTACTAGTCTTCGTTGTTATTACTTATTAAATTAACTAATTATCTAAGACATTTTTCTTTAGGTGTCAAAAATAAAAATATGATGCTTTAACCGGTGCACTAACAATTAATTTAAATGCTCATTTGAATTAATTATGAATTAATATCTTTAATTTTTATTTAATATTGATTTAGGTTTTAAAATTAAAGGCACCTTCTTTGTTTTGCTATTATAAATAAATTATTATAAAAATTATTTCGACAACTTTAATAAATAAATGTTAAAAAAGTCTTACCAAAAAAAAAGTAATTCAAGAAATATTGGTATTTATCCTTCTGAAATTAATATTAAATATAGCATATTCAAAGTAAAAGTTGCCGTATCCCGGCGCATTCACCATAATTGGTTTGTATGTAATTATTTAATTTTTTTAACTAACATGAGCTCGTTTCTCCATAAAATAGATACAATTTATATATAAATAAAGGGTTACAACTAAATTATTTATATATAGGAGTTTTCAATTGTATTTCACTTTATATCAAATATGTTTCCCTTTATCGCAAATATATATTTCCGTATATATCATTTGTTTGACAACTAACATATATTTGAGAAAGGAAAATATATTTAATATAGTGAATATTATTTGATAAATAGTAAAATATAATTAACCATTGCATCAATTTATCACAGTTGACAGTTAAATTACGAAAAACAACCCACAATACTTTTCTGACTTAGACATGTCATACTTTTTTTACTACAAGGACATAAAGAAGTGAAACCTGATGGAATTAAAGGACATAAATTATATACTTGATTTTGTAATTGTCATTTATTTTTTATATATATATTTTTTTCTGTACATTAAGATTATGTACCGGGTGTTGACATAGGGATTTTATATGTATAACATACATTAATCAGCAAACATTTGTCTGTCTTCCACTGTTACGAAATCGGGTTTAATCAGACTCGGAAATAAGTAAAACAATGTTTATTTATTTATTAACGGTACACTTAACACATTCATTTATGCCACACTGTCCCTATTTATTTACAACGAGATGTTGAACACTCGGACGTTCGTGATAGATTGAGTGGAACTGACTGACTGTAGTGCCGCTAGTGCGCGCTTATATAGCGTGCTTATTTTTCGAACTTTCCGGAACTTTCGATGACGCCGCGTTTATCGTCGCGCGCTCTGTGTAACGTTCTAGAGTGATGTTTCCAGTTTTTTTTTTTCACTTTCGTTACAATACAAAGATCTTCCCTTATATTAATATAAGATCCGATTATTTATTTATTAATCAACGGAAATTTGCTTTGCACAAAATATATAATATACAAAAGTAACTTAAAATAAACATAATATAAACTAAATGAAAAGAGTGTACTGTCTGCCCTTCCTTTGCTCTATATTCCGAAAAATTATCTGAATAATTTTAATATCCGCTTGAGGTGTTCAAATTTTATAAAATACAATTGAAACATTCTAAAATTTTACATAACAACAAATAAAATTACACAAATATTAGATTAAGTCAGTAATGGAATGCCTCGATGGGAACTCTTCATATTATCAAGATGAATAATAAACCGGAGAACTGGCAGGTGTATAATTTTATTGATAAGTAAAACATCCACCTCTGGCGTTTTGATTAAATTATACCACGATGACGTCCGATCCACGTGGATATTTTGCGTACGGAGCGCGGATGGATAATAATGAATTCACGTAATAATCGATCGGAATAATGGAATAAGTTAAACGAGCGCCAGTCATCGGACAAGTGGAACAACACACGGGACGACCTTTCCGCAGTCCGTGACCCATTTCATTTCGGTCGGCCGGCTAGCCTTCTCTCTTTTTCGCTCAGAAACAACGCGCAAAATCGATCACTAAACACACACTCATACATGCAGGACACCTGCTAATTACACACACGCGCATTTAATTAGAATAATTATGAAAAGGGGTTGATTAAAATTCATCGTGTTCGTTTCCACAACGGCGCACTTCATTGTTTATAATGAGAGGAATTAGCTTATCTCGGAGTACATGCTGTTGTTAGGAATTTGATATTGCGGAGTAGCGCTTTATCTGATGGATTTGTGTTTAGAGCGAGATTATATTATAATTTATTACGTTGTAAAATTAAGTAAGCCATAAAAACATATCGAAATTGTGAACACCGAATTGATATTTATGTTTTATTTATGATCAAATAATTAAAATAAAAACAAATATTTATTTTTAACTCTATATAAAAGATTATCATTTACAAATTAATACAAATCCGTTGTTGCATAAATTAACACTTGCGTTATCTCTGAAGTCCGTTACAGAAATGTTATATAAGTAAATTAAAATTTTGAAAGTATCTTAATAATTGTTACACAATGTTTGCGCCGACAGCATAATTTTTCAATTTTATTTTTCAAAAATAATTAAAATGAATTAAATAAAAATTATTTGAAAATAATTAATAAATTATTGATCCCAAATGCACGTTTACCGACTGTACCTGAAAAGCCCCAATCGAATTACCAAAAGCTATTAACAGCCGGTCCGTTTCTCGTGAAACTCATTAGCTCGATTTTTTTTAATTCGAGAAGTGCAAATTGGTAATCGTGTAACAATTTCTTACAGCGCAATATATCCTGTAGAAGAAAATTAGGAATGGTGCTTGTAAAAAAAAAAAACATCAACTAATTGTTTTATTCGCTTGATTGTGCGATTTCTACTTATTTGGATGAAATGCATTAAAAATGACATAAACATGTTATAAGAAATTAATTCAATATAACGGAAGCTACGATCTGCAGCAAGATTTTGAACGGATTGGGGTGAAAATCTATCACTTTACAATACGTAGGAGACTCTTGGAAAGTGGAGGCCATAGAAAAAACAACTTTTGAATGCCTCTACAATATAAAGAAATAAATTAGGCAAAAATATGCCGATTGGACTGAAAATGACTGGTATAAGGAGATGTTCTCAGATGAGACACATATACTAGTGATCAAGATTCGTTTGTAAGAGGGCGAATTAAAAGCTTATAGCAGTCCGTATTGTTAAATCAGCCAAACATCTAGCCAAAAAGATGTTCTGGAGCTCTTTTACGTACTTGGGACCTGGCAAACTTATTCCAGTACAACGAATGACGAATAGTGAAAAATATAAAGATCTATGATTGGTGGTGGAGTTGGAGAAAGTTTAAGTCAACGACAATGCAATTTTTCAACAAGACTCAGCTCCATGCCATACTTCGAAGATTATGGTGAAATATTTCAAGAACAAGAAGATTAGCATTTTTGATTGGCCTGGAAATTCGTCAGATCTCATTTACATTGAGAATTTATGGGCGACCTATAAGGCCAAATTACCAAAGGTGGACTCTATGCAAAAAATCAAGATGGTGGACCCAGTAATTCAGCTGTGGTATCGAGAGGAAGTAATCATAATTGTAAAAATCCAGTTGACTCCATGCCGAGGCAAGTCGAAGCTGTGATTACAAGGACATATTTCATATTACTCCATTTATTTAAAACTTTAATAACAAAAATTTCACATAACGTAACGTAACCTTATTCTTCTAAACATTCTCTCTGATTTTTTCAGCCTGAACACAGCTCCCCTAAAATCTCATAAGTCTAGCCAACTTAAAATACATTTAATTAAAAAATAACGCCTACATTATATAATATTATTTAAACATTGTTACCCTACACCCATATGGGTAGAAAGGGTTATTGAATATATATATATATATATATATATATATATATATATATATATATATATATATATATATATATGGTATATATATATATTTAAACATTGTTTGTATGTCTAACAAATTAATTTCGAATAAACAATATTTACGAAAAAAAATAACTTGTGTCCATATTAATTCGCACAATAATGTATCTCCAAGATGGGCATCGACATATAATTTTTCAGATTAGGAAGAGTAATGTTTATATTGTCAGATTCTAGAAGAGACTAGAATTGGTTTTGTACTATAGAATACCAAATATAAGATAATTTTTCAAAGTTGAGCGACGGCTTTAAATATGAAAATATTACTGTTAGTATAATTCTGTGATTTATAATATTAGGTTGATGCAAAAGAAATGTTGGATTTTATATTATCAAACTTTATGGTTTAAAAGTGTAATATTTTTTTTAATAATCATTGACATTATATATATTATTTTAAAGCTTAGAATATGCTCTATAGTTTTATTATAAATATTCTATGATTTAATTATTACTGACTTTTGGTGTGTGCCTTATTACTGACAGCATCCTAAAATTGTGGAAGTTGCGATTGCCTAATGATTAATTATATTTTGATCATTCTAGAAATGCTAGAAAAGATGCAATTAAGAGCGATATTTTTGTACGAGTAAGTGAGGTCGAAAAGCAGCTGAGGCGACTCGCAATATCAACGAAGCATTTGGCCAAAATACTGCTAATGAACGTGCTGTGCAACGATGGTTCGTCCGATTCCGTAATGGTGATGAGAGTCTTGAAGATGAAAAACATGGTAGCCGACCATCAGAAGTTGATGATAACCAATTGAAGGCCATACTTGAAGCTGACACAAGCAAAACAACAAGAAAAGTTGATGAAGAGCTCAATATTGACCACTCAACCTTTGTTCGACATTTAAAGAAAATTGGGAAAGTGAAGAAGCTTGACAAATGGGTTTGGCATGAACTGAACGAAAATAAAAAAAAATCGCCGTTTTGATGTGTAATTTGCACTACTTTTTCGCAACCAAAATGACCCGTTTCTCAACCGAATCGTCACCTGCGATGAAAAGTGGGTTCTTTGTGATAATCGAAGACGTTCAGCCCAATGGTTTGATCATGATGAAGCTCCCAAGTACTTCTTCATGCCAAATATGGTGACTGTTTGGTGGTCTATGGCGCGTTTGATACATCACAGCTTTCCGAATTTGGGCGAAACTATCACAGTGAAGAAGTATTGTCAACAAATCGACGAAATGCACCAAAAACTTCGACAAAAACAGCCGGAATTGGTCAATAGAAAAGGCCCAATTCTTCTTCATGACAATACTCGGCCACATGTTTCAATTATGACAACACAAAAGCTGCATGAGTTGGGTTAGGAAACTCTCGACCATCCACCATACTCGCCTGTCACCTACTCATTTCCACTTTTAAAAGCATCTGGACAACTTCTTGCGTGATAAATGCTTCAAAAATCGAAGAGATGCTGAAATCGCCTTCAATTCTTTCATTGCTTCAAGAACTCCAGATTTCTATGCTACCGGCATAAATAAACATGTTTCTTGTTGACACAGTTGTATTAATTCTAATGGTTCTTATTTTTATTAATAAAGTTTATTCTATAAAAAGTTATACTCAATTAAAGTTAAAGATTAAAATCCGACATTTCATTTGCATCAACCTAATATTTGATGGGAAGATTTTATTCGAAACGATCACCAAACTCTTCTATAAAAACTTTGATTATATTTTTCATTCAATCATGTATAGCACATATTTTTTTATTCATAGTTGATTGAAGAATGTTTTTATGTGTGAACCAATATTTATATGAATAACCCGGCGCCGCCACCATAGTAAGAAAACTAAAATTCATTAACATAATCAGAACATTATCGAGTAGAAATACATATGCAGAGAGCTTTATTTATCAGTATACATTTCTCCTATGTATGCCTGCAAAATACGTGAGTCAAATGCATTAATGTATGTGTGTTTAGTTGCCTATAACACGCAACTGAACACACATATGCCAAATAGTCAACTCAACATACACACATTAATCGGTTCAATGCGTTTAACTCGCGTTTTTTGCAGGTATACATAGGGGAAATGTATACTGATAAAGAAACCTCTCTGTATATATGTATATATATATATTCAATGACCCTTTCTACCCATATGGGTGTAGGGTGTAAAAATACATGCTTTTTTTAATGGTATCACTAGATAGATATCCAATGATTAATATATGGTGGGAATCACCGAATGTACAAAATTGTTATTCCTGATCAACTAAGGAGCACAATCCCTAGTTTTCTCAACTATTTTTTGTAGCCAATTATCCAGTAGTTAATATCAAGTAAAAATGTTCCATATGTAATATGTAACAAGAATAAGCGACACTAAATTAATTCTGTTTTTTTATATACAATAGAAGATCTGAATCTGAAAAAAATATGGCGTCCATAAGAAATAAGAAAGTTGCTGATGGTCTAAATGAAACAAAACATGCTATTGAGAAATTAGTGAGGAATCAATAATAATAATAGCACTTTATTATCCAACAGTTAAAAACACTTCTTACAGGATAATATTAAACATACAAAAAAAAAATAATACAATGTAGATGATAACATAGTAACAATTATTTTTGTATTTGCCGTCTTAGCTGTCCAAGAAATTGACGTAATGATATATTAAAAATATCAACATTTGAACAATACATATTAAAGAAATTACAAGATGAAAGTAAAGTTGATGAAGATCTGTGATTTGTCTTATAATTGGGGATATAAAACAATTTTGTATTTCTAGACATAATACGAGGTACAAGAAAATGAATTTGATTTAGTAAGTCCGAATCAATTATATAACCATGAATAAGTTTGAAAATGAATATAATTTGTGCACTTATACGCCTGGACTCCAGAGAGGGCATGTTAAATATACTTAAAAGAGACCTGTATTCGTATCCTTGATTATAAAAAAATAAGATTATAAAAAAGTTTTATAGGAATGTCTTCATTGCATTGAAATATTGCTTCAAATATCGAAGATATAAATTTTTAAAAAAAATGTATTTTTCACTTTTTTTTTCATTTTGTTGAAAACAAAGACAGGCAAATTTTCTCAACGGAATATTAATCAGTATGAAATTCTGCACAAGTACCAAATTCAATTATGCCACAATAAGCGAGATCTCCATGGCAAGACTCGAATTTGAAACATTTTATATAATTGAAGTTTACTTTCTTTAATTTTAAATAGTTTTTAATGAATACAATTATTTGTGCATGTTGAATTAATTTTTTGTATAACCCGTGATGAAATATGTTTATGTATTAAAACTTTTAAAACAATTGGTTAGTTCCACAATTTATTTGATTTTTCTCTGACTAGATTCGACATAATAAGAACACTGTAAACTTTTCTTCACTAAATTTAGTGAAGAAAAGTTTACAGTGTTCTTATTATATTCATTAATCTTTACGTAACTCACACCGGCATATATTTGATTCGACAATTAGTCATTATCAAAGACATATGCACAAATATTAATAAATTTTCAGCGTGAATTATAACGATAATAAACTCAATACTAGATAATAATATTGAATTATAATGATATATATATTCCTTAATAGTTGCTTGCATGTAACTCTAGAGTACCTGACAGATATTTTTAATTACCTAATTTAGACTTTAATATCAGTCAACTCATATTGCATATTACGTGGATCTGAAAGATAGTTTTAATTAACTAATTTTGACTTTAAACTCAGGCAAAATTAGGCAATAAAAAATTTCTTTCAGATACTGTAGAGTTACATCCAGGTAACAATTAAGGAATAAAAGTAATTGTATTGTGAAGTTGAATAACTTGAATAATTGAACACAGTTACATTCCTTCCTTCCTTAAATATTTTGTTTTTAATTATTTTTCATTTCAACATTATTGTCTTTTATTTCGAATTGAATTTA
This sequence comes from Philonthus spinipes, assembly GCA_963082785.1. Lineage (NCBI taxonomy): Eukaryota > Metazoa > Arthropoda > Insecta > Coleoptera > Staphylinidae > Philonthus > Philonthus spinipes. The sequence goes on from OY720304.1 coordinate 13,262,961, forward strand.
AGTTCACCTCAATCGTATAAAATAATTTTTATTCGAAACATCGTGTCACGATTCAAATTTCAATTTGTGACTAATGAGAAAATGCAGATTAGATAAGAGGGGGGCCACCGACACGAGGATATATTGGAACGTGAACGCTGTCGCTCGTAAGTCGGTCGGCCATTTTACTTTGGGATCCTATTTAGGCAGAGAGAGACGGAGAGCGCGGTGAACAGTGAGGCGGCGGGGGGAAAGGGGCCGACGGGGAGGGAGAGGATGAATACGAATACACGTATCCCCACTCCGGGACGGCGAACGGCCCGTGGAACAATCTGCCGACACGAGCCAGGGTCCCGGTGTTCTAGAGCTTTCGACCAAGCTTTACTTTCTCGAAAATTCCACACGAATAACCAACACATATACGATACGAAATTAATTCTGATTTTTTGTACACGATAATGTTTTGAATTATTTTTTCATCCGGCAGTAGTTACGATAAATATTTTTGTAGAAAAAATCACTTCGTATGTTTCATTTATGTTTTATTACTCCAACTAGTTTTGTTAACTAAATAAATGAAAATCCTTGAAAATAAGCTAATATCCGAAACTAGTTGCAGAAATAAAAAATATCAGAGAAAAACAACATGTGATTTTTCTACAAAAACATTACATAACAAATATAATATATTCTGATAGTACATAAATGAAAATCTATAGATTTAGAAAGTATAATGTTATTAATAATGATATCATTGATGATTTTGAATTAAGTGTATTCAAAATCATCAATAAATCAATGTAAATCTTATATATATATATATATATATCATCTTTATTGTAGAATTTACATTAAGTATAGTACAATACATTTTATATAATATTCTTACTAAATGGCTATCGACCATCAGTCTATCAGGCATGTCAATTGTAAACGTTGATGGTGGATTTACAAGGGTGGTTCCCAAGAAGTCCAGAGGAGTACAAGTTCACACGTTTATTTTACACTTATTTACAATTTATGGTCGAGGAGCTAATCCTCGAGACTCGCGGTACACCCACTCAGCCACTCTACAATCAATGGGCGCCGAGGGTGGCGCACGCGCTTATCATAAATCTTATTTTATTAACAAATCTTCCGGGCGTGTAGGTAGAAATAATTTTCGGGGCGGTGTCGGTTTGGGGTGTTTTTGTGGTTAAGATTTCTTACTCTTATAATGTAATACACATGAAATAAAATTTCTAAAAAAAAAGTAAACAACCCACTGAGCACACACTTTAGTAATGTTTCATCAATATGAAAATAAAGTTTAATGTTGTTACAGCATTGCAAAAAATGTTATTAGTTTGTTTTCTTTAATCAGTCATTAACATTTCCGCTCTATATAAGATACTGCTTTCTTCTACTTTATATTTATTTTAATCTAAATATATTTGGGAATCCCATCTTCGATACATGAATATAACCCAAACCATTTATGTTAAAATAAAGAAAAATGGGCAGAAACTACCATAATTTGTTAGTAGAGGAGAAAAATAATCAAAAAAATAAGCATTAAACAAAATTCAATTAATAAAGAGTAGAATTAATGAAAATTGAATCGATGGAGAATAAAAAAAGGCACACCGGAAATAAATGGCTTTTTCATTGTAAATCTAGCTTCTTATTTTTTTTTATTCTGTATTTTATCAGTCGAATTTTTTGATACTCGGACTTTCTGATAATTTTTCTACATTATCTGAAAAAATCTGGCAGTTTATGCAGATTATTCCTTTATTTAATTGAAACGGTTTGGGTCATATTCATGCTTCGAATGTTATTTCTTTCTAATTTTGATAGAGTAGAATTAATCAGAATTGAATCGACAGAGAATAAAGATGCCATTCCGGATATAAATGGCTTTTTCAGTCGAAACCTAGCTCCTTGTTTTTTTTTTATTATTAAATAAACATTTATTAGTCGAAGTTTGTTTGATATTCGGACTTTCTGACAATTTTTCTCCACTATCTGAAAATGTCTGCAGTTTCTGCCTATTTTTCCTTTTTTAAAATTTAAATTGTTTGAGCTATATTCATACTTCGAATATGTTGTTTTTTTATTCTGTTCTTTATCAGTCGAAACTTCTTTGATACTCGGATTTTTCAAACTTATCTAATTTTTTCAACTTTATCTAACAAATTCTGGCTATTTGCCAATTTTTAATATAAATGGCTTGCCATTAAATAAAAACACAAAATTATTTTAATTTCACTATTTTTTAATTCTAGGAACACTAAATTGAATAATTGAAACTAAAATATTGTGTTTTTATTTAATTGTGAATATGCAGTTTCATCAAGTGATAGCTTCAACCACTGAATTGATAAATGGTTTGGGTCATATTCATGAAAACAAAATCTCCTACTTCGTCAATTAAAATTAGAATTAAATTGATTTACAATTCAAAATTATCGATATTGGAAATTTATGGCTTTTTGAGCTGAAACCTGGCTTTTTGTTCTTTATAAAAATAAATTCTTCTTATTACATCCTCTTTGAAAATTAATTTATATTGAATTATTTTTCTATTTGTCCATTCCATTCGCCCCAATGATTTCTCACCCACTATAAGTTTATTGTAGTTGATTCTGTTCTTGAATAGTTGCATTTTAGTTGTTCTTGTTGAGAATTTCTGTTTATTCTGTCCTTCATTCTGGCAGTTTCTGCTACTTGTGAATTTATATACGACTGTTTTTGTCCTTTAGAAGTTTATTTCCAACTGTTGTCATTTTTGTCCTTTATTTTAACAATTTCTGCTACTTATGAATTTATTTACGATTGTTTTTGTTCTTTAATCTTGGAGTTCTTGGCTGTTTCTATCATTAATCTGAATTGAGGCATTTTCTTTCAGTATCACTTCATTTTTGGCTGATTCTGCTCGTCGTCGGTTGATTTTTGGTTGTTTATTGAAGTTTCTGATTTTTCGTCGTTATCTGTCAAATTCTGGCAGTTTCTTCTATCTTTAATCTAACTTAATGACTTACAGGTGTTTTGTGTTCGTCGTACTCTAGCATTTCAATCTAGTATCAGTTCATTTCTGGTTGATTCTACTCGTTTTTGGTTGATTTTTGATTGTTTATGGGAGTTTTTAGTTGTTTCGTCTTTATCTATCAAATTGTGGCAGTTTTTTTGTGTATAAATTTATTTATAGGTATTTTGTTCGGTTTTTAGTTGTATTCTGGCACTTATAACCTTCATTTATTCAATCATAACTGATTTAGCTCTGTATCACTTAAATTTTGAATATTTCTTAGAGTTAATAGCTGTTTCTCTCCTTCAAGTATCAAATTCAGGCTGCTTATATTTATTTTCAATACAATTATATGAACTAAATGAAAATTATTTGAAAATAATTAATAAATCATTTCCACATTTCTGTGACAATTTGACTTACGTTACGTAAGTAACACTTTTCTATTGATACAATTATATGAGTTACGTAATCACTAAATGAAAATACCTTTCTGTTTCTTCACTTTTTGAAGATTTAATAAATGAAAAGACAGTTACGTCTTTTCATCTAGTCTACTTTCTTTCTCTGTTGAACTTTGACAGTTTCTTATTTATTTGGTCTGAGTTACATGAAAAGATGAAATAAATAAAGTAATAATAAATAATAAATGAAGTAAATAAATGTTTTAGTGAAGAAAGTGTTAGTGTTTTAATTATTCAATTTTGACAGTTTCTGTTAAATATTGGTTAAATTATAGATGTTTTGTCTCAAAATGATTTTCTTATTTTTTATATGTTTTGTTTCAATTTTAGCAATTTTTTTTTTCATAATTAGTTGAATTACAGTTGTTTTTTTTTTTTCACTGTTATCAATAGAATTCACTCTTCTATTATCTGTTTTCAAATTCAAATTCAGCAGTTTCTGATCGTTATAAGTTGAATCGTGAACGAGAATGTGAAAAAAAAAAACACACACTTTGCTTCTCTCACTATTTTTTCATATCCTCATTTATTTAAACATGGATCACAAAGCGGTGGTGTAACCCACCATCGCTGGGTATTTTGTTCTGTTATCAATAAATTTTCTCTTATTATATTCGACTGATAACTGACGACAACAGTTATCAGTCGAATTATTTCAAGTATCAGTTGTATTAATAAGTAGGATTATTACATCCATATTTAATGTTACGTTGATACGTTAAATTTTACGTTTTCTCTTACAGAATAGCCTCAGTTAATATATTAAAATAGGCAAACTTAATTGTTAATTGGTTCTTAAATTTAATACATTTAGCCTTATTTTTAATGTTAAATAATATTAATTACAAAAATTAAGGAATTCAATTTGAAAAAAGGTGATTCCGTAAATAAATATATTATTATTATTAAAGTAAGTGATTAAAACTAGGGAATTCGATTAAAGATTGTGACTAGATTTATAAAATTCATATATAACCTTATATTTTGGAATGCTTTCTGTTAATAATTGTAAAATATTGGAAATATTTCTATTAAAACAAACATCTGCTTTTATAATTTTTTTCTATTATAATGTTCACTCTTTTAAAAACCAAAATTAGTTTATAAAAGCTTTCTGAACGGAAACATTGAATATTCAGTTTGTGGCTCAAATATAAAAAACTAAGTATGTAAAAAAAAACGGTTACACATTTCCAATATCTGCTTTTCAAAATATCGCGTATATTTGCGCTTATTAAAATTAATTATAATAAAAAAGGAAATAGCTTGAATTAATGTTTTTGTTAGACAGAGTCCATTTTCTCGTAATAAAATCACTTTAACTCATTTCAAACTTTCCACCGAAAGAATCCCAATAAATCCCCTTAAAACAGTTTATTAAAGCGCACTCACAGAAAAAAAATCAATTCCACCGTCTTTTCCCCGGACGCGACCTTTTCTGATTTTCCGCCCGTGGGTTAATTAGATCAAATTTTAATTCCCTCAACACTTCGGCGTAATTAAATTTCACCCGTTGTAAAAAAAAAGAATATGAAAAGGACCGTCGAGGAGGACGCATTCTGTTCCGGGAAGTTTTTCCTCCGGTTTTAAAAATGGCAATTATCACCAGTTTTCCGGCGTCCGTTTATTTTTCCTCGCTCATTGTTTTTTTTTTTGTTCGTTGCCTTTCATCGACGGGTCGTCAATGTCGCTTTCTCGGGGAGCTAATTTTCATTTTAATTTTTATCGCGGGCGTATCAATTTTCCACCCCCTCTGATCAACAAGTGGTTGGCACTTTGTTATGTTTTATTAGGTTCCGTCATGGAAATGTTTATAATGGAAAGGTGGGGTGGGTTTTACTCAGTTGCTGATGAATATTAAATTATGGTGTTGATGCAGGGGGGATTATTGTGGAATTAATAATAGAGGTGTTAATAAAATACAGATTGATTCGCTAATATTAATAATAATTGATTTGTTGTCCAACAGATTGAATTGTTTTTTTAATGGAAATATTTATAATTTCACATCCCCCTTACAAATACGTTATAATTTAATGTTCATTGGCAACTGAGTAAAAGACAACCTGTTTTACTCAGTTGTCCATGCCAATTAAATTATAGGGTTGATGCAAGGGGGGAATTGTGGAATTAAAAACAGAGTTATAATACCTCTGTTTTTAATCAAAATACAGATTGATTTGCTTATAGTAATATTAATATCCTCCCTAAGAATCCTTACCAAACTCAGACATCCAAATTGTGGAGTGGGTTGACTTCACAATCTTTCCAACGAATACCTTTACGAAACCACGTAAAATCTCACCCATATCCCAGAGTATATTATCCTCATGCAAAAGAAATGTCAATAATTCTAATAACCTACCCCTTATAATAAGAACACTCTAAAGTTTTCTTCACTAAATTTTCTTATTATATTCATTAATCTTCACGTAACTCACACCAGTATATATAACCAAGGGGTAGGTTATATATACTGGTGTTACAAAAAATTCTAATTCTAATTTCTAAACCCTAATATCCTTGCTAAATACAAACATCCTCCCATCGCCATTAATTGTGCGAATCATCAGGACAGTTCAGCTAGGTAACATAGATTTTTTTCTTTGACTTCATCATAAATTCATGACAGGATAGGAAGAATCGATAGCCTAGGCAGACTAGCACCTGACAATAAATGAATTATTGCTTATTTGCATAAATAAATATGTATCAATAATTGGATAATTAGTACGTCAGAATAATAACACATAAGCAAAAACAAGATATTTACAGAGATTAATAAATATTTTATAAGCTGGCTGTTGTTCTTAATTACAATAAAAAATACTTTCCTTTCTCTTACATGATTTATTTTTAATATTCAGTTAAAAACAAATCATGCAAGAGAAAGGAATGTATCTTTATTAAAATTAAGAACATTCTCGGAAACGAAGTTTTCACTATCAATAGCACTGAAGTTTATTTAATATAAATAAACAGGGCAAAGATCGAAGGTCGATAGCCGTTTTTTAAGGACAAAGTATAATATAGTATAAGAATCTATTGTTAATTTCATAATTTATAAAATCTTTGTGAAAGGAAACATTGAATATTCGTTTTGTGGCTTAAAATATAAAAAACTAAGTATGAGAAAAAACGGTTACACATTTCCAATATCTGCTTTTCAAAATGTCGTGTATATTTGCGCTTATTAAAATTAATTATTATAAAAAAAGAAATAGCTAGAAATAATATTTTTAGTATATTTAGTAAGTATAATATAGTATAAGAATCTATTGTTGATTTGATAATTTACTGTATATAGACATGTCCGTAGAAATAAAGATGTTATAACACATCACATTTGTATATTAAATTTTGTTTACATGTTTATTTATTATTTGTCAATTTTACATAAAACTATTGAAAAAGAGCACGTTGTGCTTGAAATGTACATATAGTTATAAAAATAAAAAAGTGAAGAAAGGAATAAAATATTACCACATTATATCAAGAAACTCACCAACAAATATCTTAGATGTTATATATAAATATATATATTATATCGGACGCATTTATCCGAAAATCAAAGCTGTTAGTTGGTTATATATGTGTAAAAGAAGAAAGGCTCGTTCGTGTATATTTTATTATAACATAAATCTGCGCCATTCTATACAATAAGATAGTTTTCCACGATGATGTTAACAACATTAATACAAGGTCTAGAGGAAGATCATCAACAACGAAACATAAAATGTCACTCTATCAAAAAAACATTTACTTATGAAATTTATACAATATATAATCAAATGCCGGAGAATATAAAACGGTTAAACAAAAATCAACTGCGATCGGTATTAAGGGATTATGACCACAGCAAGAAGTAACGGTCGTCAAACGTTAAATACAAGGCGATCGGAGAGAGGACTCCTCACGGGGCAAGCGAGTCGCTTGTATGTAAGGGATTATATTCTAACAGAAAGGTATACCAATGGTCGGTATTTCAGTGCCAATAATGAAATATCCACAAAATGAAAAATATTTGCAAGTTGTACACAGAATATATCATTATTTTTATTATTTTATTTTATGTTATACGTTACGTTTTACTTTATGTTATATTATAATTTTTTAGTTTTCATCTTTATTTCTGAAGTTGTAGATAGAATCTTTACATTTAATATTTTATTGTAATATAAATCTGCGCCATTCTATACAATAAGATATCGTTCCACGATGATGTTCACGACAACACAAGGTCTAGAGGAGAATATTTACAATCATGGTTGATAAATACATCAGAAAATACGGATGTGAAGTTAGCCATAGATTTCAGCCATAGATTTTCAAATTTCATTATTTCTATACATATTCAAGATAAATATATTGTTTTTACTTTAGGGTGTAAATAAAACGTTGAATTAACAAATTGTGATAATTGGGGTGCTAGATTTTCAACCCTTAATATTTTTTTTATCACACCCTTAAATAATTAATTTAAAAAAATCAAAGTGCGCCGTCTTCTATAAAAAAGTTAGCAACAAATATAGATTCAGCACATATTAAACTATTATTTAAACAAATAAAATTCGGACCACCTTACTTTTATCATACGAAAAAAAAAGAAACAATATTAGGCGCCAGTCTGAGATAACGGTCGGATAAATTTTAAAATATTACAAAGTGCGCCGTCTCCCATAAAAAAGTTAGCCACAAATGCGGATTCAGCACACATTAAACAATTATTTAAACGAATAAAATTCGAACCACCTTACTTTTATCATACGAAAAAAAAAAAAAGAAACAATATTAGTCGCCAGTCTGAGATAGCGGTCGGACAAATTTTAAAATATTTCAAAGTGCGCCGTCTCCCATAAAAAAGTTAGCTACAAATATGGATTCAGCACACATTAAAGTATTATTTAAACTAATAAAATTCGGACTACCTTACTTTTATCATACGAAAAAAAAAAAAAAAGAAACAATATTAGTCGCCAGTCTGAGCTAGCGGTCGGAAAACTTTTAAAATATTTCAAAGTGCGCCCTCTTCCATAAAAGAGTTAATAACAAATTCGGATTCAGAACACAGGGAAGCAAATAATAGAATATTAATTCTTTTATATTGAAATCCCCATGGTGTATCGGTCAATTCTACACCCTATATAAGTGACTTTGACTTTTACACAAACACAAAAGAAAAAGGAATACATTAGTGAAGCTTACGTTCAAAGTTTTACAGGAATATATTTGAAAATTATCCAATTTTGTTCAAATGTTGATTGGATTTCTAAATCATATTTACAGGATATCAAATTACATTAATTCTTTTAATTTGAAGTTATTTCAACAGATACTTGAATAACTTATTTAGGATGGTATAAATTTGTTATATTTTTTACCAATCAAATTATCTTAAAGGTCTGTTTATATTAAAACGTATTTCAATATTATTATATTTTATTGTACTCTTTCATGTTAGATTAGATTATTATGTCCTAAATTAAAATTATTAAGAAATTTGAGCTATAATTAATAATAATAATTAATAACGAATAAATTTTAAAAGTGAGCTAAAACAGGAGTTAAATAAGAATTATGATTATTTGACAATATTTTTCAATTTCTTAAATATTTTTTACACATCTTTTTAGAATTGAAATGTGGAGTGCATTGTGATTCTATTTTATTTTATAATAGTTTAATGTGTGCTGAATCCATATTTCTTGGTAACTTCTTTATGGGAGGCGGCCGACTTTGAAATATTTTAAGAATTATCAGACTGTCGACTGACATTGTTTCTTTCCTTTTTTTCGTATGGTAAAAATAAGGTTGTCCGAATTTTATTTGTTCAAATAATGATTTAATGGATGCTAAATCCATATTTGTTGCTAACTTTTTTATGGGAGACGGCGCACTTTCAAATATTTTAAAATTTGTCAAATCGCTATCTCAGACTGGCGACTAATATTGTTTCTTTTTTTTTGTATGATAAAAGTAAGGTGGTCCGAATTTTATTTGTTTAAATAATAGTTTAATGTGTGCTGAATCCATATTTGTTGCTAACTTTTTTATAGGAGACGGTGCACTTTGATTTTTTTAAATTTTATTATTTAAGGATGTGATGAAAATATTAAGGGTTGAAAATTGGGGTGCTTGTAACACAATCTGTTAATTCAACGTTTTATTTACACCCTAAAGTAGAAACAATCTATTTATCTTGAATATGTATAGAAATAATACAATTTGAAAATCTATGGCTAACTTTACATCCGTTCAGAAAATGGCTATCGACCATCGGTCTTTCTGCTTGTCTGTGTCCAGTTCTTGTCGTTTTCTTTAATTGTCATGATTGCTATCGTTCTTGTCTATATGGTCCGCTAATACTGTTGAAATAAATTGATGAATTGTTAATGATGGTTTTGTAAATTTTGGATGATCAGGATTACGAGGGATTTTTGCTTCAATTATTTTTTTTAGTGTATTTTTGGTATTTTATAAAAGGGAAGGTTTAGATGGAAGAATATTATGGGGTCTATTTAGAACTCAGACTGAATTTCACATTATAATTTGTAATTTAAAAGAATTATATAGTTTATTTTTTATATTATCTGTAGGATTACAAATAAAGCTGTTTATTTTATATACAGGGTGGCTAGAAAAAGTGTGATAATCTTCAGTTAAAGTGGTTCATTAATCAATTTTAAGTAGAAAAAAACTAAAAAAAAAAAGAATTTAAAATAAAAAATTAAATTAAATAAAACACAAAAAAATATTGGGTAATTATTCAATAAGCTTTATGAGGCCGTTAATATCTTAAATATGTGACTAGAATTTGTTTTTAACATTCCATGTATAATTATTGCTATTAATAATCATTAAATAAACAATGTTTAACTGGATGTTAATAGAACTAATGTTAATAAAAATATTTCAAAAATATTACTGATTTCTAGTCGCATATTTATTAAATCAATTGCCTCGTTGGCGTTAATAAAGAAACGTACAATATTTATTTACTTAAATTTTCTACTTGAAATTAATCAATAAACAACTTTAACTGAAGATTATCACACCTATTCTGGCTAAATATATATATATATATATATATATAAACAATTGTTTTAGAATATATAATAACAAATAACAGTAACAAAACAATAACAGCCGACAAGGACTAATGATTAAATAAACTAAATTTAATTGTAATCCGCAAATATTTTTTTAACTTTTCTCCCTCTCATCCCAAGATTCCAATAAACTCGACAATAAGTAGCTTTAAACTTCGCACTTCACGTTTCTTCATACATTTTTTTTTTCGTTCGTTTTCCTTTCCATGTTTGCGCGAATTTCTATTTATCCTCGGGAATAAAGTGGTATATATATCGGCGAAGGAGAGACGGATCAAATCCGAACAAACAAGCGAACGATCCTTTCGTGAAAGCACTTTCTCGGCGCTGTCTGTTCGCCTCCTTCTGACTTTCTCGTCATGATTTCATTTCAGGCCGACACACTGGATTTACAAAATACACACACATACAGAGAAATACATACGCGCGGTGATATTTATTACCTACAACAAAGAATACGAGAGGAAAAATATGAAACGAGATAATAAATAATGTGTATTTGCATATTAATTTGTAATCTACTTAGAAAGTACGGAAAGGTAATAAACGAGAAGTCGATTGTATGATATTGATGTTTGGATAATGATCGGTATCGGGATATAACGGTGTGTTGAATAGATTTGAGTGTTTTGTTAATGAAATTTTCTCTATATATAGCTTTCTATTAACGTTTCACTTATTTTGTTTTCTTTTATCAATTTTTCTTTTTATATTTTCTGGAATTCACTTAGTTTGCCATAATTACGTTCTACTTGTTAATGCTTGTAATTTTTTTGCGTAAACTCATTCAGTTTGTTGCACATATCATATAATTTAGTTGTTAAGTGTTGTTATTATTGCCAATTGTATTACATACATAGAAAATTAAATTAAATTAAGATCTAGATGGATTGGCGAAGTAGAGGAAAATCTCAAGAAAATGGGGATTAATAATTGGAAAATAAAAACAAGGAACAGGAAAGAAAAGTAGTAGATTCATGATCCAGTTTCTGGGGTAGATCGGTCCCCATTTTACGAATTGTTTTTTTTTTCAATTCATCTGTATTTTGTAAATTGAATCAAAAATAATTGGTAAAATGGGGACCGATGTACACCAGAAAACCGGATCATGAATCTACTACTTTTCTCCATTCTTTCCTGTTGCTTGTTTTTGTTTTCCAATTATTAATCCCCATTTTCTTGAGATCTTCCTCTACTTCATCAATCCACCTAGAGAATACTTTTAGCTATATTTTATAAATTGAATCAAAAACAATTGATGACATGGGGACCGATCTACCCCAGAAAACTAAACCAAGAAGAAAGCAGCAGTGGAGTTTCCACATGGAATTATATTTTATATATAATAATTTACTTATTAAATAAATAAATAATTTATTAACAATTAATAATGTTAATTATTTATGTCAATTATTAATCTATATTTTTGATAGTAAAAAAGTCTAATGAAAATTTGAAGGATTTCATTAAATTCTGTGGTTTAACATTGCTTATTTTCTAAACCCCATTTAAAATTCGAAACAAACTAACTGCGAACAAAAACAAATTTGATCGCTTTCGTATTTCCTCATCTGAAACACCGATGCTGGTTGATTTCGCACAATGGCAGTCAATGGCACCGTCAAGGTTGGGCATTAGTGCGAATTCTTTTAATGGATTCTAGTTCCTGGTTTTAGAGCGGCGAGGTCAACGGAATCGCGTCTTTCGAAAATTTTCGCAGTTCCTTAACACCGAGGTTACAGAACTCCCGACAACAATGAACGAAAAACGTATATACACACCGACGAGGAGCAGAACGAGCGCACAGGTCGTGATTCCGAGGCGATTAGCCCACCACAATGTCATTAACTTTTGTTACATAAATAAAAAAAACTCGTCCATCGGAATGGGTTAGGTAATCGAAAGCTATTAAATAACATAATGTTCTTTGTGTGAATAAGTGGATACTATTTTACACAATATATATTTTGTTTGTATAAGAGTTTTCGTATTTCTCGTGATCCTTGATTGAAATTAGTGATGGGCATGGCTGAGCGATATCAACAATTGATTAATCGATAGTTAAGGCTTGTATTCCATAACATAGATTTTTTTTTAATTTCACAAAATTTATTGTAGACACTGCTAAAATTGTTTCACCAACATTTTGCAGATGATCAATCATCTTCCTGATGATGCCACTGTGTTGGCGAAACAATTGTAGCAGCCTCTTTACAATAAATTTTGAGAAACTATATTTTTATTTACAAATAGCGAACAATTGATTACTTCCCCCTGAATTATATTCACTATCGAATAATTGTTCTCGAGTGTTAAACACGACGGAATCGAGTAATTGTTTGAGCGCTATCTTTTGCCTAGGATGGCGCTTGTGTCGTCTTCTATTTATTAGGAAAAAATAATTGTTCACTATTTGAAAATAAAACAAGAGCAGCTTTTTTATTGTTTTATTTATTGTAAATATATTGCTACAATTGTTTCACCAATACAGTAGCATCATCAAGCAGATAATGGTTCATCTACCTGATGATATCCATATATATTATTTATTATGATTGATATTCAGGTATTTAACCGCAACACGAGATCCGCCTTTATAAAGCTAAAGCCCGCACCATAAAGCCACTAATTCCTCCACTATCAAATTCAGACTGAGTTGGCTCACTATGAGCCTGATCTTTTATGGTTTTTTTTTTAGTCAGTAAAAGTTTGACATATCCTACCATAATCCTATCAATTTATTGATGGGATTATGGAAGGGATGCTATTAGCATTTTTTATTTCCCCACTCCCCAAAAAAAGCCTTTATAAAGGCATTGCACGTGGAACATACTAATCTGATTAAGTTCGAAAAACTGAAATGGCCATCACCAGTTATCCATACGGTAGATGAATAGTGGTTGAACATTTTATTAAATAAATATTTCCTCGCGAATTATATTCACCATCGAACACTTGATCTTGAGTGTTACACGCGACGGAATGATCGATTAATGGCTCGAGCAATTTCGGAATTTGGTGGATCGAGAACCTGGGCCGTTATTCCTAAAAATTGGTCATATTAACTATCAAAATCACATATAAATCCTATATAAATGACAGATTTCGTACGACCGAAACGTACGATCAATTACAGGAATAAGGCCGCTGCTCGTGCAAGTTGCTCCCAAGAATACTTGAACACTTCCTCGAGCACTTCGCCGATTTTAAAATTATTATATAAATTTCCTTCTTTACATTGAACATTTTATCAAAAAAAAAAATGCTACAATGAATAGCTTATGCAATAAAAATTAGAAAAATCAAGAATTTATAATTACGTTTCACACGTACACTGAGTAGACTTCTCAAGAAAATTACTCGAGAGAAATTTTCGAGTAGATTGCTTAATCACAATTATTGAGCTGGTCATTCAAATTTAATTCTTCAACAAATTGTTCGAGTAATTGCATGTACACTGTTTGTTTTGAAGGATTTACATGAATCATGCCCTAGGTGGTAAAAACTGCGTGAAAGGTTAGATGCATTCCCAACAATGTTATAAAATTAGCGAACAATTGCGTATTATTTTCTACAACAACAATTCGGGTGGCAAAAACCACAGTTAATAGAGTATACGGTCAACGCGTCTTTTCATTTGGGGGTGAGGCGCAACCGGTTTCGTGACGTCACTGCAGCCCCTGAATGCAAGCTCCGCTTAGCGCCCAAATTTTTACTGTTTTTAAATTTGAGATTATTTGTTTTGTTAGTGGTTTATTAAGATTTAATTATTAGAATTGTGAATGTGTTTATTGCAATTGAGAAAGGTTTTGTAAATTCATTGTAATTTTAAAAGTTATAGGTTAAAATGCCCGGAACCCAGCTGCTGCTGTATGCAGCAAGAATCTTGATGTGACTAAGAAGGCAATTTCTAACCGTCGATTTCCTAAGAACTAAAATGGTTGCTGCTTGTGGATGGAATAAAATAATCTTTTTTTCGGCAAGCATTAATCCAATTTCTAAGTAAAGCTTTATATTACTTAATAAAAATAAAATGATCTTTTCTTCGGCAAGCATAAATCCAATTTCTAAGTAACATAAAGCCTTACATAGAAGTTGGATTAATGCTTGCTGAAAAAAAAGATTATTTTATTCTATCCACAAGCAGCAATCATAAGTAAGATAAAGCCTTACATAGAAATTGGATTTATGCTTGCCGAAGAAAAGATGATTTTATTTTTATTAAGTAAGATAAAGGCTTACTTAGAAGTTGCTGAAAAAAAGATTATTTTATTCCATCCACAAGCAGCAACCGAAGAAAAGATCATTTTATTCCATCGACAAGCAGCAACCATTTTAGTACAAATAATTTTGAAATAAATTTACGGACACAATTAAGGAATATGGTATCAAATTTTCTGTTCAATGCAAATAATTATTAATTTAGTATAAAGTTTAAACCATTATAATTTTCAATGTGTTTTATTTTAATAATACCCACCAAACATTTGAGACCAACAAAATACTTAAAGATGCCTTCCACATTTGCATCCATTACTTTTGGTGATTGAGAACAGCGTTACAATAAAAGAGAAAAAAATTATAAACGATGTTATAGTGTGTTCGTTTTTTTTTTTAATAATCCTCTGCGTGTCAGTTTCGCGCGGTACAGACTGCAGTGACGTTATTAAATATATTTTCGCGTTGACCGTATAGTCTATTAAACGTGGGAAAAAAACTAGGTGGAAAGTTTGATGCCGACTACAATTTTTGCATTTATTTTTTTTTACTTTAATTTTTAGAGAAAAACATTCCATTGGAAAGATAAAGATTTACTTTTATTTACTTTGTAACTTTTATGTTCTAATTTCTTTCTTTTAAAAGTTAAGATCTATAAAGAAGCATGGTTTTTGTTAATTTTTTGTCATAACTTTTTTTATTTATTTTCTTAATCTAAAGTTGTGTGTTACTTAAGCCTAGAACTAGCCTCGCTTTTCAGCGTGAAGTTGGCCGCGTAACACCGCTAAAACTTGACGCATCACGGCAAAACGCAACACCGGCTAGTCAGCTCTACATATAAAAATTGAGCAATTATCAATTAGTATTATATAGATTAAGTGTAATTTGCACTTTAACCTATAATTCGGCATTGAATTTATTATGTATTTTCTGCTCTTGCTCTCTTTACGAACATTTTATACACACATACACACAGTATTTTTTCCGTTAATTATTTGCATTGATTTATAGTATTTTTTACGTCTCCGTCGCCTTCTTTTTTTTTTAATCGTTAGTCACATCTACAGGTGCAGTTGTGTAAAAAATATTGCCCCTGTCCTGTTTTTATTTTATTATTTTGTTCAAAAATAAATGCTTCGTGTTCATGTTGTAAGACACCTACTGATTGTTCCAATTGAAAAAAATCAAATGTAATAAGCTAGAAAAATAAAAATAGTTTCAATTGAAAAAAATGTAATTGCTGTGATCTATCAAAATCAGAAGCTAGAAAGAAAATGCAGAGAACTATATAGGTCGTGCGCAGATGAAAACACACATAGACCGTCGCACATATCACATAATGAATGATGTATTTTTGAAAAAAATAATTTCGCTTCTTTCCTTACTAAATGCCATTTTAAGTGTGGTGTAGTGTGTAAATGGAGGTGGTAGGGTAGAAAGACCGACGGTCGATAGCCGTTATCTAAGGAGAACGTCTAATATAATATTAGAATTCTATTATTAATTTACTCTATATATAATTCTATAGATAATATACTGTATATAGAATTGTCTGCAGAAATAAAAAAATGTTATATCTATGTATATAAGAAGAATGCTTCTTATTGTGGTAGAAATATAAAAAAGCAGTGAGAGCTAGCTAAATTTGTAACATTTGAGAGTTTGAATAAATTTACCTTAACGTTTAAAAAAAAAAATGTTAAAAAAAATATATGTGTATAAATTACAAAACAAATACACTCCTACGTCTATCAGTCATCATAAAAAGACCCTTTTATAGACTTTTTTCAAAAATAAATAATTTAATGGAGTCTAACTCTAGGCTTTTCTCTACATTGGTTTGGCAAAGCTATTGGCACAATTGGCTGTGCTATTTCTAAATAAATCGATAAATTGACAATTAATTAAATAAATAAAGGTATTAAAGTATTAAAGCTGAAAGACACTGGTCGATAGCCACTTTCCATTCAATCAACAAATGTGAATTAATTATTAGAAACAATTTGTAATAATTAAGTGGATGTTTATTATTATTAAAAGGTATTATTATGCTCTATACTACTTTAATATGCCAAGCAAGTGTGTTTGTTGATTAAATCGTGCTATCACAAATGATTAGAAGCGTTCATGGAGTTATCCATATGCTAGATAAATTGTGACTGAACATTTTTTTAAATGAATTTCGTTTCCTCTTCTCATAAACAGGGTACGATCGCCTTCATTTAGTGGACGAAACAACGATTTTTGGTTGATCTTGTAGACTGGAATCGTTGGCGATGCCACATGAAATTAGGTGAAAGATTCCATTACTTCCATATTAACATCAAATAATCAACTATATGACTAATATTGTTACTTGATGGTGACGTTCATTCGGTATAGTTTCACTTATTTTTATTTTCTACTACTCTCGGCTTGATGCTCAATCTTATCAAGAATTCATTGTATTTGTATAGACAAATTTCGGAAAACCGAGTTTCAATTGAACTGAAACCGAAAAATACACATCAAAAACCATCAAAAATAAAATTAATGTCTGTTTTATTTGATTATCGCGTAATTTTAAAATGTTTATCAGAAAATATCAATACAATTATCTTTTTACTTTCCAAGAGAAAGTATTATAATTATAAACATAATTTAGATTAGGAAATTTCAACGGATATATCCATATTGAGGACTCGTGAGCCCATTTCATTTTATTTATTTAAATTATTACTAACTGTGTAGAAATACCACTGCAAGGATTAAAAAATGTTAAATGAATTGAACTAAAATATATGATATAATCCTTTTTGTAAGACGTGATATCTGAAAAGTTTTTTGTGAAAATTTAAACAAATTAAGTACAAATTTACTCGAGGTGCGTTTTTGTGTTGCTATATTTTATATATTAAATATTGATCGTATTGAAAATTTTCAAATAAAAGTTGTAGAATAAACGGAAATGATTCACACTTGCATTTATTTAAATTAAATTAAATAAAGGAATATTACTAAAAATGATCGTTATAATTCGATCATTGCCTTTTTTTAAATGTTGTAAAAATTACTTACACTGAAAGTTTTTGATAAACATCTATTTTTTGATAAACATCTACAGATATTAGATTACACAATAGATTTTTGATGTTGCATGTCAGTACAATTGTTAATTACAACGGTTTTGAGTCAAACATATTTAATGAAAGGTACCTTATTATAAGGATTGAAAGATTGCATTTAAAGCAATAAATCTCAACTCCACCAAATTTCGTGATTCTAGTGTTCTAAAACTATTGTTACTATCATATATGTTATCATAACAATAGAAAAGAGTATTTATTCACTTGGTCACAGATATTTGAATAAGTTAAATATCTTTTTTAATCATTTTTATTTAATTTAAATAAAAATAATATTTGGAAATAATTAATTATTAATTAATCTTTTTCCTTTTAGCTACTGCGACATTTTAACATAGGTACATTAAAACGATGCCTGGTTTACATTGTCCTATTAGTGTCGATTTTTTAACGAACGGTTTTAGAATTGTGATTTTTTCTATGATACGCTAGCATCAATATTATTAAACTACTAATTCTTTTAACAAATTTGTAATTTTTGTTTGTTTATTATACTGTTTCAGTATGTATATCTGTATTTGTAGTTACATTCTTTTTTTATATTATTATTATTATTTTGTATTATTATGTAATTGGGCTTCAGTTTCCTGCTGGGTAATAAATTTATTATTATTATTAAAACAACTACATCTCGGGCTTAAAACCCCTCCAGACATTGAATTAAATAACGGATATTTGCATATTATCATAATATGTCAATGTTTGCATTTAAAGCACTAGGATTTATACATCTCAACTCCGCCTATAATTGTGCGATTCTAGTGTTATAAAATTATTTTTGTTATTAATATTGTCATCACTAAATACTTTTTTTCTAAAGACGTTAATGTTCAAAAGGCGGCTACATTAATGGCTTAATTAAATTTCGGCCCAGTAATTTTAACATAATAATGTCGTAATCTGAATGTGTAATGTAAACACGAAATTAATATTAGGCTAATTATGTATTAACAATGGATATTAAGGCGCTTATCTCGGGAAATCGTCGAGCGAGAAGGCCGCGTGCGTGCGGTTTGTGAAGTTATGATATATTCGTGTCGAAATCATTGTCGTACAAGTTAACCCTGAGACGGAGACGGTTTCGAAATGCGTAATGGGCTTCGGTTTCTTTTTTCGGCGTGTCCTGATGTGGGACGAATAATTTAACTAATAATTGTTGACGAAATTTTGTGAACATTTTTAAAGTGGGCATTAGAAATGGGGGAATCGATAATGAGTGTGATTAAATAACGATTATACATTTTATAAAATATTCATGATGGATTATTTTTTACAGAAAAAAAAAATTGTTCAAAATGAAATCCCTGTGGAATACCATAAATAAATTGTTCGAGTTTTTATATATTTATCAAGTCATGAAGACTTTGACATAATGAATTTATGAAGACAGGAATATATTATAATAATCCTTGAGTATTAAATAAGGTCAACCATAAAATCCAGTAGTAATTTAAATTTTTAGTCTTCAGAATTTATTCAATATGTTGTTTATAATTGAAATGCAAAATTATGTTATAAGTTCCGAAAAATCTTAAAAATCAAAGTAATCAGCGATATTTTTTATAAGATTACCTAAAGCTATATTTGGAGATGCAAGGGAGAAGTAGAATGGGCTTTTATAATCTATAAATTCAATATTTCGTTAATAAATTAAATAAAAATAAATTTGAAAATAATTATTAAACATTTTATTTTGGCTACTGAAACCATTGACTTAAATAAAGTAAGCACTTAAAAAAAAACGAGTTCCCGGGTAAATACCACCTAATTAAATTGATGAATTTGTATAGTAACATTTAAATAAAAAATAAACACCATGACATTTCAAAAAAATATCTCACTGGACATTGGATTACATAATGGATATTTGCTGTGTTGTTTTATGTTATTGATTTTAAATAAATATGATCAAAACCCTTCTCTAATAATCATTAATAAAGTCTTTCAATTTATAGATATAATAGAAAGTTTTTGTAAACTGGAATGCATTTCATCGCTGATTTAAATATTTTATAGATAACAATGAAATTAAACAAGGAAAATTTTTTCTGGCAATGATCAATAAAATTCGATCACTTCCATCCGCGATCTCGTTGAAGACGGTACGTAAAAATTAATTAAAAATTGTTTAACAACTAAGGGCTTGCAGGGCATAGCTGTACTGATGAGGGATGAAATCCCGAAACACGTGTCTACAGATAGCCTTGCAATTATTATTTGTTGTTTCCTTTCATTAAATAATTTCGACTCAAACCGTTGCAATTCGCAGTAGGGCTGCTATGCAACAACAAATATCTATTGTGTAATCCAATGTCCGGCGGGGTAAATGCTCGGGAAGTAGTTGTTTCAATAGATGTTTGTAAAACTTACAGTGTAAGTAATTTTTTTGCAGTTGGAAAACGGGATTGATCGAATTTTATTGATCATTGCCAGAAAAAATTTTCCTTGTTTAATTTCATTGTAATTTAAATAACTGCAAATGTGTGAATCATCTTTGTTTCATTTTATTTAATTTTATAAATAAGCAGTTCGTTCGAAAACTGTTTGATAGCTTTATAAAAATTTTTTTAAAAAAAATAGCACAGATGTGAAACTATTTTAGGGGCCATCGTAATATTTATTTAATCTTTTGGTTATTTTTATTAGAGTGTACATTTATTGTAATAACTTGAAATGTATGTAATTTTATATTATATAACTCGTACTGCATTAATTAATGATATATTTTTACTAGCACAATTATAGATCTATTATATTCTATATTTGGAGACTCATCGAAGAAGTAAAGAAGTTATGATTTAGTTTGGTTTAAGTATTATCATTCCATTGAGATAATTTTAATATACTGTAAAAAATCACCATTTAATTGCGTATTTTTATCAAATTAAGCCAATATCAACACTCATACACACTGAGCACCAATAAAACCGCAAACCCTTCAATTAATGGAATACACTTGTTAAGTCGGCCGGAACACCGAAACTAGTAATTAATGGGATGGCCCGACTTCCTCCGACGGAAACGACCAATCTTTGCCCGCTACACCCTTAGCGAGCAGATCCGGAGACTCATCAGCTGCTGCTGCACACTCCACCAAATGTTCTCACACGCACCTTTGCCCCAATTAAAACCAGAAAAAGAGTCCCTTCAACAAAAAACGAGAAGAATTAAAGAAATGAAAAGAAAACGCAACAGCTGGCCCGCAAACACCCTTTGCTGTAGTCTCCAGATGGCACCCACACCTGCTTTCACGGGTGAAAAGACGAGAAAGACACGCGCGGCTCGTGTCGATTAATGTTATGACTTCACAAATATACAATTGGAAAATTTGTCATCAGTATTGATTATTAATAAAAAAATATAAATTATGTTGAAACTACTTTCTGTAACTTATATTTTTTTAATTTATCAAATGCATTCAATAACAATTTCTATTTGAACTACAATTAATTAATAATAATTGATTTTCATTGTTATTAATCAAAAATAATTAAAAGTAAATAAGGAAAAGCTTTACTGATGAGATATAAATTTAGAAACATGTGTCTACAAATCACATATCCGTTTTTTTTATAAAAAGTTATTGTTCCAATTGAATAAAAACACTAAACTTTTCTTCACTTGATTATTTATTTGTTCTTAATGAACATTTCGATCGCAAAGTGATCATTATCAATAGATATACAAATGATTTTTATTTGTATATGAATATATGGATATAGAAATAAAAATCATTCGTATTATATCCATTCATAATGTTCACTTTGTGATCGAAATGTTCATTTGAAACAAATAAATAATCAAGTGAAGAAAATTATAGTGTTTTTATTTAATTGGAAAAAGAACATTTTATACAAAAAATGGAAATATATTAATTTATGCCACGATTTCCTGACTTTTACCCAACTATATAATGTTGTTTTGGATCATTAATAGTTGTAAGCAAGTTACGTGAAAATGAAGTAATTAAATAAAAACAGTGTCAACTTTTTTTCACTTGATTATTTATTCGATCTAAGTGGACATTTGTATCACAAATAAAAATCATTTGTATATAAAAAAAAAACTCATTTGTATATCCATTGATAATGATCACTTTGTGATCGAAATGTTCATTTGGAACAAATAAATAATTAAGTGAAGAAAAGTTCAGTGTTTTTATTTAATTGGAAAAGAAAATGTTATACAGAAAATTGAAATATATTAATTTATGCCACGATTTCGTGATTTTTACCCAACTATACAATGTTTATTTGGATCAAGAATAGTTGAAAGCGAGTTACGTGAAGATGATGTAATTAAATAAAAACAGTGTCAACTTTTCTTCATTTCATTTATTTGTTCTAAATGAACATTGCTATCACAAATAAAAATAATTTCTACATCCATTGATTATGATCACTTTGTGAACGAAATGTTCATTTAGAACAAATAAATAATCAAGTGAAAAAAATTCTACACTGTTTTTATTTAATTACATCATCTTCAAGTAACTCACTTACAACTATTCTTGATCCAAATAAACATTGTATAGTTGGGTAAAAGTCACGAATCGCATATACGTACAATATTTAAATCAAACTATATAATTCACTGAAATAAATAATAATTACCAATCTTCACTAAACAACAACGATATTATCATTCTTTCCATTTTCATTTCCGCCTGACTAAAAAGCGATGAATTCGAATTAATAAAATGTGTAACGCGCCACGCACGCATGTTCCGATTATTCCTGGGGCTTTCAAATTTCCCCCCGTTTAATTAATTAGTTTACGAGGAGATTAGGCCGAGGGCGGGGGTGCACGTAAAACACGGCTTTATGACTGCCCAGATGCGATTAGAGATTAATCCCCCGGCCTTTTTCGCGTCCTCACTTAATCGCCTTTTGTGTACGTACCAAACGCAATGCCCCCCACACAAACATTCAGTCGGATCCTTATCGATCGACCGCCAGCATTTATATGATCAATTAATTAAACACATGCACGGATTTTAATTGAGTTGTAAGAAAACACCTTAAAATTTCAAACTAAATAAAGAAAAAAATGACTGAAATGTTTATTGTTGCTCTTGATTAATTACGAATCAATCATTTTCCCTTTAGCTACTGTGACTTTTTGACTTACGTAGAATATTGTTTTATTTTTATATATATATATATATATATTTATATACATGTAACACCTTTATTTTTGCAGACAATTTTATATTCAATAAATTAACAATATAATTCTTATATTATGTTATACATTGTCCTTAGAAAACTGCTATCGACCATCGGTCTTTCTGCCTGTCCTTGTCCAGTTCTCGTTTTGTTTTCTAAAGGTCATGATTGTTAACGTCTTTTTCTGTCTGCAAATTTAATGATATGAATTGATGAATGGTTAATGAAGAATGGGAGAATTTAGGTGATGTTAAGGTTGCGATTATTTATTTATTTATTGACGGAATCTCCTTTTACACAGATCTACAAAGATTAATAACTCATATGAATATAACAAAATATACAATAAATTAAAAGAACAACCTAAATGTTATAAGCCAAGCTTGATAGTAAAGCGGATAAATAAACAAAATATACAAAACGGCTAGAATTTAAAATGAAAATGAATATATTAATGAATATAATATAAATATGGAATTAAAATTATATTAATAAATGAAAACATTCCTCGTTAGATTGAAAATATAAACACCAGACTAATAATAACTTGATAAAAGTTACAAATTCTAAAATTCTGTAAATTATTAAAAAATTACTAGAAGCTGTGATGGGTAGATTTCAAAATGATAATATAAAAAAGGTGTAAAAGACGGAAAACATTAAAATAAATGTACTTATCGGGCCTTTACAACGCCAGACATTGATTTACATAATGGAAACTTGCTGTTGTACAGCAATAACATATTGTATAATGCAACATTTATTTTTATTGAATAATATTTAAAGTAAAGAACAAAATATCCTACAATTAGTTTAATTAATTTAATTTAATAACTTTGAAATTATATAAGGTAGAGCTGTACTGACGAGGGATTAATCCTGAATCACGCGTCAGCGTATTTTTTGTTTTTTTGTTCTTTGTATAAATTAATCTTTTTTTGTTATAAAAAAACTATTGAAAACAGTATATTGAACTTCAAATGTCGGTATTACGTATTTTTTTATTTTTTGTTCTTTACATAAATAAATATATTTTTTTATTATATAAAAAAACTATTGAAAAATAGTACATTGTGCTTGAAATGTACATATAATTTGATAAATAAAGAAGTGAATCAAAATATTACTTATAAAAATAACTAGATGTATTATGAATTAAATAAGATATTGAAGTAATGAAGACATTATTGGAGTTTGACAATGATGCGTTAATAAAGTCATTTTCTAGTGCAGGAATTAATACGAATAAAAAGTATTAAAGACTATTCAGTGAAAAGTTAGTTATATCCACTAATTGCGACAAAATTCTACCGAACGGACACAAGTATTGGTTTACTGTGAGAAGTAGAGGGAAAATTCATTATACATATAAAAAGACAATGACATCTTCAATAGTGTCAGACAGTTTCGATAGAATTATTTAAAAAAAAATATGAATCTTACTAACGAGACGAACAACTTTTCGACATTGAAAGAGAAAGACGATATAGAAGAAGAAAATGACCTACCTTTAAGTACTAAACAAGATGCAAAAAATGTTTGATATAAAATACTGATCGAAATCAGTGAAATAATTCTTTGTGGATTATTATATCGGAAATGTGGATACCAATATCATAAATCAAAGCAAAATCTTCGCAAATGAAAAGACCATAAGAGATACTGAGAAAAATCAAGAACAGCATGGAGAAAAATCTTCGCAAATGAAAAGACCATAACAAAAACTGAAAAAAATCAAGAAGTACATGGAGAATTCGGGTATGTGTCCCCTAAAAATCAATACCTAGAAAAAAAAAAAAAGATTAATGATGAATGTTTGAAAATCGAGAAATGTAAAGATATTATTATAAAGATGAAACCAGCAACCAACAGACAAAAAATATATCCATGGATATTAAAAATGGACTAAAGGAACTAGAAGAAGCAAACGATATGATTGAACATTGTAGAAGTTATCAAATAAAAACACATAAATAATTATCTTTATCTAAATAAAGTAGAAAAACAAACAAAAGATGTAAGTACTATCACTGATAATGCATCAAATACTTCATTACAAATTGAATATGACTGGTTCCTGATAAAAAAAAAACAACAAGAAAAATATAAAGAAATGAACGAGATAGTGCTAAAAACGTGCGTAACTTACAAAAATAAAGCCTAGAAATAACGCACACGATAAATGTTCAGAAACAAAGCATTCGTTGAAAAAATTGCCAATGTAAACGAAACGTTTACAACGTAAACAACATAAGGAAGCGTCAATAATTCAATCAGAGCCCGTATTCCTGAAATTGATCGAACGCTTCGATCGTATGAAATCTGTCATTTAGATAAGAATTTACATGTGAATTTGACAGTGGCATACGACCGATTTCATGCGATCGATTTCAGGAATAAGGCCCCAGGCTCAGGAAAATCATACACAGATGTTCTTGGTGAAATACGCAAAAATGTAAAGTCATCTGAAACTACTGCAATAATAACATCCATTCGTAAAACAAGATCGGGTGATGTTTTTGTAGAACTTGGACCTAAAACTGTAGATAAAATGGAATTTGGAAACATCTTTGGAAAACAATGCAAATGTGCGAAGTTTAGAAAGTAGAGAATTATTTGAAATTAAACATCTCTATGTTTTAACAGTAGAGGAAATGATGGAAGCAGTTCGTAAAAAATTGGAGAACTTGAAGAAGGTATTAAGATTTACATTTTAAAAATTGGAAATCTAGAACAAAAAAACGCGATTGTTATATAAAACAGTAAACCTGCATGCATTTTATAAACGATTAAAATTATATTTGATTTAGTGAATAAGGCCTAGGATCACAGTTCTAAGATGCTATAAATGTATTAGCTATGACCGTATTACCAGAGACTGTAAAGGACCAGATAGAAGAAATGTATGTTACAAATGCGGCGAAGTTGGATATAAAGGCAAGAATTGTGTAGCTCAAGAGTGTTGTATACTTTGCGTTGAGAAGGGTCACAACAAAGAATAATTGATGAAGGTATATGCAAGAAAATGGAGGCATATGGTAAGAAAAATGTATCGTTTTTAAAGAATCCTTAAAAAAGAGAGAAATCACTTACACAATTATTCGAGTATTACAAGCTAATGTAAATAGGAGCAGAATGGCCGATGATAATATTATTGATACAATGGTTAGCAGTGAGGAGAAATTGCAGTTTCATTAGACATTCATAGAGGAAACATGAAGAAGAGACCTGCATAACAGGTAGACAAGGTCCAACTTAAGGTTTAGTAGAAAGAGATAGCTTATAGTAAAATGGAAATAATCGTTTGAGAAAAGAGCCATTCTTTTGGATTTAATAATATGAATATGTATTTACATTTTTTTATGCCAAGTATGAAGTATCAGTCTAAATAAAAAATAAATCGTTAATTTTCGTGTATTACGTAAATTTACTAGTTTAAGTTAGATAAGAAAATTCTAAGATATAATGAAATTAATAAGTAATGACTGCTAAGTTGTTTGAATGCAGAATTCAGTGAAATCCTTGAAATATTGATTGTTTTTTCTTAATTGTTTTTACACAAACTAAACGTTAAAATAATTTTTAATTCATCTGATGAAATTTCTGCTTGTTTTAAGATTACTTTGATGTATAATACAATATTATTCATTGATCACAAGAGCAATCTAACTCGAATTAGTGATTGCCAATATTTATATAGCTATCTCTTTCGTCTAAACCGCACCCTTAAGGTAATATCACAAACAGCTCAGAGTTGGCGTCCTTTAATGGAAGTTTTAAACAATTTTCCCTTTTTTGAGTATTTCGTTGATGAACCAATTTCTGATGGTCTCAACATATACATTTTATATTTATTATTTATGAGGTTCGGTTCTGTGCCTGAGACTCCTGTTTTCTTGGTTAGAACATTTTTTTCTTAAAAAAGGTTGATGTTTTTCTACAATTGGGCGATGTATTCTTGATGTGATAACGAAGAGCCCTTCAATTTTTCAATCATAAAGAAATTGAATAAATATAAAGAAGTGGGAACACGCATAAGCCGGGGTGAACTTTGCTTTTTTTAGAAGATTAAAACAATTATTTTTTTATTATTGCCAGGCTTCTCTGTGCATTCATAGACATGATGTAAATAGTAAAGATAATTTTGGTAATGGCATTTTTGTGGGATGAAAACAATTAATAAACATAAATACGAATATTTAACAGAAAGCCTCATGTTTGATAGCCAATTCCAGAAAAAGAAAAGCATGTTTTATGTATTTTATTACAAATATTGAAATGTAATTAGTAGAAATACGAATTTGAAAAATAATAAAAAAACAATTTCAAATATTTTTTTTATTTTACTCTGCACTTTACCTTACATCTAATGGACAAAACAACGATTCCATTGTAAAACTTGTTTTATTAATTTTCAATCTTTATATTAATAATAATAAACATGTATCACGACGTAATGGTTTCAACAACCAATCTATAAGAATAGTATTTATTGTATGGAAAAAGTTTCAAAATAAATAGTCGATAAATATTATTCAGTATTCCGCCTTTAGCTTCCTATATTTGGGAACGGGATTTGAGACAATATAGTCAACAACCTATAATTTGCTTATTTCCTTTAAGGGCAACACGATATATGTACATTTCACATCTATTTACGTAGACATCTAATAAAAACGTCATTCATTGTGAAAAGTTTGCGTTTGAAAGTGGAACGTTTTCCGAAGGGTTCCGCGAGCTTTGGAAATACACACGTAGCACATCAAAGGGCCAATATATGAAAAGAGAGTGTGTGTCGTCGACCGTACACAAAGCTTTGTCCGCGAGCACGCGATGTTATCATCTGCGATCAAAAAGGGGGGAGGTAATTAAAGTTTTGTGCAGTTCTTCTTTGTCGGTGATGCGAAAGTGGTCTTCTCCAATAAACTCACATGGACGCCAGAACAAACAAAAAAAACATGAATAAGCGAAGGGTTACTGAGGAGGGATCGTCTTATTTAGGGATATTTTCTTTTCATGCTTGAATAAATCTTATCTTAGGAGTAATGCATATATAATTTCGGTTGGATTCATGATATTAGTGCTAATTTAATCAAACAATTGATTTAATAAAAACAGGCATCCCGATGTTTATCTTCCCACCCGGTTAACCGATTTGTATAACTAAAACTTTAGGCAGAATAAAGTATCTATTTTCAAATTTAATGCATTCATAAATTTATTATGTGAAACATAAAAAACTGTTGCTTTATTTTATTTTAAAAAATAGTGTAAATAGTAATCAGATAGCACCAAATCAGAACTATATGGGGAAAGAATTATCACTTCCTAGCCAATTTCCAAAAAAATTTCTACGAATTTCTAAAGATGTGTAACGCTTTGCATTGCCATTGTGGAAAATGATTCCATATCCATTTTCCCATTCTATCCAGTTTCATCAGTTATTGGTAGTTAAGATATGAATTGATTGGTTTATTGTAAGCAATTCTAAGTTTGTGGTCCCATTAAACTAGTAACACATTTTTTTTAATACAGCACAGGTTTCGATAAGGTTTGTGCGTGAAGGTGTAGGATAAAGTAAAGTAATCGTTTGAAAATCATTTAATTTTCAGTATTAATGCAGTACAGGTTTCGATAAGGTTTGTGCTGATTTATTAATGAATTGTGTTTAATTTCCAGTAAGACATTAGGTTTCGTCTTGAGAAGCTTCGAATTCTCTGCGAAACCCAATTTTTTACTGAAATATATTGTATACTTTTTCCTCATTTATCACTTGGTAAAGAATATTTAATAACCGTTTGTTATAATGAAATCACTTGGTTTTGTTTTAGTAAAATTTTAGTAAAAAAAAAACAAGTGATTTCATTATAATAAACGGTTTTACTGGAAATTAAATACAATTCATCAATAAATAATGTACTGCATTAATACTAAAAATTAAATGATTTTGAAACTATTACTTTACTTTATCCTACGCCTTCACATATATAAAGGTTTTTTTTTCGATAATATATATATATATTACTTTATAGTCTCATAAAAGAGATAAAGATTATAGTAAGGATCTATAATCTGATATCCCATATATGGCACAATGAAGCCTTGGTAAAGATTTAGCGGCGATTCGTGAAGTTCTTCCCGAAGAAGATTATAGGAAAAAATTCTCAACACAATAAAAGCTAGGAAGTATTATTAGAACCAATTATCAAATCATCACTAAAATCTAGAAGAGAATATGCGTTAAATTGCGTTTTGAAATTGTAATTATTTATTCTCTGAAATAATTAAATAATTACTCCAGGTATTCAAATGTATTTTCCATTACACTTCATAGTATTGTAAATAGTAATCAGATGGCACCAAATCAGTACTATATGGGGAAAGCAATATCACTTCCTAGTCAATTTTCTATACTTTTTCTATGAATTATCAAAGATGATAAGCACTATCAGTGTTATGTAACTCAAATATCCAGATAATTATTTAATTACTTATTGATTCCAATTTTTAATTACACATATTGTAAGTGATCTGTTGGGCAAGTAAATCAAATAATCTATAAAAGACTCTCTTTCTCTTCATCCGCAGTTATTGTAAAGAGGAAAGCAGACATAAACATGCTAGAATCCCTCCTCAATATTAAGATTCTTCTTAAATTCATTAATTTCGATAAACGCGATGAAAAAAATCTTAATTCCGCATGGAGCTGTAGCCTTCATTTAGCTACAGCTCCATGTGGAATTAAGATTTTTTTTTCATCACGTTTATCGAAACACGATCCGCATGGAGCTAAATGAAGGCTACAGCTCCATGTGGAATTAAGATTTTTTTCATCGCGTTTAGCGAAATTAATGAATTTAAGAAGAATCTTAATATTGATTTATTAATACTCAAATATAGGAGAGCCAAGAGAAACACTTCAGCCAAGGACTTTACTTAACAAGGAATTTGACTCCTTTGTCATTTGATCGTCATGTAGTTGAAAATTTTACGATTTAAGCACAATCTTCGCTCCTGAAATTTTATTAATAAAGCCTGAAGATTGCTTAGGTAGCTTAGATTCCCTGGATAATTTAATTTGAAAAATCACTGGTAGATAGCCATGTTCATATTAATCTGACTTATATAATAATATGTTAATATTTTTTATAAACATCTTGTAAGCATTACCCATAAATAAAAAAAAACATGTTATTATATGATATGATCCACCAGTGCATTGTAATGATCATAGATAACTAAGAAGATTTATTCCACTCGACTACGGCTATTTATGTATGGAGCATAACGTAGAGTGCAAATGTGCACCAGAAAAATTCCAAGGCCAAACAATAGCAGTCGGTCAATTTCCAGACAGCCAAGCGCTATTAAGGTCATTAAGCAACACACAGGTTAATTCTAAACTCGTGTGGAACTGTGCAAATGCTCTTAATGAAATAAGTGAACAAAAAAGTTTCTGGCTTAATCACCTTGATTGTTGTCAATTTGCGGGTTCTGGAAGATCCTTGGGGGATTTAAGGATAAAATGAACTCGCTTATAATTCTCTGCCCCGGCGTTTTCTTCAAGTTATTTGCAACTCATGTACATATTTCTTGGATATGTTGGTGTTTATATAACACAATAAAACATTTATTTAACAGCCATTATCAACGTATACACACTGGCCTGGTGATAGGTGACGTCCAATAGACCTTTCGGTCTATAGACCTTTTAGTCTATTGGACGTCACCTATCAAGCCATTTATCACTAGTTATCCAATCCACCATTCGGTGGTTGAACAAACTCGCTTGGTGATTATTTCTTTGTTGACTTTCTGGCTATGGTTTTTACAATTTCGCAGAAAGGTTTAGGATGTACGAATGGCATTGATGAGCCTTGCCTGTTTAGAGAGAAACATACTTTCATCCCTCTGCGACTTATTGAAAAAAAAAAACACTTGAACAGAGACAAATAAAATAGTTCGTTAAAGAACCATCGCCAAATTGCTTACCATGTACCACAATTGTAATATGCATCAATAAACTATTATTATTATTAATGCAAAATAGCAAATTAGTAAGAGCAGTAGTTAGACACCGCTGTGAACCAGCTATTTTTTTATTGAATATTTAATATTTTTATTTAATAATAAAATTAACTTTATTTGTCCAACAGAGTAACCAATAGAGGATTAGTTAATTTTTCCATAGATTTACACAATAGAAAGAATATGTAGACATATAAAAAAATTATACAA
The DNA here is from genome assembly GCA_963082785.1 of Philonthus spinipes. Classification (NCBI taxonomy): domain Eukaryota; kingdom Metazoa; phylum Arthropoda; class Insecta; order Coleoptera; family Staphylinidae; genus Philonthus; species Philonthus spinipes. Next base: position 13,294,272 of record OY720304.1, read on the forward strand.
AAAAAACTTAATAAAACAAATAAACAAAAACAAAACATTGATAAAGTACATGTAAGTGTAGAGTTCGTAGTTAAATTATCACATATAAACATATACAGTTTGCTAGTAGTTTAAGAAATATACAGAAAAATATATTTTCATAACTTATTATTAAATGAACAAATCATTAGCATAATGTGATAGGTGCTTTAATAAGATTATTAGTTCCGGAAGTAGGAACAACAAAAAAATAAATAAATTAAATAAAAATGATTTGAAAATAATTAATAAATTATTTCCACATTTAGCTCTGTGACATTTACGATAAGAACGTACACATTGTTCGCGTCCTCCCCATGAGCCCGATCGTTCAATTTAATTCAATCGGTTTCTTTTAATTAAATTTGATTTTGATTTAAATTTATTTAATTTGGATTAATTTAATTTATATTAATATAATTGATTTCTGTAATTACCATATTTAAATTGTGTAAGACAGAGCTGTACTGACGAGAGATAGATCCCGAAACAGATGGCCTTATATTAAGTAACGTTCTTTTTTTTTTAAATCAAGGGATCAAAAATTGTTGCAATATGTTATTGATATGCAGCAGCATATCAGCATATCTGGTGGGTTATTTGCGCGAGAAGTAGTATTAATGTACATTTGTCTAAAGTACATACGTAACGTAAGTCAAAATGTCACAGAAATAAATATGGAAATAATTTATTAATTATTTTAAAATCACATTTATTTAAACAACTGTGACCAGATGAATAAATACTCTTTTCTGCTGATAAAAATATTTAGTTTAGATAATAGATAGTTACAATCGATTACGTCGTTTAAAAGTTTGTTTACAAAATTCAGCACTAAGTACCTTTCTACGGTCTACCAAGGATACAAAATAATGTTGATAAAATAGATCTGCACAACTACGCAGATCTATTGGCCATGACCGAGGTAATTACCAGTGCTTTTGAATGTCAAAAATAAAAAAAATGTTTTTGGACTCTCTCAATGATTAAGGAAAGATTAATATGGATACGATATTGTAGATGCGTATTCCAGTTTGCTACGTACAAACGCGCAATAAAGATTCTTTATAACACCTATATTCCTAAACTGCCCCGATACCACCATTACGAATCGTAGTATTTTGATTACTGAAGAAACAATTCTATAGACATGCTTTGCAAAATTAAGCTGTTAGTCTAACATTTCTCCTAGATTTTTTAATGATATCAGATTTGCTAATTGAAAATCCCTTAATGACAAAATCGCCCTTTATTATCGATTTTTGCTACTAAATAATACGACATAACATTTGCTGATATTTAAACTAAGATTATTAATATCACACCATTGGACAATGATATCATTGATGCAGTTAATATCAGCAAATATTTTCAATCACCAGCATACGCTAGAACGTTTCAGGATATGGAGATAATAAGGTCATTAATGTAGATATTGAACAGGAGTGGCCAAGGTTTGACCCTTGGGGAACCTCAGAACTCGATTCTTTCGAGGAAATCCCATTTAAGCACACCGAATTTGTTCTGTTTTCTAAATATGAAGAGAATAATCGCTAAGGCTTTGAGTTAGTCCAAAAGAGCTCATATATTTAGAGGAAAATATGTTCGACAGAAGAAGAAGCATGCAAATTATGTCAAGTAGATGAGGCCATCTACATATTCTGTGTCACTACGAGATTCTGGCAAGGACTAGATTACAAAGCTAGGATTTGCCGAAAAAAAAAAAAAACACAGAATGTTACACTCCAGACTCTCTATCAAATTTTCAAACAAAAGTTGTAGATCTTGAAAAAAAAATAGCTTTTGTTATAAAACTTTTTTTGTAGGACCTTTAGTTTTTATTTTATACGTGGAAGAATTGATAAATTCCCTTAGAAATAAACAATTATTTTTATAATCTACTTTATGTTGGCTGTGGAGACTTTTATTATTTATTTTTATGTCAAATAAAACGTCAAAGTGTGGTCACATTTAATACATTATTCGTAAACCCTTCCAGCTTCAAAAAATGAAAAAGACATTTTTCAATTTTAATTTTCCTTTCCTATTAAATTTCCAATCAAAAACTTATTTGATCGAATTTTTTTAGTACTTTTAGTGTTTTACAATGAAGGAGTAAAATGCTTGTAAATTGTGGCTTTAGAAGTAATGACAGTTTTCCATTGGTCAGTATTTTATCAACAATCAATACAAAGCAGTGAAATATTGACTTCACTAGAAATAAACCAACAGTTACAGATCTTTCACTGCTTGGCTGCTGAAAGGATTTTTTTATTACTTTCAGTGTTTTACAATCAAAGAGACTATCAAGATGTAGAAACAACATGAGGTACTTATCAGTTTATTTAATGAATATTAATAAACGAAAATAGAATTTAAAGTTACGCATTCTTCACTACCTATTGCTCATTCGACATCATGTAGAGAGGATCAAGGTGGCGACTGATATCGATAATCGATATTGTTCGTACTACTCTACGGAATTGAGGAGACAAACAACGAACTCCGTGAGGTTCGTGGTACAGCTGAGACAGTTCGTCAAAGGTTGCAAGAAGCTGGACTAAAACTGTAGACCAGCAGCTGAACCAAAATTATTCCCACGTCTCCGATTGGCCAGACTCCAATTTTATTTTTAAAGTAAATATGTTGTTTTTCTCTACATCCTGATGCATTCATTGATTACAAATTTTTTAAAATTTTATTCGTAGTACTAAAAATTTTTTTTGCAAAAATTACCCAATGACCAGTTTTTCTGCATCTCAGTGTATAATAAATATGTTTATAAAATATTCCCAAATAAGGGCTATCGACCATAAGTCTTTCTGACCTTGTTTTCTTCTTCTTTTTTGTCTTTATGGTACTTGAGATTTAGGTAGAGGAAAGAGGATGTAATGAGGATATACATATATTCAACTAAAGTTGGGTTTTTAAATTTAGGAGGGTATCTTGATTTTTGGGGATGCACAGTTGCTTGAGTAAGTTATAATTATTATCGCTTCATGCGAATTGCTCAGCTAGGAATCGAAGTCCATCATCAATTGGTAATATTTTTGTTGTTTGATAGAGAATGATATTGGAGTGATTATGGAATCTTGAATTCAAACTAAATTATCATTAAGGCTCTACCCATTGTATGCACAGTAGAAGAAAAGTGAGCAAACAACTTAAACCCCGCAAAACGATGATACAACAAACAATAACCCCGAAACGTACACAAACTCCGCCACACTATTCCCGCTTTTTATCCCTCGTCCACATTACGGAAACCCCCTGCATGATTTAATTTCCCTGGATCCGTTCCAGAGAAATTTTCGGTCGTGTGCAGGCTGCAGGCTCTCCTCCGTCTCGTCTCGCAATTGAATTACAAAAGCAAACCCGGCTCGTCCGTCCGTTCGTTCGTTCATTCGTTCCGCGGCGCTGGAGAATAATTCATCTCGCAATCTGTCTGTCTGAAAAGGAGGAGGATGATTCACTGCAGCGGTGCGGTGCAAAGCTGAAAAACGGCTTTTCACATATGAAATCGTAATCCCGCATTTTCTCTCCGTCTCTCCATTTCTCTTCCACGGGCTCGGTGTTGCGGATAAGAGCGTATTTATTTTTATCAGTAAATGTATCAGTGATTTAGTGGAGAAAAAAAATGAGTGGATTAAAGTGAGGCTCGAATTTAATCGGATCTGTCAACAGAGAGATTGTAAGTGCGCGAGGGTTGGTACTTTCAGGAGTTTCAGAACGTCGAGATTAGAGGTTTATGAAGAAGTAAACACGGGCTGTTTTCCACCACTTTTCATAAGCTGTTATTGAAAATATAAAACTTACAAACGTATATTCAATTTTCCCCAAATCTTAATCTGTTTCAGAATTATTACCGTGTAATCGAAACTAGTCGCAAATAAATAAAATTAAGTGAAATAATAACATAAAAGTGTCACAAGTAAATTAAGTCAGTAAGTGAAATCCTGATAATGTATTTTGCAAATAAAAAAAAAACACTTGTTCAATAGAAACTCAACTTTGTTTTATAAAACCTGTTAGACAAATATATTTACAAACAACTCGTACCGTAATTGAAGCACATTAATTAATTAAAGCTTTTTGTTTACATAACAATGATAAATCCAATCTAAAGAATTTTTTAGTTAAGCTTCGTAATTAAAAAACTCATATTAATCTGTGGTGGTGATGGCCATTTCGGTTTTTCGAACCTCATCGAACCACGACTAGTATGTTCCATGCAATACCTTCACAAATTGAAAGACTGTTATTCCTTACTTCACAATTTATTTTTATGTTAGATGTACATTTCGAGACACAAAGTGCTCATTATCAATAACAACTAAATTCTTAAATCTAAGTGCACGATATATAAAGTATATGGATTATTGGGAAAACACGTTGATTACACTAATTGGGTTGTCGGTATCTGCGGGTTGTAGGATGGATTAAGGTAGGGTGGTTGTCGGTGGGATTACATTCTTTGCGGGGTTCTTTTCGGGTAACAATTCCAATAATGGATTATCCAGTGGGCTAAGGTCGAAATTTAGTAAATTATTTTTATATTTAAACATTTCAATAGATTTAAGCATGTTTAATTTATTTAGATTTGATTGTTTTAAAAGCTTTATGTTGTTTACCGAAAATTTGTGTCCTGTTTCCATTGAGTGATGAAATTTAGAATAAATACTGCATTCACCGCAATCCTAAAATAATTTCCAAATACAAATTCCCTTTAGTTACACTTCACCAATTCATTAGCTCGTTTCATCCAGACAGTTAAAGAACCTATTGATTTATTGTTTTTTTTTAAATAACAATTAGTAATTTCAGACAGAGCAGAAAGACCGTTGGTCGATAGTCCAGACAGACTAACAAAAATAATTATATAGTTATTAAATATAAATGTATAATATAAAAGTAATTGTAATTGTCTGAATAAAGATGTTCTATATATATATCTTGGACTTCGAGGTTTAAGATTTTAGATTTCTTGGCAGAAATGGCTTATTTCATACATTTTTGTTTGATCATCGAATACTGACCAGCATTTTGTTTCTTTTAAGAAATCAGTGAAGCAGTAAAATGTTTGTAAATTGTGGCTTTAGAAGTAATGACAGTTTTCCATTGGCCAGTATTTTTTCAGCAATCAATGCAAAGCAGTGAAATGACGACAACTGATGAATTCAGTAGAAATAAACTACCAACCAGTTACAGATCGTTCATTGCCTAACTGCTGAAAAATACTACCAATGGAAAGTTATCATTACCAAAGCAAACATATTCTTGCTTCAATTTACCAATCACTGAAGCAAGAAAATGTCTTTGACTAATGGCTTTCATAAAGATACTTTTTTATTGGTCTGTATTTTTAAGCAATCAATGAAATGTCTGTAACTGGTGGCTTCAGTAATATTTAAGTAATAATAATTTCTTCGACTAATGGCTTTGGTAATGATTGGTCAGCAAACAATGACGCAGAGAATGGTAGCTTTAGAGTAATGATAGTTTTCTATTGGTCAATATTTTTATTTTCAGAAATCAATGAAAATATTGGACTTCGAGGTTTAAAATTTTAGATTTCTTGGCAGAAATGGCTTACTTAATACATTTTTGTTTGATAATTGAATACCGACCACTATTTTGTTTCTTTTCAGAAATCAATGAAGCAGTGAAATGTCTGTGAATGGTAGCTTTAGAAGTCATGATAGTTTTCCATTGGGCGGTATTTTTTCAACAATCAATGAAGCAGCCGTGAAATGTCGACAACCAGTTACTGCAGTAGAAATAATGTCTGTGTCTAATGGTTTGAGCTCTCCATTTGCCAGTATTTTTGTATAATTAGAAAAATGTCTGCAGTAGTAATAATAGTTGCGACTAATGGTTTTGGAAATTATAGTTGTCCATAGGTTAGTATTTCAGTAATCAATGAATAAATCGAATCAATTGAGAATATTGAATCGTATTTTGAATATTTTGATGCATTTGTTGGATATTTTATAGAAATACTTATTTACATTCAAGATTTGTAACGTTAATTAATGAAATAATAAGATCAATTCCGTACAGGAATAACGTGTACGTTATTAAATAACTTCACATTCTATTAAAAGAGCTGCTTAGACTGTGAAAATAACGTACAAGTTAAACTTAACATTTTTCTGTAAGGGAAAACCCCGAATGTGTCCCACTTTTTTGTAATCCATTTGCGAACATAAAAGGTGAAAAAATGTATTCTGTTGATTAACATCACAAAGGTTAAATCAAATAAAACGGGAGCAAAAACACTTACAGTTATTTATTGTAATCCTTTTATATTTGTATAGAAAGAGATCAGTTTTTTGTTTGCAGACCGGCTGCTCTAACCAACCAATTTGCGGGGGAATGGGAGCAGAACGGCCGATGTTTATTTCGTCTGTTTTGCGCGAGCGTGTACGATTTAAACGGGGAAACAGGGTCACACGACGATGAGTTGATTTCCATAAAGGAGATATATCGTAGCCCTCATTGTGTCCGTTTCTTTTACTTCTTCTTTCTCACGACTCGCGAGCTCGCGCTGCCGACAAATGAGAGGACGAACGATGAGGAGAAAGAGAGAGAGGAAAGGAACACAGAAATGAATCCACTTTGTCCGCCTCGGGAGAAGACCTCATTATAACGCGTGATTTATTTATTGAAATTATATAGTATCAATTGTGTGTTAAGTCTTTGTTTTGTAGAAGGAAGTAATTAAGTTATTATAGGATTGATTTTGTGCATGAGACACAATTTGAGTTGAGACAGTTTATATAGAGCAATATGTATTCTCTACTAACTGTGATTAACTAATAGCTAAAGCTCATATAGCACTATATGAGAAAAATGACTCCAGTAACCGCAAACTTAAGCCATTTTTTTATTGATAATTGGGGGTTTATGACCCTAACCGCAATTTACCTAACCTGTGCTGGGCAGATGATTTGCACGGCCGCAATAAGCTATTTGTCGAGGGATACTTTTATTGGAGATTATGATTTATGGTGTTATATAAGTATATACATTTATTACAAATTTGAAGTCATTTTTTCGAGCAATACTAAATAATTTAAATATGCTTTTCTATGGTAACAAATTTAGTTGGAGACCAGTTAGTCGCTATGTAAATTTAATAACGTTTATACCCAGAATTACGACCTACGGCTTATTATCAGTGCAGAAGATATCTATCGGCCAAAAATGATAACTACTATCGAATACAAACTTTAATCATATTATTTGAAAAAAATATAGCAAATCGCCATCTTTAACCTAATCAGAATTTTTTTATAGATTTTTTGTTGCCAACCTCAGAGAGAGATTGAGACTCGGTATATGTAATATTTAGTTAACGAAGGATGAGAACTGTATTAAACAAATATTAATATATTTTGTCAAGTAAAATTTAGATAAAAATTAAAACAAATATTTTTTTGTTTTGGTTGTGGGAGGGGAAAATCAATTTACGGACTTAATGTCGGATTCCTCTCGGTTTAAAACCGAAAGACTACCTACTAAAAACCCTTCCCACTTACCGGCGTCGACTCTGTATATTGGCACCTACAAAACAAATTATTATTTAATAAAATCCTGGTAATAATTTTAAAACAAAATTCCGTCTTCAGGTTGTCCGCAGCCATTCTTGCGGTAGCCAAGCGAATAACAATTACTTTTTATTAATTGCCTTCAATAAATCTTTTCCTAATTAATTATCTAAATTCCATTCTTTACAAACCCGAGACTCAGCAGGCCAGGTGCAGTTTCAAAACTTAATACAATTACAATCAGCGCAGCCGGCAAAAAACCCTTCGTTAGTTGATCGAGGTGTATCAACAGTTACCTAATGAAATTGCCAATTAGTCTGGCGCCTTCCCGCGTGGACAGTTTGATCAGCGGATTTACTGCACCAGAGTATCATTATCTTCATAGGAGCAAAGAACAACAAGAAACAAACAAAAAGCGATGCAATTCAGAGGTTGACGTGTTAATCGAATTTAGAGGCGGATAGTGGTAATCCCCCTACCTGCAGACAGCACTTGTTTATTGGATAAGCTTAATGGACGCCGGAATCACCTCTTAATTGACGCGGAGTGAAGAAATGAAATAAAATTTACATAATTGTTGCTTTGTTTTTTTTTGTAATATTAGGTGGATTTTGTGTTGTGTAATTAACTAATTTAAAAAGAGATGAATTAATTCATTAAAGAGGTAAGTTAAATCTTGTTTATACACACTAAGCAAAATTTAACTAATAACTTAATAAAATACTTTAACTTTAAATAGAAAAGAGTATTTACTCACTTGGTCACAGTTATTTAATAAATTAAATAAAAATGATTTAGTTTTTGTGAAAAAAAAAAATAGTTGTGCAAACAAAATTAAAGTAAATTAAATAAAAATTTGAAAATAATTAATAAGATAATTACTTAATTAGACTTAACTTATTAATTATTTTCAAATTTTTATTTAATTTACTTTAATTTTAATGAAACGTTCAGTCACCATTCATCTAGCGTATGGATAACTAGTGATTCTCGGTCGTCTACCTTGTAGACCCAAATCGTTGACGATGCCACTTGAAATTAGGCAAAAGATGGCGCTTGCGTCGTCTTTAATTAATTATGATTAATATCGGGTATATAACTCCAGTACAATTTCAGTTCAGTCGCCTTCATCAAGGCATTGCACATGGAACACACTAGTCTGATGAGGTTCGAAAAACCGAAATGGCCATCACTAGTTATCCATACGCTAGATGAATGGTGACTGAACGTTTCATTAAATGTGAATTTCGTTTCCTTGTTTGCTTAAACAGGACAAGTTCGCCTTACTTTAATTTTGTTTGCACAACTATTTTTTTTATTCAGTAACTATAGTTTCGACTACATTACCGTGTTATTATTAAATTAAGAGTTTGATTAAGTTTTATTAAGTTATAATAGACCATGTATAATCATATGGAAGCCTTGACAATTAAGAAAAAAAAACTTATCTCTTTGATAAATTAATTCATCGTGGTTAATTATTTTAAAAATTAATACAAATTGTTTTTTTAGTTATTAGTAAGAAATTAATCAATATTTGAATTAGCTCAATAATAATAATAATCAGATAACAATTACACGTGACTGGACCTACTACACGCGAACGAACAACCACTACAATCAATATGGATTATGAAACAGAAAAAAATGCAAGCTTGGATTGGAAAAGCACTACATGGGCGACACTCAAAAGATCTCAGCCCTAACTTTGTTGATCAGAATGAGTCGAACAAATGACTGACTCAGGCAGACGTGTTCATTGAAACGAAGGGCTTCATCATCGCAATCCAAGACCAAATCATAGCTACCAAGAACTACCGCAAATTTATACTAACATCTGCAGACAATGCCAGAATGTATTAGAAACCATCGAATACATCACTGCTGCATGTCCAATATTAGCACCTAGAAGCTACATGCAAAGACCCGACTAGGTCGCTAGAATTAAACATCAAAAATAGCTATATTACACACATTAAATACTGATACAAAGCCATATTATGTATACCAACCGGCCAACGTCTTTGAAAATGATACACATAAGTTATTCTGTAACCGAAGCATAATAACATTCTCTGTTATGCTTCGGTTACAGAATAATTGTAATAGGCTAAACATCTCGGACAGATGTAACATACTTTGCAGATATCGCCATTCCAAATACCCATAACATGTAGCCTGCATGTTATGCAACTATCTACAGTATTTGCCTCCTTTAATATAAATTTGCGGTAGTTCTTGGTAGCTATGATTTGGTCTTGAATCGCGATCATGAAGCCCTTCGTTTCAATGAACACGTCCGCCTGAGTCAGCCATTTGTTCGACGCATTCTGATCAGTGTCAGGAAAAAAAATCACAAGTACAAACCCCTAGCAGACGAAATTAGGAATGTGTAGAAACATTAAGAGGTATATATATTACCAATTGTAATATCATATCATCAACAGGAATAATATCGAAGAAACTAATAAAACTAAAGCTGTCTCCACTTACATTCATTCAGCTCCAAAGGTCTGTTATACTAAACACCATGGCAATAGTTCGTTCACACCTCAATCTGCCTCTATACACTGATGGCTTGCTTTAAACCGTGATCATTTACTGACCGTTAATTAAAGGAACGTGCTGAATCAAATAATAATAGTTTAAGCAAAACCATCGAAGAAGCAGTCAAAACAACAAATGATAACCTCACGTCATAGCAAGCGAAATGTTAAATGACAAATACCTAGCAGTTCTACAAGAGCCGAATGTTGATAAAAGAAGGCTCATTACTGTGACTTAAAAAGGGCAGTTGTTTCCGGAAACAGAAGGGTTCATAATTGCAATAAAGGATCGAGTTATCAGAAGTAGAAACAATGAACGTGTAATTATAAAAAATAATATTATCCATAAATATCGTAAGTGTGGCAAACAAGGAGAGCACATGACAGCCGGATGTAAAGCTCTTGCAGAGAATGCATATTTAGGTAGACACAATCAGGTGGCAAAAATAATTCATGTAGAACTAGATAAAAAACACAAACTAGACAACCCACCTCCATACTACAAATACTCTACTGAGTCAGTTTTAGAGTCACCGAAGCATGCTGGGATCGAACAGTAATAACTGACAGATCAATTGATTTAGTATCTGGCCATCATATTTATTGTCAAAAATTGACAAGAAAGCATTGATTGATATTGGATGTCCTTTAACACATAACCTGTCAGAAACAGAGATTGAGAAATGCTCGAAATATGAAAACCTCGCCATAGAAATGAAAAACATCCGGAAACTTTAAATTATCGAAATAATCCCACTCATAATTTCTGTACCACCTGTCCAATATTATACAAAACAAGTGTTAATCTCCAAACTTGCCATATAACAAAAACATTTCTCAGACAAAACACATAATACCAGAATATATAATCGGTATAAATGGGATATGATGAACTTCATCTCCATCCACCGAGCCGAACCCAAAAGTCGTACGTGTATTATCGATTAATTTGTTTCACGTTCAACTGAGAAAGCGTCCGCTTTAATAATAATAATATTTATGAAGAAATATATCGAGAAAATATACAAAATAAATAATAAAAAAATATCTTTATTAATGTAACATTTATACATAGTTTAAATAATTATTTACAATGTATTTGTAGAGTTATGCTCACATATAATAATAATAATATAAGATTTATTGTTCAACAGGAAACCCAATTACAGAACAATACGAGATATCAACAGAAAAATATACATAAACACAAATGAAATAAGAGTAAAAAAGGACAACGTTATATTTTGAGTGACGATGGATATATACATGTAGCATTTAAATGAAAATGTCTTTGTAATACTCTTCTGAGCACTTGCATACTTGCAACTGGTGAACGTTGCAGGACATTTGAGTTGGAGGTCGTTAATCTTAACGTGGAGGCAAATCTTGTGTTTTGCAGGCACGTTAAATGGCACTTGAGCTAGGATATCCGGGCAGTCGATTCTCCCATCGATTAACTTCTTCATAAATCTCGAACAGCACAGAATTCTTCTAGAGACAAGAGAATCCATGTCATGACGTTGAAGAAGTTCGTCTTGCGGCGTTCCAGTAGTAGGATATACCTGATCAGCTCTAAATGAAAGAAACGGCCGACAAAATATAATTTATATCTATCGACCGGTGGTCTTTCCGCCTCTAAAATAATAATAAAACGCATCAAGGCTACGATTTTACGCCTAATGCGTGCAGTGGTTTTTACAAAATGTGTGTGTTTATTTTATTCCAACTTTGATTTTTCAACCTATCGGTAAACGTCTGAACTACTAGGAGTTATTCCAAATAAAAATGACGGCGTCGTATTAAATTTGTTCTCATTGACAATTTTATAGGATTAAGAAGCATACAAATAATAATATTATGAATGTGTTAAATATGGATATTAAGAGGAAGACTTTCCACGTTTTTCAGATATATTTAATATAGATTAAATGTACTTTTGTAAATTAAATTAATTTTTGAAAAATTATTTTTTTCATTTTTTTGATTTTAAAAAATAAAAATTAGCTGATGCCATTCATCAGTAAATAAGCTATTTAATGTTTATTTTTTTCATGATTGTATAACATTGTTAATCCCTTAAAACGGAAACATATTGGGGATCGCAGCCTTAATAAATATCCTATTTTTTATTGAGGTGGAATATATAGAATTGTACAGTATAAAATTAAATAATTATCATACCTTTCTCTACTACTTGTATTCATAGTATGCGAAATATATCTACCTAATAAAAAAATTGTAGAGAAAGGGATAACAATTCTTAAGTTTTATAAAATATGCTGTGGATTAATATTGCTGTGAATAATCTGGAGAATGGAAACACGAGAACGAAAGCACTTTAAAAAGTTACGTGAACTTTACTTGAGGTATAAAAGAGGGCGCGGCATACAGCAGCGAACAATGAAGCCAGAAAAAAAGATGAATTATTTTATCAAGGAGATAACTTACATCTTGTGTAGAATGTAGTTTAATTTAAATTTAAAAAAAGATAAATACTTTTTATTTTGATTCATAAGAAAATAATCAATGTCTAAATTTGTTCATATTAAAACACATTAATAAATACATTGGTTGATATTATAATGAATACTCTGGAGAATGGAAACGGGTGAATAAAAGCACCTGAAAATGTATGCGAACTATACGCGAGATATAAAAGAGAACGTAAGCGCGACAGTCAGTAGCAAACTTCAATAAAAACACTTGGTTAATTCCTTACTTCACAATTTTGTAGTAAATTGTGAAGTAAGGAATTAACTAAGTGTTTTTATTCAAGTTACATCACTTCACGTTATACTCAAACCAAATATACAGTAGCAAACAGCTGAGCCGAAAAAAAAAACAAGATAAATTAATCTATTAAAGAGATAAGTTAAATTTTATGTTGTATATAGTTAACTAACTTTTAAAAATTAATTCAAAAATAATATTTATATAACATCTTTATTTCTGCAGACTATTCTATATAAAATAAATTATCAACAGAATTCGTACACAATCGTTGTTTATCACTTTATATAATAGAGTGACCAACAATGATTGTAGATTAATAGGTAGCAAATACGCATGTTGATACAATTGATCATACGAAAAGAAATCCTCCAGATTGACATTCTCGGTTGATAGATATACGGTCAACGCGTATTGTTATTTAGGGGCTGGGCAACATATTTTGTGACGTCACTGCAGCCCTTTGTTAAAGATTCTATTTAACGTTTGATTTACGGTTATTTTAAAACAGCGAAAATCAGGCGCAAAACTTGTTTATATTTATCAGATTTGTAGACCTATTCATTCGTCTATGTTTATGAGGTTTCGTAAATTTATATATACAATACAATCATCTTTATTGAGGTTTTTTTTATATATATATATTGTTAAATACAATATAGTTTATTTTATTATTTCTAAAATGGCTATCGACCATCGGTCTTTCAGCCAAAGTAAATTTATTTATATCGTATCATAAATTTAAATTAAAATCAAAAGTTGGTAAATATTTAGGACTTCATCTGCTGTTACTGTATGTAACACCGGTATAATTAATTTCTATTGCAGATTTCCAAAAAAATAATAAAGGCTATGCTTAAATGAGTTCATAATAGCCAAAGAAAAAATAATAATGATCGAACATTGTGACCCCTCCATGCTGTATTCCGGGTGTTGACTCGGTGGACGCAACATAAGAAATGACATTTAAATTTCTAAGTGTTCTAATATTGGCTTGAAAAAATAATGTTGGCTCGGGAGGGTGTTTAAAAGACGCACGGGAAATAGTCCTTATTTTGTGCAACTACCCCGAGAATCATCCCTCCAAGATTTATAATTTTTTCATCAGTCGAATTATATTAAAGAAATCCTCGGTAAAAATATTAATAAACACATAATGTTTGCCTTTATAAAAAAATACAAATTGTCTATAAAATAAATAGGCATAGTCAACACCCGGTATATGTAACAAATACTAGTTGGACAGATGATTTTTAGCTGAATTAATGATCTTTGAAAACGCATGTATTTAAAAGCAATTAACTATTCAGTCAACAGTTTAAACGTACAACTTTGTTATACATTTTAATTAAATTTTAATAAATGAAACTTTTTACATTTTTGGCTGATTTTTTGTTTGTTATTCACTACAGTTTCGACAATCACTTTTGTTTTGATAATGCCAAGGTTGTCGGAATAGCAGTAAAAAATCCAAATAAACAATCCATTTTATACAAAATAAAAAGTGTTACATTTATTAAATATAAAAAATGACAATTCCGTTAAAGAATTACCAATGAATTTTGATTATTACATATTTTTAACTCATTTAATTTTATATTTATCCTAACTATCCATAATGTAAAAACATTACCACTAAATTTCCACCACATATAAACTGTAATGATAAACGTTATGGCGCTATGAACTTTATTAGGATTAGAACCAATTATAATTTTACAAATCATCTACCAGCGTCGATAAACAAAACTAAGTTATTAGAAAGGTGTTTCGCTTCTCTCCGTTCCGTGTAATAATAATTTCATACCTCGCTCTCCTCTTCCCTCATCTCCCTTGCTCTCTCTCCCTCTCTCTTTCTCTCGGAAGTTAACGTGTAATTTTCTCGATTTAATGCACTTCCCTTAACTGCCCATAAATCATCCTCTCTTTCCCACTCGCCATTCAACGCGACTCACTAAATCCGCAGACCATCTCGTGAACTCAATCAAACGCTTAATGCGTTTTCATATTGAAAAATATTTCGCTTGGGACGTCGTAAACTGGGAGTTTAATAATGCAGATGTCCAATACTTAACATACTTTAATAGCGGGATAGAGAAGCAATTAAATATTTTTTATTTTATTTTGAATGGTGTTTGTTTGCGCGATTAATTTTATTGAGGAACTTTTCTTATTTCAATAAAGTATACATAGAAAAAGGGATGCTGATTTTTTGGCACGTAATTTAAAACTATTATCCACGATTTCTATATAAAACAATATGGGCTATTCCATAAGGGATAAGTTAATTTTAACGTAAACATTATTGAATAAATGCATATTATATGTATATATCTATTTAAAATGCAGCTTAGATTGTAAACTGATACAAACTGATGCAAAATAACGTACATGTTAAACTTAACTTTTCCCTTACAGAATAGCCCCCAATATCACACCAGAAGTATTATGATAGCTATAAATCACGAGTGATAAATTAAAGGCTCCAGAATTAATAACGAGAATATGTACTTGCATTTTTTTTTTAATTTTAGGTAGAAAAATATAGGCTTTATTAAAAAAAAAACATTAAATTATTACATATTCACTAGTTCTTGTTAGAATAAAAAAAAATGAAGATATAATGAAATTAATAGGTATTTTAATGAAGAATTTAGTGAAATCATTAAAATTTTCATTAAGCACGTTTTTGTTGCTAAAAATATACATTAAAAATTGACATAAAATTGACAGATTTTCATTATTTTTGTTATAATTATTTTCTATAAAACCTAATTATAACACTCCATTTTAATTTATCTGGTGAAAATCCTGCATGCTTTAAGCTTACTTTTACGTATAATACAATATTGTTCATTGATCACAACCGCAATGTAATTCGAATTACCAACTGCCAATAATTATATAGCCATCTCTTTCTACTAAACCGCATCCTTAAGTATAATACAATACATTTTATATAATATTCTTACTAACTAAATGGCTATCAAACATCGGTCTTTCAGTCAAGATTTATTTATTTAGTGTGCTTTTTAACAATAATTTAAATGGAATTTTCTGCAGGAGAAAATTTAATGTATAATCTGATTACCTAAATTAAACTTAACTCAAGATTTATATGTCACGCTGCAATATCGTAAATAATGATTAATTTACGATATTGCATCTGACAATAGCGTGACTGCCATTTTAATAGCTGTCGAAATAAACAAATTGATTGCCGGTTGTAAAATTTCCCTACGTTATTTTCTATTAAACTTGCTTTTGCTAATACATTGCTTAGTGATATATTCTGTGAAGCAAACGGTTATATTTTATTTTTATTTTATATTATATAACTACGTCGGGAAATATTATGATCTTAAAAATGAATATTTTTGTTTTTCTTGTATTCAACAGTAGAGTTGAGCATTATTATCTTAATATTAATAATGTTTTATTGGACCAGTTTAAGATTCAATACACGAAATAGATTTTTAATTTTATTTATAAGTTTTTGTAAAGAAATGGAAATAAAATGGAGATTTCGTAAATAAATAAATAAACTGTATAAAAATGAGTGGAGATATAATTTGCACTATATCACGACGAATAGGTGGCCAATAAAACAACTTCTTCATCTGAAACTATGTTGTATTGGAGTCGTGTATAAAGTATAGTATTTCACATAATCACATGGACCATAAATAATAAACAATTTACTCCAATCCTCTACGGTTCGTTCCGCAATCTTTGTCTCTCATTATTTAAGGCTACCATAATGCGGTAGCAGACAGAACTAGACATGATTCGAATACTTTGAGATTCGATTCGAGGATTTCAATCATTTTAAAAGTTTTGAATGCAGGATTTGAATCATTTTAAATAATTTTAATGAATTTCAATAATGATTTTAATCATTTTAAATAATTCGAATAAAGGATTTGACTCATTTTAAATGAATCGAATCCAGGATTTAAATCATTTTAAAGGATTAGAATCGAGGATTTGAATCATTCTAAAAGTTTCAAAACGAGGATTTAAATCATTTTAATGAATTAGAATAAAGAATTTTAATCATTTTAAAGAATTCGAATAAAGGATTTGAATCATTTTAAAGAATTCGAATAAAGGATTTGAATCATTTTAAACGATTAGAAATCATTTTAATGAATTTGAAGAAATGATTTTAATCATTTTAAAGAATTCGAATAAATGATTTTAATCATTTTAAAGAATTCGAATAAAGGATTTGACTTATTTTAAATGAATCGAATCCAGGATTTAAATCATTTTAAAGGATTAGAATCGAGGATTTGAATCATTTTAAAGGTTTCAAAACGAGGATTTAAACCATTTTAATGAATTAGAATAAAGAATTTTAATCATTTTAAAGAATTCGAATAAAGGATTTGAATCATTTTAGAGGATTAGAATCCAGGGTTTGAATCATTTTAAAGGTTTTGAATCAAAAATTTGAATCATTGTAAAAGATTCAAATCC
Source organism: Philonthus spinipes (assembly GCA_963082785.1). Taxonomy (NCBI): domain Eukaryota; kingdom Metazoa; phylum Arthropoda; class Insecta; order Coleoptera; family Staphylinidae; genus Philonthus; species Philonthus spinipes. The sequence continues at coordinate 13,311,598 of OY720304.1, forward strand.
AAGATTTAAATCATGTTAATGAATTTCGAATAAGGGATATAAATCATTTTAAAGGATCCGAACACAATATTCGATTACTTTTACAACAAAGGATTTATGATTTGGATTCGTAACATAAATCACGAAAAAATCATATTCGAATCATAAAAGTTATGGTTCGTTTTTTTTTTTTGTAAAGATTCCAATTATTTAATATTTGTGAAAATAAAACTTCTACACTTCACTACAAAATTATAAGGATTTATTTAGTCAACTATTTTTAAACCAGCCTCAGTTTTAATTCTTTCAAAATAAAAACAATGGAATTAAAGTAAATATGATAGAATCTTCACCTGATGATGCTACTGTGTAGTGAAACAATTGCTGTGAGACAATAATAATAATTTTAAAACTAAAAAAATAAAAATAAAAGTGAAGTAAGGAATTTTTATATATATATATATATATAATGATCTTAATTGAGGGTTTTTTATATACATTGTTAAATACAATATAGTTTATTTTATTACTTCTAAAATGGCTATCGACCATCGGTGTTTCAGCCATGGAAATTTTATTTTCACCTATATTATTATACAACACTTCATATTACTGAACCCACGTTATTCAGAGTTAGAATTATTTGTGAGGATTTTAATCTAAGCGTTTAATATATTTTATTATGTATGTAAATATGTAATGGACATAAAGTTAATTTAATATTATTATTACCTATGAGAAAGTTATTTATTTATAGATATTCAAATGAAGTGATAAAATTATTACATTTATTTCCCCTCGTAAATAAAGCGCGTATAAATATTTTATAAAGCCCGGAAAGGCGAGAAGAAAAAGGTAATAATTTATAAACGGAATTTATCGCACCTCTCGTCCTTTTCGCTTTACATCATTTTCGGTGTGTGAAATTGAGATTTTTCAAGTCCCGACCCTAGCGCGTCTTGTAAATATTTTACGAACGGCACGCGCCTCTCCGCAAACAACACTGTACCCTTGTTTTCCCCGCATAAATGATGAAAATTGTTGGTATTTTCCGTTTAGTCGCGCCGGATTTATTTCGACCCTTTGTATTAAAAGGGAACGATTCCGGCGGATTATTTCGCATTAAGCAGCTCGTTAAATGGAATAAATGCGTTTTAAATTTTACAATTGGTGCTTACAAACGAAATGAGATTCTAAACTAGTATTTAAATTACTTACTTAATTAATTATGGAATATGATAATAGAAACAGAGTATTTATTAACTTAGCCACAGTTATTTAAAAAATATTATACTTTTTTTTTTCATTTAATTTGACAGAATATGTTTTAATGGAATATTTATTTTATTAAATAAAACACTTTTTCACTTTGTTTGTATAACTTATTATTTCGAGACTATAGTCACTAAAATAAAATAATAAACTGAAAATGAATAACCAAGTGAAAGCCTTAATAATCAACAAATCAAAAAGGAATATTTATTATTAAAAATAATCGAAAATTATTAATAGTTATATTGTTAAAGTAATAACAAAATGTAAATTTTTGTTGTCATATTGTCTGAATAAAAATGTTTGTATATACATATTTATTTAAACGTATGTATTAAGTAAAAAAAACAGTCTAAAATCAGATATTAAACTATTTGTAAGAATAAACATCACATTAGTTAGAAAATATTTTAATTATTACATACTACGAATAACCAAATCATTATTATATCCACGAACACAACACCTTGATACTTTTGTAAATATGCCAATGAATCTAACACACCATAATAAAATTAACATTTTCAAAGCGGAATTAGACAATTCAAGACGTGATTCCTGTACATTCGTGAACAAAGAAATAAAAGTATATCCTATTTTATGCTTCAATGTTGACGATTCTATATGTGCTTAAATAAACATTCTTTCTTATGAGTGAATCAATCCACTATCTTTGTTATTTATTCGAAAAGAATACACGATGTTTGTTGTTTAACCCTTTGATGTCGGATTTTATTTTTTATTAAATCAGTTATTTAAATTAAATCAAAATTAATTTACTCAACTGAATAATTAATTAATGATTATCTCTTTGGCTAATGCAACTTTTTTACTTACATTATGTAAGTACATTAAAAAGAATAAACGTCCACTGGAACACATTTTGTTTTATTTCAATAACAAATTCGAATAAGAAATATTATTATTATTTTATATTACTTTCATTTCTATTTTAGTGTTAAGCCATTGATAATTGTCACATAGTGTCCGAAATGTACATCTGTTAACAAATATAGTGAAGAAAGAATTCTAAGTGTTTTTATTCAAAACAACGTTGTCTCATAACAAAAAATTATAATTGGAGACATCTAAGTTGTTTTTTTTTATTCGAATAAGAAATATTATTATTATTTTAAACAGAAAACAGTATTCATTCACTTGGTCACAGTTATTTAAATATATTAAATAAAAATGATTTGAAAATAATTAATAAATTATTTTCACATTTAGCTCTGTGACTATTGACTTACCTACGTAAGTACGTTAAACAAATGCACATTAAAACAACTACTTCCCGGGCAAATACCCACGCCGGACATTGAATTACATAATGTACACCTGCTGCTGCATATCAACAAATATTGAATAATGCAACAAATTTTTTTTTTTTTGATCCGAGAAATTTTTTTATGTAAAAACAGGTGTACATTATGTAATTCAATGTCCGGCGTGGGTATTTGCCCGGGAAGTAGTTGTTTTAATGTGCATTTGTTTAACGTACTTACGTAGGTAAGTCAATAGTCACAGAGCTAAATGTGAAAATAATTTATTAATTATTTTCAAATCATTTTTATTTAATATTATTATTTTATATTACTTTTATTTCTGTTTTAATGTTAAGCCTGGTAAGTGTAGTAAGCTTTTATACAACACTTTAAAGAGAGAGAGAAAAAAACAAAACAAAACAACGAGTATCAACTATTGATAATGGTCACTTAGTGTCCGAAATGTACATCTAACAAATATAATGAAGAAAGGATTCTAAGTGTTTTTATTCAAAACAACGTTGTCTCATAACAAAAATTTATAATTGGAAACTTCTAAGTTGTTTATGAGGGTGGCAAATGTCAAAAATAAAAAGAATAAATGAATAAAAGAAAATATTTTTAATTTAGAACATAAAAACAATGTGTCAAATCATAAAAATTCTATTAGATTATTGAAAACATCGTTTCGTCGAATAAAGACGTCCTCGAACGTAACCACGGGGGACAATCGTTTTATATCCATCCTGACAAAGCATTAAATCGACTGACGCTGGTTTACAGTGGTAACGCGATTACGTTGTGACAGGTACAAATTTTCGAAACAGGTCTTCCTCCTCGGGCGCGCTAATCGCCTTTGGTCGGGCGAGAAGAGAAGACGACGCGCGACGATAAATGTCGTCGCTTGAATATAAATCGCCGTCGATTGGGTGGCGCTTCTAATTTTAACCGCTCGACGAAAATAGCGCCCTTTTTGAATGCCACGGATGTTTTCACTAGTTCGGGAAATGCTTGTGCTCCACTATCTATTTCAGTAGACACGCGGATATTTATAGGTAAACACACGAGGATCGTCCAGTACGTAACTTCATATATTTTTTTAATGCTAATAATCATTAACACAAACATGATTGCGAATATGAAATTTTATAATTGGATGATGTAAAACACTTGTTTTGGTCCACAATTTTATTACCAGGGAAATACGTCGCCGAAGTGTACGAATCGATGAAAATAGGCACTACAAGGGTGGTAATACATACATAATACATACATTAAAATATAAATACAATTGGATTTTACCACGCGTTAGGCTGTAAACATTCATTTCTCGAAATTAAAAAAAAAATTACATAACTGTACGAAAGATACAAATCCGCCAACATTTTCAAACGGATGAATAATCATATCGTTAATCTCTTAAACGAGCAATCCGATTTAGTGTACACATCGCTTTTCAAAATTTTGTAATATTTTAATCTATTTACCTGTTGACCTTAAACTAATTCCTAAACTCACTATAATTTTTACCTGTATATATATAACTTTTTTATAATCTGAGGCATTTGATAATGACTGTCAAAAATCGAAACTTAAGTCGTGAATTTATGTATTTGTTTATGAATACATACATTAAATAATTGTGGTAAAAAATATAGTAAGAGTTTATTTATTATTCAATACAATTTCTATAAATATAAAAGAGTATTCATTCACTTGGTCACAGTTATTTAAATAAATTAAATAAAAATGAATTTGAAAATAATTAATAAATTATATATTAATATAATTAATTTGAAAATAATTAATAAATTATATATTAATATAATTAATTTGAAAATAATTAATAAATTATATATTAATATAATTAATAAGTTAATTAACATAAGTAATATTAATTACTTACGTTACGTAAGTACGTTAAATAAATGCACATTAAAACAACTACTTTCCGGGCAAATACCCATGCCGAACATTGAATTACATAATGTACACCTGCTGATGCATATCAATAAAATATTGCATAATGCAACAAATTTTGATCCGAGAAAAATGTAATGCAAAAACAAACAAAATGAACGTTACTTAATATAAGGCCATCTACAGACACGTGTTTCGGGATCAATCTCTCGTCAGTACAGCTATGCCTTACATAATTTTAAGATTTTAAAATAAATCAATTAAGTCACAGAGCTAAATGTGGAAATAATTTATTAATTATTTTCACATCATTTTTATTTAATTTAATACAATTTCTGTCTATTACAAGAATACAATTATAAGTCACATATATCGACTACTACAATCCTTGGAAAGTGATTCTAATTCCAAAAATAAAAAAAATATTAAGTTTATTTTAATATGTCTAATGTTTTTCCTTTATACCGTTAGTTAATGTTTAATGTCTGTTTCTATATTTTTCGCTCTATGTTTTTCTGTCTTTAATTAATTGCTTAAGGTTGCGGTTTAGTAGAAAGAAATAGCTATATAGAAAATGGAAATAATCGTTTAAAAAAAGAGACATTCTTTTGGATTTAATAATATGAATATGTATTTACATTTTTAGTAGTATCAATCCAAATAAAAAAATAAATCGTTAATTTTCGTGTATTACGTCAATTTACTAGTTCAAGTTAGAAAAGAAAATTGTAAGATATAATGAAATTAATAGGTCATGTCTGCTAAGTTATTTCAATGCAGAATTTAGTGAAATCCTTTAAATTTTTATTGCACAAGTTTTTATTCGCAAAAATATATTTTGAAATTTGCTATAAATTTGATCAATTTTCATTGTTTTTCATAATTGTTTTTCACACAAACTAAACATTTAAATAATTTTTAATTCATCTGATGAAATTCCTGCTTATTTTAAGATTACTTTAATGTATAATATAATATTGTTCATTGATCACAACAGCTATCTAACTCGAATTAGTGATTGTGGATATTTATATAGCTATCTCTTTCGTCTAAACCGCAGCCTTAATGTCTTTCCGTCTATGTCCCTTTTCTGCTTCTTTTCTAATTCTGTCATTCAATGTTTTTCTGTTGTCAGGTAGTTTCTTCCTTATATGAATTCTTCTTGCTATTCTAGGTCCTATCTGTAAGTTTTTTTCTGTACGTATTATTCCTTATTTTATCTCTTCTCGTCTTATTTTCAATTCTCCTTAAAAATCTCATATCTATTGCATTAATTTTCGTTTTGCGTTTTTCTGTCATGGTCCATGCTTCGCCGCTATATATTGTCATATCTCATCACTTTTTTTCACTATTTCCGCTTTTATATTTTTAGTTATTTCTTTTCTACTAAAGAATGTAGTCTTTATCATATTGAATATTTTCCCGCTTTTCCCAATCTGTCATTTATTTCTTCGTCAATCTTCGCAATATCTTGTATTATTATTTCTAAGTACTTCTACCAGTTTGATCTGTTTTCCGTGTAATTCTTGTGTTTGTATTTTGTTTTCTCTAGATATTATCATTGTTTATGTTTTAATTAATTTCTATAAAATGATATATACAACCAGTTTGTTCGATTTAGTGTGCTACAATCGAACAAACTGGTTGTATATTTTATAGTTTAACTTTATTTATATAGTTTTAAATGATTACTAATTTGTAACGAAACCTATAAATTTTGCATTGTTGTCATATCTAATACATCACGAAACAAAATTGCTTTAAACATCAATTCGAATAAAATGTCGAATAAAAACTCTTCTCTAATTACATTATTTTTTTCTATCATCATCCATTTCAGTAATTATTTCCGCAATTATAACAGCATTAACGCCATTAGCACCTGTTGAAAAGTGCATTACATGAGACACATAAACAAACGGTCTAACTATATGCAAATAAACGCGCTTTGTCCACTCGTGGAAAACGAAAAACGCGTTCTTCATCTAATCAGACGGCGGACGGCTTAATTAAGGATACCGGATTCCAAATTCCGAACACGCCCGGCTAATTTGTAAATCCATTTGTAGAAGTACTCTCCTTATCAGCACTAATTGAATTTTAATTAGATTTAGTTGTTGATATGGACAGCGATTATCGTTGTAAATTCTGTAACGGCCGGTTGATTCGAGAATTCGTTGGGGATTTCGATTTACTAAATATTTAGGATTGGGGAATTCAATTTTACGATTATTTTACGTTCCCACATATTTAATATCCCTATATATTTAATGCGGGAAAAGTATATTTTCATTGCAGAGTTTAAATATAAATCACACAATTGACACGAAATATTTTTACAATAATAATAAAAATTGTTGTGTTCAGTTCTCGTACTATTTTCAACTAATTTCATTGTCGTGCTTTTGTTTTATTTTGTTGATAGATGTATAATATTATATTCATATTTATTACTAAAATATGATCCATTAATGTTTAGACAACCTTTTAATTTATTTAATTGGTAGGTACAGGGTTATTATAAATAATGGACCAATTTTTATAAAATCGTATTTATTAAAGCACAAATCAAAAATTAACAAGCTTTGTAGCCATTATAAGAGGGATTTTCAAAGTTTAAAGGAATTTAAAAAAAATGGGTTCATCATTTATAATAACCCAGTATTTTGTTCATATTTTTTTTACTAAAATATGAATCATGTTAGAAATATTAATAAAATTTACAAAAAAATAAGAATAATATAAAATTACATAATGTAATACTCAGAAATAAAGATTTTCAATATATAAGAATAATATTTTAAGTTATGAGAAATGTGAAGACGTATTGTTATTCAAGTTCAGTTGTGCCTTGTCAAAAATGGTAAAATATTCATACCAAATGGAATATTTCGACTATTAATAATATATATTTTTTATTTACGGTATCTCCTTTTTACAAAACATATGCAACAAAAATCAATATTACAACTAAATATATAAATATATGTAAATGATATTCAAACTGAAATATAATTATAAACTGACAGTGAATAATACTAATATTTAAATTGGTCATAACAAAAGTATTAATTATTATAATTTTTTCTTGGATTTTGAAGGCGTTCTCTCAGTGGAACATTTTCAATTTCAATATAGAGAAAATACATTTTATACCACTTTTATTTTACTTTAGTGACTAGTTTGATAAAATTAAACTTTTTTCCTTTTACTATTATTTTACCTGTATGCAAAACTAATGTGTTAGTTAAAGCGCCTTTAACACATATGTGCGTAATGCGAATAAATATTTTGTTGATGTATTTCAAAGCAATTGGAAATCTGGAAATTAAAATTGTGTACTTTCAATATAAAATATTTTTATGTTAGTTTTTTGAAATGAAATACTTTTGTTTATTATTATTACTGTTAGATATAAGATATACTTACATTTTTGTTACTAGTCCTGTATTGGTTTTTCCGTAGGACAATAAAGTATTATTATTATTGATATTTGCCATAGGTTAGGTTTCAATGGTAACAGTCTTGAGACTGTTCACTAAGGCACATTTTGTTGTGATGCCATAGAGATAGATATTTTTCCCCCAATAAGACCCAATTCGAGCACCCAATGATCCTAATCAGATCATTCACATTTACAGATGAGAGATCTGCCAGCTCATTTGTATATTGCAGACCGAGGTACTTAATTCTTTTCCCATCAAGGAGCGTGTCCTAGATAGTGGAGTACTGTTTCTTCTTCCTCCTCATCCAGGCATTTCTCTGCAAAAATCATTGTATTTGAGACTCGTCTTGTAATGCCTACTGTCTTCCTTATATCGATCCTGCTAAGTGCAAATAATCTTTCACTATTTTCCATATCGCACATAGGCCATCACTGCCTTGTTGTGTGACACGTGTCCTGGTCATTGGTTAACCTAGGGTGGAGGGTTGACCAATGATATCATTTGGTCTCTCAATAATCTCTTGTATTCCGCAAGGGGGATGTCTGCGGAGAATTCGGTAGATGAGTTCCTCGTTCTTGTCCTCTTCCTTATGAGGTCGTCAGCAATTGTTTCCCTTGATATCACTGGGATCCGGTACCCAAATGAGTCCCACGTCATAGCTACTCGCTAGCTTGTTGAGCAGATTTCTGCATTCTTTAACCACCTTGAAGGTGCTGTAGGAACAGCTTTGCCACAACTACAAGTTCTTTCAAAAAATCTTTTCAATAATGACTTTTACCACCACACTTTAATTAGAAGAACGTTATACGTTGATTGTGTTATGTTTGCACTTGGAAAGTTGCTACAAGTATAGGTTATCTTTCAAACGTTCCTTTCAGCAACCTTTTGTCACTTCACTTAAATTCTAAGGAAGTTATTGAATGATTAAAGTTTTAAGTTACGCTTACATTAGAAAAGTTTGGAATTTTGTCACAAGTGCAGGTTATCTTTTAAACGTTCTTTTCGACACTGACTTTGTCAATATATTAAATAAAAATGATTTGTTGCATTATGCAATATTTTATTGATGTGCAACAGCAGGTATACATTATGTAATTGAATGTCCGGCGTGGGTATTTGCCCGGGAAGTAGTTGTTTTGATGTGCATTTGTTTAACGTACTTACGTAACGTAAGTCAAAAGTCACAGAGCTAAATGTGAAAATAATTTATTAATTATTTTCAAATCATTTTTATTTAATATATTTAAATAACTGTGACCAAGTGAATGAATAATACTCTTTTCTATTCTGTCTTTGTCACTTCATTTACATTCGAAGGAAGTTATTGAATGATTACAGACTACAACTCCGATTACACTTGGAAAGTTTATTGACGAAAAGTTCTTTTCGCTACTATAATTGCTTCCCACTCAGTAAAAGGGATATAAAAATATGGCATCAATATTATATATATATGTAACAATATTTATCAACAATTACGTTTACAAGAAGATAACGATAATTGATTAAGTTTATCACTAAAAATAAATTAATTGTTAAATGGCTATCGACCATTCTGCCTGCATCAATATTATATTAACATTTTGTGTTGTTTAAATGTTGATTCACGGGTAACATTCGCCAAGCCATCGCCAACATTCCCGTCGATATGCTCGAAAAAGCGAAACTTGAAAAAGTGGGTGGATCAGTGTATTCCTAATGAGGGCCGCCATTTGTCCGACGCCAGTTTTAAAACCACTTGAAACAAAAATTCAGGATGTGTACAATACGATAAAATAAGAATTAAATCAATATGTGAGGGCCGCCATTTGTTCGATGCCATTTTTAAAACCACTTGAAACAAACATTCAGAATGTGTACAATACGATAAAATAAGAATTAAATCGATATGTGAAATACTTTTTCTTTTATTTGCCCTTCAAATCAGCAAATTTCCTTGCACAGCCTGTATAAAATGACACAGCGTCTGTAATGCCTGTTTTGGTTAAACTTGTTGCAATGGAATTTAGAAAAATAACGAGATACATTTAAACGTAAGCAAAATTAATTAATTGTTAAATTGCTACCGACCATTCTGCCTGCATCAATATTTTATTAACATTTTGTGTTGTTTAAATGTAACTATAATTTTATTCAGTGGGTTGTTGTTTTGCCAATATTACTTTTTTAGTAGTACAAGGTACGACGGTGGAACTTGCCAATTTGAATTTGGTGCCAATGAGCGAGACGTGGTCAGAAAAGGGTAAGAAGGGTCAAATTCGAAAGAGCGAGTCTTGAAGTTTTGTTACCGCTGAAGGCAGTTGTCGTTATGCGATTTTATTTCTCGCTAAAGTGCATATGAAGTGCTCCTAACTTGCCTCCTGTTTTTCAGTGATGAGGCCAATTTCCTTTTTGGATGCGTAAACAAACAAAACACGCGTTATTGGAGTGGTGTCAATCCCCGAGAACTTCATGAGAAGCCTCTTCATTGTGAACGTCTTAGTGTGTCAAATTTGTTTTATAAGTTATTTGAAGTGTGTTTGGTAAAATGAAAAATTGATTCGTTCTTTAGCTAAATATACATAAATAAAAAGTGAAGTAAGTAACGAATCAATTTTTCATTTTATGTCCTAGTATGTGGTGTTCATTGTCGAGAGTTGTGATAATTTGGCCTTACTTTTTCGAGGGAGAAGAACACAATCGTTACTGCAAATGCAGTTCGCTACAGAAATAATGACTGAGGATTTTTTTCTCCCAAAACTTGAAGAAATGGAACTTGAGAACGTGTGGTTCCAGCAGGACGGAGCCGCGGCACAAATAGCGAGAATTTCAATAGAACTTTTGAGGGAACACTTGCACGAGCGTCTAATCTCCTTGAGGAGTAACGTACTGCGGCCGGCGCGCTCCCCCGATTTGGCTCCCTGTGACTTCTTTTTATGGGGATATCTCAAATCCATTGATTACAATGACAACTAAACAATCTATAATTAAAGAAATTTATACAATCAAAACAATAGCTATAGCAAACGGCTATAACACCATCACAATAGATAAATTAATAAATAACCACAAAATCAAATCCATAAGGAAATACATATAAGCAGGCAAAAAATAAAAAAAATATCATGGAAAAGCAGAACATAAAAATTGCCTTTAAACCGTACTTAAAAATTAAAAATAACATTTTCAACGCAAAAACAAAAATGTGCTATACTCACAGATCGGGAATATATAAACTTACATGTAATGATTGTAAGGAAGTATATATAGGGCAAACTGATCGTAGTTTAAAAATTAGACTCCAGGAACATATCCGTTCTTTTCGGCAAGGTCTAGTTTAAAGGTCATCCTTCGCAAAACATTTAATTGAATCAGAACATACTTTTGGGAAGGATATACTTTCGATTATAGATTTTGCCGAAAAGGGTCGGAAGATGGACCTTCTGGAGTCATTAGAAATTCATAGAGCTCGCGCTAATCCGGAAAACCCCGTAATCAACTACCAGCTTGACCTACACCCCCTTTTTCAAAGCTGTTATACCGTCTATATAATCCGCCTTAATTGTTTCTGTAAATTACTTTTAGTTTGATAATGCTTCCAAACTTTAGTCTCTAAAATAAAATAACAAGTTATACAAACTAAGTGAAAAAGTGTTTTATTTAATAGGAACAAAAGGAGTTCGACTTGGAGTTTCCATGGATAAAGTGCAGGAGTACTGTGAATGCTTCTGAAAGGTTCTTATAAAATTATGCTTTGGCAAACGAATTAAACTTTGGATTGTAGAAATTTTCTGTTACAATTCTAGTTATTTTTTGTCTTAAAAATCGTATTTGCTCCTCTGTTTTTGTTGTTTTCAGCGTCCTTATGAGAAGATATACAGAGAGCTTTTTGTATCAGTATACATTTTCCCTATGTATACCTGTAAAATACGCGAGTCAACACATTGATGTATGTGCCTACAACACGCAACTAAACATACATATGCCAATTAAAGAAATCGTGCTAGACTTCAAATTATGTTGAATGCGTTTGATTTCCGTTTTTTTTTTTTTTTTGCAGGTATACACCTCCCATATATCTAATGTATATTTATAAAAAAACCTCTCTGTATAAGGTTATAACGAAATGATCTTTGAGCTACTTTTAATAGAAATGATAGCAATAGAAAGGTTTCTATTACTACTACTACTACTAATAATAATAACAATTTATTATCGAATAAAATAAATAAATGTATAAAAATAAAATAATAAGAAAAATTACAAAATCAAATGCATAATTTATATCAGTTAATTGACTATCAACCAGTGATCTTTCCGCGTTGTTTTTCGTATTTATGTCCTTGTCGTAGAAGATAGACGACCTCTTCCAATTTTTTTAAATATTTTTCTTAGTTCTATTAAAAGTTGCCCAAAGATCATTTTCCCTTTTAATACTTTCATATGCTCTTTCTTACTTCTCATAAACATTGACTTAGTCATGCTGAAAATTAACGGTAAACAAAATATTACTGACAAAATGAAAATACGATTTTAAGTCAAACAAAAATAGAATTGGAACAGATGATTTGTACAATTCAAAGTTAATTTTGTTTGCCAAAGCCAATCATTTTTTGATGATAATAGTTCAGAAGTATTCACAGTACTCCTGCACTTCATAAACATTTCAAATTGTGATAAATGGCGCCATGGTTTGCCTAATTTCGTCAACGTCAACGATTCGAGTGTACAAGGTAGATAGCCGAGAATCGTTGTTTCGACAACTAAAGGAAGGAGAACTTGTTCTGTTTATACGAAATGGCCATTACTAGTTAACCATACGCTAGATGAACGGTGGTTGAATATTTTATTAAAATTTCAGATTGTAATTATGTTATTGATATCCCACTTCATTTTTTACAATGTTATAATAATTATATATATATATATATATATATATATATATCTTTAGACTACACAGATAGTACAAAACAAATATAACATAATTACAATAGAGTCAGACAGTTTGTCTTGGTTATCAACCAGCGGTTTTTCTGCCTTATAATAATTATTTTTAATAATTTCCACACATTCCTTTTAGAATTTAATTCAACGTGCCTTATTTCAGTAACAATATCACGTAGACCTAACTAATTTAATAGACGATAAATCCCGATAATGCGGTGATATAAAGCGGATTTTTTTACGAGCACTTCCTATCGGTGTGTACGTAAATGGCAAATGGCGTTGTTTCAAGTGTCTAATTTGAAATTCATTACGATATTCGCGTTACTGCCGGTTCCGCGACTCTTGAATCCCCCCGGCTCGGCTGCTTCGCCATTCATGGCTTTACAGTTGTGCATGTTTGTTGTACGTGTGCAGTGGCAAAACTGCACGGCAGCACCGGCATTACGACGCGCTCCGGGCTCTGGAAATTGCTTCTATTAAATTACCCTGATTTAATAATAACGAGCCCGTGAGCTGGATGAAGGTGCTAACCTCTTCGAGTGCTTTGTAATTTTCAATTAAACGTTTGCATTTCGAGGTTGATTATAAAAGTGTGCAAGTAAATGACTTTATTAGGAACGGATATTCCTTCAAATGGTAAATAAATGAAACTATAAATGGAAAAGATTTTTTTTATTGATTTATTTTTGCCTTTCCTTCGGAACTGCTATAATACGTAAAACTATATAAAATGTATACAATTTGAAAACTAAATTAAATAAAAAAATAGGCAGAAAGACCTCTGGTCGATAGCCATTTAACTATTAATTAATTTTTGTTTGATATACATAATCAATGTTTGTTACATTATTGTAAACTTAATTGTTAATAAAGATTATTATATATATAAAAGTAATATTGCTTTAAGGTTGCGGTTTAGTAGAAAAAGATAGCTATATAGTAAAATGGAAATGACCGTTTTAAAAAAGAGCCATTCCTTTGGATTTAATAATATGAATATGTATTTACATTTTTTATCTACCAAGTATAAAGTATCAGTCTAAATAAAAAATAAATCGTTAATTTTCGTGTATTACATCAATTTACTAGTTCAAGTTAGAAAAGATCATTGCAAGATATAATGAAATTAATAGTCATGTCTGCTAACTTATTTGAATGCAGAATTTAGTGAAATCCTTCAAATTTTCATTGCACAAGCTTTTATTAGCAAAAATATAATTTGAAATTTGCTATAAATTTGATCGTTTTTCATTGTTTTTCATAATTGTTTTTTTACACAAACTAAACATCAAAATAATTTTTAATTTAAATAGAAAAGAGTATTATTCATTCACTTGGTCACAGTTATTTAAATATTTTTAATTCATCTGATGAAATGCCTGCTTATTTTAAGATTACTTTAATGTATAATACAATATTGTTCATTGATCACAACTGCAATCTAACTCGAATTAGTGATTGCCAATATTTATATAGCTATCTCTTTCGTCTAAACCACACCCTTAAGATTGCAATCATCGCAACTGTTTCGAGATGTGTATTCATCTAGTGTTTGATTGTAGAAATATCGTCAACATCATTGTAGACTGTTTCAAAAATGGAATCGATTACATTTAATTACAAAGTTATCTAACAAATGAAACATTTTGAGCACTGATATAATACGGTTTGGAAAAATTGAATATAGTTTGTATTAATTGGTTAGTAATGATATTATAAACAGAATTCTGGATTGGCAATGGGATCTCCTTTAAGTCCATTACTAGCTTATATCTACATGAATACATTAGAAGAAACATTTTTTTAAAAATCCACTTACAAATAAACGTATTAAATTTTAGTATAGATATGTTTATTACATTATTGCATGCTTTGACGGATCTGATGAAAACTTAAATTCATTTTTAGAATATATTAATTCTTTAAACCAACACAAAAATTTACTTTAGAAATTGAGTTAAATAAAAAGATCAACTTCTTAGATTTAACTATTATATTCACAAACAATCAGATACAATTTGTAAATGACTTCAGTAAAGGAAAAGAATTAGATAGCTGTTCAGTAGCTATCTATTTCTTTTCCTTTACTGAAGCCACTGCATAAACTTCTATCCCTCATTATTTATTTAACGGTTTACTTTTTTCAAAAATGGAATCGATTACATTTAATTACAAAGTTATCTAACACCTGAAATATTTTGAGCACTGATATAATATGGTTTGGAAAAATTAAATATAGTTTGTATTAATTGGTTAGTAAACAATGAATTCAGTAAAGGAAAAGACATAGATAGCTGGTCAGTATCTATCTATTTCTTTTCCTTTACTGAAGTCATTGCACAAACTTCTATCCATCATTTTTTATTTATTTAACGGATTTACCTTTTTACAAATCTACAATATAATTAATAATATGTATGTAGAGTGGATTGTAGAACAAAAATAAACGAATAATAACAACAACAAGAAAAAAAATAATTGGCTCCGCTAGATGATAATACTGTTACTTACTTGCTTATATTATTGATTAATAAAATAATCATTAGCCAGAGCTTTTACTTAAAAAAGTATGTATTGTGGTTCAGGTTTAGTTTAATTCAAAAATATTAATATATGCCCAACTTGTTTCAACACAACTGTTATTGACATCAACTCCAGTTTCCGTAGCATTTTGTCGCCAGTGGATTCCCCTTGCTAAAACCTGGGTGTAATGAAGTAGAATAGTTTCACACAAAACTATTGTTTAATTTAATTCTTGCTGAAATGTAGCCAAATTGTGCATATAGTAAGAATACATTCTTATAGGACAAAAAACTGTTAATAATAATAATAATAAATCTTTATTGCTTATCACCAAATCGGTATCACGTTGTCAAAATAAAAAAAATATAAATATAAAAATTATGTGTAAGTTAAAAAAAGTCAATAATAAAATACAATAAAATAATCTAATCTATTACTAGGAAAAGTCTGTAGTCAGGGGGTTGGATAAATTACCCTAATAATAAATAAATGCACCTCGACACCCAATACGGGTAAAAGAGGATAAGATTAAGAAAGAAAAATAAATAAATTTATGGGAGTGGTGTGTAGGGGTTACGTTTTTTTTTATATCAAAATATATGATATAAAGAAAACTCAACTCCTCCACACCACTGCCATAAATAAATTGAATAAAAGTGGTATAAAAAATCCAAACGTTCCCCCACATCAAAACTGAAAATGTACCCCGAAGTGAACGCCTCTAAGATCCAAGAATAAATGTATAAAATCTTATAATTAGTTATCTTAACATAGTTGTTTGTTGATACTCCAGACAAACTAATATTATAAAAATAATAGTTAATTATAAGTATTTTAAAAGAAATTGTATTAAAAATGATCTGAATGAAGATGTTGTTATGATAATCATCCAATTATTTCCAGAAGCAGTGGTAATCGAAACCAATTTATCATTATCCTCCGGAATTCCATATAACCTAAAAAATCATTGTTAGATCTAATTCTTGATAAAAAATACATCCAAATTGTGCAAATGGTTCAATAGATTCAGAGAGGGCAGAAAGACCGTTGGTTAATAGCCCAGACAGATTAACACCGTGTGATAATTCTTGATGAAATGCAGACAAATTGTGTATAAGGTAAACCAATTTATCATTATATTTCGTGACATATTTATTGGTGAACGTAATACATAAAGAACGCTAAGTTATGTTCCATTATTATGAATTTTGCAATTTAGTATATTTTAGTTGTTATTACTTTTTTTTCCTCTTTCTATTATTATTATTATTATTATTATTAATCTTAAGTTTACTTGTTTAAATCTTTTCCCTGTATTGGTTCTTCCGTTGGGAAATAAAGAAATTATTATTATTATTATTAATTATTATTATTATTCTCCGGAATCGGAATTCCATATAACCTAAAAAGTCATTTTTAGATCTAATTCTTGGTAATAACATACAGCCAATTTGTGCAAATGGATCAGTAGATTCAGAGACGGCAGACAGACCGTTGGTTAATAGCCCAGACAGACCAACACTGTGTGATAATTCTTACTGAAATGCAAATTGTGTATAAGGATCGATAGAATCTGACATGATAAAAAACTATTGGTCGATAGTTCAGACTATTTTTTTTTAAATTTCTTCTAAGTATTTTAAAACAAATTGTATTAAAAATGATCTGAAAAAAGATGTTGTATATGGTAACAACCCAATGATTTCTGCAAGAAGTGGTGATCAAAACCAATCTATCATTATGCTCCGAGATTCCATGTAATATAAAAAATCATCGTTAGATTTTATCGTTGGTAAAATACAGCCAGTTGTGAATATGGTATAGATCAGTAGATTCAAAAAGGACAGAAAGACTGTTAGTCGATGTGATTGTCTTGGTCTGGTATATTCAGAATAAATCCACCGATGTTTTAGTACGATACCCTTCATTATCAACCGGTGAACGACCCAGGGACTCATAAGCCATCAATGTGGAATTTCCAGAATATCAATCAAGTTAGTCAAGTTAGTTGTTTGATTAATATAAATATCAAAAATGTTGTGCGTATGTTTAAAATTATGGTTTTTATATAATTAAATTAAAAGAATATGATAATAATTAATTAATTATTTTCCCTTTAGCTACTGTGACATTATGACTTATGTTACATAAGTACTTTAACAAATGTTTAATAATAGACATTTGCTGTTGCATAACAATAATATACTGTAATATAATGCAACAATTTGTGAATCGAAAATATTTAATGCAAAAAAACAAGCAAAAATTATTCTGCTAACTGCAGACACGTGTTTAAGGAATCATTTCGGCCATCATTAGTTATCCATACGCTAGTTGAATGGTGACTGAACATTTCATTAAATGTGAATTTCGTTTTCCTTGTTTTCATAAACAGGACAAGTTCGCCTTCTTTTAGTGGACGAAACAATGATTTTCGGTCGTCTACTTTGTAGACCCAAATCGTTGACGATGCCACTTGAAATTAGGCAAAAGGTGGCGCTTGCGTCGTCTTTAATTTATTATGAAAAGTCATAATATCACAGTAGCTGAAGGGAAAATAATTAATTAATTATTTTCAAATTCTTTTTATTTAATTTATTTCACTTGGTCACGTGAATAAATCGATTTTTATTATTATAATTAAATTATTTAGACTACTGCAATCAAATGAATAAATTATTATCTATTATTATTATGGTATTTATTCAATTATAAATAAATTTAAATGCAGAGTATTTATAATTGGATAAATCCAGTTATCGATTGACTCCGTGGAGTGGGTGCATTATCCCATGATCAAATTTACATCCGGGTGTCTATAACAAACACAGGAAATCCCCGCTAAACCCCCGTAAAACACTCCCCGCGAATCCACAATACCAATTAAACCGTAATTTACGTCCGCGAAGCCTAATTAATAAATCTAACGCAACGCGGCCCATTAAAAACGCGCCGCGGTTAGTAAACCGGGCGGAAGATTTAACGCGCGTTATTTTACGGCCGTCAGCTAATTGTGACCGTTTTGCACTTTAAATCGAGTGTCATGTCACCTGCACGACGGTACGAAGTACGTGCTCGCCGGTGTTCTTGGTGAATTACGTCCGCCTTATTGAAAACCGACTTTCAGCCAGCAAATTGCGCGTGCAGAAATGCATTCGCGCACCGAACGTCAGCTGATGATTAGATAAAGTCGATTGGCCGAAGAATGCGTATGCGGATGCGGTCGATCATCTTCGAGATCGAAACATAGGCGTGCGATTAATTCGGAATTTCTATTGTGAAATTGTTATCTACTCGATGAGTGCATCGTTTAGATAAGGGTTTATTTTTGGAATGTTAGTAGGAAAACGGTGAAATCATTGAAACAATAATAGCTTATGGGTTTTTAGAACAGCATAAGCGACAATGGAATAATCAAACGGGGGAATATATTGTTATAGAATAAGATAGCGGAATTGGAAAGATTCGGGTTTTATTATCTATTGGCCACTTGTTGATACACTTCATAAAAAGAAATATATTATGTCAACTAAAAATAGCTAGTCCTTCAGTAGACATTCATATTATCACTTGTAATTTGAACGATTTCTTTAGAATAGAACAAGAAATGTTTGCCCTCAAAGTGTTTTTTTTTTTACTAGAAAAACATAAATTCTAAAATCTGTTTTTTTTGCCCTTAAATTTTTTTTACTAGACAATCATAAATTCTAAAATCTGTTTTTTGCCCTCAAATGTATTTACTAAAAAGCCATAAATTCTAAAATCTGTTTTTTTGCCCTCAAAATGTTTTTACTAGAAAACCATAAATTCTAGTATCTGTTTAATATTTAGTATTTTAAATCGTGCACAAATCACGTTAAAAGCCTTATAAAATAGTTCAAAAATCTGCCAAGAGTTTATTTGAATAAAAATGATTGTCCTTTCTCCCACTTATAATAAAAATAAACATCTTTTTTTATTATTTCATTAAACTTTAAATCTTCAATATTATACTGATTCACTTTGTTTGTTTAACTTTCAATTTATTTTAGTGACTATAGTTTCAACAAATTTAACCTGTAATTATCAAACTAATAGTACACTCTTAGTTAACTATACTAACTAAAATAAATTCAACGTTATCTTTGTTTGTATAATGTTGAATTTATTTTAGTTGGTATAGTTAATTAAGAGTGTGGTATTAGTTTGATAATTATAAGTTAAATCTGTTGAAATTATAGTCAATAAAATAAATTGAAAGTTAAACAAATAAGTGTTTTATTAAAACTTAAAACAATGTATAACGGCGTAGAAGCCTCTATTATGAATAAATTTTAAACCTGCTGTTTCCACTGTGTGTGATGTATTCTAAGTAGTCTCACCTGAAACAAAGAAAATAAACACGTATTAGTTTCACATAACGAAAACCTTCAACACATTATATATCAATATAAATTCTTGCAATTGTAAAAATTATAGCATTTAAAAATTATTTCATATTTCTGTAATGTTCGTACGTGGAGCAGATATTATGTGTTCGAATTAAAATATTTTGTATTACTTGCGTCCGAGTTTTACTTGATAAAATAATGACGAACATACACAAATGTATATATAACAAGTGTCGAGTCTGAATTTAAAAGTCGAAGTGATTCTCTGGAGAGAAATAGTTTTTAATATTACTTCACAGAATCATCCCTACTACTTTTAAGATAAGTAATTACCAACAGCAACACGTATAACGTTGAAAACAGGGTCTATTTTCTGGACTGTCAAATATTTACTTTATGAGTACGTGGATGAAAAGAGAAAAGATGATTGCTAAGTGATACTAGAATGATTTGAACTAATTGACTATTTGCTGTTTCCAATGTTATCTGTGTTTTGTGATTTTAAATAATCGATTTCTGAAAATTCCTTTACAAGAAAAGATATAACAATTAAATATATGATTATTAAGATTTTTGTAGTATAATATTCTTATTGTTGATAGTTACATTACATTTCTTTATTAACATTTAAATAATGCAGAAAATCCAAATGTTTTACTTTTTCACTATTTATCGTAGAAAACCAATTGTGCTTTCTATAATAAATTCGCAAAAAAATATTTTTAAAGAACAAAATGCATTTTACTTATAACAATAAAAAAAGTTTATTCATTCATTCGGAGTTATTTAAATAAATAAATAGGAAAAGAAGGCGGAAAGATCTACGGTCGATAGCCAATTCCAGAACAAGATAATCCTGTTTTATGTGTATTAACAAAATCAAGAATAATTGTGTTACTTTACTTTACTTTAACTTTATTTTACGGAATTCTCCATTATAATTGATTACATTATACAATAATTTACATATTTGTATATAATCAGAGCCTACTAAATATACAGGCCGGAATATTTGAAAGGGGAGTTCGAAATCTCAGAAGCCATTCGGAGTTTACACGGAAAAATGAATTCACCTACATACCATCGTGATTTGTCATTTCTTTGTCTAATTTGGAATTTTATTTTAATCTATTTATATATTTATTTATTTTTAAATAATAATTTATAATTTATAATA
This sequence comes from Philonthus spinipes, assembly GCA_963082785.1. Taxonomy (NCBI): domain Eukaryota; kingdom Metazoa; phylum Arthropoda; class Insecta; order Coleoptera; family Staphylinidae; genus Philonthus; species Philonthus spinipes. The sequence continues at coordinate 13,332,476 of OY720304.1, forward strand.
AATAAATAAGCTATCAAATTCAAATAAACCATAATTAAGAATACTGATTAATAAATAAATTAATCAATTATTATCTCAAACGGTTTTACGCGTTGTAGAGTTAAGCGGTAAATAATTCAAACAATAATGTGTAAATAAATAAATACAACAGCATTACAATGTTTGTAATAATTTAAACAAATAAATGCAAGCGGAATTAAAAATTAATAAAAATTACATTAACAACTAGTATAAATTAATAAATATTTAATTAAAACAAAACAGATAACTAAATTAAAATACGGTATTTAACACAAATTGCTCAATATGAAAAATCTAAATAAAATAATTGTAATTAAAATTGTAATATGTCATTATTTTATTAGAAAAAATAAATATTTATCATTATTACAATATGCAAAAATAATTATTACAATCTAATCCGCTTGCGTTTGAGTAGTTCGCGAGATGAACAGGCGCTCCAAGGCCAGGTATACGTATGCATCTCGGAGTCCTCTCCACTCAGACATTCCAGCCTGTATATTTCATAGGCTCTGATAGAATTTATTTAAATCTGAGTAGAGAATGATTTTTGTCTGAGTGATAACACCGCGCGCATTTTTCGCGTCCATCACCGTGCTCGATCATTTACACCTGAAATTGCAGCCGGGATGGTACGTTTAATTAATTTAATTTAACAACTTTAACATTTTTTAAGGCAGAGCTGTACTGACGAGTGATAAATTCCGAAACACGTATTTGCAAATGAACTTTTATTACATTACGTTTTCGTTATTTGCATTAAATATTTTCGAACAAAAAAAATGTTGTGTTATACAATATGTTATACATAGCAATAACAACAATTGTCTATTACGTAATTCATTGTCTGGAGTGGTATTTGAAGTAGTTGTTTTAATAGGTATTTCTTTTTAAGGTAATTACGTAAAGTTAGTAAAGAGAAAAATGTCAAATCTGAAGAAATAATAATTTATTAATAATTTTCATTTTTTTAAATTAAATGTAAGGAATAAAGATGTATTATTATTAGGAAACGAATTTTGAAATTAATTACAAAAAAATATACATTATAGAACACATTTTATTTTAAATTTAATTTTTATATAGTTTCATTATTTATTTATTTATTTTATATGTTTATTTATTCAATATTTATTTGGCACGTTTTTTATTATTGTAAGTACCACTGAGCTTATCGTAGAATTTTTAATCTTGAACTGTCGAACCACTTGGGATAAAGTTGACTTATTTGTGTATTTACTATTTGTGATGATTTATGTAAATGCTTATCATTTTGAAGAAAAGAGATTTCCGTAAAATAAATTAAATTAAATCACGTTTATGATATAAATATAAATAAAATATTAAAAATCAACCAATAAAACACATATTAGATTGAATAACTTTAAACTCTCGACTAGTTTCGGGTTATTAGCCCATTTTCAAGAGAATCTCAAGAGAATTTTATTAGTAGATTTTTAATATTTTATTCATATTTATATCATACAATATGAACTACCAATGTCTAAATATTAAAACCATTAATAAATCACGTTTAGTTTATGTTAATTATTATTTTGTATAAATATAATAAATAATTAACACAAACTAAACGTGATACTCGTTCAGTTTGTGTTAATTAAGAAGAAGAAAAATGAGTATTAAAATAGACAAACCATTTTCAGCGCATTGTACGTTTTATTGGTAGTAAACACTCTTATAATTGTTTCGATACACACAATCTTAATCAGAAAAAGGTGGAATAATACATCTCTGCCTGATGAATAATTCATGCTATACTGGTAGTTTCGAGAAGTAACAGCCTCAACAATTGAATATTTATTCAATAATGTTGTTGTTTATGGTAAGTGATTCATAATGATAATTAATTATTATTCCATCTTCCATGTATTTACAAGCTTTATTGCTTTCACAAAAGCAAAAGATTCTATTAAGAATTGCAATAAAATAGTTTATTGATGAGTCATATTCGAAGTATTCAATGCGAAAATGTGGGAGTAAATTAAATTCCCGATAGCGATAATAGTAATTAGCGATTAATTTATTTTTAATTGTATTGAGTATTAATTACTTTACATTTATAATAAGTTTATGGAAATAAATCGAAAAGAATATTTACTCACATGGTCACAGTTATTTAAATATATACAAATATGTAAATTATTGTATGTTGTAAACAATTATAATGGAGAATTCCGTAAAATAAAGTTAAATTATTTAAATCAAATCATTTTTATTTAAGTTTATGGAAACTAATAATAATACACGCAATTACAAAATAATAATTACAGATATTTATCGAAGATATTTGTTGGTGATTGCCTCAATTTTTCTTTATTCCTTGCTTCAATTCTTAATTTTATGAAGTTGTTTTCCAAGTCACTATACGCTACGTCTGGTGCGTCCCAAGGATATCAGTGCGGAGCGATACTATTTTCACTTTTTATAAACGACTTGCTAGATACTATTCCGGATTCTAACTTTTTTTATTATTTGCCGATGACCTGCACATTTTCAAAAATCATTCACTTTATTAATAAAACACGATTTTATTTATTTTCTCCACTTATTTATTTTCACTGTTAGATACAGATTTCGAGCACCATGTGCTCATTTTTAATAACTTAATTCGCTTCATTGATGACTGCTTTCATTTTATTTTTTTTAAACATTTATTAAAAAAAAATATAAGATATAATATTAAAATCTAATACAATAACATAAACATGAATTAATAATTTATGTTAAGTTTTAGGGTTCCGACATCGAGGAATTTGTACAACCTCGGTGTCGTCTCACTGTGTTTTATACTTTATATACATATAATAGTTTTAAGTTTAAGTTTTGTTTCTGTTTTGTAATGTCTGAGGTTCCGGTATCAGGGCCCCTTTACACCCTTGTATTATCCCCACTGTGATATTAGGCTTAGGTGTTCTGTGATATTAGAATTAGTGCAAATATATTGACTAGCGGTATTGTCCGTAAAGACCAAGGTCTATTATATTGATATGCTAGTCAGTTTATTTAAAGTAGAGACCGCAGTCGACGCCGGTAAAGTGGGAGGGGACAAAATCTGGGAGTAGTCCAGCACATCGTCCGTAAACGGATTTTCTCCTTCCACACACACACAAAATATATTTGTAGTTTACTATACTCGAAGCTATAAGCTTGTATAGGATAGAAAACTTCCTCAATAATTACATATTTATTTAAAAGTTTTAAAAAATTGCACTAAATTCATTCAATACATGATCTGTGTACAGACATATAGTCGGGGCTATTTTGTAAGAAAAATGTTAAGTTTAATGCGTACATTAGTTTTATCATCACAGTCTATGCAGCTTTTGTAATAAATGTATATACGTAGAATGTGAAGGTAATTAATAACATGCATGTTAAACTTAAAACTTTCTGTACGGAATAGCCCTGAGTAGCATTTAAAAAATGTAAATTGTAAGCTTTTTTATACATAATGTGTATAAAATTAGATATAAAAATATTACAATTTGTATTAAAATTTTTCAAAATGCTGCTATATGTCTGTACACAGATCTAGAACGGCCGTAGATTTCCAATACACCACAAACTCATCTGCTCTTTCAAAAGTGAAAAAAAAAATAGGATTTAGGAATGATTTTTGACAACAAATTTGAATGCGAATTTGTTGTCAAATTCCAAATATCCAAATATCAGAGGCCGTAAAGAAAGCCTTCAGAATATGGGGATTTATATGGCAATTATAAAAAGATCTAAATACAGATTGTTTGAAGACTGTTCATTAATAATATCTAGGTAGAGTATGCATCTGAAATTTGGGCACTTTTTACAGTAAGAAAAATTGCTAATTTAGAGGCTGTACAGAAAAAGTGCTTGAGGTGTATAGAATTCAAACTTGAAAGACAGCATATCGTGGATAGTACAATTTTATTCAAACCTTCATAAATTTAAAATCACTAGAGAAATACATAGAGATTGCTGATGTGCTTTTTCTGCAACATCTAATGAATGATAAAAAATAATGTGTACGTTAAATATAACATTTCTCTTACAGTATTGCCCCGAATAAGCCTATTCTGTAAGAAAACAAGACAATTTCTGTAAGAGAAATGTTATATTTAACTTACACGTTATTTTTTAATCATTCATTAGATGTTGCAGAAAGAGCACATAAGTAATCTCTCTGTATTCCTCTAGTGATTTTAAATTTAGGAAGGTTTGAACATTCCAGGCGTGTTTTGTAATTGACCCGTATACTTAGATTGTGAGTAATAATAGAAAAAAGGGGATTTATTAAAGAGGAAATAATTTGTTAATTACTTTCAAATGCTTTTTATTTAATTATAATATATTGTAAGGTTAATTAATAACATATATTGTTGCGACTTTACCTGATAATCAGCCGTAGCCCAACCCTCATTAACATAAGTTTGCGCGTTTGCAATGGGTCTGGGAACGGTCGGGCGGATTGCGGCGAAACGGGAGAGATCGTGGAAAGCGTGGCCGACCGTATTGAGCCATACCACGCATGCGCTTTGAATATACAAACGGAGATTCGAGTAACCCGTGGGAGAGATGAACACGAGACTTCACACAGTCAACATCGCGACAATTATTGTACATTGAAAATGATATAATTTAATATACAGTTTGAGTTAAATCAAGTAATAATTTCATTTAAACGGTCCTACAATCAAACATTAACATAAATGTTAAATTTAACATTTCCAGTACTATTGACTCTCATTCCCAACACAATATTTTACTTAGATACACATCGAACCAGTAAATTGGTTTTTAGATTCCTTAGTATTGTTAATACGTTAGTGAGCCATCATTTGATTTATTTGATAATAATGTGCGAAACTTTAAATTGATCTGTAACAGGGAAATTTACAATTGAATTTACTAAATATTTTTTTTTACTTCTTACAATTATATGTATACATAATTCCTTTTTATTTTCTATTAATGAGGCTTCTACTTCGTTATATATATTTAAATATGATACACTTCTAAACTTCGTTTTCTATAATATTTTATGTTTACTTCTGACTGCAATTTCGGTAAATTCACCTTGCCATTAATCAAACAAACTTTAGAAGTATATATATATGAATAATAATTTAAATAAAAATCACTTGGTATTTTTTTATCATTAATAGTTTTTTACATATTTATATATTTCTCCGGATATGTATTTTGATTTACATTTATAACTAACTAACTAAACATCTTTATTGAAATGTGTATATGTAAGTACAATAATATATAAAAAATTAAAATTATATTCTGTAGATGAATCGGCAATCGACCGGAGGTCTTTCAGCCTGTCAAAGCCCGCATTGTTGGATGAGATGAAATGATAAATGGTAGATGAGGGCAACTTGTATTTTTGGGATTTACATTTATATTTAAATTAATATTTTAATTTAAATAAATTAGTTATTTCTTGTGTTAGTATATAGTTTTCTGATGCCCTGGACGTATTTAATATTGGATCTTATGTTTAATTTATATTATGTATATCAATACATTTCTTGCAAAAGGCGATTGCCTTTTAAATTAAATTAAATTATCGTTATTATTAAAAAAATGTACATTTCTAGTATAAATCACATCAATAGTTTTATAATATTATAATTGTGAATAAATATAAACAAAACGGCGGAAAGACCTTCGGTCGTTAGCCATTTCATGTAATATATGTGAATATAAATCTACAAATACATTGTAAATAATTATCTAAACTATGTATAAATGTTACATGAATAACGAATAGAGTAGTATAAACAAAATTATCATTTCACATAGTTCAAATCTGATGCAAGATAAATTAGATTTTAAAATTAATAAATCGTTATTGAAAGGTGTCACATCAAAAGAGTTTACTATAACTATTATTTATGTTTTATATTTATAATTCCCTGTAATTAGGTCTTTTTTTTTTCTTAATGAGCAATAAAATTTATTAAGAATTATTTGTTGCTGATGAAATGATTGGACGAATATTGGATTATGGACTGTGAAATTGAGAAGAATATTAGGGTTTCGTTTAAGGCATAGGTTGTTCGTTATTCATGGGTGATTGGATTGATGGTAAATTATTGCGATGTGTCTAGAGATGCGAGTTGGGACACGCGTGCGATCGACGGTGCGCAACGCCTGTTAAAGTTGACACATTCGCATTTGTCACCCGCAATGCTCCCACCGAAATGTGACAAGTTTCTGTTGTTTTTGCGCCAAATCCATGCGCATGCATGGATCGACCACGTTTTCGGTCCGTATATTCATAAATGTATCAATTATGCCGATCGTAGAAGTCTCAGTTTGTTTATAGAAATACGAATAAGTGTTTGTGTAGATATTTTTTTTTACTCAATTAAAATAACATCGTGCGGCCCGCGCATACTCGCGCTAAGGCAATGCACCGAAAACACAGCCGATTATGGGACATACGAAATGTGACAAATGCATGCGCATGGACTTGGCGCAAAAACAACAGAAACTTGTCACATTTCGGTGGGAGCATTGCGGGTGACAAATGCTAATGTGTCACTTTAACAGGCGTTGCGCACCGTCGATCGCACGCGTGTCCCAACTCGCATCTCTAGATGTGTCTAATTTTTTTTAAATACGATATCACTGTTTTTTGTATTGTAGAATATTAGAAGGGTGTAATTTTCTTTAATGTTACTTTGCATTTATTTCTAAGTGACTAATAAATTTAATTTACTAGAAATAAACAATATAAATTGCTCAACGAACTATTTAGAATAATTATTAACAGTAAATACCGTTTACATAATTTAATGCATACACGATGTGCAAATGTGATTTTAATAGGAGGAAATAAAGATAAATAACTATGTCAATACATTTATTTTATTGATTTATTTATAAATGCATTATGATATTAATTTGTTTTATGAGTAGATTGAATCAATGTCAAAAATATAAGTGGCGATTGAAACAAATCATATTGATCATATTGATTATTATTGAAACAAATATATTTGTGTTATGTAACGACAAATATATTAAACAATTTAAAAGTTCTCGCTGTTTTTTATTTATGAAACTGCAACTTTATTGTGAAAACATGGTTACAAATGAATCAGTCAAAATATTGCCTATCGCTAGCCGCAAATTTTTCCCATCTTTCTAGCAGAGCTTGAATACCGTCACCGAAGAAGTGTTCGTCTTTTGAGGCTATGCACGAATCAAGCAATTTTGAGATGTCTTCATATTAGCGAAACTGCAAAATGCAACAGTAAATATCCATTGCTGAACATTTGTTTAAAGTACTTATGTAAAATATGTCAGAATACTGTGACATTCAGAGTTAAAGAGGAAATAATTTATTAATTATTTTGTAGTTATTTTTGTTTAGTTTCTTTAAAGTTTTACAAAATTTATTGTAAGATACTGATAATCTTAAAAAAAATGTTGTATTTACAAATAGTATATTTGTGTTTGTTATATATATATATATATAATCATGTGGTATTTACAAAACATATACAATACATTTAATATAAACTTATAAATGGTTATCGACCTTAGGTCTTTCAGCCGTGTTTGTTATAAAAGTTTTAAATTACCATAAACTAAATGAGATAATTGATACATTTTTCGAAAATTCTTCGTTAATGTTTCATTATAATCAAACATTTATCTCTCAAACTACAACAAATGTAAATTATTAAACTTTTTAAATTATTAACTATTTAAAATTATTAAACAACCTTTACATAGTTAAACGTATTCACGAGGTGCAAATGAGATTTTAATAGAAGAAAATAAAGATAAACAACCATGTCAATACTTTTATTTTATTGATTTATTTATAAATAAATGATAAGTTTTGTTTTTATTCGAGTAAGTCGATTTAGTCGATGTTTAAAATATGAGCGCCGAATGAAATAAATCAGCGAGCCGTCGTGTAATCGATGCATGACAATGAAAGCAATCAATCAATCGCCCAAGACTTTGCTTCCTTGTCTCGCGGATCTTTGAGTCCGACCGCATCGATTATCAAGTTATAAATCCGAGTCTTCATTAAGAGAAATGTCTTTTTATCAAGCGGTTGATTTTGAATCACCGTGGATTTTGATTGAGTGGAGTTGTTTGAATGCTGTTTGTGAAAATAATGTCTCCCAACATTAGGGAAGTTTCTCATTTTTATTAATTTTTTAACCCGTTCGGTGTTATAGGTATCTAATAGCCGTATTAATAGTCGCAACTTAATCATTGAATCGATTTAGGATTGATGAATCCCGGATTCGCGAATAGTATTGGTTGATCTAAGGATTGTTTGCTATATAATTTATAATTATGTCGACTATTTTATACATTTTGATGCGATCCAAGAATTAATTTTCAATTCTGAATCAATACTTGGTTATTAATACGGGAATTAATCGAATATTACGATTATATACCATATCGATAACATGTTAATTAATTCGAGAACTTTGCTCCTCTAAACTGCTTTGGTTTTCTTTATTAAAAAATGATGTTGGCAATAAAAATAACAACACGCTATAGGTTACGTTATTCTAATAAATTGAATAATTTGATTTAATAAATAATGACACATGTGTGGTATTATTTTTTTTTTTGTAAGTGTCCCTCATTTATTGAGTTCCAACAAGATTTCTTACTAGTTTATACGTATAGTTAGATTTTTAGTTGATTTGATAATGTATATTTTATATTTAACATTTTTCTAATGGAATAACCCTGGTTAAATAATTAATATTAAAATACCATTTTACAGACACTTATTAGCTTTAGTTATTTAAAATTGCCCATTTAGAGAAAATTACTAAAATTACACGATTTTGTTTAACATTATTAAAAAAATATACTAATATATAATTTTTAATTTATTAAGTAAAACACTTTTTAACTTTTTTTAATTAAATTATTAAGAATGAAACATTACAAATTAATGTATTTTTTTCCATGGCCATTGGATTAAAAACAATAAAAATTAAAATTTTGTTAATTGTTAAGGCTTTTATTTGGTTATACATTTTGAGTTTATTAAATAAAACAATAAAACAATTTTTAACTAACTTGTACAAGTTATACAAACAAAGCTAAAAAGTGTTTTATTGTTTTATTTAATAAACTCAAAATGTATAACCAAGTGAAAGCCTTAACAATTTACAATTTTTTAATTCGTTTTTATTTTTATTTAATCCAATGGCCATGGAAAAAAATTACGTTAATTCGTAATGTTTTATTCTTAATAATTTAATTAATAAAAAAACTGAGTAAATTTATTTTAGATCAGCATAATTAATTAATAAAAATTCAAATTCACGACGAATGCGTGCAATTATTTATATCCGACGCATTCATATTCAACGATGTTTACTGTATTGGTTAGAAGTCGTGTGAGGTATTGTGAAATACTTGTCATAATGTTTGGCGTGTATCTAGGAAATCATTGGTCGCCCCGGGTGGTCTACAGGTGGAAAGACCTGGCAGATACCCAACGAACCCGGATTTTCGATTCTCCAATTGATTTATGAACAATAAATCAATCTCGTTCAATAGTTGGACGTTGTTAAATGTGGAATGCTATATGACGTCTCTACTGGGATTAAATATAATTGAATTAAATTAATTACATTGATTGATTAATTAAATAATAATAAAAAATGTAATAAACATATATTCTTTATGAAATGTTATTTAACAAATAATTGTTGATTAAAAAAATATATATATATCGATAGATATTTGTTGGTGAGTACGTGAAGTTTCTTGATATAATATAATAATATTTTATTCCTTTCTTCACTTTTCTGTACAGAAGTGAAGAAATGAACTATTATCCTTATACTTTTGTATAAAATTGTAATAAAATCAATCGGAGTTATACAAACAAAGTAAAAAAGTGTTTCATTTATTCAATTTGAATTACAATGTATAACAAAGTAGAAGCCTCAACAATTAACATATTATCCTTATATATATACACGGGTTACATTTTTTCTTTCATTTTTACTGCCAGAGTATAGTACTTTTCGAGTACTAGGAACGCATTGCATTCTGGTCGCGATTCGACAACGATAATTACAATAAAAAAACGAAATTTCGTTTGGAAAACTGTTACCGGCTGCTAATTATATTATAAAAAAATTATATCGTTTCATTTGGGATTTTACTATGTAGTCAAATAATTAGTATTTAATTATTATATAATATTAATCACAAATAAAACGCTGTTTTTTAACTTTGTTTTGTATAATTAAATTTTAAATATTATTCTAAATAATTTTTAATTAAAAATAAAGTAAATTATTTTATTATGTAGGCTTCTACTGCGTTATATATTATTAATTAAATATAAAAATAGTTATACAAAACAACGCTAAAAACGCGTTTTAGTAATTAGTAGAAGCCTAATTACAGAATTAAATAATTCACTTTTTTTCAACAAAAAAAATATTTCTTATAATATATTTACGAAGGAACGATGGACAAAATTGATTATTTCAATAATCGAACACGAAATGATCAATTATTTCCGATAATCGAATGTTCATTTTAGTCTCTGTGAAACATCGATGATTAAAAACTCCAACATAATTATTCTATAAAATGTCCTGTATTGGTATCTTCGTGTGATATATAAAAAATATTATTATTGTAATTATTTTCGTAAAAGAATAGATAACAAAAGTATTGAGAAAGAAGGACACATATTCCACTTAACGCTGCAATCCCCAATACTTTTCCGTTTTAAGGGATTAACAATTTTATACATCCATAAAAAAATAAAACATTAAATACAGGCAGATAGCTTATTTACTGATGAACGACATCAGATAATTTTTATTTTTTAAAAACAAAAAAAGTGAAAAATTATGTTTTTCAAATATTAATTTAATTTACAAAAATATATTTAATCTATATTAAATATATCTGATTATACGTGGAAAGCCTTCGTCTTAATATCCATATTTAATACGATCATAATATTATTATTTGTATACTCCTTAATTCTATACAATAGTCAATGAGAACAAATTTAGTTCGACGTTATCACTTTTATTGTGAAACAGTATCTATTAGTTCAGATGTTTGCCGCTAGGTTGAAAAAATTAAAGTTTGAATAAATTAAACGCACACATTTTGTAAAAACCACACTCTGTCGTTAATCGCACCGTTTATTAGGCGTAGCCTTAATGTAAGGAATAATACAAGGTCTATACTATACATTTCAGTATAAATCTCCGCTAATTTTTAAACATAAGTTTGAATTATTGTTGGATAGGTAGGTTTGCACTGTGGTCTGCTAGAACTATTGATCTGAATACTCTAGATGAAGTTACACGACGGATTCCTAGGTATTACTTTAGATAGCAAACTAAGTTGGAATGCTCATGATAGTGTTACTGAGGGGAAATTATGTAGTGCTATCTATCTTTTACGAAATTTGAGTTCACATACACCGTTCTCGGCAATAAAAGCAGCATACTTCGCACTTTTCCATTCCTATTAGCATGTGAGTTGTTGTTATCGTGCGAATATTTTAGTATAACCAACAGATTATTTCGCTTACAACGGCGTGCAATACTAGATGTGTCATATAGAACTGATTGTGGTCATTTAACCTGTTGTTTTTCTTGGTTCTAGAAAACAATGATTAATTATAACTTAATATAAGAAAATTATGAGACACATCCTTATTAAAATGTTTTTATCATATATTTTAGTATTGAACTCCGCAACAAACTTGAATTATTGTTAGATAGGTAGACTTCAACTGTGGTCGGTTAGAACTCCAGATCTGAATACTCCAGATTAAGTTACGATCATATTTTCAGCTTTAGCTCTTGTTTTAGTGACATCAAAATTATTTCTCTTACAACACGCCACATGGTAGTTAAACATTTTATCTGCCACAAAGAAATTTGAAGAATCTAGATTTCTTCATTTGTTGGCACTCCAAATCTTGACAACAATTAAAAAATATTTAAGTCTAGATTGTTTAGATTTATTCTTTTGGTGACAGCTAAAATGTTTGATTAACAAATAGCGAGCTTTAAAATAAGTAACCTGAACAATAAATGAAATACTTTTTTACTTTCTTTGTATAACTCGGATTGTTTTATTGTTGACTATAATTTCGACATCTTAACGTGTCATTATCAAAACAAAAGTTAAGGTTGTCGAAACTATAGCCAACAACAAAACAATCCGAGTTATATAAACAAAGTAAAAAAGTGTTTCATTTATTAAAATTGAATTACAACGTATAACAAAGTAGAAGCCTCAATAATTAAGAAGTTAATCTGAACAATATTCATTTGTTGTATATAAAATATTTGGTTTAGAATCATCGAGTAAACAACAATTCTAAGTTGATAATTCTAAACGATTATTTAAGTGTTAACAAGTAAAGAAATCTAGATTATTCAGATATCTTCTTTTGGTGGCAGCAAAATCAATTAGAAAATAGAATTTTAGCTTTATTCTCAACTACTAAATAAACCAGAATAAACAATTCCAAGTTGATAATTCTAAACGATTTTTTTAAGTGTTAAAAAGTAAAGAAATCTAAATTATTCAGATATCTTCTTTTGGTGGCAGTAAAATCAATTAGAAAATAGAATTTTAGCTTTATTCCCAACTACTAAATAAACCAGCCTCCGAAATAATCGAAGGGACTGTCAATCTATGAGGAGTAAAAATGATTGACTGAGGAATAAATTATTATGAATTATTATAATTAATAACTTGTACAATTAAATGAAAATACAGTAGTATATTGGTTTCACTATATTTTTTTTATTGTAGAAACATTGCTGCTTTTTTCGCCAACACAGTGGCATCATCAGGTAGATGATTAATAACTTCTATTTAATTCTTACCCCGACACCAACTGGTATATATTACCACTTATATTAAATTCTTCAATCTTTGAAGCGTCCACCTCTTAGTACATTTTTTAATGTTAGTATAAAGAAAACACTTAAAAACCTGTGTATACTACTTAACAATTTATTTCATTGTGACTAGTACCGATAACACCATAATGAATTATGTTTTACGATGATTACCCATTCTAAAATAAAATTCATTATGGTGTGTGTCAAACATTTGAACATTTTCAAAATTACCGTACATGCGATGTCGTTTCTTTCTGGTGAGATATTTTCGCTTTGCAGAATAGCAATATTTTACTTAACTGAGTTCTTATATTACGGATTACAACGTTTATACTTATTAAGAATACTTGAATACATCAAGTTAATTTGGACGAGAGGTTCTCTTTATTCTTGAATTCATTTAGTTATTATGAAATTGAATATTGAATTAGTAAGGTAGCAGACAATAAATACTTTCTAGACAAATGGTTAGGTAAATAATGGTGCATATAATAGATATAAACAAAGTGTTAATTGCAATAAATGTCAGTTGATCGATTGCGAAATATTTATTACACCCATCCGAGTTAAGTAATCAGCGCGCGCTCATCTCTTTCACCTGAACAACGAAGCCGCGCACCGCAGAGACGATCTCCTCCACGGCGATTATATAACTCTCGCGGAAAACGGGATGTTGTCACATATTGTGTCGCTTGTAAATTAAAAGAGTACGTGCCATTTTGAAAACTTTCGAAAGCCTTTCGAATTCGCGCGCGGCGGCGGCTTTATATATTGCGTTATTTTTGCATGCTGGAAAATGTCGAAGCCCGACGACCGGGCCTGCCGTAGAGGAGGAGAAGAGAGGAGGATATCGGTCAGAGATAGTTGTATCTCGCCGTTTACATCAATCTTTCCCACTCTTTTTATTATACCTGTTCAACACATACACACACACCTGAATGTGCTCCTGGATTCCGGTTCAACTCGACCTCCTTATCCGCTGAGGACGGAATAACTCATACGCTCACCTGATCTCGGTTTTTCATTAAGAATTATCAACTAATTATAATAAACAAGAACAAAAAATTTGTAACATGCTGGAATTCAGCCGGCTATCTTTTGAAATGTTGTCTGGGCTTTACCCAGACTACACAAAACAACTCCAGAGAACAAGCTTCTTCCGACGTTTGAATAAACCTTTAGTATAAATCACCTTGTGTTTCAATTAGATGTAGAATGCATTATCTTTTTTCATTAAACACGGTTTATACATAACGTAACAATTTTTATTTTGTGTTTTCTTAAATCTCAATATTTTTATTTAATAAAACTGAGATGATTCACACTTTTGTAGCTATTTAAATTACAATAAAATTAAATTCAACAAAGAAAAAATATTGACCAAGATAACAACCCATTTTTTCAATTAATATTTTTTCCTTCACTATTAAATTTTCATTCGAAAACGTATTTAACCGAATTCACCGGAATAAGTATCATAATAGACACATCACCATTTTTTTAAGAAAATTTAAATAATAATTATTATTACTATTGTTACAATATAACCCGGCTCCATTATAGCAATGCGCGAGACGGATAGGCGCACCGAGACTAGGTATAAGTATGCATCTCGGAGTCCCTCCCACTCCGACATTCAGGATTTATATTCAGTAGGCTCTTGTACTACTGCGCATTGCAACGGTTTGAGTTGAAAATATTTAATGAAAGGCACCAATAAATCATAATTACAAGGTTATATGCAGACTCATGTTTCGGGATTCATTCCTCATCAGTACAGCTCTGCCTTGTAAGCCCTTAGTTGTTAAACATTTTTGCGTACCGTCTTCAGGAGGAGCTCAGATGGAAATAATCGTACTCGGTGACGGACCCGTGCAATGTGCGGATTTATTGGTCCGGAACAAAATGTTTAACAACTAACTTAAACCAGAGCTGTACTGATGAGGATTAAATCCCGAAACACGTGTCTATACCTTGTAATTATCATCTATGGGTGCCCTTCATTAAATATTTTCGACTCAATCAATTGTAATGCTGAGAAGTACTGATATGCAACGAACAAATATCTTTTATGTAATCAAATGTTGTTCCAATACATGTTTATAAAAAATGTACTGTGTTCGTAATGTTTGCAGTTGGAAAAAAGGAAGTGAACATTTTTATGATCATTGTCAGTATTTTATATTAATTTGTTGATTGTTAAGGCTTTCACTTGGTTATACATTTTGAGTTTATTAAATAAAACAGTTTTTCACTTTGTTTGTATAACTTGTTATTTTATTTTAGTGACTATAGTTTCGATGCATAGAGCATCATTATCAAACTAAGAGACTCTGTGTTTTATTTTATATTAATGTTTTTTATTCACCATATCATATTAATATCAAGTTTTAATGAATTGTATAGAATTTTATCTTCTATAAAAGTCCCCGACACCAATTGGTAAAAAGGGACATCGATTATATATATATATATATATATATCAATAAATATAAAATTATATTATAAAAGTTGCAACCTTATTATTATACTATTTTTTGCTGTTTCTTTATGTTTTGAGAATTATCAAAAATGTCGGTTTATTTATTCTATAAAGTATTTCAAAGATTTCTTTTTCTTCAAAAATGATATCTTCTTTACCAATGTCAATGATTTTCTCCAGCAGTATCTTCTAATATCGAGCGTATAACAAAAATCGACGACAAAGTTGGCGTTGGAAGTCTCGAGTCATGTCTGTACTAAGATCACACGTGTGACTTGTCAATATGACAGCCAGTACTTTACGCGTGCGCGTTTGATTTTAGTTCAGACATGACTTTAGATTTCCAATGCCAACTTCGTCGTCGATTTTTGTTATACGCTCGATACTTGTAAGATTATATTTCTTACATTAGTTCTTCTTTAGATAATTTTGCCAAATATTTCTTGAAGAAATCTAACTGAAATAAATTACAATTTAGATGTAAAGAAAACTCTTAACATTTTTATACCACTTTTATTTTAACTAAATTTGATAATGATTACCCCGTTGAAACTGAAATTAGTCACTAAAGTAAAATAAAATTTATATAAAAAATATATTAAATAAAAATGATTTGAAAATAATTAATAAATTATTTTCACATTTAGCTCTGTGACTTTTGACTTACGTTACGTAAGTACGTTAAACATATGCACATTAATACAACTACTTATTCTTTTCTATTTATATTGTATAAAAAAGTTAAGTCTTCACATTAAAATTGAAAATGTACCACGAAGAACTCCAAGATCCAAGAATTGCAAGTTAGTATCGAAATATTTTTTATTAATAATAATTGAAACGGAGATGATTTTGCTGTTATTTAAATTAAAATTCAGCTTTCGATGGTTGGAAAAAAATATTTGTTTTCTTTCATAGCGTTGTCTGGCCTTATTCAGATGTGTATGTCTATTAAAATGAAAATTTTATGCCTAATTTTAATAGACATACACAATTGCTGTTGTTAAGTTTAATTAATATTTGATTGGACGGTTGAGTTAACTCTGTCTTCTTTTCTAATATGCTTTTTCTAAAAGTTTAGTAACATTTTTAGGTGGTTTCTTAAAAGTATAAAATTGTAGACAAGGGAAAACACATTTTTATTAATTAGTTGTTCAAAACAAATTTGCAAAAAATATAAAAAAAAAACGAAGGGAAATTAATTGTTAACACCTAATAAAATTTAATAATAATAATAATAATCTCTATTAACAGATATATACAGAAAGTGTACAAAATAAGTAATAAACATTAATAAACTCAAATGTATAATTTATATCTGTTAATTGGCTATCGACCAGTGGTCTTTCAGCCTAAAATTTATTAATTTACCGATATTTGAAAAAAGAATTATAAACACGCGCCCATAATCGAAGATAAACAACAACAAAAAACAACTTTTTTTTACAGAATGAATTTTGAATTATTTTCTGTTAAATAAAATTAAAAGAAATTTGAAAATAATTAATTTACACAATTAAATAATTAATCAATTTATTTTCTCATTAACGACTAGAAATTAATTGCCAACACCTAATATGTTTGTGCGTGGATGGGATGCTCTGTGTGGTGGTTCCAAAAAGTCGTTGTCGTTTAACAAGTACACTTTATTTGCAATTATACACGTAAATCTTGATCCCGTTGTACCAAGTGAAACTCTACATTAGATCTGATTCTCTTATCTGTCCGAGGGGACGACTTACCCTCGGTCCCTACAAGTGCGAGGGAGGTGGGACGCGCGCAATCGTTAACATAATAAATTGTATTAATTTACAGATATTTAAAAAAAAAAAAGACTTCAGGCCTAAGAAGAGATAAAACACCAAGAAACAGCCTTTCCTTGTTACACAACGAATTTTGAATTATTTTCATTTAAATTAAATAAACAAGAAATTTAAAAATATCACGATGGTTTCGACCGTTACTACGTGGTAATCCGTATCAAATTTAAATGAGACTATTACTATGTTTTTTTACCACTTTTATTAATCATATATATATACATATATATATTTTTACGACTTAAGTTTCGACAGTGTGAGTGTCATTATCAAGTGAAACTTAAGGCGTAAAATATGTATGTATATATATATATATAAATGTAAAAAATCTGTATATATATATATATATATATATATATATATATATAATTAATAAAAGTGGTAAAAACACAGTAATAGTCTCATTTAAATTTATTTTAAAAATAATTAATTTACACAATTTAATATTTTTTTTTCTCTTTAGCTACTTCGACTTCTGACTTACGTAACATAAGTTCTTTGAAATAGAATAAATATCCATTGAAACAACCCTTTCTCGGGCAAATACTCCGCGAAACATTTAACTACACAATGGACATATGCTGTTGCATCACAAATTATTGCATAATGCAATAATTTTTTGATTTGAGAATATTTAATGCAAAGATCAAAACTGTAACGCAATATAAGGCAATCTGCAGACACGTATTTCGGGATTTAGTTCTCGTTACTACAGCTTTGCCTTATAAATTAAATTAATTAAAAGAACCGTCCCTGCTGCGATCTCACGTGTAAATAATGGCGCTTTTATTTTAATTAAATTGATTTATTCATTAAATAAATATATTTTCTTTTACATTCAATTATGTTCTATAGATTTATTTATAATGGACAAGTTTCATAGACAGTAATGTCATAATAAAATCCTGACTGAATAATCCGTTGATCGCTATTTGAAAAATCAAGATTCCTTTGCAATACAAATTTCTGGTTTTAACCGTTTGTTATAATGACATTACTTGGTTTTGTTTTACTAAAATTAGTAAAAAAAATTATATTAGTTTTGTTATATGTTCGACTAGATGCCATTTCAAGGTTCTTGAAAATAGCATCTAGCCGATTTCATTATAACAAAATTTTAGTAAAACAAAACCAAGTGATTTCATTATAACAATAATATTCATTCTATAAATGATTCTCTCTCTCTCTAACATTATCTTATGTACAAATTATTTCTCTTATCTCAGTAACATATATAAGGAAAAGAATATATACTTTTGTATTGAATGTAAAAAAAATACCGAAACTAAAGAAGAAATTACTATAAGAAAGAAAAAATAAGTACTGAATGTTAAGAACAAGAAAAAAAGTACAGTCATAAAATAAGTACTGAACCAAGAGAAGAAAATACGTTAAGTGAAGAAGAAGAAAGTACTGAATCCAAGGAATGGTGGTCAATGTAAAGAAGAACGTACTGTAAGTAGAGAAGAAAATAGAAAACGTATTTGAGGAATTGAAGAGGGAATATTTGGAAGAAGAAAATTTAAAAAATTCTGAAAAAATATACTTTGAAGTGGAGTGAAGAAGAAGAAGACAAATTTTTAAGAAGTGAAAACGATTTTAGAGGTTTTAAATAATTGAAATCAATATCACGAAGTGATTTAGATGAATACGACAGTTTCCTTTAGAATATAATCGGTAGCAATTCAAAGACGAAATCTTTAAGCGGATTAAAATATTCATTATAACAAACGGTTATTAAAGATGTTTTACCAAGAGATAAATCAGGAAAAGTATACAATATATATTCTGGTTTTAAATCTGTATTGCAAATTAGGAATCTTGATTATTGTAATATCGATCATCTGATCATACAGTCAGGATTTTATTTGATTGAACATAGCCCTATGTTTAATTTTATAAGTTTTATGTAGTATTAATTGAAATACAATTAACGTTAAAAGCCATCATAATCGAATGCTTTTTTTTACTTAGACAAGAGCCTTTCATGTATTTAATGTATTGATTAATAACAGTAAATTGATAAAATTAAATATAAATCTTAAATTTTAATGGAATCATACGATTGTACATTAGAATTACAAATCAGGGATAAGGTGGTAGATGAGGGCCGTCATGACACTTATGTAGAAATGTTAATAGGAGTAAGCCACATAAAACAGTAGAATTATGTTGTTAATTCAAATGAAGATGTAATTAAATTTTGGTTTTAGTATCTATAAAAACATGTTAAATTAAGTATAATAATTCTGCATTATTCATAGAAACACAAATTATCATCCCACATTTCATCACATAATTCACCTCATATTAAACAATTATATAATTTATTAAACCCTGACAGAAAAGCTTCTGGTCGTTAGCCGATTGCTGTTTTATTTGATTTCAAAATCCATTAATTCTATATATTATTGTATAAATATTGTATCAAATCAGTAATTCAAAACAGTAATGAAGATGTTTAACAATAATAATAGTTCTCTATTATTTAGAGATAATAGATTAAACATGTTATATGGGAAACAATTATATTTTGATATTTTTTTCATAAGTTTTGTTGTTTCACTTTTATTATTTTTACATTCGAAGACTAGATAATTTATTGAGCCTTCCAAACCACATAGACATACAGGATTATTTCTCAAAATCGAATGCGTTTGAACATGAGATTTACACTGGTATTTACACAGGTAGTAAATCTCATGTATGTTTATACATAGAAGATTGTTTTATAAAAAAAATATTTCTGGCAGTTTATGAAAATTGAATACACTTATCACTGATGAATGTTTATGTATTCATTTTGATTAGATATATATACATAATCTTTATTGATAAATACAATACTTACATATACCATAAAATATTACAATATATATTATAAAGGTCTGTCTGATATATTCGCCACTTAACTATCTCGAATGTTTTGAAAATCGAAGCTATTCCGCAAGAGAAGTTATGTTTAACATGAATGTTATGAAATAAATTCACATTATATATATATATATATATATATATATATATATATTTAATAAAAGTAGTTTAGACTGTAATGATACATATAACGTACACGTTAAACTTAACATTGCCCTTACGGAATATTGTTAAGTTTACCAAATTATGTAATGAATTCATGAAAAGTTGGATTGGGGAGTTTACGTTTAGGAATTATCGAATACAATTGTGTTTAATTATTCCAGTTATTCAACTTCGCATAAATCACTACAATTAATGATTAGTTTGTAACATTAATGGTATTTAAATGATTCATGCAGTAATTATGAATTCAAGTAATTAATAATTACTTATGCATGAATGTTAGTTATAAGGCTATTGAAATAAAACACTCACTATATATAAATAGTTAATTCAAAAATAAACTGTAATTTGTCGCGGCATATCTACCGCGACAAATTACATCAACATTTGCAACTAAATACACGCCAGTGGTGAAATAATCGTCGCTTTTACCTCTCCCAAATTTTTTTTATTTAAAATAATAGAGGACATGATGGTGCAGTTTCCATGCCCGAAATGGCAAAAGAGGGAAAGCAGACGAAAAGTATAAAAATAAAACAAAACGGCGCGCGCTCGCGCAAAAAAAAGTAAAACAAGGCAGAAAACAGACAGCAGTTTTGTTGGGCGCAAAGCGCGCCCGGATGAGGCCATGAATAAATCATGGGACATAATATATTGTTGCCCGCATTCGCGCACTGAAATCTTTATTGAGATACCGCGTTGAAAAGTATTAAGCTGCCGGAATTATTTATATTCACATTCTATTCCCACACGAATAATGAATGGACTCACTTCGAGGAGAAATTTATTAAAATGAATTATTCACTTTTGAAACTTGTCATAATTGAGAGATACGTTTCGCGAGGGACGTTTATTCGATTAAGTTTCTGCTCGACTACGGTGAACCTTATTTATTTTATATCTTCATGTAATTATATACTTGTTTGTTTTCTTCTGTTAATGATACATTTAGCCTTTGTAAAATATATATATATTTATTATTTTACTTTTTGTATCGCGGAAGGGGAAAATCCGATTAACTGGTGGAGCTGTCGTGTAGTCACAGACTAACATGTATATGTTATGTAAATGAACTTTTCAGGTTTCTTTATAATATACCTGTAATTAAAAAATAATAATACAGACATTAATTATTATTATCATTCTAGAAGATTGGATATTTTCATTCATGTTAGCCGATAATTGTAAAAGGCACGAAAAACCATCTTTAGATAAAAATGACAACAACCCGTCTTTGTCTAGTACATTGGAGGAGTCCAGAACTTAGTATCTAAATGGATTTTCCTAGGTCAGATTTCTTTAAACTTTTGATTAGGATACTTATTTTTTATTTCTCTAATACCTCGGAGGAGTCCAGCACTTAGTATGTAAATGGATTTTCCTAGGTCAAACTTCTTTAAAGTTTTGACTAGGAAACTTCTAATTTTTATTTGTCTAATACCTTGGAGGAGTCCAGCACTTAATGTGTAAATGGATTTTTATAGGTCAGACTTCTTTAAAGTTTTGACTACGAGACTTATTTTTTATTTGTCTAATACTTCGGAGTAGTTCAGCACTTAGTATGTAAATGGATTTTCTTATGCCAGACTCCTTTAAAATTTGACTAAAACACTTCTATTTTTTTATTTGTCTAGTACCTTAGAGGAATCCAGAACCTGGTATGTAAATGGATTTTTCTAGGTCAGACACCTTTAAAGTTTTGAATAGGAGACTTTTATTTTTGAATAGGAATTTGTAAATCTGCCGTCAGACAATCAGTCTATGGATTTTGCGGCTGAACACTACCGGTATGTTTGCTTGATCAGCTTCTGATCAACTGATACTATTCCCCTCAGTGTTTATTTCTTTCTCGGGATCATCATCACTTGTTGGTAAGTTTAATAAAAACACTTAGAATCCTTTCTTCACTACTTTATTTGTTACCAGATGTACATTTCGGACACAAAGTGACCATCAATGGTTGATACTGTATCAACCATTAATGTATATTTCGGACACAAATGTATGTAAATGGTTGATACTGTATCAACCATTGATAATGGCCACTTTGTGTCTGAAATGTACATCTGGTAACAAATAAAGTAGTGAAGAAAGGATTCTAAGTGTTTTTATCATCTTCACGTAACTCTCAATCCAAATATCACTTGTTGGTATTACTTCTAATGGAGAAGCGACACTTCTCTCTCTCTCTAGCTCTTAATTACATTCTTTAAAATACCTCTCATTTTAAATAATGTAACTAATATTTTAATTATAAAATATACTTATCGCTTCCTCGCTCGAAATAATACCAACATGTGATTTTATTCTTTTCTTCAATCTTTTTTTACTCAATCACTTTCTGGAAAAAAATCCTATATTCTTCATTTTTCTTTAGTTGATATGGAAGAAAAATTTGAAAGATTCAAGAATAGAAAATAATAATAAAGCTAAAGTTAAAAGGCTTTATTAAAAATTTTCCATTCTCGAGTGTTTCAATTTTTTCTCTCATTTAAGCTCTTTCTTAGTTTTTACAGTTTAATATTACCTGATGTAAATCATATTTACTTTATGATTTGAATCAGGTATTCAAATCATATATACTTTATGATTTGACTCATTGCAAATTTAGTTTTCTATTAGTTTGAACTTTTTAAAATATCCTTTAAAGCATCCGTATCTCGAAATCCCATAGGTCAAGGTCAATTCCTCAAATTTTCTCTTATACCATGTTGTAATTACCAGAATTAAAATTTTTGTTTTAAGACCATTCGCGTCATTAACTTTTATCCCATAAAAACAGACAAGCTAAGGGAAGAGATCCTATTCCGAAAGTCATTATTTCCTTAACTTTTCATTCCGATGACAGTTAAAATGATACTTCTCGCTGAGTAATAGTTTATTCCATCAATCAGCGTGGATAAAATGTGGATAAAAATGACTAGAGTTCTAGTAGTACTGTTCATAGTTCTATAGTTCTTGTCCAAAAGTAAGAAGTCAGTTAACATTTTTTCACTTTTTTATATAAAATGGATCATGCATATATGCATTTTCCTGTAATTTAGTGAGTTTTGGATAGTTCTATCATTTGTAATGAATATTAGCAAAAGTTCCTGCATTGTTTCCAATTTTACGACTTCCTTAAAATCTCATTCAGTGCTGCATAAAATTGAACAAATGAATATAAAGCTAACATGCAGATCATTCACAGTGCTTTTAATGGTAGTTTTAATCAGTTCTAATAGAGTTATATAGTTTACTGTCAATTTTAGAATAGATCCGGCATTTTTTAATAATATATATCTTAATTGACAAGTTTTTTTTGAACTTGTTAATTGTTGAAGCTTCTACTTTGTTATACATTGTAATTCAATTTTAATAAATGAAACACTTTTTTTACTTTGTATAACTCGGATTGATTTTATTGTTGACTATAGTTTCGACAACCTTAACGTGTCATTATCAAAACAAAAGTTATCAAGTTATCAAAAAAGTGTTTCATTTATTAAAAAAGTTTTTTTTTTTTGAGTTGACAATAATGAGAATAATAAAAATATTTTAAAAATGTGAAAGTTACTAGTCAATCGGCCACTGGTTTTTCTGTCTGTCCTTTGACATTTTTTGTAATTATCATTTTTTAAATATTTCGTCGTTGATCGTTATTGCTAAACTGTCTTTTGAAATGATCAATATCAATTTAACTGTCTATATTTTGGAAGGATGCGGCAATTTTTATTGTTTTACCATTTTTTTTAATTTACTCAGCACAACATTAAATTGCATAAATAAATATAAAGTTGCAATGCTGCTAATTTTAGGTAATACTGTTTATTTTAATATTTGCATTTCTTCTTCGCTCACTTCTTCAATTTCATCATTTATAAATTCTTCTTTTGTCCAGTTCATGGGCGGATGGGTCATATGGGAAATTTCTCGGTGGGCCGATTGTACTATGGGCAGCCCGACAGACCATCCTTCAACAGCGGATTATTGGCTCTCATTATGTTGCACCCAATAAAATTTACAATTTCACTTGTACCTGATTGGGGTACATTCATTCATATTTTTCGTCCATTTGTAAATCAGTGGTTCCACAACTTTTATTAGTGGGATTTGTATGAACAAAAAGGTTTTCAAAATAATTAGAAATTTTGTTGTCAAATATTTTTTATTAAGTTACATAATAAATATGTGGGTCATTTTACAATTTGAATGAAAATATGACTACAGAAAAAAAAAAACAAAAATATATTACACATAGAAAAATTTTACAAAAATATAATATTAGATATATATTGATGTCGGAAATGTTGTCACTGTCACTGTTACCTGATGACTTCACTTAGTCAAGATATAATTTTACTCTTAGTCGAAGCACCTGTTGTACACTTATTAAACTGTTTTGAGTGGGATGATGCGTTGTCCAAAATGATTGGAGATGGTTCTTCGAGGTTTTTCAGAAATACCTTTAAATCATTCCTCACAGCTGAGGATTGGATAATTTTATTCATGCTAGGCGATAATTGGGATGAATTGGTTATCGGATTGCAAAATACGAGTATTTGCATGTTGAGAACTTTTGGCATACAAATGCACGCCGAGTTACTGCCCAGTCTGTAAAAGAGGAGGTCATTCTATTATAACCACGCGTGAAATTTTAACACAGCCCGATTATATATAATATTTCCTGGGCTTCCCATCCGCCCCTAGTCCTGTTATTGTTATCTAGACTACTGACTAAAAAGCCCTCCTACATTATCGGTATCAATTGCCAAGATTGTCTATCTCTTGTATAAACATGAACTAACTAATTGAATTTGCATGGACTTTTAGTTATTTTAAAAATATTTTTTTTAGTCAATTTTTTTTTTTCAAAACTTTAAACTAATATTTCAGTGGAATGACATTATAAACACAGGTGTATAAAAATAAGCATACTAATTATTATTGGGATCGACAAAGCTACCTGTATATAATCATTATTATGTCATTGTATACAGGATGTTTCAAATTCGATTTTCACCATGGGGATCTCGCTTATTATAAGAGATAGAGGATAGGTTTAAATTTGGCACTTTTGCAGAATTTCAAGCTGATTAATATCCCATTGAGAAAATTGGCCTAAGCTTCTTTGTTTTCAGAAAAATGAAAAAAAAAAACTGAAAAATGCAATTTTCTTTTTTATTTATATCTTCGTTATTTGAATCAATATTTCAATGCAATGATGAAATTATTATAGCACTTTTCTATTATCTAATCGATGGTGTGATCATTTTACAAATAGCATGTTTCATCTCTTCAGGACCATCGTCAACTTTCTTATTTTTTATGGGAGCCATATTGTTTTTTTTATCACATTAAAATCCCCTATTTTTTCTGATCAGAAAAAGTAGAGGATTTCAAACTTATAAAAACGAAAAAAATCTAAATCTATAAATAATATAAAAATCAAATCTAAAAATAAAATCGAAAACTTATAATTAAAAAAATAAAATCATTTCAATTTTTAAAATAGACTAACCTAAATGTTCCAGAGTTGTAGAAGGGCTCTGGAGCTGATATCCTATAATATACAAACATATGTATTCAGAGAATAAATATTTTACATTACAAACATTTAATATATACAATATATGTTATCGTTAATCTGGATTGCTTTAATTTGTGCCTTGCTTTAATTTGTGGTGCAATAGAAAACATGTGCTTGTTAGCTTAACTGTATTATATTCAAATTTCTTTCTAATTAATTTAAACAAAATCAGTTTAAATATGATTTAATTTTTGTTATATTTAATATAAAGGATTATAACTTTTTTTTATTAATGAAACGAGTATTTAAACAAAATCAGTTTAAATATGATTTAATTTTTGTTATATTTAAAATAAAGGATTATAACTTTTTTTTATTAATGAAACGAGTAGGTCATAACAGATAAAAATTAATAATGTTGGTTTACAAATTTGAGACTGATTTGCATGGATTTGTAAAGATATTCGCTCCTGAGGGATAACGAAGAAGATATACTTAAGTTTTGTGATAATTCTTACTTTTATTGTAATATAATGTAATGATACTAATCATTTAAAGTGTATTCTTATAGTTAGAACAAATTACTAAGATCACTAAAGATATAAAACTCATATTAAAACTTTTTTAATAGGCAGATGTCTTTTCCAAATCGATGCATTTTTTTTAAAGACACAATTTGATCTCATATTAAACATATCTTAAATAAAATGAAACAAAGATGATTCACATATTTGCAACCGTTGCAAATCGCAGTAGTACAGCTATGCAACAAACAAATATCTATTGTGTAAACCAATGTCCGACGGGGTAAATGCTCGGAAAGTAGTTGTTTCAATAGATGTTTGTAAAACTTACAGTGTAAATAATTTTTTACAGTTGGAAAAGGGATTGATCGAATTTTATTGATCATTGCCAGAAATGTTCTTTGTAATTTAAACATATCTTATTGAAGAGTGTAAATATTTATGTAAATATGTAACACAATAAACTCATTATTATTATTATTACCCATATGGGTGTACGGTTATTATTATTGTAAACAATTAATAATGTTCGTTTATAAATGTGAGACTGATTTGCATAGATTTATTTTATGGAGCGAATAACTCGCTCTGAAGGGATTGTGAAGAGTATATGCTTAAGTTTTGTAATGATTCTTATTTTTATTAAAATAGAATGTGTCATTTTATGTGTAATTTTATATTTAGATCAAATTACCAGAGTTAAATTAAGCTAGCGTTAAAATGAATCTATTTTAATAGTTTCAAAACCCAATCATCAAACAAATCGAATCAAATTACACCCGCTCTCCCGTCCAATAATTAAACAAATCCCCACACACGTATCACTTATACCTCGCAACAAAGCCCGGTTAAATAATGTAGTTAACCGTCGATTGTTAATTAGCGGCGTCGGATTGTTTTGGGCAATTAGTTTGTCTATCGGCGCGTTTCATAATTTCCCCCCGAAGCGCTCTCTCGCTGAACGTATCGTCCGTTCATCGTCGAAAATAAACACACAAATAAATACATAAACCGGGGTGTAAATAACGGATACCTGTTGATTTCCCGTTATCAATATCCGGTGTGGGTGGTGCAAAACAAAACAGAAAAATAATGCACGTGGGAGAAAGGTATCGTCGAAATTGTTGATGTTTGTGTGTGCCAAAAGTTGTTTTTTTATAGAGATTCTAAAAATAATTTGTCGACGGAAATAGAAATAGATTAAATGTTATAAATCACGAGATTTTGCGATCAATTTTGTAAAAAGAATACAAAATAGAATTTGTGTATAAAAGTTAGATTATATATTAATCACAAAATAGGTGGACTTTTCAACAGCTATAATTTTGTAATATACCACTTCGCTCTGTGAAAAATATTATGGTGGAAACACAATAATCGCTAAAATAGCATATTTTAGGGCAGAAAGACCTATGGTCTCATGACAGAATACTAACACAACTGTACATCTTGTTATTATAAATTTTTGTTATCTTATTGTCTGAATAAACATGTTTGTATATTTAATTAGGCAAAAGGTGGCGCTTCCGTCGTCTTTAATTTATAATGATGTTTGTATATATTGAATTGTTTTGGCGTTCTATAAATTAAAAAAAAAAATATTTGATGATAATCATGTATAACGAAATAAAAGCCCCCACAATAAAAAATTTCTAATAACTGTTTGATTTTCAGAAAACAACATTTCGGCCCAAAAGGAACAAAAGTAACAAACTGAATAAGTCTCTTTATTACTCCTCATTTTTTTGCAATATTCTTTTTTCAAGTGATAATGGTTTGGCTTTAGCGAAAGGAGAGCAATAATCCATACAACAAAAAATAAATTCTTGTATCATTAATTTATTTCACCTTAGTGATTTCAATATACCTCACTGACCATAACTGGCTCGTTTAGAAAAATATCAATATAAGACTTGTGTTGTACATAAGCAATGCTTTATTTCTTTTAAATTGAATTAAAACGATCAATTAAGAAAACAACTACGGTTTTATTCTATAAAATATATATTTATATTAATAAAAAAAATCAATTTTGAATTATCTTCAAAATTAACTAATAACACGAATCTGGCCGAAAATTTAGTTATTCAATTTAATCTGAGTTTTATTTATTTTATTAGTAGATTTTTAATAATTAATTCATATTCATTAGTACAATATGAATTAACAATGTTTAATATTAAAAGTATTAATTAAATTAAAATCAAAGTAAAAAAATATCCTAAAACAATTCCCTGCTACTCAGACTGGAAAAAAATCTTCGCTCCAACCCCCCGCAATAAAACTGTATTATAAATTATATAAATTTCTGTGTAAATAACATCATTAAAATTGTTGACAGTAATTGTTAGTCTTAAGTTATCCTGTAATGAGATCTTGTAATCTGTTGGATAATAATAATAAATAAATAGGCATTTAACAATTAATTAAGTTATCTATTGTGTAATCGAATGTCCGGCGGGGTAAATGCTCGGGAAGTAGTTGTTTCAATAGATGTTTGTAAAACTTACAGTGTAAGTATTTTTTTGCAAAAAAAGGGATTGATCGAATTTTATGGATCAATGCCAGAAATTTTCCTTGTTTAATTTCATTGTAAACAAAATTGTATCCTTGAATAGTTGAAGCTTTTATTTGTTGAAAATGCATTCTGGTTTGTTTTGTGTGGTATACTTTGATTAAAACACTTAGATCCTTTCTTCAATAATTTATTTGTAACCAAATGTACATTTCAGAC
Organism: Philonthus spinipes; assembly: GCA_963082785.1. Taxonomy (NCBI): domain Eukaryota; kingdom Metazoa; phylum Arthropoda; class Insecta; order Coleoptera; family Staphylinidae; genus Philonthus; species Philonthus spinipes. The sequence continues at coordinate 13,361,516 of OY720304.1, forward strand.
ACAAAGTGTCATTAGTATCAAACCATTGATAATGGTCACTTTGTGTCCGAAATGTACATTTGGTTACAAATAAATTATTGAAGAAAGGATCTAAGTGTTTTAATCAAAGTATAATTATCTTCAAGTAACTCAATCAATCCAAATATTGTGTGGTATACTTAATCAATTATTGATATGTTCTTGTAAACGTAATTGTCGCCTGAAGAAGCTACAGCGTACCGAAACAATTGTAGTGAAATTAAATATAATAAAAAATGAGGCGGAAAGACCACTGGTAGAAAGCCAATTAGCAAACTCTTACAGCATGTATTGTAATACTTTAATTTATATGTAGGTGTTGTATTACGTTTGTCAATAAAGATTATGTATATATATATAAAAAAATGAAAATCACAAATATTTTATTTATCATTAATTAAATTAAAATATCCTACAACAAGGTGGACTTTCATTGTTTTGAAGAGTTTTAAGTTTTTTTTTGCTGAGTTTCGATAGATAAATCGCGTATAATAAGGTAAACTTCGCCGGACGGCAAGTAACTTTCAAATTCATAAGTGCTTAATTCGAGTATGTATCGAAGTTCCCTTTAAGCAAGCGACGTGATTAACAAACTTCCATTTGATTTATCATGTTCGAGTGGAGGGGAAAACTAGAGAAGTTGCGATCGAGTCTGAAAAGTTTCAGAATGTGGATACACTCCGCCGGTGAAAAAATAAAAGAGGGAAAGAAAGAAAGAAGAGGCGACGACAAATAAATAAAACACGGACGGAAAGAGAAGCGATCTCCGATTGGATTCGGACCAATTAAACTCGGAACTGACTTAAAGTTCCACTTCGGTTTGTTTCTGAAATATTGATTTGTATTTTTTTTATTAGAATTATTGTTAATTTATATATTTGCTTCTAATAGTGGTCACTTTTATTAATATTTATTTTGCAGAAATAAATTTTACTGAGTTTTCCAGGATTTCCAGAAGAAGAAGATTAAAATATATGTTTGATTTCGATTTTTTCATCTATTTACATTTTTCAGATTTTGCATAGGCACATTTTTTTAATATTGAATACAACCGAGAAGCTGAACGTAAATAATTAGAAGTAAGGATACATAATAAATATATATAGATTATTAAAAAATCAAGAAATAAAATACAGATTAATAAATAAAATGATTAAAAAATAAATAATTATTTTTAAATCATTTTTACTTTCCCCGGACACCTATCCAAGGGAAAGTATTGTGATCGTGAAAATTTTCGAACCGCCAATTTCAACAAATATGCACGCATTGAGGTCCCCTGAGTCCATTCCATCGAGTTTTGAAAAATACCTGTATGTGTCTGTGTGTTTCCGCAATAGCGCCTAAACGGCTAAATGGATTAAGCCCAAACTTTATATCTAAGCTTTATATAACAGTGGAATGATCTGAAAAGCTTTTGGTTAGAATCAAAACTCATTAAGTGCAATTTTACTCTTAGCAATTTTTCATTTTTTAACTCGGATAGAAAAATGTTTCAAATAAAAGTTTTAGATCTTGGAAAATAAATAATTTCTGTTATAAAACTTTTATTGTAGTACCTCCGGTTTTCATTTTATAAGCGTTTACCTGATAAATTCCCTTAGAGATTTTAATTATTGAAATAATTATTTTAATGACAAATAAAACGTCACATTCGCAAAGTTTTAAAAAATGAAGAAGAGTGTGGATAAATGATTTCAACACATTGTAAGGTAAGAAATAACACACAATTATATTCTTCTAAATACTCGGTTTTAAAACAACAATCAATTTTTTCTATTAATCATTTTGCTTTCCTATTAAATTTTCAATCACAAACTTATTTGACCTATTCACCGGGGAAAGTACCATGATGGACACATCACCATTTTTATTTAATATATTTAAATAACTGTGACCAAGTGAATGAATAAATACTCTTTTCTATTTACAGATTAATAATTTTAAAGTCTCGATGGGCTGATAACACGAAACTTATCAACTCATTTTCAAGACAATTAAAAATTTAGTTTATTTAAATTTCTATGAATATTTACATATCAAATATTATATAATATATATATATATATAAATGAATTGATTTGTGGATTTATCAAAAATATTATTTAATATGCTTTATAATAATAATTTTGGTGGCGATAAATCTTGGTCGGAAAAAAGCGGCACACCGAATTAGGACATTTAAGTGAAAACACGAAAATTATAAAAACCATATTAATAATTGAATGGAATTTGCTTCAATGGGAACGAACAATATTATCGTTCAAATAAATTCTGCTTATTGGATAAACGTACATAATGAAAATGTGTGTTTTATCAAACGATTGATGCTATCTACAGAAAAAAGTTTATCTCCGAAATAGATAATTTTAATGAAAAACTGATTTCAACATTTGGAAACAAAAGAATATAGGATATATTTGATTTCTATAAAATAGATACGTTTTTAATTTCAAAAATTGGAAAACACCAGGTGTCGCCACTGCTCTAAATTACTATTTTAATTGTCTTCCTTTGAATACTCATAGCCCCCACCACTTTTCATTGCTATCTGATGCCTCTAGGTTGGGAACCAATGATATAACAGATCTTAGTTCAGGATCCTTTAATTTTAGAGATTGCCCTGTAAATGCTTAAAATAAAAAAAATATTAATGACTTACTTTTAAATATTATATGATTTGAACTGTTATTTTATGACACTCAATATTCACATAGATACTTTTAAATAAATGTGACTTTTCCAACTAATACTGAAACCCTTTAATATTTGAATGGAAAGATTCTTAACCAAGCTTCTTCTTTTCATTCCTCATTCCCTATCAAGAACTAAATCGGGATTTTAGGTTTAGATGTTAAAAATTCTATCTACCTTTTTCAGCAAATTTATTTAAAAATTTTAAGTTAGATTCAATTTTGTTTTTATGCAAAAATTGGTAGTTTTGTATAGTGGACCAGATAAAACAGGATTTTAGGTTTGGGTGTTAATATAAATAAAAAAATAAGTAATTCAATGTCTGGCAGGGTATTTGCTAGAGAAATAGTTGTTATAATGTGCATTTGTTTAAAGTACTTACGTAAAGTAAGTCAAAATGTCAATGAGCTAAATGTGGAAATAATTTATTAATTATTTTCAAATAATTTTTATTTAATTTAGGTGTTAATAATTCTATTTACCTTTTTCCGCGAATTTATAAATTCCCAGTCGTTAGGGGCGCTTGCTCAACTAAAATTCCAGTTGAGCAAGCGAGACATTTGAGCTCGCTTTCTAAAATCCCGGTAACCTCACAACTGGAATTTTATAAATTAATGGAAAAAGCTGCTTAGAATTATTAACACCAATATCTAACGATACTGCGTCGAAACATACAACAAAGGAAAATATTTCGTTGCAATACACCCGCGCTGTCCAGTCAGCATTACAGACAGAATTTTTGTTAATAATTCTATGTGTCTTTTTTTGCAAAATTATAAATTACCAGTCATCAGGGTACAGGGATTTTAATTAATAAAACGAGACAATTGAGCTCGCTTTCTTGGCTAAATTCCCGGTACCCTCACGACTGGAATTTTATATATTTATACAAAAAACTGCTAAGAATTATTAACACCAATATCTAACATCCGATACTGCGTCGAAACATACAACAAAGGAAAATATTTCGTTGCAATACACCAGCGCTGTCCACTCAGCGTTACATACCCAACAACTGTGCGATAATTGAGTTAAATTGCTGCAACTACAACAATTAAACTATTCGGATGTTAGTGCGCCATGAAGTTAAAAGGTAACCCTGCAGTCCATTAAACTTTATTATCAGTCGATTTGAAATCCCTTTGAGTGTGTTGCAGACGCATATAACTTCCAGGTAATTTAATCGCCGGTGGAATTATCGGCTTTTGAAAATTTGTAGTCTGTACTGGCTCTTCCATTTTATGCAAAAAATCATTGAAACTAGATTAACTACTGAAATAGATTTTTAATTACGATTTAACAAAATCCATTCATAATAGGACGTGGAATTTTGGAATTGTGAACTTAAAAGGACTGATGTCCTTTTAATTTTACATTAATTAACAGCAGACTTTAGAAAATTGGTTGTAATATCTATTGCCGTTTGACTTTGTTGTTTTGTAAGAGCTGCAATATGATATTTTTTCTTGGATTACTTTTTCAATCTCTCCATATAATAGCATGTTATATTAAGTTTGTACTTATTGCTCTGTAATTGGGTTTTTTGTCTGTTAGGTATTATTATACAGGGTGGACCATTTAATGTGTTTTCAGAAAATATCTCCGAAACAAGAGACTTTTAAAAAAAATGACCCAAACAAAAAATGATTGTATCAAAAAAGTGAGCTGAGTTAATTCTTCTCACTTTTTAACAAGGAATCTATTTTTTTAATAAAAAGTAGGGGTTTCCATTTAAAAAACTAAGTTGACCTCGATTTAGCGACAACAGCGCCATCTATGGAAAAACTAATATTATGTTATTATGGCCCCCCTTCGATACAATCATTTTTTGTTTGGATCATTTTTTTTAAAGTTTCTTGTTTCGGAGATATTTTCTGAAAACACATTAAATGATCCACCCTGTATAGCTTTAAAAGCATTCATAAAGTGTGTATGTAAATGTATTGTGAGAGTGGAAACTATATTAAAGTTAGCGAAAAAAATCAATTATGTTTCAATTAATAATATTCTATGAAATAAATATGAATAAATTATTAAAAATAAACCAATAAAACACAGATTAGACTGAATAACTTTAAATTCTCGACTAGTTTCGGGTTATTAGCCCATTTTCAAGAGAATTTAAAATTAAAAAAAAAATATTTCATACAATATGAACTACCAATGTCTGAATATTAAAACCATTAATTATAATAATATTCGATCATGTGTCTAATTGTAATCATACAACAAACTATTTATAACAATTTACTGTGTATTTTCATTTCAAGGTAAACTCGGATAGATGTTTGCTAATCTATTCAAAACAATAATCACTGATTTTTCTGTAAGGCTTTGCTGTTCGCTGCTGATTGACTGTTACAGGAAAGTGCGAATAAAAATACAAATAATAATTATTTATAAATAATAACAATTTGTTGGTGGTTAGTTAATGTTAATATCTGAAGGGGAGTTTGTCGTATGGTGGAAAAGGATAAGTAGTTGGGATTTGGTAGGATTAATGGACATTCTCCATTTTGCGAACCAAAGTTTAATTCTATCGGTCAAACCTTGAAGTAAGAACTTTTTGGATGGCATGAGCGAGGAAAATTAGCGCTGTGTGGTCCGCATACAATAACTGGTCCTAATGGTCAGGATTAGGGTTATATATGTAATATACGAAAATATTATATAGAAGTAGCGATAATGAAGATCCTTGAGGAAGAACTTAATAAGAGGCAAATTTATAGGGAAGGGAGCTGCGTAATTTTACTTGTGGGGATCTATTGGTTAAACGATTATCTAGAAGATTTATTAGGTGATGTGGAAATTGAAGGGAATTGCATTTAAAAAGCAAACCTCGATGCCTTACTGAATTGTATGCTTTTTTTATTGCCTAAGAATAGAATAGCGGTTTTGCGACCTTCGAGGTTTGTTAGTTTGGGGTAAAGATAGAGAGAGGAAGTGATGTGGATCTATGTTGGAGGAAGCCGAACTGGTAGGGCGGTATGTTATTTGCGTTTGAATATTTTTGATTTAATGATAGCTTCAAAAGTTTTCCTAAAACCGGGAGTAGAGTGATGGGACGGTAGTTTAGGATCATTGTTTGGTATATTAAACAAAAATGATTTGAAAATAATTAATAAATTATTTTCATATTTAGCTCTGTGATTTTTGACTTACGTTACGTAAGTACGTTAAACAAATGCATATTAAAACAATTACTTCCCGGGCAAATACCCACGCCGGACATTGAATTACATAATGTACACCTGCTGCTGCACATCAATAAAATATTGCATAATGCAACAAATTTTTTATCCGAGAAAATTTTTTAATGTAAAAACCACAATGGAACGTTACTTAATATAAGGCCATCTGCAGACACGTGTTTCGAGATTTATCCCTCGTCAGTACAGCTATGCCTTACATAATTTAAAGATATTAAAATAAATCAATTAAAATAATTCAAAAACAATCAGCAAAATTAAATCAATTATATTAAATCAAATTAAACTAAATCAATTTAAATTAAATTAAACCAAATTAATTAAATTTAAATCAAAACCGAATAAAATTAAACGAATACTCTTTTCTATTCATTGTTTGGTTTTGGGACGCAGGTTATTAAATCATTCGGTTGGAATATTTTGCATGGAGTACATATTATTGAATATTTTTAGGATATGACCATGGATATTTTGAGGAAGGGATTTTAATACGGTCCTAGGAATGTTATCACGACCGGGTGCAGTTCTTGTACCTTTATGCAGGTTTTCAAAATACTCTCATTACTTATTTCATCATTAGAAGAATTTTGATTTTTGAATGAGACATACCATAAATTTACTATCTCGAAAAAGTCGCTGTCAAATGTATCTTCGTCTGTCAGTTTGTATGTCTTCTTAAACTGATCCGCAAAAATATTTGTAATGTCTGTCTTCGGTTATTGACTCGCTTGTGGTGGGATCTCTCATTTTATTTATGCAGTCAGTTTTTCGATATTTATATAATTTTTTAATTTCGTTCCAATATTTATCTTTATATTTTATTGAAAATCAAATAACTGATCACCGAGGCTTCTACTTCGTTATACATTGTGTAAGACTATAATAATAAAACACTTTTTGAACTTTGTTTGTATAACAGAATTTTATATTTAGTGACTATAGTTTCAACAATTTACACTTGTCAAACTAAATTTAGTTTGATAATGACAAGAGCAAATTGTTGAAACTATAGTCACCAAATATAAAATTCTGTTATACAAACAAAGTTCAAAAAGTGTTTTATTATGAAAATCAAATAGTTTTACCTAAATATATATAAAAGTAAGTGAATTGAATTTGTTTTATTATTTAAACATAGTTTCCAACAACAACAAACATATTGCCCTTTACATTTTTCCTTGCAATAACAAGTTTAACGTGCGCACAGTTGAAAATCATATTAATGTTGCACCATCAACGTTGTTATAAACTGCATTCGAGCTTAATTGGGTCAAAGGGTGCTTTGTTGTCAGTCGAGAGGCCAGTATTAATTACTTTCCGTTTAGTTTCAGTGGTAGTTTGAGCGTTCACCGGGAGCGTGCTCCCAGCGATTTTCCTGGGATTTCACGCTCGGCCGGTAAAAAGAACACGAAAAATGGGGCACGAATAAAGGCGAAAAAATTGACGTCGTAAAATTCGCGATGGCGCGACGGCCGGCACGTGAAGCAGAAAGAAAATGAAACGTGTCGGTAATTGAAGTGTTAACAAATGCTGTTTATGCCGACGGAGCATTTGCAAGAGTAAATTGTAATTTGTTTGGGGATACAAAGTCATTTGCGTGAAATGAATGGGAGAAAAAAATTGAAGTAAATTTTTAATGTAATAATACTAACATTTGTTTTAACATACACAAAAATTAACTTTAAATATAGTATAAATTCTGAAAATACTTCGTGTGCTTATTTAAAATACAAGTTTATATTTTCAATATATCAAATATTTACTTGCAGTATTTACAAATCATTTTCAGTAATTTTTCCTTATTTAATTTTTATATAAAGAAAACACTTAACTTTTTTATACTACTTTTATTTTACTTAAGAGACTAGTTTCAATTACACGGTAATCATTATTAAACTAAATACTTAAAAAACGGGTTACACAGGTATATATTTTTTAAATCTAAATAGCTTAAAAAAAAAGGGGGGGGGGGGGTGTTGTATATCAGGTCAATTTGGTCGTTAAAGATGGAAATTCCCGGATTAATTGTTGCTTTATGGATTTCATCGGCTTCGAGTAAATCCATTTTTATACCATTTTCGGTAAGTTGGATTATGGAAAGTACATCCTTGCCAAAATTATGGTTTATTTCTAACAGTATAAATTAATATTTTAAATGTACTATTCTGATTTTTTTCTTTTGTTTTCCATTTCATAAACAGGAATAAATTATTTCTAAAGAAGTGAAAAAAAAAAAAACAATTAAAAAAAACAACAATAAAACCCTTTCTAATTTGTTAGCGTTTAAACATCCGAATCAGATTTTTTCTACGCTTCGTTCAGCTTCCGGATATTTCACACCCTGCCCGGCGATTAATTCTCTTCGGCACGTACGTGTCGAATCGGTGATGATGACAGTGACTACCTGTCGGCCCCTGAGGGGTGAAGCGTAGTGGGCAACACCTGCCCGAGGGTCGGTGTGAAGAGGCAATTATCTGAATGATGATGTTTACCGACTTACCGACCCCCCGACGAACGGACCCGGCTCAAAAGCGCCCGATATTTAGTGTTATACGCTGACGTGACCACACTGGGGGCCGTAATAATCTGCGGTCGTCACCTGTTGTTACGGCCGAGAAGAGGATTTTATTACGCCCGAGGACCACACCTGGCTACCGATTTTATAAACACGGTCATTACGGGGAGATAAAATATGTTTCAGGACAAATCAAAACAACCAATGCTTCGTGCATTCCGCAGCGAATTGAAGAAGTTGGAATTTGGAACTTGTCACCCGGCCAAAATTTGATACGCCGACTCCCACCGGGTGAATTACATAATTGCTTAGGTTTCCCTTTTTCGCCTGAAAACAGAACGTAATTTACACGGTGTGTGTGTGAGTGTGTAAATAGTGGGATCAAATAAATAATGCGACGCGTGACCTTTACATTTTTATCGTCGCCATGAGGAGGAGACCTTGACAGCTGATGTAATTATAGATGGTCGTGTAGCCGTCCGTCCGTTCGTTCCGTTTCGCGTTCGGTCTCCAGTTGGGAAATCGGTCGCGTTGCACACGTAAATAACTTCAGCTTTAGCACTTTTCGAACGGAATTTCCCCGAAATCCATGCACAAATAAATATAAGCCAGACTCTCTTATCTGCCTGAAACGGTTATACGGATGTTTTTCTCACCACTTGTTGACTACAGAGTCTGCGGATGGTAATACATCAGGAAGACATTTGGCTTTATTAAATATCATATCTGCGAGAAATATATTTCTTTGAAATATATATAAAAAAAATAAATAAGATCGATCTGTTTGTAACGGTAAAATCTAAATATTTAGAAACAATTAAACACTATTGTCACGTAATAAAATGTTCTGCCACCATTCATCTAGCGTATGGATAGCTAGTGATGACCATTTCGGTTTTTCGAACCTCATCAGACTAGTGTATTCCAATGCAATGCCTTGATAAAGGCGGCTGAACGGATCTTGTACTGATTTAATCATAATAAATGAAAGAAGACGCAAGCGCCTTCCTTTAGTGGACGAAACAACGATTCTCTGTTGTCTACCTTGTAGACTAGAATCGTTGACAATGCCACATGAAATTAGGCGAAAGATGGCGCTTGCGACTTCTTTCATTTATTATGATTACTATTGTGAAGGTTGGTCCATTCTGAAAGACATGCGCATTTGTTGGAAAACAAATATATGTATTGAATGAACCTGCACAAATGCTTAAAATTTTACAAAACACAATCCTCTTGCATCAACACACTTGCGGAGAAGTGTCTGCCACGCTTTGAAGTCACTTTGAAATTCATCGACTGGAAAGTCTCTTAGGAACAAGCTTTTTAATATTTTCCACGGTCTTCAAATGCTTTCCCTTTAGCTTTCTTTTCTGTCGGAAAAAACAAGAAAAATTGCACGCAAAACGGATCTGTAAGGGGACTGCTGAACCACTGGGATGTGGTTGGGGACAATTTTGATTTTGAATTAAAAAAAAAAAATATAGACTGCAATTAATTCATCCACTCCAGTAATGAACTGTCTATGCCTCAAACAGTTATTAGGAAACAAGAAAAGGTGGTAATAACTTGCCGAAATACGTGGTCCATTCTGAAAGAAATGCGTATTTGTTGGAAATCAAATATTCATTGAATGAACCTATGCAAATGCTTAAAATTCTTCACAATACAATCCCTTTGCATTAATACACTTGCGGAGCAGTGTCTGTCTTTGAAGCCACTTGAAGTCATCGACTGTCTCTTAGGAACAAGCTTTTGAATATTTTCCACGGTCTCCCAATGCTTTTATTTCAACATTCTTTTCAGTGGGGGAAACAAGAAAAAAATGTTGAAATAAAAGCATTGGGAGACCGTGGAAAATATTCAAAACAAGAAAAATCGCTCGCAAAGCGAATCTGTAAGGGGACTGCCAAACCACTGGGATGTTTCTTCGGGCCAGGAAGTTGGCAATGACGAAGTACGTATGGTTGGGTACAATTTTGATTTTGAATTTAAAAAAATGATAGACTGCAATTAATTCATCCACTCCAGTTATGAACTGTCTATGCCTCAAACAGTTATCAGGAAACAAAAATAGGTGGTAATAACTTGCCGAAATACGTGGTCCATTCTGAAAGAAATGCGTATTTGTTGGAAATCAAATATTCATTGAATTAACCTGTACAAATGCTTAAAATTCTTCACAATACAATCCCCTTGCATTAATACACTTTCGGAGAAGTGTCTGCCACGTTTTGAAGCAACTCTGAAAGTCATCGACTGAAATGTCTCTTAAGAACAAGCTTTGAATATTTTCCCCAGTTTCTCAATGCTTTCCTTTCAGCTTTCTTTTCAGTCGAGGAAACAAGAAAAGTCGCACGCAAAGCGGATCTGTAAGGGAATTGCTAAACCACCGGGATGTTTCTTCCGGTCAGGGAGTTGGCAACATCGAAGGACGTGTAGTTGGGGACAATTTTGATTTTGAATTGAAAAATTGGCGGACAGCAATTAATACATCCACTCCCGATATGAACTGCCCTGTAGTTATTAGAAAACAAAAAAAGTGGTAATAACTGAAAGAAATGCGCATTTGTTGGAAATCAAATATATTTATTGAATGAACCTGTGCAAATGCTTAAAATTCTTCACAATACAATCCTTTTGCATTAATACACTTGCGGAGAAGTGTCTGCCACGTTTTGATCGACTGAAATGTCTCTTAGGAACAAGCTTTTGAATATTTTCCCCGGTTTCTCAATGCTTTCCTTTCAGTTTAGGAAACAAGAAAAATCGCACGCAAAGCGGATCTGTAAGGGAATTGCTGAACCACCGGGATGTTTCTTCCGGTCAGGAAGTTGAAGTTGGCAATATCGAAGGACGTGTGGTTGGGACAATTTTGATTTTGAATTGAAAAATTGGCGGACAGCAATTAATACATCCACTCCCGATATGAACTGTCCTGTAGTTATCAGAAAACAAAAAAAGTGGTATTTATTGGAAATCAAATATATTTATTGAATGAATCTGTGCAAGTGCTTAAAATTCTTCGAAATACAATCCCCTTGCATCAATTCACTTGGAGAAAAGTGCTTCCACGCTTGGAAGACACTCTGAAAGTCATCCACTGGAATGTCTATTAGAAACAAGCTTTTGAATTTTTTCCATGGTCTCCCAATGATTTTATTTCAACTTTCTTTTCAGTGGGGAAAACAAGAAAATTCGCTCGCAAAGCGGATCTTCAAGGGAACTGGTGAACCACCGTGATATTTCTTCCGGACAGGAAGTTTGCAATGATGGAGGACATGTGGTTGAGGGCAGGCAATGTCATGGTGGAACGTGACAGTATTTTTGATGTCGGTCAACATATGCGCAAGCCAGCCTTTCAATCTCTTGAGCTTCTCCAGGAAAAACTCAAAATAAAATAAAATGTACGATGTAAGAAAATACCGAGCATCTCTTCAATGCGATTCGTTAAATATTTTTGGTTTCTCAGAGCGTGTTGCGTCAATCAAGCTTTGATCTTCAGAAGAAAATTTCTTGAAATACTTTGATTAATTACGGCATCATCTACGAATGCGATACACATATTTGCACCGCCAGAAAAATGTTTCTACTAAGTTTGAGTCTGCGGATGGTAATACATCAAGAAGACATTTGGCTTTATTAAATATCATATCTGCGAGAAATGTATTTGAAATATATAAAAAAACAGCAAATAAGATGGATCTGTTTTTAATGGTAAAATCTAAATATTTAGAAACAATTAATGACTATTGTCACGTAATAGAATGTTCAGCCACCATTTATCTAGCGTTGGATAACTTTTGTACTAAGTTTGAGCTTAGTGTAAATAGTAATGTTGGGTAAAATCGAGTAATATTAGTAATCGAGTGTTTCTAAGTAAGCGATTTTAAATAAATAAAGTAAATAATAATAATATTTGCTTTCAATAAATAGAGAACAGTAATAGATATTTATAGAATATGTTGCATTAATAAAACTCTGACATACTAAATTCTGAGGTAACAAAAAAGATTGGCTTTGCCCATCTCTAGTAAATAGCTCCAATTTACAGTTTTATTCGTTGCTTTTCGCGGTGTTCTTTACCTTCCTGTAGGTGGTTCAATATTTTCACATTTATGACTTAATTATACTATTTATATTGAATCTGCAAAGTTAGTATAATAAAAATTGAATTTGTTGTTATAATTATTAAAAATCAGAGATTTCCGCCAATGTTTTAACTTCAAATAATTTACTGTAAAATTTTCCTTACTGTATATTTGGTATATGTATACAACTTATAACGATCATTGGTGATCGGAATGTACAGGGTGGTGTATTTTAGTGGTGCCATATATGGAAAATAAAATAGAAGTTTGAGATTATAACTCAAAAACTAAAAAGGATAAATAAAATTCGAAGTTACTAGCCTTCAGAAAGTTTTTGCTAGTAATATTCGACTTATCATTAAATAAACATTTGCAATATTTAGCTGGATGTTAATGTAATTAATTTTAATCAAAATATTTAAAAAAAAATATTACTGATTTCTAGTCCTGTTATTACATGAAAACCGTTAAGTATTGATAATGTTTTGTCATTGTTTTTATCATTACAAATTGGACTAAACGATTTAAGGGCATCTCTTAAAATAAAAAAAAAGTTTTCCATATGTGGCACCACCAAAATGCACAACCCTGTTCAGGGGCCACCCTAATACTTGTAAGCGAGTTACGTGAAGATGTAATCCTCATGTTAACTATAGGGAACCTCGGTTATTAGCAGAGATAAAAAAAACAGATGGCGCATCCTCGAGCCCTATTCTTAAGACTAATTCAACGGCGAAAACGGAAATTAGCTATTTCAAGTTACATATAACTTGAAAACAAAAGACGACAGCTTATTTCTGTTTTCGGCATTAAGTTCTTTTCGAAAAAAGGACTCGAGGATGCGACATCTGTCTTTTTTTTCTCTATCGCTGCTAATAACCACGATTCCCTATAGTAACACGCAATTTGGGCCACCCTGTACATTTGGTGCAAATAAATATCTGGCAAAGAAAAGTTTACAGTATTTTATTTGATTATATCTTCACGTAACTCGTCTATTTAGTATTACTTTCTTAACTAGAAAATTGTTAAGGATTATACTTTGTTATATATCGTAAATTAAATTATACCACACTTTTTACTACAATTCCAGCGTAGGTGATACCATTGAGGAAACAAGGTATTTCTTCCTCCACGTCAATGCTATGTGTTTCTTCTTTGTATATACAAACAAGGTGGCCAGAAAAGATTAAGAATTGATTAATTTCAAGTAGAAAATTTAAGTAAAAAAATATTTTACGGTTCTTCATTAACACTCACGAGGCCATTAATATAATGAATATATGACTAGAAATCAGTAATATCTTTTAAATATTTTGATTAAAATTAGTTATATTAACATCCAGCTAAATATTGCAAAGGTTTATTTAATGATAAGTCGAATATTGCAATAATTATACATAAGTTGTTAAAAAGAAATTCTTGTCACATATTTAGGATATTAATGGCCTCATGAAGCTTTTTGAATAATTACCCAATATATTTTTGTATTTTATTTAATTTAATTTTTTACGTTCTAATTTATTATTATTTTTTTAGTTTTTTTCACACCTTTTCTAACCACCACAAATCTTTATTAAGATAATTTTAACAATATAACACAAATAATTACAATATATGTAGGTGTCAGTCTATATGGGCTATCGACCAGAAGTCTTTCTGCCTTATTCTTTTTATTTGTCACTTTTCCAAAATAACGAGTGAATTTAAAACAAATCAAAAACTTTGCTCTCGGATATATAAATCGCTTGTAAAACACCAAAAGTGCGATCGCGTTTTATTAACGCTCACTCCACGATATAATTCCGTAAACTTTAAACGGAGGCGATTTTAAATCCCCCGAAGAAATAATATAATTAACAATTTTCTTTCAGCTTCGCCGTCCGTACAGTTAACCTAAATATACGTCAACATTAATCACAGCTTCAATGGAATAATTTGATTCAGTGAATTCAAAAGAATTCAGCGCAAAACAAAACAATAAGCAATTATTCCATCTTGTGCCCATTATTTATAACCGACCGATGTGTATGAGTGAATGCACGTGTGTATTTATGTATTGTATGTGTATGTGTATGTGTATGTGTATGTGAGAAAGAGTGTAGGCAGGGCGATAATTACAAACTACTTGTGTTTAATCTCATCACGCAATTTCAAGTTAACAGTCGGCGCTGAGGCGCAATCAACGTCTTAATTAAGAATGCGTGTGGTTCGGAAAGAACCCTAAGCTACAATTTTTATTTCAAATAGGTGACGATGATTAAAAAAGAATAATGTAATTATAAGAAAAGATTATAATTGAATTAATAATTTCAGTTGTTACTTATTTTTTTACTACATATTATCTATTCTTGAATCGTTTCGGATAGAGTACTTGATTTTATCATCGTTTGACTTTGTTGTATTTTTGTAATACTCATGTTGCATCTTTGTAAATTGAAGAATTTCGCAAATAAATATTATTATTATTATTAACTATATTATGTCGGGTAGATAAAGAGTATCTAAATCTAACAAATATCCATCCATTGATTGATGTTTTAGATTTGTATCTCAATGTAAAAAAATAATCGGAATAGTCAAGATTATGAAAATAATGGAAGCACTTTGCACTCAATAATTTTGTTATTATTTAATAAATAGGAAACAATTAAATCGGATGTTTCCTCTTTCTCTACAAGCTGATAGCTTACAGAAAAAGGTATTAAACAATAATCCTAGGAATAAGCGTTTATATTATTTTAATATAATAATATAATTTAAATATATATATATATATATATATATATTTAACAAAAACAAAAAATAAAAATAAATAAATGTTTATAATAAAAAAAACTTCTTAGCTTTCACTCATTTCACAAATTGTCCGTTGATCGACTATATCAATTATTAATTTATAATCTTTGGTATAGGCACAAAAAATATGCTCAATATCGTTGATTTATACTTTTTTATTTTTTGAACCGCACAGATATCCGAATCCCTTTCGTTCTACTCTATACATTGAATTATTCATTTACAACTATTGAACATCTACCTCGTGCACGACGATCAACAACGAGCTTCTGGAACCGTTTGCAATCAAGAACTATCAATTTGGCAAAGAAAAGACGTCCAACACCATCATCATCAAGCATCTCATCAGTGATGAAGAATCAACAACAATTTCAGCGAAGACAAGATGAACACCAACATCTACAACAACGATCAAACAGATTTCGATGTAGGGGACTCCGCGGCAGATGGCCACCTTCCCTAGGGAGACATTTTCAATCAAAAAAAAAAAAAAAAATCATCCACACGAGGTAATAACACCAACCTATGCACAATCGTAGGTCTGACTGAAACTCGTCATAGGTGAAACATTTTAAATAGAAGGAAAACAAAAAAATTTGTTTGTCCTGGGTCATCCATTGGAAGTCTTTCAGACCTATCTTGAATTGATGGTGATGTGCAAAGCCTGTATGTATTTTGGAGGGATGTTAGGATTTCGAGAAATACTGAATTTTGTAATAAGATTTTTTTTATTTTATTTTAATAATTTTAGTGAAATCAGGTAATTTAATTTAATTTTCAATTAAAAAACAAATCAATCGGGACTATTCTACATTTTTTTTCATCACAGTCTAAGCAGTTTTTTTTAAATAAATATATGTATTCATAGAATATGATGTTAATTAATAACGTACACGTTAAAATTAATATCCCATTCCCATAATATCTCCGAATATCTTTCACAATACACTAAATCCATAAATAATAAAAACAAAAAAAAATCCGCCTTTTATTCCGTCAATCAATAATAAACCCGACTCGATTAATCCCGCCATCATTCCACTGAAAATTGTATACCCCGTTTGTTAAAATCCACGATTCACTGCAATTTTAAGCGGACGCCTCGCTCCCCGGGTCCCGCCCAACTATTATTTATATTTGCCTGAATTATTCAGAGAGTGTTTACCCCCGGACAGAATGTTAAACCTCCCCCGCATTAACATTTAACGGCGCATTTAAATTCATTATTCCGCCAGATGATGATAAAGAGATAAGAGGCGTTTTACAGCGGCGAGGGAATAACAACCGGCCCGTTGTCTTTTTGCATTTATTATTGTTATTATCGCCGGGATTCCGTGAGGAGAAAACGCTGCTTTGACACAACGGCGAAACAAACAAAGAAACGGCACGTGAAGATGAATTAGTGGAATGAATATCGTGGATATTCATGTTGTAAAAATGAAAACACTCTTTAAAAAATACAGCTTTGCATTATAAGTCCGGCGAAGGTAGTACGTGTAATTTAACAACTTTAAAGGGATTGTTACAAGGCATAGCTGTATTGACGAGAAATAAATCACGAAACACGTCTATGAAGATAGCCTAATATTGGATATTCGGGGCTATTTTGTAAAATTTAACGTATCTATTATATTCATAATCACAGTCTAAGCAGATTTAGATTTATTATAATTTATAGAAAATCCACTTGAAATATGATACTTCTTAGATAACGTTCATTATTCTGTATCCATAATGTTCAATATAACAAATATTATCGATACGGAATAGTCCCGACAGTGTTTTTTTTTATTTTTCCATATTAAATAATGAATCCAATGAATTGTGTAATCTAATATCCAACGGAGCATTTACCCGGAAAGTAGGTGTTTCAATGGATATTTGTTATAGTACATACATTACGCAAATTAAATAAATAATTTATATTATAAATAGAAAAGAGTATTCATTCACTTGGTCACAGTTATTAAAATATAGCTAAATGTGAAAATAATTTATTAAGTATTTTTAAATCATTTTTATTTAATATAATTTATATTAATTTCTTTGCAAATTATTTTTTTGTATAATTTCTTAAATTTTGTATCGCATAACACTGTTACTTGTAATTGTGGCTGCAGTTCCGGAAACTTTAGCTTGCGATTATCAAACATATAGTTTTTTTAAGATCCAGAAATCCTGGCAAAGGTTGCTAACATGTGTTTCAAATTAGTATCATGTATTTCCGCCACGGATCTGCCAAACGTTAAATAATATTACAATAAAATTAAATTAAGGAAAAGTTACTGACAAAGATCACTAACATTCGATAATTGCCAGTAATTTTTCCTTATTTATTTAAATTGCGCATTTAGAAATACTCAATTATTAATATTACTTGATTTTGCCCAACACTAAACAAAGGTACTTTTGCGACGTTTTCATGATGAACTTTCTGTACTTAGAAATATATACTTTATTTATTATAAAACCATATTTAAAAACTTCTGTCAAGAAAGATTGATTTATTTCAAAAAATCATTATTTACTGCGGCTGCTAAACAAGACAAATTTGTTTCGAACGGCAAAAACACACCGTAATTATTACCATATTATCTCCGTGATTTATTTAAATGTTATCAACACAACTTGCATTTAAACGTAATGAATCGCAGTTCGAAATGTCGTTATTTCAACGGAGTAAATTTGCCGAGGATAATTGAATGTAGATAATGCGCATATTTAGCGAAATCCCAATTCGCAAAAAAAGTAAAATGAAATAACACAAATGCCGGGAGCCGGAGTGTGCTGAATGCCAAACGGGCGATTTTTGCATAAATCAGCTATAGATATTCAAAATGAAGTTGCACGAAAAATAAACGTAAACCGATAAAAAAAGAGAGGACAAAACTCGAAGAAATAAAACTAAAGTTTATTTTATTCACGATTTTTCAATAAATACAATAATTGATGGTTGAGGCTTTTACTTCATGAAATTCCATAATACACTATTTATAAATAGTTTTTTAAGTTTCACAAAATGTATTATGGAGACACTGCTACAATTGTTAATCATCAGGTAGATTACTAATTATCATTAAATTATATAAAAAATGAGATAGCAAATTATCATAACTCTATGCATGCAACATTATTATTATTATTTCGTATTTTGAAGGGCTTTTTCGCAGAAAATATTTATTTATCCTAATTTACTTATTTCAAGTTTTTTTTTCAGGTGGAGTTTGAAATACTTTCTTGCCTTTACAGCTTCACTAGCATTAATCAAATTTCAAGTTATATCTATTAATGTATGTTTATTTACAAATAAATAAAATAAATTTGTATATTTTGAATTTTTTATTGAAAACTTAAAAAAAGTACAAAAATAAACGAATAAAGTTATCTGGTTAAAATAACCGTGAGCAAGCGGATAATCTTTTCTATTATTCTTAATAATACTATAATAAGCGAAACTAATTGAGTAAAATGCAAGACAAATTAGTGAAAAAAAAAAAAACAAGTGTTCTTATTTATTAATAATTATAAAAACAGATTTATTCATATTTCCACAGTTATTTAAAATAAATGAAATAAAAAATTTGAAAATAATAATAAATTATTCCACAGTTATGCATGTACACTAAAATAAATGTACATTAAAACAACCACTTCTCGGGCCTGTAATTCAATGCCTGGCGGAGTACTGACCCGAGAAGTAGTAGTTTTAATGTACATTTGTTTTAAAGTACTTACGTGACGTAAGTTAAAAAGTCACAATAGCTAAAAAAAATATAAATAATTTATTAATTATTTTCAATTATCGTATATACCTAAGAACTTATTTTTTCAACTTTAAGGTTTCGGTTTAATAGAAAGAGATAGCTATATAGTAAAATGGAAATAATCGTTTGAAAAAAGAGCCATTCCTTTGGATTTAATAATATGAATATGTATTTACATTTTTTATCTACCAAGTATAAAGTATCAGTCTAAATAAAAAATAAATCCTTAATTTTCGTGCATTACGTCAATTTAGTAGTTCAAGCTAGAAAAGAAAATTGTAAGTTTTAATGAAATTAATAAGTCATGTCTGCTAAGTTATTTGAATGCAGAATTTAGTGAAATCCTTTACATTTTCATTGCACAAGTTTTTATTAGCAAAAATATAATTTGAAATTTGCTATAAAGTTCATCAATTTTCATTGTTTTTCATAATTGTTTTTCACACAAACTAAACAATAAAATAATTTTTAATTCATCTGATGAAATTCCTGCTTATTTTAAGATTACTTTAATGTATAATACAATATTGTTCATTGATTACAACAGCAATCTAATTCGAATTAGTGATTGCCAATATTTATATAGCTATCTCTTTCATCTAAACCGCACCCTTAATAACAAATTTTTATGAAATTTTATTTACTTTAATCAATTAAAATTTATATAATTTACATTGAGATAGTTTTAATAATCATTTAGCTTCGATGATACGCTTAATTCACAGAATTATAGGTTTGTATACGTTTTAAAATAAAAAAATAAGCATTATAAATCATCCATTCATTTATAATTTTATGCAATTTCTTTTTACTTAAAAAATATATCTTTTTTTAAATAGGATTCATTTCCCTAACAATCAATTGACACTATCGTTAGAGAGATAGTGTCAATCGATTATTATTTCGATTATTATATCACGTTGTCAAATAAATGTCAGAAGTTTTAAAAGAGAAATTTATTCGAGTTAAAAGAGATATTTGATATAAAATGAGATGCTATTGAAAATCTCTGAATAATCAATTACATGTCCATAAAATTTAATAACTCACTATAATCACTCAATTTTGTAACTTCTATTAAAATGTAAATTTATGTAACTCACTAGGTGTTTAACTGTAATTATCCAAGAAAAAGAAACACTCATACGTTGTTACTGTGTGAAAACGGCCTCAATTGAAGAAAGGAAAAAAAGAAAAAAAATGATTTCTCGGTTCTTTGAGAATTTCACGCAACGTTTATATCGTTTCCTGTCTGAGGTGAACTTGTCTGTTTCTAGGGGCCGAATGTAATCCAGTAGCGTAGGTCACGCGTAAACATTTTTTTACTTCGTTCTTCACCATTGCGAGGGATTCTCGTGTAACAGGTTTGAATGCAAGGGAGATTTGCATTAAGATCACTTTCGGAATTGTAATTAAAGGGATAGATTATTTAAATTTGTAAGTGTTAAAAGGAAAACGTGGATAATAAGTAAAAAGGGGGACTAGTTGAAACAATGTGTGTATTAATATATTATACATTGAGGCAGGGAAATACCATTTCCGACGACTCACGTCGCCAATGTGGCCACTGCTGCCTCAAACAATGAAAAACATAGGAAAATTAAAATTGCTATTTTTGTGTGTGGCAATAGAGGGCGCATTTTTCACAAAAATAGTGAATTTAAATTTTTATCAACGCTATCAAACACAAAACTCAAAATGGACAAGATAAATCACGTCACATGAAAACGTGTAATATCAGTGCTAACAATATAATAGATTGAAAATATCGTAGAAAACGATTTTGGATCAGTCCTACTAATCTATAGTAAGACACATCTCATATTTTTTTTGTTTTTAAGTTACCGCCTAACTGGAGTCCAGCTCGACAGTTGCAGGCCTCTGATGAAGGCGGTTGAACGGATTTTGTATTGGGAATCATAATAAATGGAAGATAAGGCAAGCGCCATCTATTACTTAATTCCATGTAGTATCGTCGAAGTTCGTTTCCTATTCTTATAAACAAGACAAGTTCGCCTTCCTTTAGTGAACGAAACAACGATTCTCAGTTGTCCCAAATCATCGAAAAATCTTTAAATGTCAATATCAATAACCGCTGGTTTCAATAAACTGAACTAATTTTACCAATTTAAATCTAAATTAGAAAAATCAGATCACTTTAGGAAATCGGGCGATTAATTGAACAAAAAGTTACAATATAAACTCAAAAACATTTCAGCTTAATGTTAAGCGTTAAGCTGAAACGTTGTTGGTTTTAAATCTAAATCAGAAAAATCAGATCTGTTTAGGAAATGGGGCGATTAATTGAAACCCGCAGTTATTGATATCAGATCAGATGTTAAGCCCAACAACATTTTAGCTTAACATCTAAATTAGAAAAACCAGCAGTTATTGATATCGTCATTTAAAGATGCAAATATGTTGTATAACTACACAACAAATTACAACATAAACCAAACAACATTTCAGCTTAACATCTCATCTGATATCAATAACTGCTGGTTTCAATTAATCGTCTGATTTTTTAAAACTGATCCGGATCCGGCTATTGAGCGTAAACGCGTAGTTAGCGGCTCGCGGAATGAATCTACGACTCTGTGTGATGGTTTACAGCGCAAAAAAAAAACACGATGAAATTACGCTGCAAGTGAAGTATTTACGTTACACGTGCTCGCGCCTCATTTAAATTAGCGCGCAGCCGAAGCCTTGAACGACAAAGAACGCGCACAGCATTTCGAACCGGCCACTCACCATTATGATATTTACAAAAAAAGGAGGAGTGAAAACAACAAATTGTGAACGTAAACGATGATTATTAATCTGAGGGAATGAGTACGTTGAACTTTTCATCAATTACTTAAAAGGACAAAACAAAAAATTCCATTGTGTTGTAAATATATAATGACGGAGATTTCAATTATTTTATTGTGTATTTAAAATTTTTTGAAGTTGTTGGTTTCATTAATTGTCCTATTAAAAATAAAGAGAGCAAACGGAAAATTGTCAACGTAAATGGTGACTATTAATCTCAGGAAATTAGTACGTTGAACTTTTGGTCATTCTCTTAAACAAATACAAAAACAAAATAAAAAATATTTTGCATTGTAAATACATACGTTTTAATAACAAAGGTTTCAATTACTGCAATATGCGTCTTAAATTTTACAAAATTATTTGTTTTATTAATTCTCTTATTAATTACTAAATCATCCACTTTCATATATATATATATATATGAGGATCATTTCATAAAGGAAGTCCGAAGTGGTTCAGGTAAAAAGAGACAAAAGTGGAAACAATCAACGTGATTGGGACAACAAACAAAATGAGAATATATGAGGATCATTTGATACGTAAGCTTTCTATCAGCTTTATGTCAATTTTTAATGTATAGTTTTAGCAACAAAAACGTGCATAAAGAAGATTTTAATGATTTCACTAATCTTCCTTATTAACGCTTGGTTTGAGGTCTTTGGAGTAATTGATGAAAGTTAATTTCGGATCTAAAGTTATTCCAAGGTACTAACAGATAAGGAATAGAGATATGATGTTTACTGATAGTAATTAGGAGAATCGGTGTATTGATCGTAAGGGATAAGGAGTTGTTTTTTTTAGGATTGATAGCAAACCAAGTTTGTAAGTCGTCTATCAGCGGTAAGCACTCAAGCTTTAGTAATTGTGGGAGCATGGGATATACGGGCAGTGTCGTCAACGTATAGTAAAGGGTACAAGGAAGGGTTAAGATATTTGGGATTGGGGTTTAAATATCATGTACGTAAATGTTGTATAGGATTGGGGATAGAGGAGATCCTTGAGGTAAACTTTGTTCAGAGCTAAAGGTGTAGGGATGAGTATTGCGATTTTTAAAGCTAATGGATTGATTCGACAGGAAACTGTATAGGATATTTACTAGGTATTGTGGTATGCCTAATGCGTGGCATTTAAACAGCAACCCCGATGCCATACTGAGTTGTAAGCTTTCTTATATCTAGAAATAAAACGGCGGATTTTCTGCCTTCGAGGTGGGCTATTTGGTAGTAGGATGTAAGGATTGCTAAGGGAAATGGAACGATGTTCGATGAAACCAAACTGATAGGAAGGGATCTGACGTTGAATATGGGCTGGTATTTTCTTTTGGATAATGGATTCAAATAATTTGCCGAGAACCGGTAGTAGTATTATTGGTCTGTAAGAGCAACAACCAGATGCGTTGATTACTGCAACAACAGATAGGAATATGGCATGTGACGAAGGCCTGAGAAATACGTCGAATTTAAATCAGAGCAATTTCAAAAAATGTTGGTGTGAGTAAAGATCTATCCATATTATCGTACACAAACTGGGTTACTGCAAAATTTGTGCTCAATGGGTTCCTCTTCTTTTGTCACAGGACCGAAAATGCTTGCGAATGGGCTTATCTTTGAAACATCTCATAGAATATAGACAAAACAGTAATGACTTTATTTTGCCAATAACAACTGGCGACGAATCTTGATGCCATTATTTTGAACCATCCAGTAAGCTGTAATCGATGCAATGAAAACACGCAAATTCTCACTAAAGAAGTTTAAAGTTGAACCTTCTGCAGACAAGGTCATGTTAAAATTTTGTTTTGGCCATGAAGGTTTCTTGCTCATAGATTTACTTAGAGTGCATATCAACGCAAACCTGTATGATGAAACTTTGAAGAAGCTCCATCAAGCAATAAAACGAAAACGTACAGCAAAGCGCTCATCTAGTGTCATTCTGCTGCATGATCTAAAATTGCCATAGCAACATAGCAATACAGATACATGTCCATGATGAACTAAATTTAACCATATTAAATCGTTGTACTGACGCACTTATAGATTTTATAACTCACATAATAAATGCATGCATTCTTAGTGGCAAGTTCTCCAACAGCTGGAAATAATCCTTGATAATTCCTAAACCTAAGATCAAAAATCGATTAAATTATAAAGATTTGAGACGAATAAATAGTCTACCTATTCTCTTTAAAGTATTAGAGAAAATTCTTGATAGACAAATAAGAAACCATTTAAACAAAAATAACATTCTATCGGAACTTCAATCTGGATTTAGACCTGGGTATAGTTGCAACAGTGCTCTAACCCACATAATCGATGACATACGTGCAACTGACTCGGGAAAAATGACAGCCCTTGTATTAATTGATTAAAGCAAAGCTTTCGATAGATTAAACCATAGGACAATAGAAGCAATTTTTAAATATGTTGGATTTAGCGCGGATGCAAACATATTAATTACAGATATATCATCCTATGGTCCTGATTTATCGCCTTGCGATTTTCACATCTTTGGGCCATTAAAAAAAGGCGTTAAAAGGTAATCGTTTTCGGTCGGACGAAAAAGTAGAAAATGCCGTAAAAGAATTCTTCGACCAGCAGCCACAAGAATTATTTAAGCAGGGTATATATTGGTTGGTATAGGATATGGGTTTTAATTGTACTGGTAATTATTTGTAATTATATTTGCTAATATTTTTTTTTTACGAACGATGGATTTCAATTAAACAAACCTAATAATTTAATAATTTTAATAGCAACTTAATTTCGAGCCTCATATACCTCAATCAATTTAATTTAAATCTGCTTTATTTGAAAGAATATAATTCTATTAGGTATTAGGGCTGATTCACAATCGCTCGGGCACGAGAACGGAACAGAAATGGGAAAGATAAATCATTGGATTTACGTGTATCGATTCACAATCGGCCAGGAAGGAGCCCTACGGACTTTCTGTCTACGATCCGTTTTCTTTCTCGTTCCCGGGCGATTGTGAATTGGCCCTTACTCAGGCACTTTATAAGTGCAAAATCTAAAGGTTTACGTTCTATCAAAAACTACTCGTTAAACCATCAATAAATTTAATCGAATCAAGAAATATTTATAAATAAATGCAAAATTCGCTGTTAAAAATAAATATTATTATTTAATGAATACAAAATCCGCCGGTAAAAATAAATATTGTTATAAATAGAAAAGAGTATTATTCATTCACTTGGTATTGCAGGTGTACATTATGTAATTCAATGTCCGGCGTGGGTATTTGCCCGGGAAGTAGTTATTTTAATGTGCATTTGTTTAACGTACTTACGTAACGTAAGTCAAAAGTCACAGAGCTAAATGAGGAAATAATTTATTAATTATTTTCAAATCATTTTTATTTAATATATATAAATATTGTTATTTAATAAATCCAATTTAACACTTTCGCGACGATTTTTTGTTCTGGGAAACAGGAATACTTTTATGGATGTCATACTTGTATAAGTCAAAATTATATTTTATAATAGAAAATGTAAAACAAAACACGTCGAAGTCGAGTCGAAGGGGGTAGTGGTACGTATAAGCACCATTAGTCTTTTGCTATGGTACTTTCATGTACCATCGGTCTTTTGCTATAGTACTTTTATGTACCATCAGTCCAATAGAAAATACTATTACTATTTAGTCCTAATAAATAAAATTTAGTAATATGTATGTGTACCAGGAAATGCGAAAGAGTTAATAAAACGCAGTCATGTATTGAAATTAATTTATTACCCAATTTAATTCAATTTGCTTTATTGACATTTCCCCGGAATTACAATAAACTAAAACAAATACATTTATCGTAATTTCCGTTGGCTTCTGAGTATCACGTAACGTAATTAATTTAAAACAATCATCACAGCCAATTAATTATGTTTCCATGAAAAGGTGATTCTAATTAATTATTGTAATTTTCCAAAGCCCGCGCAATAAATATATCACGTTATAGTGAAATCTGTGGTGTTTAAATGTGAAAAATGGGACGATTATGCGGCTCTTCAAAGCGGAATAAATTGTTGCAAGAGTCTCAACAAAGGACTGTAAAACTTTTTTCGTGTTTCCAACACGACAAATGTTGTTTGAGAGAAAGAATTTTGTGTATGAAAGGTTAGTTATATGAATAATTAAATAAATAAATAGGGTTGCAAATAAAACAAACTCTTATTATTAATAATGATGGAATAAAATTGTATTTACAGGGTTTTAATTATAGTAATAAAAGAAGAGAATAATTAATTTTATTATTCTTACAATCTTTTCGTTATTTAAATAATACCATTTTTAACTTTTTATAACACTGTTTTATATTGAGTAACTATAGCTTTAACACTTAAATATGGTCATTATTAAATTAAAGTAAATCAAAATAATTTTACATTGAAATTAAACAAGGAAAATTTCTGGCAATGATCAATAAAATTCGATCAGTCCAATCAATTCAAAATAATTTTATATGTTGTCATAGAAAAATAAAAACAGTTGTTTTCACTTTACCTCACAGGTTTTATTATACACTAAATATACATTTCGGATGCTGAGTATCCATTATCAATAGTATACCAGTACATCTTCGACGCGGTTTTTACTGTTGTAGTACAACAATACATCTTCGACGCAGTTTTTACTGTTGTACTACAACATTATCTCACTACACGAAGTCTGAGATTAAGGGATTGATATAGTTAAATTAGCCCTAAAGCAGTTTTTGATTTTTTTTTAAGATTTTTTTAATTGGCGTCAAATCTGTTGACTCAGTCAAAATAACCCAATTTCAGGGAGCGATGGAGTGTGCATACGATACAAGCAATTGATAATGTCATTACCTGGAGTCTAATTAACCAATTTATGTAATTAGAATAGCTCTGCAGTAGTTTTTGATTTTTTTTTTAAATTGTCAAATCTGTCAACCCAGTCGAAAATAACCCAAATTCAGCGAGTTTTAAGAGGGTTAGAGAGTGCATCAGATACTAACAATTGAAATTATCTCACTACCCGGAGCTATATACTAAAGAGAAAACAATCATTGATAAAAAAATAATCGGGCTCCTGAATTAATAACGTGAATATGTACTTGCATTTTTTACATGCTAGGTAGAAACGTATCGGCCTGATTAAAAGAAACCGTCAATTATTACATATCACCCAAATTCACTAGTTCTTGTTAGAATAAAAAAAAGGAAGATATAATGAAATTAATAGGTAATGAGTCCAAAGCTATTTAAATGAAGAATTTAGTGAAATCATTAAATATATTAAATAAAAATGATTTGAAAATAATTAATAAATTATTTCCACATTTAGCTCTGTGACTTTTGACTTACTCTACGTAAGTACGTTAAACAAATACACATTAAAATAACTATTTCCCGAGCAAATAAATCATTTTTATTTAATATATTTAAATAACTGTAACCAAGTGAATGAATACTCTTTTCTATGAAGTCATTACACTTTTCATTAAGCTTGTTTTTGTTGCTAAAACTATATATAGAAAATTAACATATAACTGAAATATTTAATTATTTCTTTCATGAATGGTTTCTATAAAATCTAATTATAACAATGCATTTTAATTTATTTCGTGAAAATCCTGCATATTTTAAGCTTACTTTAATGTATAATACAATATTTTTCATTGATCACAACAGCAATGTAACTCGAATTACTAACTGCCAATAATTATATAGCCATCTATTTCTGCTAATCCGCACCCTTAACCTGTTTGCATTAAAGCAGTGCGCGAGACTAGTCTCGGAGTCCTCTCCACTCCGACATTCGGCCTGGTTAAATTAAATTTTAGCACTTTTTTAATGTAAAAAGTGACGATTTTCGGCACTTCAGTGAAGAGTTTGAGACGACATCAAACCTTCTAAGCAGTTTTAGCCACCGGAAGTGCCATATATCGCACTTGAAGGCACCCAATAAACAAATTTCTATCTTGGGGAACCTCGTAATTCGTTTAAGCTAAACTGCGTTTTTGTTAAACAATTTCTGTTATTAAAAACAAATCTGTTCTAATTAGGTGTAAATTGTTTTATAAGTATTTTAATGAATCGCGCTCCTTATAGTAAAAACTGCGTTGAAGATATGATACACCAATGTGAAGTAGGGTAAGGCTTTTGTGCCGCCCGGCGCATCCATCATGGTGGACGTGTCAGGGATTTCTCTATTAAATATTATTATATTTATAAATTAAGAACAGTCTATTTGATCCAAACTAAATCATCAACTAAAACATATATTTACATTTCTACAATGAATTTTCTAAATAACATTATTTTTTTTGTCAGGTATTCACCGTGCCAACACTGTTTTCCACTATTTAGATTTAGGACTCATCACCCTCTTTCGAATCAAATTTCAAGAATATAATAGATTTATGAATAAACAGTAATATATGTACAGGCAATTATAATTTTGCAAACATTGTAATTGTATATATGTTACAACCAAAATGATTAAATGGCGAGTATCGCCAAATTATCTAGTTAATTTAATAACTTTATAACTTCATCCTGATATTATTTATAATAGTATGAATTGATCAAAGTTGTAAATTTGGAGCGCACTGTTCTCTTCTTTCCCTCACTCCTTTAATCACAGTGCTGCGTAAACTTCGCTATCTGCAAGGAAACGTTCATTTCAGTCGATACAATTCATGAAGGCGAAATAACCATTCGAGAATGTGCACAAAAAGAATCACATCTAGGCGGCCTAGGATTTTAGCACTATAACTGTACTGATGGGCGTAATATTTTATATCATGCAAATGTAAAACGTCCGATATTTTATGTAACTCAAAATGTCACAAAAGCTTCACTTGCAAAAATAAATAAATATAAATGGTACTCACTTCCAATATAACATAAATAAAGTAAAAGTTATCGTGATTTATTAATCTGTCTAAATTCTACTAGTTATTATATACAATAGCTAGATTAATTCATTAATACCACCCTAATAATCACTTTGACTTAAGTTAGTAGATATGTTATTATATATAATGGTTGGATTATATACATAATTGCTGGATTAATCACTTTGGGTGTAACATATACACCAATATAAAGGTTTGTCTGTCCTGGGCTATCGACCGGTCTTTCTGCCTAAACTGTAATATTTTTCATGTTTTGAGTCAATCGTTATTTCATTAACGAAAATAAAATTTAATTCATGATCATTCTTTTTTCGATGATTATATTTATAATTTGAAGCAACTTAAATGCTTAAATTTATATATATATATATCTAATAAATAGAAATATGTAATATATATATATTTATATATATATATTTTCTTTTATGTTGAGGAAGTAAAAAGAATAGATCCGCTCCGAAAGAATGCCCCTCGCTGAGTAATTAATAATAAAAATCCTCATTTTGCTTCATTTGAATGACGAACCAATTTCTGTATCCTATCAGCACGACAAAATAAATTTCAATAAATCTAACTCAAGTTGACATTTTTCTAATTTCATTTTTATCGATAATAAACGCATCGTACAAAAAAAACGTTACGAAATCAAAAACTTAAATTTTCCTAAGAGGACATCATCCTGTTCTAAATTCACCTCCCTGCTGTGGGTGGGGTGGTGTTAACTTTGAAATCTCAAATCGGAGCCCCAATTTTTTATATGCCCGGTATATAAAACATTAATGCACATTAAATTTTGATTGTAACGAACATTAAGGCTAGTGTTATGAATAAATATCTATTAACTCAGGTAAATTATGGCGTTAAAATACGTGGGCGTTTTATGAGCGAAGCGATAAAAACATATCTTCCGTTCTCGGTATCAGCCGAGTGGTAATAAATTAAATGTGCTTATCTTTGGAATTATTTGCAGATACTCTCATCATGATAATCTGCAAATATCTCTAAGGCCCGCGTTTTCAATTGTGGCTTAGGCTTGGTTTATTTAAGCGTCACTTTTATACTGCACGTTTATGGATTGTTTTCAAAATAAATAATAACTAATACTTTTATAATTTAAAATGAAACTATATCTTTCGCAATAAAAGGTACTAAATCTTCACAGATATTTTGAATTAATGGTGGTTAAATTATAGTCTTATATTAGCTGGTTATAGAGAAATTTAATTAATTAAATAATTATTTTGTATTTTATCCTAGTGTCTTTTAAAATTAATTTCATCTCGTACAATGCGTTTTTACTTATTTTTATATAAGCTTTGCAGTTATTATGTATCTTTTTTTGTAATTATATTGCATATTTTCTTTTTCTTGTTATATATGTTACCCTGTAATTGGATATATGTGTCTGTTGCGTAATAAATTATTATTATTATCTAATTCGACAATTTATAAATCGAATAGCGAAATATAGAAATGTAGTTAGTTTAATAGTTTATTCAGTGAATAATGCAAATACACAAGATAATACATATTATAAAAGAATATTGTCAGAACCAAATTCAATAATTAATTAGCGCGAAAAAGAAATAAAAAACTTTATCCAATGACATAAATTCGAAAACTCTAATAAAAATAATCAATAATCTTATCAGAGTTCTATTCGGTTTCGGATGATAGAAATAATAAAAAATATTAGTTAGAAATTACTTTTTTTTTTCATTTTATTATCGCGGGTTTCCGAAATAAAAGACTTGGAAGTGTTACTGACACATAATTGGAATTTAAGCAAACACATACACCTTGTAACTTTTAAGGATTGTCGTGCTTTAGAGTTTCTAGAAATAAATAGTATATTTATTTCTAGAAACATGAATGCCATATGTCCCACTTGTCCGTCCCCAGCTTGAATATTGTTGCACTATTTAGAATCCTCATAGCAATTCAGATATATAGTTGAGAGGGTTCAGATTATATTTAAAAAAGTTTGATTCATGTAAATTTGATTTAGTCGGT
The DNA here is from genome assembly GCA_963082785.1 of Philonthus spinipes. NCBI lineage: Eukaryota > Metazoa > Arthropoda > Insecta > Coleoptera > Staphylinidae > Philonthus > Philonthus spinipes. The sequence continues at coordinate 13,392,333 of OY720304.1, forward strand.
TCTTACATTAATGTACTACAAGTTTTAAATATGAACACATTAGAGTGGAGACGGAGGAATGCTGATGTAATACTGGGCTTAAGGATAAAACCAATTGTTCTTATTTACTTAGTCAAATTAATATCAACGTCCCTGCAAAAAATTTGCGCTCCTTCTTTTATGTTCCATATTCTAGAACCGACTACTGCAGGAGCTATAGCTTGGCCAGAATCTCCAAAAACTGTAATACATTCAACGCTGCTTTTGGTAATATTAGCTGCGCTGGCTTGAGAAAATTATTTCGGTAGGGTAGTCAACACTTAGGTTTTAACCTTTGTTAGTGCTTTTTATGTAAATTGTGTTCCGTTTTTTTATTATTTGTAATTTAGTTTTTAGTTTAGTTTTAGAATAACTAGAAATAAAATGAATATGAGATTTATATAGTAGTAATTGGACTTCCGTGAATAAATAAATAAATAAATAAAATCGTATCCCTTTTTGAATAGTTTGAAATTCGAAAGAACAGAAGATTTTATTTTCAATATTTGACAATTGTAATTACTTTAACAAACTTAAATGCTCGAATAAATTAACTATTTCATATCTTTAATTAATGTTCTTATTAATCACTTGGTAAAACATTTTCAATAATAATTTAAAAACGTTCATTTTTTTTAATTATGATTACTTCAATTTAATAATCGAGTGTCCATAAAAAAACGTATATCTAAAGTTTAACAGTTTTTAAATCAGTTGTAAGGTTATACTAAGTGAATTAGTTGAGTAATGTGATAAAATTAATGAAAAGATTTAATTCTCACTTCACTGTTTATTCACAATAGCGAATTATCCGCAATTGATAATGAGTACATGGTACTTGAAATTGTTATCTATCATTGCAAATAAAAAGTGAAGTAACAATAGAATCGTTGAATCAATTCAATGAATTGTAAGGTTTACTTTTTATATGGCAATATTCTTACTTTCGATGATTTCAACGCTGGATTAAGCTACAAACCGTCATTTTTTTAATTAATTATAATTATTCACCTCTTAAAAAATAAGCAGCGAGCATCATATCCCTAATCTGCGGCACGAGGATCGCCTGATTCTGCAGCCCTAGCGAGAAGGGCAGAACTTGAGGAGACATCAGAAAATCACTGCCGTGATTGCAGATGGCCATTCCGAGCTTCTGGTGGTCAATTTCGCACAGTTTACACGGCATTTTAATTTTCATCTTCGACAAAAAAAACTTAAAAATATATATAATATACGTAACGAAATATATTGGATCTGTATAAAAATATAACTATTTTAAACTTTAACTTTATGTATAGATATCACAATTTAATTCACAACACGTGTAGTTGGGAGGAAAAACATCACATATCAGGCACTAATTGATCCTTGCTTCTCCTCAGGAGTGTGGGATAATCCTTAATTGTGCCACTTAACGGTGCGTCGAGTGGTACCGTTTTCCGCTGCTGCTGTACGCTCGCAGAACATGTTGGCCCCCTTCTGTTCGAGAACAAAAATTAAGTCCGCAAAGGGTTGCTTTTTATAATCCTTAAATCCTCGAATGGCATCCTCAATTTTTTTGCATTAAAAATAATCCGGGTTGATTTAATCCCAATTAAGGCTTAGCACACACTGTGTCGCGGAGCGCGAAATGTAGACGCGGTGCGCGAAGAAGTGTTAAAGGCAATAGCGTAGTTGGGCTGCGCGACGCGTGCGAGAGCTGAACCTCGACTGACATAACCTCGGTTCTCTTTCCGTGCGGTACGTGAGCGCTTTTTTCTGTTTGTGTGTGTGTGTGTTTCTCGCGGCTCCCGTTCTCGTTCTCTCGGTCAGCCGAGTTTCGTGCCCCGCTTTCGCCCGTTGGGTTCGCTATTGCGTTCTCGCTCACGCAGACGGCCGCCAATCCGGCCGCGAGACGTCACCCGGAACGTCACTGACACTTTGCAAGTGGCGCTCTCGACGGAGTCTCCGTGTCTATTAATAAAATAATCCGCATTGGATTTCGATTTCCTCGATTCGCGATTTACCGCACTCTCTCGAAACGGTTTTCTGGGTGGTTTCAAATAAAGTGGGATTTATCGCAGTCATTAAAGGTTTCTGAGGATTTCAACAAGATGGGGCGCGAATATACTAATTTCTTCATTTAGTTGAAACCTCAATCAAAATTCGTGTTGATTGGACAATTCGTTTATTTATGTAAACTATCAACATTGGATTTTATACATGAGTTACCCGAAAACACTGAAACATTTTATGCGTTGTTTAATGTTAATAATGCTTTAAAATTTACGACTAAAAATATATATTGAATAAAACTCTAGAATTATCAATAACAACTGTCCTAAGTTAGCAGTACTAAATTTAAATTGGAATGATTTGATTGCCTAGCCCAATTTATTCCATATCTACCAAACTAAGTAATGTTTTTATGTCATAGTCCTAATTGTAAAACTATAAACTTTGTAAAATTCGACTGAAATAAAAAAAATCTAAATCATATTTGTGAATTACCAAACATGAAAATGTCCCAATGAAGAGATTTTTTGTTGCAAATCCCGGGCAATCGAATGAAGATTAATTCATTCTTTACCTTAACCCAAGTGATCAAGGGTTAAGGTAAAGAATGAATTAATCTATAATGGGGCGGTAGATTATTGTACAGGTACTAATTTCTTGAAATTTGTAGGTTAAGCTGCGAAAGTATTTTGGACGCATGGCAATATTGGTTTTTATTCCAGCGGTATGGTTTTTAAAGGTTAATTTTTGTCAAGTATAATGACTAGATATTTCTAGTATGAAGATGATGATAGAGTATGTCCATTTATGTTCAATCGTTGTTCCTATCGTTCATATAGGAAGAGTTTTAATTTGATTGCATTAATGTTGAGTCTCCATTTAAAGAACCACACGGAAGATTTATTAGTTTGGATAATTTGGAAAAAGCTGCGGATTATCTCTAAGGTTGGGAATGGGCTATTAGAGCGGTGTCATACGCAAACGGTTACCCCAATATAACTACTGTTAAGCCAAGTTATCTTCATGTATATCATTTATTAATTCTTATAAGTGTCTCGTGGAGTTAGACCAATTATTTTTCTAAAGCTTTCTTGAATTCCTTCATAGAGCTAATTTAAAGGAAATTGGACATTTCATTCAAATGAATCTCTATTATTAATGTCATTAATGTTACACAACTATGTTTTAGTTGCTTTAATAATTGTTGAGTTACTATACTATTTAATGAAAGATTGAGTATAATTTCTTCGCAAGATTTATAAAAAAACATGTACATTTTCGGTTACATTTTGTACATTTGGTGTTACGATATGGCCGTTATCATTTTACATCTGTATATTAAATAAAAATGATTTGAAAATAATTAATAAATTATTTCCACATTTAGCTCTGTGACTTTTGACTTACGTTACGTAAGTACGTTAAACAAATGCACATAAAAACAACTACTTCCCGGGCAAATACCCACGCAGGATATTGAATTACATAATGTACACCTGCTGTTACACATCAATAAAATATTGCATAATGCAACAAATTTTGATCCGAGAAAAATTTAATGTAAAAACAACAAAAGGAACGTTACATAATATAAGGCCATCTGCAGACACGTGTTTCGGGATCTATCCCTCGTCAGTACAGCTATGCCTTACATAATTTAAAGATGATAAAATAAATTAATTAAATTAATCCAAATACAATCCGCAAAATTAAATCAATTATATTAAATCAAATTAAACTAAATCAATTTAAATTAAATTAAACCAAATTAATTCAATTTAAATAATACTCTTTTCTATTTATTTTACATCTGTTTTTAACAAACTTTGTGAAGAAAGGATACTCAATCTTTCATTAAATCGTATGTTTTAGTTGGTTAGGTTAATTGGTTGTTTCAATCTATCACGTTGTTTATGCAATTATTCCAATTATTTAATCTAGGAAGAAATACGCCAGACGTATTTACCACTGATAGGGATTCTTGCAGACGATTCATAATTTATGTACAATCTCATTATTAATATTCTGTCAATAAAGATATTCTATATCTTTCTCTCACGCATTTCTATAAAAAGTCCACTTTTATTTTAAACATTTCTTGATTAAATACACGTTTTTCTGAATATATATATATATAAAAATATATATATGTATATATATATATATACATATATCTATTTATATTTTGTAAATAAGTTTTTTCCATTTACTCATTAAATAAACGTTTTCCCGAAAACAAATTGTTTTTCTTTTTTTTTTTTCGACAAATATGTTTTTTTGTATAATAATTTTTATTATTTCAGTCAATTTTGATTTCATCGAACAATGTTTGAAATAAAACTTGACATTCAGATTATATATTTTTTTCTCTGAAACATATTTAGTGACACACCGTTTTCACAAAAATATGACATTGTTTTGCGAAATGTTACATAAATAAAATATTGTTTTGTAAAATAATCGTTTCTCCTATAAGAGAATTTTTTTGCAATATTTCTTTATTTTCTTAAACCATATACAGAGTGAAAATATCTAAATGCGTAGAACAAGAAGTAAATCTCCCCTTTTACAGTTTTTTCAGGTACAATATTTTAGGACCAAATTCCTTACGATTGTGTTTCAAACTATAAATAGGGATACAACTAATTTTAAACTTCCCTATTTTCTATGACTTTTATTTGACTCAAGTTTTTTTTTTCCTTGACACAGTATCGATACCGGTCTAGATTTAAAATATAAATCAACAAAAAAACGGCAAAGATAGAATTTTAGGTCGAAAAAATCTCTAATACATGCATCGAGGTCATTACTTTTAATGAATACAAAAACATTTTTCGGCACAAACGCAAAAATTTCACAAACTTTTGTCCACAATACCGAAAATTCATGCCTTTTCCCGACGACTACAATTTTCTTTTTTTTAGGGTTTTCCTGTTTTTCCCGTGGTTAGTCGTCCAAATATGTTTTATAAATAGAAAAGAGTATTCATTCACTTGGTCATATTAAATATGTTTTGATCATTGGATAACAACCAATAATAATGCAGTTAATTATTAAAACATTTTAGATAAATAATATCTTAACTCCAAAATTCATTCATCCCTAATTAACAATTCAGTACATCAAATTTACCGGACCAAGATATAGACAGTTAGTGATCAATACAAAATAAACAGTGTCATTAACAAGACAAAGACAGGCTGAAAGACCTCCGTAAATTATATATATATATATATATATATATATAAATTGTTGTTTTTAAATATTCTGTATAAAAATATAAATGTGTTGGTTACTATTTGGAATAAAGATGTTTATATATATATATATATATATATATATATTATCTTAATAATGAATAAAATTCCGCAATGCGTTTGGCATTCTCGAAAAAGATCTTAAGAAATAGTACAGATTGTATACATTTAACTCCTTCCGAAACATCTTTATCGAGTTGATTAAAACTTTTCTCTAAACAAAATTAATTAATTACTTCTTTATTTACGGAAAATTACCTTTTTACAATTAATGACAATCTGTAATTACAAAATACAACAATATATTCAATTGATTTGATAAAAGTTAGAAAAATGTTCGTAAAAAACCTTGAACCAACACTTTTAAAAATTAATATAACCTGGAAGAAATGTTTTTATCTCCAATTTGCTTAGTGGGATGTGTTTTCTTCAAATTTGTCTTTATTCTACGTATTGGCGTAGCTAGGCATTGGATTTCTACGTTTTGATTAAAATTAATATAAATTTGATCATGGGTTATAGCATTATATTACATATCAGTAAACGTATCATTCTTCAATAAATGCCTTTTAGTTTATCTTCCAACCTTTTTGGAAACACTTTAACAGTAGTGTTTGGATGGGGGGATAACCTGCAATTAAAATTTTGAGCGTCACCAATACAAAATAAATATACTAAACAAATGCAGACTAGACTACTACTGGTTTATAAAAAAAATCCTGTTTTTGCAGAACAAATAGCTAGTAAGTATAGTAGAGCGATAGACAGACAGATGTTGATTGATTACATATAAAAAATCCTATATAAACTTCGGATAAGTTTAAATAACAACTTATCCGTATAAACGTTACCATATTTTCATCTGTCTACAGAAGGCAGATATTTAATTGAAATCGCTAATATGACAAGTACGCGATTCTTCGATTGGTTTCCCATGTCCGGTTATATAAAAAAATATTGCATGATTGAATTCGAACTGATCGAATTCATTTATTTGATTGATGCAGTTTCCTATCCACTGCACTGCTTGTTTGCCTCATTTAGATCTGTAGTACAACAAAGTCACTAATGTGTCAAAGCGGTTTATTTACCATATGTTTAAGTTTGGTTTCTTGACGTTTTGGTTGTCACAATTGACATGCACTTACTACTGGAACCACTTCTTGAAAAACAGCGGAAACTTAGTTGAGCGCCTAATAGAACTCACGATTACAAACAGAATAATATGGATATAGAAACATGAAATGGTTTAGTAAATTGTTATTATGAATGCGACAGAAATTAAACTATTGGATTACGAAGATTACGAACGAAAATTGTTTTGAGAGCCAGGGTCCTGCTCTCAAAACAATTTTCGTTATTAGTTTAATTTTTTAAAAATATATAATACGTTGAAACATATCCCTTACTTTATGATAACCCTGTATATTAAAAACATTTCATATTTCAGTTAATAATAATTACATAATTATTGCATCTTCGTGGTTCATTTTTAATATTAAAGTAATGAAGTGTTTTCATTAACTATTATTAAAATAAAAATGAAATGTTTTTGTTCCATTCAAAACGATGAGAAATCCCAATGACTCATTCCAGTGTTATGATTAGTATGATTAGAAAATGTCCAGTCATTGCTTGATTTAATATTATCAAGCCGTTAAATTGAAATAAAACGCAAAACTGCGACCCCGAGGACTTTATACGAATGAATTAATCGCGTTAATTATGTCGTTTTGGACATGACAAAAATTTGTTAAATGGAATAAAGCATGACTATCATTTACATAAATTAACCATGCATGAAAGAAATCTTAAATTAAGTACATTAGAGAATAGCAGATAGCTATGCATGACTATAATTTCCATAATTTAACCAGACAAGAAAGAAATCTTAAACTTAGTACATTTGAGAATAGCAGATAGTTACCATTTAGTGTAAGTCCTTATGATTCAAAAGAAAATTTCAATAATTCTATTGAAGAGGCTATTACTTGATGAATTTCCATACTCGTATTATGCGTTCTCAAGAAAACAAATTTGTAAAATTAAATGACTTCATATTATATATACAGGGTGTGCATAAACTTGCTTAGTTTTGCATACTTTGCAAGAACTCTTAGTTGTTACACATTAAAAGTATATGGATTTCCTATTTCAATTTGCGTAGTGTTGATTTCTGTTGTATTGTAATTTGGATTACACATATGCTTTTATTCTATATATTTAATCGACCGGAGGTTTTTCAGCCATTATTATTTACTAAATAAAAATCTTTAGGCTATACAGTTAATATTTTTAAAATAAAGTATATGTATATATTACAAAAATCATCAACGTTTTTAATCTTTATAGCTTTTCTATTAGAAAATTACAAACTAAACGGCACCAATTTAGACGCCGGGAGATAAAAAAAAGCCCCCCGGTTTAATCACCGCGACACCTTTAATCACTTTCAATTAAATCAGGCGACTTAGACAGCGCGAAGATAAAATCCTCAATCGCCGATCGTCTCCGTCTCTGTCCCACCACATAGCCACCGGCAATTAGAATGCTAATTCGCCGCCGAGAAAAACCGCTTTTCGGAATTAATTGGCTAAATTTGAAATTAATAATTACTATTTAGAGTTGGACGTAATTTATATCGAGTAATTGGTTTATTAAGACTAGTTTCGTTTCTCAGATCGGCTGATCGTTACGTTTACCATAACGACAGCGTCGGGGATTAATAATGTTTAATTAATAAATGGAAATGTATGATTAAACTAATTTCATGCAATTTTCTGATGGGGATAATTAAAAGTTTTAATAAACGGAAAATTGAATTAAGTGAAACAACATACAAATATCAATTAGAAATTACATTTTGTAAAGATAGTTCTGATCAACAATTAGGATAAATTAAATAAAAATAATTTGAAAATGATTAATTATCCATCTGGTGTGGCACAGATCCTCAGCTCATGTTAAAAAATAATAAATAAAATCTCACAGTAGTGTTATTTAAGAAACATTTGAAAGAAACACTTAAAACAAGTGTGTATTACAGCTTTAATTACTTTTTTGAGGACAACATATATTTTTTTTAGTTTGTTGTAAATTGTGTTGATTCGCTCGTATTACTATGTGCAATTGTAAATGATTTAGTTTTCATTTTTTTTTAAAATCTTAATTTTAAGTTGACCAACCCCAATGTACAACTTAATCAATTATTTTCCCTTTAGCTACTGTGGTAATTTGATTTTTATAGTTAAAGGGAAAATGATTAATAATAATCTCTATTTCTCATCAAATATAGATTATTATTATAGAAAATACAGATAGTTTTCCCTTTAACTTTAAAAATCAAAATGCCACAGTAACTAAAGGGAAAATGATTGATTAATAATTATTTAAATTTAATTTATTTAAGTAACTGTAACCAAGTGAATGAATATTCTTTCCTATTGTTAACAATTAAAATTAATAGAGATGATAGGGAACATTATTAATAATTTTAATGAACAGAAAATTGTATAAAGTAAACCAACATACAAATATCATATGTTTAATTAATTTCTCACTTAACCCGTGATGAAACATTTTTGATTTAATTCAGGATTATTTAATTGAAATTAAAACACTTGGTTTGTTTCACTTATTTATGTTTAAAAGTGAAACAAACCAAGTATTTTAATTTCAATTAAATCATCCTGAATTAACACAAATATCAATTAGAAATTAAATTTTGTAAATATCGTTCTGATTACAATTAAGATTTGTAAAGAGACTTCCAATTACACGATTAAAATATTATTCCGCAATATTCCATTTGTGGATTTATTTTGCGTAGTACTGATTAGAGATTAGGTTAGCTATTAGGATTAGTAAAGATAGTTCTAATTCTACGTTCCCCTAGGCTCAATTTGCATAGTATTGATTAGAGACTACGTTAGCAATTGGGATTTGAACAGATAGACGTTAAATCTGGTATACTGCAGAGATTCCGTCAGGTTCCCCTAGATTTAATACATTAATTGAATCTAGGGTGTTAATTAGAGACTACGTTAGCAATTGTTATATGTAGACATAGTTCTGATTATACATTAAATCTGATATTCTGCAGGGTTTCCGTGAGGTTCCCCCTAGATTCAATTTGTATAGTGTTGATTAAATACTACGTTAGCAAATGGGGATTATAGAGATTATTCTGATTAGATGATAAATCCGGTGTTTCACACGGTTTCCATTGGGGATTCATTTTATTTAGTGCGTAAAAATCTTACCAAATTTAATAGATCTGTTTCTGCACAAGAATCTAAAAAACTGTATTATTTACACAATTTACGAGTTAAAACTGATCAATTAAAAAAACTGTTGTTCATTGTGGTTATATGATATACAGCTATGTGATCAACTTAAAAGCACCATTGATCAATCAAAATTCGATATTGTACACATTAAGGATGCCCAAGGACACGTTTTTGATACTAGGTTAAACAACGTATTCATCATTGGCAAGGGTGCCAAGGCCTTCGTATCGCTCCCACGCGGAAAGGGTGTGAAACTCAGCATTGCTGAGGAGAGAGACAAGAGGTTGGCCGCCAAGACGCATTGAAAGTATGTTAAATTGGTAAAATATTTACAATAAAAAAATTATCATTTATATCATTAATTATATATTATTTATGGAAATTAAAAATTATAACCAAAAAGTTACCGATCCAACCAAAAATATAATATCTACATTCAGTTCGAACAATGGCGTCTAACAAAATCATTTTATACAAAAATATTAGTCACAAACGATAGTAATAAAAACAACAATTCGGCAGCTGTGAATTCACAAATTATACCAACCCAACTCGAAAACGGTAAAAGAGAAAATCCAACATGTATGCATTCAACTGATAACAATATGGACTCAGGCATCAACAACTAAAACAGCTTTTTTTAAGACCCCTTTAGGAACCCTGAGAAATACCAGATTTAATGTATAATCGGAACTTTCTCTACATATACCAATTGCTAACGTACCCTCTAATCAACACTATACTAATTGAATCTAGGAAAACTTGACGGAATCCCTGCAGAATACCAGGGAATATTATATGATACAAATTGTTATCATTAAATATAACTGTTCCTGTAATTAGCTGACTGACAATTAGGTCTTACATCTTTAATAAGCAACAATTTTTTAAAACGCAAAGTAGAAATCTAGTAGAATAATAGATAACCCTCACACAACACAAACTGTTATTATTATAAAAAAACAGTGCCTGCAATCGGCTGAATCACCATTAAGTACTTATTAATAAAGATGAAAGATCTTTAATAATAAGTACTTAGTTTCGAAGGTAAGGGGTTCAGGTAGTTCTTAGAATTTTTTTTATGACTAAATAATTGTCAATTAATTTGACTCCGGTCTCGGTTAAATTACTACTGAGTCTATTTATTCTAAATAGAAGAATTTAATTACCAATCATGTTGGTAATATTACCTCTTTTTTCGTAACATTAGGAAATTCCTTCAAGAACTAAAAAAGGTTTTATGGACCTATGTCTACAAGTTTTGTTACTCCATTCGTACAGTCATTTAGTTCAGAAGAGTATTTCAGAACAAATACTTTTTTAAGTTTTGGTTATCAACATTATTTTCATTTCCATTTAGATGTTTGAGAATTGGGTGGGTTATTTTTTATGCTTATACAGAACTAGGGCGCACTGAGTGAAAGCTGTGACGTATTGCACTGCCCCGGTTTTCAAACACTGGGTGCACTTCAGTTCTGATAGCGAGAAGTAAAATGCGCGAAATATGAATTGGCAGCATATTTTAAAACATCACCCACATAGAAATTTAATAGATAATGATTACCCATCTACACTTATGCCGGGGGACAAGAGATAAATATATTTCATTATTATATATACACAGAGGTTTTTTAATCAGTATACATTAGGCGAACTGTATACCTGCAAAAAAAAAAAAACAAGTCAAACGCATTGAACCTTTTAATGTGTGTATGTTTAGTTGCCTATAATACACAACTAAACGTCAAACGCTAAACTTCAAAATTTGTGAAATATTTGATCGAAAATGTATACAAATGAAGAAAAAGTCGAATTTCAAGCATGTATTACAATTCCAACAGTACTAGAGGAGGATAAGACATGTTTTAAATGAATCCAGAGTGGCCGAATACGTCAGTTAGGATAATTCTAAAAATAATTAAACTAAAACATTTTCTTTGGAAAACGCAACGAAATAAATCATGACTAACACTGCATGCGTTACCGTCACAAGTAATTTCCTGTTTTTATCAAAAATACGTCACTTATTATTATGGAGAAATTACAGCTAAAAATATCAAGAAATTTTATTATGACAATTTGAAAGAAAAGTAACAGTGAAGAACAATAAAATTGAAATAAATAATTAGAATAAATGTTATAAATAGCCACCACAAACTGCAAGATATTAACTCAAACGATTTCTTCCACATTGTGCATTTCGATATTGTCATAAACAAAATAGAAAATTGTTATTTTTTTTTTAATTATCCTAGTTGAAGGAATTGATTGTTCGGGTTGCGTATTATAGGCAACTAAACACATACATCAATGCGTTTGACTTGGGTATTTTACATGTATATATAGGGGATATGTATACTGTTAAAAAACCTCTCTGTATATATATATAAGATCTAGTAAAATAATAAATATCGTTTTCAAATATATTTTTATAACTAATTTATTTAAACAAATCAATTTAATAAACGATATAGTCGCCGTTGTTTTCATCAGTTTGTGCCCAATGCTCAGGTAGCATTTTAATCCCTCTATTCTAAAATCCTTAGGATTTTGATTTACAAAAAAATCGGCCAAGGCATTTTTGAGGCACTCTTCATTAACAAAAGGTAATCGGATGGGGCAATATCTCGAGAATGTGCAGGTTGTGGGAGAAACTTCCATCCAAACTGGCGTAGTTTGTCCGCTGTGATGATTTTCCGTTTATCGTGTTGATTAATTACGCCCTTCGGATTAATCAGCGCCGTTTTTTTTCTCTCAAAACTAGATCTAACCTATCCATTTGTGCACTATACACTTCAATTGTAATGATTTTGTTGTTTTAATTCAAGATTCCACCAAACTAACATCACCTTTTTGCATGCAAGTCAGGCCTTGGTGTGAGCTGCGGCATTCCGCTTTTGTCCAATTATTTTGGTCTCTTCAGATCAACATAACGTATCCATTTTTCATCTTCTGTATCAATGATGTAAAAATAACAATAGGTTTTGATAAGAGAAGAACAAACTGCAGATTGTGACTCTTTGATTGCGGTTGTTTTTGGTTAACCCACTTTCAAAACTTTCGGAAGGGGCCGGAATTGATTACAAATAGTTTTTTGCGAACAGCGTAAAGCTATTGCAAGCTCTTGTTGTATTAAGTGGAAGATCAGTAATAGTTTAAGCTGACTGAACTTTGTCTACACTCATAACATTTCATTTTGTATTTTTTTTCTGTAATAAATAAAGGTATTATTATCATTAATTCTAACCTAAAGAGCCTCAAGTATTTCGTGATCAAAATATTAGACACACGGCTTAGGACACTTTCGTTATACGACGAAAAATGCCCCTCGCGAAATTTCTAAAACCATCGCAGGTATTTTCTGATGACAAACGTATCTTGGCCCAAAGCACTACAGATATTTTTTGAAGCCTTGTTTGCTTTTCTTCACAACTGGAATTTGTAAAGCATATAATGTCAAATATGCTATTCACCTGCCATCCTTTAAACCTAGTTTCGTAAAGTAAAAGTGTTCTAACACAATTTTTTTGGTTATTATGCTTCACACTTCTTATATGTACCATGCGGTTATGTTGAGTCAGTTGGCGGCAAGCAGGATTCTAAACTAACACTACAAAATGACATTGATTATTACTAGACCTGATAGATATAATCTACATTTTCTCAGGCTACAATAAAGATTAGACATGTTTGATCGACGAGTTAATATATATAATATTTACTAAAAAAATAAATTGGAATATTTTTAGTGTAAGAATACCAAACATTTTTGTTTCTTTAACACCTCACACTGAGAAGTAGAGAGGAACATATAACGATGTTATATAAGACTAAATAAATAAATAAACAAAAATGTTTGGTATTGTTACACTAAATTGTTTTTATTCCGATTAAATTCGGACAATACACCATTTTCATTCCAATATTTGTTTAATATTAAGAGATGATCCTTACATAGTGTAATATGTTTGTGAAATGCTGAATAATAATTTAAAACTCAAATAATTTACATTAAATTCATGATATTGTATATAACTGAATTATTCACATTTAAAATGATTACTACATATCATCTAGAATGGATGGTGGAAATAAATGTTATCAGTCCAGTATCATCTGCATACAATAAAAGATAGGCGGATAGGTTTAGATATACGGGATCGTGGACGAATATATTATTTAACATGGGGGAAAGTTGTGATCCCTGTGGCAGCCTTAACGTTGCTAAAATATATCTTATTATACATATTAGCGACGGTAGGCCTGCCCCAGGGATCACGACTTTCCTCCATGTTAAATAATATATTCATCAACGATTCCATATATCTAAACCTATCCATCTTTTATTGTATGCAGATCATACTGGATGATTTGACAGGCCATGCTTAGGAAAGAAAAAAGTATAGGAGGTATGGATCTTAAGGATAGATTCTCCAATATTTTAATTGCGAAGAGATACCTACATATGTAAACCAATCCAAGGTAGATTGAATCATAGGATTTTGTTATATCTAACAATAGTATGGCAAATTTTGTGGCCTTCACATTGAATTTATAATCCAGAATTTTGTTAATGGCTAATGAGTAATTGTAGTTGATATGAGTAATTATTCAAAATCCTAGGTTTTTGTAAATGGTATACTGTAGATTATGTTAATGATAATCTGAAAAAGATAAACGTAGTTTATATGGTTATTTTAGTGAAAAGCTAGAAGCTAGAAATTAATTAAAATTAAGCACAATTTACAAATTGAGTTATTCTGATAAAATAATTAGTTCGGCGCAGATTAAGCGAGGAATTAATTAATACACAAAATAAATCTCTAAAAACGCTGAAAACAATTAATAAACTTTCATGCTACTACAAGCGAAAACAGCTGTAAATAGGTATAAACGTAACATAATACTCCCAAGTAATAAATCGTTGGCCCCACGCTGAACGCCAGAAAAACCCAACACGTTTCACGTTTGCTTTCTCGCATAAAATCCATTAAAACCCGCATATATTAAGATTAATCAGAGAGATTAAAAAAGTTATTTAAAAAGCAAATACAACCGCCCCCAAAAAATCCCGCACAGTCCGATCATCCGGGAATCGGGTTAAATAACGTGATTTCTTCCACGCGAAATTAAATTACGCGCAGAAAATTGATGAAACCCAGGACGACGTCGAGCGGCGAAATGAAAATTTCTTCGGGGATTAAATTATGACACCGAGTTAATTGTGGTCGATCCAAGACGGCGTCGCGACGCCCCGTCGCCGAAAGCAACACGTAATTCTCCGAACGGGGTTTCCACCCTACTCTATTTTTTTATTTATTTCCGGATGTGTATGAAAAAAAAAAAAAAATAAACGAGGGTTTGATGAAATATTGTCAATTCGTGGGAATTTGGAAAACGGGGACACGCTTGGAAATGGACGCAAACAAAATTCAATTATAAAATTGACTTTTTTTGTGTGTGCACGGTGTTTTATTACAAACTTATTGACTGAAATGAAATTTAGCTGGGAATGAAACTGTTTTATTTCATGCGTAAAAAATAGAAAAAATAATTACTAAAATATAAAATCAATTTGGATTAAAATTGATATTTTGGATACGTTTACAAGAATACACGATATACAAACTCATTTGAGTCTGTAAAATGAGTATTTTGTTAAACAATCCCCCAGGTAACTTTTATCCAGTTTCTTTTTATATAGATTAAATAGAAAGAATTTGAAAATATATAATAAATTATTCCCTCTTTGGCTACTATGACATTTTGCCTTATATTACATAAGTAATTTTAAAACAAATGCTCAATAATGATCATTTGCTGTTGTATAACAAGCAATTGATTGCTTGTTGAGTTGGACAATTACATTTCTTGGGGCATTTTGATCTTCAAAAATTATCTCGGTGTACGCTAATTCTACATAATTACGTAAGCGGTCTGCTGCGTTTGTGCTTCTTCATATTCAACATTTCAGGACACAGGCTTCCCAAATTATCAATATACATATTTTTTAAACAATTTAAATAAATTTATATTTTATTAATAATTTTATTCAATTTCGTATGGTTTACATCATTTTCCATCTGGATATGTTTTTCTTATCCTTTACGCAAGTCCTGCAATACCTATGGCTCAATTTCTTTAAAAATATGATTTCCTTATTTTTTCGATTTATTTTTCCTGATAACAAGATAATCGAAAGAAAGGCGTGACTCTTTAACAACCTTAGCAGTCGAAGCCGGTGAAGTTAGAGGGGTGAGGATTCCAGTCAACGCATGAAAAACTAAACTAACTAACTATTGGTTTTGCAGGGTTCCATTTATGTTTAAATTAAGCTAAACAACTGCTCCACAATTGCATTTATGACTTTCTTCGTAGAATGAGTATTTTAGATTATTTCGAAGTTTTTTTATTCAAAATGTAAATAATCTGTGAAATGCGATATCTCGGGACCTATTGAACCTGCTGAACTGTGATTTCGTTTAAATTATAGAAAATTATGTTTGCTTTAAAAGTGTGTAAATTCCCAAGCTTATCAAACAACACGGAATTAGCAGGCGTCTTTCCAAGCTGAAAACTTGTTTTTACACTATTGGAATCTAGATAAATAGATATTACTTGGGTGACCGTATGGCCTTTACCACTGTGACGTAGAATGATCACGACTATCTCAAATGAATTGGCTTGCTCTAACTTTGCTTTTTTGATTAATACTATCAACCACCACTCCACAATCTTTCCAACGAATACCTTTATGAATCCACCTAAATCCCACCCATATCCCAGCGTATATTAGCCTTAAGTAAAAAAAATGCCAATAATTCTGATAACCTACCCTTTCTTACAAAAGTCTGTATTCCCTATAACACTAATATCCTTCCTTAATACAAACAACTATCATCACCATTCAACAATTCA
Organism: Philonthus spinipes; assembly: GCA_963082785.1. NCBI lineage: Eukaryota > Metazoa > Arthropoda > Insecta > Coleoptera > Staphylinidae > Philonthus > Philonthus spinipes. The sequence continues at coordinate 13,408,810 of OY720304.1, forward strand.
TTTGCGCAAATCATCAGGACAGTTCAGCTAGCTAGCATAGATTTTTTCTTTAACTTCATCATAAAATCATGATAGGGCAGAAAGACCTACGGTTGATAGCCCAGACAGATTAACATCTACATATATTGTAATTATTTATGTTATATTGATAAAATTATTTGTATAGTCTGAATAAAGATGTATATATACTATCAACCATAACAATGCGTCTTGGATTCTATATCTGGTTTGGTGTAAACTAGCTTAATCTAATCACCTGAGCCTCACCGTGGCTCACTATGTGAAGAGCATCTTCCTCTTCTTCTTAATAGAATCTACATTCAGCTTCTTCTTCTAGACTAATTTTATTCAAATGTTTATTGAGTCTACAGTGTCCTGTTAGTAGACCTCGTAGTTTCCCAGCTATTTTTCTGTCTTGTAGAAAATGCGTGGTAAGTGTTGGCGATGGCCATATAATGATCCACCGGGATCTAGCTCAGACCACCCTTAAACGCTTTAGAGTGAAAATTACTGCGTATCCCTATTGAAATTCAAGAATATTTAAAAAAGAAAATTTATGAATAATCAATCTCTCATCTCAATAAGGAAAATAAAATGTAATTAATGTTCATTTCATTTCGATGATTATATCTAATTCAAAATGTGTATAACAAATTGTCACAAATAACCTGACATGAATCATAATAATTATAAAGATACCAGGAGCGCCATCTATTGCCTAATTTCAAGTAGCTTCGTCAACAATTCGAAACAACCGAGAATCGTTGTTTCGTCCACTAAGAAAAGAAAAACTTGTCCTGTTTACCATCACCAATTATTCATACGCTAGATGAATGGTGGTTGTACCTTTTATTAAATATTTGTCATAAGTTCAAATTTAATAATAACATGAGGTATTTTCAATTTTATAAAAATAAATAATTATTTTATATGGCCATTTATGTTGTTATGAACATTTTAAAGGAAATTTATAATTTTATATATTTTTTGCAATATTTTTAGTTAAAATTGAGCATGTATGAAACTAAGTCCGTGTTGTGATAAATAAAGATTAACAAAGTCCCTTTTTCATAGCATTCGGATGTTGAACTAATTTCTGTAGTTCCCGAACAGTGTTACCTACATCTATCTAGGAGTTTCCGTAATTGGCCTGTGCACTTCTGGGTTTCTGATTTGGCGATGCAACCGAATGGGTTCTGGATCATTGAATACCTTCTTTAGCGATACATTGGCTAAAGAAGGCATTCAATGGCCCGGAACCCTTCGGTTGCATCGCTAAATCCGAAATGCAGAAGTGCACCGGCTTTATTGTCTATATATCTATTGCTATCTATAGAAACAATATAACAAAAAGTCAGGACGATGGATTTTTTGCGACCGTGCACGATTTTAGTGTCTACAATGACAAGCCCATTATTTTAGAAAATTGTCATCACTAAAACATTGTGTTATTTTCGATATTTACGTAAAGACGTGAAACTTAATCAATCTCAAATATAATACACAATCCACTCCCCTTGCTGACACTATTCACAATTACGCAATCCACCATTAAGCCGGAGTATATTCAGGATAATTTTCTTGCGGCAATCTATTTGCGTGGGGTTGGAAAAGTAGTAAACATCCCTAACGAGCGTATCCATAAAACCGGAAGCGCGCCCTCCGCGACAGGAAACAGCAGATGGGTCGCCGTGAGAGGGAGGAGGCGGAAGACCCGGGGGCCAACCCCTTTTCTTTTATGATATTATCTTTCTGATTAATTAAACGCTAATTAACATTTCTCGAGGAAGTCCTCCGTCATGCGATTAGATTAATTTTTTTAACGTGATAGACAAAGCCACAGGTCTCGTCCATTGTTTCAACGGTGTGTTTCAAAAAGGAATTTTATTGATTAGTGGAGTGAATAATTAGTGGTTAGGTGGATGTGAAAGGTGCGCTTGAAGGAAATCCTCAATGAAATTAGGCTTAAAAATTAATAATGGTGGACTAAAAGTATTTAATTTCAAGCACTTAAAAAGGCTTCGTTTGCTAATGAAGGGTCAGAACGAACATCTTAAAGTTCGAGCAAGCGTGTTCGAATTGTTGAAAAATCGAACAATGTTCAAACAAGTTAAAAATATTTAGAAATTTATTATATTATTATTGCCATTCTAAGTTGGTAATACTCACTTGTTACTAACAATAGGAAGATTTGACTATATAAAATTATTTTATAGCCATATTCGTTCATTGATGGTACTTACGTCGTCTTACATTTATTATAATTGATCTTAGCTTTGAACAATCCCGGATTCTGGAATATTATTGGTAAATCCATGGATTGTTTAAAATATTATACAGTTTTATTTTGTACATTTTGATGTGAGTTTAGTATTAATTCTCGATCAATTAAATAAATTAAAGACGACACAAGCGCCATCTTTTGCCTAATTTCAAGTGGCATCGTCAACGATTTGGGTCTACAAGGTAAACGACCGAGAATCATTGTTTCGACCACTAAAGAAAGGCGAACTTGTCCTGTTTAAGCAAACAAGGAAAACGAAATTCATCACTAGTTATCCATACGCTAGATGAATGGTGGCTGGACGTTTCATTAAATGTGAATCTCCGACTATTACAAGTATTATCAACATTTTTATATTTGATATAATAATAATATCAAGACTGAAATATAAACATTTTATAGCTTTTTATATATCCATAAAGAGTACTGCTTGAATGTTTGACGATCTTATCATAATTAAAGTAGTTGATAATTATAATAATTTATGAATAATATTTCTAAATACAAAAGTTCTTCTTAGGTAATCATGTTTTTTTAAGTAAATCATGGATTCGATGCGAGAATTATTTCTCATTCGTTCCCCTATACATAATCATTCATTATCGTGAGATTGTTCCACCGGTGGAATTTAAATTAAATTTTCGCAAAATAAAAAGGAGCGCAGAGGGCGATTCGGTGTATTAGCATTCGCGGTCAACGGCGGTACCGTCATTATCGTCATCAGAGACTACCGTTTTATCCGGCGTAAATCGGTGGTTGATTGTGCACGAGGAGTCATCATCTCTCTACAAAACGAAATTAAGCGTCGTAATTGCGTAATTTATCTTCGTTAACATTGGATTAAACGATCCATCGGCCAAGCGGACCGGAACAACCGGAGCCTGCCTCGCTTATAAATTAATTTCACCCGCAGATATAAAAATATATATATCTCCGGGCATGATAATATTATCGGAAAGCGATTTATCTAGCGAATCTTAATAGCTTAATAGAAATTCGTTCAGCGAGGATTTCATTAATATAAATCAATAATTTAATTTTCATTCTTATTAATCGTTACAGTGTAGTTAAAAATACTGAAAATAAATTATTTTCATAATAATAAACGAAATATCTCTAGATAATCCTTCAAATCCACTTCTTTATGAAATAACCAATATCACTCCTATAGAACAGAGACTTTCCTTTTTGGCCCACAAATTCGCCTAAAATCCCACAAACCTAAACCTAATGAGGAGACGTAATAAAGATATAAACCCCAAACGTAAATTCACTCTTCGTGAATTCATTGCATCACTTCACCACATTAATGACAGTTAAATTACGAATATTACCGACAATGACTTCTGACAGACAGTTAAAAATCACCATACCACTTTCACGACAAGGACCAGGCGGAAAGACTATAGGTCGATAGCCAATTAACATATATAAATATATAAAAAAGACCTTTATTGACACCCTCTTAAATTAACAAAACACAACCAAAATTCACAAAAACCCAGCCCTAAGATCACACTAAGGGAGGATTAGTGTGATCTTAGGGCTTCTTCTAGCCTCCCGCTCCCGCATCAACTTCAGCAAGATTTTTTACCCCAGCACCATCCTCTTTCATCCATCTCTCCACTCTTCTCTCCCCTTCCATCCATTCCTTGCATACCCCAAAAATATATATTTTGTAATTTCTTAATATTTATTTAGTATTTTTTGCTGTATATATCTGTTAATAAAGATTATTATTATTATTAAACGAAATAGAGTTTTTCAATTTCATTTCTCTATTCATCAAATGAGAATTACTATGTCTTAAATGTATTTCACATTGGCAAATAAGTGTCAAATGATTTAAATGTGAAATGTTTTTTAAATAAAAAGAAACGTATTTTATATAAAGTGAAATGGAATTAAAAAAAAAACTTTCTATATTACTTTGTGTTTATCACTAATTATTAATTGAATTACTATCCGAGTTTTGACACTCCCGCCATTATCAAGAAATAATAAATATTTTAAATCTACAAACTCACATTTAAAGAAAATTAAATGAATTCCAACTGAGAATGAAAAATGCGAAGAATTGGAAGATATATGAATCAAATATCACAAATAAATAAGTTGACAGAGCTGTAAAGCCAAAGCCATAAATCTCGCATTACAATTAATTTCGTAATTTTTTATCTTACAAATGTTTCCCAAATCATCTTAAATGTATTGTAACGAAAGTGAAGAAAAGAGAAGAAACTGGAAATATCACTCTAAAGTGTTCTACAGAGCGCGCGACGGTAAACGCGGCTTCATCGAAAGTTCGAGAAACAAGCACGCTATATAAGCGCGCGCGCGAGCGGCGCTGCAGTCAGTCAATTACGAATGTCTGAGTGCTCAACATCGCGTTGTAAATAAATAGTGACAATGTAGTGTAAATAATTGTGTTAAGTGTACTGTAAATAAATAAATAGACATTGCTTTACTTATTTCCGAGTCTGATTAAACCCGATTTCGCAACAATATTTTGTTTTTCTATTGGAAAATTCATAATTATTTTGTCAATTTTTACAAGCTTCATTTCCAAAACAAGAATTTACAAATATTTTGAAGTTGACATATCTGACATCAGATAGAAACTGTAATTTAATTTGAACTAACTACAAGTTTTTTTTTTGTAAAACCTTGGTACTACACTATAATGTATAAGAGGAAGTAATTATGGCGTGGTGTTGTTCGTGGTGATTGTGAGGAATTGTGGAGTAATCATGTGATGGGATGAAGAGAGAGGTGAGACCTAGCAGGATTTATTTTGATCCACCTTTTGGAATACCAAGCTTGGACGGAATCAAAGGATTTTTGGAGATTCTTAAAATTTCTGAATTCCAGACCTTTCAAGTATTAATACTAGAGATGGACAAAGTTGATCTTTCCGATATTTTTTGATACTGTAAAAATGTATATGACAATTTTATTAATAAAGTGTGTCCCAGAATAAACCGTCATTTTGAATCGGATTGGAAAATCCCATGGCAGTCCAAGAGTTTCCAAAGTTTGGTGTATATTTTGTTCTGGAGGTGTTATTGGGGTAATATCTCGACATGTTAACCAACTTCTTTTGGACCGAAATTGATAATATGGATCTCGAAGATATGTGGTTCCAATAGGACGGTGCCACTTGTCACACAGCCAATGAAACAATGGAGTTATTGTACACCAGATTCGAAGGAAAAATTATTTCGCGCCGAGGTGATGTGCATTGGCGATTTAACACCCTTGGACTTCTTTCTTTGAGGTTTCCTCAAAGGAAAGGTCTACGACAATAAGTCTCGAAATACACGGTTATTAAATTGAATCAATTTTGCCCAACACCAGTTATTACCACTTCTATTATCTCTAAATAGTGCATGATTTCTGATTTAAATAGAATGTTGCAAGGAACTTATCTATATAACAATGCCCGAAAACAATTTCATAAAGAAAGCATCGCGAAAATAACGTTCATTTCCATTCCGCAAATCCATTGAAATGATTAGCAGCGATTGTGAAAGGTCTCTAAGTTGAAGAGAAAGCTCGCACAGAAACCGATTTAGATGTTATCCATCGCCCGTATATAATGCTCATTGTTGTCCGACATTTAATTGCACAAATAGGGAAAGAAAAGAAACGGTCTCTCCTCGGATTTCAATCAAGCCGACGATCGTTCCGTTCTTGCGAGAGCGAAGTGATCGAGTGAGTGAAACGTCGAAACACATAAATCCCGAACTTGCGAATCGCGATCGTAGATGCGGACACGTACAAAACGCGCGCGTTCCTTCTCGCATCAAACGTTCATAAACGGCGTATCGTATGCAAACTCGCGAAATGCTTTTTGTTTTAATTCAATTTATCAGAACGTGAAATGCGGACGCGTTTGTTTTATGGTAATGCGATTGAGTTGTAAATGCGAGGTGTAAAGTTATGTTTTAATAAATTACGCAAGGTTTCCAGCGTAAATGCATAACTTGCATGGATTCCTGGTTAATGATTCAAGACGGATAATGATTTTTGGATTAACGCATTCGTATTTATATCTCAATTTCAAACAACTGAATAGATCTGGATAATAAATACGCTGTGAGTTTTAATACTTATACTCATATATAATTGAAGGTAACAGGATACTAGTAAGGCCTTATTTATAGTGGGGAAATTCAATGCTAGATGCTGACTCCAACATTCATTGAAAGAGGCTAATTTTTGGCGCGGGTACACACCAAATTCTAATTACCAACACACCCGCAAAATTAACATCATTCTAGGAATAATGTAAATAGCATCCAGCCTCTTTCTACTCCACTATTAATGTAACCTTACAGATAGCTGAAATTAACAATGTATCATAATAATAAATCGAAAAATAGATTTCCCCAGTTCAAGGGAAAGTATTATAATCGCCCCTAATTGATCATATTTTCCACAATCCAGAATTCCAACCTATACCACATCCAGGTTAGTGACTAAACTCCGACATCCTTCAAGAAAATACCTCTACGACGCTACCTTTGTAATTCTCATAGAACCCCTTGCATTCCTCTCAAAAAATCCTTTAAATTACAAAATCCTATCCCTATTTTATTTGCACCGAAATTCCTCCAAAATACAAAACATCACCAAACTCAATGTTCAAATACATTTTATCATTTCATCCTTACACTGATTTATGACTGACGTTCGAAAGAAATGACAAATCTTGGCAGAAATCGATAGCCATTTGACAATGATAGTTACATAATTACCGTATTTCATGTTTTGTTTTGTACGTTCAAATATAATAATAATAAGTATATATGTATGTATCTGTACACTGAATTTAAACTTGGTTTAAAAAATATAAATAAAACACTTGGTTATTGTTTCACTGTTTGTTTTTATTTTTAAAAACTGACTAGTTTCGGTCAGACGACCATTTTCAAAGTTATTACGAATAATGGTGTTACAAGAGGAGTGGTGTGCGTTTTATACCTAAAGAGAATTAAGTCATTACGTAATTATTGGGGCGCAAAGAGACAAACCTATCAAGTAGCGGTGTTTTAAACGTTTCTAAGTTGTCATTAGTAACGAGCAATCCTTTGTCTATTGAAGTCTTAATGTAAGAAGTTTCCAAATAATTAAGCTTTTTACATTTGTTAAAAATGTATCTGTACGTTAATAAAGATGTTATATATATATAATAGTAATAATAATATAAAATAAATATGAATAAATTATTAAAAATCAACCAATAAAACACAGATTAGATTGAATAACTTTAAATTCTCGACTAGTTTCGGGTTATTAGTCCATTTTCAAGAGAATTTAAAAAATAATAATAATAATATTTTTATTTTTCCATAACAGAACAAAAATACAGAAACGAAAATATTTATGACAATTATAATAATATTATAATAGTAATTTTCTTTTTCATCAATTTTTGAAGCAACTAAATCATTTCTTTTATAAAAATCGATATTTTTTTTATATAATTAAATTATTAGAAAGATATATTTTTCATATACATTAATTGGCAGTTTATTATAATATGCTTCAAACCTAATAAAGAAAAATATTGTTGTAATTTGCATATCGTCGTTATTTAGTTTCATCAGTAATCCAAGAATGGACTTCCCAAATAATAAAAAAATAATTGAATTATTTAAATAAATATACGAGTACAAAATGCATAATATATAGGCGGATTTTATGTTTTACAATCGAGTGTTTTTCGATTTTCGCAAAAAATACTCCATCATGTGTTTGAAAATTATTAAGAATTGCATTAATTTCTTTGTTTGTTTAAGCATAAACTTTACTTTTAAGGTATTCCCATAAAAATAGTCAAATTGGATTAAATCCAACGGCTAGTTTACGGGTGTGAAGTCAGCCATAGATTTCAGCAATATATCATAAAATGGGTAAAAATCATTAATTCTTTCACTGGAGTATTCGTTTAACATTACATTGTAGATTGAAATAAGCAAAAGCTACTAAAACCAGCCCTGAAAATTGATTTTTTGAAAAAAAAAAAACAATTTTCTCGTGTATGAAGCCTTGTTTGAACCTCTGTGGGGGTTGATCCAGGAGCGGTGTAGAAAATGTTTTTGATAAGGATGAAAAAGCAAGGGATACTGAATAAGCTTGTAATATTTTTAAATCTATGGCTGCTAAAACCAAACCTGAAAATTGAATATCTTATATACGAATGTATATAAAAATAATTTAAATATCTCAAAAAACAAATCCTGAAAACTGAAAATTAAATTTATTTAAAGGTGAGGGTGGATGATGGGGGTGTCTGGTGGCGTTTTCTTATTTCAATCTATAATAGAAGTAATACGAATGCACAAGTGACCGAATTTTTCAATAATAATGATTTTTTAATATTTTATGATCTATTGCTGAAATATATGGCTAACGTTACACTCGTGGCTGTTTTAGATCTTAGAATAGAATAGAAAGGAAATTCAAAGGGAAAGATTCTTTATTTAGTAATAACTCTCGACTCAACAACATTCATAGGTTTTAAAAAAATATGCAATTCAGAAAGTTCATGAATCCCTCCAAAAATCCTTTGGTTCCGTTCAAGTCCAAATGGCGAATCAAAATAAATTCATCTGAACTCTTCATCATACCACAGGATGATCCTCAAAATCACCACGAACGCTATAATTTCTTACTCCTGTGCATTATAGTATAGTTCACATTTAATGAAACGTTCAGCCACCATTCATCTAGCGTATGGATAACTAGTGACGATGCCACTTGAAATTAGGCAAAAGGTGGCGCTTGCGTCGTCTTTAATTTATTATCGTTATAGTATGGTACCTAGGCATCCTTTTCGACTCAAAACTACACGTCAAACTCTACATTATACGAACAAAAAAGCAAAATCAAAATAAGGATTAGGATTTTTTTGTCCTTTACAGACAAATAAGGCACTGTTAACAGTTTCACATTTTTATAAATTAATTTACCAGCCCTTATTAGATTACGGTGCCATCATTTTTATTCGAATAAAACTATCCCCTTTTTATTTCATTCAAATAGTCTCTAAGAATCCTCGAAAAACTCAGTCCCAATAATCCTCCTCACAAACCCTTTAATGAGTACCTACACGAATCCACCCAAGTTACTCGGATATCCCAACGGATAATAAACCTCTGCCGAAAGTTTGCGGATAACCCCTATAATTAACCCCTTCTCACAAAATTTTGTATCTTTCTAAAAACAAACATCCCCCCCAAATACTCACATCCTACTCTCGTCATTCATCAATTTATCGGTACGAATCATGACAGTTCAGCTAGCTAGTACACACTTTTTTTAATCCACATCGTCATAAATTCAAGACACGGCAGAAGGATTTCTGGTCGATACAAGAACACGTATAGTTTATATTGTAAAAAATATATTCTGTGGGTGAAGATGTTTGTAAATATACAAAGAAAAGACATATAATAAACCTGAATGCTGCGACTGGTCGGTAGGACTTCGTAACCAGAACCATTAAATTCGAACTAAAGACTTTTATTGGTGCTCGGGCTCTTTGAGCAGTTGTCCCATCTTGTTGGATTTACCCATGCTGATTAAGACTATCAATTGCAGCTTCGGTACTAACAAAATTTAAACATTGCACAATAACGATCATCATAATTTCTCTTAATCACCCGGCATAATTGTAGACGGGTTATGTTTCGAAATCGGATGCCAACTCATATTCCGCGCATTTCACTTATCGGTTCCAGTGCTGAATTGTACTTAATGTTTGAAAACAGGGGCAATGTAATACGTCCCCGTTCTTATTCAGTGCGCACTTGTGCGCCTCTATTCAGTGCAAGCATTGTATCTAAAAATGTATAATCTACATCTAAAACTGTCTTCCCGATATTTTAAAATTTTGTTTTTATTTTAATATTTTAGTAGATAGTAGATTATATCATGATGAGATTACTTTTCTTGAATATAGTCCAATATTCAATTCAATAAATTTCACGTTAATGCATTGCAAGTATATTTCATAACCAATACACGTCTGAACTATAAATGTATAGGAAACAATAACAATACTATTCTAACGTTATTACATTGATGGAGTAAATGTAATAAAACGAAATGAAATTATTACTGTCGACTCATTGTATTGTATATTCGAGTTTTGTTACAAAAAAACTTGGGAAATATTAATATGTTATAAATAATACTTTATCAACTTACATATCTTTATATAACTCAATATTTTTCTTTAAGTATTTTGTTATATTTTCAAATACTTGTATTACATTCTTGATGGAGCCAAATGTCTAATTTTTTGAAAGAAAGATAATTGTTGAGTGATTTTTTAACAGTACAGAAGTTTCTTTCTTTCGAAATTGTTTTACTTCCTTTTAAAGAAAAAAAAAAGAAAAAAAAACATAAGAAGTAACAATAATAAATATCAATATGGCATTTATTTGTTAAAAAATAATTAATTGTTAACCAATAATTAAAGAAACAGACATAAAAACTATAACACGTCGTACGTTTTTGTTATTATTACAATTACTTCTAAATTCAATTTTATATATTTACACAGTATTGTGTACCCCCACAGAAGAGATTCAAAGTGAAATAATCTTACTGGCTACAGTGGTTAGTGGTGGAGATTGTTAATAAAGGATAAGATGATGAGATGGAAAATAAAGAGTGTATTGGGTATTGGTAACAAGGCCTTATTTATGGCTATCCTGTAAGGGAATGTTAAATTTAACGTGTACGTTATTTTTATCATCACAGTCTAGAAACGTTTGTAATTGATATGTATTCATAGAATGTGAATTTAATTAATAATGTACACGTTATACGTAAAATTTCCCATTGGGAATAGCACCGATTTTCGTGTGTAAATATCTGTATCTTATGGAAAAAAATACAAATCGAAAAAAAAAAAAAAAAAAACATGAATATTTGCACTATTTGGTCACTTAATTGCCCTCTAATATATTTATACAATAGCGTTGTCTCGGGCGTACCTAATGGCGAATAATAAAAATCAACCTTATGGGGCGCGGGTTGTTGACCCTTTCTGACCTGGGTGGATTAAGCGCAATAATGTTTGAATTAATTTAAATAAAGTTAAATATAAAAAGCAAATAAAAAGTAAGCAAAACAGGAAACCCTCTCATTTACATCCAATAATTAAGTCAAAAATAGAATTATTTATAGATGACGTGAATTGTTCTCGGAGCGAAACTGGAATAGAAAATGCATAACTCTAAAAATGATTTTATCGTTCGGTATAGCCTCTATTAACGGCAATACACTTTGGAGAAATGGCTCTCAAAACAAATTTTATCCGCTGCACAATAAAGTTGTGTTGAAAGCCGTTTCTGAGTGTTTAAATTTGCGAATAGGTATTTTTATTCAAAGGAATAATTCCTGGTGGAAGTTACAGCAAGGTAAATTTTGTGAACAATTGCTATAGATGGTGGTCAGAAAAGGTGTGATAACCTTCAGGTAGAGTGGTTCATTGGTTAATTTTCAATAGAAAAGTTAAATTAAAAATTATAGAAATCTTCATAACGTCACACAAAACCGTTGAAATATTAAACATGTGTCTGGAAATGCGTATTATTCATTAGATATTTTGGATAAAATCAGTAGAATAAAATACACATTTTATAAAATTTCAATGACGTAAGTTATAAATTAATTAGAAATTTCAATAATTTTATAAAAGAATAAATCATAGAATTTTAATAAAGGCTTCTGGTCGTTAGCCGATTTCTGTTTTATTTCAATTCAAAATACATTAATTTGAGATGTTATATATATGTTATAAAGTAATATTTAAGTTTCTTCTTGGCTGTTGGATTATAAATAAATACGAATAAAATTTACTTATTTTTTATACTAGAAATTAACAAATAAACCACTCTACTTAAAGATTGTCACACCTTTTCTGGTCATCTTCTATATAGCAACTATTTATAATTTGTATCAAAATAATGACTAACATTACATAGTTTATTTAAAAAATAGCCTCTATATAATGCTATCCCTGATTCGCAAAGTGTTAGATGAGTCAAAAGTGAATGCTTTAAAGAATTGTTTATATTTAAATTTGAATGTCAATAGCTTTGATACTCCCATTAGTGATAGGTAAAATCGTTAATTTAAATAATAAAATGTTTATTCGAATTGTCTTAATTAAAAAGCTCTATTCATTTTTTTTTTCGAATCGTGACGATTTTGAAGGATTTTTCAATTCTTCAAATCATCATGATTTTAATGTTGATTCGAATTATTAACTTTACAATTGTAGGTTTCTGAAACAGAATTTGTTTAACTTCATTTTAAACAAGAAAATAAGAATTAATTCAATGATATGGCATTAATTTTGAAAGTACTGATAAACTAAAAAAAATTGTATTTATCTCCTATTTTTAAACATTTCATCACTCACTTAATTATTCAATCCAAATATTCAAACTAGAAATCATTTATAAAGTAGTAGAATCTTAAACGTGTAATAAGTAATAATGATAACAAAAAATATCATTAAATACAATTTTAAATTAATATAATTTTGTTCAGCTACCAACCTCTTGCATTTGGACGGCTATTTCGGTTTTTTGGACTATACCTTTTATAAGGCCATAAATATTTCGGCAGAGTGTAAATTCAGAATGATATATAGAATTCTTAAATATGTAATTGTAAAATGAATATGACATGTAACCTTTGGCTACAAGAAATACTCTTTGGTTTATAGATGATGAGGAACCTGCACATAATGATCAGGTCGTAGATGAACAATTTAATGAGAAATGGATTGGAAGACATTCAAGATTTCCATCGCCTTCTCGCTCACCCGATCTAAATCCTTGATTAATTAATTAAAGATTAATCTTGATTACTTTTTATGGGGGTGGTTAAAAAACAGAGTTTATTTTGAGAGACATTGTGAAAATTTAAAAGTTTTGGAAAATAAAATTAGAAATGATATTTAAATAATCATCCCAATATTCTTGAAAATGTAATTAGAGATTACAGAAGAACAAATTTATGTATTGAGAAGGAAGGGGATCACATTGAGTGTTATGTAATTAATAATATCGTTAAGGTTGTTCATTTCAAAGAAATTAATTATTTTCTTGATTAAAGCCGTACGTCATTTGTTTTGAATTTTTTGTATGTTTAAGATCAAGCAACAACTTTTATAAAGACTATTTTTTTCTGAGAAATTAATACTTAAGAGTTTCCCATGCAACATTCTTACGTGAACACGTTGTATAGTTTAACATTGAATAATGGAACGTGGATTACTTTAATCATTTTTTTTTTATTTACTAAAGTGATCTAAGGTGGCCGTGAATTGTAGTAGGCGTTTTCTCATATGTTAATTAATAAGTTTATCAATGGTGTAAATGCTGTAATTAAGCGAGATCGCAAATTTACGTATAAGGCTAAATTTATGTTTTGTTCTGAGATCGATAAATAAGTTGCTCTGTTAGTCATACTGTTAAAGGCAAATTATTAACACTATGATTTATAGAGCAACTTTCAAACAATGTTCCAAAGGAGTAAGCGAATTAGCATGTATGTAATTAATAGTGTGAGTTCATTTTTTATAAATATTGAAATCTAAGTTTTTTTTGTTTCTAATGACTAATAAATAAATAAGTGAATTCTCACCATTTTTAGTACCATTAGACATCTCCACATAACTCGCAAATACATACATAGGTAACATTTGTTATTTTATAAATATATCGTACTTTTAAATTAGGTGCATCGTGCTATTTTTAAAATTTATTATTCGACTAAATGCAATATTAAATGTAATTAATAGTTTAATTTAAACGAAGAGAAATGTAAAACGGAAATAATAATTCAAGCAGCAAGGAAAACAGGAAAACCTCTCATTTACATCCAATAAATAAATCGAAAATAGAATTATTTATAGGTGACATGAATAGTTCACGAAGCGAACCTGAAATAGAAAATACATAATTCTAAAATTGACTTTATTGTTCAGTATAGCCTCTATTGACAGCAATACACTTGTAGAAATGGCTCTGAAAACAGTTTTATTCTGTTGCACAATAAAGTTGTTTTGAGAGCCATTTCCGCGTATTTCTGGAAGTTTACGTATGCGCAAAATCCAATGAAATTGTTTAATGTAGCAGTTGCTGGAAACAAATTTTTGGTGTGTGAATTGAAACATTAAAATTAGTGATGAGCAGGATCGATCAACTCAAAGAAAGAAAAAAAAAGATCGACTGTTCGATCTTTGCAAGTGATCTAACCGCTCGATTTTTATGAGCGATATCAAAATTAGTGATGGGCTAAATCAATCTTTGAAATCAAAGAACAAAATCGCGACTGCTCGATCCTTGCGAATGCTCGAGCCGCTCATAGAAATCGAGTTATCAAGGATTAAACAGTCGATCTTGTTTTTCTTTGAGATTATTGATCTTGTCCATCATTTATTTTAATGCCGCTCGTAGAAATCGAGCGGTTCGATCACTTGCTAGGATCGAGCAGTCGATCTTTTTTTCTTCTTTGAGATGATAGATCTTGCCCATCACCAATTTTAATGTTTCAATTAACGCACCAAAATTTGGTTCTCAGGAGTCGATCATTTTTATCGATTTTATTCACCACTAAAATATAGTGTCAATTTGTTCTCAAAACTTCAATGTACAATATGTATAAGTTTAAAATATTTATTTTCACTATCGTGAAAGATTATGGCCAAATAACATGTAAGTGTCTCACCTTAATAACGGCTGTCTTTCTCTGCATAGAACACAATAACTTAAAGAAACAGTGTGACTCAGTGATCGATCCATTCGAAAGGATCATTGCTCGAACCTAGCTGCACAATATGATCGATCTTGCCCTCGAAAAAATTGAGCAGTCGAAAAGCTATTGAAAAATTCGAGCCGATTAAACTGTTTGAAATGATCGAGCTGATAAAAAAGACCGAGCCGCTCATAGAGATCGAGCAGTTGATCTTTTTTTATCGATCTTGCTCATCACTAATTAAAAATATGATTCCCTCTAATAAGACACAAATAAAAACTCAATTACTTTAATTAGGCACGAAAAATATACATTTTATTTAAAAATAATAATAATGTAAACCATTCGTTAGACATCTAAAATTGGTGTGTGATTTCTACGAAAGGATGAAAATAATTTATTTCTTGAATAACTTTCACACTTATCACTTGATGGAACATTTTGAATATTGAAAGATAAATAAAGTAAAATTAAAATCACTTGGTTTGTTTCACAAAAAAAATAATAATTTAATTTTAATAGTTGTTGTTATAGATATAACTTTATTAATTATTACAGTAGCTAAAGAGGAAATAATTTATTAATTATTTTCAAATTCTTTATATTTAATTTATAATTTTAATTATTTATTTATTCATTATACCTTCATACTTTTTTGGGTGTAAGGCTTTTTAACATTATTAGTATTCTGAAATTTTGATATATTACTTTATTATTATAATTTTTCATTAAGCCTATAGTTTAAAACTATAATTATAGATAGTCTGAATCAAAGACTGCTATCAATTAAGGATATATTTTTCATATATATCTAAATGAAGTCTTTTTTACAATATAAAATAAATGTTCAATAGCCAATTTAAAATAATTAAACAATTGATAATATTTTGTAAAAGGTTGAAGCTCGGTATATAGTATACGAAAATTATCTAGAATTCTATAACGAATCTAAATATATATATATAATATATAAATAAGGTGTTCTATAAAATAACACTTTGTATTGACAGTACAACTAAATATGAATTATTCAATATGAGAGTACTCCATTACCTTTAGAACAAAACCGATGTTGGGATTTAATAATCATACGAATTACAGGTGTACAGCCTCTCTATTATAATCAATTATCCCTTTATGCTAACGTGCTTTTAATGCTCCCCGAGTTTACGGCCGACCAAATTTAATCCCCCATAACCTTTGTCGCCCTCCCATTGCCACCCCTCTAATAATATCAGTGGTTTTCCACTGATCCGATTTGCACGGTGCGTTCAGGTATTCCGACGATCCGCAAATACTCCTCGAATACTTGAAATTCCTATCGGTTAATTATCCGATCCGGTTAAATACACTATGAAACATATTCCATAATTATTGGTGTGGCACATTTTTACATTCAATGCTGATGGGATTATTTTATCCCGCGTGCGTGTGCACAAAATAATTTATCCCGATCAATAGGAACAAATACAAAAAAATAGAGTTTCCAGCGGGATGACGCATGGTTCAATAAATTACAAATTGTACTGATATTAAGAGATTAGTTAGTTTTAATTCTGATTGATTTAGGGGTTTTTACATTATAAAATATAACGTGGTTAAATTAATTTGCATCGTGCTGGAGCAATATATTATCCAATTTCAGTTAATGTCATAATTTTGAGCCCAGTCTAATTAATTAATTCATACAATGTGTTAACGAATTTTTACAATTAATTAATTATTGTATTTATATTTAGAAATTTCGACCAATGGTCGAAAGTCCTTATTTGAAAATATATTATGAAAATATTTATTTTCTATATTATGTTAGAATTTTTTCGCAGATAATAAAGATTTAGTGGTAGTATTTATATTATTTATAAAAGCAAACATTTACGATTTTTAATCGTAAAAAAGACTTAAAAATAATCAAATATAACAAATTAAATACAAAGAATAATAAAAATAATTGGCAGGAAGACCGATGGTCTATAGCCATTTTCTGAGGCTTAACTAGATGTTTATGATTGTAATGTTGTAAATATTGTAATGTAATTTAATGTATCTCTCAGAAATAAAGATTTTCTATATATAATGTTTGTTTTTTTAATTTTGTTTCCTTTCTACTGTTACGTGTAAGGAGAAAATAATTAGTTGTCATAAATTAGATTTAATTAAAAATCTATTAATTAATTGAATTCTTTACTTTTTGTATTTTAGTCTTAATAGACGGAATCGACTAATTCGGAATTCCACTGTAGGTCGATCTCCAACACTCTCGTTTCAAAACTACACACGCGAGGTATGTATGGTGGTTTCAGCAGGATGGGGTAGAGACCAGGTTATTCAATGAGTGTACTTCATGATTTTTTTTTTACAAAATCATTTCATGATCCGACAATATGTCTTGGCTATTTTAGGCGTAAGATCAAAGTGCTTGTAATTTTTTTTCGTATAACCCGAATACTTTATAATCCCCATGTATAGAAGGATTTCATTCATGGTAAATTGCAGGAAATTTATAAGGAAATTAATTCAATTAAATCATCCTGAATTAATTCAAAAATGTTTCACCACAGGTTAAGTGAGAAATTAATTAAACATTTATAAGGAAATATGACAATTCACTCCAAGTGTTTGTAATTTGCATTACAAAAAAAAATGATCTTTTACGTGATATGCTTTTCTATTTCCTATTTGACTACGGAAAAAGACACATATTGACACATATTTTTTGCTAATAAAAAATTGGCATAAAATTCACAGTGTACTTATCATTTTTTTATGGAGTTTCAAAGAGCTATGTTGAATAGAATACAGCTTTATTTGTGCTAGACAGTTATTTTTTTGGATATAGTTATAACATCAACAATATCCTGGCCAAAACAAATAGAAAAAGATAAGCTGAAAACTTAGAACTTTCTCATAAGATGAAGAAAGCTGCAAAGCCATATTCAAACAACTTAAACCACTTACATTATACTATTTATACAGGGTTACCCATTTTAATTCATCCATATAATACTCGACAAATATGCATCATTCAAAAGTTTAATAGCTTCGAGGAGAACATCCGATGCTTTAAAAAAATGTTTACTCCTACCGAGGTGGTTAATTTTTATCATTTCGGCGTAGAATCTGAATATGCATCTTTGTTTTATTTTATTTAACTTTGAAATCTTAAATGGGAACAATATGGGTTCCCATTTAAGATTTCAAAGTTAACCTCTAACCTCCCTATGACGTGGCGGTGAACATTTTTCCCACTCGAAACTATTAAACTTTTAAACAAAGATGCATGTTCAGAACTTTGAAATCTTAAATGGGAACAATATGGGTTCTCATTTAAGATTTTAAAATTAACCTCTAACCTCCCTGAGACGTGGCAGTGAACATTTTTTTCGAAACTATTAATCTTTTAAATAAAATGAAACAAAGATGCAACAAACAAATATCTATTGTGTCCACTTTTTTTTTCTGGCGAGCTTCATAAAGCAGTAATTTTTATAAATGTGGCCAGACTGTTTGATCAATCTTTTAATATAGAATTAATTTGCCGCACTCATAGTATGAATGCATTTAAGAGTTGGTTAATGTTTATTTTTTTGTGGATATGTTTATAAGTATACTGTTATGATCTGACACTCCAATGTTAATGAGTTTCACTTGTCGCCTAGCATTAAAACGTTTAAAAAATGTTTGTTATGCATGATTTACCTTTTAGTGCGCTGCAAACACTTTGACTCAGTCCATAAGAGGCAGAAAGGTTGCACAAATCTGTGGTATTTTTGTTTATAGTATTTAATTAAATATTTAAATGGGTATTAAAATGGCATTACATACCATATACTTGATTTGAATCATAATATTTAAGCTTCAATCAAATTAGTTTTGATTTAATACAAATTTTTATCGTTGATTAATTAACGAGGCACTTAATTTTTGAAAATCCATGGTTACTTTAACTAATAAAATATTTATGATTTTCAACATTTTTTTTATTTAATTTCACCACAATTGTTTCGCTACGCTATAGCTTCTTCAAGTGAAGAAAGTTAATAATTATTAACTTTCAACAATTGTAATGAAATTAAATAAAAAAGTGTTGAAAATCATAAATATTTTATTAAGTAAAGTAACTAACTTTTATATTTAAAATGTATTGGCTGGATTTATTATACGAATAAACGTAGGATATTTTAGACTATTCCGTAATTAATTTCATATTCTATGAATACATATATATTACAAAAGTTGCTTAGACTTATCATTTTCTGTACGGAAGAGCCCTGAATATATATACAAGAAAACAAAAATAATATATGCCAATTATATAATAAAAGAAAGTACTTCTGATATATTAAATAAAAATGATTTGAAAATAATTAATAAATTATTTTCACATTTAGCTCTGTGACTTATTACTTACGTTACGTAAGTACGTTAAACAAATGCACATTAAAACAACTACTTCCCGGGCAAATACTCACGCCGGATCTGTGACCAAGTGAATGAATACTCTTTTCTATTTACTCTTTTCTATTTAAGTACTTCTGATGTGTATTTTTTTTTGTTTATCTCACTTATTTTTGTTATTTCTATGATCTGTACATTTGTTTACTCCATTGTGTGATAGTAACGAGTTGTGTATAAAATTGATAACAATAAACATATTACCTTAACCGCTACGATTTCTAGTATCAACATCATATTGAATGCTCACCTGGAAAATAAAAATAAAATAGTAATTAGTACATGTAATAATTTGAATGAACAATATAAATATATTAGAGAAATTCAACTTGTTCCGTTCGATGGTACATGGTCTGGTTAATCAGCAGTTCATATCATATATTTTGTATTTAATTCTTCCCAAGCCACATTCAACAAACTCGAATTTACTGAGAGATCATCCCTTCGTACTATAATAAAACTTTTGTCATCCACAAAATCTTCTAAATAATCTCTCAAATTTCCTTTCTATCAAACAACCAAAATATCACCAATCGATGATAGACTTCGATTCCTGAGAGATTCGTATGCCATGAAAATATTTTTGACTTACTAGAGCATCTGTGCATCCCCAGAAATTCCGACATCCCTCCTACATTTAAAAACCCAGCCATCAATCTATTTAACTAAATATCCTCACTATACCTTCTTTCTTTCCCTACCTAAATCCGATTGCTCGTTTTGGGAAATGCATAGCCTTTCCTTAGTAACTAATTGCAGAAAATCATGTCAAAAATATTAAAGCCTCTCTCGTAAACTCTGGATCCCATGAATATTTCCTGTAGCTTCTTGGCGCCATAGGTTTAACCAGCGGGGGGATGCCTTTAGGGTTTTAAATATCCCGTTATTTTCATGACTTTAAACTGTAGCAGAATCATGTATACATACAAAGGGGTTTTCAACAAGAACTGAATTTTTAACAGGGACAAATCGGAACAACATGACAGTTTTGATTTAATTCAAAAATCGCATTAAAGTAATAAAAATATTGATGTAAAAATCAACATGTGAGTGAGTGTGGTCTTGTGGAAATTTTTTATTTTCCCCGGACTCCTGTCCAAAGGACAGTAATATTTAATACATCTTTCACAAACGTATCCAGCTTAAAAAAAATGAAAAAAAAAAAAACAGTGTAGAGAAATGTGTTGAATCCATTGTAAGGTAAGAAATAACACATTAAATTATAATACTCGGCTTTAACTTTAAAAGACAACTACACATTTTTTTCAATTAATATTTTTTCCTTTCCTATTAAATTTTCAATCAGAAACTTATTTGACCGAAATCACCGGGGAAAGTACTATGGTGGACAAATCATCATATTTTTATTTATAATTGTCAAACCATATATTTTTCTTATACAATACAATTTTGAATCATTTTCGTCCAAATTCTTTGTTTGTTTCTTTTAAAGAAAGTTCTTGTTGAATCATAACTGTATTGTTACGATTAGAAATCTCAGGTTGAACCTTTTCCAATTTTACGAAGCTAGTAGTGCTTATGTTTGATACCTTCCAATGAATGGGGCGTAAGTTATTTAATTAGAATTGCTAAAGTTTATAGATTACATTTTTTATAAACACAGCCGATGACCAGATCATTGCGCAATCATTAATTGAAACACGAGCATATTTTTTTATATAAATACCTGTAAAATCAACCAAATACGACATGCAAATACCAAATATAATTTGACTCCAAACTAAATTTTAAACCTTATTCCCTGCAAATTAAAACCAAGGTCCAGAACAGGGCATGACATTTCAGATCACTGATATTTGAAAATAAAGGCATCTCCACTAAAACCGGGACGCATATATATAAAATGATCCAATGTCCCTTTCTGGTGCAATCCTCCTCCATAACCAACGACTCCCAACTCTTAATAACATAGAAGTAGCCGAACGTTCAGCCCTTCGTACCTTAACTAAAATCTGTCACCCAAGCAATCCTCTTCATAACCCATCGAACACTCTCCTTTATGATAAAACAGGTATAACCCCAATATCCCTAAGACCTATAAAATTATCCCATAAATTTATCCCAAGACTTATTAAAACGACTATGCCTTAAACGTAACATAAACACCTCATCCAAATTTCGCTATCGTGAAACTACTATTCATTCATTCATCTCATCACCGACTAACAGACTGATATGACATAAAGACATGGACTCCTAGCTGAAAGACAGATGGTCGATAGCCATTTAGTAAGAATATTATATAAAATGTATTTTATTCTATTATATTTAATGTAAATTCTACAATAAAGATGATATAATAAAAATAGCCAAATAAATTAGTTTGGTTTTTACTGAACTCTAACGTGCATTACATGTTGTATTACGAAATAAGTTAACTGTAAATTAGGGGCATATTAAAATATAAATTATATTTTATACATAAAACATAAATTTCCCCACAAATCTCAATAGATTACACACAGTGTATCAAAAAGTATCCACCTTTAAAGGATTCCCAGCACAAAATAAACACGCGCCGGCTCACATAGGTATATAAACCTTAGCAAAGTCGAGTATTTCGTTTTATATGAGTTATGCGGGGCTTAAGGGATTACCTTGTATCGGTCGAGTGTTTTGAAAGGCGACGTTGAAGGGCTTTCCACTTTCAGAGAATGTGAGTGTATGTGTATAATATATGTGATGGTGAGTGTGTGTGAAGACCAACTGGACTCCGCTTTACCGCGCAAAAAGCGGTCTTTCACTGGACGACAGACATTAGTCGGCAATTTATAAATTGTCGTGGAATCAACGACGTAATCGTTCAACTTTATTTACACATCACACACATGATGAATTTATTAGGAGAGCCTCCGTGGATGGAATAACGATGTGTGGATATTCAGCTTCGATGGTCGGGGTGAATTGAATTTGTATCGAATATTTGTTGATTCCTATAAAATTCACATCGAGTAGCTCTTGGGGCTCGTATCGTGCAATTTTATTCGCATGTTGAGGAGGGTATTTTATTGGAATACAAAGATAATAAAAGAATATGAATCACTACTCTCTACATTTTACGATATGTTAACCAAATAAAGAATTGATGAAATATAATGCCAACAAGAAATATCGAATATACATTTCATAAAATCAATTAATTCAATTTAAATGTATTTCAATAAATTAAATAAAAATAATTTGATTTGATTTAATTCAATTTAATTTAACATATTTAAGTTATGTAAAGCAGAGCTGTACTAACAAGGGATACATTCCAAAATACGTGTCTGCAGATGGCCTTATATTACGTAACGTTTTTTGCTCTTTACATTAAATATTCTCGAATAAAATATTGTTGCATTATGAAATATGTTATTGATGTGCAACAGCAAGTATCCATTATGTAATTCAATGTCTAGCGGGGTATTTGCCAGAGTAGTTGCTTAAATGTGTATTTGTTTTAAAGTGCTTACGTAACGTAAGTCAAAAATGTCGCAGAGCTAAAAGAAATGATTTATTAATTATTTCAAATTCTTTTTATTTATGAAATTGAAGAAATTTTAGTGCACAACACTGAGATATATTTAAAATTAATTGAATATAAGTGGAAAAGAAACATCTCGGATGGAATTATCTAGTCGAGTGTGTTACCACCTACACCACAGAGACATGTGATGACAAATCTTCATTCAGTGCTTGAAGTTCACGTATATTCAATTTATACAGACATTCGAGATGGGCCCGAGGACGATACACAGCGCTAACCTGTTCACATCTAAAGTCGAATAATGGAATGTAAATCCAAATGTCGCATTTTTTAAATTAATTAATTCATTTTATTTAATTTATTTAAATAACTGTGATCAAGTAAATAAATACTCTTTTTTATTGATAAATATATTTCCTCTAATAGCATTAACGTATTCTTCTGTAACTGTGGAAAAAGTACACTTAAAGGTTTTAACCTCCCTCACGGTTATTTTTAAGAACTAAAAGTATAGCAGAATATTAATTATATATCTCAAAATGAACCCTCACCAAATTTATGGAATTTAATTACGGTTATGCTTGACGCCTCACTACGAGTAGGGGTCTAACTTTTGACTCTTGCTTTTACTTCAATATATTTTGTGAACCGTAAAACAAATGTTAAATAATAATTTACTAATTTCGCACTTATTATTGCTTTCTTCAATATATCCTTCTTAACAGTTAAAAAAAAGTTTCATCATGGGTTAATCTCGGTAGGTCATTTAAAACCAGAATGAAAGAACATAAAACATCTGTTTTAGATAATAAATCTATAACGGGCTTTATAAAACATTGCATATTTGCATATTTTTGTATGATTTTACTCTAATGGTAAATCTGAAGTATAATATTGTAACAATGCTGAAATTAATATCGTTACATACAATTTTTATATGATTTTGCTGTAATAACTCTTGACGTGTATGTAAGTAAAATACAATAAATGTGAACGATACACTTTCTGCATTTAATGCAGCTCTCCATGTTAATTTAAATGTAAAAAAAATAGCGCGAATTCAATCGGCGAGGCAGCATGCTCCAATGTGTGTTGGAATACATAAGGGCCAACAGGCCATTTACTAAAAAAAAGTACGTCAAATTCTAAACCACACAATTAAAATCCCAATGTTGCTTATCATCAAAGAGCACTGCCTTGAAAGGATACGTATGCTTGTAATAGCTAAAAAGGTGTTGGCAAAACGAGCAAAGGCGTTGACGGAAAATTCAACTTTTCGCAAAAAGCCCTCTCGTTTATTTCAGCCACCACCACCTCGTACTGAACAACCATCATCCACCATTGATGTTGAGACCATCTGGCGGAAAATCTATGAATCTAAGGCATCTCTAAGACCAGATACTCCAGCATTGGTGCATTTGAGACTTTTTGTAGGTCTCAAAAGGAAGATACTTTGCACAAACCGATAACTACAGAAGGAGTTCAGAAAGCCTTCTCGGGATTGACAAATTTCGGAACCTGATGACATCAAAAGTTACTGTTGGAAAAAGTTCACGTGTACCTATCGCCACTTAACCAGGCATTTTAACTCATGGCTGGATTGACAACAGTGAATTCTTGCGTGGTTTATGAGGGCAGATTTGTTTTACTACCCAAGTCTAGAGATTTATCACAGTCAAAAAAGTACCGTCCGATTACATTTCTGAACGTATGCTACAAAATATTAACGCGTTTGTTGTACTCGCGCATGCATCAATTATGTAGCAGGGTGTTTAAAAGAATATAAAAACCACGAGGGTCAAGGGTAGCGTAGCTGGCTGCTAGAAAAACCTGATTATTGATCGTTGTATCACTCCGAATTCTAGGCAATTAAAGCGAAGTTTATCGATGGCTGGATGGCATTCGACACTACATCGTATGAACTAATACTACGTCTGCTCAAATGTCTTAAAGTTCCAGATCCAATTGTAACATGCATCGAAAGAATGATACCACTCTGGAAGACACGTTGCATTAATTATACCATCTAGTGAATGCGGAGTTCAGACAGAGTTGGTCACATATAAAAGAGGAGTATTCTAAGGAGATTTGTCCAATTCAACAAAATGTACAGATTCGTTTAGCAACACAAGCAGCTCGGCGTAAGATAGATAAATATAAATAATATAAAATTAAAGTCAAAGTTATCCAACTTTCACTGCGAGCTACTCTCACGAAGAGCCAAAAAACCTCAAAGTGAAATTCTACTTTACGCTGGTTGTAAGGCAAACTAGTATTTAGTTTGCCTTATAACCAGCGTAAATCACCAACTCTATGACAAGTCACTTGTACCTCACGAAGAGTCTAAAAAACTCAGAGTGCAATTTCTCCGTTCGCCTTACAATCAGCGGCAACAATCACTTCCAGTACGAGCCAGTGCCAACCCTGAGCGAACCAGCTCACTCTAAGTAATTCCGCTCATTCCGCATACGTTTACAAGACTCCTTAATTCCATTCCTCTTATGAATCTCATTACTACCATTATCTGATATTTTACGATATACCCGTAGTTACTTGTGTGGGCCACCCGGAAACCGTTCTCATAAGGTCACTCATCTTCTGTGTATGGATGGCTTCAAATTATACGCCGCCGGGGAAAGAGATCTAACCAAGCCCTAAAGGCAGTGCGGGAGTACTCAAATGCAATCGGTACGGAGTAAGGGCTTGACAAATGTGCTTTGGTTCATCTTAAAAAAGAACGATATGGTGATTTGGAGAGAATGTGTAATTGACTGCAGCGTTATGAACCATCTGGATGCTGGAGAGAATTATCAGTATCTACGAGTACCGCAACGCAATATCCAAGATGTCTCCGATAAAGATTCTCTCCGCAGCAAGTATAAACATCTTGTCCGACAATTGTAGTCTTCAGAAGAAAAAGTAGGTATTGACCAGAAACATGCTTGCTGTGTCCATTGCAATGTACTCTTTCGGAGTTATTAAGTGGACAAGAGAAGAGCTGTACACCCTCGACATTGTCACTAGAAAAAAATTTCACCTAGTTATGAGTTTATACCTTAAATCATCGGTATTTCCAACGTCATTTGGAGGCCGTGAGCTTTTAGGATTAGAATACCTACCTGATACGTACGGCTTGCAAAAATCCTAACCAGTAGCGAACCCATACTCCATTTTGTTTGCCATCATGAAGAGAACGGAATTGGGGCATTTTTCTTCGAAGTAGCTCAAAGAGGTTTAATTTTCCGTAATGGTCATGATAACGTCAGTACAGTTCCCCCTGTCAAACTAATGGTTCAGCTCAAGCAAGTGGAAATCCAGTTTCTGCTTAAAACTCATACGGCGAAGTCAATGCATTCAGTTTTATTCAATAACATTGAAAATCTTAGTTTGTTCAAGCAGATAACTTTCAGCTTTTTACAATCAGCTTCATGTTTAAAAGCACAGGTGGGTATGTAGAACACGCCAAATGGGTTCAAGGAAAGGACATGAAGGCATGAAGAATGGTGAGTGAGAAGTGGGGGAGTGGCTTAGAGGGAATTTTCAAATTACATGCAAAATATGGGATGCGTGTATGAAGTTCATTCTGATGTATGGTGTGGAAGTTTGGGGAATGAAAAAGAATGAATGGTGCGAGAAAGAACATTGTAGCGTCCTGAAGCAATTATTGGGGTTAGAACAGTCGACCTCGAGCTACATCTTGCTTAAGGAAACAAATAGATGGACGATGTTTGGAGAGGCTGTAGAAAGTGTGGTCAGGTATGAAGTGGGTTTGAGTGGAGTGAGAGGTTTGTTAAGAACGTATGGAAAACGAGCGTGAATGGGAAGAATAATGAATGGAGGATGGATCGGAAAAAGATGTATGAAAGAGTTGGACTGTCTGAGAATGTGGCAAACGAATGTTTGGAGAAGGGAGTAAATGTAGCTGCATGGATGAGGATAAGACTGAAAGAGTAAGAACATTAAAGGCAAGTGTGTATAGACAAGAGTAAATATAGAGCGCTATATAAAAAATCGACGACGAAGTTGGCGTTGGAAGTCTCGAGTCATGTCTGTACTAAGATCACACGCGTGACTTGTCAACATGACAACCAGTACTTTACGCGTGCGCGTGTGATTTTAGTTCAGACATGACTTTAGATTTCCAATGCCAACTTCGTCGTCGATTTTTGTTATACGCTCGATATAACCCGATGTATGACAGGTGGCAAGTGTACGGGAGGTTACCTAGGTATCTGTGTATGAATGATATTTTGGCAGAGGACCTTGGCTAGAGCCAGGTGTGGATCGAAAGAGAGAAGATGGAATGTATGGATGGGAGAATAACTTTGATAAGTGTGTGTTCTGTGGCTATGGAAGGGATCCATGAAGGCATTTGTGTGAGGGACGCAAGGAAGTGTGTAAGGTATGGACGAATGGTAGAAAAAAGTTAGATGAGTGGTTAAGGAAAGATGGAGCTGGCGTAGATATCTTGAAGAGACTGGAAAGGGAGAAAAAGGTAAGAATAAGGGATAATTAAATATGGAGTGAGGGTTAATACATGCTTTTGTTTATCTGTTTTGTGTATAGTTTAATTTGAAAGTTTTTTGTTGTTGTATTATGTAAAGAATATTTTTTATTTTTTTTTTACAATTAGCTGAACTCTTAGTGTACATAATACCTTAATATACCGTAGCCGAGTTCAGGGTATAGATGTACCAGATACAAGCTATAGAGCATATTATAGGGCGCTAGAAATAATTATGTATTTGCTGTCTTCTTCCAATGCATATGCGCCAATAGCCTATATCCATAACTTGACGTTGCGGGTGCTTTACTACCAACTTAGACACTCATATGGTATAATACCTCAATGCTGCCATATGCTCAAAAGGAGGTAGAGTCCGTCGTAGATAATGATAGATGCCGAATATATTGGAACTTCTCATTCCCTTCACTCAGGCATATCAAGGCTAACAAGCCTGATATAGTCTAGTAGTATAGTAATTTTAAGATCGTGGTCCCTCGACCACGGTTAAATGAACGAGGTTGAATAATTCATTTTTTTAATTAGTTTAAGCATGGATAAAGTAATGGTTAAAGTTCCATTTCTGCGCAGATTACTTAAAAAATAGTATCAGCCTTTTAACATGTAATATGTAAGGAGGCAACTTTAGTAAATTAGCGATCAACAACATTTCTTTGCAGCAACTAAATAGCCAGCGTTTTTCCCTTTATCTTTACATCTTAATACGATTTTCGTTATTGAATTTTCAGCTTCGGTTGATAAGAACATCGTTTTAAAGGAGGAAGAGTAACGGACAAAATACCAAGACTTCCTATACGATCTTGCCAGGCTTTATCCTGATCATACTATGAAACTAATTGTGATTATAATTGGTGCATATCTACAGTTTACTCCTGAGCAATTTAAATGTAATTCCCGCCTGTCAAAAGACAGTAAGATCTTTATGCGATGAAGTGTAGGAGGATGTCATTCTGGGTTTATTATGCCTACTTAGGACACATAATTTCAGACACTACAAAATTGTCTTACTTCCTGACCAGAAGAGACAGTTAATAGCATCATTGACCCTCTCTCCTCATGAGATCAAAGGCATGGGGGTATAGAGGGTGACCAGTCAAAAAAATAATAATGCTTTATTTACGAATTGGTCATTTACATAATCATATATTTATAATTTCATAAATAAATAAACTGATTATTCCATAGATTTCCATAGATTAATTTAAATCAGGCGATAAGTATCAAATCATATATATTACCATATCTTATAGAAAGTGATCCTTACTATGGATTATAATAAAACACTTTTTTAAATTATATTTTATTAATTACTATGGAGTAAAAATTGTATCATATATTTGAAAACTATGGTTAGATGATCGAGGTTGAATAATTCATGATTTTTTTAATTAGTTTAAGCATGGAGAAAGTAATGGTTAAAGTTCCATCTCTGCGAAGATTACTTAATAAATAGTATCGGCCCTTTTTATATCTAATATCTATGGAGGCAACTTTAGTAAATTAGCGATCAACAAAATTCCTTCACAGCAACTAAACGGCCAGCGTTTTCCCTTTATCTTTACATCTCCCCGCATCCGGTAATTCCTTTACGTGGATTTATAAGATCCGCAGCGGGTCGCTCTTCATTCCGCCCTTGTTCTGGCAATAAGTAAACCTTACACGAGGATCCTCCGACGGCCACCGAAAGGATTGTGGGATCCCCAGAGAGGATCGATACCGCCGCATAAAACGTGCATTACAGTAAATATAAATTTATACACGCGGTTTCGGCGGGGGCGCGCGGGGGAGTTATCGATTCACCGAACCGACTTCCGGTATCAATAAGTGGCTATCCGACCGTCCGTCTTTTTCTACCTTCTTCTATTTCGGTACGTCAGCGGCGCATCTGAAATCGTTCGCTGGATATAAATCTCTTCCACCGCTCCCGCTGCTCCTAGTGGGGGATATTCCACTTAATCTATTTGATCATTGGATAACATTCACCTGACGTCTGCAGATGTTTATACCCGGTTTTTATTGAATTAAAAAAAGGTTTGTACAATTAAAATATTATCTTATTATAAAATCCCGTTTGTTTTTAAATCAAATAAATTAAGATAAAAAAAATGATATCTAAAAAATACTTTCTATTAAATTAAATAAAATGAAACAAAGATGATTCACACATTTTCTGTTATTTAAATTACAATAAAATTAAACAAGGAAAATTTCTGGCAATGATCAATAAAATACAGTGTAAGTATTTTTTTGCAGTTGGAAAAAGGGATTAATCGAATTTTATTAATCATTGCCAGAAATTATATACAAACAGTGGTTTATTATACAATTATTTGCTACTAACTGAAGAATATTGCTAAATTTAAACGTTCATTTAGTTCTACTGGTTGATCCAGTGAAGTCTCTTGGACGTAACCAATGTTATTTTGTTTCTAGATTTGGAAATAACTACATAAGAATGTTCTATGTTTAATTCTCGATGGACAGAATATTCGTATTTCATTAATTAATATTGAGCCATCTAAAAAGTATTTTCCTATGTTTGCCAATAGATGGTATTAGTGGCCCTGCATCGGTAGTCACTAATCTGTTTGTACTAATTTTATGAACGTTTTAAAGTTGACTTGTGACGCTACATTTCTTGTGTTGTCAGTTTTGTTATGCTTTGTTTCGATTAAAAGTTACAAATGTTAGAAATTGAGTGTAATTTCTGAAGAAATATGTCATGGGATTACTATACAAAAGGCTACAATGCATCAAAAACATACAGAGAAGTGTGTACCATTTACGGTGAGGATCCTGTAAGTGATTGTACCATACGTAATTGGTTTGAACGTTTTCATGATGGAAATTTGGATTCCGGCCGGCCTCTCTCTGAAAAAGTCGACCAAAGTTTGGACATGATCGAGATAGACCGTCATGCAAGCTGCTAGGACATCGCTGACGTCTTGGTCATCAACCATCAAACAGTTTGGAATCATTTGCAAAGGGCTGACTACTCAAAAAATCTCGATGTTTGGGTGCCACATGAATTGACTATGCGAAATTTAATCTACTGTGTTGATATCTGCGAAACGTCAGAAAATTGAAACAAAATGAACCCATTTCTCAAAAGATTAATATCGTACGAATGAAAATGGATAAAATACAAGAAGCGTCGAAGCGTGGTGAAACGTCACAAACGACGTCCAAGCACGGACTGACGGCCAATAATGTTTTGCTGTGTGTTTGGAGGGATTGGAAGGGAATCGTCTACTATAAAATTTTTGAACCTGTCCAAACGGTCGATTCAGCTCCCTACTGTCAGCAACTGACCAGATTACACCAGGCAATTCGAAATAATCGGCCAGAATTGGTCAAAAGAAAAGGTGTTGTGTTCCAACAACGTCAGGCCACACACATCTTTGATGACCCGGCAAAACACTGACAGAGCTTGGTTGAAAAGTTTTTGATGCTATCGTCGTATAGCCCGGACATTGACTACCATTTGTTTTAGTCTTTGGAAAATTCCCTTGATAGAAAAAAAAGACAAACAAAAATGCAGCCGAAAACCATGTCGCCAAGTTTTTCGCCGATAAACCACAGAAGTTCTACAATGATGGAATTATGAAGCTTCTTGTAGCTTGGCAAAAGATCATTGATAATAATGGATACTTAAATAAAAATTGATTTTCAATAAAGATTCTATTCAAAAATGATTAAAAAAATCGTGTTTGTAGAAGACTCAATAATGATAAAAAAATAACGTAAAATGTAACTAAATATCGCTTTGATGAATATTACTATTAAATATAAATAGATGAATAATATTGATTGATTAATAAATTTTGCAAGTTTTTCAATTACTTGAAAATTTATGATCCAATTACCGCACTTTTACCTACATGTTTGTGTTTACCCTTAACGACACTCTGGGTTTATTTTTACGCCATTGCCTATATATACACACATCGCATCGAAGAAGAGGAGAGAAACACGGGACATCGGATCGATCGCGAACGCGCCCCCGGGCCGGTCGCGTTTTCGCTATTAATAGCGCCCCCTTTTTCCCCCCTCAAGGCGAAACACAATTAAAATTTTCCCGCCCGAATTCAATCAGGAATCCATATCGGGCCTTTATTGGGTTTGCTGCGCACGGCGAGATTTATCTCCGCTCTCTCAGACGGAAAAACCCAATAAAAATGAAAACATCGTCATCGCCGTCACGGACCGGGCACTTTTTTCGCCATTATTGCGTATCGCGAG
The DNA here is from genome assembly GCA_963082785.1 of Philonthus spinipes. Lineage (NCBI taxonomy): Eukaryota > Metazoa > Arthropoda > Insecta > Coleoptera > Staphylinidae > Philonthus > Philonthus spinipes. The sequence continues at coordinate 13,440,595 of OY720304.1, forward strand.
GGTCGAATTGGACCCTAATGGTACTTTATTTCTACAAATTCATTGCGGGTTGTTTTATGACGTATTTCGAAAGGGGATTTTATTCTATTGTGCGTCGAAACAATATTGGCCGGTTAAAACTAATTAAAACCGTTTAAATCGCTTTTCATTTCTGTTAATTGAAATCCTTCAGTTCGGAACCTCTCAATGTGCAGAAATGTTTAGGTTTGAGTTAATCAATAAACCTTTTTATAGAAATCGCCGGTAAAGGGAATCGTTGATTAAATAAAGAACAATCTTTTCGAACGGTTTTACACAACATTTTTAATATTCATAATGATAAATTAAATAAAAAATATGGCATTACAGATGTAAATAACCTGATGTTAATCGTATAATTTGAAAGATGGCATTTTGTACTTTAACGAAAGTGAAAGAAACAACTAGAAAGAACACTCTGGAATTTTCCGCAGAGCGCGCGACTGTAAATGTAGTGTTATGGACAGTTCTGGGAAATTCGAGAAACAGTCTTTCACGAAATGTTCGAGTGCTCAACATCTAGTTATAAATAAATAATGACAGTGTGATGTTAAAAAATGTGTTATGTGTGCTCTAAATAAATAAATAGACTTTATTTTACTTATATCCGAGTCTGATTAAACCCGATTTCGTAACAGTACTATCTTTCCCATTATATGCATTTAATTTATTAAACCCTACACCGAAAGGTAAAAGGGTCAATGAATAAAAAAAATATTTTTTTAATATTTTCCCCAAACGGTCAAACCAAATAAGTGGTGAAAAGGAATAGAATCGACTGAAGGAGTCCGGTGAATCCCATTATTCGCTGGCTTCACCAAAAGAAATAATTCATAGCTCGCAAAGCTGCAAATGATTAAAGGAGGAAAAACATATTTGAATATTTAAATTTTAAAATATTTAATAAATATTTATTTAATTAATTCCTATTTAGACACTGTAACAATGACTTACGACCAAGCATATAAACTTTTTTCAATTATTACAAGTTTTGTTTACTTTTATCCTCTTTGAATGTGGAATGTAATTTAATAGGAACAATAAACTTAAATTTTTAGTGTACCAATTTGAAGCGGCGACCTAGATCAACATCAACTTTTTAAAACTTCCTAATTCCTTGCATTTTAAAATCTACTAATTGGTTTCATTCCCTGCAATGAATTTCATGTAAATACGCCTCGTGATATCTTCAGTAAAAAGTCTTCCTACAAACAAGCTGCTACCCCTAATTGGACCCACGTCTATTTTTTTTAAACAAAAACAAATAATTAAAAATACACGAGCCGGTGAATCGATAACAAAACCCGCATCTGGAGATCGTCCAATTAAATACCATTATCTTTCGTGAATGATCGAAAATTTGATGAGGATTAACTGTCATTCCTTTCCGTTCCGTTTTTTTCTCCTCTCTGGCACTCGCGCGTGAGTGTTTGGAAATAATAAACCCTTTTCGGGCCATTAATCTCAATTTTGGTCGTCCCGACTGGCGCGTGCCGAACGGACAAATGCGAGACAAAGGGGATTCGTCTCGGACGAAACGGAATGGAATGAGCGGGGGCAGGTGTCTAAACTTCGGGTCGCACAATACGGGGCAGGTGTGCGAAGGGCTCTTTATACCTCCTTGAGTGCCAACACCGCCCTTCTTTTCTCTCTTTGTCGTTCAACAAACACAAATAATTATTGTGCATGGCATACGCTCGTAATAAAAGAGAATTCCGTAATATTTGGCGCCAAAAATATTTCATTTCTTAGAATATAAAAAAAAATATAATAATATTTAATATGCAAACCAAAAAAAAACATTCGAAGAAAAAAATATTATGTTTAATAAATGATAGAAACAATATAAAATATCCTGGTAGAATCATTTATTTCTTTTCCACTTGCAAATTAATTAAATATATATTCAATGCACGGTAAGGGAAACCTTAAAATTCATACAACGTGATGCCATTCTAGGTACTGTTATCGACAAAATCAATATTAAAATCATTTAAGAGGTCAGAGTATTGCTTGGTATTATCTGGATGTATGTTATATTTTTTATGACATAAATATTTTACAAACTTTTTTTGAACCCTCTTTAATATGTTAATATATTTGTATAGTTAGGTGACCAGATATTAGCACAATAATAAAATCTACTGAGCATTAATGAGTTATATAAAGAAATTAGTGTAGATATAGATTTGAATTCACGACCAGTCAAATCCAGATGTTAAAATTTAAAAAGTTTCCTAATTTAATGGAAACTATTGGAATCTGTCACATATTCGAGTGCACGTATTTTGAGTGCATGTTCTATTCCATTTTTAACGTTGTCTTTAAAAATGGAACAGATCATGCTTTACACAATTCAGGATTATAATATTTTTTTATAAATAGAGTAATTTTATCTTTAGTAAAAGTTCCAAAACCGTTAGTAAAAAGTTGTAAAGGATTTTGTTTTTATCGTACTACTATTTTAAGGCATTTAAGTATTATAGAACCCTAATCCATTATTAGTCTTGCATAATCAGTGGTTAGATGAAGCCTATATGAATTATTTCTGCAGTTTATGTAGTCTCAGTGATAATGTATTCTTATAAAAAATCTCGTAGACATCGATATAATAACCTTAAATTAGCTGGATATTTTACTTTAATTATAAAGATGGTTGAAATGTTTCACAATGCAGTTTTAATTGTTTTAAAAGAAAAAAAAAATGAAAAAAAATATTCTCTTTATAATTACTAAAGACTTACGAAATAAGTACAATCAAAATTGAAACAACTACTTGCTGGGTTATTATATCTATAACACGTTTATCAAATACATCATCCAATCTCTATAATTGTTAATTACAGCTTTGCAGCATTTGGACATACCTCTAACCAAATCTTCGGAAAAACCACAGGAGAAAGAGCCGAAGAGAACTATTGTATGGTGATTACCCTATTTCCTTGTAGCTTATACTATATCATTTACCATCATTGGCTGGATTCAATTCATATGCGTGAAAACCCTCTTTCTAATGAAAAGAGATTCAGCAGACAGAATTATTGCATACATACTCAAAATACAAAACTAAATACAAACTTGCATTAGAGTAAGATAAAATTGAAGCTAACTTAAACTATATAAATAGCTGTAGCAACAATCCGAAGGCAATGTGGTAATTAATAAAACGAAATACAAACCCATTAGCGGTTAATTTATCCCAAGTCATGAAACTGTCAATGGACAGAATACAAAATTAAGTCATTTACGGATTTGATTTTACAAACTGTGATAATGGAAACTGTGATATAGATCCTAATTTTTTAACACATATTTTACCACGATTGCTGAATCCATTTTGAGAAATTAACCTGAGTCAGTTGTAGACCCACTGGCACTTATGAATTCTCGCAGAACCTACAATACATACTTCATTTTTAAAGAGGAAAGCGAAGTTGTAGAGACACAATTACTTCTTTAAATAATTCTAAATCGAGAGATATATATGGTATGACTTGTGGATCCATTAAATACATAAAAATATTATTCTATGAGCGCTAACCAAATAAATAATTGCATTCGAATGAATTTCCTACCTGCTTAAAAATCGCTAGTGTCATCCCTCTCCACAAAAAGGGATCTTATGAGGATGTTGGAAATTATCGTCCAGTTTCGCTATTGCAAATAATATCAAAGATTTTCGACAGAGTGCTCCTCAATCAAATACTTAATTTTCTGGAGGACAATGCGATATTAAATGACAACCAGTATGGTTTTCGGAGGGAACGTTCAACAGGAGATGCGGTGCGAGTTCTTGTTGAGGAAGTAATCAATGGTCTAGAAGCAGGGCAATATACATCAGCCGTATTTTTGACCTCAGCAAGGATTTTGAATGCGTCCCTCGACGTTTTATTTCGAAAACTGTACTTCTATAATTTCGGACCGGGGAGTAGTCGTTTAATGACTTCATATCTCCAAAACAGAGTCCAGTGTGTAAAATTCAAGGAGCAGACGTCTAACATTGCCGAAATGTCATGTGGGGTCCCATAAGGGTCAATATTAGGCCCACTTATTTTTCTAATATACACAAATGACCTTCCTAAACACATTAAAGACGGCAGAATTGTAATGTTTGCTGATGATACGACATCAATAAACAGATGCAATGAATTTCACCACACAGCACAGCAAAGAGAGCTAATAAATAACCAAGTATTAGCATGGTTTAACTCTAACAAAGTGTCGCTCAATACCTCAAAGACTGTTCGCCTTACCTTTTCGCTAAGATCTGGCAATAGCGAGCGTGGACACTGTAGGTTTCTAGGCATTACAATTGACTCAAAATTGAGCTGGAGAGAACATGAAAAGGTGTTGAGTCAGTCACTCAGCAAGACCACATACCTACTTAGACAGCTGAGTACTGCTCTACCAAAACATGCACTACTTTCTGCTTATCATGCCAATTTTCACTCTAAATTATAATATTGTATGGGGACTTTCTAACATGGCAGCTCGGATATTTGGACTACAAAGACGAGCCATTCGAATTATAGCGGGCATAGAATACAGAGACAAATACAAAGATTGCTTCACCAATCAAGGAAGTGTTTATGTTTTACCTGGAGTGTTTATACTGGAATGTCTGTTCGTAAAAACGTTGATCAATACAAAAAAACAGACCAAGTTCACAATTACAGCACGAGGAACTGCGAATATATCTACAATGATCGGCTAAGATTATCCAAGTCTCAGAATGAAGAAAACTTTTACGGATCTAAATTTTATAATTATTTGCCTCAAGTTGTAAAATTTCTCCCCTATCTACGATTCAAGAAATGTATTAAACCGTATTTAATAAAAAAAAAACATTTTTCAGTATTGATGAGTGTACTAGAAATAGATTTTTAAGCAAATGCTAACACCAAAAATGAAAGAGATCTAATATTATTATTTTATTTAGTCTTATATAACATCGTTATATGTTCCTCTCTACTTCTCAGTGTGAGGTCAAGAGATCTAATAAGGTCATAAATATATACATTAAATAATATTGGTCCTAGATTAGATCCTTGCGGTATACCAGAAGGATTAAAAAATGAATGAGATTTATACCTATTATAATACACATTATTACTGCGACTGTCCAAATATGACTTAATGAACGTTAAAAATGCGAGTGATAGTTTAAAATTATTTAGTTTTTGTAACAATATTTGATGATTAATTTTATCAATGGCTTGTGAAAATTGCGTGTATATAACATCAGCCTGACTACGATCATCAATGACTTCACATAGGTATTAGGAAATATTAGCTAAGTTCGTTACTGTTAACCGAACCCATGTTGATACGGTGAAATATTTTTTTTCACTTGGTCTAGACATTTTAGAAATGTTGGAAAGAATGGCGATAGGTCGATAATATTTTATGTCATATTTATCACCTTGCTTAAACATAGTACTTATTATTGCACGTTTTCATACACTAGGAAATGTTTTTGTTTGTATTTGGTATTAAGGAATGTGCAGCTTCGCAACTATATGCTCGAAAATTTTAGAAATGTTGGAAAGAATGGCGGTAGACCGATAATTTCTTTTGTCAGATTTATCACCTCGCTTAAACACAGTACGTATTATTACACGTTTCCATACACTAGGAAATGTTTTTGTTTGTATCTGGTATTAAGGAGTGTGCAGCTTCGCACTACATTTAAGCTTCATTAGGCTCATTGTGCTACCTCCCGTAGATCCTCAATTCAGCCAGCCTACCTCGTTTATGTAGTTTAGTATAGCCGAGGTAGGTAGATCTCTTATATAAGCCATTTGTCAATTTTACAATTGCGGCTTTAAACAACGAATTAAACTAAACAATAATAAATAAAAGTGAAATTGTTTCATTAACTTCCGTTCATTTTTTACTTTCCGAATATGCATTAAGAATACATATTATCTGTAAAAAAGACTTGGTAACGTTTCACAGTTCTTATAAATAACTGTGAAATGTTTCGAAATATTTTATACATATTATTACCATACATGTACATTGTGTTTTGCCAATTGCCTAAAGAAATTACAATAAGAAATTTGTTTTGGAAAATCAAGCCAATTCTAAACCATTCGTTTAAGTACAAAATGTTTATTTTAGTCTGACATTTAATTTTAGTGAAAGCTTACTAAACCTACATTAAAGTAGACCATGAATTTAGCTTTCTAAATTGTGGTTTTCTTTTATGTAAAATACACAGAGCATAATGAAAACATTAGCGACGTTATTGAATAAAAAGTTCTCGAATAATGTTATTTGTTAATAATCTGAAAACAAAACGTGAAACAATGAACACCATTAATCATACAACAAACGCGAACGCAGCCTATGGTTCAATCAATATCTCACCGTTCCTGACGGATTGCCGCCACTCGATGTCATCGCTGGACGATCGGCGATTAATCAAAGCGGGCTTTTCGCAACCCGTCCCGAAAACGCACAGCATCTGGCGCGCGGGGAAAATTGCGAGGGGGATGATTAAATTAGGAGCCCTATGAATTTAAATCGCGCCCGCCGGGCCTCTTGCCAAACCCCCGCGCTGCATAAAGCAGTTTGCATGATTTTACTGCGCTCGGAAAGAGAGTGGATAACACTATAAAGATAACATCTTTACTACTAATAAATACGTGATCACTGCTGGTTTTATCAGCGATGAATTCACCGCCGCCGACGTTCACGAGCTACTAGATTTATATTAGCATACATTGCGGGCAGATGAATTGTGGGATGTTGCGGTATAAATGATCTTGTTGGCATTGAAGTGGGAATGTGATTCGCTAGATACCAATCTGTGATCATTGTTTTGTTAATTGGACCTTAGAAGAAACGAAGACTCCGCCGGTGAGCGCCAAAAATAAGTAGAATTGCGTTGGGTATATAAAGGATTTAATTGGCACAGTGTTTGCGTGCCAAAAATCATTCTTATGCTTTCAGTACAAGTGATATTAAACTTGATGCCAAAATTTGAGTAATCCACTTATTGTAAGTATTCAATAATGCATCCAAAATAATATTCGACAATTACATATTTATTTGCTTTTATGTAATTAAAAAAAACGGTCATCATTTTTTTTAAATCATTTATTGCTCAGGAAAAAAAAAACGTGGGTTGTTTCATAATATTTAGTCTTTACTCAAATTAGTTTTGATTTAATGTTTTTGTTTGTATCTGGTATTAAGGAGTGTGCAGCTTCGCAACTATATGCTCGAAAATTTTAGAAATGTTGGAAAGAATGGCGGTAGACCGATAATTTCTTATGTCAGATTTATCACCTTGCTTATATACTGTACTTATTATTGCACGTTTCCATACACTAGGAAATGTTTTTGTTTGTATCTGGTATTATTATTTAAATAAATTAAATAAAAAGAATTTGAAAATAATTAATACATTATTTTTGACTTACGTTTTATACCAATTTTTAAAATTTATGTGGCTGGATTTTGACAGACACGCATAATAAACAAAGGAATAGACTCAATTCGATTCCGCAATTAATTTTACCCTCTATGAATACATCTCTATAACAAAAGTTGCTTAGACTGTGACAATACGAAATAACTTACACGTTAAACTTAACATTTTCCGCACGGTATAGCCCTGAATGTCTATACAAGAAAACAAAATTAATATACGCGAATTATATAACAAAAGACATTTAAAGAAATACTTCTGATATGTATATTTTTTTCATGTTTATCTCACTTCTTCTTGTTCTTTTTATAATCTATAAATTGGTTTACTCCAGTGTAGGATAGTAAAGATTTGTATATAAAACTGATAACAATAAACATATTACCTTAACCGCTACGATCTCTAGTATCAACATGATATTGAATGCTCACCTGGAAAAGAAAATTGTATTTAGCACATGTACAAATTTGAATGAACAATTTAAACATATGAGTATAAATTTGTCTCAAGTTATAGTTATTATTGGGAAAAGCATAAGCGTATTATATGGTTAATCGAGTATTAGGATTTTAACTAAAGTGATATTAAGGCATAAAATTCTTGAGTGTTGCATTAAAAATTCACGACTAATCAATCGATTGGCCGTTTGTGAAATGATGTACAAAATTTATCGATTTTTTTCTATCACCGTTTCACATAATCGAATAGTTCGATCTTTCTAACCTAAGCTTTGTTGACCTTCAACAGAGATCTTTATGCAATAATTCCGCACACAAAAGTGCGAGAGATATTAAGCTTCATAGCCTAAGTGAGCGCACGACTGCCATTGCAACCTAACCTAAGCATAAGGCTATAGGTAAGCCTGCGCAGCTGAACATTTCTCGCACTTTTCTGAGCGGAAATTTTGCCTAAAGATCTCACTTGAAGGTCAACAAAGGTTAGGTTGTAGTGTCTGCTTTAGGCTCACTATGGCCTAAGTGAGCTACTGCAATCTAACCTGACCTTTGTTGACCTTCAACTTTTTTATGCAAAAATACCGCTCAGAAAAGTGCAAGTTCAGCTCCTGAGAATGATGACGAGCTGATGTTAATGGATGTTCACACACACTCTGAGCACAGTATATGTATGCAGTAGGGTCGGTTGGTGTCAGCGCCTTTGAACTATTAAGGAATGGAAAATCCTCGCGCAGCTTACAGTATAGCCATAAAGTGCGTGTAGATAGTGAAGAAAAACACAGAGCACATAGCAAAATTAGTTCCACATCGGAATATTAAAGACTTTTTGGCGTTTTATGGCCATCGTACGCATGCGCAATCACAAAATGGCGCGATAATTAATTTGTTCCACAATAATAAATCATCTGTAGTACAAATATGCATTATGCATAACAGATTAAAATATGCATATTATGTTGATACATGCCATTTTAATTGAAATAAAATATATTCAGCAAATATAAAGCAAACTATCATCAATTAGTAAGTATAAAATTAAATATCATTTAATAATACACGACAGTTTATAATTCATTAGAACATCTAAAATATAAATTAAATATTTAGTTTATGATGTAGACATAAAATACTTTATATTCATTGAAAAATAATATTCAATATTTTTTTAGTAAAACATTATTTTTATAGAAAATCTGTGCAATAACTATATTTAAATGTTTACCTTCATATAGTTAACCAAAATACTGTTTCCTTTCAAAGAAAAAAAATGTTAAAATTGAATGTTTCATTAATCCATTGTAAGAAGTGTCTTTCTTTGGTAGTATTAACACAATTATTAATATACCTTTGACTTAAATATTCCATTCATGCTGTGAAATAAACTTATTATGACTCATTAAAATAATATTTAATTATATCAGGTATAATTCATATCAAATCTAGAAGTTTTCACTTGTAAACTACATATTTTCAAATTTCAAACTGGCTGGAGCCGCGCGAAACGTATATGTGTGTGTGAGCGTACAGTAAGCGTGTGTAAGTTCTGTAAGCTGCGCAAGGTAGCCTCTATTCCGAAAATTTTCGGCTGGTGCAACTACTGCATACGTACACTGTGCTCTGAGTAGCAGAGTATTTTCGACTGAGAGCAATGGAAGAAAACGTGAACGTGTTGTTTTATTCACTAACGCGAACTCGCTTCACAAATTGATCTATAAACTGCGTTAAGGGAATATTTGTTACGTAAATTCCAGAAGATTCATAACTTTTGGAAGAAAGTTTCCCAACATTGTTCAAGCGTAAAGTATCCCATTTTGTAAATGACAAATATAAAATTTAATTTCTGTCAACTATTTACTTTTTAAAATTAAAATAATCGGTAGTTAAAATTTCAAACGTTGAATGGCCCAACCTTTATAAGATATTTGACGCCTTTCTTATTTTGTATTGTCAGGGCAGTTATTTCGATTATTTGGAGAAAGTTAGGACAAGAATAATAAAATGGGACAGCTACATAATCGAGCGATGTACTTGCTCGATTATGTGGCTGTCCCATTTTATTATTCTTGTGCTAACTTTCTCTAAATAATACAATAATATTATAATAATATTAATTACTTAATTAATACTGCTATCTTTATTGATATAAGTTGATTCTTGTAGGCTTGAATAATGAAGTGCTTGCCCCTTGCTCATATTTTGTTTTTTTAGATTCGGGGAGTGGTTTTTAAGGTTGCGATTTAGTAGAAAGAACTATGTGGTAAAATGGAAATAATTTTTGAAAAAAGAGCCATTCTTTTGGATTTAATAATATGAATATATATTTACATTTTTTATCTACTAAGTATAAAGTATCAGTCTAAATAAAAAATCGTTAATTGTTAATTTTCGTGTATTACGTCAATTTACTAGTTCAAGTTAAAAAAGAACATTGCAAGATATAATGAAATTAATAGGTCATGCCTGCTAAGTTATTTGAATGCAGAATTTAGTGAAATCTTTTAAATTTTCATTGTACAAGTTTTTATTAGCAAAAATATAATTTGAAATTTGCTATAAATTTGATCAATTTTCATTGATTTTCATAATTGTTTTTCGCACAAACTAAATATTAAAATAATTTTTAACTCATTTGATAAAATTCCTGCTTATTTTAAGATTACTTTAATGTATAATAAAATATTGCTTATTGATCACAACAGCAATCTAACTCGAATTGGTGATTGGCAATATTTATAAAGCTATCTCTTTCGTCTAAACCGCACCCTTAATGGGACGCATTCCAAGGTATTTAGCAGTGTCCTATACTGCGTAATTAAATAATTATTAATTGTAAAAGAGAAGGGGAAATTGTTAACTTGGTGGAAAAAAGATACATTTTTGGGAATTGTCAGGATTTATTATGCTGATTCTCCATTTGGTAAGCCATAATTGGATCCTGTCTATTGCTCTCAAGAGTACTTACTGCCTTGTTTATTGTATTGCTCCAATTGTCTACGTCGCTGTGCAATTACTGCAATATCATCTGCATATAACAAAGGATAAGAGGATTTATGAGATTTTTTTTATAGAATAAGTTGCGCACTTAAAATACTAATCGACTTGTCCTGTCGCATTTTTCTTGAAAATAATCACCAGCCGTTTACAATGAAATTAAACAAGGAAAATTTCTGGCAATGATCAATAAAATTTGATTAATCCCTTTTTCCAACTGCAAAAAATACTTACACTGTAAGTTTTAGAAACATCTATTGAAACAACTACTTCCCGGGCATTTACCCCGCCGGACATTGGAAATTTTCCTTGTTTAATTTCATTGTAATTTAAATAACTGCAAACGTGTGAATCATCTTTGTTTCATTTTATTTAACCAGCAGTTTAAATGAATTTCTTTCTTTTATTGCGAGCGCACTGTATATTGATTTGAAAATGAAAAATATCTTTGAAATGAACTTATTCAAACGTACCTTAAGCAATAGCAAGATTGCTTTTAAATATAATATTGCATATGGAACACACTAGTCTAAAGAGGTTCAAAAAACCGAAATGGCCATCACTTGTTATCCATACGCTAGATGAATGGTGGCTGAACATTTCATTAAATGCTTTTAAATAGTTAAAAGAGCTTAAAACTACTTAAAGTTTACTTTACTTTTCAATTTCTAGTAATACATAAAAAAATGGAATACTAAAATAATTCTGTTATTCTCTAGATTTCAATAATGGGTTATGTATTTTTGTGTTATCTAAGATATTACTGACAATGGATCAAAATGCGTTTGTTGTCTTTTTAAATAGTTATAATAGCTTAAAACTACTTTAAATTTCAGTTTCCAGTGTTGGATAAAATAAAGATGGAATACTCAAATAATTCTCTTATTTACTTGATAATGTGTTGTTTCTTTGTCATCAAAGATATCACCGACAATAAAAATTACACCCATTGATCGAAATCGCTTAAAAAATAAACGATTTTCTCACGATATCCATTCCCAGCATACGAAACGAATCCACATCAAACACACACATACACTCAAAAAAAAACGAGCCCTATAGAAATCTCAGAAAATCATTTACATCATAATTAACAAGATCCGGACCGACCCTCATCCCGAACCAAACCATTGTAAAGGATGCGATTACAAATTGGCCGAGGGGAAAAAACGAATTCCCATGGATCCTCCGCACTCTCTTCTCTTTCTCTCTCTTCCATTCTCTCTACCTGTCTGGTTAACTCTCCGCGTCCGGAAACATCTGCTAATTCCGCCGACGCTAATTTCCATAAGAGCCGAATTCGGAATTAAAAATTCCGTTCCTTGACTTAACCCCACTGCACGAAAACGCGGCCGCCTGTGAATGGCCCTTTTGTGCCTTTTCGCGTTTGTTGTTGTGCAAGTCGCAGCTGGCTCGCCCGGCAGCTGCTGCGTTTTCTTCTTCGCCTCTTTCTTCTTATTCTCCTGGGCGATTGTTATCTCGCTGGGGATGTTGTTAAAATTGAGGGATATGGATTATCACGTAAACAACAGGGGACGTCCTTATTGTCAGTGCGGGTTTGGAAAATTCTAAACGCTACTTAGGGGAGGTCAAGGTGAAACCTCATAATGTCAAACACGAAAAAGTTAGGGTTTTTTTGAAGGGAGTTTTATTTGTGTCATAAAATCTGGTTTGTTTAATTAGCTGTATTATATATATAAACAAATATCTTTATTCAGACGATCACATTTTTACAAACACTGAGTATATACACTAAAATAAAGGATTGCCTGTCTGTCACCTATATTATTTTCTTAAATAAGGCATAATGGCGATTATAAAAAATAATAAAATACACAGAAAATATTTTCAACGATCAAACGGAGTAAACAATGTAATGTACCCCAGTACATTTTATAATAATAATATACATTATTATTATTACTATTATTATTATTATAAATATTTCGTGTATATATTTTATATATTATTCGATTATTGTAATCTATTTATGTAAATAATATTAGCTGTTTTAAATTAAGGAACTCATTATCTCATTCGCACAGATAACATTGGAACAGCAAATAAGTCATTAACTCTAAATTCAAATATTGTTAATTTTCAAATCATATCATAAATAAATACCATTAATGTCTGCCCGCGAAATCTCTATCCTTATATAAATATTTTTCATTTTGTTATTTACATCTTGCTTCCCAATGTTATGCGTGCTTAATTAGATTTTAATATATTATTATCGCCCAAAAAGGGAGGGGTTATTCTGGTGTCGAGGAGACCAACTTCTCCTTTTTGGAAGAGACATTCTCCGGCATTCAAACTGTACAGTTCTAAATATCAGCGCTAAAGCCTAAAAAGTGTATTCATCATTATTTAATAAACAATAGTCGTAAAAATCGTGTAACGTTTACTTAAGTTCTTCACAACCCAGTCAAGGGAATAAAAAAAAATGAATCAACTGACTTCTGTCATCAAAGGTTAAATTGATGAAACCAGAAGTCACATTACAACAACATAAACATTCTATATATACTCGACATGAAAAATTATAAATACCATTTCTTAACCTAAAGAAGCTACAATATGCTAAAATTTAGCCTCATACAATATATGTTATATTTGAAAGTGATAAAATTATTTTATTAATATAAAAAGTGAAAATGAACTTTCAACATTTGTCATTTTTATTTGTGATTATAAAAATATTGGATAAATTATGAGGAATGCACCGTAATGGACAAATCTTTTTATTTTTGTTCAATGTCCTGAAAATCTTCACTTATTTGAATTTTTATTCATACTTGACTTATACGCATATTCGCTACTAATTATAGTTCGTGATGTATAGTGGCTGGAAATTAAAAAAAAATGTAATAAGTTTTTTTTATTAATAAAGATTACGAATTAATTATGTAATTTAAACAGAAGTATCACAATAAGTGTTCGAAGTGATTTCCTTCGTTTTGAATGCATAACTGAGCGCGTCTAATCCTTCACCACACGCATGGCTTAAACCATAATGTTGCCGAATTAACTTGTCAGAAGCATGAATACGATTGTGTAACTCTTCCTCAGTGTTCACTTCGTATGTGTACACCATACTTTTCAGGTGTCCCCAAAAATAAAAGTCAATGGGATTTAGGTCAGGTGATTTAGGAGGCGGAGCATTTGTAAGTACCCATCTTTCCGGAAACAAGTTAAATGTGATCGTGCACCATCGTGAAGGAACCACATTCGCAGTCAAACGTTTTACTTCCTACAGCAATTCTGATAATTTTTTTTACAAAAATTCACCAGTTAATCAATTTCGCATTATAAAGGGCCCAATTTATGTATTTATTATTACTATTTTATTGTATTTTTATTGTAATATTCTACGGTAGACCACCGTTAATAAATAAATAAATTAGTAATCCAAAAGTTGGTTTATCGAATGGTGTGTGGGTTTTCCATTGCCCACAAATTCGTATTGTGAAAATTGTGCATACGTAAACGTTACGTGTAAAAAGTTAATACCTTAATAGTTCAACTTCCTTTAATGTTAATATCAACAACCACATCCTCTTCCCATCAACGCATTGTAAATGTTTAGGTATAACCTTTGATCCAAAACTCTCCTTCAAAGTGCACACTAAAACGCTGAAAACAAAGGTTAAACAAAGGGCGACACATCATTTTAGGGCTTTAACATATAGGCAACAAGGCATAAACATCAAAACTGCAGTTACTATATATAAGATGATCTGTCGTCCTCTGTTATATTACGCCGCAATCCTGTTCCACAATCCAAATAAAAATTCCCTCCACAATTTAGAAGTAGCAGAAAGATCCGCTTTAAGAGCAGTGACTAAAATCAGACACTCTCTCAACCCACTTCACAACCCTTCCAACACCCTTCTGTATGAACTATCCCAGATCCAACCAATTAAACACCGTCTGACCATCCTTGCCGAAAAATTTGCCCTCAATCCTTTCAATTACAATCTCCTCAAAACCTTATGTATCTCTCTCAACCCAAACACCAGATCCACACCTAAAAACCCATCAACATCATTATTTCAGTTCATTTCATCATTTCATCACTTCATGACAAAGACAGAGACATAGACAGTTAAATCAAATACATAAATACCCATATACATAAGACATAGGCAGATATTTACGAAGTCGGGCTGAAAGACCGTCGGTCGATAGCCGATTAACAGGCGAAGAATTATATGTTTATATATATAAAAAATGTTTTGATATACGTATTGTATTATGTGTCTGTTAATAAAGATTTCTGTATATATAATTTTTCTTTTACAAAAAAAGGAATTTGACAATTACTGACAGATGCAATTTAAGGGAAATGCGATAATTTCATCTGTTCACCAGTCTCAAGATTATTAATTCAGTATCTCCCTTAATAAAAAAAAAAAACTTTTACTACACATTTTTTGTTTCCCATTACAACACATCAAGAAATATAATTCCTCGCAATTATGCGTATTATACCTGTTTGCTTTGACAACGACGAAAATATAAAATCCATGCGGAAAGACCACTGGCCAATAGCCAATTGGCAAACTCTTACAGCATATATTGTAATATTTTGTGTTATATGTAGGTGTTGTATGTAGTACATTTGTCAATATAGATTATGTATATATATATATATGCAGAGAGTTTTATGTAACACCGAACATACTAGAATGTACTCAATGTAAATTTTCCTATGTTCGATTTGTACTGGAACGCATCAAAGCATTGGGTGCGATGTGATTGGCTACGATTTATAATGGTAATATAGTCAACCCAATTTACACCCCTCCCATCAGAAATAATTTTTTATTTGTCAACTATTATGTCAAGTGCAACATGTTTTATTATGGATATTATACTTAACCGCAATCCATACCATAAAAATCTTCTCCTTTCTATACAAAGGGGTCCAACTCTTTGCCTATGTCTGCTTTAAGCGCCAGAACAGTAAATTTCACTTGTTTGCGATAACTGACAAGTAAGTCATTTTTGACGAGGAAGGGTTTAGTTTGGGTTGACTATATTATTTTTAGAAATAGTAGCCAATCACATCGCACTCAATGCTTTGATGCGTTCCTGAACAAATCGAACATAGGAAAATTTACATTGAGTACATTCTAGCATGTTCTGTGTTACATAAAACTCTCTGTATATATGCGTATTAGTCAAGAATCTCCTTGTATATAAAGATGAGCATTTTAAAATATTTTTTTTATTATCTTAAAAAAAATGTTAAAACAAATTTGCTTACAGATACACTGTTTCCATTTTTTTTCAAACGATTACCATTAGCACAAACAGCAATAGCAATTAATACAAGTTCCGTCATTAACATGGTAATTCCGTTTACGGCTTTCTCTCTTCCCTTTCCCCCCTTTAACGAAATAAAAGCGACTTTCCTACGAGCGCCCCTTTCTGGTAATTCCCCCTGCAATATTGGCCGTGTTCGCGAAAAGTATCGGAGCGGAAGTGGAGGAGTTTTCGGGAACGACGTGGCAGTTTGCCTCTCGGGTTCCGGCTTCCGAGTCCCGAGGAATAAATCTCACAGACGCCCGCGCCGAGGAATTCGCGTAATTGAAGCCAGCCGCCCCGTTCGCGTCCTCAACAAGTGCCTTCGAGCTCTTTGTTTGCACTTCGCATGCTCACACACACATGTAAATAGTGATGTTAATAACGCAGCTTGGGTGTAACTAATTTAACAGGAGCACATTGGCGAGGGCCCTAATTAGGTGGCTTTGTGGCGATTATAGATCAACACTTTGGGATTTGTAAGGGTTTGGGGTAGTAGAAGCGGTCAAGCTTCATTAAAACTTCACGATAAAAGTGAAAATTATTATATACAGTTTGTTGCGCAAATTACCAATGAAGCATCTTAAAACCCCTATACATTGCAATCATTTTATTTTTAACAAGTCTCTATTTAAATCAAGAACAGCTAACATCACTGAATTTCCCAAAATTGTATACTTATGAAACTAAAAAATACCATCAGAATATGAATGATAAAGTACTGCCACAAACATGCAAATTGTATTAAATAAATAAATAAATACACAAATTATAAACCCCACCACATAAATCGTATATAACGTAAGTAGATGTGCGGCGTCGCGCTCTTCACCATGCGCACGAGTTTATATTTAGTTATCGTTGGCTGTTACCTTAGTAAAATATATTTTTTTAGAACGGAGATTTGTCATCATATATCTCTGTAGTGTAGTTGATAACACACTCGGCTAGAAATCGGGGGACATGGCTTCGAATCCCATCAGAGATATTTCTTTTCCACATATTTTATTTATTTAATCTACCCGACAAACGTCTATTTTAAATTATGTTTCAGTGGTGTACACTAGAATTTCTTCAATTTCATATTCTCAATATGTTTCTAAGATTGTATTTTGGTTTAGTTGATAACTCAGCTGTTCTCTCAATTTACGGATTCCATTTACTTTTGTAGTAATATTTATTGTGGCAGGCTAGATCGAACAGTGGTCTAACTAGATATGATAAAAGTTTTTATTTTACAAAATTAAGTATACGACAATTTTTTTAATGCTACTTAATATACTAGGCTGGGATAAAGTAAGCAACCAAGTAAATATCTTCAAAACAAAATCTTTGAAATTTTGCAGGTAAGTTGTGAAGCAAAATGTATTTGATGTGCATTTTTAAGGCTGCGATTTTACGCCTAATAAATGGTACGATTAACGACAGAGTTTTTACATAATGTGTGTTTATTTTATTCAAACTTTGATTTTGCAACATAGCGGCAAATATCTGAACTATTAGATACTGCTCCACAATAAAAATGATGGCGTTGAACTAAATGTGTTATCAATGACTATTTTATAGGATTAAGGAGTATACAAATTATAATATTATGATTGTATTAAATATGAATATTAAGAAGAAGACTTTCCACGTATAATCAGATATATTTAATATAGATTAAATGTATTTTTATAAATTAAATTAATTTAAAAAAAAATATGTTTTCACTTTTTTTGTTTTTTAAAAATAAAAATTATCTGATGTCATTCATCAGTAAATAAACTATCTGCCTGTATTTAATGTTTATTTTTTTATAACTGTATAAAATTGTTAATCCCTAAAAACGGAAACGTATTGGAGATCGCAGCCTTAACAATATACTGCCAGTTTAACCGGAAATACCCTCAACTTTTTTCATTTAAATAGGACACCCTGTATAAGATATAATTGGTTGAAGAATTAAATAAAAAATAATTTGAAATTAATTAATAAATTATTCCCACTTTAGATACTGTGACATTTTGACTTACGTTACGTAAGTACTTTAAAACAAATGTACAATAATGGACAAAATTGTCAGATGACGATGATTTTGACCGACGGTTGGAACTTTACGAACGACTGCTCGGCATGTAATGTCGACGCACATAACTCAAAGCATTGGCCAAATTGGATTGATGAAACACCTACCCAGCGTCCATGTTTCGATGGGAATTGTCAAAAATAGGCTTATAAGCCCATTTTTTATAGTGGACGGAAAGACAAGTATTTAGATTTACTAAAATAACCAAATTATTCCTGCATTTCAACACAATGAGCAGTTACCACAAAATGTTTGGTTTCAATAAGATGGAGCATCATCTTATTGAAACCAAACAATACTTGTCTTTCCGTCCACTATAAAAAAAATGGGCTTATAAGCCACAAAATGTTTGGTTTCAATAAGATGGAGCATCTGCTTACTATAATAAATGGGTTAGGGATTTTATGGATGTTAATTTTCCTTTTTCTGTTCTACGAATCTTAGCCTATTAGATTTTTCGATTGGGGTTATCTAAAATCACGAGTTTACATTAAACAAAAAAAATTAATGAGACAAAAAATTATTGATGAATATGAACTAATACTAAAGTCTTGGAAACGGTGACTCAAATATTTGTTAATAGGCTGCCATATTATCTGGAGGTAAACGACTTATTCCACAACTAAATGAGGGTTATTTTTCGCTTAACATTTTTCCCCTAAACCGAATTTGTACATATTCGAAATAACACGCTCTTTAAAAATATACAGGATGTCCCATTTAAGGGGGTCTTTACGTCTAGCGGACCGAAAAAAAAACAGGATTCTCATTTTGTTTGATGTCCCAATCAGGTTCGTTGTTTCCACTTTTATCTGTTTTTAACTGAACCACTTCGGACTTCCCTTATTTTTTTTTTTTATTTTTGACATTTTCTTTCTCAGAGTGTGTAAAAGATATTAATACACTGTTTTGGGCAAACGATTTACTAGTTTTTTGACAATAATTTCCATTTTTTAACAATGGAAAAACTAGTTGAGAGCTTACATATGTAGATCTAACACGAACCGTGTCTGCCGTGCATGTATTCACGCGCTTTTGCGCCATTGTTATCTAGGTGATCTGAAACCAAATCCAAACTTTTATTTGAAATTTGAATGTTTCCACCAAGACATCGATGCAGCAAATCATCGGTTGAATGGAGGCCTGAATTTCTTAGCAGATCGGAGCGGATACATACATACATCAACTGCTCTCTCCGTACATGCAATTTTGATGACGTTGGAAGTTGTTCGTTGAACACTTGTGAAAATAAGACCACTTCTCCATGTCGTCCACTGAGTTGCAATGCAGTCGCGAAGCCTTAGTAGATCGTCAGGCCATTTATCAATTTTTCGGTAAGATTCTATCGTCCTTTTTTTCAGTTTTTGTTTGTTTGTTAAAAAAAATGAGTTCATCAGACGTTATGTTTCACATAAATAGTAAATAGTATTTAATTTATTTATTTTAACATCTTTAAGTTATGTAAGACAGAGCTGTACTGACGAGGGATAAATCCCGAAGCATGTGTATGCAGATGGCCTTATATTAAGTAACGTTTTTTTTTGTTTTTTTTTACATTGGACTTTTCTCGGGTCAAAAAAAAGTTGCATAATGCAATATTTTATTGATATGCAACAGCAAGTGTACATTATATAATTCAATCCGGCGGGGTATTTGCCCGGGAAGTAGTTGTTTAAATAAATGTACACTTTAAAGTACTTACGTAACGTAAGTCAAAAATGTCACAGAGCTAAATGAGGAAATAATTTATTTATTAATTTCAAATCATTTTTATTCAAGAATTTGAAATTAATTAAATATATTTATGAAGAAACATAATTTCATTCTTAAATGAAAATGTCCAATCTTTGTAATAAATCTATAATTTTGAAAAAAATACTCATTATTTATAGCTGATCCAAATTCCAAACGTTGCAATTAGATAAAAACACAAAAATATTATAGTTTCACTATTATTTATTGTAGAAACACTGCTCCAATTGTTTCGCCGACACAGTGGCATCATCAGGCAGACGATTAATGGTTTTAACAAAAACAGAATGGTATTTAAATACAAACACAGGTAGAAGAAAAGAAGGTGGGGTGGGGGTTGATAGGCTTAGTTGAAAACAGTACAGTTAATGCAAAATTAAATAGAGAAAATTATACAAATTATGCTTAAATTATAACGTAGGTAAAAATAATATCGAAACGTTGTATGGCCCACACGTTGTAATCCATTAAAATATTCCTCTACAAAAAATGTAAAATTATTCCAGTAAATAAATGTCTAAAACTTATTTGTGCAAAATGTGCATCCCTGAATAACGAATAAATAGGTGTCGGTTAATTACTCGACCCTTATTCATTTAATAAAATATAAACACATACCCCAAATACAAGCACCTAAGAAGGACAATTCATTCAGCTCATAATAATTGAAACACTTCCACCAACGAAAAGAGACAAGACATCAAACATTATCATAAAACGTTAAATATAGGATGTGATAAAGTTGATTTGCACATATAATTAAGTTGTAGCCAACAGTTATGTAATTTATATCCAGTTGAGTTTGTAATATATTTCTGCAAATGACGATTATATATGGTTAATATAATTATTTTATTAGATATATTAATTTCCTGTGATGAGTATAATAAATATTACTTATGAACTAAAACGTGTATATAAATATAATTTAAACAAATCAAGTTAAAACGGAAGTTAATAAGATTCTCTCATTTAATTTCCCCGAAGGAAATAACCGCTCTTGGTTCTTAAACATGCAGAATGCGTTCCTGTGTCCGTGATTCATTCGCGCAGGTGGATATTCCAATTTTGATATTCCCTCAACTGCATCCGAAATTTGCTCCTCTCTTGCGCGAGAGCGAGCACTACATGAATTACTTCCGCAAATCAGCACGTGTGAATTGCCTCTAGCTTTGAGGGCACAACTGCTGCCTTTGTAGCCGCCCGAGGGCTTTCTTATCTGGCTGCGTCTTTCACGTCAACTATAAAACCGATTTTAAAACGCCCCCGAGTAGTAATACACTTTCGTCACGCTTATTTTATCGATAATCCCTTTCCAATTTTGCATCTGTGCCACCTGAGCTGACTCATCGAATCCGCAATTTTAACACTCGAAATTGTTTATTTTTCATTTGAAATTGATTGAAAATTTGTTTAAAATATTTTCAGAAATTAAATAATTTGCATGATTTCACAAATACAATACAAATATACAGTTATATAATACAATTATAAGTTTGTATGAAGGTGTTAGTCTGTCCTGGGCTATCGACCTGAGGACTTTCTGCCCTAATTTAAGTTAATATTTCAAATAAGTAAAAATAGCGATATTATAAGATATTATTAAATAAATTAAGTAAAGTAAATTATACAAAATTTAATTTTATTGTTTATCACAACTTCTCGCAACTCAAAGGTTATTACAGTATATATATATATATATATATATATATATATATATAGAGAGAGAGAGTTTGTTATCAGTATACATTTTCCCTATGGGTACCGATAAAAACGCGAGTCAAACGCATTGAACCGATTTTATGTAGTGTTACAGGCAATAAACATATATGTCAAACGCTAAACTTAAAATTAATAAATAAATAAATATTTAATCGAAAATGTATACAAATAAAGAAAAAGTTGATTTCTTCCTAGGGAAATGTTTACTGATATATGTATATATATATATATATATATACATATATATATATATATAACTTTGTTATACAATTATTACAATTTTTATATATATATATTTTTATATATATATATATATATATATATATATATATACATATATCAGTAAACATTTCCCTAGGAAGAAATCAACTTTTTCTTTATTTGTATACATTTTCGATTAAATATTTCACATAATTTTAAGTTTAGCGTTTGACATATATGTTTATTGCCTGTAACACTACATATATACAGGGTGTCTCAGCGTGCGCGCCGAGTAGCTTTACGTCTAAATGGTTTATTTTTTTCGAAATCGGCTTTCGCAGGCCTATGTAGGTCTATTAGGACCACATTTTAAAATTAGTATCAAACGTACAGGGTGTCCCATAAAAGCATGGCGTATCATAGTTATATTTTTTCTAATGGAATGACCCATATTTTATATTTTTTTCAGATTCTACATCAAAAACAAAGTTAACTTTCATAATTTGTTCATATGCCTAAACCTAATAACTTTTGAAATATTTAAATATTTTTGGAAAAATTGACGTTTTGAAAAAAAATCATAACTTTCAAATGAATGAATGAAAACAAATGAAATTTTGTGTCAGTATATCTGACTAATAGGTGAATATTTCAGACTATTAAGAGGAATTTAAAATATTAAGATGTTTTGATAGTTTAACATATCTCCAGAAGCACATTCAAAGTCAAATTTCGTGCTTATTTTAAATGGCACACACTATATCTAATAGGCCTATCTTGTAGGAAATTGTATTGTCTTTCAGAAAGTATAAAGGTATTCTACACCTAAACCTAATAGTTATCAAGATATATCCATTATTGTTAATTTTCGTCATTATAATTATTATTTTAATATGGCAATGTAACATAAAGCGCCATCTATTGCTTAATTTAATAATCATTATTGCCAGTTATTCCAATAGGCTTTTGTTTATAAGCAAATTTAATTGACACATTCGTATTATTACTAACAATTGAAAAAATAATGTTAATGTAATGCTATTAAGATTGTCTCTTAGTGTACAAAATGTTCTATGATGGAAGACATCCTAATAAGAAGACTGTTGAGTTTTAAATACATTCAAAACTGTAGGCAGTATGAAGTATTTGAAAAAAAAAACTACCTTGAATACAGTAACTAATAATGAGGAGACACAATTACAAGTTTAATGCCATTGAATATTCGTCAAAACAGGTGGTTTAATAAGCAATAAATTGGAAGAGCATGGTCACCTAGATCCTCTGATTTAATCCCCATGGATTTATTTCCGTCAAATCAAATATACAGCACTCCTCACACAACAATTGAATACATGGAAAGCAGAATTAATAATACATTTAGATCAATTACACCTAATATGCTGAGAAATGTCAAAACATCATTTAAAATAAAATTGAATTATGCATTCGATGGTAGTATTTTTCAAAATTTATTATAAATTACTTTTAATACTATTTTGTCAATTTATTTGATGTATTTCGTTATATTTGTTTTGCAATTCTAACAAGTTTTAATCAAATAATTTACACATGTGTAAATAAATAATGCAATTAGTATATTCACAATTAATAAAATTAGTTTATTAATTTAGGAAATATCTTGAAAATCATTTGTTGAGTCAACTGACTTTATTTATAAACAATAACTAAACACTTGCCTTTATGGAATAATAATAATAAATATAAATTTGAACAATAGATGGCGCTTTGTATCGACTTTCCATATTATGAATAATAAATATTATGTCAAAAGTTAACGAAAATGCATATATCTTGAAAACTGTTAGGTTTAGTTAAAAAATACTTTTATACTTTTTGAAAGACAATACAATTTCCTATAAAATAGGGCTATTAGATATAGGGTGTGCCATTTAAAATAAGCATGAAATTTGACCTTGAATGTGTTTCTGGAGTTACGTTAAATTATCAAAACATCTTAAGATTTTAAATTCTTGTAAATAGCCTAAAATATTTACCCATTAGTCTAATATATTGGTACAAAAATTCATCTGTTTTCATTCATCCATTAGAGAGTTATGATTTTTTTTCGAAACGTCAATTTTTTCAAAAATATTTAAATATTTCAAAAATTATTAGGTTTAGGCATATGAATATATTATGAAAGTTAACTTTATTTTTGATGTAGAATCTGAAAAAAATATAAAATATGGGTCATTCTATTAGAAAAAATATAACTATGATACGCCATGCTTTTATGGGACACCCTGTAAATTTGAAACTAATTTTAAAATGTGGTCCTAATAGACCTACATACGCCTGCGAAAGCCGATTTTGAAAAAAATAAACCATTTAGCCGTAAAGCTACTCGGCGCGCACGCTGAGACACCCTGTATATATATATATATATATATATATACTTATATATATATAAAACAAGTAAATATAGAGTGTTAATATATTTTATCAAGTGAGAAACAAATTGTATAACAAAGTTTCGTTCGCATACGAGGGTCACTATTTATATTTTGAACTCAGACAATACCAAAGGCACCATTTGTCGTTTTTGAGTTTGAAAATTTTAACATTAACCTTCTTCAGAATATTTCATCATTTTATCGCTAATAAAAATCATTACACAAAAATCTTCACGAATTAATTAATCTGAGTTTTGTTGATGAATCATGTGAAGCGTTATACAAGGTGTACAGAAAATGAGTGAAAACCTTCAGGTAACCCAATTCATTAATTAATTTTTAATAGAAAATCCAAATAAAAAAAAATGTTGTATGGTTCTTCATTGAGGCTCACAAGGTCTTAGGAATTTTAAATATGTGACTATAAATTGGTATTGTTTATTAAATATTTTGTAAAAAATCAATAACATTAACAATCAATTAGACACGTGTATTATTCCATTGATGTAAATGATTAATAAATCGGATATTTTTACAATTTTATAACTTCATCAGAAGCATTCTTTTAATGAAAATAGATCTGGCAACGACGCACGCTCGTTTGTAAAAAAAAAGGTGTATGCAACACCTCCAACGGATGAAGTAGCAGTTATAAACAGGATAAATGCACACTTGTTTGATCCAGCGTTGCCAAATGTATAGTTCTTTTAAGTGGCCCGTGAGACTTAAGGAAGGACCGTGTGACTTATTTTCGTTAATATTTTTATCTAAAAATTAGTCAAAGAGTCACGCTACCTAAAGCTTTTCACTCATTTTTTGTACACCTTGTATAACATAAATAAAATATTCGTTTTTATTTATAATGGGAGATTTAAATGCTAGGGTTGGCACAAGGGACAGTTTATACTCGGAAGTTATTGGTAACTATGGCGAAGATGTAAGAAATAATAATGGAAGAAGATTATTAGATTTCTGTCTTTTACATAACCTGGTAATTACTAACACATTTTACAAACATAGTGAAATACACAGGTATACCAGAGAACAACAAAGCAGAGGTGAGAAATCAATAATCGATTTTGTAATCGTGGAAAAAGATAGAATGAATACCGTAATAGACACACGTGTAAACAGAGGCTACAAAATATACAGTGACAATTTCCTGCTAATAACAAAAATAAGGGAGTTTGAAACATCGAATAAAGAAAATAGATCAGGATTGAAAAAAGGCAAGACAACATAAGCATAAAAAGTTATAAACTAAGAAACGATGAAATTGCAAAAAAATACGAACAAGTAATAACAAACAAAATGGAACATTTAAAATCAGATAATATAAATACGACGGTAGAAACATTGTGGGAAAGTTTTAAGGGTACAGTACTAACAGCAGCAGAAGAAGTGTGTGGGGTAACGAGAGTAAGTAATAAAGTTAAACAAACAGCATGGTGGACAGAAGAGATAAAAAACAAGTAAAAATAAAAAAGAAGAAATGGCAAATGTATCTAACCAACAAGTCAAATGTAACCTACAACGCATACAAGAAACAAAGGCAAGTAGTCAAAAAGTTAGTACTGGACGAGAAACAACAGACATGGAAAGAATTTGGCGAAAAACTAGAAATGGACAGCAAAGGTAATCAAAAACTTTTCTATAAGACGTTAAAAAATCTCAGGAACAATAATAAAGAGGACAGCGATACAATAGCAATAAGAGATGAAAATGGAATCACAGTGACGGAAGGAAAACTAATAATGAAGAGATGGAAAGAATACTTCGAAAAACTGCTAGTAGCACGCACCGAGAAAGAAGAAGTAGCGGAAGTAGATATAGACACCGAGAAACTAATCACAGCGGCAGATGAACAAGACCAAATCACAGTAGAAGAATTAAGAGCTGCAATAAAGAAAATTAAATATGGAAAGGCTCCCGGGATTGACAAAATAACCACTGAAATGTTAAAAAATATGGGAGAGCTTGGATTACAGCATTTTCTGAAACTATGTAATATGGCTTGGAAAACAGAAACAATCCCGGAGGACTGGACTGTGGGATTAATACTGCCAATATTCAAAACAGGTGATAAAAAGAACTGTAATAATTACAGAGGCATAACAATATTAAGTATGGCACTAAAAATTTACGAACAGATCATAGAGATGAAATTAAGAACAGTAATAGAACCAACACTATCCGATTCACAAAGTGGATTCAGAAAAGGCCGAAGTGTACAAGACCATATATTCACGGTAAAGGAAATTATTGACAGGACATTAGCGCATGGAAAGGAGATATATATGGCCTTTATTGACATGGAAAAGGCATTTGACAAGGTACCAAGGTCAAAGATATGGGAAAGTCTACGGAAAAGGAATGTAAACGACAAACTAATTGCAGTAGTAAAATCGATCTATAAGAACACGAACAACATAGTAATGATCAAAAACATGAAATCGGAGAAGTTCACTACCGAAGTATGAGTACGACAAGGGGGTGCACTTAGCCCACTACTTTTTATTACATTCATGGATGATATCATAAGGAAGAGTAATCAGGAAACCAAATCACCAACCAAAATATAGGCTACAAAAACCTACAAACAATAGAGCTTAGCGAGTGCGCATTCGCAGACGATATAGTATTAATCGCAAAAAATGAAAGAATACTACAACACAACCTACGGACCTGGAACGAAGTAATAAAAGCGAGTGGAATGAAACTAAACAAGATAAAAACCAAAGTTATGGCTATAATAAAGGAAAACACCAATTTAAATATTGAAATCGATCAACATTTACTTGAGCAAGTAAATGTAATGCAATACCTAGGGGTTATGATGGAGAAAAGAGGAAGAAATGATACCGAGATAAACAGAAGGATAGAGAACACAAACAAAGTATTTTATGCAATGAATAAAGGATTTATCAACAAAAGGGAAATTTCAAAACAAACCAAAATCAATGTATTTAAAGCAATATACAGACCTACACTAACATACGGATGTGAAAGCTGGGTACTATCACAACAACAAAAAAGTAAACTGCAGGCAGTAGAAATGAAATATCTTAGAAGAGTAAAAGGAGTATCGAAAATGGACAGAATCAGAAATTAAGAAATAAGAAGTGAGCTAGAAATAGAGTCCCTGCAGGAGTTCATAGAAAGAAGACAACTCTGCTGGTTTGGACACCTGCAGAGGATGAACAACACGGTACAAGTAAAGCGAGTTTGGGAAGCCAAAACACAAAGAAAAAGGAAGAGTGGACGACCAAAGGATACATGGACCAAGACAATAGAGAAGAACTTAATGAAAAGAGGAACAACGATGTCTGAAGCAAAGAAGATAGCCCGAAATAAAAAAGAGTGAAATACATTTATATACAAATAGATTGCACTGCCACAAATATATATATATATTTTATTTATTTTTGTCCCTGCAGGTATCGATTACCATTTACTTATTACAAATAGCAAATTTATCTTCACGAATTAATTTATTGTTTTCCATTTGGACACAATTTTAAAAACTTGAAAAACACAAACAGTAACTCAAAAAATCATTCTTAATGAAAAAATGAAACTAAATTAGTTCTGTGTTAATAACATAAACATTAACTTAAATATTGTGTCACAGAAAAAAATCAGTCTTATATAAATTGCACAAACAGTAACTTGAACATTATGCTTAGTGAAAAAAGGGAAATTAATTCGGGAATATTTATTAATATTTTCAATATTAAACATCAAGGGAACAGTGTTTTGATCAATTTTATTCTGCATTTACTGATCAAGCCCAATACTTTTCCACCGTGAAACCTACGCATTAATCGTAACTGCTATTCATTCACCGATGAAAAGTGTGAAGGTCTTTCAAAATAAGTTGTTGTGCCAGAAACGATTAATTCTGTCCAAAAACTGATAAAACATGAATATTTTGCTGTATTTTGGTATGGTACATTTTAAACTTAGGCAGATCCGATGAAGTAAAAGTGTATAAAAATGATTGTAACGGCGTTTTTTTTACAAAATAAAACCGTGAAACTTGAAAGTGTTTAACTAATTATTTTATTGAGTTATGTGGAGTATTTAATCATAATAAAAAACACGTTTTTTCCTTATTTCACTTTTATTTATATTCGTTAGATGTACATTTCGAGTCCAAATCAATAACTAATGGTCTTACAACTAGCTGCGCAACTATATATACCTGACAAAGATGGGAAAAACCTAATTTTAATTACATAAGGTGTCGCAAGGCTGAAAAACATTAAGGGGATTAAAATTACGAACTGTTGATGGGATTACACTTTTTCGGAACTTGTAAAGGTTTAACAAAGGGTTTTCCAAAGGACTTAAATAAAAAATTAATAATTTATCTTTATGTTTGTGCATTTCTATGGCTTCTGACATATTTAATCGAAAATGTGATGATTGTTTTAATAATGTGATATTGTCTGTTGAAAAATAATGTCCTATTTTTAAATTATGGTCAGTTAAAGCGGATTTATCAATGTTTTTATTTTTGACATGATATACTTGTTCTTTGAATCTTTTTAATAGATTTATTTGAGTTTGAATTGAATAAATTCCGGACTCTTCTAAGTGGCTCTTTTTTGTAAATTAATTCCTAATAATGTTTTTAATTTGTTCTTATTATAAAATGCAGGAGTGGTATTGAATTTATTCAAGATCTTTGTGAATTGAAAAAATAACAAATTTGTTAGGTTTATATATAACAATAGATAGAAGTTCTAAAGTTCACAATTAACAAACTAATTAATAGACACAAAAGAAACCAAACATTAAACTCCGTCACAAATCTCACACCACAAAAAGAAAGGAAAAATAACAAATTTGCTAGGTTTATATATAACAATAGAACTTCTATTTATTGTTATATATAAACCTAGCAAATTTGTTATTTTTTAATGTTTGGTTTCTTTTGTATCTATTAATTAGTTTGTTAATTGCGAATTTACTGCGCAAATTGTAAGACCATTAGTTATTGATAATGAGTGTTTTGCACTCGAAATGTACATCTAATGAATAAAAATAAAAGTGAAGTAAGGAATAAAAGTGTTTTTTTATTGAAAGTGTTTCTTTACTATTTATTAAAAGTTGTGCAGTATGAATTGTTGCCTCAACTTGTTGGAACCATAACACAGGAATGATATTCTTCCAACTTTGCCAAATCCCCTCACAAAAAATCAAGCGTAGATTAGATTAGAATAATCACAATAATAAAAAATAAGCTTCCAATCCCACTGTGTGTTTATTAAAAGTTTAAGAAGATTACTTGTTGCCAAAGCACAAGCTTTTGAACCGTAATTCAATGAGTTTTTGTTTTACTAGTATAAATAAAATATTGTAGGATTATTTGGCGTTGAAAACAAGAAGACATTTAATAGCGCCTTCATAAGAAGCTTGTGTCAATTTGTGCAAACAAATGGTCAAGAAATACAAGATTGACTGTTTCCACCTTTATACCGCATTACTCAAGCTATTTTCAATCAGTAAGTCGTTATGAAAAGGGATAATCTGTGAAATTTCAAAAGTTTTGCGAGATACAAAAAATATTCTTCATAAATTGTTAGTTATGTTAATATAGATTTTTGTGCGTTTATACGGTTTGTACAATGTGATGCATTTTGGTAGTGACACAAGTTTGAGGTTATAATTCAAAAACTAAAAATGATAAATAAAATATGATAACATATTCGAAGCTAGCATAAAAGGTTGCTTTGAGAAAGTGTCTATCATATTTTTCTATTTTTAATAATAAATCGAAAAATGATTCGACGTCAACTTCCGTTTATTATCAAGAAACTGTTAAAGATAGATTTTTTCTCCGCCATTGTTTTTATCATGATATAGCAATGGAGCCTGAAAAATGAACTACATCTGAATACAAAAAAATGTAAATGTATTTCATATAATCGCATAATTAGTCCTTATACGTACGTATACAATATACTTACTCCCTGAACAACATTACTCTTGATTATGTTCCGGAAATTAGAGATTTGGGTGTTTTATTTGATAACAAGTTATCTTTTGTACCATACTAAATTTGTATTTTTAATTCGGCACTAAGGATACTGGGTTTTATTCGAAGAACATCTATGCCTTTGCGGAACACTAGCACGATTCTAAAACTATATACTTCCTATGTAAGGTCTAAATTAGAATATTGCTCTGTGATATCGTTCCCTTATTATAATTGTCACATAAAATCGGTAGAACATGTGCAAAGAATTATACTAAGATACTTATATTTCCCTTAAAATAAAAAAGTTTTCCATATGTGGCACCACCCTGCTTTATCCTATATGACTTGTCATCATAAAGGATCTCAAAATAAGATTTTTTTTATAAATTTAGTAGATGCTTCAATTGAACTTGTTGTTGGCATATTATTAACTAATTACAAAAATAGTGTTCCCATTTAAAAACCCATACCCACCAAACAATGGTCGTGAATGACTATGATCGGTGGTGTGTTATGTTTCTGATCGATAGGGGATTTCGTGGACGGTGCGGAATTATCAATTAATCCCCCCAATAACTGACAGCAGCCGGTCCGTGATGTGGAATTTCACGGCTATTACACCCCGCATCCCCGTCTCGCCCTCATTCAGCGACCCCTCGCATGATTTAATAATAACGGTGACGCGCCGCGGATGTGTAATCGTCATGACGTGATCGGGGACCGTTATGTATGCGTTTGATCGAATAAATGTTGAGTTATTAATTAATTGGTGGATTTTACAGTTTATAAAGGGTTCATTCGGATGTTATCTGTTGATACAATCGGGGATGAATATTAAACGCGCATGTGGAATATAATAGTCGATTGATTAGCGGGATTATGCTCAGTAGATGAGTATTGCGTGCCAAATTAATCAAGTCGAATTTGGTTGGATACGCGAAATACTCAATTTGGACCCGTTTTGGGTGTTCAAAATTAACTAATTGCAACGCGCTGTTTACACCTAACTGCGATACGTTGTAATCAAATTAGAACTCGAAATACATGGAAATTATAACAAAATGTTGTTTCTTAACTTCTAATAAAACAATGATTCACTTTGTACTTTCTTTCATTATAATCATTTCGAATTTATTTTTGTGACTATAGTTTCAAGAATTTTATTTTATCATTCTTAGACTAAAAGTTGTTGAAATTATAGTTACTAAAATAAATTAAAAGTTATAAAAAAGTGAATCAGTGCTTTGAAATTGATAAGGTAAGATAAGGTGTGTGGACCAAAGACTAAACGTTTTATGTAGATAGTTATAAATATTCATGTTGCATATATATATTCAAAGGACTAATTAATATAGGTTAAGTGGAAGAGCAGTAACAGATAATGCTGACTGAACTTCGCCTATACTTTTATACATTTGTTCTTTGTAAAACTATTCTTTAATTTAATTATTAGTATTAAAACTTAAACATATAACATATTATTGTAATTTCCATGTATTTCGAATATTAGCAATAATATTTCTTAAGTATCTAAACATATTTATTAACCGTAGTGAAACATTTTTGAACTACTTAGGTTTTCATTTAAATACACTCAGTTTATTTCACAAATGAAACAAACCAAGTTAAATTTAATATACTTGGCTTGTGTATTTTAAATACTGAATGTATTTAATTTTTAACTTAATTTGAAGATGTTTAAAGTATGATTGTAAGTTTAATAATTCTTTTATATTTATTGTTTGAAATTTACTAGTATTGTGTCACACAACAAAAGTTTTTCTCAATAATAGCTCTATGAAACATTTTTAACACACATACGTATAAAAAATAACAGCGACATTTAATTCATATCTGACAAATTAAATGTCACTATTTTTTTTTGCGATATGTATGTGTATTAAAAATAGAAAAGATAGAAAAGAGTATTTTAACTTAATTTGAAGATGTTTAAAGTATGATTGTAAGTTTAATAATTCAAACTTGGAGATTAGAATCAATTATACTTACAATTAATGCCATTTAAATTTGCAAAAAAATATAATAAGACTAATGTGCCTATCTATTTTCAGACCGATTAAGAAACGCGTGGTAAAATATCATTACTGACGTACATGTATTTTAATTTCTAATGTGTTTTAATTCCTCCAATATATCGAGCGTATAACAAAAATCGACGACGAAGTTGGCGTTGGAAGTCACGAGTCATGTCTGTACTAAGATCACACGCGTGAAATGCTGGTTGCGCTTAAACATGACAACCAGATATAAAGTTTGATCAAGGATACAATCAATTTTAAAGAATTTCGCACAAAAAATCACAAGGCGATGATATTGCCCGCCAATTGAAATTGCAGTGAAAATTTTTGAAAAACTATCCGGAAATAACACAATAAAACACTTATTACTTTGTATAATATTTGTTTATTTAATGCGACAGCAGTTTAGACAAATTTAGCTTGTCATTATCAAACAAGAAGTGTATGTGTCATGTTTGATAATGACAAGCTAATGAATTTAGCTTGTCATTATCAAACAAGAAGTGTATGTGTCATGTTTGATAATGACAAGCTAAATATGTCGAAATTACAGTCGCATTAAATAAACAAGTGTTATACAGGGTGCTGCAAAACAGACAGTGCAGTTTTAAAGCGCTATAAAAAACGAGGCAATTTAAAGAAATGGGGTTTATTTTATCTTAATCGGTACATTATGCCGTTTTATACATTAAGTCCTAATGGCACGACCCTGTACAAGCAAAGTAATGTTTTATTGTGAAATTAACATGTATAACGATTCATCTTTATGTTTGTTGTTGAGAATTTAATTATTTAAATAAAAATAGTTGTCATTTCTCCTACTTATTTTTTACTACTGAATATGGAAACATAGTTTCTGAAATATATCTAGTTTAATAAAAAAATAAGTACTTAAAACTGTTAAACGTTAAACACACAGTTTAAGTATCATCCCTTTATTTATTTTTAGGACAACACTGCTATAATTATATCACATTAAATATTACCGACAAAAAATATAATTCCTATCGGTATCGATGTTTTGCACTGCATAATCTCAGGTACTATTATTGTTACCTAATCTTTATCAATTGTGTTTTCCAAGTTCACAAGTCTTTGTTTTTCTATCTTCGACAGATTTACATCTTTATCAGATTGAATCAGACCTGATAAAAATACAGTGTATAGACAATAGAAAAGAGTATTTCTTCACTTGGTCACAGTTATTAAAAGAAATTAAATAAAGATAATTTGAAAGTAATTACTGAATCATTTTCTCTTTACCTACTGTGACATTTTGACTAATGTTACGTACTTTAAAACAACTACTTCTTGGGCTTTTACCCCTCCAGGCATTGAATTATATAATGGACATTTGCTATTGCATAGCAAAAGTTGAACGCTTCTTCTGGCAAACAAATTAAGCAAGTGAAATCAGTCGATTACGCGGGAATTGCAAATGTTTGAAAAATATAGACGAAAATAAATAACTTCAAATATTATTCATATTAATGAATATCTAATATATTTAAATAAAAATAATTAATAAATTATTTTATCTTTAGCTATCTACAGACACGTGTTTCGGGATTTCTCCTTCGTCAGTTATGCCTTATACAATTTTAAAGTTGTTAAATTAACTTAATAGTACGTACCCTCCCTGCCACAATCTCAGGTGTATATTATCAAGCCCGTCGACGGACGCGAACAATGCGTGTGGTCAAAACAAAAAACATTCTCTACTCAGATTTAAATAAAAACCTCGATCAGGCTATTATAATAGAAAATAGTATTATCACTTAGTCACAGTTATTTAAATTAAATAATAAATTATTTTCAAATTCAAATTTATATAACTGTGATCAAGAGAATAAATACTCTTTTCTATTATTATTAATATATTTATTACATTATTTATATAAATATTATTTTCAGCTTGATTTTTTTAAATCTAGTACTACGCCCATTAAAAATCAATTTCAATGCACCATTTTCAATTAAATCAATAGTTTCTACAAGTGACTTCCTCATGTTTGAAAGTTATCTACAATTTCATGTATGACAAGAACGTCTATATTCAGGATTGGTAAAGGGAATATTTAGATTTTGACTAGAGTCTGAACCGTGCAATAGAAAATCAGTGTAAATTCCTATTCTCAGCATATACGTCTTATTACTGTTAGGCGAAAGATATATTTTGACCATCTTTTACAATAAAATATTTCTTTAAAAGTAATTTTACATTTGAAACAAATAATTGTTTTAGGCAATTTAGAAATCAATTATTAAACGGAAATATTTTGAATGATAAAATTAATTCACAAATTTATTGTTACTAAAGACTTGCTAAAAGAACGGTAAGAAAATATATACAAATGTTCAAGTTTTATTTTATATTTGCAATTCTATCTCTCACAACCAATAAAAATATGACTATCCAATCTTAATTATTTACATTACTTCCATTCTTCATAATAATAATATTACGTTAAGTAGAAATAGGTTTGAAAATCCAATCAATTTTGTTTGTAACAACTCGAGTCAGATACTGACTCGAGTTGTTACAATCGGAATTGGGTTGTTTCAGTCAGAGTCGAAGTCGTTTACTCAATCCAACGACTCCATAGCCCATCAGTAACTGGAAAAGGCCAATGTTATTTGTTTTTTAAGCCCCATCAATCACATACATATATCTTTAAATAGTCGCTCAGGAAAATAATGGTAACTATGGTTAACAACATCTCGGTTGTTAACGAATAGATTTCTAGCAATCAAGAAGCCTGATTCGAAAGTATTACAGCCCCCTTAATCAATTTATTTGTTTGGAGATAACAAAGAGGGTACAAATTGTAATATTTTATTGTTAACCACTTTTATGGTAGCAAGCATATAATCGCGGAAATTTTCATTCACGAAAAGGTGTCTAACATGACTTTGGAGTACGTACGAAGTTCTTCAGAAATTACAAATCTGGTGATCTATTGTTAAGTACTTCAGATCATTGATTTGCAACGATTCTTTAAATGTGAGGTAGGTTTGAATGGCTGCATTATGTTAACTTAGGCCATGAGGTTAAATTGTGATTCTATATAATGGTATTTCACAATGTTGCCTGATTGTCTGTCACAATAATTAAAATCCCCTTTTCCTAACGTGACTTAAGAAAAGGATGAATTAGTCTCCACTCAGATATAATCCCAACTTAAGGCGTGATTGCGTTGCAAGAAGGCTTCATAATCTGTGTCTCAACTACAATTTGAATATATATTTGATAACACAGTATTTATTCTGGTAGCTGTATATGTCATAATAAATTAAAGACGACGCAAGCGCCATCTTTTATATTTATTGTTTGATATTTACTAGTATTGTGTCACACAACAAAAGTTTTTCTCAATAATCGCTCCATGAAACATTTTTAACACACATTCGTATAAAAAATAACAGCGACATTTAATTAATATCTGACAAATTAAATGTCACTACTTTTTTTGCAATATGTATGTGTATTAAAAATAGAAAAGTATTTATTCACTTGGTCACAGTTATTTAAATAAATTAATTAAAAATGATTTGAAAATAATTAACAAATTATTTTCACATTTAGCTCTGTGAGATTTTGACTTACTTTAAACAAATACATATTAAAACAACTACTTCCCGGGCAAATACCCCACCGGACATCGAATTACATAATGTGCACCTGCTATTGCATATCAATAAAATATTGCATCATGCAAGATTTTTTTTTGATCCGAGAAAAAATCAATGTAAAAAACAAAAAAAAAAATAACGTTACTAAATATCAGGTCAGCTGTAGACACGTGTTTCGGGCTCTAGGCCTCGTCAGTACAGCTCTGTCTTATATAATTTAAAGTTGTTATACTAATTAAAAATGTTTTATGGAACGATTATTGAAATTATATATGAAATATATCTCAGTTTTTTTAATTTATCAAACATTTTAATAATAAACGGCTTATCCTTTAATAGTGCTTCAATTATTATCGAGTCGATTACCAAATCATATAGACTATACGAATCGCTAAAAGATTGAAATGGCACATAATGCACTGACGTTTAAAGATCCAATGAAACTCCCATCGAGAAACATGAATTTCCCCCCACAAATCAAATCCAAGCTGTCTGGATGCACTCCATCGCATTTGCATAGCTTTTACGCATTCTTGATTGCCATTAATTTAAAAATACCGCCGGCACGACGGAATCGCCGAAGAGAAAACGGTTCTCTTTTAAAACTCAACGGGCGAATCTGGCCCCGGTCCAATTCCGCGATTTGTAAACAACTTCATGTTAGAGCATTTCGGAATCCCCTAACTGCGCTCCGTTTAATATTTAACGCCTAATTGTCTCCATCTGTCTTCGCCCGGGAAACGGGGTCATAATTAAAACTTAAGCTCCCGAATGTTACACCCGGAGAAGCTAACGGCTATTCACACTCTAACGCCGGAACGGAGATGGCGGTTAGTTTAATCTTGGGAATTTACGTAATCGCGGATGTGTTGGTAAGGTTTTAAATGAAACTGTGATTCAAAATATGAAATACTGCCCATAATTTAGAATCTAGTGAACTCCATAAACAGTTTTCATTATTTGTAAAGATCATTGAAACTTTTCTTATCTTTGTATTTAATTTTTGTTTATACACTTTCATTGTTTCTTCAATTATTATTATAAATGTGATCGAGTTACGTGAAGTTTTTCAATATAGAAAAAAATATAGACGGTTGTATTCACTCTACTTCACAGTTTTATTAGACACTAAAAGTACATTTCGGATACGAAGTATCGATTATCAATAGTAAAACTATTCAATTATGGACTGGGCTTTGCTCTGAATGCATTTTTCAATCTTTCGTATTCTGTATCAAAACTAGTGCTAACAATTTTCGTTTAATATTTAATGACATTAGAAATATTTCTAGTTCGCTTTATTTTTCTTCTTTCCTTTTTGTCTACTCTTTGCTTATAAGTCCTTGTCTCGGTTATTTCAATGAGATAGACATTCTCAGTTATCTCTATCACTATAACTATCTCTCAATGAAATAGTATCTGTCCATCTCAATGAGATAGACTAGCTGTTGTATACTGGATTCAGATCTTTTAAGGAGAAGAAGAATTAGTAGCCATACGAGGCGTCTTAATTTCTGTTTATTTTTACACCTCAAACAAAATCGTAACCAACTTAAAGCTCAATTTCTGTTATTTCCATCTGATTGAAGCAATATAAATATTATTGATAATAGAGGCTTCTACTTCGTTATACATTGTTTTAAGTTTTAATAAAAACGCTGATTCACTTTGTTTGTATAACTTTAATTTTAATTAAAGTTATAAATATGTTACTTACTAACATAACATACGATAAGCTTTAAATTTTTGCAACTGAAATATGCCTAACGTTTGCTATGGAAGCCACACTCATATCGATTTTAACCTATCAATACTAATTTTCTTCGTTTAAAAGTTGTGATTTTAATACAGAGTGTACGTAATCTTTCCTCAAAGACTTTCGATTACGATTTTGTGGGATGACTTGATAAAAAAACCGAATGTTTGCTATTGTGAAAGTTTCTATTTCGTTATGTACGTTCAAATTTTATAATGAAAACACTTTTAAAATATTGTTTACAATATTTTTCTTTATAATAATGATTGCAGCTTCTACTTTGATAATGTTAAGCTGATATTTCCAAAATTGCAATAACAAATAAAAGTTTGATGCAAAACAAAATTTAACAACTGGTTTCAATATAATTTTTAAGTAAAATTAGATATGTGTTAAACGGATTTCATTATTTTATAATAATGATATAGTTAATGTGAAAAATGTTGATGAATTGAGTAAAATTTCATTTCAAATATTTAATAAAACACAATATTCAACAACTGTATTGCGAAACATTTGTTGTAGTATTAACTAATAGACAGTGTAATCTCAAAAGTTTTGTATATTATTAAATATTTAACTAATATTAGGCAAATTAAATAAAATGAAACAAAGATGATTCACACATTTGCAGTTATTTAAATTACAATGAAATTAAACAAGAAAAATTTCTGGAAATGATCAATAAAATTCGATATGCAACAACAAAAATATATATTGTGTAATTTAATGTCCGGCGGGGTAAATGCTCGGGAAGTAGTTGTTTCAATAGATGTTTGTAAAACTTACAGTGTAAGTATTTTTTGCAGTTGGAAAAAGGGATTGATCGAATTTTATTGATTATTGCCAGAAATTTTCCTTGTTTAATTTCATTGTAATATTAGGCAGAAAAACCTATGGAAGCCCTTATTAGGAAATATATTAATAAAATATTTATTTATTATATTATATGTAATGTATTACTTTGTCAGATAATAAAGAAGTAACTAATATTGAATTTTACATTTTAAATTTAATTATAAATTAATTGAATAAAATTCTTCTCCTTTCTCTTACATAGTTTATTGAATTAAATATAAGTAGAAAAACGTATTAATTTATTATATATAGTTTGGAAACTATTTTTCTTTATTATATTTTTTTGTTAGTTTACAAAACAAGTAGGATAAAGGGAAAGGATGTCATTGAACAAATTAAAAGGACTTCACAACTAGTTGAAAGAGGATTACTAATTTAAAAGTCGAGATTTTGAGATTAAATAATAATAATAATAGAGGCGTTCTATTATATAAAATAAGGAAGCTATGGTTTTACGTATTTTTTTTTAACATCTGTTTGTGTTGCGATGAAGCCATTCAAGTCGTTACAATTATGGGAAGTAAAGCGATATTTCGCCGAGTTATTTACAGAAGGAATTATTTAAGCGAAGTTTAAATGGAAAAACAAGTCGAAAACGCTTAACAAAGATAGATGAATCGAGTCATGAACAACGGGGGAAAGTAACACGGTGCGCCATCATTATTAAAGCAATTTGTAGGAGAAGAGTTTATAAACGAGGTCGAGCATCCATGAATTTCTCTCCCGATATTTCAGCGCCGTCACCGGCGACGATAATGGCTGCCCCCCTCCTTCTGAACAAATCCGCCGCCTGTAAATTCCAAATCCCCTTTCCCTGCCCAGAAAAATCCGTTGTTTTAATTAATCGCTAATAAAATCCACTCCGGATTCTAATCCGATCATCCCTTCCAGGATATCCACAGGTGAGTGTGGAAAATTGATGAATGGTGGAAGTTTTTTCTTTTTATTTCCACGCTTAATCTAAGTTGTTTTCCCCCTTATATATATATTTATCAGAAATGCTTGCTTAATAAAAGCTCAATTTCTGTTATTTCCAAAGTGCGGATCCACAGGTGAATATGGAGGAAGTGTACGATGATGTTATCGTCCTGTTTACTTTCGAAGTTTCCCCGGTGTGGGCAATAAAATAGGTTTTTAAAAGTTAAAGATTTCCAACGGGAATGCGTCTTTTTTCGCTTAAAGTTTCAAGTCGCATCAATTTTCAACATCAAAATTTCGATCTTTAAAGTAAGGAAAGAGAATTTTATAGAGATAAATGTTTCATAAGTTTAGGATAAAAAAAAATAAATAAGTATGTTGAATAATTA
Source organism: Philonthus spinipes (assembly GCA_963082785.1). Taxonomy (NCBI): domain Eukaryota; kingdom Metazoa; phylum Arthropoda; class Insecta; order Coleoptera; family Staphylinidae; genus Philonthus; species Philonthus spinipes. The sequence continues at coordinate 13,480,543 of OY720304.1, forward strand.
ATTCTTAATCTTGGAAAAACATGTTCGAATCTAAATTTCATATTATACTTCATTGTACAGGGTGGTGCCATTTGGATGGTTTTAACAGAGAAAACCTATTCCCAAACTAGATAGAAAAAAGCCGACTGAGGTGTCAGGAGATCGATTTTTTGAGAAAATTTTATTGGTAAAAACTGCATTGCAAAATCTTGAATGGTTGACCCTGTATCTCAGCAACCATTCAAGATTTTGCAATGCAGTTTTTAACAATAAAAGTTTCTCAAAAAATCGATCTCCTGACAACTTAGTCGGCTTTTCTCTGTTAAAACCATCCGTTTCTCGATTTTCTGTCATTTTTAAAAACCACTGTAACTTCTTTATTTATCAAAACAATTTATTTCTGTAAAAACATTCCTAAGGCGCTTTTTAAGCAAAATCCAATGATATATTAAATAAAATGATTTGAAAATAATTAATAAATTATTCTCACATTTAGCGCTGTTACTATTACCTTACGTTACGTAAGTACGTTAAACAAATGCACATTAAAACAACTACTTCCCGGGCAAATACCTACGCCGGACATTGAATTACGCCGGAATGTACACCTGTTGTTGCACATCAATAAAATATTTCATAATGCAACAAATTTTGATCCGAGAAAAATTTAATGCAAAAACAACAAAAAGAACGTTACGTAATATAAGGCCATCTGCAGACACGTGTTTCGGGATCAATCCCTCGTCAGTACAGCTCTGCCTTACATAATTTAAAGATGTTAAAATAAATCAATTAAATTAATTCAACTATACTTACTGAAATTAAATCAATTATATTAAATCAAATTAAGTTAAATCGATTTAAATTAAATTAAACCAAATTAATTCAATCTAACGTAAGTCAATATTCACAGAGCTAAATGTGAGAATAATTTATTAATTATTTTCAAATCATTTTTATTTAATTTATTTAAATAACTGTGACCAATTGAATAAATACTCTTTTCTATTTATATCGAATGGTATACTCAGATTTTTTCTATATAACACGGTTTTTGATAAATAACATAAAGTTATACTTTTTTATTTGGACATCAAAGTCGGCTATCGTCTAAACAAAATATTCTTTCTTCGCTGTTTACTATACTATAACAGCGAAGAAAGATATTTTGTATATAATTATGACTATTTATGTTTGAAATTAAGGTAGATATTACGGTTTTAAAATTTTAAGTTAAGTTTGGCATACCAACAAACTCTATGTGCTCTATATTTGTTTAGAATTGAAAATGCAATGTTTGTGTTTAGAATTTACAAAATTGAAAAATCATTTACTTCGGAATATATCATGATAATATTTATCTATTATATTATATGCAATATATTATATATACCAACATATTTATTAAGACAACATTACATAAGCTTATACATACATTTATATTTTCTTAACAAGAATAAATATTGTGTTAGTCTGTCTGGGCTATCGACCTGGGGTCTTTCTGCCCTACGATATATTATATATACAATCATCTTTATTGTGGTATTTACATATACATATATTATACAAAATATTTGGTATAAACTTATAAATGGCTATCGACCTTAGGTCTTTCAGCCAACAATATATTACATACATAAACATCTTTATTTCTGAGATTGGAATATACAGTTACAATATTTAACAATACACTAACGTTCACAGCATAATTCCAACTCTGAAACTGGCATTATGCTGTGAACGTTAGTGTATTGTTAAATATTGTATTGTAACAGATAATAATGTCGTTCCGACAATATATTATTTTCTCAGATAATAAAGATTAAGTATTATTACTGTTGGTAGATCATCGCAGGTGATATTAACCTTTAGATAACACCCCTCAACTCCACCAAAGTTTTTTTTTTAATATAGTCACACTGAAATCAACACTAAAATAAAATACTTCGAGATTTAGTTTTGGTTTCTTGTGACAAAAAATATTTTTTTTCTAAATATTTTTTTACTTTGTACAACTCATTATTGACTATAGTTGTTTATTGTAACTATATAAACAAAGTAAAAAGTTTTTCGTTTATTAAAAATAAAATGTATAACAAAGTAGAAACCTCAACAATCAACAACAATAATAAAAGTTTAAATGCATAGGAGGACCAGATTTTTGCAGCTTGGTAATGAATTTAACAAATTTTGTTCTGTTTAATACATCTTATAACAAATTTAAAATCAGACTGAAACGTTACTCCAATGTGGAGTCTATTTTTAACTTGTACTATTGATTTAATAATGTATAATTGAATCTTGCAGTTACTGTTATTATTATAATTACTTTTTATGTATTAATTGTTGTGTTATGCTAATAAATTTGCCGTTAATAAATATTTATTTATTTATTTGAAAATTTCCCTCCTTGAAAAATATTTATAGAATTAAATATTTCAGGTTTATTTGTATAAGCACAAGTTTCAATATTTCATTTAGTTAATTTTAAACATCCATTTTACCACATATTTGATATAATTATTTAAAATGACACCCTAGGCCGCTCAACATTCACCAGTTGACGCTATAATTGTTCTACGGGCAGTAAATAATGCTCAGCGGCATTAATAGAGTTGTTCGATAAAACGCCTCAGGAACGTTACAAATAAAATAATGAAAAGTTTAAAAGTGCAGCTACGCTCGCAATAAATAAAATACGAGACATTTTAAAGAAGGAGACAAAAAAGCTTTTCAGAATCAATTTGGTATGTCCAACGACGTTAAAGAATATATTTTATTATCGGGTGTTCTATCCAGCGCATGGAACTAAAATGTGCGTCCTGCAACCACCTAGAAGCTTAATTTCGTGACGTAGCACGACCCATTCCCCATATTTTAAATGCTGTTCCCCGCAATTCCCCCTGAATCCACTCGAGGCAACCTGCTAATAGTCACATAAATAAATTGCAAAGTGACATAAATTATTTTATTTATTCTTTATATAATTAAACTAACAAATTTACTTTTACCATCACTACAAAACTACTCATAAATCCAAAAAATATATAAATCATAAATCCAACATTAGGAGGGCTATATGATGAGTACCCGTGATTACCGTCTGGTGACGCCACTGACGCAAAATATATATGCCATCAATTGAATAAAACACTTTAAACTTTGTATAACAATAGTGTTATACCAACAAAGTTTTAAGTGTTTTATTGAATTGATAAACAATGTATAACACATTTAATGAAACGTTCAGCCACTATTCATCTAGCGGTCGGTCGTCTACCTTGTAGACCCAAATCGTTGACGATGCCACTTGAAATTAGGCAAAAGGTGGCGCTTGCGTCGTCTTTAAGTTATTATGAATGTATAACACAATAGAAACCTCAGTTATTAACAATATATGCCATCATTTAGCACCATTTTTAAAACGATAACTGTCAAGGTTTCCTGAAGATTTATGGAGTTGTTTTGTTTTGATAGCTGTTGAAAGTCATCAGGTCCCTGTTTATTTGCAATTATGGAGATAGAACAATATCGATCAGTGTTTCGATTTCTTTCTTTTTTTATGAGAAGACGTGTGAGGAAATCAAAGGAAATCATTGGATATTTAACAATTAGGCAAGCAGATGAGGAATTTAGCTCCACGTATAATATGATTAATGATGTTAGAAATTAAAAAAAAAACGGATAAAGATAATTGAAAATGTATTTAATATTAATGACATTTAGTACATGTAAATATATTAAATTTAAAAAAAAAACAGTTATGGAAGAGTACATGTAATGGCACTGGAGTGACAATCAATTTTAAAATCAAAATTTTAAGGCTAGCAACAAACGACTGACCTTAAAATTTAGACGCCGTTCTAGTTCAAGGTATTTCCCTATAAAGAGTTAGATAGTATAAGGTAAATCTTAATATTGTAATTATATGAAATCCTAAAATATCTCGTTCCGACAAGCATTATTTATTAGTTAATAGGTCTAATTGAGTTTCCAAATACAAGTTATAAAAGCATGAGGACATTTTGGCAGCTATTCTGTAAAAGGAATATTAAGTTTAACGGCTACGTTATTTTGTTATCATCACAGTCCAAGCAACTTTTGTAATAGATCTATATATACATAAAATGTGAAGTTAATTAATAACGTACACGTTAAACTTAACATTTTTCGTACGGAATTTTTAATTTTATCTACTACAAGCTTTGTATCGGCAAAACTTTGACTAGTACACGAAGTATCACAGTTTCGTACCAGTTGACGATATTTATTACAATTAATTGATTTACACAAATTATTTATAACATCTTATTTGAAAATGTACGCTTGATGTTTCAGCATATAGTATAAAATATTCAATTTTTTGTTTTTTTAAATACTGCAAATGCCAGAAATATCAGAGTATAGTTAACTTTTGTAATAAATAAATCATTTGCTTGAATTAATAAAATATTTATGATTTTCAAGAAAGTTAATAATATTATCTTTCTTCACCTGAAGAAGCTACAGCGTAGCGAAACAATTGTAGTGAAATTAAATTAAAAAGTGTTGAAAATCATAAATGTTTTCTTAATTCAAGTAACCATGGATTTTCAAAAATTAAGTGCCTCATTAATCAACGATAAATCATTTGCATTGAAAAAAAAACACCTAAATAACTTTCCAACCATAAGAATTTTCAAAAATGGTTTCAAATAAAAGCTTCTTGGACATAAACAAGTTATCAATTAAATATATTTTGAATATAAAGGATGCCAATTTACTGAGATAATTGAGTAAACTTTCAATTTTTCAAATGGAACAATCTACATTTTATTACATTTGTTTTATCATTTAATTATTCTGTGATTAATTTAAGATTTTGCTCAGTTTTAGCCGTTTGGTTGAAATAAATCTATTTGCATGTAAGTGGGGCAATATTCGTAAGTTCAAGAATCTCTGTAACTTACAAAAATATGAGTACAACAAAAAGATAATTCCTAATACAAGTTCCTAGAATTAAAAATAATATACACCCTGTATATTATTTTTCCACTTGAAAATGGGAAGTTTTCCGATTTTCATTGCAAATGTATATTTAAATTTGAACATTTTCTTTTATTATTTTTCGAGAAATACATTGATTTGTTCTAAAGGCACGTCTCGATAAAATTTAGGTTCGATATTTAATTCATTAAAATAATTATTTATTTTATAACTTAAAAAGCATACATTTTACAGTAAAAATATTCTTATAATTAATCTTAGAATTCACAAATGAAGAAATATTTAAGGTGTTTTGTGAAAAAACGCAAGTTTACCTTATTATCTAACTAAATTGAACACCCTATAATTGGAAATATATTTAAATTTTAGCATATATATATTTAAGAAACTTTTATTTTTATAGAAATTTATTACTCTTTGAGAATTAGGTGTTCCGGTAATTTTAACTAAATCTGTATGTTTCAAATGTTTTGTTAGTTTCATCATCGCATTTTACCGGTAATAATGACGGCTCCGCTTCCTATTTGCACCAAACAAGAAAATCGTTCAGTGATTTTGTTTTTGTACTCGGAAGGTTTACAATGGGCCGTTAAAGTTTGAAGTAATAGCTCATCCTCCGTATTGTTCTGATTTTGCGCCTTCCGCTTGTTTTTTTCCACTTAAACAGATATTAAGGGGCAATCGATTTTTCTCGGAATTGAAGTGTATTCGTGGCGGATTTCTCAGTCGAAATCCTTTTTTTTTTTGAGGGCATCGGAAAGCGTGTTTAATGATGTACCGATTGCATCGAAAAACAAGTAGAATCTGTTATAAAATGATGATAATATATGTTTCTTATTTGTATTGAGAAAAAAAAGACAACTAAATTGCGAATAATAAAAGGATTTGGAGATTACTTCGCAAAATACTTGATATAATGGCAGAAAGGCGGATGGCCGGTAGCGAATTGTCAGTACATATTATATTATTATTATTATTTTCTTTGCTCTGTAACACATGTTCTATGTATTGACAATAAATGTCATTTATATATACAGGGTGTTCCAGCGAAACAGCACACTAAAAGAATATGGACTTCAAATTACGGTATTATATTGATAGTTACAGCATTATAGTAATAGTATATGCTCTTTTCAATTAAAATATTTTCAAGATTATACGGTTATACTGGAAGTGGACACCAACTCTCTTATTTTAAATAGAATGCTAAATTTTTTATTATAAATTTGGATTCTTTATAAAAAAATATGAAAAACCTTATATCACTTAGTGATTTTTTTTCCATAAAACCTAGTTTAACAGTTTTCAAGATATTTGACATTTAGTTAAAATTTAGCGATTTATCCTAATTAACTTAAAAGTACGTATTTTCGAACAAAAAATCTAAGGGATGCCATGTTGATTATAAACAACCTTAAGTTACCGAGTGGTGACTTCGTTTTCGAAAAAATAAATATAAAGTATGGAAATAATTTATTAATTATTTTCAAATCATTTTTATTTAATATAAATACAAAGTGTTTAAAATAATCTTACATTTACTCAACTTTAAACGATTAAATCTGGCTCATTTTAAATGGAAAATATGTTTAAATCGAAACAAGATACATATAGGAAATACCACTATGGATCAATGCAAAATTAAATTCTGCATCAAAATATGTCAAAAATATATAGGATGTTCTATTTAAAATAATTAAGATTTAATTGTTTAAAGTTTACTAAATGTGGGATGCAATTTTGAACACCGGAAATCGCATATTTTTATTGAAACGATCACAGAGAATTACTCTAATGTTGAAAATTTCATTACAATACATTAAATAGAAGTCCATATACTTTTAATGTGCGGTTTTGCTGAAACACCCTGTATACATACACTGGATCTCCAAGAAAGAATGTGAGAAAGGAAATTGTTGAAATTATATACGAAAAACTGTACATCATATATCATACAGCAAAAGAGAAAGACACTTAAAGATCAAGAAACGGTTTATTTGCTTTGAAATTATTTATCCTGTTACTATCTACAAGAGGATCTCGATTTAAAAATTAAGATTAATTAAAAAAATGTGTAAATGTAAATATAAAACAATTATCATTAATCTGGATTACAAACCAACCAAACACATCTGGATCAGACACTGACATTTCAATCATTTCCGTAAGCACTTCCTCAGAATGCTGTAACTCCCATCGAGCGACGCACGCACACAAAAAATAGCGGGAATTTCTAATGAAGGTGGAATTAATTAGTGTTTATATCTGTGAACCATTTATAAATGCTGGCGATTAAGTGTGTCCATTAGGCCTCTCCAGAAACGGACGGAGTGAGCGTGCTTGAAATTCCCGCATAAATTAACGATTAAAAAACTTTTTACGGCGCGTTTCAAAACCGAACCGTCATAAGTTATTGCCGAGGTGACGCGGAAAAATGTTTATTTGATTGCGACCCTTTCGGTTCACGCGTAAATTGATAGTAAACGCGTTGTCATTCATGGAATGATTTGTCAATGGGGAAATCTTGATGGGAGTGCGCGATTGTTTGATTTGGATCCCAAGGGTCACTTACATTTTAACTTACCAGAGAATGTGTTTAATTAATTTCTCACTTACCCGTGGTGGTGGTGTTTTAATTTCAATTAAATCATCCTGAATTACCAGAGGATTATTATCTTCTTGAAGGGAATTTATAAAATTATAATGGTTAACATATATTCAACTTACTTCACCGTTTCCCATAACTTTGATAATTATTTGATAAAAATCATGCTTTTGCATTAATCTATAAAATGTAAAACCGCAATGCCTTATCAGATTGCCAATGAAACTTGTAGTTGCATTATACGAAATGGGACATTAATAGAGTTTACTGAACAAACTATTAGAAAATCCCTTTTGGGTGTATATACGATTGTTTTAACTATAAGAAGAAAAAATGAACTTGTAAAAAGTATATATTCACACAGACATCCAGTTGTACATCATTCTTGATAATGGCATTAAGCCAAAACAAGTTGAAGTTAAAATAAAGATAAGTAAAACAAAACCAAGTGAATTTAATTTACAAGTTTAATTCAATATTAACAATGTTTTACCAAGTGATTAATGAGAAAAAAGTGTCCGATATAGGAGTACCGCCCTAAAATAGTTTACGTCGTATCTGAGTGACTGCACTCAACGGGTGGTTGTAGAAAAAGACAGCATCACCACCAATCTGAACTGGCTGCGGTAACTACTGGTTTACCCCAAGGAAGTCTAACGGCACCTAAATTATTCCTGTTATTCATTAATGATCTGTCACATAAAATTAAACTAAATAACCATACCATAGTAAACCATACAGATGATACAAATATTTTAGTAAAAACCTAGGTTATTTGTTAAACAATGCAAATAATTTACATACATAAACATCTTTATTTCTGAGATTGGAATATACAATTACAATACAATATCTAACAATACACTAACGTTCACAATATATTACCAACTCTGAAACTGGCTATCGACCAGTGGTCTTTTAGCCGCAAATAATTTATTTATTCAAGTTTTGAGTAAAATCGATTTTGCGGTAAAACCAGGTCATGAAATCCCCGGTTTTTACAATTGTTTTTTGTTGCCAATTATAAGACGCGATAAGACACAATATTATAATTGCATCCTAACCAAATTAATGGTGAATTAAAAAATCTTTAAAGTCGAATTTTTAAATGTTTTTTTTAAGTGCATTAATTTAGATTTCATTTTTTCACTAAATGTCTATACAATTATTAGACAATACAGTTGTATAGTCAAAATGTTTACTTTTTTATTAGTTTCTTTTCTATGGGGCTAATTGCCCTCTCCTAAATTTTCCTTAACAAAAATTACTTGTCAATTTTCAAAATTCTATGTTTCAAAAAGAACATATTTTACATTCAATTTTGTTTCAATATGTACTAAAGTAATCCTTATATGACATAAATTAATTGTCAGAATATTTTCTTTCGTATTCTTTAATTTGTTATAACTTATTCCTGAAAATCGCGCTGACACCATCAGAGTACAATTTTCCAAAATCTATATTTAAGAATTGCCCTTCCTTAGAACCAATTTTCTTCAGAAATGCAATAAAAAAATCATTATTGACAATAATCAACAATTTATTTTCATTTTCGTTGAAATATTATTACACTTATTGCTGGCCATTGCGCTGCTACCATCTCTTTATAAGTTTAAAAAAATATATTTAAGAAAGGCCATATTTTAAGTCTAATTTCATTTCGGAATATTGTTAAACGATTTATTGTCAACAAATATCAATTGATAGAAAGTTCTTTCCATTTGATTATTGGGGTAGAAGGTTATTTGAATTTCAATACATTGCGATTGAAAAAGAAAATATATTAATTGATCAGATGATTTAAGAAAATTTATATTTTTTCAAGAAACTCTTTTCTACTTTATATTCACCATTGGATAAATAGATTTTTATCATGACCGAATCGTGGAATATTCTCAGTGTCAAATCAAAAATCGACAAGAGTTACATATCCCAGGTGGAAAAATTCTACACTATATTAACCGGTGGATAGTAGGCTACAAAAAACAGTTGAGAAAACCGGGGATTTCATCACCTGCTTTCCCGCAAAATCCAGTTTCTCATTGGGTCTCATTCGTGGAATAAGTGTCGAGTCAAAAATCAAGAGTCACATATTCCAGGTGGACAAATTCTACTCTATATTAACCAGTGGAGAATTGGCTACAAAAAACAGTTGAGCAAATTGAGGATTTCATCACATAGTTTTCTAACAAAATCGAAATATGTCATTGGGTGTCCAAATCGTGGAATTTATTTTAAGCATTGAGTAAAAAAAGTTTTATATTATATTATTCATTGACAATCTATCTAGTAAAAGCATTTGAAAAAGTATTTATTTCCACACGTGAATGCTCTGAGTATATATTTTTTTCTTTATTTTGGTTCCATGGTGGAAGTGCCGAGTTATTGCTATAAATATTGGCAGCTTCACACACATAAATAGCTGTTGTGTTCTCTTCTATTAAGAAAATTAACACCTTCTGTGCCACTTTGTCAAAGTCAGTCAACAATTATTATATATATATATATATATATAACAATTAAATTTACATGAACATATCAATATGTGATTAAGTATATCACACAAATTTAATTAATTGTTAAATGCCTATCGACCACTCGAAAAATTATATATTAAATAAACGTTTACAGAAGATATACACGATTAATAATTAATGGAATGTTACATCTGATCGGCTCAAAGGCTCAATGATTTCCGTCTTAATTTCTAAAATATCCTCTTAAATGTAACAATTAATAATTACTCACAAATAGCGACACGATAAAAAATAATTAGTGTTCTCAGTAGCATCATAATATTTACAGTCATTAGGCATTGACTGCAAACATTTCTTCTTATTGTGAAACCTCTAATTACGTTTCGCGAAAATATTTGATCTGTATTATTTAAATAGACAAACTATTTAAATAATACAGATAAAATATTTTATTTTTAAATTTCGTTAATGCTTTGTGATGATTATTAAATATATTATTATTTAAATAGAAGTGTTTACAACTGAATATTTTACAGTTAATTATTTATTTGTGGTTTCAATATTATTCATGAGAATTATATAATTAATGAATTTATAAATATTATAGAAATAATATACAAAAATTATTATTATATTTAAAAATGTACTAGGTGTACTGTACATCATTTCTGGTTCGATTTAATTGAATTAATTACGATATTTAGCAGAATTGATTGAGAAATGAGCTTTTAGTACAGCGCAATTTTGAGCTCTGTGTAAAAATTTAATTGGTGCATCGAATCCCAAAGTAGCCCAACAAAATCTTATTAATATTAAGATGGTCTTATAACTGGAAAGATAGTACACAGCAACATTGGTTAACGCCACCCACTGCTTGGGTCTAAGAGTAGGATTTTGCCAGCCTACATAAGCAGATAGCGGACCAGCTAGTATCTGTACACAATTTTAATTGTAAGCGTTCATTGGAGTATTTGTAATAAGTTATTCACGTCCGATATCCGGATAATCGGAATATACTGAGTTTTTGTACTCACATTGGTTAATTGTAATTGCTACGATAAGCGTTTAAATAAGTGACAACGAAGAGTTTTTTTATTTAATAGCCAACCGGCCACCAAGAGTTTAACATGGTCCTTCGAACCGGATTACAAATACTCCAGTCAATGCTGACTATTAAAATATTGTACAGATACTGGATGTTTGCTGGTACGCTACCTGCTTATCTTCCAAGCAGTGGGTGGAGTTAACTAAACATCTTTTGCTTAATTTACAAGTGACATTATCAAAAATTTGAGTCTATAAGGTTGACGGCTCGATGTTTCGTCCACTAAAGGAAGGATCAACATCCGTTTAACCATCTTCAATAAGAACGCTGGTCTGACGAGGTCCGTAATGCCAACTATCAGTTACTCATACGCTAATTGAATGGTTGTTGAATATCTTTAATTTTCGGAATATTGTGCGCCAAAGTCAGCCGTTTTGAATTATAAAATTTGCTCGATTTTGTGTTCAAATTCTTGGATGATAAATAAAATTTAAATTTGTAATGAAAATAATAATAGTGTTATTCAAAGTAAGTATTAAAACTTCTACTAATACGCCGATGTAACGAAATGGAAATATAATAATTGTATGTTATTTGTCGTTACTAATGTTTATGTTGTTTCATATTCTTATTTATTTTTTATAATGTTTCTTTGGCTAATGTAAGTTTTCCTGTAACTGGATAATATTGTCTGTTGGGAATAAATAAATTTATTTCTTGATATAATTTACAGAATATTCTGCAAACGAATTATCTGTAAAACCATTATGTCTTATATTAATATCGAGCTTAAACTGAAAATCATTTTCCATTAAGCCTAATCAACAACCAATTACTTACTTACATCTTTCCAACGCGTGGGTTATCAAAGTAAATTCCGCCCTCGGTATATACATTTTTTCGTTCCGAGACACTTCAACGTGGGTGTAATGGGTTTATTAAGTAGCGCGTGGGTGTATTTTAACCCTCGTCGGCATTTTCCCCGTGACGTGTACGAAAGCCGGAATGACGCAATATTCAAAGCGCGCGCAAACTCTCACCCACACGCGAATCTTTATTATTCATCACGGTTGAAAATTACGGCTAAATTTGGATGCGGCTAAACAACACGAGAATTATACTCAAATTTAAATTTAATTACTTTTGTATAAATATGTTTTTTATGAATTAAACAAGTTGCATAAATTGGTATCAATTAATTGCGTAAAGATTATTTTGAATTAAATTCTCACTTATCGGTGAATCATTTTTATGTAATAATTATGATGTATTTTAATTGAGATACTTGGTTGTTCGTTTCACAAGATTTAAATCTAAGCGAATGTAAAGAATACTTTTATTGTACTGTTTATTGTTTTTAAGTTATATTCTGGGTGTGTAATCTCAGTGAAGTGGTTATCAATGTTTAACAGAATGATATTTTATTCAAAAATTTACATTAATAAGTTTGATTTGTAATGCGAATCGTTATGAGTTTATACTTTGAAATTGTCATTTGTTTCTGAAATCGCAGCCTGAAGTCTATAAACCAACTCGTTAAAATAGTGCGAACGCGCATAATGCTACGTGAAGAATTCGATAAGATAGTCTAATGATAATGATTATTGATGGAAAAATTGGAAAGTTCAAAAGAGGAATTCAATATTTGATATCCCAGTATTATCTGCGTTCGCTTGTAATTATAAAATAAACATAAACACAATATACACAAATGAAGAGTATAACAAAAATTTAAAATAGAACAGATAATAGAAATTATCATAATGCAATAAAACAGATATCAACATACACATTACAGGAAAGTATAGAAATAAATTATTAACAACTTTGAAAAAATTTGGAGCTCCCTTGTCGCGACAGCCCTTGTGACCTGACGCTACTTGTCATTCATGCCATCTTCTTATATTTATATCGGCATGTTTGTACTTTTAGTTAGTTCCTTGAAAATGTCCACTCGTCGAAACTTAAATATATTAGTGAAGCGAACAACCAAGTATCTTAATTAAAATACATCCTAATTATTACGTAAAAATTCTTTGTAATATGACTACCCGCTTAGAATGAATGACTGGAGTAAAACAAAAGTATTCTTTACAAACGTAATGGTTTGTAAACTTAATATAACTGTAAATATCACAATAATGATGATTATGTAAACCTTCTCTGCATTACGAGAAAAGCCAACATACAAAATTCATCTATAAGTAAATAGTATAAACTTGTATTTAAAAATATTTTCGTATAAATATTAATATAAATTCCCTTTATTTCGCGGAAATTCAACTCGAAAGTTATAAATATAATCCACTATTAAAAGACATTATACCCGACTTTCTCTAAAGGAAGCAAACTTTGGGCAAACTTAATTTGAGCATCGGACGATCGAGAGTCGAAAGTTTCGCCCGCAGAGAGGGAACGAAGCGGTGGGGCAGACTCGGACGGAAGTCGTCTCCGAATTACCGGAAATCGCGCCGATAAGAGCACGCCTCGGATAAGATAGCGCGATTCAAATTGTAATGAAAACAGAGGGAAACTAATCGCGTTTTGAATGGACAACGCGCTCCATTCAGGCCACGTGCTTTTATCAAAACAAAATCCGACACGGAATCACACGTACGTAAACACACGTGTCACAATATTTGCGTTATGGGAAATCGAGTGTTTGTTCGCGTCGAGTGATAAATATTGTTGTTTGGGTATTTTATCCCGTTAAGTTTATTTAAAGTTATAAATATTTAATAACTACTATACAATCGAGAACTTTTCTCCTCTAGAATGCATTGATTTTTTTTATCAAAAAAAATATATTGGCATTAAAGTATAGGTTATATTATTCTAAGAGCCGTTTTACGCACAAAAGAATTCTCGCATAAATTCAAAATATAAATATATATAGAAAAATATTATAAGTTTGCGCAAGTGCAATATAGCGATTTTTATAATATATATCTCGCGAGAATTCTCTCGAGAAATATATTGAACATGTTCAAAATAATCCAGAAAATAATTATATAAAAGTCTCCCAATAATGTTAATCATTAGCATACTACACAATGGCGCGTTTGTTTGTATTGAACGATTGTAAAAACAATCTGCTCTGCTTATTTTCACAATAATTCTTTGCTGTGTAAAAATATTTTTGTATACAGGGTGTCCAAAATAGAGTAGGATTGCATGGGTATCTTTCTTATTCTTAAAGTTCGAGATCTGATTAAATGGGCAATGTTGTGCAGTTTTGTATGCTGGTTCAGATTATGTTGAGAAATTTTCAAAATTCTGAGCAGTTTAGAAATTATTAAAAAAAAAAAAAACAACAACTGAAAATCATGTTTTTCTAAAAAATCAAATATCTCAATAATTGTTAAAGATGCGAAAAAAAGTTTCAAATAAATTTTACATGGTTTAATTAGGTAAAAAATAAATAAATAAGGTTGCGATGTTATGCGTTTTTAATTAAATCTTAATATACTTCTGTTGCCCAAATAGGGAGGGGTTAATCTTGTGTTGAGGAGAACAATTCCATCTTTTTGGACATTTTTCAGTCGTCTAAGGGTATACTTGTAAGACAATTATTGCTCGGAATTAACTTATTGTATAGTACTGAATTTATCCTAATTTGGACTCGAGTTGATCCAAAAAGCCCCTTAGGTTAGGTTAAATTACAATGGCAACAGCCCTAAGAATGTTCACTTAGACCCATAGGGCCCATTGTGATACCATAGAAATGTAGATCCTTCCTTCTATACAATCCAATTTGAGCACCTAATGAACCTGATCAGGTCATTCACCCTAATTGATGAGAGATCTACCAGCTCATTTACATAGTGCAAACGGAGGTACTTAATTATTTTCCTCTCAAGATCAGGACATTGTCCTAGATACTGGAGTACTGTTTCTTCCTCCTCCTTATCCAGGCAAAAAAGCCCCTTACAATCTAGCTAAGAGAAATCAAAGATATAAGCAACATTTTGACGCGAAAGATAAATTGATACGTCACGTTACAAAATCAACGCAGTCGGTAGGAATATCTTGAAACAAGCTCATTGTACCTTAATAGATGAATCCTGTCAAAATATGAGAGACACGTTGAATTTGACGCAAAAGCCACTCACAATCAAGCCAAGGAAATTTAAGGAAATAAGTAGCGTTCTGTCATAAGATAAAGATAAAGGGTGGATTTGAAATGTTTGCATATTTGATTGATGTTATATAGTTTATGCAAGCAAAAGAAGTTCAAAACGAAACTAATTATTAATGTCGCAAAAAATCTATTTTTTTCAGAGCTTTGTTTTATTTAAATAGTAATATACTATTCAAGGATTAAATAAAATATTGAAGAACCAGCTATCAAGAGTATGGATAAATGGTGATTGCCATTTCGGTCTTTCGGTCCTCGTTAGACCAGCTTGTTCCATGTGCAATGTCTTGTTATCACTCATTACGTGGAGCTTTTGATAACAGCTTGCGGGTCACGTTGACATGAAGTCAACAACAACAACTCTCAACTCAAACTTTAACTTATACTTGTATTCAAACTTTACACATTTATCGCTATTGTTATAAACATTTAGGTTCGCTAGTAATGTTGATATAAAATTCCATTATATTATTATAAATAAGATAACTTAAGGTGAGGATCTTGTTAAAGCGCTACCGTTTTTGTTTTTTACACGCTACACGTTTTTTACACGCTTCAGCAGATTATTAGCAAAATAAACAAAAAATATGCATGTTATTCTTATTTTATTATTGATTACATCAACTTTTAATTTTTTTCGAAAAAAATAAAATGTTTAAAAAAAATAATTTAATTTAGAAAATTATGTTTATTTATTTTAAAAAATATAAGCTGCATGTGGAAAATCTTCCTCCTTAAATATATCGAAAATATAACGTCGTATTCTCGCCTAAGCAAAAAGCAACTTGGATGTGAAATGTGCTAAGAGGGGTTGGTTCGCTTCTCCGCTTCTCATATTAATTTTTACAATTACCAATTTAACATATTTAACTTGTTCGAAAGTACAACCTAGAAGTAGTATTTATTAGGGGCTAAATCCTGCCCTTAACAATATACTTGCAATTTAATTATATTTAATGTTCAAATAAATAATAGTATTGGTTTTTTAAATGTCTGGCGGGGTAAATGCTCAGGAAGTAGTTGTTTCAATAGATGTTTGTAAAACTTACTTACTTACTTGTTCGAAAGTACAACCTAGAAGTAGTATTTATTAGGGGCTAAATCCTGCCCTTAACAATATACTTGCAATTTAATTATATTTAATGTTCAAATAAATAATAGTATTGGTTTTTTAAATGTCTGGCGGGGTAAATGCTCAGGAAGAAGTTGTTTCAATAGATGTTTGTAAAACTTACAGTGTAAGTAATTTTTTGCAGTTGGAAAAAGGGATTGATCGATTTTTATTAATCATTGCCAGAAATTTTCCTTGTTTAATTTCATTGTAAATTATATTTATTTATCTGGTGTAAAAAAGAAAAATGAATACTCAAAAATAAATGATTATTAAAGTTTTAATAAATGAAACACTTTTTTACTTTGTTTGTATAACTCGCATTGATTTTATTGTTGACTATAGTTTCGACAATAAAATCAATCCGAGTTATACAAACAAAGTAAAAAAGTGTTTCATTTATTAAAATTGAATTACAATGTATAACAAACTAGAAGCCTCAACAATTAACAAGATTATTAAAGTGGTGAAAGCCGTGACAACTAATTTCGTTTACAGTTATAATCATTTCAGACCGCTAGTTACATTTTCATGAAAATTTTTCGCCGTTATCGATTCGGCCGCGTGGAAATTGGGTCGTGTAAGGGAAGAAGGACAATGATCTGTGCGATGGAGAGGAGAGAACCTTGCAGTCCCGTCGCCGTCACAGCATCAGACACGCTCGGAGGGAAAATCGAATCCAATCGGGAAGGCCCCTGTGTATGTGAGGGTGTTTTTTTGTAAATAAAACACAGCAGCACACCACCTCAACAGGACCCTTTATGGCGATCTGAGAGAAGGTTGTACATAAAAAATGCATTGGAAAGGATTAAAGTTGAAAACAGCCCACGTAAAACGGTTTAAGTAGTTGCTCAAGATTTCAGCTGTTGCATTTGTGAGATTATGGAAGGAACACAGTGATCAGTATTCAAACTTCCAAACTTTCTAATCGTATAATTATATATATATATATAACACATATATAGCCTTCGTATAGTGTTTGTTATTATTATGACTTTTTAAATACATTTTTAATGTTAAATGGATCAAATGCAAATTATTCTAAAAATGAAACTTGTGATTCATATGGAAGAATGATTTTCAAAAACAATCGGATTATAGTTGTTTCAGTTGGAATAAATATAAACTTGTATTTCTATTAAATGTGAGCGTGTACTGGGTGAGCTTATAGCGAGTTTTGTCATTTGTCCGAATTTTAATAGGCTATGCATATCTAATGAACATTTCTATCTCTGTAATATTGTTATTATTTAATGAACATCATTAACAATTACGAAATTAGCAAAGGTGTCAAATTAAATATTTTCATGAAACGTTGAGTTATTAAAATAAGAAGTAATAAGAAAGATTGTGTAAGAATTATGATGCTAAACAGAACATTAAAGTTGAAAACACATTATATAATATTATTTGTTATCATCATGTATAATTATTGTTATATTTAAACATGAATTATATAAAATAAGTAAGTAGTTACATTCATTAGCCATTAGTGTATTGTGATCTCTGCTTATAAGAAAGAAAATCAGGATCCTTGCTGATTAAATAGATTCTGTCTTATTTTATAAAATTCGTTCTTAAATATAAGAAATATTAGACTTACATTAATGGTAGTATTTGTAACACAAAACCAATGTATAGTTAAGTGATAATAGGTTTTCAACTGTGAAACATATTTTATTAGAAAGTAATTGACATTCCCAACGTTAACTCTGAATTACGATAATTCCTGCTTAATAACATGTGTTTATAATGGAATTTTGATAATAATACACAGTTTAATTATATTTAATGGTCAATCAAACAATATTATTGATTTTCAAAGTTTCGCTATAACAAGTTTGCAGAAGATAAGTAATGTAATTTTAAATACTAATGGAAAGTTCAGCATTATTCACCTTGACACGCAGAATATCATTCGATAAAATACAATTGAAGAAAGATAAATAAATTGAAGAAAATTATAGAAGTTAAATGCGTCTAAATCACTGTAAACAGTAACGTTACATATTCAGTCCTTTTTTGTTATTTATATACATTCAACATTTATATCTCCTCCAAAACTAAAAAATAAAACGCGCACTAAACAAATAAATATTCCACCACAACACATAAAACGCCCATTTCTAAAAATGTATTACCACCCAGCAGCGACAACCTGTTGACGCAGGATTTATACATTTTTGACGTCCGTCTATGCATTCATCATCCACAGGTATTTGACGCATATTGCATACACAACAATCCGACCGTGAGAGGTGGAGAATTTATGGGACCATATTCCTCGAATAATCGGAACTCCGGGAACTCAAAATTGATTGACCCAATTCGACGCATAATTGAAATTAACGAGACCGGACACGCAATTAATATCGATTTTATTTTATTTTTATTCGATGTGTAAAGGTAAGTGAGTCGAGCACATGCCATTAGTGAATTATTAATTAGAAATGATAACTTTTCGAAGCGAATTTCAGGTCAAGATTATCGTGAATATTGTTTGTCATTGTATAAAATGTGGAAACTTGAATGTACGCTTTAGTTGAGGATTTAGTTTGAATATAATATACAATTAATTTATTGTTAAGAATATAGAAAATATTATCAAAGAAGGCAGAAAAACCTATGGTCGATAGCCGATGACAGACTACTAACACAATTGTACATATTGTTATTTCTCACTAAAGGAATTGATTGATTGAAAAAATATATATAAAGAAAATTTTATGGATCTCAAAATTTTTCCATTAAATGTGAAGTTTAAGCAATCCATGAAATTTTCTCGACCACTTTATGCTTACGATTTTCTTTATTTGCTTGTAATAATTCCATAAAAAACTGCTTGTTTAAAAAAAAATCGTATTCATAAAGACAACCCAACTTCTTTACATTTAAAATTTTTGCCTTGTCTGTAATATTTCCCATTCCATCCCTAGTACACCCCCAACAAATTTGCTGGACTTGTGATAGACACGCGGCGAGATGAATAAACGAAACACGTGTTGCATGTGCCGCAATAAATATTTTTTATATTTAGCTACTTGACAGTACACAAGTAACTTCATCTTTTTATATTTAATAATATTTTTTTACGATAAGTTGTGTTATTTTACGCAGACGTAGAGCGAACGATGTATCCTATTTTTTTGGATAGCGATTATATCCAAATGACTATTATATTAACGATGTTAATAAATAATCTTAAGTATTTTTCTCAGAATAAAAATATATTTAAAGACATACATATTGTAAATTTTTATTATCTTATTATTCGAATAATGATGTTTGTATATATATTAACAGATGCATGGTGGATGCGCCGGGCACAAAAACTGTGGGCTGGAAACCGTGGGGTAACTTGACATCGGTTTAAATTTGTAATTTACGATTGATCCATTGGGCTATCTAAATAGCAGCCAAGTCCCAGTCTACATCTAGCTAACAATATAATTTTGCCATTTTGAGCATTAGAACCAGAAAGGTATGATTTTTAAAATATTTTCACTCTATATTTTCAGAACGATTCTAAATATCAAATAATTTCTATGGGGTCATTACACTTTTTTAACACCTTTGAGGGGTGATATCAGAATTTTAGATGGGATATTGAATCAAAATCAATCAAAAGTGTAATAACCCCATAAAATTGTTTGATATTTAGAATCGTTCTGAAAATATAGAGTGAAACATTTTAAAAATTATATAAAAAAATTCTTTTGATGCTCAGAATGGCAAAATTATATAGCTAGCTAGCCACTTTTGTTTCAACAAAAAATAACTTAATTTTTCAATTCTCACTCACACTTATATATAAACTGTGTATTATTATCCTCAGCTATCAGTTGGATAGTATGGCGGTTAATAATTAAATTAAAGAAACGGTAAAATGGTTAACTAAAATTGATAATTATTTAATGTTGAGCAACCATGAAACCTCTTGATGAGAATATAATGCACTAATGGAAATATCTCAAACGATCAACTACGAAAAACCTGCATTTCATCCGAAAGGTTTACTTTACAATTTGCTGTATTGATTATTACTCTATAATAACTTTTTTAAAATTTTGTAAAAAAAGTTTTGCTGTAATTAGATTTCATCTCATAGTTTATCGTTCCTGGTATTACTCCAAACTGTCTTTAGACTTTGGTATATTTTCAGCTTTCTTTATATAAAAGTAACATCAACTCTTAAAAAAGAAAGCAATTTCTAGTTCATTGTTTTAAATTTAAAAAAAAGTTATTGCAAATTTCCATTGGTAACTTACTGTTATTTGTTCTGAAAAGTTTACAATACGTTAGAAAGTTATATGTGAGGGTTGACCCCCTCTTCTAATATACTCCCCCCTTTCTGCAATCGAATGAATATTTCACAGGGTATTATTGAATACATAATTCAGACAACAATTGGGGTTTATTTTATAAATTTATATAAAGAAAATATTTGTGTGTATAATGATTACGACAAAGTGATTTACAGTGAGGAATGCAACTAAATAAACTTAAATAGATGCTGCTATCTTGCAAAATATACTAGCTAATACGCGAAGATCACAAGAATATACTTGGTGACTTTTTATGCGATTTTGTAAAAGCAATAACTACTAGATTAGTGGCTTGAACCATTACGGAACTTGGCCAAATTCTACAAGAGTATGCTTTCAATATAAAACAAGTTAATAGGAACAACTATAAGGAATGTGTTATTAAATGTTGTTTAAATATTGTAGCCAAACTTTTACAATAGAAATTCTTCCATGAGTAGAATATTAAATTTAATTCATTTAAGGAAGCATCTGATCAGAGACGCCAGAGTGATTTTGCTTTAACTATAGAAGAATCTCTTAAAATTCAAAAGTATTGAAATGAAGTCTCTCCTGAAGGATTACAGAAAAAAAAAAACTATTTTTAATAATAGCAAAAGAACTGGCCCTGGAGACTATTATTAAAAATAGTTTCAGACTTCATTTCAATACTTTTGAATTTTAAGATATTCTATAGTTAAAGCAAAAGCACTGTGGCAACAAACGCCAGAATCAAATATTTCCGCAAAAAAGAGATAACTGCGGAAATACAACAGGATGGATGGAATATAATCCGATATTTAATAAGGTGCCCCAAAGATGTACACGAGTACGGCGTCGTTTGTTGATTTATATTTAATGATAGAGCGTACAAATCTATCATAGAGCAATCAGGGCTAAAATAGGCCCAAATTTTGGTCATGCCCACCTGGAGATCCATCATAGTAGTTAGCCACAGTCCCTCTTATATCGTATGAAATTGCGTATAAATAACAGTTATTATTTTATTGAGTAGAGCGCGTTACACTCAAAAAGCATGTGCTCCATTATTTCATCGCCTGCTTCACACCCTCGGCATGTCTCTGATTGTGACAGACTCGAGCTTACGCAATGACGTGTTTGCAAACCTTTGATGTGGACCTTACTCTTATTCTAATGGATCACCTATAATCCGCGAACCAATGGTTGATCCCTGATTTAGATAGTTTTGGACGTAACGCATAAAATTTTGGGTTTTATGAAACTTTTTGCATGAACACGTTTATTTGTTTCCTTAAAATTTCTTCAATATCGTATACAAGACAATTAGAACAAATATTGTACAGGATGGTGGATTTTGGTGGTGCCATATATGGAAAACTTTCTTGTTTTCAGCGATATCGAAAAATAGCTTTCAGGACCCTATGCCAATTTTTATAATAAAAACAATGGCGAAGAAAAAAAGTATTTATCTTTAACCGTTTCTGATTTATACTGTTCACCTTTTTTCTTCATTTGTTTCCATAGAAATCTATGATAGTTTCATAAAATTGTTTATAACTTTACAAAAATGCAAAAGAACCTAAACAAACTATATATATTTGGAATTTACGAACAAAAACTGTAACCAATAATGTCATTTTCGACTATAGTCACAATTTAAAAAATCTAGGTTTGAGGTTATAACGCAAAAACTAAAAATGATAAATAAAATAATTGAGAAAATGTTTATTATATTTTACTATTTTTAACAATAACTAAGTTACAGTCACCCTCGAAAAATGACTCGTCGTCAACTTCCAGTTATAACCCGGAAACGGTTAAATTTGAATCATTTTTTTTTTCTTCGCCCTTGTTTTTATCATTAAAAATTGACCTAGATTCGCGGAAACGGTTTACAATATCTCCTAATATAAAAAAGTTTTCCATAAGTGGACCATCAAAATGCAGCACCCTACACAATTAAACGAAAATACTATATTCTATTGATAAATTTAATATTCTACATTGATTTTGGAACCATTTCACAGACTGGCACGGCCCGAAGAAAGAAATCTCAAGGACAGAAACTAATTGCTCGTCGTTTCTAATAGACTTATTCCCGGAACCTACGGCTAACTATCCGAATTACAGATATTTCCCGACCCAATCAAAAGTGCCGAACTACAATCGAATACTAACATCTACATAGGTTTTCCCTTTATACTGATGGAGTTACTGTCTATTACATTATCTTTAGTATCGGTCTCTGGGTCTTCGATTATTGATTTAAATACAAATTAGAGTGTCTGCTTGGTGGTAGGTCCGATTCTGGTTTTTGTTTGATTGTATTCACGGCCTTATGTGTTGTTTATCTGCTATTTTATTACCTTTATTATTTTACGTCATTTTAACCAGTGAATTTTCAGGTTGCTTCTAAGGCAATCCTATTAAGTGCTGGCCGATTGTAACATGACCAACACGTGATGAACCAAGCTTGGACATATGGTAAAGAAACCGCTTTGACAAATTAGTGATTTTGTTCTTGTGTCATATACTTTTGGTTGTATGGAAATGTCTGACATTTTGCCAAATAATCGTCATTTGCGAGAAATGTTGCATTTCTTCTTTCATTTGAAGCGCATCAAGAACTTCAAAAAATTTACGCAGATGCTGCTCTAAGTTTGGGTGGCTGCATTGGAGGCATTGCTCGATTAAGATCCGTACCAAACATAAAAAGAGTTTGCTTCAGCATTAAGAATTACCCGCCAAGCCATTTCCAAGCGATTGCATGCGTTGGGAATGATTCAAAAAGTTAGGTTTCTTATGATTTGAAGCCAGGAGACGTTGAGCGTTGTTTTTCGTCTGTGAACAACTACTCCAGCGGTAAAAAGGAAGGGTTTTCTTCATCGCATCGTTACGGATGATGAAAAATGGATTTATTAAAGCAAGCCAAAGAGAACTAAATCATTGAGACTGCTCGGCCATGCTGATGATGTAGCTCTGCTGAATATTCACACCGCGAAGGTTTTGCTGCATATAAATGTGGATATCAGTTGCATTGTTACCTGGTTGTACATTATGATTCGCCAGATTTATCTTGCTATTAAAAATGAATCTACGTAAGAGTGGAATCCTGTAACTATGTTAATTTTACCATAGAGTTGTAGCATTTAATACTGTATAGTTTTATTTTGTTAACATTCAGTCGGTAAATTACATAAGTGATTGACTGTTTCAAATAATTGTTTTGATACAAGATTCCAATGATTGGAAATATTAAATTTATTATTTTGGTCCACCTGCGGTGCCCAAGGTTCAAAATATCCTTTGGTATGTTCCAGTATTCGCCATCTCAGTGTGGTACTTCTCATAGCTGTGACTTATATAATCTTAATGCTGACAAAAAGCCCATATTTAATGAGGGATTAATGATGGTTTAAAATTTTTCTAAAACTTTAAATATGGAATACTACTGTGTACATTTACACCCTATTTTAGCATTTACTTCTCCTCAGTAAGAATGCAACTCAGTCTTGCGAAAAGTAATATAAAGTTTACGTTGTTACGAACTTCTGCACTAAGTTAAACTAATTGCAAGTTTGTGTCGTCTCCCATAAAGTTTACATTGCTGCTAGTGGGTTAGATTGCAGTGACAGCCACAGGCTCACTTAGGCCATTTAAAACCCCAACCTCTGTCTGTAGTGCACTAAAAGCGACTGGGAAACGGAGGAATCGTTTCAGGCCAAGTTTATTGGAGAAGATTCCTCTTCCAACTCTGTTACCTGTCTTTGAGCCATCCGTGAAGACCCAGACTGAGTTTTTATTTGTCACCCTACCCTGAGTCTTTGGTAGGAATGTGTTTACAAAAGACATTTCCGAAGTATTTAGGTACACATCTGTTCGTCTTAGTGGGACTGTTGCCTAGCATCTGTAGAATCGTCGTATGACGCTTGCTAGTGTACAGCAGTTATATCGAGTTTATTCCTACTGTCGTGCTGATTGCTGTCTGTCTACAGGACAGGTATATGGGAGCCAGGTTTAGCAGTATTTTCAATGTCTTCGACGGATTGTTTTCAGGGATCCCATGATTAGCAAACCCGCCGTCCTTTATTTACTGAGGATATAAAGGACGGCGGGTTTGCTAATCATGGGATCCCTGAAAACAATTCCTTCGAAGACATTGAAAATACTGCTAAACCTGGCTCCCATATACCTGTCTATAGCCTCGTGGGAATCTCCATACAACCCTAGGCCTTCTTACAAGAGTAGACCGCAATCATTGCTAATTCTTGGATATTGGTCTTCCAGTTCAGTTTTCTGTCAACTATGATGCCCAAGAACTTTGCCCGTTCTTTTAACTCCAAGTTTATCCCTCCCAGAGTGGGTGTTTCGAAGTTAAGTATTTTGTGCATTTTCATGAAGCTCAAGCGTTTTCATAAGCACTGATGACGATGCTCACCCCTTTTCGGTTGCTCCCCAGAGGGAGCAAAGGATCTACTAGCTCCTTTGAATCAAGATCGTGAGCCATGTAGGAGACCATCCTTCAGTTATTACTGAAAGTCTAAAAAATTCTGCACTAGTTCGTATAATGACTTAATTCATTACAGATTCGTAAGTGTAAATAATGATTCTAAAAATTTAGCGAATGAGATATTGATCTTGAGAATTCTTCTTAACTGGATAATGTGATCGAGTGGATAACGTGGGCCGCGATAAACGAGGGTTCCAGGTGTTTCCAGAACCCGGGTGGCGAGATTATTGGGTGGTAGAAACAAAAGTTGCGAAAATGTTTGGGAGTATGGATGGGATGTTATGTCACACTCAACATACTCACGAGACCTTGCACCATCTGACTTCCATTTATGTTGTTCTTTTTAAAACTCTTTATATGGAAATATAAATGTAAAACAATATTTTCAGTTATTTGCCGATAAAGACTGATCTTTCTATTCACGAGGAAACAAGCTGAAAGACTGAACGATACAAAAGTCTATCGAAAAAGATTTGTTGTCGATTGATTTTAGTTGTTTTTATAAATTATCCTCAAGTAGATTTAAAAAAATGCCTTATGAATTTTCAATCCAATAGTTGTTGTAATGTAATTCGTTGTTATTTGGCTAGAATTAAGGCCTAGGGACTCGCGATGGGGCATCCAATTTGAAAGTAGGATTCTAATCCACTAGAAATAGTAATATTGATTTCATGCTTTTTGTTGTGTGTATATTTAAAAGTGTGTTAAGAATGTTCCATTAGAAAGTTATACCTTTAATATTTTGGTACTCATTTTTATTGAGTTCATAATATGTAACGTTGTTTGGAAAAAAACGTAGTTAATATTGCAAAAAAATATGTATGAGTAAACTCAGTAACAAACTTTATAATATTAAATGTAAACACATGAATCAGGATTATTAATATTCAAAACAAAAGCACGCGCGGGAATACCATAATCCATCCCCTTGCGTCGACGTGTCACGAAAGCGCCCTTTCCATCAAGTTTTTTATCCCATTTTGTTCAACGGCAAGAATTATTGCGACTGCAAAACGGCTAACGCGAAACTGCGTTGCAACCGGACCCATACATACTCTCTGACCTTGCTTGCACCTTATTACGCAACAAAACCGACCCGAAATGCAAAACAAACAGTAAAAAAATAAAATAATAAAGACCACGCTGCATTTCTCTCACCTGCGAGAATCTGATGCGTCGCCACTAGCATCCCGATCAGCGTCGAATCCAAACAAACAAAAAAACAATCGACAGTCACGCAGAAACAAAACACTGATATTCCAAAACAAGCGCACTCTGGATGTGTATCCCCGAGCACGGAACACGCGCGCGTTATTTTGATCGGTTTCGACGTGAATCACTTGCCGACGTTTGTTGTTATTGTGTGCGGACGTAGGACGGTCTCCGGTGGTGGAACATAACCTTTTCTCGAGAAGTCAACAAGGCGCGGAAAGTCTAGAATAGTCTTCGGGCGGCTGGCGAAGCGCGGGGTGAGGTGAGGTCGGGAAAACCGGCGGTGGGTGAAAACGGCGCGCGCCAATTTCCGCCGAATGCGCACGCCCGCCAACCCCGACGGAATCGCAACGGCCGCCCCCACCCCCGCGACTGCGGCGTTATTCACTTGTTATTTACTGCGTTGAGTTGTCGTTACTGCGAATATGGAGGGAAAATAATGGAAAATGGAGAGGACATAACCTATTTCAACTGCACGTTTGCGAGAGGGTGACTTTTACACTAAACGCAAACACTATAAATACTTCATTAAAATTATTAATAGAATCTTCTATTTTGAGGAGAATCCATTAGACGTAAGAGGTAACTTTATTGCCTGCATATAATTTAATCGATCACCGCAAACTTAATAACTATAATAAATCTTCGCTTATCTTGCGCACAACATAAGGTATTCAACCCCTGGTTACATTTGAATTACTATTACTATAGTGATTAACAGAAAAGCTATTAATCGAAATTGTTATAATACACGAATATATCGCAATATCTTTCCGCTGACAAGTTTATGAATCAAATTAAATCGACCAATATAATTTATCGAGTAACTTGATAAATTACAAATTTGTGCTTTATATATATATACAGAGAGTTTTATGTAACACCGAACATACTAGAATGTACTCAATGTAAATTTTCCTATGTTCGATTTGTTCAGGAACGCATCAAAGCATTGAGTGCGATGTGATTGGCTACTATTTCTAAAAATAATATAGTCAACCCAAACTACACCCTTCCACGTCAAAAATGACTTACACTTGTCAGTTATCGCAAGCAAGTGATATTTACTGTTCTGGCGCTTAAAGCAGAAGTAGACGATGAGTTGGACATCTTTTAATGTATACAAAGGAGGATAAGATTTTTATGGTATGCATTGCGGTTAAGTATAATATTCATAATTATACATGTTGACATAATAGTTCACATTAGAAATCGTAGCCAATCACATCGCACCCAATGCTTTGATGCGTTCCTGAACAAATCGAACATAGGAAAATTTACATTGAGTACATTCTAGTATGTTCGGTGTTACATAAAACTCTCTGTATATTAGGTGTAGTAAGAAATTATTATTTTTCTAATAGATGGCTTCCGCTATTAGTTGTATAAGTCCGATCGGCTTCTTCTAGATGGCGTTACAAAGATGAGATTTCCTACTAAAAAAAACGTACGTTTCTGACAATTTGTGATAATTCGATGTTAGTGAGCATGAGATTGAGTGCGGGAGGAAGAAGGTCGTGGAAAAGTCGAAGGCCATCACTAAGAGGAACGGGTTTTGTATTGAACGCACGTAGAAGATGGATACAAGCAAAGAGACAATATGCTATATTTTATAGTTTTTCTTCAACAAAGGCGAATACGCAAGCCTAGCGGCTGAAAATGTGAATAGCGTTTATGGTACTGATACTGTAACAGTCAATAGAGTACTATTTTGCTTTCGTTGATTTCGTTCCGATTATTTCGATGTCAAGAATCCACCACGCACTGGAAAGCCAATTGTCGTAAATGTAGACAAAATCATAGACAATGTCGAGTCCGGTCGAATCGCTGTGAGCCGGCGAAAATGGTTGCCAAGGCAGGATTGACTGCTAGGAAGGTTTTGCTGCGTTTGGTGTGATTGACAGGGAATTATCTTCTATAAGCTACGGCAAAACTCTTACGGACGAGGCGGGGGTTAGCCTGGGCACATTCTTCTGATGTCGAAGTTTAGTTTTGGGAAGGTGAATATCGCGCGTTCGCCATTGAGGCATTTTTTCGTAATAACGATTTAGTGATTCTATCACAGCGGCATTTTCGTTTACATTTTATAATTCCTACTCGCGTACGGATTCCATTCTGTTATAGGTTCGGAACGCAGCATTCGTAACAACAAAGAGAAGAAACCCCCAGAACAGTAAGAACCCATTGGAAGAAACATTGAGGCAGTACGCGCTGCGTTATCCATCAAGATTTTAATTTTCGTCTTGATTAACCGCTATTCGTCACGCTCTTTGAATGCCGGACAGACGCGTTCGCCGAATTCTCCATTAAGACCAAAGTTTAAGTTTTGATGGAGCTCGTATCGCCTTGATGTTTGCGGGGGTCCTTACTGTTCTAAGAAACACTCCTCTTTTCCTTGTAGTTCCGAAGGCTATGTTCCGAATGGTGTTCCTTGATGGAAATCCATCCGCAAGGAGGATTAATAAATATCCGTATAGAATCGCTTATTCCAAGAGTTTCTAGAGGAAGATATTCCAAGAGAGCAGTTAACACAAACCATGTTGTGAATGATTTATATTTAAAAGGTTGTAAAAATAAATAGAGCGTCCATTAATGGGTACCAAATAATGCTAAAGAGGTCCATCAAAGGCCTCTTCATAGTGAAAAGATAACCGTGTAAGCCGTATATAAATCAGGAATGATCGTGAATTTTTTTTTTTTTTGAGGAAAACGGCCGCACTGTAACAGTAAATTCTCTCCGAATTACGACAGCCCCCCCCCTAGGTTTTTTTTCTAGCACGATGGGGCAACTACCCACACGGCACGTGTATCTATGTAGCTGCTGAGAATATCGTTTACCAGGTGGTTAATCTCACACCAGATCTGTCAATGTGACAGGAAAAAGTGTACCTTGAAAAGAACGTAAAGCCTCTAAATTTGGCTCAACTACTAATATTCAGCGAGAAATTCTTGTGATTCCTCGAATAATTTTGGAAGGAGTGATGACTAACTTTATCACCCGACTTCAGAGTCATTTACCTCGCATTATTTTCGCTACTTGAGGTTTTTATCTAATTTATCTTAAAACTTCCAATCTTCCTGTTTACATTTTTTTAATAAAATATCTTTGATATTTATTGATTTATTCTATTTTAAAAACCGTCAGGAAATGCTGTTCGACCCTGTATTATGGATATAGAAGACATAGTCCACCAAACTTTAGAGCGTAGAGATGTCTTTGGAGCAGTTCGCGAGGATTCACAATTGACAAATAATAAAAATATTGCTTGGTTCCTGTACCATAGTTGAGAGAGTCGAAATCGGAAGTTTCAGTTCATTTTGCCCAGCCTTTTTCAGTCTACGATGGAAATTGCAGCACAAATATTGTTCTTCAACTAGCACAGGGTCTTAAGACAATTGGTGTACCCCAAATTAAGTTACGTTATTAAGTTCAATAAGTTAATTGAAACACCTGTAAAAAGTTCGGCATAGCTAATGGCTGTCACTCGGTTAATCTCATCAACTATATAATATAACTAGACATAGTCCATAGACATAGTTGTGTCAAGATGGCATTCAAATGCTGGGCTTAAGAATAAGCTGTTCCAAGCGATGGCACCTGGAAGTTTAGATCTCTTTCAACTATTTATTTACATCGATTTCAATTAAAATTGCATATTTATGCGGATTATGATTGCAGTAATACTTATTATGAAAAGTCGAATCGACAAGATAATTGGAAATTGAAAAAGAAAAAAACAAGAAAATAACGTCGATCATTGTATTCGAGCTTGGTTGATAAAATGATAATCTACAAATAATTTAAAAAATATTTGACTGTTTGGTGTTGTAGGCGTTCACTTTGTGGTACATCTTAAATACACTTGTAAATAAAACACTTTTTAAAAATATTTGTGAGAGTGGCACGCTAGTGAAGAACATTTATGGTCGTCGTTGTCATACAATGCACACTGACGAGAATAATCATATTCTCGATAGAAATGTGACTCAGTCTTTATACTTTATGAATAAAAACTTTGCATGAATGGCATAAAAGTCAAATCAATTAAGCAATTGAAGTAACATGACCATCCGCTTCCTTATCGTTTAGACTTTAGATTAACTTGAAATGGGCAACGATTTTGCTCGAAAAATCATCAATCGAGACGCATTTTCTAGCTGTATTAATAAGCAAAACTACACAATCTGGTATTCCTGAGCTAATGTATCCTGAGAGAGGGAGTCACTCATTTTTCTTTGAAAATTCTGCTATTTTAGTCAACAGTGTGCGCTATAATAATGTAAAATTATTTTGTATTATTCTGTAATTGGGCTACTGGGTAATAAATGTATTTATTTATTATTATTATAAAGGCATACTAAATGATTTTTGTGGCTGAAAATCTAAGACAAGGACATTTTTTTACTTCAGCAGATTAGCACGTTACGCCAAACAGCATTTTGTGGGCCAAGTTCGGTAATTGTGTCTCGTCTCGACCTTGCAAATTGATCTCCTGCTATTTAATTTGATGCTGTTAAACTTTTTTGTGGAGTGTCGTGAAGGATGAATGTTATGTAAACAATCCATTAACGATTCAGAGAACTAAAGCTAATATCGAACAAGCTATTCGTGAGATAGAGCTAGAAACAATAACCAAGGACTTCGCAGCTTCGCAGTCAACAAAATTTTGGTTGACTGTGAAGCAGATGAGACAGCCACATAAAAGAAATCGTTTCCATAAATAATGTGAATACGTGCTCTTTCAAATAATCCAATAAAAAACAACAATATAAAAAAAATATGGCAGAAAGACCGATGACAGATAGCCATTTTTTGAGGCTATTATTATTATTATTGGTGAAATTGGTAGGTTAATTGTTAATAAGGGAATTTAGTTAACTAATTGTAAATGATTGTATTGTTGAGATGTAACCTCACTTCAAACCGGAATACGACATTTCATATACAACAACACATAAATGTCGCTCATAATCTTCGCTTTTAAAGATTGATACAAATTCGTTCAACAATTATCGAGTTATAACGGTTTAAAAATTTCATCTTAGTGATATTTTAAATGTTTGATTATTTTGCCCCTTGAATAACCAATTCAAATATATATATATATATATATATATATATATATATATAATCGATGTCCCCTTTTACCAATTTGGTGTCGGGGTTAATTCAAATATTTATTTTAAGGACCGAAATGGCCATTACCAGTTTTCGAAACACGAGATGATGGAGGTTGAACAAAATTAAAAAAAGTTTTTGTTAGTTGTTTTTCAAACAAAGTTAAAA
This sequence comes from Philonthus spinipes, assembly GCA_963082785.1. Taxonomy (NCBI): domain Eukaryota; kingdom Metazoa; phylum Arthropoda; class Insecta; order Coleoptera; family Staphylinidae; genus Philonthus; species Philonthus spinipes. The sequence goes on from OY720304.1 coordinate 13,512,179, forward strand.
GTTGTTTTCATTATTTAAAAACTATTTTGAAGACATTATTAACATTGGAAAATATATGATTAGCAACAATTTAAAGAAATTACTTTAAATGTCTTTACACTCGATTTTCAACAATAATATGCTCCAAAGCCATAACAATAAATATGACAGCGTTTTGTGTTGCACTTACCTGGTAGATATCCGTGATCGCCGGGGGGCGGCAGGTGGTGGTGTCCCTGGGAGCCCCCGCACGGGGGGCTGAAGGCGCTCGTGCACCCGTGCCGCCGGGGGATCGGCGACAGCTCACCGCCGTGGGCCGGCGGGGGCGGTAGGTGATGGTGGTGGTGGTGCGGATGCTGATGGGGGTGCGGATGGGGGTGAGCGAGCGGGACGCCATGCTGACCGGCGCCGTTTCCACCCGCGGGGCCACCTCCCCCTCCTCCTCCGCCGACACCGCCGGCCGGCGGCTGCATGTTCGAGAGGGCGTCAAGCGGGGTGTAAGATTTTGTCGGCGTTGAATCACCATTTGTCTGGAAACAAAAAAAAATATACAAGTTATTGTCTCTTTAATCCACCGACGAGAAAATATTGAAATATAAATATTATCTATTGCTTAGAGATGGGAATAAATTTTATATTTTAATAATTAATTAATGTACACCTAATTTCCCATAATGACAGCACTTATTACCTAAAAAAACTGTAATTTAACAATTTTAAAACTTATTATATAAACCAGCATAAATTCATCGTTTGTACAATGCCCTTGAGAATAAGCTAAGGTCGAATCCGATTGGAAGCAATTTTATTTTAAACAAACTACGTATCTTAAAATATTTCTTAATTATGTGATTAACATAATATTGAATCCAGTTATACAAAGAAAATTAAAATTTTTCTATTTGGTTAATAAAATAAATTTACAATAATACTATTTGTAAAATAATAAGTGTATTTTTCAACTACTGAAATTAAGTGTTTTCATTTCATTTTAATTTTCAATCGAATAAGGATGTTAACGAAGTAGGAGTCTTTACAATTAATAAGATGTTTAATATAAATTTAGGAGTTTATTGTGATTTCAATTAGTTGGTTAATTGAATTGAATGATATTTTGGAACAAGTCATACAAAATATTAATATTGGAAAAGCAAGTGGCAAAGATAAAATGGCTCGGATGAAATGGAAAAGGATGGATGAGGAATATCTTAATAGCATTGAACAAAAAAAAGATAGCAACAGAATGGGAAAATAATTTAATACCAGAGTTGTTAAAATGGCTGGGATGAAATGGAAATGAATGGATGAGGAATATCTTTAGATAGCATTGGACGAACAAAAGATACCAAGAGAATGGAAAAATAACTTAATAAATTCATTAAGTAAGAAAGTTGAATAAACAAAATGCGAAAAGTATAGAGCATTATGTCTAGCATAAGCCAGACTAAGACACTACCTGGATCGAATGTTGGGGCAAGTACAGGTAGCTTTTAGAAACTAAAAATAAAATAAACGGGAAGACAAACAAGCGACAACATGTTTATTTTAAGAAATTTAATAGAGCGAAAGATAGAGGAAGGAGAAGATTTTTTTAACATTTATTGATCTAAACGCTGCCTTTGTCACAGAGGAGAGAAGAGAGATATTGAAAACTCTAGACAAGTTAGAAGTACTGTATTTTTTTCGTAGGATATTAATAAAAGCTCAAGTGCACACTTGTAGTTTATTCTACTGATGACTGTCGACTCTGTTACAAACTAATTTCTTACTTACTACCTATCCTACCCTTAATCTAAGAACCCCAGTTGGGGGATTTGTTGCCCCGGCGGTGGTCCAATGTCCGCCTGGTAAGGGCGTGCGCTTTAACAAGTACCAAAGAGTGAATGCTACCAGGAGCATTTTTTGTGCTCTTATTATCTAGTATCAGTGAGAGCCCAAATACAAATTGAAGGATGAACCTCAAAGGAATTAATCATGAAAGAAGGTATAAAGCAGGGAGATGGTCTGAAGCCATTAGATTTTTTGATTATTATGGATACCATTGCCAAACGAATAAAATCACAAGAAGAACAACTGAACACAATAATTGGATATGGACATCTACAACCCGTAAAAATCAGTAATCTGCTACACGCAAACGATACGGTTCTCGTAGAAAGCAGCAAACATAAAACGCAAAAACTAGTCAAAATACGGAAACAATAAATAGAAAATAGAAAAATGGACGTAAACATTAATAACACTAAAGTAATGATCATTAATATAAAATTACCAAATAAAGTAATAAGGCTATGACAAATATCTAACAATAAATGCCGACCTATAAAAATAGCCCTAAATTCGGCGATTGAAGCGACCTTTACGATTGCCGAATTTAGAGCTATTTTTATAGGTCGCCATTTATTGTTAGATATTTGTCACTTGAACTTCATAGTTCAAACATCTTCAACACTAAAGAAAACTACAAAACGATTACACTAAAAAATGACAGAACTCCGTTGCAGGTACAGCAGGAAACGAAGATTAGAGATATATTTGAAGAATTGAATGTGGAGACAAAAATATTAAGCTCAAATATGTAACTCTTAACAGGTTACCAAATTGCAAACTAATAGTCTAAAATTACATTGTTACTACCAAAACATTCACAGCGTTAGAAATAAGACTGATGATTTTAATTGTTTTATAGTAGATGAAGAATTTAAAATAATTGCCTTAACAGAAAAATTGCGTAATGAACTTGTAGAGAGCAATGAAATATTCTCCAGCTCTATTTATTGCATATATCGTAAAGATCGTAACCGTTTTAGAAAAGGGGGAATTTTACTTGCAATCCACAAAAATATCACGTTAATTTCGATTAATAGTTGCCCACGGATTTGCCCGGCGCATCCACCATGTCGGAGGTGCCAGGTATTGTTAATTGTTAAATTGTTTCCTGGAGTTATAACTTGCTAAATATTCGTTTAATTAGAGCATTTTTTTTGACATTTTAGTATTTTATATTTGGATGTAATTTAATTTATTACTTTATTCTTAAAATAGTTAAATTTTTAACACCAGCCACGGATTCCACTCCAATATGAGAAATTTTCAAGGTTCTGCAGAACACTGTTTGTCACTTTTTATTTTCATTTCTTCCATGTTAATTTGTTAATAACATCCTAATGAAGTAATTTAGAGAGTATAAAAATAGTATGTCTTGAATTTATTTTTTTTTTAATGAATTTTTAACTCCATCCACGAATTCCACTCTAATATAAGATATTTGCAAAGTTCTGCAGAACACTGTTTTAACAATTAACAATACCCGGCGCCTCCGTCTTAGCGGATGCGTCAGGTAAATCCGTGGGTAACTTCTCATCGGTCAAATATTTGCATTGTTTGTTATTTCTGCATGTAAAATAGTATTGGGGAAACTTTGCTTTTAATAATTCTTGTTTATGTTCCTCAAACACCAATCGCAGATTGTTTAGAATCTTTTTTTTTAATAAATATGTATATTGTGTAACAATTACAATAATCCATTATGTAACACAGTTCAAAATTTTATGTCATTCCTTAATCTAAAACAATTTAATTTATAATAAATGAAAGGCGCCATCTTTGGCCTAATTTCATGTGGCATCGTCAACGATTCGAGTCTACAAGACAGATAACAGATAATCGTTGTTTCCACTAAAGGAATGCGAACTTGTCCTGTTTATGATACGTTCAGCCGCCTTCATCAAGGGCACATGAAGCACACTAGTCTGATGAGGTTCGAAAAAGCGAAATGGCCATCAGTTATCCATACGATAGATGAATGCTGGTTGAACATTTTATTAAATTTAATTTAATTCTAAACGAAATTAACGGTCTAATTTTTGATCTAATAATGAAATATGTCACATTACACGAGATACTAGTGATACTGTTAAACAAGATTTATATCATCCTTCATTGAATTTTTATATAGATTTATATGCGCACAGCCCAATAGATTTTTAATATAAATAGAAAAATGTAGGTAGACATTAATAACACTAAAATAATGGTCATTAATATAAAATTAACAAAGAGCGTAATAAGGCTATGACAAATATCTAACAATAAATGCCGACATATAAAAATAGCCCTAAATAGGACAGAAAGACCTATGGTCGATAGCCCATGACTGACTACTAACACAATTGTACATATCGTTATAATAAATTTTGTAAAATTTTGTTGTCATATTGTCTGAATAAAGATGTGTGTATATAGTCCTAAATTGGGCAATCGTAGAGGTCGCTTCGGCGATCGAACCAATTCATCAAACAATCGGCTATGAACTTTCACAAATTATACGATGATATATGTAATAGCAATTGGGCCGTCACCAACAAAACAATAACTTTAGATGAGGCCATAGATTTGTTTTATAACATTGTCTACCCATACCATCATCCACAACCTCATCACTCCGGTCGTGACTATGCGACTTTTATTTTGTTTACAATTGTTTAGATCAGCATGTTCCCACTCGTCAGTAATCGACAAATAATTTCACTGTATGGTTTACGCTGGAAGTGATCAATAGCATTAAGCATAAAAATAAAACACACAAAAGTTATTTTCGTCTTAAAACACCGGATTCTCTACATATATTTAGATGTGCAGGAACCTAGAGCAAAGAGCTCATAACCTCATCATGTATAAAATATGTAGATGACATTTCCAATGATATACGTTTAAATCATAAGCAATTTTGGTCACTTGTTAATATGAAAAAAACAGAAGAATAGGATTCCATCTGGCATACAATGACACTGTATTGGATTCACCTAAGGCAACAGTAAATGGATTTGCCGAATTTTTCAAGTGTCTATACTAATAGCCGATAATTAAATAAGTATACGTCTAATGAATATGATATAGCTTCCATTAACATCACTTCAATTGATTCAGCTGATATTTTAAATCCAATTAAGAATCTAAGCAACACCATGACATGCGGCACTAAAGGTATTCTAGCATTTTTAATAAAATGTCGCGCCCCAATCATCGTGAAACAACTAGACTATATATTTAACATCATGTTTTAAACATTTCCATCCATCTGGAAAAATAAACGAACAAAAAATCTGGCCTGTACTTAAAAAGGGCGATGCCACAATAATAAGCAACTATTGGTCAATTGCATTAATGTCGAATATTACTGATGTTTTTGAAATGATTGTTTATTTTTTATATATGTATGCAAGAATTAAGAAACCCACCAATCCACAGCAACATGGTTTTTCGTTCTACGGTAACGAATTTAAATTGTCTTAGTGAAGTTATATGTCTAGTACTGAATAGAATACTAATAACCTTTCTTCACACTTTTATTTGGATTACCAAATGTACATTTCGGATTAACACTGTGTTAATCCATTGATAATGGTTACTTTGTGACCGAAATGTACATTTGGTAATCCAAATAAAAGTGTGAAGAAAGGTTATTAGTGCTTTATTCATCGAATTAATTTTATCTTCACGTAACTCAATCAATCAATTTACTGAATAGAAAGTCACAAGTTGACTACATATACACAGACTTTGTTAAAGTGAATGAATACTCTTTTCTATTTTGCTAAAGCCTTCGATCGTGTCAACCTTTCAGTTCTTAAAAAATTAGACCGTCTCACTGATGAAGGAATTGTAAAGAGGGAATAAGTTAAATATTCTCTTAAAATACATTGCTATTAGCAGCGTTTTTTATAGACATTTTGTTTTAGGGATTAATTAAAATTCATGTTTATATGAACCATGGAAATAGTATTAAACTGAAAATTACCTTGTTGCTTGCCCACTTTATTCCGAAGAATAAATAAAATAAATAAGGAACTTTCACAAGACTTTACTCTGAAGTATTCATTATAACAAGATCATAAAATAAATTCTTAAAGTATCCTTTTTTAAGTTTACTAGAAAACATCGTTAAATAAATTTCCCTCACAATATAAACCACCATTAAAAGCATATTATAAAATTGATTTTCTTGGATCCCCCGAAGTTTGCTAGTGTATAACTTTCAAGATCCAACGAGGTAATTTAACCCAAACACACACACACATCCAATCCACTGTATAGAATTTCGCCGGTTCTTTCTGCGGAAGCCACTAAAATACGAGCGCATTTTCCGAGGGGGGGGGTCGGAGGTGGATTAATCCCCGAGTTTCAAGTTATATGTACGACTTTTTTTTTTGTACTTCATTTTTCCGCAAACTTCCACCATTCTTTTCTATTTTCCGCTTTTGTCTCACATTCCTTTATTCCTGGGAACCCATAACATCATCCACAACCTCATCACTCCGGCCGGGACTATGCGCGTCGCTCGCCAGATTTTTATTTTTGTTGCGATTGTTCGAGATTTAAAGCGGGGATTTTAATGCGTGTTTTAAAAAATGCACTTTTAATAAATGTAAAATATTAAGTGAACTAAATAATATATATATATATATATATTTAATCTTTTTCCTTTCTACCTTTAGGTGTAAGGAGCTACATAATAATAATATTAATAAATTATTCACCCAACAGGAAACTGAAGCTCAATTACAGGATGATATAAAATAATAAGTGGAAAAAGAATATATATACAAATATGAATAGAAAAGAGTAAATGTGAAAATAATTTATTAATTATTTTCAAATCATTTTTATTTAATACAAATATGAATGTGAAAACCAAAACATATAAAAACAAATATTGCAAATTTGTAAAAGGAATGAATTGTATAATAGTATTTATGCTAATATCCTCCCATCACCATTCATCAATTCATTTGCGTGAATCTTCAGGATAGTTTAGCTAGCTAGATTTTTCTTTAACTTCATTATAAATTCATAACAAGGCAGAAAGACCTCTGGTCGATAGCCCAGAAAGACTAACACCTACATGTATTGTAATTATTTATGTTATATTGTACACCCATATGAGTGTAGGGATATGGGTAGAAAGCGTCATTGAATATATATATATATAGTTTTGTAAAAATAAGTGTTATAAAACCGTTCCTTAAAAATGGACACATTTTAAGCTTATGTAAATCAGACAAATTTCAACAGAAGAGAATATGGATTTTCTATCAATCAATTATGAAGAGTTTGAATAACTTTTTTATTTTATTTTAATGACTATAGTTTCGAGACATAGAACATCGCTATTAATACTAAAAATAATTCAAATAAACAAGCGAAAGGGATTAAAATTATCATTTATATAAACAAAGTTATTTTTTTGTTGTTATTTAATAAACTCAAAATGTAAAACCAAGTAAAAGCTTTAATAATCAATAAATTAATTAAGGAGAGGTTTGTTTTTAATTTATTCAATAATAAGGCAAAGTTTGAGAATGAAAATACTTTCGAAATTCCAGTTTTGATCATTTTAATCATCACTCTTTCTAGAATATGTGGAAATCGTTGGATATCAAAACTCAATATGGTTGATCTCTTCAAGGATGTAAAGTTAGTCATCCAAGCTAGAATAAATTTATTTTGCAGATTAACGGAATTATTTATATTTGAAATCTATGGCTAACTTCATATGAACTCTTTCACTCATGCGCACATGAATTTTTTTCACAACTTGAAGATTGTAGCCTCTCGTAGTGAACTGATATCTATGGCTTATACCTAACTGGAAAGAATTTGAACAAAAATTACTAAAACAATTATGGATATTTAAAAAATCATTTTTTAAATCCTTGTTTTGTATATTTGATTAATTTCTCACTTAATTCTTGGTGAAACATTTTTTAATATTCTTAAATATAGAATTCATTTCATTTAATATGTTTATTTCCTTAACTTCATAAAATAAGGTGGTATAATAATAATAATGTTACCATAAAATAACTACAATACATATGGAATATTATTATTATCATTATTATAAATCCGACTACAGTCGAAATTTAAGCAAGCTGCGTCATTTACTTTGTGTTTGGCAACTATTGAGAATAGAAAACCTAATGAATTAAGAATAACTACTTTGTAGAACTAAATGCACAACGGTCATACCATTGCAGAAAAAAATAGTATTTTGAATATTATACGGTTTTAAAAATATTACATCTATTATTGAAGAAAAGAAATAAAAAAGGCGCTATATGCCAATTGATCAAATATTTGCTTTTGCTTAATTTTTGTTGTATTTTTTACGTAGCATATTTGTGCAACTTCAATTTTATTTTAGTGTCTATATAGTATGTTAACTACATAGTTTTTGAGTTTATGTGAAGTGTTTAATCACAAATAAAAATACTTCTTGAAAAGTAAGGAACAACAGTATTTTTATTTGTGATATTGTATGATATCAAATTAAAAGTTTGATAATGACAAGTTAAAATTGTTGAGACTATAATCACTGAAATAAAATTAAAGTTATACAAACAAAGTGAAACGATGTTTATTTATTTAAAAAGGAAATAAAAAGTTGTTTGTTTTGGTATTTGAAGATTTTGTTTCTCAATTTGTCAGGTTAATAATGTTGGCTTTTACCCCGCTTTGTGACTGTTGCTTTTCAATTTATATTTTAGTTCTATTAAATTTGTATATTATTTGTTGTACATACATAAACATCTTTATTTCTGAGATTGGAATATACAATTACAATACATTATCTAACAATACACTAACGTTCATAATATATTTCCAACTCTGAAACTGGCTATCGACCAGTGGTCTTCCAGACTATTTGTTATATTTTAATTTAACATTATATAATATTTCCTAATGTTTTTCTTGGTGTGTGTGAATCAAGCAATGAACCCAGCGTCACCAAATTGGCATTTTTTTTTCAAAAATATTTAATTAAAGGAAAACAAGGCATATTTAACCGTTTATTTACAATTACAAATAATACTAAGCACAATTAAATACAAAAGAATAAAATGTACTGTTTTTTCTAAATTATTCCCCAAACGGCGCAACCATTTTTAGAAATGGTTTTAACAATGCTTTTAGAAGCAATACAAACAATAAAAATTCATGCCCATTTATAGTTTTCTGTAATGAAATGCATTACTGGGTCGTATTTCGAACAACAAACCACGATTTTCAAAGTGTCAAATTACCCATACGGTGCACTTTTTTCAAATTTTCATTTAGAAATATTTTAAACAGTGCTTTAGAAGCAATATAAATAATCAAAAATGCGTTCCCGTTTATAGTTTCTCTATAAAAAATCATTGCTGAGTCATATTTTGAAGACTAGACAACGTTTTTCAAAGTGTCGAATTTATTATATAATTTTCTTTTAGGTGCTGGCCGGACGAGATCTTGAGATATACATTTTTTATGTTTCGAATTTTTAAATAATACCAAAAAAGGCGTCTATCATGATATGACGCCGTTTTTCTCTTTTAAAATCAGAAGAAATGCTTCAAAGACTAGAAGATTTTGTATGATGTAAAGTTATTGTCTAGATTAGTATAATAATTTGATTTATAAAATAGTATTCTAACGGAGCACATTTCCGTAAATACATTAAGTTTTAAAATAAAACACTCGTTAAATTTTTACTCCACAAGATGTTAACTGGTCGCTTACAACGATTTGTGGGTCTTTTGGAAAACATTTCCAAACGTCTCAACATATATAGATGGTAATAAATTAAAGACGACGCAAGCGCCACCTTTTGCCTAATTTCAAGTGGCAACGATTTGGGTCTACAAAGTAAACGACTGAGAATCATTGTTTCGTCCACTAAAGGAAGGTGAACTTGTCCTGTTTATGAAAACAAGAAAAACGACATTCACATTTAATGAAAAATGAACATTTCATTAAAAATATATAGATGGCACAAAGTTTCTTATTAAAAGAGAAGAACGAAGTATAATTCATGTTCATTTAGTGATTTATCTCTTCACGTAATGCATACAACTAAATTCATTATAGTGGTAGAAAAATATAATTGAGACGAATAATTGGCAACGCTTCCATTTCATTGCAGACATATTATATTGTAAGATTTATTACAAATATTCACTTGAACAATAAATTATTTATTATTTATTACTGTAGCATTATTAATGTTTAACTAATTACAAATTTTCATTATCCATCACATAATTATTTGAAAAAATTTTAAAATGTTATTAATATTATAATGGTGAATGCGCCGGACTTATATATATAACATCTTTATTTCTGCAGACAATTTTATATACAATAAATTAACAATATAATTCTTATAATATGTTATACGTTGTCCTTAGAAAACGGCTATCGACCATCGGTCTTTCTGCCCCGGACTTATATTTTACTAGTAATTTGCCTTTCATTAGCCAGAATATTTAATTTCTCAACTTATCCTTATATAATATATATATATATATATATATATATATATATATATATATAAATATCTTAATTAGCAAAAGAGTTTATGTTGTAACATTTATATGTAACAATACAGAAAATATTATCAGTTATTTGACAAGTTGCTATTTACCAATAATTTCTGGTATAATATTAATTCAAATAATTTTATATGAATCATATAATAACAGCAATATTATTATATTATTCATATAAAAATATTGTGGATCTATTATTGAAAGCGGTGTAATTTCAAACCAATGGCAAATGTCACGAAAACTACACATTTTGTATAAGATTTTCAATTACCCTACTCTTGAAACCTGTGACCTCCATATCGGTGACGTATACCTCGCTAAAACGTATTGTGAGCCACGCCTCTAAATCTCATGCTAAATGCCAAAAATCATATGCCTGTCATTTGCTACTCATGTGAAATCACACTAATATCAATAAGTGACCTCTTAGTGACTTTCTAAGTAAGAAAAGTGTCGAATGCACTTTACATGTAATGTACTACACAAAATATTCTAATGAGACATCAACAATGAAATTAACAATCCAGCCGTCATTATTGTCCTTGCATTAATAATAATAATGTATTAACATTAGCTACGCTTAGTTACAATAAACAGTAGTTTAAAGAGCGCGAATTACTTTGATAGTTTTAATTGAATTGATTTGAAGTGAATGCCACGAAATATGGATGGGATACAGAAAACTTGGAGCAAATTGTTGCTGCTGTCCTGTAAAATGTACCAGCCAACAGGCCAAGATCACAAGAATATACTTGGTGACATTTTATGCAATTTTGTGACTTCAGAAATTATCAGATTAATGGGAATCGAACAATCAGGGAACAAATTCTACAAGATTATGCTTTCTATATGAAATATTGAAAATAAAATAGGATTTATATGATTTATCTATATTTCCGAATTGCTTTCTACATTTTTTAATTTCTTTTTAATTAATTTGTGAAAACTCCTGAATTATATATTCAGGAGTTTTCACAAATTACATCGCATTGATTGTAAACGAATTGACGTAGGCGTCCGCACTTCGGAAAGCGCCATGCATTTCAAAACAGCCGATGCATGCACGTAATAATATTTTATTGAGGGTCGTATCAACCGGGCGATAAATTGCCTCTTCATTTATTCACGGATCGAACGCGCCGCGTTTCGAATTCCCGCGCGCTCCTCTCCGATAGTTTCACAATATTTTGATCAGAATTAAATCGCATTACCGGCGGACGATTTAATTCATTCACTGATAATACGGGGAGGATGGGAGCGTTTTCGGTCCGTGTAAATTATTAAATTAATTCCATTCATAATTAACCAAAACGCGCAATTATGCGATGAATAAATTAGCGAGGCGCGCGCCACCAGCGCTACAAAGTGCCGACCTGTTGACAACGCGACTATTATCATTTTAATTTCGTTTTCACATAATACGACAACACGTAGAATTTTTTGTGAAAATATAATATTATCGATTGCGCATTTCTAAATGTATAGAACATTATTTCCTAAGTTGCATTCAATTATTTTAGTATTTTGTACAAATAGTACAATCTTGGATATACTTCCATTTATATATCAACCAATAACCAGTTGTGAGATTTCGAGTGTTTTTTTTTTATATTTTTTTTATTGAATTCCTTATGTTCCCTTAGTAGTAATAAAACATATGTTGATTTAGGCCATATTTATAGTGCAGCAACATGATGCTAGATGCATCATACCGCGAAAGAGGATAATTTTTGTTACATTATTAATAACTGAGGCTTCAACTTTGTTATACATTGTTTATCAGTTAAATAAAACACTTTTAACTAAAAGTTTGATAATTACAAGTGTAAATTGTTGAAACTATAGTCACAATAAATTATTTTTTGTGTTATACAAAAAACGTTAAAAGTGTTTTAATTACTTTGTTTACGCTTATATCAAAACTAATTATTTAGAATTCTTGCTCGAGCATCAAAAAATATCTTCTTTCAGCGTAGCGTAGCGTAGCTTAATTATAATTTAAATTAAAAAAAATGAATTCAAAATTAATTAAAATAAACAGACAGCCAGCTTAACTTGTTGTAAATGATTGTAAATATTAGAGATGGGCAAAATCGATCTATTTTAAAATCATTAATCTGTAATTGATCCCTCGAAAGAACAATTAATCGGTGATCGATCCTTAAAAATCGGATCGAATAGATCAAGCCGAAAAGATGGTATCCCAAAATTGAGTCGAAAAGATCGATCTTTAAAAATCGAGCTGCACATTTTTTCTGATTGTTTGTTTCGGTACGATTTTTTAAGCTCGAAATATTTAAATTAATTATAAATAACTATTTAAACAAGAATATTTATTTATGTAAAATGAAATTTGTACATTTTATTGGTTTAGTGTCATAATCAAGTCAATCAGATAGATCGAACAGCAGCTGCAAGGCGATTGCCATCAATTCAAACCGAAAAGATCGATTTTTAAGGATCTTTCTAACTGATCACAAACAAATATCAAGCACATATTTTTTTTTTTTTGATCGACTTTCCCTAACACTAATTTAAACCATCAGAATCTGGGTCGATTTAGTGTTATAATCAAACTAAATGGAACGATCAAATCAAATTTACAAGGGGATAAGATCGAGTCGAAAAATCAATTCCACAGATCAATGCATAAAGATTGATTCCATAAATTGATCCGTAAAGATCGATCTTTATCTATCATTCAGTAACATCGATCCGAACAATCACAAGCAAAGATCTTTTTGATAAATCTTTCCTATCATTAGTAAATATTGTGTTGTAATTTTATATAGCTCTCAGAAATACAGATTTTCTATATATAAAATTAACACTAAAAGCTATATGCGTAGTTTGTTGATCTCGCCTTACTGGAGAATTTGTTATTATAGAAAAGCACATTAGAATTAATTAGTAGCGATTGGCTAACCGTAATTAATGAACTAATGGTTCATATTGTTTAAAATATGGGTTTAGATTTTACGTTAAAACGTCCTCCTACTGATGTTCAAATCCGTGAAATTTAAGAAAAAAAGTAGTCATCTGGAAATTTTCTTAATTAGTTACTTAGTACTTACTATAGAAACTATATACAAATAAGAAATCAAATTTATCTTCCCAGATTGCCTAATTTTATTTTTTATTTGACTGTTTCTATATTCAAATACGAGGATGACTAATATTTTAAAAATTTAAATGTAAATAGCAGCCTTCTGAAAATTGTCTTAATTAGTTGCTAATGCATCTAGTAATAACACAAAAATTAGAAATACATTTTTTCTCGGGATAAAGTTAATCAAATTTTACTTTGAAATTGACCGCTCCTTATATTTAATTCCGTGGATGATTAATATTAAAAAACAGCCATCTGGAAATTGTGATTATTATTTGCTAATCTATCTAGTAACAATATAAAAATAAGAAATCAAATTTATCTCGCGGCATAGTTATAAAATTAACACATCCATACTATGAGACTATTTAAGAATTTAAATATAAATAAACTTTCCTGGCGCATCCACCATAGTGGTTAGAATCCGTGTATAACTTTATATCGTTATTTAACAAATTGGGCAAACTATATTTATACGCATCGTTTTTTGCGATGACTCCCTAGTTCAACATGGATCCTATTCACTGAAACCAACGCTTGAGGTTTGAGTACAGATAACAGTCATCACATGACAAAATTAAAGGTTTAGGAACAGTCACCATTGGACAAATACTGGATATATGAAACACCACATTACAATATTACGGAATTAAATATAACACTAAAATACGAAAATAATGATTGTAGGAGAAAATAGAAGAAAAATATAGAAATAAGAAGAGAAACTATTGAACAAGTAGAAACAATGAAATAGCTGGGAATTCTCATTGAAATGAAGAGAAAACAAGAAAGGGAAATTAACAAGAGAGTAGAAAAGACACCGATGTGAAGTTTATCGGCCCGGCACCTGCACCATGGCGGATGCGCTAGGACTTTCGTGGTTCATCCATGGATTTTATTTCCCATTTATAAACATTAACATATTAATAGTAACCTGAAAGATTGCTTTGAATAACTGCAGCAATATAATTATTATAATTTGTAAGTCATCCGCGGATTCCAAAAGAAAATCAGCATTTAGTAGTCTATTTCTTTGTCTTAGAGTGTTCCTGGGGGTCTTGAGAACCACATAAAACAATAAAAAAGTTTATTTTATTTTAACTATTTTTAATTTTTTTTCTTATCCACGGTTTCCAACAGAAAATCGGTGAAATTTCAAATTTCAAAATGACCGACTTTGACGCTTTTAATTTTCGATTTCTTTGTTTGTTTGTTAATAATAAAAATCCTAATAAATTAAAAAAAGTTGTAGGTTCAATAAAATGTATTTTTCTAATTGTATTGTTTTGTTAATTTAAGCGATTTTCATTTATTTTTAATAGTAATAGGAAGTTATTATACATTTTATATTTTATTATTAATGTCGGATTATTTATCGGATTTCAAGTATTTCATGCGACTTTTAAGATACTTTAAGTATTAATTAAAAAGATGGCCTCAAAAAGAAATAAATTTTAATCCTTCTAATAACAATCTAAAATTGTCAAAGTCGGTCGTTTGAACTTTCAAATTTCATTGAATTTCTGTTGGAAACCGTGGATAAGAAAACAATTTAAAAAATAGTTAAAATAAAAAATAAACTTTTTTATTATTTAATGTGGTTCTCAAGATTCCCAGGAACAATCTAAGACTAAGAAATAGAAAATGAAAGGCGCCAAAGTCGATCGTTTTGAACTTTGAAATTTCACTGATTTTCTATTGGAAATCGTGATTGACTTACAAATTGTAATAATTATATTGCTACAGTTATTCAAAACAATCTTTTATGTATGTATATAAATGAGAAATAAAATCCGTGGATGAACCACGAAAATCCCGGCGCATCCGTCATGGTGGATGGGCCGGGCCGAAAAACCGTGAATAACTTCACATCGGTAGAAAAGACGACAAAATTATATTTTGCAATGAAGGACAAATTCATCAACAGATAAGAGATAACAACGACTACAAAATTGTCTTTCTACTATTGTCTGTAATAACGTTTGGAATCCTAGTTCCTCTCTTATTAAAGTATTTCGTATTTTATCCTTGGTGAAACAGTATTTAAAACAATATACGCACCAATACTACTATTTGGATGTGAGTAACAGACGAAGAAGCACACTACAGTCGGTTGAGATGACGTGCCTAAGAAGAATGCTGGGAATCACCAAGAAGGATTAGATACGAAACCAATATGAAGAGAGGAGTTAGAATGCTAATCGTTATTACAGACAATAGAAGAAAGACAACTTGGATGATGGGGACACCTACAAATGATGGAAGAGTCAAGACCAGTAAAAAGAATATGAGAAGCTAAGATACAGAAGAATAAGAAAGTGCGAAGACCAAGGAGAATATGGAACAGCATTATTATTGAAATGCTAGACGGAATGAATGGAAAGACGCTACCAAATTAGCAAAAGAAAGGACTGCATGGAAGAAGTTTTTAAAAATTTGAAATTACCCAAAAATCCGACACCACATTTGGTGGTAAAAAGAAATAGATTATATATATAAGTTAAATGTTCTTAGTCGAAAATACACTTTTTAAAAAGAAGTTTATTTCTTACAACACGATTACAAACGTTAATCAAGACGTGCAAACTAATACTAATTCTTACAATGCTACTAATTCCTATTTATAATACGTTTTAATCTAAAAGATAATATATTAGCGTAGGCGTTGCATATGCATTTATGCATCTGCGGGCGCAATTAAACAAAGAGATTACAAACAACTAAACAATAGAGTACGTTGACATAATTTATATGTGTAATGATTTTTCAGAAGTTTTCCCCATAAAGGAAACAATGTTTAATCATTCTTGTTTTTTCATTTTTTATGAAGACTAAAGTGGTGTTACTTTAATGACTGTAGTTTGTAAATTATTGGATATAATATCAAACAACTTCATACACACCCAATCTTTTGAAAAATCAGAGGGCCTTTGTTCAGTACAATGAAAGAAGTCGCTCCATACTAATAAATGTAATTTTCAGAAGCACATAAAATATTTGCAAACGATCAGTTCGTTCACTATCTGCAACATACATATCATTGACTGTATAGTTGGGCGATGTGCCTCATTATTGTAGACGAAGTCGCCCAGATGTATGCTCAACGTTCTTACCTTATACTGCAGACATTCAACTGTTTTATCCGCCCTTTGGTATTTTCACATACATATAATATTGATGAGTCGGTCATATTTTTTACGTGGTATGAATATTCTCAACATGATGTTTATGTAAAAATATATTTATTATTATTGAAAATATTTTTAAATGTGAATTACTTTTTGTTCTGGCAAAACTATTAGTCGAATAACGACTTTGCTTGGCTTCAAACCACCTTGTTTTTGAATCATTCCCAACGCCTGCAATCGCTTGGAAATGGCTTGGCGTGTAACTCCAAATGCCGAAGCAAGCTTTTTTGGGTTTAGCACGGTTCCTCATCGAGCAATGCCTCCAATTCAGCGTCTTTGAAGGTTTTTGGCCATCCTTCGCGCAAAAGATCGTCAACATGTGTATATTTATATTTATATATATATTATATTTAGTATAATAAGTCTATGATTGTATTGCTATGTATTATGTAAAATGGATATTTTCCGTCAATAAAGTTATTATTATAACATCGAAATCACCGTCTTTGAAGCGACAGAACCAATCACTGCACCTTGTTTCACTTAGAGCAGAATTTCCGTAAATTTTTTGGAGTTCTAGATGCGCTTCAGTCGCCGTTTTCTTCGAATGAAAGAAGAAAATCAACACGAATGACGATTATTTGGCACAAAATCAGACATTTTCACACAACCAAAAATATATGACCAACAACAAAATCAGTAATGTGTCAAAGCGGTTTGTTAACCATATGTCTAAGCTTGGTTCATGACGTTTTCGTTATGTCACAATCGATCAGCACTTATTACTGGAGCCATCTCTTGGAGTTGTTTTAATTACAATAAACATTATATTACAGGACTATTCCCGTATAAAATTGAAATTTCAAATAAAATAGCCAACGTATTGAAATGGTACTGATTGTATCCGGAATGTGAAGTACGCGAATAATTAAATATTGAAAAGCGCGATTGATTGATTGAAACGATATAAACACCGACCGCGCTAATTACAAATCATTGTCCATTTATAACGAAAACAGATTTATACGATAAACAATTTGGGGCGTCCGGCGGCGGTGTTGAAACAACAATAAATATTTGCGTACAAAACGACGCGCGAATCATTTACAGTAATAAAAGCAAATAAAAGCGGCCGCGCGGGCCGATAAAATAAATTTAATGAAAATCCCCCTCACGCACTCTCGCAAACACACGATTTAAAAGCACCGAATGACCCGACACTGGAAATGCACTGCAGTAATTTTAATTAACGCCCGGCGCTCCTCCATGTTTCCCTTTTCGTTCGAAAATGCTCTGCCAATAAATAGCGCGCACAGAACGTCCAATTAGTCCAGTTTTCTGCGTTTATATTATATCGCCGCGCTTTAAATGGTGAAATTAATTATGTGCCATTGATTTCTCGGGCGCTTAATGTATTTTACTTTTAAGCGGGGCGTAAATTATCGGGTTTGCCGGGCTTTAATTAGCTGTAACGTCGCGTGTGTCTTAAGTGTTTGTTTGCGCACGCTGCGTGATTCTTTAAAGTTGGTTTTAATCCATATTAACGATATTCGGATATTGCGTTGTGTGTGCGCATTTGAAATTCACACGTTTCTGCTGATTATTAATATAAATTGCATGAAATATGTTAATAAGTCGAGTTCATTGGAATTAATTAAAAAGTCTTGCGTTTATATCAACTGATTTCAATAATAACCACATTTACAGCTTTCTTTCTTATGTTATAAGGACACCTATGGATTAATCTTAAAATTAACCATGCGAAAAATTGAGGTTATTTATGAAATACAGATTGGAAATTAAAGGGTAAAGACAGCACTTTAACTACCAAAACAGAATATTCTAAATTTCATAATGCGATGTCATTAAAATCTGTCTTGAATGGTAGGGAAATTCAATACACTTAACTAATGATATCGGGGAAAGTCACGAAGCAAGTAAGTAGAATATCCATTCTACGATAGGAAGTAATTCTTAAAATATCACAATATTTTTGTAGACAGCACCGAATAGAAGGGCCTAACAGAAAATAGATGAGTAACAAATACGCCTATATAGACAACATATATATGTTGATCTGGTCATATAATTTTTGATAGTAATAATAATAATATAGAGTATTATTATTATCACAAATTATATGAGTGGGTACAGACAGCTCCTCCACACCGACCAAACGTGGATCATACGTGAGACGCTACACCTCGTTTTCCATGGTTTCTAGGTAACCCATGATCTTGCTCAGTTGGACGTGAATGAAATTCACAGGATTTCATTCACGTCCAATTCCGTAGCCCCAAGAACCAGCTGTCTGGATTGATGCCCCGCTGGGCAGACACATGCTGTAGTGTCTCGTCATCTTCCAGACATAGTCTACAGGTAGGGTTATCCCGTACTCCTATTCTGGTAAGATGATGGTTTAGGCGACATTGTCGGCCACTGCAACTGTGAGATCGCCTCTTCTCGGATCTAGAGCTTCGACTCTGTTCCTGGATGGTCCCTGAAGAGTCGCTTTATCTACTCTGATGCTTGGGGAATTCCTCCAGCACTGTAGCATCTTTTCTTTCATCCATCCCTGTATTGCTGCTTTGGACAGGTGTCGGAAAAGACACAGTACTGGTTCAGGTCCCTCTATGATACAAACTTTAATGAACTCTCACGGAATGGAGGAAAGTTGGCTAAACACTAGAGTTACCGATTCTTAGCCAACTTTCTTGAAATCCATCAGTCTTTCTACGACGCAATACGGAAAGGAAATCACTCATAGATAAATGGAAGCTTCTGGTCCTTACCCTCCTCCTCATCGCCTTTAAACTACACAACAATCATCGGAACTATTATAATAAACATTATTTAAATCGTCTTGTGAAAATGTAACACCAACGTTACTTCTAATAAATCTATAGATTTTTAAATCATCTGCAAAGAGGAGGAATTTGCAATTCTTTATGTATTGATTTGAGTCATTGATAAAATATAAAAACAGTATTGGCCCGTAATGGGATCCCTGATGTTACGTGAATACGTTTAGAGATATAATTGTTAATTTTAACAATTTGTAATCTATTCTGCAGAAAACGTTTTATGCAATGGGCGATATTGGATCCAAATGTAGACATGTCGATTGCAAAGTTTACAGATAAAAATTTTTTGTACCTCTGCAAAGGAAATATTCCAAAATCTTTTTCACTCACAGACAGTTCTTTTAGTTAAAATTGCACATTACTGTAATGGGATTTTCATTAGAAATTTTAAATGAAATAAATGTGCTTAGTGAAAAATGTTTTGTATTTATTTTTCGTGTATGATCAGAAAAATGAATCAACAATGTGTTGCGTATTAAAAAAATCAAAGTTGACATTCAGATGACCTTAACATAACCATTTTACGAATTGGTGATTTGCGCCAATTGATTTGGGCATTATCACAAAAAACATTTATTTGGTATCATTTTGCGGTAATAATAAACTATTTCAATGTTAATACTTCATACAATAATGTAAACAGATTCAGTCCTTAAAAAGTGTACTTCTTCATTGTATTAAAACAACTTCACATAACTCAAATTAAAACTTAGTTTCTTCATCTTGCCTTATCATTGTATTCACTCTTTCGTTTGTACGATTGATAAGGTATGTATTGGATTTGAAATGTAAATTTAATCACTAATAATTGAAAGTTAAGAAACAAAACATCAAATACAACATATTTTCAGAAATAAAATGAGAAAGAAAATAATAATATAAGTTCACAATAAAACACTTATTACTTTGTTTGTATAACACTTGTTTATTTTTATGTGACTGCAGTTTCGACAAATTTAGCTTGTCATTATTTTGTCGAAACTGCAGTCACATAAAAATAAACAAGTGTTATACAAACAAAGTAATAAGTGTTTTATTGTGAAATTAACATGTACAACGAAGTAGAAGCCTCCACAATACAGAATTTAATAATATAAGTATTATAAAATTGTTTTACTTTTAACTATTAGTCCTTTTTTCGATCTTTTTATCTGCACATTGACGAGAATTTAATTGCAAATTAATGTTGTGACTTTATGCAGGCAAAAGTGCATGATTCTAATATCGAGTAATTGCTTTTTTTATGAAATAATCAATTTTAATAAAATTGCCATAAATATTATTAAGCAGTAGAAATAATTAAAGGTTGTTATTATGTATTGCAATCATTTGTCATAAATATGATATATAGAAACATATTCCAAGTGTTTTTTAAAACCATGCATTAATCATAATTAAAGTGAAAGTAAAAATCTCCGCTCCAACAAAAAAATTACAATAATCGTGGGCGCGTGGAATTTCAATAATTCTCCCGCGCTAATGTCCAGCTTCATGATCGTTAAACAACCATTTCGACGCCTACTCATTAAGTCTAATGTTCACACACACGCACACAAACACCCGGGTGTTATTGAATCAAAATGGTAGTTGATTCGAAAATTGGGGAGAGGGTCGGATTCGAATGTATTCAATAGACCCCCACGATCCGTTATGCGCCACCCTTTTGATGAATTATTGATTGGTCCCTGTATGTTGTGCACCCTCTCTAAATACCAGCATATATCGTTATTTTATCGGCTTATGAATCCATCATTACCGATTCGCTTTATTGCTTTACATTACACATCAATTAGAGCTAATAAATTGACGTATTGGGTCGTAATCAATCTGTCAATATATTTATATAAATTGTTTAGGTTTGCTAACGTGGTTATTATATAAATGTGTTATTAATGTTCAATCAGGGGGTGTGATGAGAGTTTAATTGCAAATGTTTACGTTTATTAAATGATTGTGTGGATGGCCGGTATAACGTTAAAATAAAACTTATTTTATTATTGGAACTCATTTAAATAATCCTTTAGTGCTTGGATTAAATACATTTTTGAAGTCATTAACTCCATTAGTCCATCGGCGGGAACGTTTGTAACTTGGAAAACCACCTTTTTTTTCTTTTATACATAAAGGGCAAAAAAGTTACAAAGGATTGAATTTTTCGCTAGCGCTCAACTCTGATATTTTTTAAATTTAAAAATATCAATATCAAGAACTTTGTTTGTACCTCTGGCAAACCGTTTTAGATACAAACGATTTTATTTTCGTTTGTATCTAAAACGGTTTGCCAGGTTTTTTTAGTCACACTTTTTTAAGTTTTTTTTTTATTATTATTTTTTTTTTCAAGATATTCGTATGAAACAAATTGCATTCGAAAGAGCATCGTTTGTATTTACCATCTTTGAATTATTTCGAATATCCTGAAAAATAAAAAAGCAACTTTGAAAATGTTGCGATTTCAAAAAAACTTTATTTTTTTTTCTGGCGAACCCTTTGAAGTACAAACAAAAATAAAGGTGGTACAAACGGGTGTAAACGATGTACTATTGATTGCAATTTGTTTCATTAGAATATCCTGAAAAATAAAAAGCATTGGGTGCGTTCAGGAAAATTTTGGACATGTAGCGCTACAGCGCAAAGCGCTTGATGTTCCATGAACGGACAAATTGTAGTTGTCTGTACTGAAAATATGGCGGTTTTGCTTACAGCTGCACGGTTTGAGAACCGATCCAACTAAAAAAATATGTGCTTTACCGCTTGATAAAGCGTTCAGCGACACCGCTTTCGTATAGCGCTGCAGGGCTACAGCTCCCTGAACCCGCCCATTGAAAAATATGCAATTTCGTAAAGCACATTGTTTGGCGAACTCTGTGAGGTACAAACGAAAATAAAGGTGGTAGGAGCAGGTGCAAATGATGCTCTTTCGAATTCAATTTGTTTCATTCAAATATGTTGAAAAATAAAAAAAATGCTTTTTATTGGCATTTTTAAATTAAAAAATAAAATGAATAAAATTAAAGTAAAGTATTTTTAAAATTGTTATTTATTCATTCAAAATGTTATTTTCATGCTTTCACATTTCGTTTTCAATTTTTATATAAAAAAAATAACTTTTTTATACCACGTTTATTTCACTTTAACAAAACGTTCAACCATTCATTCATCTAGCGTGATGGCGATGATCATTTCTGTCTTTCGGACCTTGTCAGATCAATATCAAGGTATTGCAAAAGGAGCAATGTGTAATACCTTGATGAAGGCGGTTGAACGGATACATTCATTAAGCTGGCAAAGCAACTTCTTTAAAAAATGTTTTGCTGGCTTAAGGTAAGTTAAGCAAGTAACTCTAATGCCAGAATTATAGGCTATTTTTGGACGAACAAACAAAAAAAAAAATGTTTAGCTAGCTTTAGAATAAGTCCGCAAAACCACTCAGAAAACCACGTTTCTGGCAAGTAACTATTATTCGAGAATTATAGGCCATTTTTAGACACCAAACAAAAATGTTAGGCTCAAACCTTCAAATTACTGGTTTAAGGTTAAGTCAGAAAAAGCATTCTGACAAATAACTCTTATGCCAATAATAGGCTATTTATAGGCTATTTTTGACGCATTTTTTTGTAAAAATATGTTTGTCTAATTAAATAATTATTATAGGCTTACTTTTTTACCACTAAGGCAAATTCTAGTCCAACCTCAAAAAAAAAAATAGATTTTTTAATCATAGTATTTGCTTCTTTAATAAAATTGAATTACTAAGGCAGCTTTTAAAAAAATACTTAATAAAATGTTATAAATATCTTGATCAGAGTAGTAGGTATATAAATAAGGCATGAAAATATGTAAAGGTGAGGTCATATTGTATTCATTTTTATAGAAAACACTAGGAAACTAATACATTTTTTTTTTTCATGTTTAGGTTTTCGTTGTAAAGGATCATCAGATATCACAAAATGAAAAATTGCCAAGGCCAAATGCGTATTTTGTGATTCATAGTTACTTGTATTTAAAAAAAAAAACGCTAAAAGTAAACGTAATCTTAGCGACTTAAGATTTTATCAAAAATCTTTTCAGCACCCACATATTCTAAACAATAAAGTTTCATAACGGTATATTAAGTGGTTTAGCTGCTACGGCATTAACAGGCATATACATATTGACAGACAATTTCCAGAAATAGTCTTAATAGACTCAGAGGACCCCAAAACGGATATTTCCACTAAAATTGGGAGTTCGAAAATGTTCATGATCACAATACTTTCCTTTGAGCAGAGGTCCGGGAAAAGCTAAAGTTCGTAACGATTTTTACTTTCCTCATACCAAGAAAAAGGGAATGTATTGTGATGGTGAAAATTTACTCTTTATCGTTTTCCAGTTATATTTTTGTTTTCAATATTTCCTTAAATATTGATCTTATTGCAAGAAGTTTCAAATAAATGTTGAATATCTTGACTTTTTCTTGTAGACTTCTTAGACTAGATGTTTTCCTAATTATTGATTGTAACGCAAAACGTTTCAAATAAAAGTTGTAGATCTTGAAAAAAAAAAAACACTACTACGTTGCATCGTAGTGTTGGATGAAAATGATGGACACATCACCATTTTTTTACATTCCCCGTACCGAATGTAAGGGAAAGTATTGTGATCATGAACATTTTCAAACTCCCAATTTCAGCGCAAATATCCGATAATAAATGCAAATATCCGATGATAAATGTCTGTCTCGCACAGAGGCCAAATCATTGAAAGTATCGGAATGAAAGGCTTCCAGAGGGGCGACGCGAGTTTTTGAAGCAACTAAATGAACCAAAATACTGTGATCTGACTCAAGTCTCAAGTAGACTACAGCTGCCATCCCTGTCTCACTGGCATCCGCAAAACCAATGAGTTGTCCATGAAACCAACGTTTTGAAACGACACAGCGGGGGATTGAGATTCTCTTTAGAAGAGGGAACCGCCTCGGAGGGCAATATGATCATCCCATCCGATCTTCAGCAGCCAAAGTTGCTGCAAAAGAACTTTGAGATAGAATATGAAAGGGCTGAGATATCCATTCACATCGTAAGTACGTTCAATGCAAGAAAGAATACCTCTTCTGGTAGGAGTTCCCTTATCAACTTGAAGCTGATAACCAAACGAATCGTGCTGTGGATTCCATATTAAGCCCAACACCTTAACTATTTAGAACATCATTCGAATCTGAATTAATGTCCAAAATTAAGTGATAGTGTAAACAATTCCACTTAGCCAATTCTAAATCTCCTTTACGAAAAAGCTCCAAATAGATCTTTTTTGCGAATTAATTTGTGGAAATTGGAGGATTACTTTTAATAATTAATTGAATTGAATTTACTTGATTTCCGGGAAATGTTTCCGGAAAGTGGTTGTAAGCCACTTACTTCTAAATTTGAGCACGGCCGACAGACAAAAAAAAATTCGGGACGAAAGCGAGAAGAAATTGAACCTTTGTACAGGTGCTGCTTCCGTTTCTGCTCTTGGGGGGTGCTGGAGAAACTCTGGGGCTCACTTGAGCATGCTGTCGTGTAACTCTGTAGACGCGTATGCGACTTGCTTCTTGCTTCCTTGACGATCAAAAGAGGACTCATGGGAAAATTGTGCGTTGCAAAAGAATAGAGTAGAAAAAAAATGATAAGAGGACATGGTTGCCAACCTAATGCTCAAACGCATTAATTTATATACCAAACAAAGGTTTTTGGTATAATTAAAGCTTGTGGCGCTACATTCTTAATGGAACCGTAATTTAATATTAGGTAAGTTAAACTTTGAAAATGATCTGCGAAGATCGATACACGTGTCAGGAAACTGAAAATAAAAATATGGAACATAACAAGTTTGTTCATTTACCTAATATTAAAGGTTTTTAGAACATTTGTGGGGGCTGATTAGTCTTTGGTCAAAAACTGATTTCATTAAATTCAAGTTCCCTCTTAGCGTTTCGTTGAATATTGATCGGATCAAAAAATCTTTTATATAAAAGTTGGTATCAAAAAGTACGTATTTTATGTCTTATGACTTTTTGTTCTCTGACACTTAGTTTGTGAAATATGCTTTTAACGTTTTTCAGTTTTTTTAAGATAACTTCTGAAATACTGGAAATATTAAAAAATCTTTAGTATAAAAAAGATTTTAAAGGAGCTATGTTCAGGTTGAAAGATCATAGAGGATTATTAGAAGATTAAGGCTACGTTACGTTATGTGAAATTGTTGTTAGCGATTATTAAAGTTTTAAACAAATGCAGTCCGTCTAAGTTCCAATCCCGCGAAGAGGCCATCCCCGACTACAAAATGATGTTTAAGGAATATACATAAACATGTTTTACACGCTAACTCTATTGAATTTTATAATAGAGAATATTAACGTTTGAATTAATTAACATTTTTATTTTAAAAAGGAACACACTAGTTTTGTACAAGAATCACCTTAAAATCTTATATTTGTAGTAGACGTTTATGTGGATGTAAAGTAAACTCGAGACGTCAAAATAAGTGATGTATTATACGGATTAATGGCGCGATTTAATTATAACGGCACGAAACACGACGGATTGAGCAATAAGTCATCCGGTCGTCCCATCGTCGTCGGGAATTAAATCAACAGGAGGGAGAATGTCGTCCACGCGCTGCGAAAACATTCGTTTTGCTTTAATTGAGATTTGTTGAAATGGAAACGTTGCCGCAAGGAGAGTATAATTCGTTTTAAGGAGATTTTAAATAAATTACAAGTAAGAGGAAAAAGAAACATTCTGAAGAACGCAAATTTGTATTAAGAAAAGGACATTCGCTACAGAAGCGGTTGCTTCAAAATTCGAGTTCGAGTTAGCAAGGTGGGTTACAGCCGTAGGTTGATGGTTGTGGTTGGCAATTTTTTTATGTGTAACATCCATTCCTATTTATACAGCAGTTTCTTTAGTCCAAGTAGACAGCATATTGATTCTGACTGGACAGTTTTACCATTCTTTGGATGAAGTATTCCATTGACGATTTGGTGCCAGAAAGAACCGCTCAGTCGTTACATGTGTTGGTCGCTTCTTCATAATTTTATGGTATAAACGAACAAACGGTTATATCACATGTGTTAGGAACTAACCATTTACTGTTACAGAAGTTATTATTTCCATCTTGGTGTGTCTTTAAGAATTGATTGCATTCAATCCATCCGGTTAGAATTTCAAAATTATCGGTCTCAATATGAAAGTGAAAAATTGAATGCAAATTTTGTTACGTAAACATATGAGAGATGAATTTCGATGATATTTTAAGTCAATAAAAATAAATTTCAATGGCTGGAAAACCGATGGTCGATAGCCATTTAGTAAGAATATTATATAAAATATATTGTATTATACTTAATGTAAATTCTACAATAAATAAATATGGGACACTTTGTATATTTGAAATTAATTTTAAAATATGGTCTTAATAGACGCCTGCGAAAATCGATTTTGAAAAATTAAACCATTTAGCCGTAAAGTTACTCAGCGCGCAGGCTAAGACACCCTATATATATATAAACTTCGAAGCTATTGTTGCTTTAAACAAATCATAAAAATTGAATAATCCTTACTAAAACCCCACGGATTTTGTGGCCCGTTTTTTGTAACTTTCTTTCTCTAAGGGAATCTTATTTTTTCTTACAAAATTTTAAATCTTAAAAATTCAAATTACGTATCCAAAAAAAAAAATTTCAGCTTCCACTATTAAGCGAAGATGTTTAAAGGAATCACAATTTTCAAAAATGCATTACTCCGATTTGCCTGAATAGATTTTAGATTTTTTATTTTAATTGTTTAATCTCGTTGTTAAACTCTTAATGGCCATATGAATAAAAATTGCTATCCTGTTTAATATAGAAAAACACTTGTAAAAAAACTACTGTTCACAAAAAATTATTTTTACTAAATACGTATTTCGACTACGATGTAGTCATCTTCAATAGTTTATCGTATCTGTTATTGATATAATTACGTATCGTAGCAATTACAATTATTAAGCAACTCAGTATATTCTTTATATTAAATAACACTATTTAGTCTTTCAAAGTCTATTGTAATATCGCTACAATTGTTTCACCACACTGTTATGAACTTTCAACAATTATCAGCCTCATCAATTATCAGTATATTCCGTTTTATCTCGTAGATATCGGACGTGAGTTCCTTATTCCGGGCATCTACAGTCAAATGCTGACTTTTAAGATATTGTACAGATATTAACTGGTCCGCTACCTGCTTATGTAGTGTGGCGAAATTCCACCGCTAGTGCCAAGCAGTGGGTGGAGTTGATAACCACTCGTAATCTCTTTTGGAAATATTTTTTTATATCAACTAATATTTTCTCTGAAGAAATAATAAAAAAATTTATTACTTAAAATTGCATGAACGGGTTTTCAATTATTTTGTTTTAGTGGTTAATATTAAGCATTGTTAACAATAATAAGCAATTGCCGAGGCGTAATCTCTTTTGGAAATATTTTTTTACATTAACAAATATTTTTCTCTGGAAATTTTCATAACTCAAATTTACCTCGACGGATTTTAATTTTTTCTTGTTTTAGTGGTTTCGTAAAGTTACAAAAATGATCGGTGCGCCAGGCCACAAAATGAGTGGCTAACTTCTCGTCGGTCCCAACAATGACTTGGCTTTTCGAAAATTTTCATATTTCGGTATGACTGTCCGACAAAAAATTGTTTAAACAAAAACATGACATATGTGGCTTTTACTTATTGTTTTATTTTATAAAGACCTGATAAACATTAGTGGTCAATATAATCGAATTTTTAGAGCGTCCAACAATGACTTTTGGCATTTTTAAAATTTATAGAACAAGACATATGTGGCATTTTTTTATTTATTGTTTTATTGTATAAAGAAAGACCCTATAAACATTGGTGGCCAATATAATCGAATTTTTAGATCGTCCAACAATGACTTTTGGCATTTTGAAAAAAATGTATAGTTTTATTTTATAAACGAAGCACTGCTAAATATTTGTGGCCTATAAAGCGCCCAGCAATGACATTTGACACTTTGAAAATTTCTATAATTCGCTGTTAGTGTCCGATAAAAATTGTTTACACAAAAACAAGACACATGTGGCAATTTTAATTGATTTATTTTATAAACAAAACCCTGCTAAACATTTGTAGCCAATAAAATCGAAGGTCTACAGTACCCAATAGACTTTTAGCATTTTAAAATTGTCGATAATTCGCTAGGAATGTCCAATAAAAATTGTTTAAACAAAAAGAAGACATATGTGGTAAATACAATCGAATTTATACAGCGCCCAACAATGACTTTTGACACTTTGAAGATTATATAAATTTCATCGTATTCTTACTGCAATAATTCACTTAAAATAAATGTTTTTAATTTTTCAAAGTTGTTTGATGATCTCAGGCGTTTGATTATTAATAAGATAACGCTATTTTGTAAATATTTTTTTGAGAAAATATAAAAAATATGTTTAGTCAGATGGTGAAGGCGCCGGATTCGTGGCTGAAAATCCGTGACCAACTTCCAATCGGTAATATTTTATATTTATTTAGTTCAATATGTTACTTTACGCTGTCTTATTTTATGTGCAATGATTTTATTAGATATTTAATCCATATAAGTACTGCCGTACCCGTGGAAATACCTGTGTTTATATCGAGTTCTGTTCATAATGTTGGTTTTAGCCAATTTTTGAGGATTAAGAATTAGAGTCAATTGTAACACCTAATTATTTACAATTGGAAGAAGGAAAATGATATGGTCATTAATGGGATCATGGACAAATAGTGATTGTTAAATCGCCAATATTTGCTATGTGTGACATTTACAACAATTTACAATCTTTCGATCCTTCGCTTGATATGTCTAATGCGAAATTATGTTTTAACCGTATTATTGAAATAATGCACCGGTCTTAAAATTTAGAACTGTAATTATATTATTGTTAATTATGCAATAGTTATTATTTAGTATATATTTAAATAGCATACAACTAGAGATAGGAAATTTTGTAAAATAAATTTCTGTAGTTGTATTAGAAATAAATAAAATAAATAAATAAATTATACAACATAGGAAAAAGTGGGGAACCTTGAGGAAGACCTTGATCTGGTGTGAATGATTGGGAATATGAATTTCGGATTTTGACAAGTATGGATCGATTAGAGAAAAAAATGTCCAGGATTATTATTAAATCGGGAGGAATGCTTAAGAAATTATATTTATACAACACGCCTCGATGCCATCCAATATAAACTATTATAAAGGTCATGGACAAATAGATAATACAATAGGGGAAGTGTGGAACCTTGAGGAAGAAATTGATATAGGGTGAATAATTGAGAATAGGGAGAAGGGAAAATGGTATGGTCGTTAATCGTGAAGAGGAGGATTCACCCTCCATCCGTACAGAGAAGGATTAGAGAGGAGGAGGTCAAGCTCATTAACTGTCAAAATCATGGTCAACTACATTGCTTTTTTATTAACCTTGAATTTTAGGATCAATGACCTTTACAGTTAATAACCTTGACCAAAGGTCAGAGTCAATAGTCAGTCAGACTAGGTATTGTAGCATTACCGATTCGTCATGCGCGCTGGAGATGTTGCTTCATCGAAGGTTCGACGATGAATGACCTTAAATGACCTTAAATGAATAAGTAGAAAAAGTAATTTTGGCTTCATTACAGACTTTTTAAACTCATCGAAGGTTAGATGATGAATGATTTTAAAAGATTGGTTTGCTATTATTATAGTAGATAATTGATATTATATGTGGGATGACTTATGATTGACAAAATATTGTAATAATTATAAATACAATAGCGATAAAATTTCTTATCTAGAGAGGAAGAGTGGTATTAGTTGCGTTACAGAGGTGATTTATTGAGGAGAGTGAATGAATAGCAAAAGCGATAAACATTTCTTGTATACAAAAGAAAAATTATATTATTTGTGAGAAGATCACTGTCTAGGATTATTATTAAATTGGGAGGAATGCTAAAGGAAGTAGATTTATACAACACACCTCGATGCAATCTACTATTCTTTTCTAGGCGTTAAATTTAGCAGTTAGAATAATAATTTCAAGGTGAATTCCTTCATTATTCTTTGTACAGTTATTTCCACATAAAGATATAAGTGGATTTGACCGTAATAATAATCTGTGTACCATATCCTCGTTTGTTACTAAACCCGAATGTTTCCTGCTATAGTCTATTCGATTTTTTGTAATCACTTTATGATTGGATTCTAGTGCTTCTTCCGAAAGTTTTCCAAACGGAAGAGCAACATTCACTGTTGGTTCCTTCGAGATGTATCTTGTGGCAATTTTATGTAAGTTTAGTTAGGAATAGAGAAGTGGACCGAAGTTCATTGAAATCAAATTGATTGAGGGAAATTCTATGTTGTATACAAGACGTGATTCAAATAACTTACCAAGAACTGGAAATAGAATAACTGGGCGATAACTAGATATCTGTGTGGAGTAGTTTCCTGCCTTATGAATACAAGTAATAATATCTCGCTTCCATGCATTCGGGAAAATTTGGGTTTGTTAAAGGAAGTTGAATATTCGTAGGATGTACTTGTAGATATTTTCTGGTAGGATTTTTAGGATAGATCTGGGAATTCCATCATAATCAGGTTATGTGTTTTTGACCTTATGCAGCAATTCTAAATATTCATCTTCTTTTGTGTTGTCATTGAAACTTTGAGATGGAGACGAGGAAAAAAACGACACAAGCAAGGTTTGCGATTTTGTGTTAATGTTGCAGCTGCAAAGAGTGAGTTTGATGCATTGGTTTTCTTTTTTTACAAACCTTTTTTGTTTATGGAAAAGTGATTTTTCTTCCTGTAAAACGCACTTACACACTTGTATAGAAGAAGTGTTTGTTTCTTCTTCTATACAAGTGTTTGTCTCTTCTTCCATACAAGTGTGTAAGTGCGTTTCACAGGAAGAAAAAATCACTTTTCCATAAACAAAAAAGTTTGTAAAAAAAAAAAGAAAACCAATGCTTCAAACTCGCCTTTCTTTTTATAAATATTGCTGTTATTGACGTACCATGTGCTAACTATTCACATGAAGTTATTGTCGAATGAATCATTATTTGTCATAGTACAAGTCTTTTAAAAATGATTATTTGTAATCAAACAAATTTAAACACACATGAATTATATATATATAATATAAATAACACTCCTTGGCTCCTTCATCAGAGAGAAATAGATTTTTCACAAAATCCAACAGACAGTCTCAAGAAGTCACTGTCTGGTATGTATTTTTTGCTGGCGGAATCAAAGAAGCGTTTTTCTTCAAAATAACGCTGGTAAATGTGTTTCCTGCCGTAATAATCAACCTTCTGTGGCTTGTTATAAACGTTGACAATCGGGACTATTCTGTAAGTGAAATGTTAAGTTTAACGTGTATGTTACTTTTTTATAACCACAATCTAGACAGCTTTTTTAATAGATATAAATACATAGAATGTGAGTTTAATTAATAACGTACACGGGAGATTTAAAATTTACCGCACGAAATATCCACAAATATGTGGTTTCAACAGGATTGCGTCAGATGTTACAAAGTCCACGCATATGGTTTTATTAAATGAAATGTTCCCAGGACGCATCATATTTTAAAAGTGAGTTAGTCACAATGATCCTGTGATTTGATGTCTTTCTACTCCATACTCTTAAGGTCGAGATTGAGGGTGGTCGTATTAGGCATTGCGTTCAACTGTTGTGCATACTTTAGAATGTAACAGGGGCCATTTAATGCTCTTCACGAGTAATTTGGCCATGACGAAAATGCTGCCGCCCCGATAGTCATAAATGGAATTAAATTATTTGCTCATCTAAATGATTTCAATGATATTTTTAATGGAACAAATCCTTCGTTTATTTTCGTCACGATCCGTCTTTATTCGGGCGGTGGGGTAGTGCGGGGTGCAAAAGGGGAACGAATTTAATATTTTTAAGATACATTTTTTCTTTCGAGCCAAGCTTACCGTGCATCTATCTCTTTCTAACGTATTTCGCTCTTCTTTTAATTCCGTATCTGTCAAAATCATGTTTTGTTATTTCACCTACGATTTCTTCATTTCGTTGTGTTTAAAATTCTGGTTACGATTTTAAGTGAAGTGAAAATCAAAATAAAAAATGTGATTTCAATGTTTCAGAATACATATTTAGTTGAACAAAATTGTAATGTATTTTTATTGAAAATAAAATGGGTAGGTTATCCAATATTTATGAGTAAGCCCTATTCTAAGAAGCCAATAATAATTAAAGAGCTGAAGGATGAAATAATAAGGCATATTCATGAGATCGAGGAACAATTATGGAGAGATATCTTTAAAAATTTTGAGCAACGAGTGGAGGGATATCACCAAAATCTTGGTTTGTGCAATTATCTTTATGACTGTTTTAGACTTCGAGTCCATAGCACAATTCTAAATTTTCTTAAATAATAATTCGAAGTTTCTGTTTTGTATTTTAACTCCATAAAGGAAATTTTCCATGAATCTTCTTTCTTTCTTAATCTTATCCTCTTTTACCCGTATTGGGTGTCGAGGTATTTTCTGTGAATAATAGTTTTAAATTCCTGTAGACTCTTAATGCTGTGTCTAAACTAATAAAAATTATCATTAGACTTGTTCGTTTGTACTGCACTGTCAGTGCAGCAAGTGTAAAAAGTGCTGCATTAGTTCATATAACGTAATTTCTGATATTTTAAGTCCATAATGCGGTTTCTTCATTAATGATTTGGAATTGATTTTGGAATTGTCTTCGGAACTGTTAAAATCGTGACCAAACAATGTTTTGGAGTTATCATTTTTGGTTGTTTTACATTAATCCATAATACAGTGCCAAATTTTAATAAATAATTATTTCTGATATTTTCAGTCCATTATGCAGTATCTTCATATATTATTCGGAATTAATTTTGAAATTGTGCCAAATCATCCGTGAGTTGGAGTTATCATTATGGTTGTTTTATATTTTATCCATAACACTAAATCTTCTTAAGTAATGGTAAAGCTAATAAGACTATTGCTATTTCCTACAAAATAAAAGTATTATTAATTTTCGTGCAGAAATTAAATCATGTGTACTAACAACAAAACTTACACTATCCTGCGCGCTGCTAGTCGAAGCGGACTGTAGTATAGTCTCCGTAGCCACAGCTGTAGCAGCTGTCTGCGTGTGACTAGTTGCCGAAATCCTATACTGCATCCCGGCTATGCTACAGTATCCCTCATGGTGCGTAGACCTAGTCGTGCTATTCACATAAACCCCAGTTATAGTAACGTCAGTGTCCTGATTCAAAATAACCGCGACTTTCTTATTCGGAGTAGCCCTAACTTCAATCAACTTCCTCTCATCCTCTTTTTTAAGATCTTCCATGTAACACTTCTTCCGTAACGCGTCATCGCTGCTGTAGTACTCTTCAGAGGATGTTGTTTCGGAATCGGAATCGTAGTAGGGTTTGTTGGGATTTCTTTTTTCTACTGAATAACTAGCGGCTAGAATTGCGGTTGCGTTCAAGCTGGCCATTCTCTTACGCACGACCATATCCTTCAAATCCATTATGGTTTCAGCGCGCTTTCTTCTTCTAATCGGTTTCTTTTCTTTTTCCTTCCCCTCTTCTCCTTTTTCCTCCTCCTCCTCTTCATTTTCTTCCTCCTTCTTTATTTCATCAACGGAAACCATTTCTTCGGGTTCCGGTGAGGGGGATTTAGCTTTCTTCGCTTTCGGTTCTTCACTGGCGGCTACTTTAGGTTTGGTCTTTCTGGGTTTGGGCTTCGGACGAACCCGCCTTTCCGGTTCGCTGTCAATTTCATCTGAACTCGACGTGGCGTAGTCCCACATTTTCCCGAAAGCCCGTAATCCGGGAACGCAGCGAAGCGTTCTTGTTGGTGGCGGTGATTCAGGCTCGCTTTTAATCACAGGTGAAGGTGTGCGTCTGATTGGTTCTTTTTTTATGGTTTCCATTTGGTCCAGAATGTTCGAGCGAGACTCGTTCTCGTAAAGGCAGTGGACTTTAGCGATGGCGTTTAGTGAAGCGACTCTGTGGCGCTTCGGGCCGTTCCAGATGCTAAAAAGCTTCATTTTCCGGGAGATTTTATCAGGTTTTCTTTTAACGACAGTCGTTGATGGAATGCGTTTTTTCACAACTGGCACTTTTGTGGTTTGTATCTTACGCTTAATGGGTTTCTTCTCGGTAGAATCTTTCAAAGGCTTCTTAACCATAGTATCTTCAGATTTTATCACCTTCCTCGCAGGCGAATCAATTTTCTTCCCACTAATATCCTCCTTATTTTTCTCATCAGGTTTTTGTGCGATCTTCCCAATCATTTCGTTTTTAACTTTCTTCCCATCATCACTGCAAATAACTTTACTTTCCTCATCAACTTTCACTGTATCATCCTCAATTTTTTGTACCTCAACTTCAACTTTTTCAATCTTTTGCGGCTTCTTAACCTCCTCGACTTTATTTTGCTTTTTCACAACATCATCAGCTTTAATAATCTTTTTCACACTTACATCGTCACTTTTAGGGGATTTCAAATTCACAACAGCATCCTCGCTTCTCTGCAATTTCTTCTCAACTTTAGGAAGCTTTTTAGCGTTTTGTACCTTTTTAACATCCTCCGCTTTTTGTACATTCTTCACCTCACCTTTACTCTCATCCTCAGTCTTCGGCAACTTCTTCAAACCAACCTCTTCCGTTTTCAACACCTTCTTCGTGAGATCATCGCTTTTTGGTGCGTTTTTCGCGTTAACGCCTTTTTGTACTTTTTTCACAATCGCATCCACCTTTTTCGGAGTTGCATCCGAAATCTTTTGCGGCTTCTTCGCGGCAACATCCTCAATCTTCTGCGCTTTCTTCGGGTTTGCATCTTCGATTTTTTGTGTCTTCTTCATATTAGCATCCTCGATCTTCTGGATCTTCTTCGCATTTGCGTCCAATTTCTTAACTACTACATCATCGGCTTTTTGTAATTTTTTAACTGTAATTTCTTTTTTAATTGAATCTTTTTTAATCGTGTCCTCAATTTTTTGCGCCTTTTTAGCAGCTGCATCCTCATTTTTTTGCGATTTTTTAATAACGGCTTCCTCAGCTTTTTGCAGCTTTTTAACAGCTGCATCCTCAGCTTTTTGCATTTTTTTAGCAACAGCATTCTTCGCCACCAGCTCCTCAGCTTTCACCAACTTCCTCTCCGTTTGTTTCACTTTCTTCCCATCCCCGTTATCCTTCGACAAATTCCTCTTCACGGAACTCTCCTCAATTTTCTGCTGCGACTTTTTCTCATTAACATCCTCGCTTTTCAATTGCTTCTTCGCGTTAACACCCTCCGCTTTTTGTGGTTTCTGTTGATTAACATCCTTCGGTGTGTTTTGCTTGTGTAAACCGGCACTTTCTCTCTGCGGTTTCTTTGTTGTGACACTCTTCCCGCCATCGTCGGGTTTTTGTGATTTCCTAACATCCTTTTTCGCGCCATCAACACCTTTCGGCGCTTTGTTCGGCTCGTGTTGTTTTTGCAATTTTTGATCATCTTCATTTTGAACAGGCTCATCTCTCGCAGCGCTTTTCGTGTTTTGAACTTTCTTCTCCTGAAGCTTCTTCAAATTACTATCCTCTTTAATCGTTTGCAATGCAACTTCCTCGTCTTCGGATGTAGGTTCTTCTTTGATTTTAACATCAACTGTTTTAACAACCTTTTCCTTGACTTTAGCCTTCGCTTTTTGCTTCTTCACAATCTTTGGCTTCACTTTAGCTCGCAAAACAACTTTTTTAACCTTTTCGGCTTGTTTTTTAATCACCTTCTTCTTCAGCTCCTTCTTCAAGACCTCGCGCTTTTTCTTCGCGATGTTTTTCGCGGAGACCCTCTTCGCCGGCGCGACTTTCTTCTTCTTGGGAAGGGGCTGCGGTTTTTTCACTTTCATCTTCACTGCGTTTTTACACGAACGTTTCTGAAGCATAATTGTATTTTAAGTACTACATTTTTACACACTTGAAAAATAGAGAGGGTTTGTGATTAACCGCACAGACGCATTTTGTTTAGGGGTTAATTCTGTTTCAGAGGGGGGCACTGCTAAATTAGGGATAAAACAAATGAAACACCAGAGCGAGCACACGCGATTCTTATTGTTTTATTGGATTTCTTTGCACGTACTTTCACGACCCTTCCACGGAATAAAGGGGGGTGAGTTTTCGCACAGTAACGTTATTTATTCCCTCCCAAACTCGTTTTCCTTATTTTATTTTAGTGGATTGTTATATTATACACTGATTGTCAAGTCTGTCACTCGCGGGGGTGACAAGAACGCTCGCTATCTGTCACTCGGTGTTATATTTTTCATGTGTGTTGTGTATGTGTGTGTGTTTTGTGTGAGTGTGTGTATATATATTTTTTTTTTCGCGCGATGGTCGGGGGTGTCCGGTTAAAGGGTGCACGTGGTGAGGGCCGAGCGCGTTTTCGCCCCCTTTTTTGGGGCCCTTTACAGTACACGACTTTACGGAAAAACTCCCCGCCCTAAATACTACGTACGGTCGCACTAGTGACAGGCTGCCATTTTACAGCTGGTGGAAACACTCACGTACGACGCTCGTAAACGACAGGGGTGACATCTGGTGGCGGTGCCGGCGGCCGTGGAATGTTAAGATCGAAGTCAACTTCGGAGTGACGTAGGCAACCCTATTGACACGATGCTTTTTTGTTTACATCCAGTATGCGTGGATAGTGTGTATGCAACTTTATGATAGTATACATTGGGTAGTCTATATTATGAGTCTACTAAATTTATTTCATTATCTTCTTTATTTTCAAAATGTAATCAACCTATTTCTAAAAGTATTTTATAAAAATAAATTATACTCTAAAATATAAAATATGTTTTGGTTTAAAATTATATTTTTTAAGAAGTAAAAATGAAAAATCTTTGATGTGTT
Source organism: Philonthus spinipes (assembly GCA_963082785.1). Taxonomy (NCBI): domain Eukaryota; kingdom Metazoa; phylum Arthropoda; class Insecta; order Coleoptera; family Staphylinidae; genus Philonthus; species Philonthus spinipes. The sequence continues at coordinate 13,549,594 of OY720304.1, forward strand.
CATTTCGTGTTACATTCTTAATGTTATGATAAAAAATACTTAGTAAGAATTGTTTATTACTGCTGAGGTATTTTTTCTTTGTCGTAAAAACAAACATTGGTTTCTCAAATATATTTTTATAAATTAAATTACTAATTTTGCAAATACAATAAAGCAGTTTTTAAAGTTTTGTATACCATAATTTGGGACAGTATTGTACTTTCTGATTTAATACTTCAAGAATTACACAGGGCACTACTAGCTTAATAAAACATTTTTGGTGGGATAATTGTATTATTTGTTTATATTATATTTATATTAATACATCTAATATACACTCTTCAATCTTTAAGGCGTTTACTTCGTGGTACATTTCCAATATTAGGATAAAGAAAATAGAGATGGGCAAAGTCGATCTTTTCGATCTTTTTTGTCACAGCAAAATGAAGTATATGACAATTTTTCTTAATGTTATTTGTAATATTAATATTGGCAACTATCACCTATTTATTAATGAACTCTAATTTATTGTTATTTATTTACTTCAGCTACTTAAAATTGGTTATTTAGAAATACTCGATTACTAAATTTACTCGATTTTGCCCAACACTAAAAGAAAACACTTAATAACTTAAGTGGTATAAAAAAGTTATTAAGTATTTTGTTTATCTAATATACATTTACATATACATTATTATAATACCTTTATTTTCCAAAACTGTTTGTAGCTGATATTTTATCTTATACGTAAAATAGCAAATAAAAGCTGACGTGATTTTTTTAATTTTGATAATATACTAATGTACTCATTAATGTTTGGAACAGAAGTTTTCATAAATGACTGCGCCAATAAAAAATCTATATTTGTAAAATAGTAGAGAAAAGTAGAAAGTATATTAAATTAAATAAATATGATTTGAAAATAATTAATAAATTATTTCCATATTTAGCTCTGTGACATTTCGACTTACGTTAAACAAATGCACATTAGAACAACTACTTCTCGGGAAAATACCCCGCCAGACATTGAATTACGTAAAGTACCCCTGCTGTTGCATATCAATAAAATATTGCATCATGCAAAAAAATTTTATCCCAGAAAAATTCAATGTAAAAACCAAAAAAGAACGTTATTTAATATAAGGCCGAAACTATATTAATTTTATAATAAAGAGGTACTTAAACCCCAAAACATTTTAATACATCGGACACTTTTTTCTAATTAGTCACTTAGCAAAACATTGTTAATATCAAATGAAACTTGTAAATTAATTTAACATTTTAATTTAAAAACCTTTTCATAATTAAGGCAATGATTTCTCACGAAAAAAGTATACAACCCCAAAAATTAAATAAAATATATATAGATTTAAAAATTAAGAGAGGAATAAATCTTAGTCCAAAGGAAAAATTGTAATCTTCATTTGACCTTAGCCTTCAATTTCCTCTATTGCCTTAATGCACTTCGTAATTACTGTACTATAATCCTTCAAAAAAAGGTAAGATAGATATGACATAACAACGATTATCGTTTCATTATTACTTCGCTTTCAGCGCACATATTTGGGCAATAGATGAAATTCTTGTAACTATTAAATGGCATTTTGAATTGAAGGATTATCTGCTTTATTGTAATAGTATGATTATCCACAAAAAAAATATTGATTTTTTTTATTTTGTTCATTGTTCGCAATAAGTTGTCGTAACTATATTGGTATATGATTAACTCACATAATACAATTATGTACCACATAATAAAATAAGCGATCGATACGTTATAGGTAGATACACTAGAGCGAAAATACTGACTACTTTTACTGCAAACTTTTGGATTTACACACAAAATTGTAACTATTGTAAAAACATTAAAATTATACCACACAGCTCCACCTTGTATCCAACTTTCACATATGTGCGTAAAGTTTTACTATCCATACATAATAATAGTAATATGCTCTATTAAAAATGTCAATGACTTGAATTTTGTTGGATGTAGTGTATTTTTTATTTGTAATATTTTCGAGATGTGTCCATACTCTTTACTAAATGCGCATATATACTTAATATAAAATACTGAATACATACAAAAATTCCCAAGACTAGTGTATCCTCAAATTGTGTGATAGGCAAAGTCTATATTTTTGATCTTTTTATGGCTGCTAATTTAACTATTAGAAATACAATGTAAACGATACTCTACCTGGTGGCAGATTTTGGAACAATCTTGGGAACCAAAATTCTGCGTTTCCATGTGATTTGCTAGTTGACGCAAACTCATATATTGTAATAATAATAAAAAAATAAGATTTATCCACATAGTCGGAATTATTAAAAAAAAAAACAATAAAAAGAATTTGTAAATAATTAATAGATTATTACCTGCACTGTGACATCCTGAATTATGTTATATAAGTATTTAAGACAAATGCTTAGTCATGGACAATAAAATTAATTCTTTATTATTATTATTATTACAATATATGAGTTTGCGTTAATTTATTCAAAATCTGAGTTTAAAATATCTTTTGCTTAAAACAATTAAGTGAGATTGCGCGGGGCAACCGTGCCTGTCCGTCAACCTCCTTTCGATCATTTCCACCATCTTTAAATTACGTTTTTTCTTATTTATTTATGTTTTGCATTAAATATTTTCGATTCAAAAATTGTTGCATTATACAATATGTTATTGTTATGCAACAACTAATGTCTATGGTTGAGTATTTGTACTTATGTAACATAAGTCAAAATATCACAGTAGCTAAATAGTATATATTATACGTTATAAACGTACGAAACTTTTGTCTACGCTTTAAAAAACGCTTATAAAAAAACGTTATTCAAAAAAAACATTATAAAATGTTCCATGTATCAATATTTATCAAATCAAATTCTTCAAAAACATTATTTTGATCATATAAGTTAGGAGTCTAAAGAAATGTTTTTCTAAAAAAATGAAGAGTTTGATTTGATAAATATTGATACATGGGACGTTTTATCACTGGTGCCAAGATAATGTGAAATAAAGAGAAAAAAGAAGTAAAGTACTCTAGAGAAGAAGACTTCGATTATTTTGTAGTTGCGTAACCCAAACGAGATCAGAATTTTTCCACTTTGGCGCTGCGATCTTAAATTGTATCTCCAATTAACATGAATGATTATTCCCTTTTGAATACACTTATACTTAAAGCATTTAAGTATAAGTGTATTCAAAAATTATCTATTTTATTACATTTCGGTCGTTACACCATTTTCAAGGATTTTATTTATTTATTTTTAGTAATTAAGGAAACTAAAATTGGTAAAATGTCAAATTCATTGAACTTACACTTTATTTTACTGCAACTATCTTCTAGTTGAAAATTTAGCGCGAATTGAACGCCTTAAGGATTCATTCATGTAATTTGTTTTATATTTAGTACAGTTATAAAAGTAACTATTTTAAAAAATGGTTGAATGTGGTGCAATGTTTATAAAAGCTTCTTGATGATTTCGTATTTCGACGTTTATCTAACAAATATATTGCATTACATTTATCATACTGAACTTCTTAAATCCACATTTAAAAAAAAAAACTAATAAATTTTGTTTTTGTTAGTTATTTTAGTTAGATACTTAAAATTTCTTATTTAATAATACTAATCGAGTCAAGTTACTCGATTTTATTTAATGCTAGTTTGTGACATATAAATTGATTTTTTTTCTTAAAAAAGTCTTGGGCAATTAATAATAATTCTTTATTTTCAATACAGGCCGAAGCCTAGTTACAAAAGACATAACAAAACAAAACAAAAAATAACTTAATGCAAATAAACCATACAAAAACTAACAAAATATACAACGTGCAGCTAATTATTTTTTTTTTTATCTTTTTCCTTTCTACCGTTAGGTGTAAGGAGGCAGCAAATTATAATTATTATAAACACAATTTTAATGTAGCAATAAAATTATATTTTAATCGATTAACAGAGTACTGCACTTCATGATATCTGCTTAACATATACATACGCGAATTAAATATCTTTACTCAACGATTGAGTTTTTAAATAGAACTTTATTCACTTTTGGAAAGAATATTTATAATAATAACGGTAGATACAGAGTTACGTCTTGCAGAGTTTGTACAATAATGATGCTTACAATCTATATACATACATTTATATAATGATTATAGGGAAAGTTTTAAGGGTAAAGTGCATTTTAATGATAATTGATTAGAAAGTGTTTGTTTTACAATAAGATAGTAATTATGGGTCATTGTGTACTAATGTGACTCTCGGGGAAAAAGAATGATGAGTTGTACGGGGAGTAGAAAAATAAAACACTTCTTTATTATGACAGGATGGCCGTAGGACATTTAATACAACTAACTCAGAAAATCACTGTTGTCAAGCTCATAATGCATTAATTTATAAAGTTCCTATATTTGGACGTATTTATGTCTATTATAAACAGATAACATATTTAACTCTAATGGTGGAGAGTCGTGAGACATACTATTGTCAGGGTAAGCTCGGTACTTGCTCAAATGTAAGTACTTTAAAAAAGGTTTCTAAATTCTCTCTAATATATATATGTAGTTACAACAACTAGAGGTCCAAACGCAAGTGCATTAATTAATTTTGCTAATAATAAATGATTCATAAAGTATAAATCTTAAATCAAATCTCAATGTTAGATAAATTTCGCAGTACAGTATGTAATTAGCAAGCGTATGTATAAACAAATAATGTAATATAATGTGAAATGAGGAACGGAACAAGAGAATAATTAGAAAATAATCACTAATAGCAGAAGCAACAAAAAAAAAAACAATGGCTGGTAGATAGTGCTATAAAGCCTAGGCTATAAATCTCGTAGAAGAAGAAGTAAAAGACATACAAATAAACATAATTTTTGCTTTTTTTTAAACATGAACTAAATAAAATAAACAATAAGGGAACGATAGAAATGATAAACAATTAAACGTTTTTTTTTTTAGTATTCATAATCATTTTTAATGCCAATTCTTTTTACTAACAACTCACCTATACTCAAAAGATTCAATATCGTATTGAAATAAATTTATAAGGTTCATTTTCAAGATCAGATTTTTTTGTACAAAATAGCTCAAGCTCCATAAATAAAATTGTTCTCTATTGGTATAAATATTAAGATTAGGTATTTTATGTAGTCAGCCAAACTATAATCTATAACTAGTGAATTATTTATTAAAACTAGAATCTAATTTAGAGATTATTAAGTTACTATAGTTAAGTGTTGAAGAAACTAGTCGCCTACACTTATATATAGTAACTTAAAAAACGTAAATAGAAGCTGCGTTTAGTTTTAATAAAACAAAATTCGACGATTTTTTTTAGAAGTGCACAAATTTTGTTTCATCGCTACGAAATACATTTCATTAAAGGGGAGTTTGAGATGCTTATTTTGAATATCCAAAGTTAAATTAAATTACATCAAAATATTTACATTATTAAAATCACTTCGAAATTGTTAAGTCTCAGGAAATGGCAATCGGCCTTACTCTATCCAGTATTTTTCGTTATATTCAATGGTCATGATTGCTAACGTCATTGACTAAGATCTCAGAAATTGATGAGATGAATTGATGAATTATTAGTAAATAGTGAGCATATTTAGAATTAATGTTGGGATTACAGGGGATACAAGAAAGAATTTTAACTCTGCGTTTAATAGTGGGAATTTTGCATGTTTCGCAAAGGAAAGTATTCGAACGGTTGATGAAGCCGATTATTACTTTTGATACTCTTTAAACATTAAATATTAGTTATTCCACGTCTTAATCTATAGCTTTCTCTGAGTCTTAGTTCTTCATTAATTGTAGAAACCGTTCCTGAGGTGGACTTAAACTTTTAATATTAGTTATTCCACGTCTTAAGCTATAGCTTTCTCTGTATCTTAGTTCTTCATTGATTGTAGAAACCGTTCCTGAGGTGGACTTTCAGTCATCATATTTTTGAACTCGGAGAGCGTTTCTTTTTTCACGAGTTTTTCGATTTTTCAAGGAGATAGTTGTAGAAATCATTATAGAAGGTGGCCAGAAAAGGTGTGATAATCTTCAGGTAAAATTGTTCATTGATTAATTTCAAGTAAAAAATTTAAGTAAAAAAATATTGTACGGTTCTTCATTAACGCCCACGAGCCCATTGACGTAATAAATATGTGACTAGACATCAGTAATATTTTTGAAAAATGTTGATTAAAATTAGTTATATTAACATCCAGTTAAACATTGAAAATATTTATTTAATGATAAGTCGATTATTAATAGCAATAATTATAAATAAAATGTTAAAAACAAATTCTAGGATATTAATGGCCTCATAAAGATTATTGAATAATTACCCAATATTTTTTTTGTGTTTTATTTAATTTAATATTTAATTTTTTATTTTAAAAACTTTTTTAAATTTTGTTTTCTACTTAAAATTGTTTAATGAACCACTTTAACTGAAGATTATCACACCTTTTCTGGCCACGCTGTATTATAATTTTGAAATAAAACAATTTTTCCCCAATATATCAAAATGATGTAATAAATAAACCATACTAAAATTGCACTCCTAATTAATGATACAAAATAATTATATAAAATTAAATTTAAATAAATATTACATAAATTTTGTAAATAGCGTAAAGCTAAAGGTAGATAAAATGAGATATTTTTCACTAAAGATAGGCGAACTTGCTTAAATTAAAAAAAAGGATTAATGCATTATTCAAATCCCTCGAAGTTAGTAATAAAGGTTAATATAATCAAATTGCAGAGGTTTGAATGAATGGTTTATTTTTAAATAAGGCAAGCTTAGATTTGTACAAACTTGTACCCATTTTAAACAATCTTCTTTTACTTTATTATTAAAGCTGTTATTACAAACAAACAACCCATAATTATTAAATCTGTTCGGCTGTCAGTTGGGAAACAGGCAATTACGTTTAATTGTAGTTCACTTACGGGTAGAAATCGCGAAGTGTGGCTTATGTAATCGAGATTTTGATCGGAATTCGCGACTTGAATTAACAAGAGAAAAAGAAACTTCCTCGTTTTGAGCGCGTCCCGGGGAAAGCCGTTCAAATAATATAAATTGCACTTCCTGTCGAATGCAATTAAGCCGACTGCATTTTACTCGCCTTTTGAAAGCCCCAGGTGAATTCATTACTTAATTACTGTGGAATTGGTTAATTTAATGAATGGATTTTCAGGACTTCCAATACCAGTTATTGTTTTAAAATACAAATAAATCACAGTCTTTAATTAAAATATTTGATGTAAATAAGTGAGTTCATAGCATCCAACTAATTAAATTTAAGAAACTTGTAGTTTTTTATTAAAAAAATAAGGGAAGTAGATCAGTGTCCACATTTTTAGAATGATAATTATTTAATATAAATAACACTGTTGTAACCTTTCTTCACAGTTTAATTTCTAATGCTTAGATATGCTTCGCGAAACTCAAAACAAACTTCGATGATATTATTTGTTTAACCATAAAATGTTAAATGACGTAACATAAAAAATTAGCGTTTTTTAAATCATGTAGATTCCCTTTCAATAAACACAATATTGTGAACATATACAATAAAATATAAATTTATGCTTTTACTACTAGAATTAATGACTTACACAACAAATAGAAAAGAACTGCTAGGAAGTAGTTGTTTTGTTTGTAAATTAAGTACAATTTATTATAGTAGAATAGAAGAACATAATTAATTTCAATCTCTATTTATTTATAAATCTATAATATTTAACATCGTTGTTTCATAAAATTATGAAGGGAATCAGTAATAATATATTTTTTTTATTTCTTAAGAGCTTTAGTAACAAATATCAATAAATTAAATCAAATAATTAGTAGGGTGAAACACCACTAATCGATAGTTTCATACTAACTTAATTTATGCAAATAAGTTAGTTACACATTGTCAAGTTTTTTGATTTTATCATAATAATAATATAAAATATTTTGAAAATGTAAAGGTTTCTTTTCAATCGGCTATCTACCATAGGTCTTTCTGCCTGAAAGTCTTCTATCTGTATGCAAATGATTTATTAGAGAATATAAAATGTATTTATTACCATCAAGTAAAGATGTTTGGTACTTAAATTATTAAAAATATACAAAGCATATTTCTGTTTTACTATTTTTCTGTAATTTTAATAGTTGTTGAGATTTACGGAAACTTTTTTTTACGGCGGATAAAGTTGCCTTTTGTAAATTTTATTATTTGAATTTTTCTCATAAAATCAATCGTTGTTGTGATATTTGATCACATCTCATCCTGCAATAATTTAATTTGTCATTTTATATTTATTTCAAATATAAAGAAACACAAAACCATTAATTATTTATTTCTTAAATTTTTCTTCCTCTTATGGCACTATAATATTGATACTATAATATTACTACTATTAAATTTTTATTATCTGAGAAAATAAAATAAATTGTATATAATCTAACATAATATAAAAAAAATATATTTTCATAATATACTCTCAAATAAGTCCTAAAATTGAATTTTTTGATTTAAATATTAAAATTTATTTCCCTAATGCTAAGATTATTTTATAAATTTTATAAAAAAAAATATAATTCTTTATGAATTGACGAAGTATCTTATTATTATTAGTAGTCGAGGCTTCTAATTTTGTATACATTATAAAACTTTAATTCATTTTAAAATGCAAAAAAAACGAAAAATTAAAAAATATATATAAAATATGTTTGGAATAATTGTAATATATTGTGGATATTTTATAAAATTTACAAATGCAAAAAAAAATAAAAATTAAAAAAAGTATATATAAAATATGTCCGGAATAAATATAATATAAGGTGGATATTTTATAAAATTTACAAATGCAAAAAAAACGAAAAATTAAAAAAATATATATACAAAATATGTCCGGAATAATTATAATATATTGTGGATATTTTATAAAATTTAAAATGCTTTATCACAGACAAACTAATTATATTTGTCTGTGGTTTTATATTTGTTAACATTCAATTTTTAACTCAATAATTACGAGGTCTGAAATTATTTTATTAACAATCAAATTAACAAATCAGATAAACTTGAATTCGAAACTAAATTATTATTAAACATAAAAAGGAAGGATGGCAAACGATTAAAAATACTTTCAATTGCACAACCAAACACCGTAATTACTTCCTCCATACTCGAGCGGATTACAAAGTAAATTAATTAATAACATGAAATGCAATTGCAAACAACGAAAAAAACGAACAATTTAATAATTGCACGAAGTGAAACTCGAGTAAGTGCACTTTGCTTTATGAACAGATTATGCTCGTAATTAACCGGCGAGGCTCGTTTTGATCGGCTCGGTTCTGCTGTACAAACAACTTTCTTTAGTTTACATTTATTAGAGTGTGTTGGTTGAATCACTGCGTTTTGCTATGAGCGGTGAGAGTCTCGAGTAATTTAATGCAAAGGAAAAGAAGATGTTTGTAATAAAGATGTATACTTGGGTTTGTTTCTTTTTTTATACAACTCCTTATGATCAATTTAAATCAATTATAAATAGTTATATATATATATATATATATATATATATATTTGAGTTTTATTTTTAATGAATTTTATTCAATGTTTTACTCAGAATTTATCCGCATTCAGTTTTATTGTAATTGATGATAAGTTCTGAAGTTGACTTAGATACAGAATTTAGGGCGACTTGTCTTTCTATTACAAGTAGTTAGGCCTTGTTTATAGTGGGGAGTCAAGAGCCTAGAGCCTAGATGCTTTTGAGTGCGCACGCATACGCGATGTTTAGTACTGTTGATAATTTAACAATCATTATAGAGCGGTAAAGGGCTTTAAAAATGAGTGCGCCGAAAAGACACTCCGCTGTTGGAGTGAGAGCAACGATATTTCACTCAAAAGCATCTAGGCTCTAGGCTCTACTCGCCACTATAAACAAGGCCTTAGACATCGTCTTTTTCGTTATAAACTGGATTGCATTTTAAAGCTTTGCTTAGTAATATTTCTTAGTAGATTTAATTTACATTTTGAAAGATTTACTATTCTTGAAGCGTATTCAATATCTTGCTTTTGAGAGTGCAAGTTCGGAATGAAAAAAGAAGAAACCCGTGAAACAAACCAAGTGTTTTAATTTCAAATAATTCATCATGAATTAATTCAAAAATGTTTCACCACGGGTTAAGTGAGAAATTAATTAAACACCCTTACTACGGATTATCGATTGCGGCAAAACATCGTATGTATACCTGTAATCGAATTTAATCTGTAACACTTCTTTGAAAATGGTATAAAAAAAACAAAACTAGACAGAAATACAGCGTTTTTTCTTTAAAATAACCTTTCGTTTTGTAATTTTATATAGCGAGTATGTTATTTAATTATATGTTGAATAAAATTCGCACTAAACGTTTTAAAAGATTTATTAATCATATATTTTTAACTGATATTACATGAGTAAGGGAATGTGTATAAAAACGTTTAAAACTTTTATTAAACATATATTTTTTAACAGAATTATATGAGTAAGTGAATGTACACATGTTCCGTATTATATTGTGTGAGTGTGTTTTTTTTTTTTGTTCTTGCAGGAATAAAGCTTGAAATTGTAGAAAGCCGTCTGAGTTTTGTTCTTGTGCACTGGCGATGAAATTAAATAAATTGAATTTTATACCGGATCAATTGGTTCTGTGTGGAAAGGACTTTCTTTTCTCTTTAATTCAAGCGTTAATTTTGAATGCAAACTTTAGCGAAATTTCTCTTTACCGACAGAATAATTGAAATACGGTAAATACGTTATTTTATTTTGAGTTTATCACAATGAATTTAATTACTAGTTTTAAAATGTTTAGTGAAAGGGAAAATGTAATTAAATACATTTTCATCTTTTTATATATAAGCAATGTTTTATTTTTTATAAAAAAATACAATTTCATTTTAAAGTTTATTCAAGAATCCAGAAATATTTTATTAATTATATTAATTTAAATATTAAAAAAGTTATATTACATTATATATATATTTTTAACAAGTAAGTTATTACAAAATGCAATATTTTTTATTGATGGAGGCGAAATTAAAGCTGGGGAGTATGAATGATTTCCAGTTTGTATATAAAACAACATTTTATAAGCTTCACGAATTTATTATTGTTTAATTTGCTTGTAAAATTAGGACTTAATATAAGAACTACGTATGTTAACAGTCTCTTCGATATAATTCCTATTTTTATACTCAAACTAGTTTGTCAATGCTTACAGTCGCAATTGCTAATAAAATATGGCATAATTATGTGTATTAATATATTTAAATGAGTAAGGCGTAAGACAGTTTAAGTAGGTTGTCGTAAATTGATTCAATTTATTAAGTAGCAAATGTAATACAAAGTAAAAGCCTCTAAGACATAATAATAAAAATATTTCATTTATTTGTTTCAACATTTATTACAAAGTAAATGTTTCTAACGTAATTATATTTATAAAATTCATCGCTTAAGGAATTTTATTGCATCGTTTATATTAGCCAATAAGCATTTGAATTGATTTTTAGCATTGTTACCAAATTGAGATATCCTCGTTAAATAATTTCATATCTATTTACGTGGGTGATTAGAATGCACATTGAGGCGTAACGTAACGAGAAACCAATGTCCATAGACACATACAAAACCGTACGCGGTGATGCAAAAATCTGTTTCGCAAACAGAACTAAATTGGCCAATGCTGGCCGGAGCGCGTGATGTGCATGCACGCGGAAAATCTACAGGAAGTTACTCTGAACTCAAACACAATTAAACACCAGCTATTCTAAATTAAACATTCCCTTCATTTTCACTTTCATCTTTAAATACCTCTTGATTTTTGATTTGTAGAGACTAATATAAATTTATTTGTATGGACGGATTTACAAAAAAAATCCTGATCGATATATTAAAATTTATGACGTCTTGATTGTCCACATCATAAATATTATAGTTAGGTTGATTTAGCATTTTCTGTATTTGGTATCGATACATACAGATACGGAAACATACTGGAAACCTTTATCCAATACTTTTGTATTCAGATAAAATTATAAGAAAATGTGAATCTAGTAAATATTATGAACATTTGTTGTTACAATCTATGTATCTTTGTGAAATAAACAAAAATATTGAAAAAAAAATCACAAACAGCCCTTTTAATAAAGTCATAGCCAACTATTGTTTCCATTTAAAAAAAGGTAAGTTTGTGTCATATCTCCCAAAATATGGGCGAAATTTTTTTTTTGATTTTTTGTTATTAATCTGTGTAAAATTTTCTACAACTTTGTCCTTTACAGTTTTTTTCTATCTATGATAATAATAGAGATATATTGATTTTAAAAAATTGACACATTTTACTTTTTTCAAAATATCTAGTTACCCTTGACTTTTTCAAATAATTTGAAAGTGTCATTTTATTCGTCTTATAAAACTACACTTCTTTCCCCATTTAACCGTTTTTCTATCTCTTATAGTTTCCGAGATCCCCATAGAGAACATCGAAAAAAACTCACCCTGTATATATACGATAATTGAATTATATATATTTATATATAGAAAATCTTTATTTCTGAGCAATACGTTAAATTACATTATAATATTTACATTACAATCATATGCCTCAGAAAATGGCTATCGACCATCGGTCTTTCTGCCTATCTTTGTTCAGTTCTTGTCTTTTTATTCAATCGTCATTATTGCTAACTCTCTTAAGTTCTCTAAATTATTTGAAATTAATTGATGAATTATTAGTGAAGGATAGGCATATTTGGGATTATTGAATTATAATAAATGAAATTAAATAAATTTGAAAATAATTAATAAATTATTTCCTCTTCAGTTACTGTGATATTATTCGTTACGTAAGTACTTTAAAACAAATGTACATTAAAACAACTAGTACGAGTACCCCGCCAGTTAATGTACATTTATTTTAAAATACTTACGTAACTCAAGAAAATATCACGGTTGCTAAAGAGGAAGTTTGTTGGTTGGTAAAAGAATACCAAACATTCAAAATTAATAAATAATGTTTTCTCCATTTGAAACTAAATTTAATTTTGCAATAAACTACTAAATATAAAAACAGATTTAGACAAAAACAGGCATTTTTTTGACGTAGAATCACGTTTTCCTAATGTACCAATCAAAGATATATTAAAAATATTAGAGAATATATTAATTGAAAATCTAGTTGATAGAAACAAAATAGATCAATGCATTAAACTTACAGAAATTCTCATGGAATTTAATAACGTATATTAAAAAAAACTTTCCATACAGCACCGATGTGAAGTTATCCACGGTTTTCCAGCCACGTTTTTTGTTGATCCGGCGCTTCCGCCATGGTGGATGCACATGGCAATTCATAGCTCATGATTTTAACATCTTTATGTTATCCTAAAACTTACTTTGAAACCACTATTATTAATTTCATTATGATTTTAAAATTTCATTTCCGTCATCCACGAATTTCAAGATAAAATCTATCAAATTTTAAAGTCTAAAACGGCTGACTTTGGCGCACATTTAATTCCATTACTTTGTTATAGATTGTTACTAAATGTCTTAAGAACCATTTCAGCCAACAAAAAGTTTATTTATTTATAATAACTGTTTTTTTTTTAAATTTTGTGTAGTCCACGGTTTTAAACACCAAAATAATAAAAATATTTTTTAGCTGAGATAGTTCCCAAGACATTTAAAAACAATCTAATACAAAGAAATCGAATTTAAAGTGGGCCAAAGTCAGCCGTTTTGGACTTTCAGGTTTGATCAATTTTGCGTTGAAAGCTGTCTATGGCAAAAAAAATTGTTATAATGAAAAAATAAACTTTATTAATTCAGGATGATTTAATTCAAAAATGTTTCAACACGGGTTAAGTGAGAAATTAATTGAACATAAACTTTATTATTGGCTGATACTTCCTTAGACATCTAGAAACAATATAAAAAAAAACAATGAAATCGAATTTAAAGTGCGCCAAAGTCAGCCGTTTTTGATATTGATATTTTATGTTGAAATTCGTGGACGACAGAAAGAAAATTTAAAAATATTAATAAAAATAAACTCGATGGAATGGACTCAGGGGACCTCAAAACGTGTACATTCGTTGAAATTGGTATTCGAAAATATTTACGATCACAATACTTTCCTTCGAACATAAGTCCAGGGAAAATAAAAATATACGAGATTAGTAGCACAAAAAATAACAGATTTGATCAATCTGAAAATACTCATTATGTCTAATAATATTTTTTTTCTCAGGCGGAAAGACCTCTGGCCGATAGCCGTTTTTCAAATATGAAGTTAAACACCTTTATAGATTTAAATGTATGTATTGTAAATATATGTAATATTTGGAAATAAATATTATTTATGTACAGAAAGGTCTTTTTATCAGTATACATTAGAGGAAGTGTATACCTGCAAAAAACGGGAGTCAAACGCATTGAACATAATTTGACGTCTAGCACGATTGATTTAATTGGCATATGTATGTTTAGTTGCGTGTTATAGGCAACTAAACACACATATAAACACGTATTTTGCAAGTATACATAGGGAAAATGTATACTGATAAAAAAGCTCTCTGTATATATATATATATATATATATATCTTCTTTTTTTTTATTATATTAAGACTTATCTTATATACTTCCTTTTCAATACATATTGATTATATTCACAATGCTGATAAGTAATTCGATTAAGTTGTTTGCGATGGTAAAGAGGGAACGATCGATCAAAAACAAAAATGTTTACAGTATCCAATTAAGGAATTGCCCATTGTATACCTTAAAAGCAATCGCTTTTGTGCGCACGCTGAACATTGTGTTTACGGGGTGAAAGTCTGTCCAGCGTTAAAAATGCGTTCTTTCGACGACGACGATGACTCAACTATTCAACTCGAATGAACCAAACTATCGTTTATTGGTTTCTATTTCTGCGCTCTGCCCTCGATTTCCGGTATTTCACCTCGATTATGATGTCAATTATCCAATTTTAGGAGCTTTAAAACGCACTGATATAAATATGTTTACATTGCTTTATTAATGCAAATAACAGAAACTAGTTTTGATTCTATAATTAAAATTCCTATTTACTGAATAGTTGGAATACGATTTTTAAACTAATTAATCAGGGCTATTCCGTACGGGAAATGTTAAGTTTAACGTGTACATTATATTTTTATCATCACTGTAATAGCAAAGAGGATGAAATACTAGTTACTCTATGGTAATAGCTTTTGTAATAGATATGTAGAATATATATATATATATATAGAATAATACTGAAAATAATCCCATTAAAAACAAACAACCTGCATTACCATTAAGCAATAATAGATCACTAATATTATAATAATAGCTTTTCGGTTTTTCCGCTTAATACCCAACTTTATTCCCTTGTATTTATATATTATATACTTTTTTCTCATTTATCACTTGGTAAAACATATTTAATAAGCGTTTGTTATAATATTTCATTATAGCTTGGTTTTGTTTTACTAAAATTTTGTTATATTTTCGACTAGTTTCGGCTAGATGCCATTTTCAAGAATGAATATATAAATGGATTTACAAGCTATTATATACAAATTGGTTTTTATGATTATTTCGTCAGGTAATAAGGGCGCTTAATATCGGGGAATTCCATAGGTCTTCGTTGTCATTTACTATGTTTTTTCCCGCTTTTATAGCTTTTGTGATTTCTAACACCTCCCGATAATTCAGCGCTAATCCCTTATTACCTGTAAATTTTATTTTTACATTATTTGAGGAAAAATGGTGTTCATGAGTGATGCAATGTTTTGAAAATCCAGTGGATTATTTCTTATTTTTTCGGTCTTTTTTATTTTTTATGTTTTATGTATATATTCATTCTTGAAAATGGCATCTAGCCGAAACTAGTCGAAAATATAACAAAATTTTAGTAAAAAAAAACAAGTGATTTCATTATAACAAACCTTGTATTTATACTGATGTTTGTAAGTTTAAGAATTCAATTGTATTTAGTGAATACAACCTGTTATCAATATACTTATTATATTAAAGTTTTATCTATTTTTTTGTGTACAGTGAAAATTTGTTGAAAATTTTCTGTGGATTAATTATACTTGAACACTCTGCATAATTTCTTTTTTATAATTTTAATTTTCTAATAAAATATAATAGAGAACATTATAATAACTTTTACTTTCTTTGTGAGACGTATGACATACGTAGGGGATGTAATAAATATAACTACATTTTATAATACGCGTGTGTTTTTGTTTTGTTTTGTTTTTAAACTATGCTCGAAAAAAAAACATAACTACCGAATGGCGATCGATAAAAAATATTCTGTTTTCTCAGAGTTGCAAAGGACACTTGAGGACATTTTTCTCATAAATCCTCACAAGTAATTTTTCCATAAACTTAAAATCATATTTTTTATCTACCTAATAGATTTAATTCTAAAACATAATTATTTTTCATTTAATAATAACGTTTATATGCAGAGAGAAGGCCTAGCAATAGGTTCACCTCTAAACCGAAATTTTTATGAATAACCTCACTAATAGAATGTTAAACTCACTCCAAGGCAAAAAAAAAAAACAGTTCAAATGGTGGTATAGATACGTAGATGATATTCTTGCATGCTTCGAAAGTACTGACAAGCAAATTAACCAGTTTTTAACATTTCTTAACTCCCTACACCCATCTATTAAGTTTACAGTAGAAGCAGAATGCAATAACAAGATTAACTTTTTAGATTTAACACTAACTAAAACTAATAACAAACTTTCATTTGATATTTTCCGGAAACCCACCTTCACAGATACAATTATCCCGAATACCTCAGGTCACTTATTTAAACACAAAATAGCGAGTTTCTAGAAATTGTTATTCTTTTATTGTGTTTATTTCTTTTTCTCTCGATTCAAGGCTAAGGGGAATTTTGAATGCCTGGGTTATCATCGAGTAGAAACTCGCTATTTTGTGTTTAAATAAGTGACCTGAGGTATTCGGGATAATTGTAATAACGGCTATCCAGAGCAACTTATATACAAATTAATTAATAAACTTCAATGCAAACAAATACAAAGTTACATATAGCCTATCTTCTGTAATCTTCTTGAAATATTTCAGTATTAATAAGACTTTTTAACAATGAATTAAATAGTTAGAAATTTTAGCTCAAACGCGGAAAACAAAAACAAATCACACAAAACTTTGACATTCTAATCAGTGCCTAAATCAAAAATATCTATAAAAAAACGAGACATTGATATTGTTTTTAGATCGAGCACAAAACTTTGTAACTTAATATTTAATTCTAAATAAGATGTACAAATCAGGAATTTACAAATTAACATGTTAAGATTGTGAAGGAGTGTACATTGGACAGTCAGGTCGTAATTTTCAAACTAGATTAAAAGAACATTACAGATCATACAATTTAAAACATATAAATTCAGCATTCGCAATTCGTTTCTTAGAAACAAACCATAATTTCGGCAAAGATATACTTTCCATAATTCACCTCACCGAAAAAGGTATAAAAATGGCTTTACTCGAAGCCGCTGAAATCCATAAAGCAAAAATTAATACGGAAATTTCCATCCTTAACGACCAGTTTGACCTGATGTATACCCCCCTCTTCGAAGCACTTTACATTTAATATATATACCTGTGTATCCCGTTTTTTTTAAGTACTTAGTTTGGTAATGACTACCGTATAATTGAAGCTAGTTATTAAAGTAAAATAAAAGTGGTATAAAAAAGTTTAGTATTTTCTTCATATCAAAAATGTAACAATAAAGAATTATAATAATATTAAATAAAAATGATTTGAAAATAATTAATAAATTATTTCCACATTTAGCTCTGTGACTTTTGACTTACGTTACGTAAGTACGTTAAACAAATGCACATTAAAACAACTACTTCCCTGGTAAATACCCACGCCGGACATTGAATTACATAATGTACACCTGCTGCTGTATTTTCAATAAAGGAACAAGAGACAATATTTAGTTATACATTCGAGCAAATCACTAACATTCGTGATGTACAAACGATCTTTATTACCATTATTCTGCAGAGTATTATAAACGTAAATATATAATATTACAATGCTTGTATACAGTTGTCGGTAATGCGCTATTGACCATAATCTTTCTGTTTTTTTTTTGTTTTTATTAAATTTGATAATTAAATAAAAGTCACTTGGTTTGTTTCACTACTATTTTTTATTCTCAAGGAGTATCCTTGAGAATGACGATAAGTCGAAACTAGTCGGAGAGAATAAAAAAATAGTAGTGAAACAAACCAAGTGACTTTTATTTAATTATCAATATTGTTAACATGTTTCATCAAGTGATTAATGAGAACCAAATTGAAGATATTGTTTTTATTGTTTTGAAAGGTAATTGTAATAAAGAACTGAGTTTAATAGCGCAGGAATATGAAAGGGGAAATATGAATTTCACTAATTTAGTTTTCAATTATATTATGAACAATATTTAAGAAAAATCAAGAAAAATGTAAGTACTACATACAATAAATATTTGCATTAAATTTTACTATAATATATTAAGTACTCAGATGCAAAAACGGGTCAGTGGGTATTTTTTTGCAAAAAACGGGCATTTTTCAATCTACGCTAAGAATGACAGCTAGGTGAAAACAAACAAATTCTGTCTGTGTATAATATTGGCCTATATTTGCATTACATTTTACTATAATATATTACGTACTCAGATGCAAAAACGGGTCAGTTGGTAATTTTTTTGAAAAAAAACGGGTATTTTTCAGTACTTCCAATAAAACTATTTGTGTTTTAGAATCAAAGAGACCATCAAGATGTAGAAAATAAATCACACATAGTACTTGCCAGTATGGAGAACGCATAACGTTAAATTTTATTTTCTCTTATTAATGTTCATTAAATAAACTGACATGTACCATGTATGATTCATTTTCTACATCTTGATGGTCTCTTTGATTGTAAAACACAAACAGTTTTATTGGAAGTACTGAAAAATACCCGTTTTTACATCTCAGTACATAATATATTATAGTAAAATTTAATGCAAATATAGCTCATTCAATATTATGCACAGAGGATCGCTACTGACATGATTTGTTTGTTTTCAACTAGCTGTCATTCTCAGCGTGGATTAGTATGGTATTATGGTTCTAAGTTCTGAAAAAAAGCTATTGCTTGTGGCAAATGGAATAAGCTAACGGTATATGTCCAGATTTCTTCATGTCAATCTTTCTACCGTCCAAAGATTCAGGATCAGTCAGGAAACGAAAAACGACTGCTGCTCTACGCACCTGTCCATCACCATAAAATTAATGTTCTATATAATATATTTTTGGGTTTATGAGAAACTTGATATTTTTAGTCATTATCAATGGATTGAATTAACATAATCTGAACCACCTATAAGAAAGACGTCAATAGAAATCCGAGTTTCATCTAAACATATCTTCAAAATTCACTTAGCGCAGAATATTAAAATAATTAATTAGAAATAATTATTTTATTCTTGTGATACTGCAAAGCTTAATTAAAATACATTGAAATAATAAATAAATAAGGCAGAAAGACCTGCGGAAGATAGCCCAGAACAACCAAACCTTTATTTTAATGTATATACTCAATTTGCATTATGGAATATTTTATTGATATGCAACAGCAGTTGTACATTATGTAATTCAATGTCCGGCGTGGGTATTTGCCCGGGAAGTTGTTGTTTTAATGTGCATTTGTTTAACATACTTACATAATATAAGTTAAAAGTCACAGAGCTAAGTGTGAGAATAATTTATTAATTATATTTATTTAATTTATTTAAATAACTGTGACCAAGTGAATGAATACTCTTTTCTATTTATATATTGATTTATAATGATTATAATGATTGATTTAATCATTGTTGAACGCGAATTACCTATTAAAAGTTTTGGAGTAATATATTCCCATTTTTCAGATCATGATGTGATATACTGTTCTATAGTTTTTAAATGTAACCGAACCGTACCTAAATTATGCATCTCGCGAAATCTACGAAACATTAATATAGATACTGTTTGAAAATATATTATATATCCACGATATTAACAATATAACATTAATGTTTAATAATTAAATTTTAAATTTATTTGATTTATTTGCACCAATTAAACAGCATGTAATTAAAAGTCGAGCACCACGGTGGTTTACAGAGAATATTAAATATCTAATGAAAATTCGGGATAAAGCCAAGGCTATGTTTAGAAAAACTAAAAAACCAGAACACTGGCAATATTATAAAAGCCTACGTAACTACACTAATTCGGCAATTAGAAACGAAAAATTCGAATATGCATCCCGTACCTTTAATAATAGTCAATAATAGGATCACCTAGGTATTCGAAAAGCTCATATTAATATTCCGGATACTTTAAAAAATGTAGACTCTATAAACGCACATTTTTTTAAGTACACCGCTGGACCTGTTAATACTCATATTCCACTAATTAAACATATACTATCGAAATTAAATCAAAAATGTGAAATACCTACATTTACATTTAAACTTATTGAGGAAACCCTCATTCATGATTTATTATTAAGTATGCGTTCTTCTAGCACAGGATATGATTGAATAAATATAACCATGCTACGTATGTGTTGCCCTACCATTCCACCAGTACTGACACATATTTATAATACGTGTATTTTTGATATGTCATTCCCTGACCTTTGGAAAATAGCCATTATAACACCTATTCCAAAAAACAACAATCCTTTAAATCTTAACTATTTACGGCCTATTAGTATACTATCTACAATATCCAAAATACTTGAGAAATTTCTGAATATGCTACTGTTAAAATTTATTAATGACAACAGCATTCTTCCCATGTATCAATCAGGTTTTAGACAGGGATACAGCTGTGAGACTGCCTTATTAAACATTACAGACGACATATTAACTGCCACTGATAAGGGTAATATAACTGCTTAAATCTTATTAGATTACTCTAAAGCATTTGATACAGTTAATCATGCGACTCCATTAGCTATCCTCGAACACCATGGATTTGGGCATTCTGCGATATCACTAATACATCATTATCTTTCTAATAGGAAGCAGTGTGTTAAAATAGAATCCAAAACTTCAGAATTACTCAATATTAATCAAGGGGTTCCTCAAGGGTCAATCCTTGGTCCTCTTCTATTTTCTCTCTACCTCCTTGATTTTAAATACACTAGATTACTGCAAAGGGCATATGTATGCAGATGATACCCAAATATACTATTCATTCTCACCTCTATTATGCGATACGGCTAGTACCCATATAAATTCAGATCTTCATGAAATTTGTGATTTCTCTAAACTATTGAATTTATATATAAATCAAATAAAATCTCAAATGTTATTATTTGGTCCGAAGAAAGCATATACTGATATCTAAAATAAAATTAACATAAAAATTGAAGGTGCAAATATTACATTTAGTAATAATGGTAATTACTTAGGGGTGATTTTGGATAACTCGTTCAGGTACAGAGCACACATAAATAAATCTTTAGCAGCTGCTTATTTAAAAAACTATATCTCATAGACATAGTCTAACTATTAAGATGAAAATTTCACTATATAATGCGCTAGTATTGTCAAAGTTTACATATTGTTCCACCTTGTGGCTCGCGGCTATTGATAGTGTAACAAGCAAACGAATTCAGAAAGTACAAAATGCTTGCCTGAGATATATTTATGGATTACGAAAGTTTGATAGAATATCCTATAAAATTAGAAATTCTGGTTGGTTGTCTTTGCAAGAGCGTCGAACAATACAGGCTGCATGCTTATATAATAAAATTATATTAACTAAACCCCGCAATATCTATATAATAAAATTTCTTTTCGAGAGGACGTTCATAACATCAACACCCGTTATAAAGGCAGGTTATCACCCCCTAACATGGGTCTACAATTTTTGAATGCTCAATCTCTTATAATATATATCGACTTTATAATGATATACCACAAGCACTCAGGAGTCTCTCTCTACTCGAATTCAAAGACAAATAAAAAAAAGTCGGTGTTAGCAAATGATCTGGTGTTATGTTGAGGCGATATGTAAATGTCAATGTTTCCAGATTTTTGTTTTAAAATTAAACAGAAAAAAACTGAAAATATTTCATATAATTTTATGTAACCTATATAATTTTATTTTATGTTCTTTAATACTAGATTATGTTGCTTATAACTATAAACTATGTTCTTTGTAACTATAAATCATGAAATTTTAATAATTAGGTTAATGATTCACTTGTTTTGTTGTGTATTTCCTCCTCATAATAATATGTGTTAAATTTGTAATGAACACTTGTGAATAAAGATTATTATATTATATACTCAATGTTTGTAAAAATGTAATTGAATAAAGTTTTTTATATATAAATAAATAGGTCGAAAGACCTAAGGTCGATAGCCCATGATACTCTTTATGCATATTCATATATATAATATTTAGCTGTATATAAAATTTAATGTAATTGTCTGAATAAAAATGTTTGTGTATAAGTAAATATCATTTAAGATAAGAAGCCGTTTAAAATTCAGTGAAAAATCTTCCTCTTGTTTATTTCTGCCATCCTCCATAATTCCATCCAAAACACATAATCCAATTAATAATGAATATTCATGGATATTATCTGTGTGTATATAATAATGTATACAAAGATTGTGCAATAACCAAACAGGTGGATATTTAATCGAAACCGATTAGCGTCCGAAGGCCGCTCCAAAAATTAATTGCCGCCTTCCATTCCGAGTCGGAATTCCTTGTGCCCATTTTTTTGTGTATCGTACTCAGTTTACGTGCTTCGATATCATTCTATATTAATTATTATTCGAGCGGTCTGTTTATTCAATGACGGCCCGAAAAACAACAAAAACATTCAAACGTGCGCATAATTACAACAATTATTGTCGACTGTTTATTGTATCTAATGTTGTGATAAGATGTTATCTAATTAAAATAAAGTTTTATGACGTAGCAGAAGAAATTTTAATTTGTTGTAAATAAATATATATATAAATAGTATATTTTAACTAAATAAATAGAAAGTTATATATAAGTCATTGACTAACAGCCCCAACAACAACAATAACAAGGATAATTATTATATATTAACTAAATGAATAGCACAGTTATACTTCAGATTTCAGGAGCAATCACACGTTTTCTGTCCGCTACGCATCCTCCCTATCTGCACAATAGCACAAAATAACTGTGCTATTCCTTTAGTTAACATATAGTAATTATCCTTAATTTTGTTGTTGAATATAGCCCTATGTTCAATTCATTAAGATCCTTCTGATCACATTGAAAGCCCATTGAAGAAATTAGCGAAATATTGATAATGAAATAAAAACCGCACTGCATATACAAGGCGCCCGATTTTGGAACTCAAACCTGAGGATCTCGGTTATTTGAAAAGATACAAAGTTGGTTAAATTAGGAAAAGGTTGGCCAGTCTGGAGTATAACATAATGCCGTTTTGAAACATAAAATATTCCGACTACTTCTGAAGATATCGGAAAGAATCGAAATTGTCAAGAAAACGTTTGTTTGGGAAACTATTTACAGAGATATTTCAAAACAATTAACACTTTATTATTGCCACTTTGTATGTCTACAATGTAGTGATATAATAAAAAATCGACGTTTCAATTTTTGGTAAACATCATAAAATTTGTTTTTTCTTATGGGCGCCATCCTCAATTTTTTACATTTTTAACTACAATTGTTATTCGCTGCCCATTCCTCGAAATTATCGAGGGTTGTTTGTAGCTTGACCTCATATGAGGTAAATATTTACCTCTGAACAGGAAGCGGTGTCGTCTGCGAATTACAATAATAAAACATTTGCCGTGACCCGAAGGTCGTAAAGAAATATATTATAAAGCAAAGGGAACCTTGTGGTACATCTGCAGTCATTTTACGAGGTGCAGATAGGGAGGATGCGTAGCCGACAGAAAACAGTCGATTTCTGCTAAAATTTTGAATCAACTTGATTACATAATGAGAAAAATGAAGAGAGGGAAGCTTTTAAATCAGTACCTTATACAATACTCAAATACTTTCGCAATATCTAAAAATACTAAAGTACTATGACCACGGTCGAACTCAGTGGTTATGGTCAGTTGGTGGATGGAGAATAGGCTTTTTATAAAGCCGTATTGGGTTCTTTCTGGTGGATCATTTTACCGACTATATTGTAGGGGGGTGGAGGCTGGCCTTTTTGTATGATTATTATTTGCACTTCTTGATTTACCAAAATCCCATCTAATGGCTTTTGGTTTGCCGATTCTGGCTATTCAGCTACAGTTGGTAAAAATGCGTTTGGGATAAACACATTTTAATTACTTTCGAAAAACAAAATTGAATATATTATTTTTCTGGCCGGGCGACGATTAAATGTTCGCCTGTAATAGTGAACTTCTTAAAGGTTCAAGAAATATTTATATTAATAAATTATTTACCCTTAACAAGAATACCATTTTTAGAATTCGTTTATAGCAACAATGTGTGCCTATTATATTTTTTTATTACTATTATTCTAATAAAGAATTATTTTTATTACTAAATCCATTACACATGAATTACTCTAACTGTATATTTTATCCATTAACAACAACTCTTAAGTGCAATTTGCGATTGTCACAGATACGTTCACCTGTTTGTCGTAATCGTTTTATTTACCGTATTTCGCGACCTCTAACCGTTTATACGTCTTCCCGCTTCAACATATTCTCTGTTGTTCGTCCTGACCCAAACAAGCGAACCTTCCGCAACCGCCGAAAGAAGAATCCATCGCTAGGTGTGAAGAGAATTACAATCGTTTGTGTGTAAACGTTACGAAATCGTTGTGTGATCGATCCGATCATTTTCTTCATGTGAGCAGATTCTCAGTGGGTTTGTTGTACAATAACGTAATCCATCTGAGCAATTGTATTCCCATCAGGTGATGAGAAGCTTAGGAGTAACAGAAGAAAAAAAACTGGGTCGATTAAATTATACACGACAAAGATATGTTTGACTAAAAAAAATATTTCCAGCATATTTTTAAATAAAATTGAGCCGTCTCACATTCAAACAAAATATCGCACATTAATTTAATTTAATTCATATTAGTAGTTGCAAAAATGTCCGTTTTTTTTTATTTCAGCAGATAAAATAGTCATTGATTCTCGGTATTACATATATAATGTCTTTAAATATAGCGTTATTATACATTGATGATACACATATCAATCAGAAAATTATCGAAGTAAGAAATAAGGATTTCCAAAAATTGAAAGAATGTAACTGTAGTTAAGAAAATGTGCTCTGTGATTGGATGAATAATTTGTATTTTTTTTTATTTCGTTGATTATTTTTTCCATTTATCTGCTTATTTCTATCTTAACAGTAACATTAATAGGCAATTATAGTAGACTCAGATACAATTAAATCGGTTTTTCATATAATTGTGTTGCAAAAAGGGATACTTTTTTATATCGTATCGTATGAAATAAATATGAATATAATATTAAAAATCAACCAATAAAACACAGATTAGATTGAATAACTTTAAATTCTCGACTAGTTTCTTGAAAATGGGCTATTTCAAGAAAAAAAAAACAAGTTTTAAATTCTCTTGAAAATGGGCTAATAACCCGAAACTAGTCGAGAATTTAAAGTTATTCAATCTAATCTGTGTTTTATTGGTTGATTTTTAATATTATAGTCATATTTATTAATTTATATATCGCGTAAGAATAAAGCTAGAAATTTGAAACTTGTAGGTTATATGTTACTGCTTATAATGAATGTTTTGAAATAAGCAACTTTTGAAATTGATTAGTTTCGATGAATTTTTTGTGCAGTATACTAATTATTTGGAATGACATTAGCGCGTCTATTTGGCCGTCGATAAAGCTGATAGAAAGAAGTTTTCAAATCGATTAAATGACAGCGCTTATCTGGAAATCTAAGATGGCGACGGGAAATGCGTCACCTGGTGGTATCGATGCATCTATACCTTTATTTGAGATTCCCCTGAATAAAAATGGATGCTTTCTCTTATTTTTAGTACGTCCACATAACATCATATTGATTAATTGTTTTGTAAAAAAACGGGATTCATTTTAGTACTACTAATAAAACTTTTAGTGTTTTACTGTCAAAGAGGTCATCAGGATGTAGAAAAAAACATATGGTACTTATTAGTTTATGTAATTAAAATTAAAAGGCGAAAACAATAATAAGAGATTAATATTGAACATTTTAGTTGTATAAGATTTCATTACTTTGTATTGCTTCCTCGAGCCCCAACTATTGCCTGCATACGGCGGCTTCTTCCTAAAGTGCAACACGAAGCTCCTTTATTGTGATGCAACTGCACATCCTCTAACACGCCCAGCATGTCCCGAACATTTTGCATAGGATTTCCATCTGGTATACATCAAGGCTAATTGAATTTTCTTATTTCAACTGCTTAAAAATATTCTGTGGCGCACCTCACAGAACACGGTCTTGATGATCCTGCATCAGAATAAAGCTATAGCCGATAAATGGAGCAAATTGGACGACGTAATTTTCCAGAATCTTCTTAATGTACAGTCAACAATCCTCGATCAGTGACAACTAATTTGGTGTTGTTATCCCTGCTCATATCATCAGAGAATCTCCTTCATGGCTAAGCCGTTGATTAGCAAATCGTTCTTCCGTTCGTCTCCATAATTGCTTCATCTGGCGAATGTAGGCAGAATCTAGACTCGTCAGTAAAGTGTACAGTCCTCCACTGTATCAAATTCAAATGTTCGCGAGAACATGGCTATTCAGTGGTAGTAATTTTGATCTAGCTGCTGGTCTACAAGATTTTAAGCCAGCTTTTTGCAACCTTCGACGAACTGTCCACACAATCATAGCTGTATCAGGAACCTCACGGAGTTGGTTTCTGGTCTCCACTAAAAACAAATAGATAACCCACTGAAACCTAATACTAATACTGTTAAAAAGGTAGTAAAACAAATATAATTAATTATTTTTAACTGAAAAACAAATAAGTTATCTCGGTGACGTCGATTAGTATTTTTTAACTGTGCATCTTTTGAACTATAAATTTTATATATAGGGTGTGCAACAAATAATTACCGATAGAAAGTTATATATTTTTAAATAGAACGCCCTATATATAGTTTTCGTATATAATTTCCTACCCATATCTTCAACTGTTTACGTAATAATGACAGTATTCCTTAATTTTATGTCAACCATTAAAAAAATAAAGAAATGCATGTGTTTATCATAAATATAGATATAGTATATGTAATCTATTAGGAATATGTACTATCATCCACTTTTAAACATATTTCTGTGGTATATATAATGAAATTTATTTCTCTGATATCGCCAGCCAAAATTACAAATGTAGGGGTTACGTTTTTAAATCGACTGTCAATTCATATTTCACTTCGCGGTGTCAATGTTGAAATACACTTTTTATCCATAATACACTCAGATGCAAAAAACGGGTCATATGATCATTTTTTGGGGGAAACCCGGGTATTTTTTTTAACATTCGTACTACTCTATCATGTGGCTTCAGTGGAAACCAGAAATCAACATCGTTAGGTTCTTGGTACAGCTGTGAGTATATGAAAAGTTCGACAAAGGTTGCAAAATTACTCTCATGTCACCGAGTATTAAGACTCCAATTTTCTAGAATACATTTGAATTGGACATTGGCACAATGAAGGACTTTACTTATTAGTCTAAATTCTGCCTACATTCTCCATATGGAAGAGAGCGAGTATGGAAACGAACAGGAGAATATTTTGCGGATTGCTTATTTAAGTCCCGGCTTAGCCATGATACCATACCATCAAGGAACCTCCCTTGATGGTATGAGCAGGAGTGACAATGGATGTCTGCACGAAATTGGTTGTCATTGATCGAGGATCCCTGACTGCACAGTGGTATATTGAGGAGGTTTTTAGAAAATTATGTAGTCCCATTTGCAAAAAATCATCTAATGACCCGTTTTTTTTTTTCATCTGAGTATATAAACAATTTTTTTTCTACGGCCATGTGTAATTTTTAATAATCATTATTTGAGTTGATTGAGTTTACGTGAAGTGTTTTAATATTAATACCAAATCAAAATTCAGTTCAATTCCTTATCTTCACTATATTAAAAAAATAATACAGTGATGTAAGAAATTAAACTGAGATTTGATTTGGTAATAATAACAATAATGACTGTTTTTATTGTTTTTATTTTTACCTTGTCATGCCACAGCAATAGCGTATTAAGAAATTCGCTTTGGGGAGAGAGGGTTCATATATGACATTGAAACATTGAAACTCCTTGATAATACAAGGACGAGTTCCTAGCGATTTTTTTATGGATTACTAAAATCTATCGATTTTGTCGAACACTAATATACTAATGTGTGAAATATTTATTTAAAATACATAGACATGTTTTACCACGGGTTAAACGAGAAATCAATTCAACATTATCATATAGTTTAACAAGAAAGAAATTGAAAGAAATAAAGAAGAGGAAATATAATCGGGCCTATTCCGTACGAGAAATGTTAAGTTTGACGTGTATGTTATTAATAAACTTCACTTCTTATGCTGTTGCAATCAATAAAATATTGCATAATTCAACAAATTTTGATCCGAAAAAAATTAAATGAAAAAACAAACAAAAGGAACGTTACTTAATATAAGGCCATTTGCAGACACGTGTTTCGGGATCTATGCCTCGTTAGAACAGCTATACCAAAGTGGATATTATATAATATCCTCTTTGGCTATACCTTATGTAATTTAAAGATTTAAATATGCAACAGCAGGTGTACATTATGTAATTCAATGTCTGGCGTGGATATTTGCCCGGGAAGTAGTTGTTTTAATATGCATTTGTTTAACCTACTTACGTAACGTACTTTTGACTTACGTTACGTTAAGTAGAGCTAAATGTAGAAATAATTTATTAATTATTTTTAAATCATTTTTATTTAATTTATCAATATTATAAGTAATAAATAACTACTATACATAACCTAGAATGTAATTTTGATTAATAACGTACACGTTAAACTTAATATTTCGCGTACAGAATAGCCCCGATTGTATTTCCTCTTCTTCATCTATCTATTTTCAATCTAAACTGCTTAGATTGTGATGATAACAAATAACATTCACGTTAAACCTAATATTTCCCTTGTAGAATAGCCCCGAATAATTATCGCAATTTGCTTTTATATTTACAAGTACCGTAGCCACCAAACATTATTTACCGAACAAACGAAAACAAGCCGAAAGTATCCATCTTCTCAACCTTTCGCCATAAGCCAATCGGCTCCGTAACTGTGAATCCGCTTTTTCCCTTCAATCACAAACAGCTGCGACACAATTCTCGACTCGCGGAGTCATGTCTAATTACCGTTGCCATTTGTTTGCTTTTTTTACCTACGTGTTACTCAATCTTTGCGCCTTATTAATGACCGTTAGACGATATTAATTTATTTCAGAATGGTACGATTCTCCTTTCGGGCAAAACCTCAATGGGTCGGACACGAAAGACCACCACAACAACAAAAAATGTAGGTTAATCAAGGCCGGACGTGTTTGGAATAGTGAATCGGAGGAAAATTGTGTTTGGAGTTTTGGGTTGTTGGATTCACGCGTGGGCTTCGTATGTGGGTTCATTGTATTCGTAAGGCGTAAAATAAATGAGGAAGTTTCCTCGCCTTTGTACATCATTTTAAATAGATTTTTTTGAAAAAAAATAAAATAATTTCATATATACAAACATCTTTATTCAAGAAAAAAATATCATAACAAAACGTACAATTGTGTTAGTAGTGACATGGGCTATCGACCATAGGTCTTTCTGCCCTATTAGAACATATAAATATAAAATTGGATGAATAAGATAAAATTAAAAACAAAGATGAAATAAATTTTAAGTTTTTACCACACAGTGACTTTTTCAGATTTATTGATATGTATTTAGAAACTGTAATTTTATAATAATAATTTACATTTAAAGTATATAGATTTTCTATTGATAGATTCTAATAAAATTTGTACCGTTTATGTAAACCAATATTCTCTTCTAAATGAAATCAAATAGAAAAGATTCTATTTATACAGGTAATACCGGAAGAAGGTACAAACTTCGTTATTTTAAATGAAACGCTGCATTTTTTATTACAAATTTAGTTTCTACGTATTACAAATTTTATTCAAAATTGATTTATCACTTTTTTTAGAAATAATTTTGAAATATTATACCGGAAGGCAGAATAAAGTAACAGGAATGAAATCTTATATACTTATAATATTCTCCCTCAATAATATTCTAATATAGCAAAAAAATAAAATATCATACAGTGTGTTTCAAATTAACTGCTAAGTCTAGTGAATTTAATGTTAAAAACTTATTTTTTTAATGTAACACACAGTATATTTTTACATATTCTGACGAAGAATTTATTTTTGCATTGTTCAATAATAATATTACCTATCTATCTTTTCTTGATTGTTTGGAAATCAAATGGTCAAAACTTGACTTTTTAAGTAGTAAAAATATGCAGGGTTCTAGGTTGAAAATAAGGTTCATAGAATGAAACACTTGGTTTTGTTTCATAAATTCAATATTTTATTTCCAAACTAGTTTCGATCAGACGACCATTATTAATATGGTTTACAAGGAATACTGTAATTTACAAAAGACTGGCTTCGCTATGAATTGTATTGATAAGGGCCATTTTTTCACTCCTTCAAAATTTGAAATATTGAAAACTATAAACAAATCGCAGAAACATAATTACTGGGATTTTTTTACATTAAAGATGCAATTAATATGATTATTTTCTAATTTATTTTATTTTTTAATTTCCTCTAAGAACCCCAAATAAATTTAATTCATATTTATATTGTTAATCAGAGTTACTCTGTAAGGAAAATGTTAAGTTTAACGTGTACGTTACTTTTACACCATTACAATCTAAGCGGTTTTTGTGATATACAAGGTGTTTCAAATTCGAGTCTCACTTTAGGGATAATAAGCGAGTTATAAGAGATAGAGGGTAAGTTTCTTTGTTTTCAAGAAAAATGAAAAAAAAAAAAACTGAAAAATGTGATATTCTTTTTTTATTTATATCTTCGTTATTTGAAGCAATATTTCAATACAATGATGACATTCTTATAGCACCTATTTATTATCTAATCGATGGCGTACTAATTTTACTAATAGCATGTTTCGTTTCTTCTGGACCATCATCAACTTTCCTATGTCTTCATTGTATTGAAATATTGCTTCAAATAAGGAAGATAAAAGAAAATCGCATTTTTCAGTTTTTTTTTTTCATTTTTCTTGAAAACAAAGAAACTTAGCCCAGTTTTCTCAACAGGATATTAATCAGCATGAAATTCTACAAAAGTGCCGAATTTAAACCTACCCTCTATCTCTTATAATAAGCGAGTTCCCCATGTTTGGACTCGAATTTGAAACACCCTGTATATATGTATATTCATAGAATATGAATTTAATAAATAACGAACACGTTAAATGTAACATGTTCGATTCGGAATAGCCCGGAATAAAATTTATTTTTATTGTTCGATTTTTTACAGCGATTGGAAAACTACCATTGGCACGAGTATAATTAAAAAACAATACGCACTGATAGTTAATAAAAAAAGTTAAAAAAAGGTATGCGTAAATAATCTAATTAATTATTTGTCATTGGGTCACTGGAACGTTCATTAATATTGAAGACAGGAATGTTCATTAGCCAGCCGCATTTGCATTTGTTTGGGAGTGGGCGCGATGAGCGTGACTTGGGGCACACCCGACATGTTCAATTTCACACCGCGTTGAGAATCTTGATTTGTTTATTTCCCCCTCATTAAGTGAGTCTGTTTCCATTATGTTTCGACCTCTCTTCAAATGAATAGAATTTATAATGTGTATTTAACAGCGTCTTACTAAAAGCAATATAATACGATTATAACTCAATCAGGGCTATTCTGCAAGGGAAATGTTAAGTTTAACGTGTACGTCAATTTCTATCATCACAGTCTAAGAAGCTTATGTAATAGATATATATCCATAGAATTTAAAATTAAATAAGAACGAACACATTAAACTTAACTTTTCTCGTACGGAATAGCCCCGAATATCTGTGATAAATTGATTATGATTTATGTTATATAGATTTATAGTAATATTTAGAATACAAAAAAATATTCAAGGAGGAAAACTTTAATGATTGAAAAAAAACTTCAAACATTTATTATAATCGTTATAATTGTTTTACCACAATGTTACTCTTTCGGTGAAGAAATTGTGATTATCCAATGAAAACGTTTAACTTATGTTAAGATAGTGGTCGATATTAATGTGTGACGTTTCTGAATAATTCCGTATTCCGTATCAAATTTTATTCTTCCAATTTTATAAAGAATATGGTTTTGATATGTTGATAGAAAAAGAGAATTTATTTTATGTCCAATTAATAAGGCAAGGCAGACAAATTTGAACATTATGCTCACCGAAAAACTGTTGATTTCTAACCTAATAAAATGTATGTGTGTAAACTCTACAATTGAAGAAAACCAAAGTGAAACAGAAACAGAA
Source organism: Philonthus spinipes (assembly GCA_963082785.1). Classification (NCBI taxonomy): domain Eukaryota; kingdom Metazoa; phylum Arthropoda; class Insecta; order Coleoptera; family Staphylinidae; genus Philonthus; species Philonthus spinipes. The sequence continues at coordinate 13,582,324 of OY720304.1, forward strand.
CAGAAAACAAAACAGAAAGGCATAAATCAGTGCGATTTTCTCCTTTATTGAAAAACGGACTCGAAGCATCTGTAAAATGCAAATCAAATCCACTCCGTGGAGACTTGAAATGTTCTTAAGATTATCATAAAAAAAAAAAACAATTTTGTGCTTTGGTTTAACATTTGTAAATATTTATATGATTTTATTAAATTATAATAATGTTTCATTGCACTGTTGAGCTGTTTTGATTTGTAAATTTCGCAATTTCCATCATTAGTAAAGGAGTTTCGCCATTTTCTATATGACTACATGTTTTTAACTCAAATAATAATAATAAAAAATACCTGTTTAATTTTATACACATTCTATGGATACTTGAAGGAATGATGTATAAAATTCGCATTCTAATAGCTTTAATTCAATTTTACAAGAGAACAAGTGCAAACAAACAACAATATAATATAATATATATATATATATATATATACATAATCTTTATTGACAAACGAACTACAACACCTACATATAACACAAAATATTACAAGTAAGAGTTTGCCAATTGGCTATCGACCAGTGGTCTTTCCGCCTTAAACAATATTTATTAAACCACAAAATTCCATTTTAACCACCATTAAAAAAACTTTTCCACTTGAAAATAACCTCGAAAAGAGGTAAAACAGTATGATAACTTGCATAATTTTCGTGCCTGTTGTTTCAATCAATTTTAACGGATGTCATGGCACCGAAAGTTAACTGAGATAAAGGTTTAGGGCGATTAGAAATTCCAAATCGCAAAATAACGTAACCTTGAAGAAATGCGTGCTGTCAAACATAACGTTTTCGGTAAGATAATAGGTTGGAGGTTCGTAATTTATGACATTAATATTAAGAAGAATTGGTTGCTTAATAGTTGTCCCGTGAATTTATTTTTCTAGTATTCGAGGCTCTCCAATGTATTGAGTTTGTTCAATTTCTCTTCGATGTGTAAAATATATTTCTCGTTATTGAAGTGTTAATAATATTTCATGAGGTAGTTCGCATATGTATGCCTTCTTCTTGTCAAGGGACACAAAATCAAGGAAGCTCTTCGAAACGTCATCCCCTTTATTTAACGTATATTTAATGACAAACTCAAGAAAGCTCTTCCAAAGATCATCCTTTTTGTTTAATGTAACTTGGTCACAGTTATTTAAATATATTAAATAAATATGATTTGAAAATAATTAATAAATTATTTTCACATTTAGCTCTGTGACTTTTGACTTACGTTACGTAAGTACGTTAAACAAATGCACATTAAAACAACTACTTCCCGGGCATATACCCACGCCGGACATTGTACTTACGTAACGTAAGTCAAAAGTCACAGAGCTAAATGTGAAAATAATTTATTTATTATTTTCAAATCATTTTTATTTAATAACAAGCATGACACTTTGGTGAATATACTTTCTTTCTTTCTTAATCTTATCCTCTTTTACCCGTATTGGGTGTCGAGGTTTGGTGAATATACACCACTATTTAATAATTTCGTTTTCTGGTTTCATAAAAAAGATATGTTAGCTTTCCGTTTAATATAAGAAACTACGATTCGATCTAACTTGGAAATGTGTGAATTATCATTGTTTTATTTTATTTTTATATTATTATTAAAAAGTTGAATGATAATTTATTCACAAAATATTTAATTCATTTCATTTTCAGTCCACAAATAAAAATATGATTGGATTCAAGAAATCTGATACTTCAATAAAAAAATGATTTATTAAATAAGGCATCTCAATGTATATGCCCTTCTCGTCCCACCTGATGAAATTAATATCTATGATGTGGAACACGTTTAAGAAATATAATAATTTTCAGACAGGGCTCAAGTTTCGTAAATACCTTTACATAAAAAAGTAATTCAGACACACACTATAACTATAAAAAGCATCTGCTATCAATTTAATATAAATTACACTTTTATATCCAACAAATTGTAATTGTAAGTATGAGTTGCTGATTTTTTTAGTGTCAAATTGAAAACGTGTTCGCTTTTTATAGGTGATATGTTTTCGTAAAAGGCAATAAAAGTGCCTCGGATTCGAATTTATTTATCACAAGAAATTTATAAAAGTGATAATAAAATTTCCATTTAATTAATATTCACTTAAAATAATTACTTTTTAATTCTCAATAATTACGTCGTATAAAGGAATAAAAAAGTATTTTTAAATTTTAATACAGCTTTCATGGCATAATGCCATGAAAAAATGTAAATTAAATTCCGACTTTAGTTTCTGGTTTTCACACAAACCAGCAAAACCCTATTTCGGTTTTGATAATTTAGTTGAAATTAATTTGTTTCGGCATTATGTTTTTTTTTTATTTAGTCATACTTTTTAACGGTTTTTAAACGGTTATATCTCATAAATTATTAGTAATGTCTGATTGCCATCTGCAAACGAAATGTTCTTCACACCAAAATACATAACTTTTATGATCGCGTCAGGCCAGATTTTCACTTTTCCAGAGTGCCAAAAAAATATACTTTACACTTTCCCTCCATAAAATGCAATTTCAGCAATAAAAATGGCGATGTGTTCATCATGGTACTTTCCCCGATGAATTCAGTCAAATACGTTTTTGATTGAACATTTAATAGTAAATGAAAAAATATTATAAATAGAAAAGAGTATTCATTCTCTTGGTCACAGTTATTTAAATAAATTAATTTTGATCCGATAAAAATTAAATTCATTCCACGTTTTTTGTTAAGTGTATTAAAGCAAAAATTCTTTATATTGTAATTTAACTTAATCAAATTAAGTTTATAACTAATTAAAATACATTAAATTAATATCAATAATCATAAACGGAAATACTCTTAAGCATGCTTACCATTCTCATTTATTTAGAATGTCTAATAATATCCTTTTGTCCCGCCATGCATTTCTCTTCTAATACAATTTATTGGACAATTACTTTCACCAATAAAACATTTTGTTTTAATTTGCACAAATATTATGAATAGTGTACTTTCTCTTTCAATAAAAATATTTCTAATTTATAAGGTTAACTGTATTCATGTATTTGAAAATATGCAAATTCATCGTATAGAAAAGGAAAATTGTTTACAATTTCTGAATAGATATCGCTTATAGCAAAATTGAAAACTTCAGATTACACGGAATCTTTTGTTTTATGAATATAAGTCTGTAGTTTCTAAAGTCTCGGTAAAACACAAGTTTGGGTATAATAAATTATCTCAAACATAAAATCATCAAATTTAACCACCTTTATTCAAATGTGTATATATATGTACAATAATATATAAAATTAGAATTATATTCTGTAGATGAATCGGCTATCAACCGGAGGTCTTTCAGCCAATTGTTCTTATCTTACATGAAAATTTAAATTGAAATAATTGACTATTCTACAAAACGAAAATAGTCGATTATACGAGATATATTGTCTGAAATACCATGAATCATCATTATATTACCTGGTTTCGAGTATTTTATATCATCGAGTTTTATACACCAAGACTATTTAATAAATAAAACAATACTTTCCATAGAATTATTAATTAAAAAGAACACTAGATTCGCTTCAGAAATCAAAACGGGTGTATGTAAACTAAAATACTTGATATGTTACAGTAAGTGTAAAGTGGGAAAGTTATTTAAAATATAAATCAAATTTAACTTGTAACGATATTAAAAAGAGCAAGAAGCATTTAATATTAGTGTTAGTACTCTCCATAACATAATTAATTGTCTTAAAAAATCTTACTAACTATGTATTGTAAACAATAATGGATTATTCGAGTAATGAGCTATTAATTATTGATGATTATCTTTTTTATGGATGAGTTTTCATAATATTGTTTTGTAATTATCCATTGTTATTCCGTCACATATAATTTGAAAGAACTTTTCGTTACACATGATTTATAATTGCACCCTCTTAAAATGTGCAAATATTTCATTGTATTATTTCCAATTAAGATTTACGAGCCCATGGTTTTAAACGCAAAAATTGACCAATGTATCCTATATGATGTCATTAGATAATATTGTTATTTTCATATAATATTGATTTATTTAATTTAATTATAAATCAGTTTAGCATAAACTAATGATAATATTTTGTTATATATAATGTAACAAGGGATGAACAAAGTAGTTTTTTTTCTGTTTTTTTTTCTATCTTATTTGTTACTGCAAAGTTAAGTACATAACAATTTTATTTATTTATATAAATTAAATAAAAACAATTTGAAAATAATTAATTAATAAATTATTTTCCCTTTAACTACTGCAACATTATGATGTATGTTACATAAGTATTTTAACAAATATCCAATAATAGACATTTGCTGTTGCATAACAATAACATATTGTATAATGCAACAATTTTGAATCGAAAATATTTAATGCAAAAAACAAAATAAAAAATTATTATTTAATGTAAGTCTATCTGCAGACACGTGTTTCGGGTATTCATCTCTCATCAGTACAGCTGTCCCTTATATAATTACAAAATTGATTATTTATTTAAACAGCTTCATTATTATTACAGGCGAATGGATGTCTTAAAAGGATTAGTTTTAACACTAGAACCTGCTTTAAATTAAAATTAAAATTGCAATACAGAAGACTGAAGGGTTATTAAAGTTTGTAGCGGTAGCCCTGTCGTTAAGCAGGATCAACCCACTCATGATTTAGCAATTGTTTATACTTGTTTACGAAACGTCAACGAATACACATCAAAGTATCAATAAACCCATATTGTATGTTTAGTGTCTTCTTCCCATTGCACTGATACGAGACGACAGAAAATTATATTAGGCATAAAAAGAGTGAAAAAATAATATTAACAAAAACAAATTTTATTTATATTAAATAAAAATGATTTGAAAATAATTAATAAATTATTTTCACATTTAGCTCTGTGACTTTTGACTTACGTTACGTTAAAAAAATGCGCATTAAAACAACTACTTCTCGGGCAAATACCCACGCCGGACATTGAATTACATAATGTACACCTGCTGTTGCACATCAATAAAATATTGCATAATGCAACAAAGTTTTTATCCGAGAAAAATTCAATGTAAAAACAACAAAAGGAATGTTACTTAATTTAAGGCCATCTGCAGACACGTGTTTCGGGATCTATCCCTCGTCAGTACAGCTATGCCTTACATAATTTAAAGATGTTAAAATAAATCAATTAAAATAATTCAAATACAATCAGCAAAATTAAATAAATTTTAAATTTTATTTAATTTATTATTATTCGATTTGTCCCTACACTAAATGGATCTTATGTTATTTTTTAATTCATGTAAAACATTTGTACGTTCTTTTTACATCGCTATGGTATTTGCTTATTTTAATTTGTGATTTAATTAACTGTGATTTATTTATTATTATTCATACAATCAACGGAAATTATAATATAATAACAGATTGTAAAACTAAATTAAATCTAACTCCCTATGATACGAAACAAAATATACAGAATTTCGTATAAGATCTTAAGAAAACAAAACTATTCTCAGAAAATGATACTACATAATACTAACCATATTTCAACCATGTTTCACCAAGTGCTAGATGAAGTAAAAGTGAATAGTTTTTACTAACATTTCGTCAAATTATAACATATTTTATAAATAAGTGTACAATATAGAACATGCAATAAGTACTTTTAGTGTAACAAAGTTAAAACAGTATTAAATCACATTTTAGCACTACTAAAATTAAATATATCTAAACTAGGGTCCAAAGAAACCAAATGGTTAAAACATTACACATTGCAAACAACGATGAACCTATAAGTAAATTAGTTTTTGGTATCAGTAAATGGAAAAAAAGTTCTTGATGAAGGCGTTTCGGAACTTGAATAATTTTCTGAGCCAAACTTTCTGGAGAATCAATATAATTATTTAAGATTTTACAAAGAAACGTAATTTGGTGAGCTAAACGACTTTTTTAAATTATGTAGATTAAAAATATTCAAAAGTATTTCGTAAGTCAACTCCTCGCTCGGGTAGTTACCAAATTTCTTTAAGTATAAATATTTAACAAATCGTTTTTGAACACTCTCAATTATGTTAGAGTATTTGTCATATTGTGGATTCCAAATGATGCAATTGGATTCAAGCTTGGAACGCACATACGCATAATAGAGAACCAAAATCGCTTCAATCCCAAGAAAATGTTTTTCATTTATAAAAATAAATAATACTAGACGGCTTGATTATGCTGTCAAGGGTTCTATGTGTCTACTAAAAGACAGTTGGTATCAAATATAATTCCCAAATCCTTAAATTCATTAACTTTATTTAATATTATGTTATTTATTTATAATAAATTAAAGACGACGCAAGCGCCACCTTTTGCCTAATTAAATGTTATTTATTTTGTAACTGAACTAGATGGGACTCTTATTTCAGGTAAACGACATAACTTTACATTTACTAATATTTAAACTTAATGTGTTCCAATTATGTATTTTATTAAGATTACGTTGTAAATCACAACAATCACAGAAAGAATGGATTGGTTTTATAATCTTAAGATCGTCAGTGCATTAAAATCTATGCTTTTTAATATAATATTGATGAAACAATTAAAAATCAATGCAAGTGTTGATCCTTGAGGTACTTCAGAAGATCCAATAAATTGATCAGATTTGATTCCACTATATTTGACACAGAGTGGTCGTTGAGACAGGTAGCTTCGTATCAACTTACATAATGTTCAAATTTCTTGAGGAGATATGTCCATGATATTAGTATTTTGACTGCGTTCGTCATCAATTACTATTTGAAAAACTAAATATGGAAATAATTTATTAATTATTTTGAAAACATTTTTATTTAATTTATTTAAATAACTGTGACCAAGAGAATGAATACTCTTTTTTATTTAAACTAAATATTTATAATTTCGATATAGCCAGGCAGAAGCTAATAGAGTTATCTGGCTGGTAGAAGGCAGGTTTTTTTTATAATATGTATTCTAAAGTAGAGACAACTAAGAGCGGTGTACCCCAAGGCTCATTATTTGGAACGATTTTATTAAATTTATCATGAAACATATAGTTTTCATTAATATTGCGATTTTCTGTTATTAAGTTACATAAAACATAATAAAAAATAAATTAAAGACATTCTTCAGTACCAGATTTGAATTATTGATAATCATTTCCCGTTGGAGATAAAATTTATAAAAAAAATATTTGATTGATGAGGCTGATAATTATTGAAAGTTCATAACTACTTATATTAAATAACACTATTTAGTCTTTCAAAGTCTATTGTAATATCGCTACAATTGTTTCACCACACCATCATTTCTTCGCCTGAAGAAGCCACAGTGTGGTGAAACAATTGTAGCGATATTACAATAGACTTTGAAAGACTAAATAATGTCATTTAATATAAGTAAAAAAAATATTTGTTGGTTACTGACACTACCACAAAGTCGAACAGAAAGAAATAAACAAATATGTAACTGAAGATAGTTTTTTTAATGACTTTTGTGCTATTTTTTTCTAATACCAAAATTACGTCTACTTTGGCCAGTATACATTTTATCACAATTATCACAAAATTAGACTATATGTTTTAGATATGCGGGGTTTTATCTATGTTGGTAACATTATATTTTCCAATCAAAGAAGCTGTTTTAAATAACGCATTAATATATAATTTATACAGCTGTTTTGCTTCATTGAAGGTTGGCCAAAAAATCTCAAAGATAAAATTTTGTGGATATTTTACTGGTATGAAGTATATAAGAGAAAGGATATTTTTATCCAAAAAAAATCACCTCTCGAATTAATTTAGTGTTATGTATATTCCCAATGTATCTGGTTTTTATTTATATCACCTAGCGCAGTTGCAGTTGCATCTGGAGGTGATTCTGTGCGCCCGCCAGCCCGTGCTTCTGTTATTATAGAATGGTCGATGGTTCGTTTACCTCTTTCATGCTGCGGTATTCTTATTCGTGTTATCGTCTCTCGGCACTCTTCCACTCCATACCTCCATACCAGTCAGGAGCATACCGAGACGTCGTCGTCGGCGAATCGTTCCTTCTTTAGTTGGTCGCTATCACCCGCGAAGCGTGCATTCTATTCGGACTGAGCGCGATTCGAATCACAAAGTCGAAAAGTGCAAAAACATTTATGAAATTGGTGCGATAAGTCAGTGCGAAATTGTTTTTGGATTGGATTAGTTTTTTAAGGATTATCCGTTTCAGTTGATTTTTGTAAGTATACATTAGTGTTTATTTCTGGTATACCACGAGGTTCGATTAGCACTAAATATATTTTACTTTTTCTTAGAGCATTGATAATAATAATATTTCTAAATATATCACGAAATATTCATAATTATATTTGAAAAACCATTTCCGTAAAAATATGGCACCTTGTGTTTTAATCCAAAATCACCAGATAATTGTAATTCTAAATGAACTTATAGCATTCATTCAGAACAATACAAAAAAAATTAAGAAATAAAAAGTAATAATAATTATAATTTATTATTGAACAGGAACTATTTTTTAATTACAAAAAAAATTAAAGAATTAAGCTAGACAGCGGCTATAATAATTACAGATAATTTTACTCTAAAAATAATAAATACAATTAAATTGAGACTTTTCAACTTATTCGGTATTATTCCTTATTGAAAAGGTTACGTTTATTAATTAAATTCACATTCTAGGAATAAACATATCCCTTACAGAATAGCCCTGATTATCTGTAAATATTTCAAAAAAATCCCCACTGCTGTGATGTATTGCTCGATTCACTAAGTCACTTCTTTAAATTAATCAAAAAGTGACTTCGATTCACTAAGTCACTTTTTGATTAATTTAAAGAAGTGACATAGTGAATCGAGGAATTCATCACAGTAGTTAGATTTTTTTAACATTTGCAGAAAATCGGGGTTATTATCAGGTGGATGATAGCTTCTACTATTCATCTGCCTGATGATGATACTGTGTACCGAAACAATTGTAGTGATGTTTCTACAATAAAGTTGTGAAACTTATAAATAGAAAAGAGTATTCATTCACTTGGTCACAATTATTTAAATACATTAAATTAAAATGAATTTGAAAATAATTAATAAATTATTCTCACATTTAACTAATTATAACTAATTGTGTTTAAAAATGTAGTTTCGCCAAGTAACAGCCTCCTAAATCGAATTAAAAAAAATGAGGCAGAAAGACCTCTGATCGATAGCGCAGACATATTAACACCTACAATTATTATATATATTTATGTCATATTCTTGTGTATTATTTGTATAGTCTGAATAAAGATTTGTGTATAAATAAAACAAGTTAGAAAAATGAAAATATTTTTATTTAATTAATTAAAACTAATCTTTACAACCAGCTCATAGAAAATTATAAGAAAATAATCTATCTAAATTACACGTATTCAGAGAAAACCTCCATTTCTCTCTGTTGTCACTCCATCCATCACATTTGATTTATATTTCCACTGTCGCAACTCCCTTTACGTGTTTTCCTCAATTCTCGCATTTCAAACCGCCGATTGTCTGAAAAAATAAAACATATCGCGTGAAATTCCATTTTTTTTTTCTCTCCCGACAAAACCCACAATTATTTAATAATTTTCACGCATATTTTCCCACAAAGGTGTTTGCTTATGAAATGACTATTGGATTTCGCAATGGTCGTTGTTTCTTTTTGTGAAATATTGTTCAGACAATAACCAAAATATAGGTCTGTGAATTTTTTTCATTAATATATTCTTGGCGTAATAAGTATGCAAACTTTTGAATCGGCGTGATTATTATATAATTAATTAATTGGTTGATTTGCATATGTGGGCGGATTTGGGGTGTTAATAAAGGCGTTTAGAATTTCGAGGTTGGTGATTTTTATATGGGTTTTGTGTAAATTTGACATTTTGTTAGTTTTATTAAAGTTTTTGTACGTTTTAATCAAAATTAATGCATTGATTTAAAATCTGTTTTTTTTATGTTACCAAATTTAGGACGTGTTTGCTGTGAACAATTGTAGGTCTGTTCCTACTATAGAGATTTTTATCACCGAATTTTGAGACGTTTTGTATAAATTTGACATTTTGTTGATTTTATTAAAGTTTTTATAAATTGTAATCAAAATTAATGCATTGATTTCATATCTGTTTTTTTTTTAATGTGTTTTTTATAATCGAATTTTGAGAACGTTTTGTATAAATTTGACATTTTATTGATTTTATTTTATTAAAGTATCAATGCGGAAATTTTGATTAAACAGTATTATTTAATCAAAATTTTCGCATTGATTTAGAATCTTTTTTTGTGACCAAATTTAGAAAGTGTTTGCTGTGAATGGTTGTAGGTCTGTATCTACAATAGGGATTTTTATCACCGAATTTTTGAGACGTTCCCAAACGATTGTCGACATGACATATACATTACTTGGAAAATTAATTTGAAGCTTTTTTTCAAAATTTAAACATGAACAGAACAGATAGTGATGATAATAGAAGAAAAATAGTTTTGTTTTTTGCATTAAATCTTTTCCATTGAAATATTATTGCATTATACAATATGTTATTGTTATGCAACATCAAATATCCATTATTGAACATTTGTTTAAAGTACATATGTAACATAAGTCAAATTGTCACAGTAGCAAAAGAAGAAATAATTTATTAATTATTTTCAAATTATTTTTTATTTAATTTGGATACTGATGATTGTTACAAAAACGCAGGATTTTTTTATTTAATGAACGAAAGACAGGTCGATAGCTTTTTCTCTTAAGAATATATATTTGTTTTAAATTCTTTCACGTATTGTATATTAATTAAATTATATATGTATGTATTCTTTGGAAATAAATATTGACATTTAGATAATTGAATTTTTATATTAGCCTTTACATGACAATATATATATATATATATATATAAGAAAGTTTTTATTAAAAGATGATACAGAAATAAACTTGCTTTACCATGAAACACATAGCTTCTATTGCACACATTAAATTCTTGAAATATAAAATTTGAAACATCATTTTATAAAAAAAACGACTTAAATTAAAGTAATGATTGCGAAAATAATTAATGGACATTAATTATTTTCTTTTTTATTGGTAAATAAAATCCTAACAAATTCAGTATTTATTATATAACATCATAATTTAAAATAATAAATTATTTTTAATGACTTTCAGTCTAGGTTTTTTTTAAACCATATGCAAAGTACATTTTTTATTAAGCAGTTTTTTGTAATCCATTTTAAGAAAAGTAACTTTACAAACAGTTTGAAAAAAAAAAATTGCATTCTAAAATTTTTGTATTAACACAATTTGAAGAAAAGTATAGTTTTTATAAATCGTTTAAATATAATAATAATTTTTAATTGTACAGTTTTTCAAAACCGTATTTTTTTCTTAACCGCTTAAAGAAATGTAACTTACTATTGTATTTTTTTATTACATATTTTTCATAATCATATGAAAAAAGGAATTATTCATTTTACAGTTTTTCAAAATCGTGTGATAAAAAATATATTTTTCATTGTGCAATTATAAATTTCAATTGAGTAATTTTAATTAACATATTTTACACCTATGTCTGTAGCACACACCAAGTGAATTGATTAAAAAATATTAATAAAAAAGTTTTTCCGAGTCATCAATGATAAACAAATTAATTATTTTATTTTTTTATTTTTTTCTAATCGGTTTGAAGAAAATATTTCTTTTTAATCAGCTAAACATAAACATATCTAAACATATAATATAAAAATATTTTATTCCTTTCTTCACTTTTGTATTTTTAAACACTAAATGTACATTCCGAGCCAATGTTTGGTTTAAAAATACAAAAGTGAAGAAATTAATAAAATTATGGACAGAAAGACCTCTGGTTAATACTACTACTCAATGAATGTATTGTAAATATAAATATTTGTAAAGAATTGTAATTCTGTTGTCTGAATAAAGATGTTTGTATATGAATAAAATTATTATCATTACATAATTGTATATATACATTTATATTTAAATAAGAAAACAAATATTGTGTTAGTCTGTCCGGGCTATCGACCTGGGGTCTTCCTGCCCAGAAAAAAATATTATTATATTATATTAGGAAACTTCACGTACTCACCAACAAAGATTTTCTAAACAGTTTGATAAAAAAAACAATATTTTATTATACAGATTCTGTAAACCCTTAAATGAGAAATAATTCTACATCTCAAGAAATAGAAATCATTCGCTATAAATTTTATTACGAATAATTACTAAATTAGATGTCTTAAAATGCAATACGTTTTACTTAAAATGATAATTTGGACGTTTCAATTAACCCGCAATGTGGAATTACGTGTGCACGCATGAAGTTAAATGTTACGCAATATTCAATTAAGCTAATTCGAGTAAAAAAACAAGCGAGCAGCGACGTTCACTCAGGAGTTTCTCCGCCTCTACAAGAATGAAAGTGCAAAATTGAGGCAATGTCAAAAAAATGACGAAAAGAAAACTATTCGGACCAACAATGGATACAAAAAATGTATTAATATTTTCATGAGTATAATAGAATTTATATTTGTTTACCCTTGAATAAATTAAATTAATAGATTTGAAAACCATCGCAATCCATTTGCATTTCCCGTCGAAATTCCACCGGAAATGATAAAATGTTCATATTTCCTAAAAAAGTTATAAAAATAACGATTTTTTAGACATAAGTTTAATATACTGAGTAATCAATCTCAATGTCAGAAATTGGCAAAATAAACACGTTGATTGCCAACTGGAAGATATCTTATAGGTTAAAGAGGTAAATAATTTTGATTTAATTAAATAGAAAAGAGTATTCACTCACTTGGTAAGAGTTATTTAACTAAATTAAATAAAAATTATTTGAAAATAATTAATAAATTATTCTCACATTTAGCTCTGTCACTTTTGACTTACGTTACGTAAGTACGTTAAACAAATTTTAATTTCACTTTATTAACAGAATCTCCATTTCCAAATTACATATAAAACATTTTACAAGAAAAGTGTGATGCACTAAAAACATTACAAAACGTATGTATAAAAAAGGTAAATTACCAATCACAATTTACGACAAAATACATAATAAAAATAATACGAATCAAAATAATTATTTATTTCTTTAATGTACATTTAAACAACTACTTCTCGGGCAAATACCCCACTGGACATTGAATTACATAATGTACACCTGCTGTTGCATATCAATAAAATAATGCATAATGCAACAAATTTTGATCCGAGAGAAATTTAATGCAAAAACAACAAAAAGAACGTTACTTAATATAATGCCATCTGCAGGCATGTTACAAAATTTAAAGATATTAAATCATTTTTATTTAATTAATTTTAATCATTAAAAAAAGATTAAGTGAATAAAATGTTTTCTATAATTATCTCGTAATTTGTTTGCTTGCTCAGGACGCCTGCTACGAGTTATTTCATCCCTTGATTACTTGCCGTATTTGTACAGCTATAAGTGTAAATATGAATGGTATGAGGGAATAAAAATCAGGTTTTGCTTAAATAAGAAAATTTAATTAAACAAAGTTTGTTCACAAAGAATTGTATCATTTTTCTTTGTGAACTTTGTTTAATTAAATTTCCTTATTTAATATAAAATAAATATTATACGATTAAATCAAACTGCCTCTTTAGATTGGAATCATGAAAAAATCCAATTGTTATAATAATATATTATATCTGTAAATAGTGATAAGTCTTTTAAAATTAGAAATATCAATATATATTGTCCTTAGTTGCCAATACTAAATTTAAGTTTGTATGACTGGATGACTTATTCCATATCCGGTTTTAATCTTTCAAATGAAAGTGTTTTTTGTTTAATAGTATATGTAAAACGGTCAACAAGACTGATGACGACGGAAATAATAAATTATTAAACTATCAAACATGAAAATGTATTAATGCGACCAATCCCGGATATTGAGATTGATCACTCAGTATATTAAACTTATATATAAAAAAATCGTTGTTTTCAATATTATGGTTATTGATATTCTTATACTTTCTCATTTTTGGTGGAATTTCGATAAGAAATATAAATGTAATGTGTTAGTTTTCAATTCTACTCATTTTCTTGCCATTATAATTTTACCAGAAATTGATTGTGGAAGCAGAAAAATCCATATTTCTGAGTTTACGAGTTAATACAGGTATAAACTATTGATTTCAAATTTGATTGATAAAATCAGTGAAACAATACCAAGTGTTTTAATCAATAGTCTATAATTTAAAGTGTTTCACCCCTGGTTAAATGAGAAATTAATTAAAGATATATTAATACAGGTGATTAAACTCACATCACATGATGTAAAAACTATATTCATTTTAAAATCAATTAAATTATGTGTTAGTTTGATAATTCTAGACCAACAAAACTTCGACTGTACTTCCCTGATTATGTTCATTCAGTTATCAACAATTTTAAACAACTTAATATGAAATATTCGTTTTGTATAAGCGTACGATTAAAACAGAGGGAAAAATAGGGAGAGCCAGGGTACTCTCCCTATTTTTCCCTCTCTTTTAATCGTACGCTTATACAAAACGAATATTTCAAGTAAAACTCAAGGATCTATTGCTAAAAAGCATTACTCTAATATCGTATAAAGCAAGGTCAATTCAATCTAAATACAAAATATAAAAACGGTTTTCCTACTATATAGGTAGAAGACGAATATAGTTTAACAGATATTTTGACTCAATTAATATATATTATAAGAATGTTCGCGGTTTAAAGTATAAAACAAATTATTTCTATAACAATTGTTGTAATTCAGACTCAGATATTAGATTATTAACGGAGTGGTTAAATGATTCGATACAAATAGTGAATTATTTCCTCATGTTTACAATATGTTAGGATCAGACCGAATTTTTCTGGAAGTTAATCGTTCTGAAGGTGGTGGTATATTAATTGCTTTCAAAAATAAATTACCTCTCGCAATAATTGACACCAGTAATATTTCTACTGCTATTTCATTAGTAGATTTCTTTATTGGTACTTTATAAATTCCACCTGACTTATCATGCACTCATTTATAAATATTTTCCACACTTTTGCAGGTTTACTAACTTGATAAAAAGTGTTTATTAATTGGATACTTTAATTTAACAATACGACAGAATGAATGTGATCCCATGAACTTAAGCATTTTACTGATTTATTTGAATTTAAACAATACAATGAAATTCGTAATAATTCTAATGCATTGCCGATTTTACACAAAACGCACTTCGGATGGGTTCTAAGTGGCGGAGAGTCGAAATACAATAATCTAATGTGCTATATATCGGTTGTTACACCAAATTTTGATTTAGAGCGGTTTCGGCAATTAGAGCAGGTTAATGAAGTAAAAAAATGCTTGAATCCACTTGAATCGAAATGTAAAAAAAACGGGATTCCGAAACAGACCGTTTCTTCATTGTATCACTACCATTTAAAAACGATAAATCTTTGATCGGCAAATCGCGGAGTGTCGCAATCGAAAGATTTTATAATTTAGAAAATAAATTAATGAAAAATCAGTTACTACTAAAAGAGCAATATACACAATTCATGGAAGAATGCATTAAACTGCAACACATGCGGTTATCAATTAGTAATGAGCATGAGGGTTATTATATGCCGCATTATGGCATTATAAAAGAAGCTAGCGCATCAATAAAAATAGAGTTGTGTTTGATGCGTCCGCTAGTACTAATATTTCATTTCACTGAATGCACTTTTAATGAAAGGTCCTGTAATTCAACAAGATTTATTTTCTATTTTAACGAGGTTTAGGTCATATTTGTATGTTTTATCGGCAAATATAATCAAAATGTATAGCCAAGTATTACGATTTGCAGCTAACTGTCAAGCTACAGATATCTACCGATCAAGTAAAATAATCGAATTATTACCTCTAACTAAATAAGTTTAATTCGGGATAGCTGATAGTCAATTTTAGCGAGAGGAAAATGTACCGGCCATAAAAATGGGAACCACCTAACTAACCTACAATTACTTATAAAAAATTTAAATTAAATATAATTAAACAAAGAGGCAGAAAGATCTCCGGTCGATAGCCCATGACAGACTACTAACCCATCAATATGTATTGTAAGTATAAATATTTTTAAAGTATTGTAATTCTGCTGTCTGAATAAAGATGTTTGAAACAAAGATGATTCACACATTTGCAGTTATTTAAATTGTTGTTTCCTTTCATTAAATAATTTCGACTCAAACCGTTGTAATTCGCAGTAGTATTGCTATGCAACAACAAATATCTATTGTGTAATCCAATGTCCGGCGGGGTAAATGCTCGGGAAGTAGTTGTTTCAATAGATGTCTGTAAAACTTACAGTGTAAGTAATTTTTTGCAGTTGGGAAAAAGTGATTGATCGAATTTTATTGATCATTGCCAGAAGTTTTCCTTGTTTAATTTTATTGTAATAAAAATCTAAATATTAGTAACGTAACTTGCAATGAAAAAGCAATCTGTTGACATTTCAATAAATATTGTAGACATGAATGAAACAGTAATGGAAACAGGTAGAGCTACAAATGAAGTAAGGGTTTATTGAGGAAAAACATCTGTAACGCACCTGCCGATATCATAAATATATGAAGAGCTACCAGCATATTAGAAGAAAATGTGCGTAAGCATAAAAAACAGATCTAGCCGGGTCCAGATACAGCTCAAAGAATTGAAGAAAAACAGTATGGATTATTGAAGGCTGTGGAGTGTCTACTTTATGAAAGCGGATGGGATACTTAGTAGCATTTGGGATAAGGTCTTAAGGAAGGTCTATCTGAAAAGATAACTGGATGGATATTAGAAAGGTTGAGAATGCTGCTAAAGAAAAAATTGTTAGATAAAAAAAGAAAGGGAAAACGGTTTAGTCAGAACTATAAATTAAGTTATTTTTCTTATGTTGTTTGTAAGGTGTATTAAGGTATAAGTGCTAAATAAAGATTGATAACAATATATTGCTATTTAATATAATGTTCAGCCACCATTCATCTTGACTCAAATCTTTGACGATGCCACATGAAATTAGGCGAAAGATAGCGCTTGCGTTGTCTTTCATTTATTATGATTAATATATTGCTACTTAATTAAGATATAATGGACAATAAATTAATAATTATCATGAGAATACAAACACAATAATTATCATAATAAATATATTTTTAATAGTATGTTATTTCAACAAATATAATCATTATTCAATTCAATTCTTATTTCAATTTTTTTTATTTCTTATTTCAATTTCAATTTACTTTATTAACGGAATCTCCATTTCCAAATTACAATTATAATTACATATTAAAAATTTTATAAGAACAGTGTGACGCTCTAAAAAGATTACAAAACATATGTATAAAAGAAGGCAAATTACCAATCACAAATTACGATAAAATAAAAATAATACGCATCAAAATATTTATTTATCAATTCCAAACAGTTCATTGTGAAAACAAAATGCAACCGGCTATTCTATTCATTTATTTACGGTAAATCACCTGTATACAGAATAACAACAATATTCAAAATGTTTAGATAAATAGCATGACTGTAAATCACATATAATAAGAATTATTGGCACATATCCTCTATGCATTAATCTTAAACCAAGAATAGTAATCCATTGGTGGAAAGACTGATAGCCTGTTCAAAAAAAGAAACAAATATACCAGTATTTATTGTAAATATATGTAAAACAAATAACTTTAAATAAAGATATTGTAAGAGTAAACATTACTGGTATCTTAACAGAAAGAAACAATAACTAGTCGAAAATTTAAATGAAAGATGAGCTTTCAAACGAAACACAGCAAGTATAACAGGTAACTCAATAAGTAAACATTACTGGTATCTTAACAGAAAGAAAGAATAACTAGTCGAAAACTTAAATGAAAGATGAGCTTTCAAACGAAACACAGCAAGTATAACAGGTAACTCAATAAGTCCTTGGTCTGATACATAACATATATAGCAACATTATTGACAAATCCATGTGATTTCCAGTTATACTATGTAAATCGAGATAAAATATGTGATTGTTTCATCGTTTTGAACGATTTGGTTTTAAATTAGATTAAAATGATATTCACAATAATAATTTTAATATATTTTGAATTAAATTCTCACTTATCCCGTGGTGAAATATTTTTTATGTAATAATTAAGAAGCATTTTAATTAATACATTTGGTTGTTCGTTTCATTATTTTTTTTATATTTGTATTCCGACTAGTTTCTACCAGTGGTCGTTTTCAAGGAACTAATGAAAGTACAAATATCGATATACAATTGAAAAGACTGACAATGACAATGTCCGTTGTTTATAGTGCAATTAAATAGGAAATTTAGGCGGAAAGACTTTCGGTCGTTAGCCATTTCATGTAATATATGTGAACATAAATCTACAAATACATTGTTAATAATTATCTAAACCATGTATAAATGTTACATGAATAAAGATGATTAGTTAGTTAGGAAATTTATTGAAAATAATTGTATATTAATATTATTTATTTCTCTGATATTAAATAATCACTGAACGTTTATTCATATTGATAATACTTTCCTGACATGGATTTAATTTTCTTTAGTTTAATTCAGATGTTGTATGTTAGTTTCACATAAGTAATAATTTCGAAAAGGATGGCGGCAAGCCATTCAAAAGATTTAGCCATAAGATGCAATACAGAGCATTAGTATTTATACGCTTTTGAAGAGAATTTTTCTTTCAAACTAAATTTCTCTCTTTAATAAAAAGCAAACAATCATAATAGCGCTTATTAATGCCCAACAATAAAATAACGACAAAGTGAAACCGATGCGAGTGAGCATGAACGAACACAAAATGAAATAACCAGCGGCGGTTTTGTAATTACAGCAATTAGATTTTATGTCTACATATGTACATCCAGCTTGTTATATATGTACATTTGTTTGCGAACATGGGGGGATATAACACTTTCTAGCAACAAGTAACATGGATAGATGAGCGTTATCCATACGTGTAACACGTTTCAATCACGCCAGTTTAAATTGTTCTAATAACGAAAAGTTTTTTTTTTCACAAATTAGAGATTGTTAAGGTTTCTGCGTGAAAAAAATGAAACAACTTTTATTTTTGCTAATTTGAGCGTAAATTGGAGAAAATAATTTGCTTTAAATAATTGTACCTTTTAGCAGATTTATATTAATAGTGATTAAAATAATTGATTATCAAAGCCATTATTTTATATTCAATGATTTTCTGAAATACATACATATATATATATAAATGTAAATGTATATATATAAATGTAAATGTATATATATAAATGTAAATGTATATATATATATATATATACATTTTTACATTTTTATTCAGACTATAGAGATAATTTTAACAATATAACATAAATAATTATAATACATGTAGGTGTTAGTCTGTCTGAGCTATTGACCAGAGGTCTTTCTGCCCTGTCATGAATTTATGATGAATTTAAAGAAAAATCTATGCTGGCTAGTTGAACTGTCCTGAAAATTTGTCTGAAATATATTTACTTAAAAATACAAAATCGTAAGAAGAAAAAAATCTTAATAAAATTAAGAATATTCCCCACAAATACAGAATAGAGAAGATTTTAAAGATTTGATTGTTATCTAATGTATGATGTTGATGTGATAAAAAATTTTAAAAATGCCGAAACATGACAATTGTTATTTACAGGAGGACGAAATCAATAAAGTGGTAAATTACGAAATAATTTTCATCCAAAATTTACAAAACCATAATTAAAAATTCATTAATTTATTTAATCAATCTTAGCGGACCATATAGACAAGGACGATAGCAATCATGACAATTAAAGAAAACGACAAGAACAGGACAAAGACAGTCAGAAAGACCGAGGGTAGATAGCCATTTTCTGATGTATTTATCAACCATGATTGTAAATATTAAATGTAAAAATTCTATGTACAACTTCAGAAATAAAGATGTATATATATACGAAATAAATACTGTTTTGAATAAAGTGAAAATAATTTGAAGATTATTAATTTACTTAATTGAATAATTAATTAATTTTCTCTTTAGCTACAGCGATTTTTTTTCCTATACATTTCATAAATCTGGCTCACATTTTCTTGTATCAGAAATATTTCAATCAATAATGTATTCTCCTTCGCTATTTCATACACAAGGTTCCCGTTTAAACATTTATCCCGTTTCTTTATCAATATTCAACGGTGTACATTTTTTTGTCCAATAAATTTCGCAGTGTGTCACGCCGGATCGTCAATGCCACCTCACCTTGCGCAACACCTGTTTACATTCCGCTCACTGATTACAGACGAGTTTTAATTAGTATAAATAATAAATAAACAAACCCATTTCATGCGCTGAAAAGTAATTTCTTAACAACGAAATGAAGCTATGAATATTATAATGCGAGGATTATAAATCATTATATAAAAAATATCTAAGGATAAACACGCTAAGGAGTAGCAATCCGGAAACATTAGCTTTGATAATGGCTATAAATTATGGATATTACACGGCTGCTTAAGTGTTGTTTATTTATACAAAATTAACAGATTTTATCCATGTAAATTGTAAGGCTTGTGGATAATTGGCAGAAAGGGCATTAGCTGATTGTTATTTTATTTCATTTCAAATCTATTAAATTGTAATATAATATATTATTGTATAAATATTGCACCAAAACAGTAATAAAGTTATTAAATAATCATTCAACAAAAGATAATGAACCTTTTAGAAGATTTATATTAGTAGCAGGCCGAAAGACCACTGGTCGATAACCAATTAACAGATATAAATTTTATATTGGATTTTGTAATTTTTATTATTTTTTTTTCTGTATATATCAGTTAATAAAGATTATTGTTATTATTATAATAGTAGTGATTAAAATAATTGTTGATAATCAATTATATAGAAAACAAAATAAATAAAAAAATACAAAAACAACTGTATAATTTATATCTCTTAATTGGCTCTTAATTGTATCAGTGGTCTTTCCGCTACTAATATAAATCTTCTAAAATGTTCATTTATTTAAAGCAAATTGTTTCACCAATTTTCGCTTAAATTAGCAAAAAAAATGAATGTTGTTTCATTTTCTTTTTTTTTCGTACAGAAGAGAATTGAAATGATCGTGCTTGAAAAGGAAACTGGTGAAATTTTATCTTGATTAACTTGTTAATTGTTGAGGCTTCTACTTTGTTAAACATTGTAATTCAATTTTAATAAATGAAACACTTTTTTTTACATTGTATAATATTTTTCTTAATTTTCTGTATATTTTTTTTATTTCTTTTTACGTAGTTTGTCTTATAAGTTTGTACAATCGAATACTTGATATTGTTAATAAGTTGTGGAATCACCGTATTTGTGAACATTGATGTTTATTATAGCAATAATCGGTAAATTACTAATTACCAACCATTTGTTGAAAATAAAAGTTTAGAAGAATCAAATTTGTGTAAAAAATGTAAATTACTCTAGAAGGTTTTGTTGGATGATATTTTATTTTTAAAACTTTCAACAGCAATGCCTAGAATCTTTGCGTGCAGCTTTTGGTAATGAAAGAACATCAGAAAAATACTGTTTACAGATGGCTTGCAAAATTTCATCGTCAGCATGCGCCCATCAATGATGAATTTCGAGAAGGACGGCCAAAATCGGTTGATATTCCGAGAACTTGAAACGTTGATTAAAAAATTATATTTTTCCAATCAACATATGAAAGCTGCGCATTGCATTCATACGTTGATTGAAAGATATGATTGAAGGAGATCGGCTTATATATGTGACTTATAGACCTCTCTTGGTATTTCTTAGAGTGCAATACAATCGATTTTGCATGAACAGTTAGGTATGAGTACGATTTGTTCCAGATGGTTCTCGTATAATTTTATCGAAACACAAAAAAGGCTCGTATTGATTATTGTTACGAAATGTTGAAAAAATCTACCGAAGACGTTCAAAAACCGTATACCACATTTCCACAGAAGAAAAAACTTGGATGTATTCGTATGAACACAAAAGCAAAACACAGTCTTTTTTTGGGTTCCTTTTAGCCCGCTGAAGTTGTTCGTTCATTAAGAACTTGTCTCTTTGTCGCAACGATTCCTTTATAAGACCGAAGAACTATTGAAGCTGAATAGTATACAATAATGTATTTAATATAATTAATGGTTTTAATATTTAGACATTGGTAGTTCATATTGTATGAAATAAATATGAATAAAATATTAAAAATCAACCAATAAAACACAGATTAGATTGAATAACTTTAAATTCTCGACTAGTTTCGGGTTATTAGCCCATTTTCAAGAGAATTTAAAATTTGTTTTATTAAAATTTCCATAGAAATTTTCCATAGAAGTTTCCATAGAAATTTTAATAAAACAAATTTAAAAATCTCTTGAAAATTGGCTAATAACCCGAAACTAGTCGAGAATTTAAAGTTATTCAATCTAATCTGTGTTTTATTAGTTAATTTTTAATATTTTATTCATATTTATTTCATACAATAATGTATTTGCTAAAAGTTTTCAATGAAAATACTAGCTCTCATACAGTACTTCCAACAACTGAATATTTGAAGAAGAAATTATCGAATTAATGTCTTATTTCCCATTTTTACTAGATTTATCGCGAAAGACGTTTTCTTGTTCCCCACTGCCAAAGAAATTATGCATGAATGCCGATTTTGATCATCTCAAGAAGCAGTTGAGAGTAGAGAAAATGATACCAGAATTGGTTTGAACGTATGCAAAAATGTATAGACCCCTAAGGGGAATATTTCGAAAAGCAATAGATCACTTTTTTTCAACTTGAACGATTTTATTTCACTTTATTCAAATAAAAAAAAATACAGGCAGAAAGAACGATGGCCGGTAGCCGTTTTCTAAGGACAACGTATAACATAGTATAAGAATTATATTGTTAATTTAAAATGATTGACGTAGTTTAATTTTTTATATATATAACATCTTTATTTCTGCAGATAATTTTATATACAATTAATTGTCTGCAGAAATAAAGATGTTATTTATATAAAAAATTAAACTACGTCAATCATTTTAAATAAATATTTATAATAAATGTATTTGTGGTTTTGGTCGAAAACTGTGCATTTTAATGCGCATAAAATTTTAAATAGGTTTTAACATAATTTATTATTTAAAACATGCAGTTCGAATTTTATTAAACATTTACACATAGATTATATAAGAGCAGTCGCAACGGAGTGCAATTATTAATAAGGCCGAATAAATTTATTGAAATTAATAATTAAGTGAAGCAATTACGTTTTGCTTAATTTATTTTTATTTATATTTTCATTAAAAAATATTTATAATTAAAAATATTCTGCGTGTTCGTTCTCAAATATGAAAATAGGGATTCAGCCAATAGCATGCTGAATCCCTATTTTCACGCGAGTGGGCGACCAGATTTGTATTCAATAGAAAAAAAAATCGAAAAAATATCAGAAACTGCTACAATTTGACAGTTGTATTGGCCGCAATGTGTGTATTTTTTTTTCCTCTAAAAGTTGGAGATTTGTAGTCTATCTCCAATTTTAAGACAGAAAAAAAAACATCCAAAATGGCGGTTTTAGTCTAGGACTTATTTTTTTGCGCGGGGCGTTCCTCAAAATTATTGAGACTATTGTCATTGAAATAAAATTAATATTATATAAAGTGAATCAGTGTGTTATTAAAATTGAACACAATGTATAACGAAGTAGAATAATTTGATAATTACACCTTTGCTAATTTAACCCAGGATGAAAATCTTGGGTGGTGATTCTACAATTGTGAGGTAAAGCATAGTTGAGAAAAACGGAGTATTACCGATTCGACAGTTTAACCCGTGCTCGGAGAAAGAGATAAACCTAATATGATACTGATTGAATCCGAACAAACGAGCGCTCATCGTCCTTGGTCTTCAACTCCATCATTTATGTTGTGACGCGCTCGAATTTTTGCTTTATTTTATTGTATAGTTCGTATTAATATTTCTTCACATAATAAATTATCTCTGAATCGTTATCAGATTCAAACACATTCACGTCCAATTATGTCATTTTTGTAAATATCAATTTATCGTTGCTCACTGTTATTCACTTCGTTTTGACTATAATATGATTATATTGTATATTTATCATTGTTTAGGCAGTTTTTAACTCTTTTTGTTTGAAAGATGCATAACATTAGATAATTTTAGAAAAATATATATTTTGAATTTATTGTCAGAATCTGTTGTTAACTTCACGAGAGTTTCAGTGTTTTTATTATAACTCTAAAATTGGAAATAAATATATAACTAACCAAATATATATGGTTGTATAATTTTTTATTGTTTTGAAGTCAATTATTAATCATATATTGTTGTTAAATTAAAAATAGTTGGTTGATATATTTTTCTATTTTTTTAAATTATAATTATCTAGTTATTAATATAGAGAATGAAATCACCTTTATGAAATAAGAAAATTAGCATAAAGCAAGACAGACACTAGAAGAATTTAAATTCATCTATTACAGAATGTATTTTATTTTACTTATTGTATACACAACACACCCTATGGAGTGTAAAATGTGTTTTTTAATATATATATATATATATATATATATATATATATATATATATATTAAAATTATTCGACTTTATGGAATCACCGCAATAAGCATCCCATCCACGTTTAACATATATACAATCATCTTTATTGTGGTATTTACACACACACATATATATATATATATATATATATTATACAATATATATTAATATAAACTTATAATGGCTATCGAACTTAGGTCTTTCAGCCAGTAGTCCATGTCATATGTCTTGTATATTAGTTAGTCGTTGCTGAAAGATGAGATGAATTGAATGGTGTTTTGGGGGTAGTGGAATTTAGGAGGGATATCAGGGTTTCATTTGTAGAGTTGTCAACTTTCATTATCTCGACCAGGTTTTCTATGGCTTTGACACCAGCTCACCAGCTGTTTGTCACGCATGCACATTTATGCCAATTTAGTGGTAATTTTGAAGCGATTGTAGAATCGGAAGACTGTTTACCAATCAGTTAAACCAGAATGCACAATACCGATGGTCTACTTTGACAAAGCTGTTACTATCAATTATAGAAGTAGTCCTTAGTACGTCGATGGCTAATTGCATATAATGCTTAGAATATACTATATCTATTTATTTGATATATCCACGTTGTGTACAATTTCTCTCAATAAATATTATACCTTCACTGAAAGATTTTTGGCCAATAGATGATCCATATTTCGATTTCAGAATATAATTTTTGTAATTAATTGTACATTAAATATATGTACAATTATTTACAAAAATTTACATAATGAAGATGTTTAATTAGTTATTATTTCTCTCTGTTATTGAATTTATTTATAAATATAGTAATATTCTTTATTTGTAACTCATGTTACTTAAGCTAATCAAAATTATACAAACTCAAATTAATAGCAAACCGAAAATCGAATTTCTGTACAATTAAAAGTTAGATTGGCCTTTCATCTAAACCAAAAATTATAATAAGATAAAATCAAAATAAGCAGTAGCAGTGAGTAATTAAATAATAATAATAATAAATTGATCACATAAGATTATTTTCCTGTGTTAATATTTGTAAACAAAAAAGAAAAAAGTTTCTAATTCATTTAGCAAATGACTAAAATTGTTTCAGATCTTAGGATAAAGCGATATATACTTTATAAATATGAAAATATATATTGAAATATTCCTAATATTTATAAGAAAAGGTTACCATATTAAACCGTAATGCGGTAAATATTTCGACATAACTAAACCTTGCCTTGAAATTAAATATAATTTCAAAATTATCAAACGAAATCAATGACTAATAAATTTACATTTTAATTTTTAGATTTCGCAATGAAAGAAATAAATTATATTCTGTACTGAAAATGGCGAACGATTTATACTTTTTATGTAATTTGAATGCACGATTATTTATATCGTCATTTCGTGAGGCTTCCTGTTTGGTCGATGTAAATAAGAAATTATTTTGTGATTCATAATAACGACACAAGCACCATCTTTTGCCTAATTTCAAATGGCATCGTCAACGATAGATGAATGGTGGTTGAAAATTTTATTATATTATTTTGTGATAAATAGAAAAGAGTATTTATTCACTTGATCAAAGTTATTTAAATATATTAAATAAAAATTATTTGAAAATAATTAATAAATTATTTCCACATTTAGCTCAGTGACTTTTGACTTACGCTACGTAAGTACGTTAAACAAATGCACATTAAAACAACTGCTTCCGCATAATGCATATTTTGTGATATATACAGGATCGTGCATTTCAGTTCCCGTCTCCCATAGCTCAGTTACTAATAAAGTTATGACTTTGAAATTGTATCAAAATGAATTAGGTCATGGATTATTAATTATTTTGGTGTATTTTATGATTCCCTGCCTATCAATAAAACTAAGCAGTAACAAAAATAATTAAAATGTAAAAAAATGTTTTTAGCCATTGGTTTACAAAAAAAATTAAAAAGTAAAATATGATCTTGCGAATAATATTATTCAAGGTACTTATTAAATAGGGGTTAACATTCCCATTGAATAAATTTTATTGATTTGAATTATACAGATTGTCCAAAATATAATGTCAAACTTCTCAAATTTAATGTACTTAATTTTTCTTATTTTAAATTGAAACTTCATAGAATTAAAAAAAAAAAAACATACATTTCCTTCCTAACAATCCTACCTCAATTCCTAACAGAATACAAGTTATTTGTTTTTCTCAAACAATAGCCATTTTGATGTTTTTTTTTGTAATTCCTCGTGGAATGATATAAAAGTATACATGGGTTCAAATTTAAAATAAGAAAAATAAAGTCCATTTGTTTGAAAAGTTTTACATTAAATTTTGGACACTCTGTACAATTTTTATCGATAAAAATTGATTATTGGGAATGCTAGATCTTATTTAACTTGTATAATTTTCATAAGATTCGTTTTTTTCTATTATTTTTAAACCAATTGCGCAAAATGTTAGGAATATGTAGGCAATTATAAAGGGTAACTAAATAATGAGTAAAATGTATATGAAACCTTTTAAAAATACATATAAAGATGACGTAACTCTTATTTGGAACAGCTTACATAATTCAAAATATTTTCCTGAAGTGCGTCCTAGGATCTAAGTAAAGGCTCCAAAATTTCAAAGTCGTAACTTAATTAGAAACACGAGCTTCGGGGAAAAACTACAAAGGAAGACCAACTGAGCCATTGAAGACGGGAGCTGAAATGCAGGACCCTGTATATTAAGATTTTATATATTCAATATTTGTTTTTTTAAATACGAGATATTTCTTCAGTTATTTTACGAAAATATATAGACCTTGTAACAATTAAGTTTTATTGTTACTTTGCAATATTTTTATTTATTAGATTAAAGTAACCACGTTTGTTATACTTTTCAAAATATGTTTATTTTTGTACTTCACTACAATTGTCACACTGTGGCTTCTTCAGGTGAAGAACAAGTGATTGTTAAGTTAATCACACTTTGCAAATAATATATAGGAGTAGCAATTAAGTAGAAGGATTGGGGATTACAAGTTTTAAATTAAGTCTTGGGGAGTTATTTATATCTGTCTGGTCGTTTAATAGTTGAGCGCTGAATTTCCTTTTAGTTTTTAATTTTTTGTGTTTTTTAATGTAAATTGTATTTTATTATGTTAAACAAATTATCGCAATTACCGACTTTCAAGAAATGTATTTACTGGTACAGCTACATAGATGATGTAATAGAGACATTCCAAGGTACATACAGACAATTAGACGCATTTTTACTGATTATCAATTAACAACATAATAAAATACAAAAGCAGAAAGACCGATGGTGATAGCCATTTTCTGATGTATTTATCAAATAAATATATAAATATTAATACATAAATATTAAATGTAAAATTATATGTACAACTTCAGAAATAAAGATGTATATATATGTATATATATATGTATATATATATATATATATACATATATACATATATACATATATACATATATATATATATATACATATATACATATATATATATATAATACAATTTACATAAAAAAATAATTGAATTATTAACTTATAACAATTCAATTATTTTTTTAGATTTAACAATTAAGAAAATAAACTGTAATGAATATGAACTTTCAACAACTATCAGCCACATCGATTAATAATTTGTGTTTATATTATTTTATATTTTTATATTCATAATATATAATTTTCATATTTTATTCTATAAATTTGTTTAGAAGCAATTAAAAAAATGCTTTTTAATTGGGGCTTCATATAGAAGGATTGAATTTCAATCCCCAATCAATATCCGTTTATTAAAGAATTTAATTCCACATTTTAGTTTCTATTCTCAATTCAAAACTGTTTCATCACTATATAAATGCGAATTTAATTAAACACATTGCTTTTCTGATTATAGATAATTACTCGTAACTTTTTCCGATCGATAAATTAATTATTTCAGCACGGTTGATTTTCACAGCAATCGCGTTTCTTCGCAACTCTGTAACCGATTTTCTAATAGATTTATTACCACAATCCATCATAAACACATTAGAAAACAAACACGCGCTAATTAAGGCTCGCTTGAAATACCGTGGCAATTAAAAAGGCGTAAATTGTGCAAAACTGAAATCCAAATAAATATTTTTATTAATAATTAAAGCTGACATTCTTTTGTTAAATGTACGCAGTCGAAATCGTAGGAACATAAATTAGGATTAATTAAATTGCACCGAAATTCGAGGTTTCTTTCGCAATTAATTCACGCACTGACTATTACGGTTTATTATATATATATTTATTAATTTCGTGTTTATTTTTATATTAGTTTGTTTACGTTACGTAGATATATTTTATGAACACAATATTGAATAGATATAATAGAAAAAGGGTTTATTCACATGGTCACAGTTATTTAAAATAAATGAAATAAAAATAATTTGAAAATTATTAATTAATTAAGTCACAGTGGCTAAAAGGAAATAGATTGCTTATTAAAAAAATATATTTTGTCTTGTCTTTCACTTGAAATAACAAAAATCCTAATGGTCTATATCAATTTATGACTTTTTGCTGTATTACTTAAAACTATGTTTTGCATGCACATTTTCACATTTACATATTTCGTCAAAATTGTATATATTCTATTTGTTTTCTTTAAATTAACTTTTAATTAGTTAACACAATTGACAATTTATTCAGTATTTAATCAGCAAATGCGAGAAAGTTTTATTTGTACGTTAAAAACTACTTTATATAATTCAATTGCGCAAATATTTCATTCGGCGCGTAAAATATATGCATTATTTAAATTTAATGCAAACATTTCACGGGCTGAGTTTTAATTTATTTTTAAAATTCGTTTATTATAAAAGCGCTTTAATTAATTAATTTGCGCGTAAATTGCTGTTTAATTAATTATTTATTTCAGCATTCAAATGTGCACTGATGAAATTAAACTGCTTTTGTACATTTGCGTTGATTAATTTGTGTGTTTATTGAGCGCATTTGGATGTTCTAGTTAATTATTTGGACGTATTTCGAGTTTCTAATTAATATATTTGGATTTCATTAGAGTTAATACCATGACATAAATAATAATAATCTTTTCTCACGATATAAATTATTAGCAAGATTAGCAAGATATATTTCGTTTGTATTTTCAATCTAAGCGAAATATCAGAACACTGATTCCAATTGTTTTATTTAATATACTAATTAAATAAAACAATTGGTTTTTGTTTGACTGTTTTTTTTTTTACATAAATTAACTAGTTTCGGTCAGGCGAGCATTATTAAATTACAAGGCTGCCCTAAGATTATCAAATGATTAATTATTATTATGTAGAGTCAAACATGTCAAGCAGCGAGGTGTTAAACGTTTTCAGGTTGTCATTAATTACCTATTATCCTTTTTCAATAGCGTTCTTGATGTGAAAAGATTCCCAAATTCGCCTGACCGAAACTAGTTTATATAAAAAAACAGTAAAATGAAAACCAAGTGTTTTGTTTAATATTTTAAATCAGTGTTAAACATGTTTCATCAAGTGTTCGTTGAGTCTACAATTAAAAGTTTTGAAATATCAGAGCTTATCAGTGCAATAGAAAGAGAAGTATTAATTTATTAATATTTTTCAATTTTTTATTAAACACAATTTTGGTTTTGGCTTCAGTACGACAATACAGACTTAAGCCAAAACTGTAAATGTGTTTCTTTTTTTAATTTTACAAGACAGAAGTTATAAAATTCTTTTAACTTTTCTGTGAAAAAATGTGTTTTTTAATTTTGAAAAAAAAAAAACTAACCAAGTGTTTAATTCCAAAGTAAAAATTTGTATATTAAATTATTTTTCAAATCTTAATTATTTTTTGTATACATTATTTTATGTAAATATATTATTATGAATCTACAAAAATGTTATTCCGAAATTAATTATTGTATTATTACGAAAATAATAATTACTTTTAATTGACCGATTCAGTGTTCATGCTTTTCGTTAGAATCTGGAGATTGCCAAAATGCATGCATGAGAATAACCACATCGATGCATAATCAATATGTTGTTTATGTATGTAATAATTTTTTTATTAATAACTAACTAACCATCTTTATTCAAATGTGTATATGTATGTACAATAATATACAAAAATTAGAATTATATTCTGTAGATGATGAATCGGCTATCGACCGGAGGTCTTTCAGCCATTTATTAATATTATTTTATAATTTTAGGTATTCATTATTTTAAGTAAATGTATTATTGTAACTCTGTAAAGAAAGTGATTCTGTAATGTCTTTCTTTCTTTATTAATAATAATATAAATTAATTTGTTAAATTTAGAATAGAGAAACATATTTTATTTGGAATTATTTGATCTCGAAATTAAAATGAACAAACAAATGCACACAATGGAAACCTTCTTATAAAGCAAAGAATTTCTTGTCGTTTCTTACTTATATGAGACGTTTAGCTTTCAAGCCGAACAAATTTTGGTATTTCTTACAAAAAGATGTCTTCATTCATTGTTCACGCACGTCCGCATAATAATTTTACCAAGGGGTGAATAATTTCATTTTCAGGTAAAAAGGACGTGTTTACACAATCGAGTTTTTGTCGGAAGGTAGTCTTTACAAACAGGCATTGAATTTCTAGAAAATGCGTAAAGCTGCACAAATAGTTTTCCATTTTGCTTTCAACAGTTTGTTTGTCGGCGGAACGTTAAAAACTCCTCAAATTCATTGTGAAGAGGCACATATCCGTAGCCTTTTCAGACCACACCTGAAATCCTATCTTTATTTATTTTTAATTGATTATTTATGAATACTTATTCTTTGAATTTCACTGAGAGATTGAATGAGAGTAGTGGCCATCACTTAAGATTCACTAAATTTATACTTTATTAATTTATTAATCAATTAACACAAGAATGTTAAAAATATAAAATAATGATATTTCAGGACTAATACTTACGATATACATACACAAAAAAAACTAAACATTAATAACTTAACTTACCCATCGATATCAGAGAGGCAAATGCGACGGTGGATATAAAAACTAACGTAGAAGAAGTAAATAATTAGAAATGGGTAATTTATTTATTTATTTAACGGATTTACCTTTTTACAAATCTACAATATAATTAATAATATTTATGTATAGTGGATGGTAGAACAAAAATAAAGAAATAACTATTACAGATTATATTAAAATTGTTGAAATATATACAAGACTGAACCTTATAGACAGACATAATAATAACATGCTAATTCTTTTTAATCACATTACTTCTCATTAATCACTTGATGAAACATGTTTACAATATTGATAATTAAATAAAAATTGTTTTGTTTAAATACTATTTGAATGACGATAAGTCGAAACTATTCGAAGAGAATAAAAAATAGTAGTGAAACAAACAAAGTGACTTTTATTTAATTATAAATGTAATAAAATACTTTTCAATCCAGTCACCTTAGATCGGCCTTTAGAGTGATAACTAAAATCAGACACCTCCAGAATCCTTTGCATAATCCTTCAAATCCACTCCTATATGAACTCACCAATATCACTCTCATCAAAGAAAGACTTTCCTTCCTATTTCAAAAATTTGCCTCAAATCCCATAAACATAGAACTAATAAACTCCCTATGCATTCCTCGTAACAAAAATGTAAATCCTAAACGTAAACTCCCAAACTCTTGAATTAATTTCTCACTTGGTTTTTGTTTGTGTTTTTCTTTAAAACACATATTTTGGTAACTCAAGAAGATAATGACAACAAATAATAGTTACAAGGCTGTCTGTAGATACGTATTTCGGGATTTCATCCCTCATCAGTACAGCTATGCCCTGCAAGCCCTTAGTTAATTAAAAATTGTTTTACAACTAAGGGCTTGCAGGGCATAGCTGTACTGATGAGGGATGAAATCCCGAAACACGTGTCTACAGACAGCCTTGTAACTATTATTTGTTGTTTCCTTTCATTAAATAATTTCGACTCAAACCGTTTCAATTCGCAGTAGTGCTACTATGCAACAACAAATATCTATTGTGTAATCCAATGTCAGGCGGGGTAAATGCTCGGGAAGTAGTTGTTTCACAACTTACACAGTGTAAGTATTTTTTTGCAGTTGGAAAAAGGGATTGATCGAATTTTGTTGATCATTGCCAGAAATTTTCCTTGTTTAATTTCATTGTAATTATGACTTTAATTAAATAATAAATAAATGTATATTATTTTGTAAAAGCCGATTCTTTTAGATTATATTTAATCACTTTATTTCAACTATTAATTTTATTTATGTATTTAACGGTTTTATTTTAAGTAAAACAAACACAATGTTTTTTTATTAAAAAAAATATATATCTACAAGATGTAGATTTCGATACATAAAAATAAATTAATTAAATAAAGAGAAATCTGAAAAATAATTAATTTCTACAATTGAATTAATTAGCTATTTTCATTTAGTTACTGCAACTTTTTAAAAATGAACAAACATCCATTGAAATAACTACTTTTCGGGAAAATACCCCGCAAGCATTCAAATATACAATGGATATTTACTGTTGCATCACAAATGATTTCATAATGCAACAATTTTTGATTCGAGAATGTTTAATGCAAATAAATAAATAAACGATACGTAATATGGGACTATCTGAAGACATTTGTTTCTATATTTATGCCCCATCAATACAGCTCCGCCTTATAAACTTTTAAAATTGTTAAATTAAAGTAATTAAACGTGTCGTCTTTGCTGCGATATCAGGTAGAAATGATCCCGCTCGGAGACGGACACGAACAATGCGTACGATTTAATCGTTTACAAGTAAATATAAATGTATTTAATATAAGGCAGAGCTATACCGACGAGATATATTATCCGAAAAACGTGTCTGCAGATAGACTTATATTACGTGACGTGTTTTGTTTGCATTAATTAAAAAAATAGCTTAAGGGAAAATAATTAATAAAGTATTCAATTGTGTAAGTTAACTATTTTCAAATTTATTTTTATTTAATATAAATAACTGCGAACAAGTGAATAAATACTATATTTCTATTATTAAAAATAAAAGTGAAGTCAGGAAACAACGAAGTTTTTATTTAATATTAAATATAATAAGGTTGGTAGTTCTAAATAAATAAATAAATACATTTTTACATTTAATGAAATATTTAGCCACCATTCATATAGCATATGGATAACTAGTGATGGCCATTTCGGTTTTTCAAGCCATTTCAGACTAGTATATTCCATGGGCAATGCCTTGAGGTAATCTGTGGCCTTGATAAAGACGACTGAACCGAAATTGGGGTTATATACCCGATATTACTCATAATAAATTAAAGACGACGCAAGCGCCACCTTGAAATTAATCAAAAGGTGGCGCTTGCGTCGTCTTTAATTTATTATAAATAAATACATGTTTATTTACGAGTACGCCATTAATATTACATAATACTACACAAATATGATAAAATTAATATTAATATTAGTCGGTAATTTCCCGGACAAAATCTGGAAAGAGTCCGACACAGCGTCCGTAAATGGATTTTCCCCTTCCACAGAAAAAAAAAAATATATACAGAAAAATAATACAACAAAATCAATATGTTATACATGTATGTCATTACACAACTTAATCAAATAATATATAATTACAAAAAAATGCACTTACGTATAATATTTTAAACGATGCTTAAATAATAAATGAAATTTTAGAAAGAATGATGATGGTTAAACTCATTCCCCTGGTGTATCAGTCTCGATTTGGAATTCATTGATCCAGATCTTGTTCGATGAGAATCTAGATAAAACAATCTATAAGTCTTAGTGTTCCTTGTAAGCACATGGAACGTAATACAGTATAGCGGAGTTTATCAAGCCATTTTGATGTTAAATTAAGAGATTCCATTATATCTGTATTATTTCCGTCGACATACTGATTATCGTATTTGTATTTCATACATCATAAAAACTTCTTTTGTTACCAAGTAAAAATGGTATCTATATAGGCGACGCATATTCAAGGTGTGTTCTTACTAGCACTATAAAGTTTTAAGGCAATCTAAATCCATTTTTTCAATATGCCACACGAAGCCTCATATTTTCAATACTTTTGTGATTATATTACTGGAATTGAAGGTTATACCAAGATCCTTCATACTATACACTAGTAGTAAGTCTTCTAAATTGATATTATAGGTATACTTTATTTGATTTTTATTCCCGATTGACATATGATTCAATCAATACATTTAAAAATAAATTATCAACACACCAAAAGTAGAGCTGGTCTAATTGAAAATATTATTAATATGTACATATTATGTTTTTTATGATATATTTTATATAATTGAAATATAACAGTGAACAATACTATCAGTTAAATGAAAATTAAATATTTGTTAAGTCATATAAATGAATAAATAAACAATTTCAAGATTAGCAAAAAAAAAGAACAACAATCATCAACAGAACGTAAAATTTTAAAGCGGTTGCAAATAATATGAACTGACAGTTTTTAATGATTTTTTTTGTGATGTGGAAGGAGAAATCCTTTGGTAGTTTATAATTGTTAACGTAAAAATACTACTACTAGTTTGAATTATATACAAGTAACAATTAATAGTTATTGAAAAAAAAATCGTTAGGGAAATGTAATAAAAGACAGTCAGGACTTATCCGTACAGGAAATATTGAATTAAATGAGTATTTTATTTTGTATCACATTCTATGCATATTATTATATTTTATTATTATTATTTATTATAAAAGTTAGGCAACTTTTATAATAGATCCATATGTGATGATTAAAAATAACGTACACATTAGACTTCACATTCCCCGAATACCATGTTGACTTATTTTTTCATTTGAATAAGATGCCTTAAGTAATATTAATAATATTTATTATCCAACAGTTACGAAATGATTTATATAATATTAATTAATAGGCAGAACGTCTTATGGTCGATTGCCATTTAACAATTATTTATTTTCTGTGTAATATACTATACCATTGTTTATATAAAATAAATTAAAATAATTTGGAAGATGAAACCTCATTCTCCCGAAACGGCTTTGATTCATATGGTTGAGTACTTGAAAATCCACGACAAACTCGGGAATACCATTTTCAAGATAGATTTTTGGTGAATGTTTGATGTTATTGCGGTTGCAAATAATATAAACTGACGGTTTTTAATGATTTTTTTTGTGACGCGGTAGGAGAAATCCTTTAGTGTGTCTCCTCGCCGGCGATGATGCCCCGACATACAGTGCGTGCAAAGTCTCTCAATGTCAAGCACATCCTAATGGAATGTACCGTATATAGTAATGCTTCTGAGACTCCCGGACTATATTACCTCTATGTTTACTGACCGTCATTGCAAATCTCTCCTAGAGTTCCTAATGGTAACAAACTTGTTTAAAAAATATAATTGTTTGTATTTGTCATAATTTTATCGTTAAGTGAACGACCACGATCTTTCTACAACCGTGAGTCACTACCGCTGTGAAAATAGCCTAGTCATTTTTTTCTGTGATAATAGTATTTAAGCCATATGCAATCGTCTTTGAGATTAAACATATATATCGACCGGCCAATGATCATGCAACCGACGCCGGTATAGTAGGAGGGGTTTTGGTCGCTTAACTCCAATGACTTCTTGTATTTCATTGATAAATAATAAAAAT
The DNA here is from genome assembly GCA_963082785.1 of Philonthus spinipes. Classification (NCBI taxonomy): domain Eukaryota; kingdom Metazoa; phylum Arthropoda; class Insecta; order Coleoptera; family Staphylinidae; genus Philonthus; species Philonthus spinipes. The sequence goes on from OY720304.1 coordinate 13,618,731, forward strand.
ATTTTTTTTAGTAAATTACATAGAAAGAAAAGCTTTAAAAAATATACAAACGATTTTATTGGTTGATTTTTAATAATTTATTCATATTTAATTCATACAATATGAACTACCAATGTCTAAATATTAAAACCATTAATTCGATTGTTATTTTTGTAGAATAGATATTTTTGAATATAACTCAATAAAGCTGATAGGCCAATGAGAAATGAATTTCTTTTAATTCATTAAAAAAGTGAGCTTTCGCCAATGTGAAATCCAAACTGTGGACTTATAGTAGCTTATTTCATAAAAAAAATAAAAGGCTTAGGTTTCTACTTATTATACAACGAACTTAATTTTTTTTCTAAAAACTTAGGGGAAGTTAATAATCTAATATTTTTATAAGTGAATATTGTAACTCAATAAGAAATGGAATTTTAATTTGCATTACTTTCCCTTTTTTTTAAATGTAATTAATATCATATAGTGAGAGAATTCTGTTGATAAAAAAAATATCGAATAGGGTTTCAGCTCTCTAAAATACATAAGATTCAATTAAATTAATTTAAAAAGTTTTAACAAACATCTTTTTTGTTTGCCTGTTATCAAAGAGCAGATTGAACCAAAAATCTTAATGTACCCCAGTTTGTTCATTGCCTAGAATATACAACAAGGTCGACAAGTGTACAACTGAACAACTTCTCTCGTTACAATGAGGCGCGTCGCTCCTTTACGATTTTTTTTTTGTAGAACTCGTTTATCCGCCCTCTGTTAATTATTCAAATTTAAAGTTGAAATTGCCAATGTGTAGATTCTTTCAGGACTAAAATATTGTATATAAAACTTTATTTCTGCAGACATTTTTATATACAATAAATTAACAATATAATTCTTATACTATGTTATACCTTGTCCTTAGAAAACGGCTATCGACCATCGGTCTTTCTGCCTATCTTTGTCTATGTCTGCAAATTAAATGATATGTATTGATGAATGGTTAATGAAGGATGGAAGAATTAATAGGAGTAATGTTAAGGTTGCGAGGGATACAAAAGGTGTTGTATAATAAGGGCAATATGGGGATCTAAAATATTATTTTTACTAAAATCCACTGCCATAATTTTTAACGACTTTAGCTAGTTTAATATATATTACTGTTCATCCACTTAAACATGATAATTAATATTGGTTGTTGGTTGTGGAGACTTTAATTATTTTAATTTTATCAATATTGCGTTGTATACCATAACAACATATTTATATTTATAAAAACTTCAACTACTGAAGATGGAAACATAGTTTCCGAAATATATCTAGTGAAATAAAAAATAAGTAGGAGAAAGGACAAGTATTTTTATTTAAATGATAATTAATAATTGCATATTAAAAGACAAACAAAACAGAAAGTTTCAAGTTTCAAAATGTAATATTAATTATATCACAATTAATTCACCATACAGAGTGAGTCAAGTTATTAACAAAATCATTGAGGTAGGGTGTAGTTAAATGTAACAATTTCCATAATTTACTGAAATATTATATAAAAAAACAAAGTTTGCTTAAAACGATAACTGATTGATATTCTAACCATTGTGCGAATCATTTAGGGCCACTTCTACAATTGATAGTAATAGCTTTGGCAGCGTAGACCTTCGGTATTAAGTATTTTAGTTTAACTGATTAGTAAGCAGCGATCCGATTCTACAATCGTTTCAAATTTACCAATCAGTTGACAAAAATACGCATGCGCGACCAGCTGGTCAGCTGGCGTCAAAACCATAGAAAACTTAGTCGAGATGGTGAATGTTGACAACTCTATAAATAATCGCGCCAACTGCGGTCGGAAGCTCAACTACTAAAATTCTAAAATACAGTTTTCTTTAGTGGTTAAATTTGATAAATACCATAAAGAATATAAATTTAATTTCAAAACTATATAAAACGGTATTAAAAATCTAATTTAGATTTCAAAACGATTTTCAAATACAATAGAAAAAAAGATTTATTCACTTGGTCACAGCTATTTAAAATAAAAGAATTGAAGAATACCATAGATATTAATAACTAGATAATTTTTAATTTATAAAATAGATAAATATATCAACCAACTATTTCTAATGTAACAACAATAAATAATTAATAAGTTTGACTTCAAAACAATAAAAAATATACAGTTATTTAAATTTGATTGGTTATACATTTATTTCCAATTTTAAAGTTCCAATAAAAAGATTAAAACTGACATGAACAAATTATCTAATATTATGCATGTTTCTAACAAGAGTTAAAAACTACCTAAACGATGATAATAATATTTTCACGTTATGCATTCACCCTTCAGTAACCCCTATAAAAGTAAAATCATTTTTAATAAGTTTAACGTGTACATTATTAATTAATTTCACATTTTATTAATACATATTTATTACAATAGCTGCTTAGACTGTGATGATAACATACACGTTAAAATTAACATTTTCTGTCCGTAATAGCCCCGAATAAAAGCTAATATTTAGCAATCCAACATAACCTATTTTATGAAATACAAATAACTGAACCTGTACTAAAAAAGCTCTAAACACGATGTACACTAACAATATAAAATTTAACAAAACACTAAAATCACTAACAATACAATAAAACAAAGCAAAAATCCACAATACGAGCGAGTCATAACCAACCAAAACATTAAGGACGTTTCTGTTCTGGACGATGCGCGGCTGCGCGCTCGGTCTGACTTCAGGTTTATCTCATGCTCCGAGCACGGGTGAAAATACCGGAGTGGTATCACTCCGTTCGTCCTAATAACGCTTTACCTCACAATTGTAGAATCACCTCCCAAGGTTTGACTCTACGTTAAATTACCGAAAGTGTAACTATCAATTGTAGAAGCGGGCCTTAGACAGTTTAGCTAGCTAGCATAGATTTTTTACTTTGAAATCATCGTAAATTCATGACAGAGCAGAAAGTGTCTGGGCTTTCTGCTATGTCATGAATTTATAATGATTTCAAAGTAAAAAATCTATGCTAGCTAGCTAAACTGTCTAAATGATTCGCACAATGGTTAGAATATCAATCAGTTATCGTTTTAAGCAAACTTTGTTTTTTTATTTTGTAATTGTAAAGATGTGTATATACATATTCTAATCATGCTTTTAACAAATTGCATCGTTTGTCTATAAAGGGCTAATATTATGAATTCAGTTTTAAAATTAAAACATGAGACAAAATTAGTATATTTTTGTGTTTTCCATTTGTTTGAAATATTGACGTTTGATTTATTTTCCGAAAATTCGTCTCTTCATTATTTTCCTTTCCTTCCTTCAATTAGTTAAGAGGATTGCATATTATGCCTACATTTCAAATAAATATTTTATATGTAGAAAAAAAAAAATCACTGAGGATTAAATGATAAAAATGAAGCACTTCCCGAGCATATATGTTTTAATAGATGTTTGTCAAAAACTTGCAGTTCTGTATTTTTATAAATTTGATGTTTTTTCTTTCTTTTTTAAGAGTCTACGAATATAACATATGCAAAATTCTTCGAGACAAGGACAAACGAATCTAACATCAACATACTCAAGGACTCTTTTATTTTATATATAGAACTGTCTGCCTATTTAAATATTAAAAATGTTTCCTTTTATAAATCCCTTAAAGAAAAACGATGTAATCTAATTCAATACCATTTTTGTCATTCTTTGCAGAAAAAAACAAAAAAACAAACATTCCATAACATAGCATTAATCCAATTATCCGTTACACTTTCAATGACACTCGTATGTCCCTCTACATAATCAACAATATTTTTGCGCATTCCTTTTTGCTCAATCGTGGTCAAGAGTTACGCAAAACTTTTATATTACCGTTGCCGATCCACACTATAAAAAAACACACGTTTCTTATCGTACAAAAATAACTGTCTACTTTGTTGCATAAACTCTTCAGCAAGGCAAACGCAGCCTTTCTAATCGCCGGGCATATATTTTAACGCCTCGAGATATAAAAGCTGCGCGCTCGTGCCTCGCATGCCGGGAAAAGCTGCCTCCGGGCTTGAGCGCATAAAAGCGAGGGAATTAAAAAGATGAAAAAAAAACAACATACACATAAATAATAATCTACTGACATTTAGATGGATTAATGATATGTTGGTGAGTTTTTTTGTATATAAAGGAGATTAAAGTGCATGAATGGGATAGATTAACATAGATTCAAGAATAATAATACAAATTTTATTTGTCAACAGCTACCCCATTGTAGGATAAAATACAATAAATATACATATATAAACATGTTTACAAATAGAAATAGACCATTAAATATAATTAGTAGTCCTTATGACAAATTTATATGATATTTTTATTATTTGATTTGTTGGGATGTGGTGGTACTTCGACCAAAAGATCATTTGTGCCTCATTTAATAATAACTTATGTTATTTTATAAATTATGTTTTATTTATCATTCTTAAGTTATTTTAATTAACAAATGGAATAATTAATTTAACTTTATATTGCTAAAACAAATTCAACTTGTATATACGCATTTTTGATTAAACTAAAAGCCTCATAAACTTCCCAACTGAGAGTTAATATCGAATTCAAACTCCGCAATAAAGTACATAGCAAGTTTAGAGCGCTCAATCTCCCAACTTGCAAACTATGAAAACTTGTTAAATCGTTATTCTTATCTAATATTTACAATCTTTTATAAACTTTCACTCGCGCATAAACTGAAGATGATATAAACACGAAGAGAAAATATAAGGAGACGAAAAAAGCGCCCGGTTTTGGTGAAATCGTTTCATTTTCGAGTGTAGAACCAGACAAATTTGAAGTAACGAAAGTGAACGTGATCGATATCGGTGATTTCGATCGAGAAAGTGCATCACTCATGGGACTAGTTTCAATTTCAGTGCGCAAAAGGCGTCGGCTGTGGAAACTGGAAAGCGCGCGTTTTCGAAATTTGTAAAACAAGTCGTGGCATATGTTCCTAAAAAAAATGAAAGAGAAATTTGTTTGTGAGCACATGTTTAATTATAAAAGACATACGTTGATATACATTGAAATATAATGGTTATGAATAGCTGGTTCGCTTTTTAATAGTGACTTTTGGTTCAAATTTTCTACACCATGTTTTACAGCATTCGATTTTCAAAATAAAGTCAACATTTCTTTATTATTAATTGACTTGAATTAAAATTCGATATAGATAATTCTTTATTATAATGTGTTCAATTAAAATTTTATAGATTCGTTTATTCAATTTTTATTTATTATTATTTTTGTTCTTTAATTATATCAAACCCATCATATTTGCCCAAGAAATTTATAGATTTATACATATCGGTTGTGCTGAATTATACCTTTTAATTTTTCCCCTAGTAGGATCATTTTGTAATTATTTATTGAATTTGAGATGTAACATTCTTTGTTGATTTTTTTGAAAAAATAAATAAATAATTATTAAAATATGTAAATTGGTAATTACTCACCCCCACACCACCCTGATTTCATTACTTTACTTCTTTTAAACCTTTATAATCTGAGAAAAATAATACATAATATAATATAATATAATATAATATAATATAATATAATATAATATAATATAATATAATATAATATAATATAATATAATATAATATAATATAATATAATATAATATAATATAATATAATATAATATAATATAATATAATAAACAAATATTTTCGTAATATATTTCCAAATAAGGGCTATCGATCATAGGTCTTTCTGCCCTTTTTATTTTAATTTTGTATAAGTTTATTTTTATTAAATAGTAAATACAAATATACCTTGTTCTACAAATAATATATAAAATATTTTCTCGTCATATTGATTTTTATACAGGTTATACATTTAAATTCAAGAAGATTTGGAGAGGTATTACGCCCTAATATTATTTTTATTTTGAGAGTATCCCTTAACGAACCATACATATTTGAAAATGACCGATGATTTCCAATTTAGTAAACACCAAATTGATAATATGATAACAATTTTTAGAGTAGCTATTGCCTATTATCTGTTTTTTTTTAATATTTTTTGTGAAGTGAAGAAGAATAAAATTTAAAAAATATCAAAGTGCGTATATCCCTCTTAAAACTACATCCAATCAAAATTCAACAAAAATCCATGAACAAAAAAAAAATAAAAAACAAAAACTTTATTTTATTTTATCATTAATTTAGTTTGCCTTGAAGATATGCTTCTAATCTTCAAGGCAAACTAAATTAATAATAAAATCTAAAAAAAAAATCGGAAGTTTGTGTTTTTAAAAATTTCATAGGCGGCTTTGTTTTTTTCTTAAAACTACACTAAGAGAATATAATTGTGGATTTTTATATTTTATTATATTTATCTATAACTCTTGGAAGTACAGTAAATAATTTTGGCTTTAAAATTTTAAGAAGTATTATTTTACTTTAATAACACATTTATACTCAAATATTTCTCATTTAATTTTCTTTGACGTCAAAGCTGTTTCGTTGTGAAAGTAAAAGTAATATATTTTTTAATTACCTTGTTGTATTAAGAAATAAAACCATTACAAATTATAATATTTAGATATGATCATAAAAAACAATTTACTCAGCGTTGTGCATGTAAATAATAAATTAATGACGGGAAATAAAAAAAACACAAATTTTGTAATAATTCCATATAATTTTACTTATAAAATAGCATTACAAAATAATAGTAAATGGCAGAAAGACCTCTGGTCGATAGCCATTTAACAATTAATTAATTTTTGTGTGATATACATAATCAATGTTTGTTACCTTATTGTAAACTTAATTGTTAATAAAGATTGTTATATATATAATAGTAAATACATTTTAATGAATCATTTTCAAACGACATTATTAAATAAAACGGTTTTGGCAGAATGACCTCCGGTCAATAGCCCAGGACAGATAAACCTTTATTTTAATGTATATACTCAATATTTGCAAAAATGTAATTGTCACAATAAAGATATTTGTATATATAAAACAGTTTGTTTTTAAAGCAATATAGTTTATAATTGTTAACGTTAAAATACTACTACTAGTTTGAATTATATACAAGTAATAATTAATAGTTATTGAAAAAAAAACGTTAGGGAAATGTAATAAAAGACAGTCAGGACTTATCCATACAGGAAATATTAAGTTTAATGTGTATTTTATTTTGTATCACCACATTATATGCATATATGGATGTATTATAAAAGTTAGGCAACTTTTATAATATATCCATATGTTATGATTAAAAATAACGTACACATTAGACTTCACATTTCCCGAATACCATATTGACTTATTTTTTTTATTTTAATAAGATGTCTTAAGTAATATTCATAAAATTTATTATCCAACAGTTACGAAATGATTTATATAATATTAATTAATAGGCAAAACGTCTTATGGTCGATTGCCATTTAACAATTATTTATTTTCTGTGTAATATACTATACCATTGTTTATATAAAATAAATTAAAAGAATTTGGAAGATGAAACCTCATTCTCCCGAAAAGGCTTCAATTACAACAAGAATTCATATAGTTAAGTACTTGAAAATCCACGACAAACTCGGGAATACCATTTTCAAGATAGATTTTTGGTGAATGTTTGATGTTATTGATACAAAATTTCATTTGTTTTCATTCACCCATTTGAAAGTTATAATTTATTTTCGAAACGTCAGTTTTTCCAAAAATATTTAAATATTTCAAAAATTATTTGGTTTAGTCATATGAATATATTATAAAAGTAAACTTTATTTTTGATGTAGAATCTGAAAAAAAAAAATAAAATATGGGGAAAAATTAACTATGATACGCCATGCTTTTATGGGACACCCTGTATATTTGAAATTAATTTTAAAATGTAGCCCTAATAGACCTACATACGACTGCGAAAGCCGATTTTGAAAAAAATAAACTATTTAGCCGTAAAGCTACTCGGTGCGCACGCTGAGACACCCTCTATAAAAACATATTTATGTTTATAAATAATAAGTAAAGTAAAAAATTTACACTGTCGTTAAACAGGATGCATTCCTCTAAAGATATGAAATAAATACCAGTTTTTATTGATATTTTTATATATTTCATATAAAAACAAATTTATATGAAATTTTCGTTCACAAACGACACAAATCATTAATAAGTGATTTGTACCGTCTGAAGGAAATTTTCGATGATTTCCATTCAATGATAGTGTGATGATTAGAAGATGAATAAGAGTATTTACAGAATTTAAGATTTATTCATTTAAAATAAATAACTAAAAAATAAATAATACAAACATATCATTATTTCATACAAATAGCAGAATTATTTACATTATACGATTTTTTATTATACATAAAATATGTTTATCTTGTTCTGAAATTAGCTATCGACCAGAGGGCTTTCTGCCTGTCTTTGTCTAGTCTATGTGGTATTTGTATTCATTCATGCGTCATGATCGCTAAAGTGACTGTATCTGCCCTGCTAATGATAAGTGAAAATTAATTATTTAGATTTATTGTACCACTTTAATGATACATGCAATTTAATAAAATAAAACAGATTAATAAATTATCGTATAATTAGTGATTGTAAATATTTTATATTATTTTCTTTTATGTAATGATACAAAATAAGTACAGAACAGCTGTGTCTAACATTTTTATTTTTACTCCTATCCCGAAAGATATTCTTATTTTGTTTGTTGTCCCAATCAGGTTGATTGTTTCCACTTTTGTCTCTTTTTACCTGAACCACTTCGGACTTCCCTTTTAATCCCTTATTATCTGAGCAATAATAAAAAATACTGTATATATTCTGACGAAAGTGAAAGATGTAAAAATAAGTAATTTATACCATTAAACCAGAACATGAAACCAAAGATACAAATTTAAATAACATATCGATTAAACCAAAAATAATTATTTTTTTAGTAAACTTTATTTAATTACATATTTCATAATTTCACAACAAATATTTTGAAATGTTGATTAAATTATTGTATAAATGTAACTATATACTGTATAATATTTTATAACACATCCATCATTATTTCTAACATTCACCTATTAAAATAATTTAATATTTGGCGATAGATGGCGCTTGCGTTATCTCTCAATTATTAAAATTATATTATATTATATTATATTATATTATATTATATTATATTATATTATATTATATTATATTATATTATATTATATTATATTATATTATATTATATTATATTATATTATATTATAATAAAATTAATATATATATATATATATCAATAAATGACATTGGTATAAAAAAATAATCTCTTTATTTTGTACAGAGATTGAAATAAATATATTATTACTTTCTGGGCCACTACCTTTCTATATAAACCGTCCGGAAGGAATAACCATCTGAAAAAAGAAAGTACAATCAATCAATAAACACATTGCCTTTAATCACTTCATCATTATTAATCAATTAAACCAATCTAGAGAGAATTATCAGTGCAGAACTTGATCAAATGTTGACGCACCGTGATCATGTGCGTCCCCTGTAGACCGCAATAACGCTTGCATTCGATGTCCAACAAAACGTTTTAATTGACAGATACACAAGTGACCCAGTTTGTGGGATTTCCGTGTTCGCACCGACATTTCAAGCACGCCTGAAGATACGGATGTCCAATTCCAATACGCTGGCGTTGGATTTAATTGCTAGTTTGCTAATTGCACACTGAAAAACAAGAGAATTTACAGTAATGTACATATCTGATTTAAACGTTTTATTGATTCTAAAATGTATAGCTTGCAATGAATATTCAGTTTAAAGGAACTGAATTGATATTAATAGAAAAAAGAATTTATTCACTTGCTTGCAGTTATTTAAATAAATTAAATAAAAATAATTCGAAAATAATGAATCAATTAGTTCCCTCTTTGGATACTGCTAGATCGCGGCGGTGACAGTACGTTGTAATTGATTTAATTTAATAACTTTGTAATTAAACAAGGCAGAGCTGTATCGATGAGGGATGACAATTCCGAAACACGTGTTTCTACAGATGGGCTTATATTACAGATTTTTAATTTTTAATAATAATAATCTTTATTAACAGATATATACAGCAAAAAATACTAAATAAATATTAAAAAACTACAAAATCAAATCTATATTTTATATCTGTTAATTGGCTATCGACCAGTAGTCTTTTCGCCTTTTTTATTTTTTGCGTTAAATATTTTCGAATAAAAAATATTGCATTACACATTATATTTTGTTGTTATACAACAGAAAATGTCCATTATTGAACAATTGTTTAAAGTACTTAGGTAACTTAAGTCAAAATGTCGCAGTAGCTAAAGAGGGAATAATGAATTAATTATTTTTTAATTCTTTTTATTTAAATAAAAATTATTTGAAAATAATTAATAAATTGTCTACACATTTAGCTCTGTGACTTTTGATTTACGTTACGTAAGTACGTTAAACAAATGCACATTAAAACAACTACTTCCCGGGCAAATCGCTAAATGTGGAAATAATTTATTAATTATTTCAAATCATTTTTATATAATTTATTTAAATAACTGTGACCAAGTGAGTAAATACTCTTTTCTATTTATCTTTTTATTTAATTGATTGAACTGATTGAACAATACAGTGCAGTAAAATGGATGTTTGTTTGCAACCCTTATAAACACAGATGTAATAGAGGTGTTTAAAAGTTATGTAAAATTTAATAAAAGAAATTTCTTAAAAAAAGTAATGAATAAGTAAATTATTTAAATAAAAATATTTGTCCTTTCTCCTACTTATTTTTTATTTCACTAGATATATTATCTTCAGTAGTTGAAGTTTTTAAAAATATAAATATGTTGTTATGGTATACAACGCAATATTGATAAAATTAAAATATTAAAAAAACATGTTAACTATAAACTAATCTAAATATAATTATATATAATGTGCTAAAATTTATGAATTAGTAAGATCTAAAAGGGGATTATTTAATGAACTAGTATCGAAATTTAAAAGATTATCTATGTGTTTTTTCATTTCAATAGACTCCAACATGTTTAATTTTGAAAATTATCCAAAAATTATTAAGTACGAGTGAAGCAACTCTCACATCAAAACATATAAGAAGCTTAATCAAATTTGTAGAAGTTAATAAACATTCCAACTTTTCTTTAATTATTCAGAAAACATTGCGATGCAAATTTAAAGATCAGGTAATCTAAGTATCTTCCATAACAAAACAAAAATACAAATAAAAAAATATCTCGTGAGTTTTACATAAAACATTAATTATTTTTATCTCCTCATTGTGCTTCAATTCGATATCAATCACGTACAACAACTCAAAAACGGGAACACCCATTACTCCTCACGCTCCAATCCAGATAATCTCATTCCCATTATATCATATATTTTTATTACAACAATACATTATTTAAACGAACCATTACCCCATATCTGCACTCAAGATCTGAAAGTGCAGTAGCGCATTAAGCACCTCGCCGACTCGACAATAACACTGGTAATTGGTCTTCTTCCTTCTATCATTTTCCTGTCTGGTGTCTAGACTTCACTTAAACGCACTCTAATTAGTGTTCTTCTCTGCGTTTGCAATGCGCCATTAATTATACATACGTATCGCGAGAGGCACTGATTATTATTGTAATACGAGAGGAGAACATTTGATTAACAACTTCGTGTGTGTATATTTTAACTGCTTCGCTGTAATCAAGAAATATTTTATTGATTATTTTGAAACGAGAGGTATAATTTTGATATTTGATTTTATCACCTGAAGATACAAATAAGAGTTGAAAACAGAAATAAAAAAAATTAAACAACAAAACAAAATATTTTAGCACTTCATAAATTACAATAAATCAATGTAAGGGACTAATGTAAAATGTTTGTTTATCCATGTAAATAAACATACAGCCATTTTTATTTGTTTGAAAATTGTTATTAAAACCGAGTTGGTGACAGAAAAAAACAATAAATATGCTAATTGATGCATATTTATTGATTTTTTCTAATGTTCATTTTTAAATAAAAAAATGGAAAAAAGTTCAGATAATCAGATGAGATTAAAAGATTTCCGATATGTTCTTTTTTTTTAACTTACACATGAAACGAAACAAAAACTATAAATCAATATCAGCCTGGCACAAAAACAAAAAAAGAACGTTAACAATTTATTCGAAAATATTTCTCTGGTTGAATTTCCTTGCCTGACTATTTGTAGCAGTCCACAAGAAGTATTGCGTGACCATCTTCTTGATTTCTTCGGGCTTTGGGTACAATTTCTTCAGTCATTCACCTCGCAATTCACATGTCAGTCGAAGCTCAGTGTGATGGCCAGGTTCTGTCCTTTTCTAATCCAAACACTGGCGACGGTGCTGTTGTTGTCTTCTCCGAAAAGGCACACTGAAGCGAAAGCTTCTTTTCTCATCAGGTTGTAGCTCATAAAGACCTTCGTGAGTTCATCATTGTATTTGTATATTCGCCCTATCAGATAGAGTAGTTCTCTGGGTCGAATTTTTTCCAGAAATAGGGGATAGATTTCGATTCGTCCTCGTTGGAGTAACAACGTTTGAAATCGTCAAAGTTGAATGTTCCTTTCGGGAGGGCGTCGAAGAGATTTTTGTATTTGGGTTCATCAGCTGAGGCGGCTTCGGCTGCGTCCATATCTTCTACTAGTTCAGCCTCATTCTTTGGCTGTGATTTATTTTGTTTTTTCTCTTCTTTCTTTTGTTTTTTCTTGTTACTTTTTCCTTAATGTTGGAATTTCTTGAGATCTACCTTGGCTTACTTGGCGCAGTGCTGGGACTCGGCGTTGCCGAAATCATTACTGCCATTTACAGAATTATATTCTGAAATAGAAATATGATTGGGTTATCGACTTGTGTAAAGGATTGTTGGGATGTCGGATTTTTATCATCGTTCCGATACTTCCAAGTTACGCAAAGTGGTTAATCTTTAATTCAATTTATAATGCTGCGTAAATATTGTTGACATTATAGTTTCACTAAAGAAGGAAGTTGCTTGGGGAAACTTCATTAAAAAAAACTTATTATTATTAGACATACTATTAAAATGATAGTTGTGAACCATTAATATTCAAATTGTGCTACGACCTGCATTATCCTGATCTTTGAACTCAATTCAATGAGTCCCACTCTTTGCCAATGATAAAGATCTCGTTTCCCTTGCTCTCTCCCTCCAATTCCCTTAACAATCCTTCAAAACCGCGTTTGATTTCAATGATGCTACAAATGGTGCTCAAAATTAGTCCTAACAAATTCAAAGGTAAAGGGAAATTATATCAAGAAAAATAGTGTTTAATCCCCAACAATCAAATGCACGACAGAATTTATACTACTGCAAATATTTGACATTCTATTCGATTCAAAATTCCTCTCAAAATCTCATATACAATACATCAAAGTCTATATACAAAACAAGGATTTATAACGTACAAGTAACAAGACATTTCAAAGAAAACAACTGCATATATTTAGAAATGTATATGCTGGTCCCTGTTAGACTATGGCTCTATTCTGTTTACGTTGATTTATACAATCTTAACATTTTCCAAGTTGCTAAAAGATCAGCTTTAAGAATACTTGCCAAACCTTGAAAATTTAATTTCATGTAGACCCAACCACTGCCAAAGTTACATCAAAATCCCAAGGTATCTCACTGGACAAAATATTCACAGATAACTTTGTATCAATGTTGAAACAACATTAAATGATTATGAATCATTGATTGAACACATAAAAGACATAGTTTTTATATTTGAGAAAAATGGATACTAAATATAAATTCTAAATTCGCAAATTTCAACCAACCTTTAAATAAATTTTGTTTATTCGGTAATCCTCCTAGATGTAAATGTTCACCCTCCACAATTCATAAATTTAACTGTACTAATTATTTAGCCAGCTAACAAAGCTATTTTTTACAAACAGACAAACTAATACCATTCTGTGTTTAAATATCAAGCAGTACAACATTTCACAGAAATAGAAAAGAGTATTCATTCTCTGGGTCACAGTTATTTAAATAAATTAAATAAAATGATTTTAACAGTATACATGATGATTTAGTCTTAATAAAGTTTATTATTAAGGTGGAAAGGCAGCAAATATAAAACGCCCAATTAGTCCAAAACCACAGGCCCATTGTAGTGCCTCGCAAACTTTATTATTAGTTAGTTTATACTTCGAAGTTATTACATAATAAAAAAATCAATAAATCAACAATATAAAACATAGGAACCCTGAGAGAAAAAGACATTATTGATTTACAAGTAGGATAGACCTTGACGCAATGTTTTGATTCTTGACTTCATTACCTAGTAAGTGCAGAATTAATCTGCGAAAATTATAATTGGATTATTTAGTCAATAAATGCAAAATCTTAATACTTTTTCTATATTAATTATAATATATAATTCAAAATAAGCGAATAACCACTGAGAATAAAAACAAAAATTTAGAAATGACCTGCTTTCTATAATCTTCTTCGAAACGATTTCATTTTAGTTTCTCAGTTCAAATTTTAAAAATAACTATAGTCATTTATATTTATTCATTCTTGTTTTAGGTATTGTTATTTGTTAAAGATTATATTTGACATCTTTTATTAAAATATATCTTATTAATTATATTATTATTGTAAAAAGGTGAAATCCATTAAAAAAATATTTTTTTATATTATAATTTCCATAGTCAACTAATTATTAATAATTAATTTGTATAAATATTATAATATAATTAAAATGATCTAAAATGAATATCATTTTCTAATTCATAGTTTCCTTAAGTAATAAAATCTGAAATTATCATAAAACTTTCTAATAATTAATATTAATTATTGATAAAAAAACTTCCACTTCGTTATAGATGTTATAGTGTTGCTCATAAATGTAAAATAAGTACCTTCATCTTAAATATTTTGTATTTATTACCTGAAAATAAAGACCAATGTTTATGGGATATTTAGTAAACAAAGAATCTTATTTCATAGAACACTGCTTAATAAATCAGTGGTAGATGTAATTGATTACTTCAGGATGGTTTAATTTAAATTAAAACACTTGGTTTGTTTCACTTATTTATATTTTCTCCAACTAGTTTCGACCATTGGTCATCTTCCAAGTGTTTTAATATCAATTGGATGACTTAATTAATTAAAAAATGTTTCACCACGGGTTAAGTGAGAAATTAATTAAACATATATGTAATTGATTACATTTATCAATTGTAAATAATTCATTACATTAATATAATTAAAATACACTAATTTCTTATTATGCTCTTTTAAGCTGCACTAAACTAGCGCAAATTTGTTAATTTAGGTTTCAATTGGCAATAATCGCACCTCTGAAAACCCTCATCGGTATCTCCACTGCACATAGCAGATTTTAGGTAATTAACTTAAGTCAGGAATTTTGGTGACAAATTTTTAATTTTAAATAAACTCAATCCATGTAATGTGACATATCAATATTTAAGTAAGGTGCTTGCTATAACTAGATGTAATTCTTTATCCAACGGCGAAAAATCCACGGATCTTTTCTTATTGATCTGAATTCAAACATGAAAGCAGGACGAATATGATGGTACATTATAACAGCTACGTGAAAATCATTATGCATTGTTGCATGAGAGAGAGAGAGAAATCTTTATTATCACTTATACAGAGTATTGTAAACATATATTTGATTTTTGTTTAATATTGCAGCGCTTGTAAATAGTTGTCTGTAATGGGCAATCGACCATGTGTCTTTCTGTCCCTTTTTTTTGTTTGTTTTGAATGTAGGGAAACAATTGTAGTGAAATTAATTATAAAAAATGGTTTTAATATTTAGACATTGGTAGTTCATATTGTATGAAATAAATATGAATATAATATTAAAAATCAAAATTCTCGACTAGTTTCGGGTGATAAACCCATATTCAAGAGAATTTAAAATTTTAAATTCTTTAAAATTTTAAATTCTCGTGAAAATCACCCGAAACTAGTCGAGAATTTAAAGTTATTCAATCTAATCTGTGTTTTATTGGTTAATTTTTAATATTATGTTCATATTTATTTCATAATTATAAAAAAGTTAAAAATCTCATATTTGATTTATTATTAATTCATTAAAATAATCATGCATGTTCTTTAAAATATTTTATTAATCAATGATATACTGTAGCGCAATATAAACAGATGTCAGCATTCACTTTTTGTTGAGATTTTAATTAGTGAGGAAGACTATTAATAAAGAATGGCCCAGAATAGAGCCTTGTGGCATACCTGAAGTTGTAAAATATGAACTAGATTTATAGTCGAGAGAGCAACACGAAAGCCAAAGTAGCCAAGCTACCCAGTAAAAAATGACAATCTACCATGGAAACGTTTACGCCGTAAGAGTATAAATTTCATCAATTTTCCAGAAGAATCTAATCATAATGTTGTATTTAGTTTAATTTGATTTAATAAAATTAATTTAATTTTACTGAGTATAGTTGAATTAATTTAATTGATTTATTTTAACATCTTTGAATTATGTAAGGCATAGTTGTACTGACGAGGGATAGATCCCGAAACACGTGTCTGCAGATAGCCTTATATTAAGTAACGTTCCTTTTGTTTGTTTTTGCATTAAATTTTTCTCGGATCAAAATTTGTTGCATTGTTCAATATTTTATTGATGTGCAACAGCAGGTATACATTATGTAATTCAATGTCCGGCGTGGGGATTTGGCCGCGAAGTAGTTGTTTTAATGTGCATTTGTTTAATGTGCTTACGTAACGTAAGTCAAAAGTCACAGAGCTAAATTTGGAAATAATTAATTGATTATTTTCAAATAATTTTTATTTATTTTATTTAAATTACTGTGACCAAGACAATGAATACTCTTTTCTATTTATATTATCTTTAATATTTTGGAATTTGGATATGACGATGGCCGAATTTGTAACAGTCGATCGTTTTGGAATAAAGCCATGTTATTGATAGGATTGAGATGGACAAACATGTTTTCGATATCTCAATTTTTTTTTTTTCATCAATCTAGCACTTGGGTTAATTTTTATTTTGCAGTTTCCACTACTGATATTAAAATATATTATATATGTAAAATTGTATTATTCTGTTTATATGTGATTTACAGTCATGATATTTATCTAAACATTTTGAATATTGTTATTATTATGTATAAAGGTGATTTGCCGTAAATAAATGAATTGAATTAAAAAGATTTGATCGTAGAACGAATTTCAGAAAACTTTTGCAATATATAATATAGGTTGGTAATGTGATACCATGGGATAAATTAAAAAGATCTTTCACCATATATCTTGTTTTCCATTGATTACTTAAAATTATTTTTCAATGTAAACCAATGCCTTAACTGTCTATTATTCATATTGCTTTAAAATATCAACATTACAAGAAAAATAATAAAAAATCAAATAATAAAACAATTGAATACTTAAATTGATTGAATGAGTGAAGATCAAATGTAATTGATAAAAAAATACTAATATCCTTTCTTCACAATTTTATTTTTAATCCAGTGGAATAAAAATAAAATTGTGATTGATAAAAAAGCTCTAATATCATTTCTTCACAATTTTATTTTTATTCCAATTCTGTACCCGGCAATTTTTATATATTTTTAAAATATTTTTTACAATAAACGATTTTGAATACTAAGGAAAAATAAATTATTTTATTTATTAAATAATTAAAGAATTAATACTGTAATTATTGTATTAATACAATAAGAACATTAATTAAAATATAATATTTCTAAATCACAGGTGATAAAAAAAAAATCGGAATGATCGACCTTACCCATCTCTAATCAAATCCGATTGCGTCAGCACTAAAAAATGCGGGATTTACTTGAATACTAATTGTGAATTTAAATTGCTTTACTGTTTTCCATTCTGTTTGTAGCAGAATATTAACAATACATAGATAATTTATTTTTTTAGTAAATTAAATAAAAAGAATATGAAAGTGATTAATAAATTACTTCCTCTTTATCTACTGTGACATTTTATATTTTATTTGACATATGTTACATAAATACTTTAACAAATATCCAATAATGGACACTAGCTGTTGCATAACATATTATTTAATGCAACATTTTTTTGAATCGAAAGTATTTATAGCAAAAAACAATGCCTATTTATTTTTTTTACAAAATATGCTTCGTTAATTTAAAGTTGAAAGTGCACTTCAACTAAATCAATTCAATTATTTTTCACTTTGATGCAATTCTTTTGTTTTATATTTTTAAATGGCCAAATAATTGAATTGTGTAAAATGCAAATTAAAATTTCTTCAATTCATACATTTCTTTAGAAATAATTACAATTGTGAAATGGAGATTCCGAAAATAAATAATAAAAAAATGACATTAATTAAAATAATATGTTGTATGTTGGGACAAAGAAACTCATCATTTTGCGTGAAGTGTAATTTAAAGTCTCTACAATAACATATTGAATAATGCAACATTTTTTTGAATCGAAAATATGTAATGCAAAAAACAAAATAAAAATAAAATAAAAATATTTTGAATTAAATATTTTCGATTAAAAAATTGCATTATACAATATGTTATTGTAGAGAAAATAATTAATTAATTATTTTCAAATTATTTATATTTGATTTATTTAAATAATTGTGACCAAGTGAATAAATCCTCTTTTCTATATATTTTTAGTATATAAATATATGTATATAGAATGATAGTAGTAAAGTATATACGTTAAGGAATTTGTAAGGATCCATTAGCAAACATTGGGAACTGGTGATGGAATGTTTCCCTATGAAATTCGATAAAAAATGTTTAAATATTTCCACTGAAGAAAATGTTTACGAATATCGTTGTATCAATACTAAAACAACATTTATTGGGAAACATTTTTTGCGTCTATTTAGCTGACTGGATCGACATTTCTTTCTGATAGTTTGGAGTTTTATTGAGATCCATCTTAAGCGATTTTTAATATACGTTTTTGTATTTTTTTAATTGAATTGAGCTTATTGATTATTTGATTTTTATCAACGTTCCTTTATAATTAGGTGCGCAACTAAGTTCTCGCTATATATATATATATATTATTATTATTATTTTTTTTTTTTTTCATGAAACTGCAACTTTGTTGTGAAAACATTATTACAAATGAATCATTCAAAACATTGCCCATCGCTAGCGACAACTTTTTCCCATCTTTCTGATAGAGCTCGAATACAGTCACAGTAGAAGTGTCCGTCTATTAGGGCTATCGACGAATCAAATAAAAATAAAATAGAAGAGGCATTAAGCATTGTTTATTGAGCATATTATGTAGAATTTTCAGTTCTTTGTAGTCATTAATTATAAATTTAAAATTTATGAATAAATGAATATATTCATTATATATCATTTACTTTCCACATGTTTTCGAGTAGTTTATAGGTATTACTTACCACACATCTCGAAACATCCTAAACACTTATACAACTGTGAAATGCTACATACCTTATGGGAGTCCTCCGCGCGTCGTAAAAGCAGATAAATATTTACATAACGGTGCGGGAATTTGTGCCAAAACCGAATCGCTTGGGCAATTCATCCAACCCAACAGAAGAAATTCCAGTCCGAGCACGTAATTACCGCGATATTTGTGTGTGTATACACACACGCAGACACGTGAAATGCCGCAGCCTGAATTTTCAAATATTCGTGCCACATATAGTTAATACACTCGGACAGTACATTTTCTACTCAACTTATTAGCGGTTAATTGCGTTTATAATTTATCTTCGAATTAATGGTAATTGTCAGAGATTTTTTTTTTTTTCAAATTAAATTGGAAAGGAGAGTCATTACAACGAGTATCTTTACCTAGTTAATTTTTTACAGAATATGCTTCGTTAATTTAAAGTTGAAAGAATACTTAAATTAAATCAATTCAATTATTTTTACTTTGGCGCAATTCTTTTGTTTTATATTGCTATTTTAACTCGCCAAATAATTGAAGTTTTATAAAATGCAAATTAAAATTTATTCAATTCAAACATTTCTCTAAAAATAATTACAATTTGTAAAATGGAGATTCCGAAAATAAATAAATAAAATATAAATTAAATCACATTAATTAAAATACACCTCACACTGAGAAGTAGAGAGGAACATATAACGATGTTATATAAGACTAAATAATTAATAATTAAAATAATATGTTGTTTGTTGGCAGAAGAAACGCATCATTTTGTGTGAGGTGCAATTTAAAGCCCGATAAAGCAAGCTTTAAATTTCGCATTAAACGAAAGATACAATTATAAAATATATTAACCCATTGCACCCCCGTTTGTCTTTTTTTAATGTAAGCTAGAATTTGTTTTTTTTTTATATCACAGCCAAGAAATAAATGTTTAGTTTTATTGCAGCGACTGCATTTTTCTTTTACATTACATGTGTGTACTTTTAACCAAAATAGTGCTGAAGTTATTGGTAATCCACTATTACTTACTAAACTGGAGTGCAAATGGTTAAATAAATAAATTCGTCATTTTTTATGTTTAACTTTATATTCAGAATTAAGTCAGGTCACTGACGTAATTGTTAATTAAATTATTAAATAATTGTTAATGCATTCAACCATTGATTAAAGTATTGAATAAAATAACCAAGTGTACGAGATAAAGATACCCGTTTTGTAGTGCTGACACCTGTTGCACAGAACATAAATTAATCACATTTAAAAATGTGGCGCGAGAAATATTCTGACAGCTCATTAATTAAGCAGCTGTCAGAATACAGCTTCAAACAGGAAATATTCTGACATATTTCCTGTTTGAGGTAAACTGTCAGATTTTTTTATTTGATTTCATATTTGGTTTTTTCATATTCCTGAAAGCTTCAGCTTATCAATAATATATATATATAGGATAAACTAGTCGATAATATTATTATCGATTCTTTAAAAAAATTGGAGAATATCCATCTGCATCCGCTTCATATGACGACCTCTTGATAACATTTAATCTAGAAAGATTAAGTCATAGGCGTACTAAATCGCTAGTCTTATTTGTATACGGGCTAGTGTATAATCACATCGACGACCCAAATATCCTAGCTAAGCTGATGTTTCAGGTTCCAAGATTGACATCTCGCAGCAATATTTTGTTTTATCAACCCCATGCAAATACGTTAGCTCATTTTAATTATCCCATTATCAGAATGATAAGAACTGTTAACGATTTAAATGATAGAGTGAATGTTTTTTCAGATACTAGGCAATCGATTTTAGCAATAATATCGGATTTATCAATTTAATTATATTATATTAATAATTTATATTATGTATTGTCAATTGTTTTTAGGTTTCATTTTTCTATTATATTAATTCCAGTCAATTATCTTTTTGTTTTATTTTTAAATTAAGTGAAAATATTGATTTAATTGTTTATTTAGCATAGCATTGTATAATACTAATTTCTCTGTAATTGGATATGTATATATATATATCTGTTGGGAAAATAAAGGATAATAATAATAATAAAATCTGAGTTTAACTAAATAAATAAATCAATCGAATTTTAAGTGCAATTGAAATCCTTTAATAAATCAAATTTATGTTCCGAGCAGTTATTCTTCTTCGCACTCATAAAATCCCATCAATAAAATGCACTCCCTCGATTGAGTTAGACTAAAAGCCCGTGCGTGCTCGAAATAAAAATCTCCTGTTTAATTTAGCAAATTGAAATTTATGTGGCGAACGTTTCCACCGGTCCGATACAATCCGAATCTTCCTGTTTCCTTTCACGCATCGTCGACCCGCGCGATCGGTTTTCAAAAATGCAAACCGCAAATTATCGGTTGTTGTCAATTTGTTTGACGCGCGTTGTCCGCTTTCTGGAGCGTGAAAATTGCACTTTTCACGGGAATTTATTTGCTTGTAGTAGAAGAAAAAATTGTGGGTTTATGAAGTGTACTCGTGCGTTTGTGTGTGGTGTAGAATTTGCATGCTTTTGTTCTTGGTACAAATATATGTGATTTTGTATTTAAACGGCTACTTTTGTGAGGAAATCTATGTCAACGGTGACAGCGAATAAATTAACGTGAATTATGTATAATAGACCAAGGGCGGATCCAGGGGCGATTTTTTAACGGTTTAGGTAAAAGTACTGAACTGAGTTTTTTTTGGAAATTTTGTCTCGGCCTCCAAATAAAATTTCTTTGGATTACATCACTGTAGCGTATAGAAAACAGCCATATAACTTTATATAATACTTTTCCTGGCGCCCTCTATGGTTGAGGACATGCAATCTTTTCAATCATTTCTAGCGAGACTTTTAAATTTATTAATATTGGATATGAAATTACTTTTTAATAATAGGATGTTTCTGTAGAGAGCATCAAAATAGCTATTGTGTCCAGGGACGTTTTTTATCGATAAAAAGCCTGAGCTAAGTTTTTTTTTTACATAAAATTTCTTTTGACGAGACGGCCATATATATTTATATAATACTTTTCCTGGCGCCCTCTATGATTGAAAACATACAAACTCTTTAAGCATTTTTAGTGAGACTTTTAACTTTATTAATATTAAATATGAAATGATTGTTTTAATAAGGGGATATTTCTGAAGTGAGCATCAAAATCGCCATTTTAACAGACAGGAAATGGCCATATAAATCGGCAAACTCTTTCAGTATTTTGAGAGGCACTTTTAAATTTATTAATGTTGTATATTACATTACTTTTTTAATTACTGTATATTTCTGAATTGAGCTGAAGAACCGCCATTGTAACAGACAGAAAACTGCCATATAACCTTATAAATACTTTTTCTGGGGCCCTCTATGGTTGAGGATATGCAAACTCTTTAAGTATTATTAATTAAGTTCTCACTTAACCCGTGGTGAAACATATTTAAATCGATATATTATTTAAATAAAACTCTTGGTTTGTTTCACTATTTATATTTTATCTCTCCGACTAGTACATTCCTCCCTGAAGATGACCAACGGTCGAAACTAGTCGGAGAGATAAAATATAAATAGTGAAACAAACCAAGAGTTTTATTTAAATAATATATATATATATATATCTTTAAGAATTTTTATCAGGACTTTTAAATTGATTATTATTGAATATGAAATAATTTTAAATTTCTGAAGGAAGCATTAAAAACTGAAAAATATTCATAAATTTCATTTATAGACACATATTTCTAATCATTTGTTTTATTTCGTCCAAAAAAATTTGAAAACTTCCAGGAAAGCGTTTTGAAACACGATGCCATTTATTTCAATGATGTTTGCAATGTAACTTACTAAATTTTTGTGAGCACACCGCACTACTGAATAAAAGTTAATTAATTACATATTTATTTATACCTATAAACTGATTCTAATAAAAATATAACAAAAATTACGCAATGTACACGAAGTTGACATTCATTAAAATGTACTGATTGTAAGAAAATAAATTGAACGAAACCACGCGTCATATTTTACACGTGAACATTAAAAGCGCCATCTGTAGTCAAGAATGCTCTACTAAATATAAATAGCCAGAAATTAAAAAAAAAACTAAATCTTAGTGTATCACGGAATTTTAATCTCGTCGAAGTTGGTTTTGTTAAAGTAACTTTTTATTGGTAATAAAAATTCTACTAACAATATAAATGATGGATTAAATAAAAATGATTTAAAAATAATTAATAAATTATTTCCATTTATTTCTATTTATATAAATGATGAAATTAAAAAAAATCGTATTTATTAAAGTAAAAATCCAAAATTAACAAACTTTCTAGCCATGAAAAGAGGAAGTTTCAAAGTGTTTTTTAATACATTATAAATGTTCAATGTGTCCACTATTTTATGCACGACAGCAGTGATATGGTTCCACAGATCGTTCACATTTGTTGACGTCCTGTCCCGTCAATAGCTTTCTTAACATAAACCCATAAGAAGTAGTCACATGCGGTGAGATCAGGAGATCTCGGTGGCCAGAAGTGTAGAGTCAGGTCTTCACTTTCCCTATAACTTATTCAGCGACGAGGAAAGGATTCATTTAAAAGCCTCGTGACCTCGCTGTACGAGGTCTATACAGTTGACTGTAGTATTCCAAGTTCTCTACTAGCTTCATTGGTAGACTTACTTGGACTGCGAACAAATCTTTCTTCAGTTCGTCCGACATCATCCTCAGACATATGCGGTCGGCCTGCGCTAATGGATTTCCTAGTTGGTGGTTCAATACCGAATTTTGTACGAAATGTCCGCTCATTTATAATAATTCTGTATTATAAAATCTTTAAATTGCCATTAACATTGGATATTTGTCACTAGACCTGATAGAACATTGGAAATAAAGAAATATAGAGAAAATATAATTAATTTTATTATGTAAATTACTCGTACATATCTCTTTACATAACTAAGAAATATAAAGCTTCTAGCGATCAAATTAACTATTTTTTTGTATAATAATCATAATTTAAATAAAATATACATACGTTCTTACAAAATTCAGGATCAGAATATTTATGTATTATATTTTGAGAAAGTTTAAAATTAATTTAACGAGTTTTTATTTATGTGATGTAAGTTGAAACAGACCTGAAACTATTCATATCAAACACATCACAAATTTAGTCATATTAAAAAAATGAAACGTTCATTATAAAATCTTAATCAATGTTTATATAGTCATTTATTTATTTATTTTTCACCAAGTAAAATTAACAAAAAATGTTACATCTCATATTACAAGAAATAATTACGAAATGATCCTACCAGGGGAAAAACTAAAGGGTATGAATTCAGCGCAACCGAAGTGCGGCTGATCTTCCATTCAACCTATAAATTATATTTTTTTATTAATATATTTTATAAATGATTATAAAGATATCTTTCGTTGATAAGGACTGATTAAAAAAGAAAATTTACATTGTTTTCAATTACCGAGAATTGTTTATGTAGTGTTAACACACTCCATGAATATCAAAGGGACATTTGATAACCTTGATGAGCTAAACCTCGGGACAAGCGCGTGATATTGAACCGAATTTCGGGATTATCGCACAACAGTTGGTTCAAATTCAAGTGCGCGTGTATAATCCGGTATTGAATTGAATTGAATCGTAACACCTAAATAAAAAGCGTGTTATTAAAGCATATTACAATATTAAAATGCAATTTTAAAAAGTCGGAATAATTTGTGAAGTTACGTTAAGTTACAGAAAATCAAAGATGTAAATACTGTCTTGTTTGAATATAAATCGTTAGGAATTCCTATGTAATTAAAAGAAAAAAACAGTTTTTGTATTTATTTTCTCACAAGACTTGGTTGATTAGGATTAATTTATAATAATTCATTGATTTAAAATTATAATGTTTAATAATACACACAAATATCTTTTCAGATAATATGGTAACAAAAATTTATAAAAACAATATGTATAGTTGTGTTAGTAGTCTGTAATGCGATATCTACCACAGGTCTTCTGCCTTGTCTGAATTTATGGCGATTTGCAAATTAAAACTATGCTAGCTAGTTGAATTGTCATGTATGCATGAGTTAATGGATTGGTGGATAATCATCGAAGGGTTGTTATGTTTGGGGGAATATTTGCGTTGCGTTAGAGAGATTATAGAGTGAGTTATTGGAATGCCGGTGTTTAGTGAGAGTTCTTAGGGAGGATCGTTCAAATACTTAGGGATGGTATAAGATTTAATTTTATATTGGTGAAAAGAATCTAACAGAAGCCGACATATCGATTTATAAATGTGATTTGCAGTGTTAATTGATATCCTTTCCATCTTTGTTGAAAAATATTTTATTTATTTACAGACTAGCCATTTATAGAAAATTATAATTATAAGTTTTAATATTTAAACATTGGTAGTTCATATTGTATAAAATAAATATGAATAGATTATTAAAAATCAAGCAATAAAACACATTAGATTGAACATATATACGTTTCATAATTTCATACGTTATATATATTTAACAAAGTAACACAAGTTTAGAATAAGATATTAAAAAAACAAATATACCTAATTTAGACCCTTTAGAACCCTTAATGTTGTATTTGGATGATCAATTTTGCCACAGATGCTATTTACAGTGCGTAATAGACGTGGCATCTTAAATTTTACGTGAAATGATAAACAAAATTGTGCATTTGCTGTAGTAGTGGCAATAAACTGCATGATTAGAATCTTCAAAATTAACTAATCAAATTGACATTTTTTTTTAAGTAACAATACAGTAACATGAATGTGTATTCCACAAGTTAAATAATCCAAACTAATAAAATGGATTTATTACAGAAATTCTTCACCTACCATTTCTGACTTATTTGGTGAACATTTTAAAAACCGACCCATAATTAATAAGTCAAGAATATTTATAATA
The DNA here is from genome assembly GCA_963082785.1 of Philonthus spinipes. Lineage (NCBI taxonomy): Eukaryota > Metazoa > Arthropoda > Insecta > Coleoptera > Staphylinidae > Philonthus > Philonthus spinipes. The sequence continues at coordinate 13,645,163 of OY720304.1, forward strand.
AATAAAAATGTTGAAGATAGGGGTAGTGTAAACGAGAATCATATCGCAAACAAAAAAATAAAAACAGCTAAAGAAAATATGACGAACATGTTGGAAAGTGTAGGAACAAAACTAATAGTAATGTTAAAAAACTGGCTTTAGAATGTACAAATTGCAAGATAACTATTAAACAAAAATTAAAGCCTGCAAATATGGGCTGTAAAAAAGCCAAAATAATCAAGAAGTTTTACCAATCGCTTCGTATTTAACAGCAATATTCAGAAATTTTAATGAAGAAGTGGAATGAATATAAAATATTCCTATACTTTGAATACTTTACCATAATTGTACATTTAATTTAATATCTAAAAATAATAAACAAATAAATCCATATTTGATATTAGAAAATCTTCATATTTTAAGCCATACAATAATAAAATATTCACGAAATGTCATTGACTGAGAACGGAATTTTTAAAATGAATTGTTAGGCAGATCAACTGGAATAGACAATTTTTATTAATTTTAATTTTGAATTCGCGCAACTGTAATTCACAATGTTAAATAAATTCTTACCGCGGAAGATATCATATCCTTGACCACACATCGATGTTACATGATGATAAGAACTCTAGTAAAAAAATCGTCATACCCTGACCAGTAGTGTCTGTTATCAAAAAAATAGAGAATATTCCTTTATCTCAACTTTATTTATATATGTATTAAAGAAGACAAATCTAACAATTGATATTTCGTGTGCGATGTCTTGACTACAGCCCAAAATAATGGAAACGTATTTGGACTGTTTTAGCTTTAAAATAAATGTATTTTTTTTTAATTTTTTCTCCTATTAATAGAATTATTTTATTTTGAATTCTATGTCCGAGATAATGAGTTTTGCGAGACTGAGATTTTTGAACGCAAATTAGACAGACATTCAATTAATTTCAAGAAATTACCATTATCACATTAAAAATTTGTTTTCGATTTTCCTCTTAATACGAAACATAGCTCCGCTAAAAAATAATTATATTAATTATCCATGTTATTACTGCTGTGGATATTTTTTCGCTTGATTTATAGAGTCTACCGTATGTAATTTTTAAATATCACTTTATAAATCTAGACATTTCTTGACACTCATTTCATGACGTTCTATACTTGTTGACAAGTGCTGCCAATCTTTGTAACCAATTTTATTGTAGAAAAGGGTGACATAAACGTGAAAAAGTGTACAGTAATCACAATAAAACAAATTATTTTGATTGCTAAATTAAAGGCACCGCCGCATACAGGCGATAATTATTTTTACTGCTGTTTTTGTTCGAAGCACTTGATGTACTAGAATTATGATAGAGTTTGTATTAAGTAAGCACTGAAGCACAACGCTAAATGCACGCAGGAATTCTAAAGAAATGGTGTAGGTAAGGGAATAATCATACGTTAAAATATCTAACCAGTGATGAAATTGACTCGGTTAATCATTGACCACTCAAAGTCAAAAAAGGTAAGGCCAATTAACGTTTTTACCCGAGTAGTGGGATTTTTAAAAACGTTTTTATTTTATTATTAATAGTTTGTTACACAATGATAATTTAACTGAAGTAAATTTATTTGTAATCCTTTTAATTTTATAATTTACATAATAACTTAACTTGAAAAAATGTTTCTAATTTAATAATAAGTTAACCGGAAAGAATACATTTCTAATCTAATCTGTTCGAACCTTGAACAGCCATTTATATGCGAAAGAAATACAATTATTCATTTATTAATAATGCAATGATAGGCATTATACTATAATAGTATTAGTAATAGGCCTAAATTATCGGCGCCCCCAGGACTTGGCGCCCGGACACCATAAGTAGGGCCATCCCTAAATTCGGGTTTTAAACTATGATATATATAGTTTAAAATCCGAATTTTTTAATGGTAAATTTGTGTTTCATTACATTTTCGCAGTTTATTAATATTCAATCTTAAAATTTGAGTATAGATTATTAACAAGTATTTGCTAATATGCAAATATCACTTATTAATCATTTCAGTTTAAATGTCTTGTTAAAAAAAAGTAAAGAGCTGAACAGAATTTTAATAAATCGAATCACCCACAACTCTTGGGTTCAGACTTAGTGAAGGTGATCGGAGGAGGATTTGCAATGCAAATCCGAACACTTGCAGCTGCGTTAATTCCTATAAATAATAAACATCTCGAGGCTTTATCGGATGGCTTTAATACCATCAGAGGGCAAACAGGTATTAAAGAATGTTCTGACCGAGGAAAACGATTTAATCATTTCTAAAATAATTTTCCTTGCATATATTATAAAGGTTTCGCTGTTTATGATAAACATTTTTTAAATAAATTTAAATAAACTTTCTAAATTACTTCATTCTAATAAAAATTGAAAAGTGAATATGAACTTTCAATAATTAACAGCCGATTCAATTAATTATTCATTCTAATAATACAGGATAACAGAGATGCCAATTACGAAGTACTATCACACTAAAATGTATGTAACTGTATCAATTATAGTGTTGGTCTGTCAATGGAAAAAAATTATTTAGTATTTATTTTTTATTTATTTTTTTTTATTTAATCACCTCGTTATACTTGTTTTTTTAAAACAATATGTGATCAAGTGCTTGAATAATACGGAATTTGAAAATAATTAATTAATAAAAATTAAATATTTTCTCTTGACAGACTAAGACATAAATTATAAACTTACGTAATTGTAATTGTACTTAGTAATGGTATGAATAAAAATATTTGAATATATTTTTCCCTTTTGCTGCGGCGACTTTTGACTTACATAACGTAAATACTTAAAAACATACAAACATCTATTGAAACAACTACTTCCCCGATAAATACCCAGCAGAATACTTGATTACGCCATGAACATTTGCTATTGCACAAGTGATTACATAATGCAACACTTGTTGATTCGAGAATATTTTATGCAACAAAAACGTTATGTTATATAAGGCTATCTGCAAACAAGTGTTTCGGAATTTATCCCGTCAGCACAGCTTTGCTTTAACTCTTAAAATTCTTAAATTAGAGTTGTAAATGTTATTAATTAATTATAGTCATTTTTTATTATTTTTTTTTCTTCATTCTACTTCTCGGTAGTATTTATTTTAAAAAAATAAGGTTTACAAAAATATCGGTTTCATGTATCGAATATCTAATTAATTTTCTGTTATAAAAGATTTTAAAAATTGAAATTGTAAACAATTTCTTTACATAGCGTTCAGAATGTCATGGTTTTCGGGGATTTTCTCGAAAAAGAAAGATCGTAGGTAATAAAAAAAATGAGTATTTAGTCACTTGGGCACAGTTCTTTACATTAAATTAAATAAACTAAAAAATTGAAAATAATTAATTTACACATTTTAATAATTAATTAATTAATCAATTAATTTCTCCTTAGCAACAACAACCTTTTGCTTACATAACGTAAGTACTTAAATAAAACACATCCATTAAAAAAACTACTCCCCGAGCAAATACCTGTTACACTACGTAATATGCGTATTTAGGCTGAAAGATAGCCGATTCATCATTTACAGAATATAATTCTAATTTTTGTATATTATTGTACATACATATACACATTTGAATAAAGATGGTTAGTTAGTTATGCGTATTTATTTTATTGTATTTAATTCCTCATTTTTAAACAATCTTACAGTTATTTTTAAGATAAGAAAATGTTTATTACTTGGGCACATGGACATTTGCTGTTGCACCAGAAATGATTGAATAATGCAAAAAAAATGATTCCAGAATATTAATTGCAAATAACAAAAAAAAAACGTTATGTAATATAAGGCCATTTGGAGACACGTGTTTCGGGGGATAAATAATTAATTGTTGAATTGCGTAAATTAATTATTTTCAAATTTCTTTTCATTTATGTACACGAAAATGGATTATTCTTATACAATGAGGATTTTATTACTTTATAAATAACCCTAATATTAATTGAATAATACTCCATATCAATGTATTAAACGCATACAAAATAATCAGCACTTTATTAACATTTTATTTTGTTATAAATTACTGAAAAATTGTTTCAAAAATGAGGAATTAAATTCAACGAAATGGGAAAATAATATTATGCAAAAATAAATATGAAGATTATGTAAACTACATAATCTTCCTATTTAGAGGTACGAGGATGAACAATCGTGATTCTCATCGAAATGTTGCACAATACCAGCAGCACAACATCGTGAGAAGCAAGGTCAATGCCAACGGGTAAACAATGAACGATTATTCAGCCCAAACCGAAAAATAAAAATCTACAGTTTTAATAATTGTAATTATCTTAATTTTCGTAATAATAATAATACGTGAATATTTTAAACACTTTTGAAGTCTGGTCGGAATTCCTAAAAAGGTCATCGACCAAAATTGAATAGAACGAGACCAACTTCTTGATTTAAATAATTTCAGAAACATAAATTAAAATAAAATCATAATATTAAATAATTTATAAATAAAACGAATCAAAACATAGCTTTAATTAAATAACTTTATATTTAATGGTTATTATTAGCAATTAATTAAACAGTGATTCTGATTTTAAATTATTACAAATTACTAATATAGACCATATATTTCACTGCAATTGTATCGCTACGCTGTAATAATGAAATACAATAAATAATTGAAAATCATTTTTTTTACTTTAAAAATTATCATTTTATTTTCAGTCAGAAAATTGTATTTCTAAAGAAGCAAATAATCTATAATGTATTAGTTTAATTTATTTATTTAAATTTAGAGTATTAAATTTAATTTATGCTTTTGTTTGTTTTATTGGTAGATTTTTGATAGTTTATTTATATTTATTATTGTAATTAAACAAATATAATAATGAAACACTTTGCAATAACAACAACGTTATTTAATTGTTCTTGACTTTTTTTAATTTATGACTTGTGGATCTTTATGATTTTATTATTACTACAAATTTAAGTATATGAGCAGTTTCTTTTTATAACTTACTTTATTAAAATTGTTGTAAATATTTTCATTTATTTTATTCTTCAAACATAAATTCTTTATAATCAAGCAAATAAGTAATTATTCATTTTATTTCTAGAAAGTTTTTATTGATAGTGCTAATTATTATGAAAAATTTAAGGAAAATATTTCAAGAATGGGCAGAAAGATGTCTGGTCGATAACCCATGACAGACTACTAACCCATCGATATGTATTGTAAATATAAATATTTGTAAAGGATTGTAATTCTGCTGTCTGAATAAAGATGTGATGATAGAGAATAATGATAATGTTCAATTCGTAGTTTTTTTTATCACTCGGTTTATCTTTTATGTGAATGATTTCAAAGACTATTATAATTCTTTTTTTTGACAATCACTCGATTTGTCCTATTCTTTCCTTTCCGACTATTTCTGAGTTCTGGGTGGCTGTGAAATCACTAGTTCGCTTGTTAATTTGAAAATAGTTGTACATTCATAAATGACAATAATTGTTTTATGCAATGAAAGAATCAATAGCTATTTTTTAGAAATTCCATTAAAGAAACAATTGATATGTCTCCTTTTTTACTATTTCTGAAATAATTGATTGATGCGGCTGATAATTGTTGAAAGTTCATAATTACTTATATTAAATAACACTATTTCAATGTCTATTGTAATATCGATACAATCATTTCACCACACTGTGGCTTGTTCAGGCTAAGAAATGATATACTACACTATTCTGTCCGGGTATATATACACAAAAATGTTTATTAGTTTATGAGGGGGCGGGATATTTTAAAAATTCAAATTAAGTAATGGTGAATTTATGACGTCCAGTTGGTCATTTAGAAGATGTTCATTGAATTTTCTTTTGTTTATCTCCATGTTCTCCATAATATTTAATTTCAAGCATTTTTGCTCCTTGTGTAGAATTTTGAAATCACCTTATCGAAGAGAACCACAATTTCGACGATAATTTCAAAAGAAGCTACAGTATGCTGAAACAATTGTAGCGATATTACAATAGACATTGAAAAACTAAATAGTGTTATTTAATATAAGTATTTCTGAAATCCTGTTTGGTTGTAATGATTATTAAAATTATTCGATTTTGTTCAAAACAAAATTTACTGTACATAATTTTGTTATACACAGTAAATAGGCAGATATATCGAAGATATCCAAAATAAAGTTTAGAACATAGTTTTGTTAATAATATCTACTTTAGTATGCATTTTATTGTTACACAGACAAATTATAAACATTGCATTAACTCGATTAAATAAATTTGAATTCGTAATTTAGGTCCCCATTCAGACTCGACCAAATCTATATTCTGCGACAATACACATACAGTCCGTTTGAATATATCATGTAACACAATAGCTTTGCTCTCTAGAATCAGACCGCTACTTTGCATTCCAGATCGTGTGTGTAATGTGCTGGGTGTGTATTTCAATAGGAAGGCGAATTAGCAACGTCGTGACACGCTTATTATTATGGGCAGAGATCATCTCGATCCTCGACCAACCTTCATTTGTTTACTCAAAGCTTTTCTAATTTCCCCCGCGTGACATCAAGCTATTGTTAGACACGAATCACCTTCGGAATGATGTAAACAAACAGATGGACTAATCGTTGTTTTGTTAATTGTGTATCTGTAGAGGAAGAACGGTAAAATTTGTCAAATTTTTAATATAGACCATATATCTACAATATGGTAGTTATCTAAAAAAATGCGCCAACGATGACATCTGTACCTGGTATTTATAAATATATAAACGGCCTTCGGCAATACCAATAGAAATACATATTGATTGAAAAAAGGATTCCAATAAATAAACTTAAAACATTCTTTGACAAAACAAATAAAAATGTTCTTTTTTCACAAAGACTATCGACCATAAGTCTCTCTGCACAGGGTTTGATGTGGAACTGTGTTTATTTCGATATCAAGGTGGGAAAGTATTGCAAAAGGAAAATATGTATTCGTAAAGGGTTATCGGCGGGGTTATGTTGGGGTTTCTATAGATACACATTTTTTTTAAATGTTCGTAATTCGACTCGTTACATGCAAATCGTTCTGCGAGAATTCGAAGTCTATCTTTAATAGGGGTAATTTGCATTATTTAATATTATGAAGAGGATTTTGGGGGTGTCGAAGTTAAGTGAGGGTACGAAGAGAGGATCTTTCAGCTACTTCGAGGTTGTTAATGGTTCCGGTACATGGGCTGATAAAAAAATGGACTATATTATAGGATGGGACGGCAAATAATTTTGTATATTTTTGTACATATGTACTTATTCCTTGGTTTTTGTACGTCAAGCAACGGATGTGTTTTGCACGGTTCACGCTGCTTGCTTTTACTTAGAATGTATGATTTTTGAAGTATAGTTTTGGTTCTAAAATGCCTATGCTTTTGCAAAATGGAGAAGATAGTATAGTGGATCCATTAATAGATATGGAAAGAAGATTAGGTGTAATAACAGAAATAATATATTGAAATCCGTGTAATACAAAGGTGCGGACAATATATTAATTGCCTCACGATGTATATTTTCTATATGACAATGAGATATGCATAACACAAAAAACAACATATTGAAACCATTCAAAACAGAAAACAGATTAAGACAAGAATGAGGACTGAGTCCTATGTTATTTATATTTTTAATAAAATAATAGAGGTTTGTAGCAGACACTCAAAAAATCATTATGGAATACCATAATACGACCACTGTAAAAATATCAAAAGTAGTTATCATTTTGGCTTCCGAGCTATTGAGTCATGGTCATGTTTGGAAGAAACTCCAACCCAATATAAGTTATACTGATCATGAAGGTCTACACAGTTTAATCAGAAGAAGTGTTGGCAAATAATATTATATTGCTAGGAATAATTTAACTTATCTATTCTCTTCCTTAAACTCTGTCCTGTATAATAGGTGGCACTACTTTTAGTTGCATGTTTCACGCAAAAATGGCAAAAATGGCGTCACTTCTAGTTTTATTCCTCGCTGAAATATGACGCCACCAACTGAAGTGAAACTAGAATCTGGATGTGTTCTTGGCAGACCTAACAGTCAACTGTCGGACGAAGGACATCTGTCCGGGCGCTCAGCAAAGGCTGATCCCGGTGGTGTTCCACTCTACTCCAGTCTTGGTTGTGGAAAAAAATGTTGTGGGGATACGTAGCCATAACAAAAGTCAACAATAAATCTACTACTCTGCCAATAAATTACGAAGGACAGAAGAAATTGTCAAAATCGGAAAAGGGGATCGAAAATTAACTGCACGATCCCGAAAATCCATCGAAGCGAATAGAAGCCATAAATGCGGTGCAATCCTAACACACCGGATCCACTGCATCCGAATCGGGTATAGCTAGACAAGCTGATTAAATTAATGAAGAAAAAAAATGACAATCCTTCTTGGCTCCTTATCAAGGTATGAAAGACATCAAGCTTCAATCCAATGGATCTATAGCTCTAGCCTTAATATTTTATTATAATTTATTCGTTGATTCACATTTACCAAAATAATAATAATAATTTTATTATATACTTCTTAATTCACATTTCCTTGCTTTCATAAACAGAACAAGTTCGCCTTCCTTTAGTGGATTCTCGGTCGTCTACTTTGTAGACTCAAATCGTTAACGATGCAACTTGAAATTAGGCAAAAAGTGGCGCTTGCGTCGTCTTTAATTTATTATACTTCTTAATATTGGCTGTTAAAATAATGCCTTATCTTCCTAGCTAATAAATTCTTATCAAATCTCATTCACTTTGAAATTCTTTATTGCTTCTGGGTAAACAGAAATAAAACCATAAAAATCGATCGTGAGGTCGTTTACTTACTGCTAAGAAAAAATATATTTTTCATAAGCAGCACAAAATGCTAGCTTTTGTCTAATTTAGATATTATGTGGCCAATAATTTGAGTCTACGATGGGTGAAATCCTATTTACAAAAAAAAATCTGGGGAATTTTTGTATGTTCCTAAAAATTATTCTTTTTAACAAAGTTTACGCATTTGGAAAACAGATTACGAAGGAAATTATTTGTCATAAAAAGATTAAGGAATAAGTACGCGAAATGAAATGAGATCCGTTGTTCCGAGAATGAATTATCTGAAAAATCGTACGCCCGATTTAATTAGAATATGAAAGTCTGTTCCAAGTGACTTAAGAGTGTGGTTTAGAAGAAAGAGATAGCTATACAAATATGGGCAATCACTAATTTGAGTTAGATTGTTGTTGTGATCAATGAACAATATTGTATTATACATTAAAATAATCTTAAAGTAAGCAGGAATTTAATCAGATAAATTAAAAATTATTTTAATGTTTAGTTTCTGTAAAAAATATTTATGAAAAAAAAAAAGAAAATTGATCAAATTGATAGCAAATTTTAAATTAAATTTTTGCTAATAAAAACTTGTGCAATGAAAATTTAAAGGATTTCACTAAATTCTGCATTCAAATAACTTAGCAGACATTACCTATTAATTTCATTATATCTTACAATTTTCTTTTCTAACTTAAACTAGTAAATTGACGTAATACACAAAAATTAACGATTTATTTTTATTTAGACTGATACTTTATACTTGGTAGATAAAAAATGTAAATACACATTCATATTATGATATCCAAAAGAATAGCTCTATTTTCAAACGATTATTTCCATTTTACTATATAGCTATCTCTTTCCACTAAACCGCAACCTTAATAAACACAATAGAATATCTGATCATTTACCTTCATGTTGCACCTGGAAAACACTGGTCTGGTGACGTTTAGAAGTCTGTAATTGCTATCACTAGTTATCCAAATACAAGATATTTGTGGTTGAATAAAATGCAATCAATAAAAAGTTTAATGTAATTATTCTTGTAATAATTAATTCGGTTTTGTTTATCTTAACATTGTTTTCAGAGATCGAATTTCTAATGGATGAGCAGACAGCCCTCGTGCTGGCCCTGCAGCTTGTGGCGCTCTTCTCCATAGCCGGCGCCCTGCTGCTGTACCTCCTCTGCAAGATCAAAGCGGGCACCGAATTAGAAACCGGCGAGAGTTCTCCGGGCGCTGGAAAACCGGTCCTGGTTACCTCCTGCGACAACGCCGTCGGTCTGCAGGTGAGAGATCTCCATGAGAAACAAACGATATCCCGACAGGCAAATTCCGAAACGTACTTTCACAAAACGCGATATTATCGTAAACAAAATCGACGCCAACGAACATAGACTGGTAGAAAGCAAGATGAAATCATCATAATATACGATACGCGATTAACTTTGCAATGATAAGCAAATATGCATGTAGAGAGTTTAAACAAAAAATTAAGTATGCTTTATAATTTATTAAGATGTCTGTTCAATTTATATGGGAAGAAGGAGTGTTGGAAGCGTTTGATATTTATGTAACAGTGATTTATTTATGTCCGGAATCAATGGCCAAAACGTATTCCTAATATAAACCAGGAGATAGTATCCAGTTAAATATTAATGTTTATTACGACTAATAGTTAATATTCTAAAGCATACATTTCATGATTTTGTTCATTAGTTTTAAAGTTGACAAACGTTTTACGTTACTCATTTCGTTAGTAATTTTTCCTCCCTCTAAATCTGGCTGATGGTTCTAGGCTTGAACCATTATTTACTATAGAAGGTCAAATCTTATTGTTAGCAGGATATAAGCCAGTATAGATACCAGTTAAACCGTAATATATTACGACTAATAGCAAAATGGCTCAATTTGTTATACATTTCATATTTTGTCATTAGATTTAAAACATTATGCAAATTAATTGTATCTCAATAAATTAAAGACAACGCAAGCGCCACCTTTTGTCTAATTTAAAGTGGCATCGTCAACGATTTGGGTCTACAAGGTAGACGACCGAGAATCATTGTTTCGTCCACTAAAGGAAGGCGAATTTGTCCTGTTTAAGCAAACAATGTAATTGTATCTCATTTAAGATCAGAGAAGTCCTATTTAATTAATATTTAAAGACAAGACTATAAATGAAGTCCCAAAGAGAGTGATCTTTGAGTCAATATTTTATTATTTTACTCAATGAACGGTGAAAATGTTTTGTTATTACCTGAATTGCTAAGCATTTTGCAATTAATTAATTGGTATAAATGAGAGCATCCTATTATTGAATGGCTCAATTACAGACTGTACATATCATGATTATTTTCACTAGATTTCAAGTTGACAAAAAGTTAGGTTATTCAATTGGCTGGCAGATTTTTCAAAATTTGGCTGATAGCCTACTCGATTTTAGAGATTAGTATTCAGTCGCAATACGCCATTTTTTATTACCCGATTGATATCTAGTTACTATAATTAGCCGTAGGTTATTGCGGACTTTACTCATCTTTGGAGGTTAGTGTTCGATTGTAATTTATCATTTTTGAATTTGTCGATGGACATCTCTCATAATTAGTCGTATATCCAAATGCTACAATAAAGATTACAATAAAACTTGATATTCTAAAATTAATCATTCAACAATTTAATAAGGTCAAATTATCAATATTTATTTATAATTTATCTATTTAGTTCAATTTTTATGGCATAATTTATTTACTTAATGTCATTGAGATTACCGTTTTTGATATTTCAATTATTTTTTTCATCGCTAGAGTCGACCACTTGGGTTAATTTTTATTTTGCAGTTTCCGCTACTGATATTAAAATATGTTATATATGTAAAATTGTACTATTCTGTTTATATGTGATATACAGTCATGCTTTTTATCTAAACATTTTGAATATTGTTATTATTCTATATAAAGGTGATTTACCGTAAATAAATGAATTGAATTGAATTGAAATAAAGCAACCATCTTTATATAATTCAAAGTTATGAAAATATACATTATCTGCTACATCTGGTAACATATTATCCTACAAAATAATTTTAACGCTTTTAGTTAAATATTAGCAGAAGAGGAAGTCTTGTAATTACGATCAACTCCTGTGGCTAGCGTGCTAGATCATCCTCCATATTTTATAAAAGTATAAACATATATAGTCTATTTGTACAAAAACTATATGACAATTAGGTGTAAATATAAAAGGTGCAACAGAGAAACTTACTTTTAAAAAAAATCCGCCGAACGGCAAGGGGCGAATTTTTGATCTCCCTTTCCATTATGAGCGTGTTACCATTTGGTGCGCAATTTCGTCGGAATTCTTATTTTTTTAAGAAAACGAGCGCGGGCGATACAGGGAGATAATCGAAAAATTTTTCTTTCCACATCTGGAAGAACTGGAATTGTAATTGTTAAAGGAACACTTTCCTCAAAGGAGATCTCCCTTAGCCGGCGTGCTCCCCAGATTTGGCTTCATGTGACTTCTTATTTTCGGGTATTTACAACGATCGACTACGAACATGTTTCAGAGAGTTGTACGAAACTTCAGAAATCGACTCAATCAGTGAATAAGTCAATTGATAGATGTAATTTTCTAAATTGCACGAAAATAAAATTATGAGGTGATCTGTATGGGAAAAAATAATTATACCGATATCTGCAATTATTATGATTTTTAATGCAAATAAAAGATAAAAGAAAGGAAAGAAACTATAGTGAAACAATATTATGCAAATCATTTGAATTTAAAAATTGTAGACGAAGTCCCAACGAGAATGATCTTTCTGAATTGATAAATTATAATATCTTATTATTCTGCTCAATGGACTATTTCTCATATATTTTGAACGAAATGTTAGTTATTATGTGAATTGCTAAGCATGTTGTAGTAAATTAAATAGAACAACTGAGATCAACCTATTATTGAATTCACAATTTTATATAGAAGACAGAAATCAAAATAAGTACGTCTATTTATTATATTGATAAGTCATAGATAATAGATTTGATGAATTTTTCATTAGTTGATAGATATTTTAGATCATTTAATTGGTAGTGAATAATATAATCTATGCTTATGTCGATACTGTGGATTACAATTGTTTTAGGCAGCAGTAAAATTGTGTAATTTTATTAATAATTTATGAAAATGATCATCGTTGAGATCCACGAGTTTTGTGGTTGTATTTAGTTTTGCTGTAATAATGTTGCCATTATTGTGATATATTCAAGTTTAAATGTGTTAATTTAGTTTTTGTTTATAGCTAGTAGAAGCCCGACGCTATTTATTGAAATAAACAGTTTTAAAATAATGACTGTATTTAAAAAAGTTCAAACACTTTTCTGTGTAAATTTATGCAGCTTAATAGTTTAATTAATTTAATTATTCACACCACTAAATATTATTTATAAAAATGTCTATTATTATATAAAATTTAATCCAATATGGGAAAATCAACCATTCTGTCAGCCATGGAGAAGAAAAGCCAAATTGATGTCATATTTACAGACTTTTCCAAGGCTTTCGATAAAGTGAACCATTCTATCCTACTTTCCAAATTGAGTGCTTATGGTTATAATGCTAGTGTTGTGAATTGGTTTCGTTCCTACTTAAAGTCTAGAAAACAATTTGTGCGTATTGGTAATTTCGCGTCCGAAGGTATTGATGTTTCGTCTGGTCTTCCACAGGGTAGTCACTGTGGGCCCTTATTATTTCTTATTCTGATTAATGATATTTCTCGAAATCTAAAACACGCCAGATCTTACCTCTGAATTCTATTGATGACTGTGCAAAACTTAAATTTGATCTTAATGTAATTTGTAATTGGTGTAATATTAATGATTTAGATCTAAATTTAGACAAATGCAAAGACATTTAATAGGAAAAAGAAACGAAATGAATATGAATATTCAATTAATAATATAACTCTTGCAAGGGTAAATAGAATTAAAGATTTAGGGATACTCTTTGATGACTGTCTATGTTTTACTGATCACGTATCTTGGGTTTGCAACAAAGCAATGCGATCATTGGGTTTTATTATGCGGTTTAGTAAACATTTTAATATAAAAACTTTACTAATTTTGTACAATTCATTTGTGCGTTCTCACCTTGAGTATGGGTCATTAGTTTGGTTCCCAATTTACGAAATGCACATAAATAAAGTTGAAAAAATTCAAAATAAATTTGTTACGTATTTGTCCTGCAAATTCAATACAGTAATAAATCTTAAATCAATCAGTGGTCGTCATAAAATTGCAGGCGTACGTTTTTTTTTTTTTTTTCACAAACTTATACACGGTAATATCAATTCTCCTACTTTGTTATCGATGTTAAACTTTAATTTCTATGCTCATAACATTCCCATTCGTGGCGCATCTTTGTTTCGACCAATTTTTTATCATAACAATTATGGTTTCAATTCTTCCTTTGAAATAATTATGAGAAATATTAATAAACTAAATTTATCTAGCGAGTTTGACTTATTTAATAATGTTTCTTTAACCTCATTAAAGACAGTCATTACTTTGCAATACGTTTAATTATTTCAATCTGGACATAATTTGTTTGAACAGTGATTTTTCCTGTCATTCAGCTAAATTTAAATTTAATTCTCACGAATCATTATTAATTTATTAATATGTATAACGATATGACTTTGTACTTTTCTACTAAATAATTTACTTTTTTTTCTTATATATTTGTATCTTTAATTTGTAATACTGTTTGTAATATCTTTTTAAAAAGGAGATTCCGTTAATAAATTAAATTAAATTAAATATAAATAACATTCTGTGAGCTTCACTCTTGCTTGCTTTAGATTAAGTATATGGAGTTAGTCTACTAGGTAGACATTAATATCTATGAGTTCAATAGATTTATAACTGTAGCTTTAAGTTTAATTTCCTTGCAATATTTATTTATTTCAACAGATTGCCATCCATCTGGCCGACAGAGGATTCAGAGTTTTCGCCGGATTGAAGGAGGGTGCTGCTTCCGGGGAATCCGGGGATTCGGCTGCTTCCAGGGTGATCAGGGCCTGGCAGAAGAAACGAGAAAGTTCTCCAGATCTCCTCCAGGGTACTCTGATCGCCTTCCCGCTCGATGTCAACAGGGAAGACCTGCTTCACGAATCTGTGGATATCATTAGGGCTCATCTACCGGCAGGAAAAGATGGTAAATAAATAATTTATCAATTATTATGCCTTTTACTTTGTTATAATCATCATTTACAATAATAAAACATATTTACTTTGTATAACTGTAATATTTCGGTTACGCAAAGTAATTTTTTTATTATTAATTTAAAAAATATTTTATCACCTCGCACTTGATGAAAAATACTGCACTAAATATCGTTAATGCTTTTGTGTAAAAGTATTAAGTTTTCTTTATGATCATATTAATAGTCGCAGCATAATCCTCGAGTCAATAAAAGATTGATTAATCCCGGATCCTGTTGATGAATCCAAGGATTATTTACAATATTGCAACGAAAGTGTAATAAGGAACTGGAAAGTTATGGAAAGTTCTGGAAAATTCTAAAAACACGCACGCTATTTGAGCGCGCGTTAGCAGCTATCACAAACGTCCCAGTGCTCAAAATCTAGTTATAAATAAATAATGACAGTTTTATTGAATGTATAAAATAGTGGACTTGGATTATATTACGAAATCGGGTTTAATCAAACTCGGAAATAAGTAAAACAATGTTTATTATTTATTTAGATTACATGTTAATAAATGTGTTAAGTGTATTATAAATAAATAATAAACATTGTTTTTCTTATTTCCGAGTCTGATTAAACCCGATTTCGTAACAATAGAATCCAAGATTATGTCGACTATTTTATACATTCATTAAAACACATGAAAAAGTAAATTATTTGAATGAAAAATAGTTTGCGTCTTTTAAATAATAGTTAAAAGCAGAATTAAATTATTAATAATTAATAGAATGTTTTACGATTGGGAAATGGTCCAATCTATTACGAAAAACTTTAAAAGCATTTCTAAGCTGAGATTTTACTGCAGTTTTAGTTTGTATTCGATGCTCTAATTCAACCAAATTTTCAGGTCTGATTTCATACACTTTTAATTTTAAATATCCCCAATGAAGAAATCACAAGGTGTAAGGATCCTGTGATCGGGGAAGTCACTCCACAGACCCTTGTCTGTCTATCCAACGGGACAGAAATACCATATCTAAATATCGGTGTACATTTAAATGATAGTGCCATTATTATTGTAATAATTACAAATAAAGGTCACTAATTAAAGTACAACGAAAGAAAGGTCTAATTTTGTGATCTGTACAAATTCCCACGATTAATTTTTGTTGTGTTTGAATATGATTTTCGATTATCCAATGAGGATTTTCAACGGCCCAATATCGATAAATATGCCTATTTACATTTCCTTCTAAACAAAAAGTAACTTTATCTTTGAATATTTCACTGAACATGTTATTTTGTCTATTGAAACTTTACTTACACCGTGGTTTAAACCTAACTGACTAATTGAAGTATTTGGATTTTTGTCGATTTCTCTAGGATTTCTAGATTTTACTTAAAAAATAATACAAAAAATACCTTTAAAACTTTATTTATCTCTGTTGTGTTTACACTTAATTATGAGACTACTAGAGATCTCATAATTAAGTGTAAAAAAAAACATTGTTAAAAAAAAAGTTAAAAAAGTTTTTTAAATAAAAATGTATTTAAGATGTACCACAAAACTAACGCCTACAACACAAAACAATTAATACAACAAATCGTTGTATTAACTGTTTTGTGTTGTAGGCGTAATAATTATTTTTATTATTTTATGCATCCTAGGAATAACCTTAATTAATCAATGAATAAAACTCAAACAAATCCTTACTAATTACACAATTATAATTGCTGTATGCCTTTCGAGGCTAGTATGCCGATTAGTGTCTGAAGTCATCTATCCATCTTTTCTGGGACAGAAATGCACGGCCGCGAACTCTCAATATCGTGAATTGTGACTTACTGTAAATCGGCGCGAAGATAGAGCGTGTAATCGGCCGTTTGGAACGAACGCGAAAACTCTTTAGTTCGGTATGCATTCAATGACCCACATAAGTTGTTTGTCCACAATTCCGCTCGTGCTGTTTGTACGAATACCTACGCGAAATGTAAACCTTACAGAGTTCAGCAGGGAAATAATCGATGTAGCACAAAAAATTTGCTGTTCTGCAAGCTGCATTCGCCATGAATGGCGAGGCTAATTTGGATTTTTTAAACGAATTGGAGTTAATTTGGCATGAAGTGGATTTCCTAATTAATCTTCTATTGTTTTATTAAGAAGAAAAAACGTAGGGATATTTTAAGATGTTAATCAAGAAAAACAATCAAATATGTATAATAACAAGCCTGCCTGTCTTTATAATAAAATTGTATTTCGATCAGATGTTCACGAAATCAATATGGGAGGAATAATTACACCACCTGTTTTTAAAAGCTTTAATTAAACATACTAAAATTAAATTTCAAACTGTCAGGTTTATGGGCAGTGATCAACACGAGCGGATTAATATACAGAGGTCGTCTCGACCAGCAGGATATAGCCCATTGGGAAGCGATCTTGAAGACCAACGTGGTGGGACTCTTGAGGGTATCCAGGACGTATCACGCACTTTTGAGGAGCGCAACGGGTAGGATCATCACGGTAGGAGCTTCCGAAGGAGAAGAGGCCGGCTTAGTCGCTTACACCGCTTCCAGGTATGCAATTCAGGGAGCCAGTAATGCCCTGAGGCAAGAGTTGGCACCGTCCGGTATCAAAGTGGTCTCGCTGAATCCGAAAGGTATTTCGACGGAGTTTATGCTGACATCACCAAAAATCATCAGGTAATTTATATTTTTGTTTTAAAAGTAGCTTCAATGTTATTATTCAAACTTGCTTATATTATATTCAGGTAATAAGGGTTTAAGTTTGAATTATCGGAAAGGTCTTGAAATAAGTAAAACTTTAAAAGCGAAAAAAGTCGCTAATGACATAGAGGACCTGTGGGACTCCAAGATAGTTAACGCCTTTATTACTGGAAATACCGACAATCGGAGTATATAAACAAATGTAAACATCTTGTGCATTTATTCTTTATAATGGCAAAGTGCCGAAACTATCAAAAATAAATTTTTTGCTTGTAAAACAAACCAAGTGAAACTTACTTAACAATTCCTAATATTGCTAAAAAATTTTACCAAGTGATTAAGTAATGAGACTCAAACCGAAATAGGATTATATAAACAAATATAAAAATATTCTACACTCATTATTTGTAATGGCAAAGTGCCGAAACTAATCAAAAACAAATTTTTTGCATGTAAAACAAACCAAGTGAAACTTACTCAACAATTCCTAATATTACTAAAATGTTTTACCAAGTGATTAAGTAATGAGACTCAAATTGAAAATTGCTTCTCTCTAGAGAATTTGTTCGTCCTTTATAAAATTCATGTATTTTGATAAATATTGGGAAACAAACTGAATGTTTATTTAATTTAATTCTACTTGGTTATATTATGCGCCTTTATTTTCTACCTTAGCCTTCAGTTACAGTTAATCTATGTTATACATCTTTCCATTTCAGATCATTTTTAGACATTGCATTTGCGTTAATTGCTGGATTTTAATGAAGACCTACATACACAAAAACAGCGAAAGGTGAAAATGTGATCAATAAATTTAAAGATATCCAGCAGATATCCAAATAAATTAATATTATAAATAAGTGTAAAATATCATTTTATAGACATTTTCATAATGTCAAATTGACATTCATTCCCATAAAAATACATAAAAAATTCTATACCTAACTGATAAATAAATTGTATTATAAATAATTGTAAAATATCATTTTGTGTACACTTCTGTGCAATAAAATTAAGTACAATTCTCATAATATGTTTTTACAATATTCTAGTTGTGTAAATCGAGTCTGTTTTAATTGCCTAGCAGCAGTTTCAATAAATTCGAATTTTTGAGTTGTTGTCTAAATGACGCAGCATTTTGACACTAAAGAAATTGACATATTTACATATTTTTTTCGTAACTAAGAAATTTATCATGTCCTTCTTAAACTATAACATATTTTGTGTGCTTAATTTTATTGAACAGATATTGATAGTCATTGGAAAGATATCTCAATTGGAAGATAAAAATATTGTAATATTCTCATATTTGCAGATGATTTAAAATTCCATACCTGACTGCCAATAGATTATATTATAAATAAATGTAAAATATCTTTTTATATACATTTTCATAATGTTAAATTGATACTCGTTGGAAACATTGGAAATTGGATTTGAAAGAATGATGCATTTAATTAGTATTAATAAAACAAATGTTATTTTGTGAAAGGCTATTTAGGGTGTATAGATTTTCTATATACAAGATATATAGAGATATTTTCATTAATAATAGGAAATGGCTTAACCTCAAGTTCCTGGAACGAAAATATAATAATTCAAGCAAACTTATCTATATACAAAAGTTAACCGTTACGCCGGAATTCATCAATATTTTGTTTGGAGAAAACTAGATTATGAAAAAAATAAAATTGATTTATTATTTACTTAATTTTAATTATTTTTTAGTAAATCGACCGAAGTAACTGTGGACATGTCCGGCTGTCTGGAATACCAACCGGTGGTCCTGCCCCAAAAGGCCCTACAAGTCCTCGATATCGCGCTATCTGCTGGAAAACCCAAGGAAAATTACACCCTAATCGAAAGCCAGCTTTGGAAACCGTTAAATTTTCTGAATATCGCGTGAAAATGGGCGTTGCCATAATTTACTTGTTTTATTACATAAAAAAACGAACGGGAGACATCACGATGCAGAGCCTTTCGGTGCTTTGTTAATCTTTACTTTAGTCATTTAAGCGTGTATATATTAGGTTTTATGGTTAATTTTTTTATACTACTGGAAATAACAGTGATGTAAATATATTATGTCTTACTAATTTATATTGTGTTTTTTTATCTAATCATCCTTCCATATCCTGAAAAGCCATATAAAATGGTAATATGGCAATGTTTCTTGGTAAATTCACGCTGATCGAAAACCGAGAACCATTCTTTAGAAAACATAACATATGACATTATTTTGCTAAGGACGTTACTTAACTAAAACATAACTAAAAATTGAGCGCAAAATCCACATTTTTAATTACTCAAGGAAAATTTCTGGCAATGATCAATAAAATTCAATCAATCCGTTTTTCCAACTGCAAAAATTACTTGCACTGTAAGTTTTACAAACATCTTTTAAAACAACTACTTCCCCATTAACAGAAGTATCACAATAAGTATTTGAAGTGATATCCTTTAAATGCTTAAATGAGTATGTCTAATGCATCCTCCTCCGCTAAACTTGCATGTGGCAGAAGTATGTATACGATTGTGCAAATCTTCCTCAGTATCCACTTCGGTTAAGTACACAAAACTTTTCAAGTGTCCCAAGAAATAAAAGTCAAGAGAATTTAAGTCAGGCGATCTAGGAAACCAAGCATTTGTTCCTCCACGACCTATCCATTTTCCCGGAAACAAGTTATTAAGATAATTTCGTACCTCTGGCGTTAAATGTTGTGGTACATCATCGTGAAGGAACCACATTTGCAGTCGAACGTTAAGATTAACTTCCTCCAGCAATTCTGATAAATTTTCTAAATAATTCTAAATAAACATCACTAGTTACACGATCTGACATTACAATTAATAACTCATTCACAATTCCAGTAAATACACTCACTGAAAATCGTTGCTTCATCGAATGGCGTGTAGATTTTTAATTGCCCAAAATTTCGTATTTGAAAAAATTGTGCATACTGTTACGTGTAAAAATTGCCTCATTCTTAACTAGAATATTTTGAGTAAAGTTCGTATGTACCTTTTAGAAGTGTAATAACGGCAATTTTTTATCTTTTATTTTTTATTTTAATTAATTAATTTTAATCATTATTTTATCTAACTTTTGACCTTAACACTTGTTATCATTTAACAGTAGATGATTCTTCATCCAACAATTGTAAATTCTGCTTAGGTCATCTTGACTTTTTTGGTAATCGTTATGGTTTAGCACAATTCTAAAAATTTTAAGTTCATTCGCATATACGATAAATCAGAAAATTTTATTTTAATAGTGTATTGGGGCCAGAATGGAACCCTTGGAGCACACCAGAATTCAGACGTACTGTCAGGCAAAAAAGAGGCCAACCATATCAATGTATTTTTATGAACTCCAAGGCAATACGGCTTCTTTAATAATAGATTACAATCCATTTTGTCGAATGCTTTAAAAACATCAGTGTAGTTTGTGTCTTTCCGATGCCCTTTTCTAAAGCACTCGATACAAACTACTTATACTCTAACAAATTTGAAACTGTTGATCGGCCTCGTATAAAACCATGATTATCAAAAATATTTTTATATGCAAACCATTGCAATTGATTGAACAATTTATCTAATATATTAGGAATTACGCATTGAATAATAAATAAAATAGCTGGATCAAGACCAATTGAATGAATTGATTTCAGTTTTAAAATTGTACGGATGTATTTATCCTGTAACGATATATTAAAATTTTCACCAATCATAGAAATTCTGAGTATTGTAAAGATGGTTGCAGCTATTTTAAACACAGAAGAAAAGTAAATAAAAAATATATTTGCAATATTTAAGCCATTATCTACCACTGAATTATTATAATACATTGTTTTATAATGATCTCCTTTCATTCTTGAGATCTTTGTATTGGTTCAATTAACGTGTATTTACTTTTTTTCTTAATTTTTTTACTGTATTGGTTCTTCCGTTGGAAAATAAAGACATTATTATTCTTTGGCATACTCCAAGAAGTACGTTGGATATATCAGTTGGTTCGATAAAAAATGCATATTCTTCAGGTAACCCAGTTCTTTTATACTATAAGTGTGCAATTTTCTTTTTGTGAATTAAAGATAATAACTCAGCAGTCATCTAGATGGGAAAAGACCGATTTTTACTCATTTTTGTAGCGGACAAATTGGTCAATAGCATTCATAATTATATCATAAAACCTTTGACGAAGTAAGTCAATATCAGAAAATTTGGATGCAAAAATGATGATAATTGGTTGGTAATAAGCATTCATTATTAAATTATTGCACATATATTGTTCGCATTCAGGATGATTTAATTGAAATTAAAACACTTGGTTTGTTTCACCTATTTATATTTTCTCCAACTAGTTTCGACCATTGGTCATCTTCAGGGAGGAATTAAATCATCCTGAATTAATTCAAAAATGTTTCACCACGGGTTAAGTGAGAAATTAATTAAACATTTTGTTCGCATATTTCTTCAAGACACTTACAGTATAAGATATATTTTTCAACCGACATACCAAGGGATTATATATGATATTTTATTATTTTTAAATAATACAAACAGAGATTCAAGTGAAATATTCTATAAGATTAAGGAAGATGCAAATTGTTTATTAATAGCGATTAAAATTCGACCACTGTAAAGCTGTAAGAGACAGCTTCATCAGATGATCGATCAGATCTGTATATACAGTAATAAGATAAATGAAGTTGACTGTTTAAAATTGATTCATACAACCAAATTTCGACTATTATAATAATTTCAAAGTTGTCACAATTAATATTAATAAAAAATCAGTTAATTCAGTTGTAATTCCGCCGCAATTCTGGTAATAAATGTTTAGTTTTTTTTAATCTGAGTTTATTGGAGGTTTATTAGTAGTTTCATGAATGTAAGAAACCCGATTGCGGTACCTAATGGTAGCATTAGTTTTACCTTCAGAATTCCTTCTTTCAACCTCTCTCTTTAATCATTAATAAAACACGATTTCATTTCCTTTCTTCACTTATTTATTTTCACTGTTAGATGTACATTTCGAGTACCATGTACTAATTTTCAATAACTGAATCTTTCTTTAATTCTTAATAATTTTCTAATTGTTTTTTTATTTTGTCTGCATAAAAAAATAAGTTTCTGTGAAGAATATCTATTTAATATTAAATTATGAATCGACAATGACCTATAACATAGACAGTTAGTTATCATTATATTTTTCTTTACGACAAGGACATTAACACGAAATACCAGGCGGAAAGACCACAGGTCGATAGTTAATTAAAATATATCAATTATATTTCATTAACTTTCTTATTTCTTATTTATTTTGTATATTTTTGTATATTTTGTTAAAGATTATATTTATTATATAATTTTATCGAATTTTAAATTAATGCAGACTAAATTTGTAAGAAAGTTTCTCCGTAAATTTTAATTAAATAAAAGTAAACTAGGAAAACAATGTAAGCATCACATTAAATATTTCTCTTAAAATTGAACTAATAATAAAAGTACCCGTCTTATTGATGGTAACTCGTTTACTACCCTTTGATAATAAATTTCATGAATTCTCTTTCTCATTCACGTTGGCGATTGCGGAGTCGATAAAAGCGCCGCATTTGTAATACAGCACATTATATCAAGTTCGCTTATAATGGGTTTATTTCTAGCTTCGCAACTAGTTGTTATCGACTTTACAATTTAAATTTATGCGATTTTGGAATGTACAAATTATAACACAAGGATACATTTCTGTTTCACACTTTTTAACAAAGCAGCAAGTGTTGAAGTGATTATCGAAATGCAAATATCATTATTCTCTGTCGTATTTCACGATTTTCACCATTGTACGGAAGATTTCCCGGACCACGTCGGAAATATACCACAAAGAAATATATAATGTTAGTCGGTTTATTAAAGGGTTAGACCAATGTACCGGATAAAAAAATTTAAAAGTATTTTTTTTACCTAGTACATGTAATTAATTAATAGAGGACAATTGCTATTAGATCCAAAATTATGTTATTTCATAGTAAGTGATTTCCACAGTACAAAGAAAATCTTTCTTTGTTCCACAACACAAAAAATGTTTTTTTTTGTGCTGTGGAAGGGTAAAATTGATTTATGGACGAATTGTCAGACTCCTAGGTTTTGACAAGAAGAACTGAAATACTCCTCACCCCACTTGTTTGTCCGTTTTAAGGTATATATAATTCGCATTGTTTTTGTAAAACTCATCAATCATCTGCCTGTTGATGTCACTATGTTAGCGAAACCATTGTAGCAGTGTCTCTACAATAAATTTTGTTAAACTTAAAAAAAAATGTTGTTTAATTTGCAAATAGTGAAACACAATGTATTTAGAGATAAAAAACGATTTGTAGTTATCATAATTTACGAGAGTCAAACACCTGGATTCATTCAGTGACAAAATGCATGGAATGAAATAGGCCGAAACAGGTCAAATATTAAATTAGCAGTCATATCATTTAATTAAACTAGAGAAAACACTTTTCGTTTGTAAAATATCTCACAAAAAAAAACTGAAAATAGTATAAATCTATTTTTATAAAAATTATCACCCTCTAAACTCTTTCTCAAAGCTTAAAAAAATGGCTCAGGTATTAAATATTTTGTTATTTAATATTTGAGTATTTTTTTAAGCTTTGGGAAAGAGTTCAGAGGCTCGTAATTGTTATAAAAATGGATTTATAGGGGACAAGAAAAGAAAGCATTCAAATGTTGTTGTATTTTTTTTACAATATGACAACAGTATTATTATTCTCATTTCCAATGATTGTTGTTTGAAATGATTTATTCAGTTATCAATAATCTATTAATCTATTTATAATAGAAAACATTGTGTTTTCAATTTTATATGAATGCGTTAATTCTCTTTTATATTAAACAAAATTAAATAATTAATATATATTTTATATTTATAATGGAAGCACGTAGTCATTTAAGGTAAAAAAAGATAACAAAATCAATTGAATAAATTGAGAGTAACTTTTTAGACGGCAGTTTAATAGAAATAATACAAAATTTTAATTATGTAAATTATGTATTTATTTGGCTATTTAATAAAATTAAACAAATAAAAGCTATTACAAAACATCAAACCACAATACACCATATCTACATGATTTAATATATGTCATCAATGGGAATAGCCTGAATTTTTGTTCCCGCAGAGAGCGTTTGATTTTTGCTTGTTGCCCCTGGAATTATTATCAAAGCGTTCGCTCCAACCAAGCTGTTTAATCTGCTGCTGATTTGATCGCCCGTTATTCGTGCAAAAAGTTCACCTTGCTTCCAGTGAACGAAAGCTCGCATATATTCGGGACGCGGATCCAGCCTTAAATCTTCTTCCTAATAAATAAAAAAATATATATATTCTTGACTTGAATTCTATATAAATTATCACATATTGATCAATCGTGATATTGAAAATGTTATT
The DNA here is from genome assembly GCA_963082785.1 of Philonthus spinipes. Taxonomy (NCBI): domain Eukaryota; kingdom Metazoa; phylum Arthropoda; class Insecta; order Coleoptera; family Staphylinidae; genus Philonthus; species Philonthus spinipes. The sequence goes on from OY720304.1 coordinate 13,670,403, forward strand.
TTCTCGATGAAAATAGCTAATATCGATATAAATACAAATATTTGTTAGCAAATAAACGTTACAAACTAACACAACAGTTTCTATTCTTCGAAATGCAGACATTCCTTTTATATTTACACTATTTCACAATTCATTTTTGCAAACATAGCTCAATAACTAATAATATTCTTTTTATTTTTGCATCACCAACATATTATTTTATTAATGATACAAAAAGGATTTACTCACTTGGTCACAGTTAATTTAATAAAAATAATTTAAAAATATTTAATTAATAAATTATTTTTCCCTATATGACATTATTATTATTATTATTTGCGGAATTCACCTATTTTACATATGTAAGAAAACACAATTATCTATACATAAACATATGTAGCTCATGCTCATTAAATTATTAAACAGAACACAAATAAAGGCATTAAACAACATAATATGACTTATGTTACATAAGTACTTTAACAAATGTCCAATAATGGGCACTTGCTGTTGTATAATAATAACACATTGTATAATGCAACAATCAAAAATATTTAATGTAAAAAACAAACAATTAATATTACGTAACTTTTATTAGTTACGTAATATTTATTTGTCTTAATAAATATTTTTGTATATAAATATAATTGCTTTAAATAAAAGTATAGATAATTATTCATTAGCAAAATATTAAAGTAAGATAACAAGGAAAAATAATATCCTGAAATACATCTTAGAATGTACTTCATGTAGCGTGATTGGTGGATGCGCCGGGCGTAGTGTATTGATCATGTAGATTAAATCGCTTATTATCCAAAATTAATATTCATTCTAATATCAGCTAGGTATAACACAGTTTCAACTTTGATGTATAAACTGGTATATAATATAGTTAACTATACGTTATATATATTTGATTGCTATATATATAGCAGTTAATCTTCTTAGTTTATTAGGTTCAGAATATTAATTACACTGTTATTAATATCGAAACATTTTTTTTGTGGGAATTTATTAAAAATAACTTATTCGTATTAATTATTAATATATATTTTAATAAAAGATACAAATAAGTTTTTTTTTAATAAATTTCCACACAAAAAAATATTTCAATTATCTACAAGCGAATAATTAAACTTATATTTTTTATCAACGCTATTAAAACATTTTCATTGGCTTATTTCTAAATAGGAATCAGATAACAATATTAATATACAATGAAAACTTTGTTTTATTAAACATATCTCTAAATCTAGTGTATCAATATACATACGAAAACATTATAAACATGTTCAATGACATAAAATCATCACTGTATTGTAATTTTGTTAGACAAAGCTGCAGTTAGATGTTTATTTGGAAATATACACATCTAACTGCAGGTTTAAGTATGTTAAAAAAACTATAGCAATTACGACAAAAAACTAGAGATATAAGAAAATAAATAAATGCTAGCCCGTGACAGACTACAAACACAATTGTGCATATTGTTATAATAAATTTTGTAAAATTTTGTTGTCATATTGTCTGAATAAATAATAATAAATGTTTAAGATGCTGTCTAAATTACAATACCGTAAAACATTTTTAATACAACATAGAAAATATATAGGTTAGTCCTATATAATAGGAATTTTATTGAAGTAAGAGAAAGGCAAAATATGTATCAGACTAATCGTAATAATTTGGTGATTGATTGTAAATTCAGTATATGCACAGGCAAAATTATTATTTTATTGGAAATATACTAAAGAACGGTGGTTTCAATATTTTTTTAAATCAATTTCGTTTCTTGTTCACATAAAGAGAACAAGTTCGCCTTCCTTTAATGGACGAAACAACGATTCTCGGTGCACATGGAGCACACCGGACGAACGAAATAACCAGTTATCCATACGCTAGATGAATGGTGGTGGGACATGGTATTGAATTTTTATTTGAACTTATGTTTTCAAATAAATAGTATTATTATTATAAATACAATATATGGATGTGGAAATAATTTATTAATTATTTTCAAATCATTACGTAAGTTACGTAAGTACGTTAAACAAATGCACATTAAAACAACTACTTCACTAGCAAATACCCACGCCGGACATTGAAGTAGTTGTTTTAATGTCCATTTGTTTAACGTACTTACGTAACGTAAGTCATAAGTCACAGAGCTAAATGTGAAAATAATTTATTAATTATTTTTAAATCATTTTTATTTAATATATTTAAATAACTGTGACCAAGTTAATGAATACTCGTTTCTATTTATTCTATTCTATTTATTTTTCATAAAGTCGTTTGAAGAAAAACTGCTAAACAACAATAATTCGTTAAGGAATATTATCATCCACTGGTGTCGATATATGTACGACATATTTGTATACGAGGAGGATTATATTAACAATTGGATACATTTCTACAATTTATTAACATCAACAAACATATAGAGGCCATAATAGAAAAAAAAAGAGAAGAGAAAATTGTATACGAGGAGGATTAGATCAAATAGATACATTACTAAAATTTATTACCATCAACAAACAAATACAAGTCATAATAGAAGAAAAAAATGGAATAGAAATATTGACTTTTTAGATCTCTCAGTATCCACCATCAAAATTTAATATGCAATATGTAGGAAACCAACCACAACGGACACCATCATTCCGAACTATTTATTCCAATTAGAACAAATAAAGCGAGTAGCACTAAATATATATCCATCATCTAATATCAGTTTCAATATACGAGAATAATTACAGAGAAGAACTAAACACCATACTACAAATTGGAAACAGCAACGGTTTCAATCAGGATATAGTCTTCAAGATCCACAAAAAAGAAGAATGTAATGAAAAAACATCTCCTCTATAGTCAGGGCAGCGGAAAAGATACAGAAGATGATATATTCGCAGCAATAACGTTCGTCAACAACAGGAGCACAATAATTATGAAACAGTTAAGATCACACAATGTAAAAACAATAGTAATCTAGAAATCAATTATAAGGCAAACAATTATTAATAACAAAATAGAAAAAAAAAATAAATTAAAATTAGGGATTTATAAAATAAATTGTTTAAGTTGCAATGGACCAAACATGGAGGAAATTTGAAACAAGACAACGCGAATATAGAGACAATCAATAATCAATTGGACAACAAACACATGATTAGCGGAACATCGCACGAACACATGACAACACATGGGGGAGATCAAACCAATACGTTTTTTTATAGAAAAAAATGTCGTAAGCTGAACCTATCAGAGGGATTGGAGATCAAACGAGCCATTAGCAGGGAGGATTACCTACTTAATAACTGACATGAAATCAAAAATACCGACATGATTATTAGCGCTGGATTATCCATCAATTTGTTTCCATATATTTAATATATATTTTAATTATTAATGTCACATTATATATATATATATATATATATATATACAGAGAGGTTTTTTTTTATAAGTATACATTAGGGGAAGTGTATACCTGCAAAAAACGCGAGTCAAACGCAATGAACCGATTAATGTGTGTATGTTTGGTTGCCTATTTGGCGTTTGGCATATGTGTGTTCAGTTGGGTGTTATAGGCAACTAAACACACATACACTAATACATTTGACTCGCGTATTTTGCAGGTATACATAGAGGAAATGTATACTGATAAAAAAAGCTGTCTGTATATGTATAGAATAAAATTTTAGGGGTATGTAGGTAATAATAAAAGGCACCTAAATAATGAATAAAATGTATATCAACGAATTTAAAAAAAAATATATCATCATGCCGTAACTCTTTTTGGGACACCGTATAATCAAAAATATTTTCCTGAAGTACGTCCGAGGATCCAAGTAAAGCTTCCAAAATTTCAAAGTCATAACTTAACTAATAACCGAGCTATCGAAGACGGGAGCTGTGATGCAGGACCCTGTATATATATTGTTACATTTATCAAATTCTTATTAATTTTAACTTTGAAAATGATCGTAACGGATCGAAAAACATGTCAGTCAATTGAAAACAAAACATGGAAGGCGTTTAAATTTATCAGTATGAAAATTTGGTTCCATGAAGAAAGTAGCAGAACAAGTATCGAATGTATCATAATTTGATTGGGAATAGCAAAGAGCTATGGAACTTAAGAAATGTAAAGAATTGAGTCTATAAGATATGAACCAATTAATTTTTATTTTCAATAATTCATTAATATCCATCCACTGCAAACTCAACAGGTATTTAGGCTGTAGCGCATACCACAGCTCTTCTTGCAAATGCACGGATTATAGTGTGTGAATTTTGCTATGTTGCGTGAAAAAATGGTTGCACGGCACAACTCAGTTAGTCAAAAATTTACATATAATTAATTAATTTTTACAAAATTAAATATTTATCAAAATTAGCAAAACTTACCAACGTCACAGTAATTTGCGCATTATTCCAATTACCTCCGCAGTTTCTTAAAGCCGGTAGTACGAATAATATTGTAGTCACCATTGCAGAAACAGGATTTCCAGGTAGGGCAAAAACGAATTTTCTCTTGCCGTTATATGTAAACACAGCGAAAGTTGTTGGCTTCCTTTACAAATAAAAATGTGTAATTCATAATGCTAAATACTAATTTTGAATTATATATATAAATTATCTTTATTGCCAATACATATTACATATGTTACAGAGATAATAATAAAAATAATAATATGATATAATATGCACCGACAATCGGCCAACAGCCAACAGCCTTTGTGCCACGGTTCACGTATTTGTTGTAGAGATGGTTTGGATGATAGCATATAGCGTTATGGGTTAATATGAGCTGGAATATAGTGTGTGAAGATTAATATAAAAACAATATAATTTGAATATCTTTTTAACATAAAACTTGGTAAAGTACACTACAAACATTACTTATGTTTATAAAGCTCTAGTCGATTTAATAAATTTAATGTAAGCAACAAACCTTGTGCAATTTATTTATACTCATACCAAAGTATAGTAATATTGTTTCCAAATTGTGGTATGAATCTTTTTTTTTAATAAATAAATAAGTGAAGTAATATGTATTTTCAGGGCAGAAAGGCCTCTGGTCAATAGCTTAGACAGACTTAACCTACATGTATTTATACCTTTTTGTATTATTATTTTCACAATTACTTCTCTATAATTATTAATTGTATTGTAATTAAGTTTTTTTTATTGTATATTTTATAATAATCCATTATTTTGTATTTTTATGTCCTAATTTGGGTAAACTGTTGGACAATAAAGATATTATTATTATTATTATTATTCATGTTATATTGTTAAAATTATCTGTATAGTCTGAATAAAGATGTGTGTACATACAAGGTGGCCAGAAAAGGTGTGATAATCTTCAGGTAAAGTAGTTCATTGATTAATTTCAAGTAAAAAAAGTAAAAAAAATATTGTATGGTTCTTCATTAATACTCACGAGGCCATTGATATAATAAATATGTGACTAGAAAACACTACTATTTTTGAAATATATTGATTAAGATTAATTCTATTAACATCCAGTTAAACATTGCAAATGTATATTTAATTATTAATTGCAATAATTATACATAAAATGTTAAAATCAAATTTTAGTGACATATTTAGGATATTAATGGCCTCACAAAATTTATTGAATAATTACCCAATATTTATTTTTGTGTTATATTTTATTTAATTTTTTATTTTTAATTTATTTTTTTATTTTCAAAACTTTTCTTTTTCGTTTTTTTTTTTTCTACTTAAAATTGATTAACGAACTACTTTAACTGAAGATTATCACACCTTTTCTGGCCACCCTGTATAAATGTATCTTCAATATCTAAATGCCTCAACAATAGCAAATAATTAATTAATATTTTTTCATTACCATCGTTCAAAGTCAAACATGTTTAACAACGCGTTTATTTTGTTTGTTTGTTTTTTCCGTTCGCATTCCAAATGTACAAAGAGAAAGGCAGACGTCGACGATTTAATTCTTTTTCTGGGCTCTTCAGAACCTTTTTTTATACAAGTGCTTATAAGGAATGCTGGCCAGGCAATACTTGTAATCAATTTATTTAACCGGCAAACATGGTCACTACTTTAGAAATTATCGGGATATAAAAAGTGGTAGAATTATATAATGTCAATTAATTTGTTTTATTTTTATAATTTACCCTGGTTTCATGTTGACTCTTCCAAAATAAATTTTAGCGCCGAAATCGTCCAACAAAACTCTTTTGACAACGTCGAATTCTCCCATGGAAACACCGCCAGTTGTTATGATAACGTCGTGTTTGGATATAGCTGAAGTTATTGTGCGAAAAACATCATCAGGGCTGAAATAAAAATAAATAATGATATACAGTAAGATATTTCTATTTCATTTAATTTGTTCAACCACAATCATCTAGCGTTTTGATAACTGTAGAAGGCTATTTCGGTATTTCAGACCTTAGCAAATCAGTGCGTTCTTAGGAAAAAAGATGGCGCTATGCGATGTTTTGAAAATGATTTAATTTACTTTAATACTTCAAAATTACTACTGTCAATCCAGTATTTATAATTAAAATACAAATCTATCGAAATATTAATTGTTTTCTATAGAAACTCATTCTTTCTTGATATAGTAATGAAATATGTATAATATTTTATTGAATCCTCTTATCACAGCTTTAAAAACTCGATGAATAACTAATGCAATTTCTTTATCCACTTTAATTCCAGCTTAATAGGACATGCAGACGCCGTGGAATTTCATGCAATTTGAAGATTTTAGTTTAATACTGAACCAGATTAAATACAAACTCTGACATTTTGATAAATGATTAACCTTTCAAACTAGCGACTTTTTCATTTATAGAATATTTTCACATCTTATAAAATACTGAGGTTAATTTATATTACGGAATAATAAAATTCAGAATATAATAAAAAATACTCTCTCGTACATTTAAATTTTGAATATTTTCAATAAAATATTAAGGATTTAAAATATTTTAATAATAATAATATAGGTTTATGCATGGTATGCATCCCGATGTTTGGGAAGCTGAAATGTGTTCATATTGTTAAAAAAATAATTATTTTTGTCGTTCTTTGTGTTTTATATAACGTTCCACAGAACAGAATATGCGAAGCAGTCGGCTATCACAGGCATGTTAATGAGTTTAAAAAAGTATCCGGCTTTGACATGTTTATAGAGTCTGTAAGTTCTTTGCGACGTATACTTAGTGCAAAATAGTTTGTTTTTAAAATGTGTTTTGTTAATTGTAACTATTTTATTTTATCATGTATGTATGTTACTGTATGCAATGGCATCCATTGATTAAATAAATAAATAAACATAGTGAAAATATAATTTAAAAAAAAACAGTTGGTACTATCTCACAGATTCCGTGAAACAATACCAAGTGTTTTTGATCAATAGTTCAAAAACATATTGGCATACTTCAGCAAACTCTAAAACTGTATATAAAGTGTTTTCAATTTTTAATATTTATTTATACCACTGTTAAATATTGTTTAAAACTAATTTACTTGGTGGATTTGAGTATTGTATATCATTAAATAGAACCATAAATATTTAATGATATACAATACTCAAACCCATGAGGTAAATTATTTTTAAATAAAATTTAACACTGGTATAAATACATTTTAAAAATTGAAAAGACTTTATATACAGTTTAAAGTTTGCTGAAGAGTAGACATCAGTTATAATTTCAAACACAGTTTATGAGTTAAATAATATTTAACTGTTTACTTGAATTCTCAATACTCAAACCCATGATGTAAATTATTTTTAAATAAAATTTAACAGTGGTATAAATAAATTTTAAAAATTGAAACACTTTATATACAGTTTTAGAGTTTGCTGAAGAATAGACATTAGTTATAATTTCAAACACAGTTTATGAGTTAAATAATATTTAACTGTTTACTTGAATTCTCAATACGGGCTATGTTCAATGAAATAATAACTTCAATTAATTTATTTAATATATTTCATCACGTCATTGTTTGTTAATGCTCAATGGTATTAAATGACGAAATATCAATTCTAATATTTTTTAACAAAAATATATTTCTTATAAAAATCAAAATGCATATGGATGTTGTATTAAATCACTTAGTTTTGTTTCACTAGTATTTATTTATTTGTTTAGGCTGGATTCGACTAACGATCGTTATCAATAAATGTCAGCCAAGTGATCCATTAGAATTAATCACGTAAACATTTTTAACCTTTTTATACAAAAAAATAATAATAAAAATGTATTTTTATTATGTAGCTAAAGAAATAGAAGCATTAATAATTCAAAAATCTAAAGAAATACTCAAATGTTGGTACATTTGTACTTTCCGATATAAGAATGAATCTAATTATTATTTCATTTATCACGGTGAATTAATAGATTAACTCATCACATCTGGTTATTCAATAAAAAAGATTAACAGAAAAACTTTTATTCACAATCTTACTTTATTTAATGACAAATATTTTAAATTTAATAAAAATGTAGTATATATCAATGAAGATAAAAAAAACTAATTTAGCAATAGCTTAGCTAACTATGACTTCCACTTAAAATATATATAACTTAGTGCTGTATCTGTTTTATTTAATGAAGATACAAACAATTTGTAAATTGCATTTAATTCTTCTAAAAAAGTAAAAAAAAAAATATGCAATTCGTATCTTGATCGTAAATGATTGATTTTTATTAATATAAAAATCGAAAATTGAAAATATTGCTTTTTTGGGCTATAACTTGAAAACAAAAAACGATAGCTAATTTCTGTTTTCGGCATTAAGTTTGTTTTAGAAAAAGAGCTGTAGGATGCGTAAACGAATTTTTTCCATCTTTTTTAATAACCGAGATTCCTTATAGTAACATCCAATTTGGGCCACCCTGTACATATCTAAAAATGTATAATTATTTAAAATAATGAAACAATCTTAAAAACATATTTAAGTTAAATTAGCATTCACATTCTTCCCCCACAATCTTCTGTCTATCGAAAACGCTCTTAATCAAGAAATATACAAACATGTTTTGAGAAATTGATTTGCGTATTTATTATTTATAAATAATAGTATGTGATTTTACTTACTTATCTTTGGCTGAACCGCAGTCATTAGCTTTGAAATTGTATTTTTTTAATAAAGCTATCAAAGCATGTTTATTACTGTCGTAAATTTGTCCAGGCTTTAACGGCTTTCTTGGATCCTGTAGTTCGTTTCCTGTTGAAATAATTCCAACCGAAAAATCGTGTTGTCTGCAATAAATATACTATTTATAAAAAAATCAATTATAATAAAATAAACAAGAATATTTACTGGTAATCATAGTAATAATGTGTCAAAAAACCTTTTAACTTTTATTTCAGTCTTCCCTATAGAAGCAAGCAATCCAATTACAGCCGGAGTTATTTTTTCCGAACGTGATAAAATTTTCGAATTCGCCGGAATATCACAGCCCACTGATCTTATATCTTGCCCAAGCGTCGGGGCGAGTTTGATTAACACAATCAGCTCGTCACCATCGTCTGTGGATTTGACGACTTCGGTGTCTTCGACTTGAACGACGGCATCGGCACCGGGGGGAAGTGGAGCCCCTGTATTTATTCGAGCGATCTCGCCGGGTTTCAAGATCCAATCTGACGGCTTGAAATAATATAAATCATGAATTTTTATAATTAAAAAATATATGTAATATGTAATTTAAAAAAATATATGGGTTAAAAATTTGTAAATGAACAATTAGTTTTATAATTTTGAAACTACTACTTATATAACTCCCTGTTAGAGCTTTATGAATTTTAGCACGTTATTTATAATTATATTTATAGTTTATAGACAACATGATTTTTAATTATTTTAATATTATTACTATATCATTGTAAATTCTATAACATCCTCTTATTTATTGAAACTTGACTACAGAAGATGGAAACATAATTTCCGAAATAAGTAGGAGAAAGGGCATATATTTTTATTTAAATATAAAATAAATGTTTAATAATACCTATTTGGTATAAAGCGGATTAAACCAAATTTGCACTTCCTTTATTATCGTTTTCCCTATGCAGACCAATCAATCATTGTAAATGATGCATCGGTCGGAAGAAAACGCCTGCGTGCAACCGCGAATGCTATTAAAACCGGCCGCCTGCATGTTTGTGTATCCACAATTAAGTTAACGAGACGAAAGACAATTAAGGGCGAAAGGTCGGTCCTAATTTCATACACTACCTTTATTTTTAATGCCACTATAATTGCCTGAATACATTTTACTTTCTTCTGGTAAAAAATGTACATCCACTTGAAGAAGTTATAGCAAAGCAAATATATTTATAATAAATGTAAAGGTAATTGAAAATCATAAATATATTCTTAATTAATATAAGTTTTGAAGGATTGTTATTCATCAGATTTTTTAAAGATAATTTAAAATTTAATTACGTCCCATTTGTATTACTTTAAAAAATCAAACTTTAGATTATTAATATTAGTCTATAAATGCATTATTTTCTTACTCGATCACCGGCAGCTACAACATCATGAACCCTACGTTCACCAGCTCCGTCGGAAGTAATGACAGCGTAACCATCCTTCGTTGATGCCGGAAATGGTGGGAGAGGATCGTCTGAAAAAACATCCTCTCCCAATATTCTGTGAAGGCAATTATCAATATCTAGCACTTCATATTCATTCGAGCTGAAACTAGAAAATTCTTGCTGAATCATAGAGAGAGCTTCTTTTACTTCGATCATTGGATACGGCGAGTGCCTTGATCTGTCAGCAGCACGTGGTAAAATAACCTGAAAAATATTTGTTATTACATAGTAATTTAATTTTTGAGATGAAGATATAAAAAAAGTTATGATTTTTGATATCAATATTAAGGTTAGTGGTGCGATCATAGGAATAAAAATAATCGATTTTAAATAAAAATGATTTGAAAACAATTAATAAATTATTTCCACATTTAGCTCTGTGACTTTTGACTTACGTTACGTAAGTACGTTAAACAACAAATGCATATTGAGACAACTACTTCCCGGGCAAACACCCACGCAGAACAATGAATTACATAATGCACACCTGCTGTTGCATATTAATAAAATATTGCTAAATGCAACAAATTTTAATCCGAGAAAAATTTAATGTAAAAACAATAAAAGGAACGTTACTTAATATAAGGCCATCTTCAGACATGTTTCGGGATCTATCCCTCGTCGGTACAGCTATGCCTTACATAATTTAAAAATGTTAAAATAAATCAATTAAATCAATTCAAATACACTTAGCGAAATTAAATCAATTATATTAAATAAAATTAAACCAAATCAATTTAAATTAAATTAAACCAAATTAATTCAACTTAAATCAAAACCGAATAAAATTAAACGAATTAATATATATATAAATAACTGTGACCAAGTGAATGAATACTCTTTTCAATTTATAATCGATTTCTTTATTACAAAAATATCGATATTTTCGAATTTAACCAAGACGATTCGAATATATTTTCGAATAATGATGATTCGAATCAGCATTGAAATCATAAATACGCATTCCAAACATAATGTATTGAATATGCATTTGAATTAAAATGATTCGAATCATGACTATTCGCATACGCATTCAAACCCGTAGATGTTAGTTTGTGAGGTCATAAACAATACTGAATCAATTCTTGGAACCGTTTGGGAATGCACTTAACTTACTTACTAATTATTAATAGTTTAGGAATACCTACCTGAATATATACAAATATGTAAATTATTGTATAATGTAAACAATTATAATGGGAAATTCCGTAAAATAAAGTTAAAGTAAAGTAAAAAAAAAGGAAATCATAATCATTCGAAAACGAATGGCCATTCAAATTATTCTTATGTGATTTATTAATTGCCATATTTACTACTATCCAAATAATAATAATACTGCCTATAGGTTCTGGGATTCCGCCAACATTTAATTCATCTTCAGTTACTAATTTTTGTAAAACTAGATACATATGTAAAAAAATAGGCCATAAAAAATAAGTTCCGTAATAATGTGAAAGAAGTATATGGACGCAATTAGAATATAATAGCTATATATTCAATGCATTTTTGTAATCTATATATATATAAATATATATATATATATAAATAAATAAAAGTATTTAAAATAATATTGTCATCAGAACAGAAAGACTTCTGATCGATAACCCAGACTAACACCTATATTTATTAAATAAAAATGATTTGAAAATAATTAAAATTGTTTTGTATTATCTGTATTGTCTGAATAAAGATGTGTGCATATATATAAAATCATAAATTAAGTATAATTTGATCTCTAATTATTTTCAAAATGTGAAATTAACGAGCGTGCGAATTAACACATTGATAACGATGATTCGAAAGAGCATTCGAATCATGACGATTCAATACAACATTCGGATCACAACGATTTGAATGGCCATTCGAATCATGACGTTTCGAATCAATATTCTAATAATGACGAGTTTAATGAGCATTTGAATCACGATAATTCAAACGAGCATTCCAATCATGGTGATTCAAATCATCATTCGAATAAACATTCGAACCACGATTCCAACCATAAAATTCGAAAAGTAATTGATTATTTAAATTATTGAAATGTAAATTATCGATTATCAAAATAATCGATTCTGCCCATCAAGATATCAATATTGAATTTGAATTATACATTAAGAAATAAAGTTGATAATTACTTTTTAATTATTTTTACAAGAATTGTTATTTCAATTCATTTCGAAACATTTAATTTTAATTCTGAAATAATAGTCTAAACTAGATGGAATACAAACTGTCAACTGATAATAAAACATTTTAAATTAAAGACGACGCAAGCGCCACCTTTTGCCTAATTTCAAGTGGCATCGTCAACGATTTGGGTCTAGGTAGACGACCGAGAATCATTGTTTCGTCCACTAAAGGAAGGCGAACATTTTACATATGCAATAATTATATATTAAATGAATCTTTACCAGCAAATACAATAACAGTTTGTTGAAAATAATGTTTCGTTAAGTAACAATGGACTGCATTTTTTATTGCGTCTTAAAGTGGGCTGAGAATGCCGTTTTTCGACAAGAACGGCAAGCGTTTAGTAATAAGGTCAATTATTGGGAATGGTATTTACCTATAGGCTGAGTACTGTTATATTCACCGATGAAACAATTGCGGAAAAGCGATAATATAACAGGAATACACTTATAAGAGCTTCCTTTCGCAATAATTTTTGCCTACAGAAAATTAGCAGCAAGAGTTTGGGGAAAGAGCAATGATATATTAGGCCCTGATGAATTATGGCAAGTAATATACATAAACAATTAATCCATTGGTGATCAATTTTAAATTCTAACGTACCCTACTCTTCAAACTTTGCAATGTTGCTTCTCCGTGCTGCTTCCGAACCTCATTCAAATCCCCCTTCAGCAAATCAACCCCGTGCCGAAGCACCTTCTTGACGCTTTCATAGCATTCCGCAGCGGCCTTCGGGCTTCCTGGCAAATTTATCACAACAGATTTTCCTAAAATCCCACAAACCGCTCTCGACAACATAGCCATTGGTGTTACTTTCAGGCTTTCCATTGTCATAGCGTGGGCCAAAGCGGGCGCTTCTCTTTCTATGATTTCCCTGGTGGCCTCAGGGGTGACATCCCTGGGTGCAAAACCCGTTCCTCCGGTTGTGAAAATCACTGAGCATCCTTTCACGTTTGCTGAGACTATGGTGGTTTTGATTTGCGTTTTGTCATCGGGGATTAAGAAGCGAAATATTTTGGCACTTGGAAAATCCGCTTTTATTAGCGATTCGAGTTTCTCACCGGAAACGTCTTTCGTTGAACCTTCTGAACAACGATCACTTACTGTTAAAAGAGGGAAAGAAACAGTTTTGAATTAAAAAAACAGTTATTTGAAAATAATTAACGAACCATACAATAATAATCAATAAAATCATTAATTTAGATGCTTCGGTATAAATGTAAAAAAAAAACACTTGGTTTGTTTCATAAATTAAATTTTATTTATTTAGTTCGCTTTTAGTCTTGTTAATAAAATTTAGTTTGTAAAACAAACCGTTTTTATTTATACTAATACGAAAGGAAAACGGAAATAACAGTTTTGCAGTTATTTAAATTAACAACAAACATCTATTGGCCCCTATTCCTGAAATTGATCGAACGTTTCGATCGTATGAAATCTGTCAATTAGATAGGAATGTACATGTGAATTTGACAGTGGCATACGACCGATTTCATGCGATCGATTTCAGAAATAAGGGGCATTGTGTAATTCAATTTCTGACGGAGTATTTGCGCGAGAAGTTGGTATTTGTTAAAAACTTAGAATATCAGTAATTTTTCAGCGTTGCAAAAAGGAAAAGTAAAATTGTATTGATAATTTACTGTAATTTTCCTTATTTAATTTTAATAATTTATTATTGTAAGTACCACTGAGAATATCGTACCATTCTTAATCTTGAACTGTCGAAGCACTTGGGATAAAGTTGACATATTTGTGATGATTTATGTAAATGCTGATCATTTTGTAGAAAGAAGATTTCCGTAAATTAAATTATATTAAAATTATCCCAAAGTATTTCTATTTGTTTCAACAAATATTAAGTAAAAACACAATTCAAGATTAATTATTTATAGAAAGTACGTAACACATATCCATTAAAACAACTACATTAAGTTAATACCACGCCATAGATTGAATTACATAATGGATATTTTCCGTGGAAGTGCAGTGTTTTCTTTTTAATTGATAATACTGTAAACACAAAACCGAAAAATGTAGTCTGTTTACAAGATTATCAGCATTTGACCCTAATCAGTGCAACTGCTTTTAAGTTTTTGTTGTTATCAATAATTTATTTAGTTATATCGAAAAATAAAAACAGAAAATCGCAAATAGCTGTTGTTTTCTTACCTGTTATAACAGCAAAATCCATATTTATTTATTTAACCTATAACAAATATAATTAATTACATTATTATATCACAATAAAATTTGATGTGCGGCATTTATTTAATGTTACTAGATCGATACACTAAGCATTCTAAAATATTCTACGTTGCTTTAGGTAATTTTGGATTACTATGTTATTATGGATACTTGGTAGTTTAGTTCCTTTCTATACCAGTTATGATTAGTTCGTAATGTTATTGAATTATTAGCTAATTTAAAGCCTGTTTCTAGATAGCTGTTGACATATTTATACAAAATAAACATTGGTTTGGTGCGCTGTAGTGAGTTGGTTGAAAGATTGGACTTTAATATATCAGGAGGTCCGCAGTCTAGGCATATCCATAACGGTCTCCTTAGATACTAGTTTTAACGTGAAATTACTTATTACTTTAGGATGGATATTTTGAGAGTAAAAGATAATAAGGGATTCATTCGATTTACTTTTTAATGAACTAATGAGGTAATTGTTGAATACATCCAGGTCCTTTAAATTATTTGGAATGACGGTTAGTTTTTTATTATTATATCATTTCTTTTGAGACAAGACCACATAATTTTTCTGTTAGTATTGATTATATGCTCGAGATAATCCCTTTTTTTTAAGAGTAACCACAGAATTGACAATATTTTGTACTTAAAATAAAACACTTAATGATTTTCAACTATTTTTTGTGTATTTCACAATTGTTTCGCAACGTTGTTGCTTCTTCAGGCGAAGAACTTATAATATTTACAAATTTCTTAAAACTATCTTTATATACAAATTTTAAAAGTGGAGGTGGAAGGTCTGGGGTTTTCCATCCGTAGTAGTGGCGAGCTGGAGAGATCGGTCTGTTCGTTAAGTAAATTTCCTGATGGGAAATACTTATTAATTTCCATGTTTTCTAGTAATGTTAATTTTCTTCCTTTCTTCTCTTCGTGGAGGATTTTGAAATCTTTGTTGAAATTGTGTTGTTCTTCTAACAGGTGGTTCGCGTATGTTGAAGCATTTTTCTTGTTGATAAAACAGGTGTAATGTTCATTTATTCGTTCTTCGAATGTACTTCCAGTTTGTCCTACATAAATTTTAGGGCATTCACTGCAACTTAACATATAGACCCCACTGCGCTGAGTTCTTTCAACCTTATCTTTATTATTTTTATTATTTTCCCCAAGTTATTGTTTGTTTTAAATGCGGTATTTATTTCTAATTTTTTTTAAACTTTTGCAAATGGTCTGACTTAAACTGCCATTAAATGTAATTGACCCATATTTTTTATTGTCTTTAGGTGTTCGAACGGGGTAAACTAATTGGTTTAATATCTGCTTTTCTTTATGCAAAACTAATTTATTTATCGTGTCGATTTTAAAGTTATTTTGTAAATGTTTATAGTAGGCAAAATTATCTTGGTCTTCATTTGTTTTAAATTTAGTGTAGCTATTTTTTCATATTTTCACTATATTTTTAAGGTTGTCAGTTAACGAGGAAGCTTTCTTTTTAGTTACTCTTGAAGTCATCAAAAGTGCATATGTGTCAAATACGAATAGGAGGCTGTAGTTAAGATTTTAAAATGTGTCGTCTATATTACGAAAGCAAATTAAGTTTTCAACTTTAATCTGATTTATTTTTTAATTTGATTAAAATATATTTCAATCTGACCTAGAATTGATTAAAGTTGAAAACTTAATTTGCTTTCGTAATATGGACGACAAAATTAAAAATCTTAACTACAGCCTCCTATTCGTATTTGACACATATGCACTTTTGATGACTTCAAGAGTAACATCATCTTTATTGTCGAATTTAATTAATTATAATACAATACAATACATTTTATATAATATTCTTACTAAATGGCTATCGACCATCGGTTATTCAGCCAGGAGTCCATGTCTTTATGTCATATCAGTCTGTTAGCCATTGATGAGTGATGAATGAATGAATGAGTTTCAGGATAATTTGGATGAGGTTTTTGGGTTACGTTTAAGGCATAGTCGATTTAATAAGTCTTATGTTACGAGATTTGTGGCAAATTTATGGGATAATTAGATAAGTCTTAGGTATATACCTGTTTTGTTGTAAAGGAGAGTGTTCGAAGGGTTATGAAGAGGATTGTTTGGGTAACGGATTTTGGTTAAGGTACGTAGTGTTAAACGTTCGACTACTTCTATGTTATTAACAGTGGGAAGCGTTGGTTATGAAATTATTGTATTTTACTGTATTTATAGATCGTTTAATTTTAAAAAATAACTTGCAGTATATCATATCATGATCACCTATATCTGAACATTCATTAGTCAGTGCAGCAGTTTTTCTTTGGCAAAATGATTAATTTGATTAGAGTCGGACTGACTAGTTACATACATTGGCTGGTTATCTGTTTGATAAAACGAATATGCGTTAAGAAAACTGAGAAAATTTCTGGTAGTCTTCAGCAAATTATTAAGCATATAAGATCGTCACATTGTGGCAATATGTAAGAAAACGTAGCTTCTAACTTATCTATAAGTACGCGAAATTGGGCGATGGGAGGTCAATATAGGACATGATCATAACAATTATTTAATAATATAAAATAATATAGTAAACCATCATTAAATTATACAATAAATTATTTTGTTGGGGTCACAACAATGTTTAGCTAATAAATGTATTTGCTAAATAATAAATAAATAGAAATTGTTTTTAAGAACAATTTATAAAATTAAACATTTTCCTTTAGTTACTACAACAATGATTTACATAATATAAATATTAAATACATGTCCATATAAACAACTACTTCCCGGGCAAATACTGACTCTTTACTGTTTTCCCTTATTATTTTTTAATTCATTTTCCAAAAGAATTATTTGTTTTACTTTCTATTTGAACATTTATTTGAACATCTTCGACGTATTTCCACGAATAAGGCCAATTTTTAAATAGGAACAATTTGCTTATTATCTATAATTCTGAACACGAAATAATACATTTGACGTAACATAAATAACTAAAAGTAATATTAAAAATAATATATATCTTTATTCCATTCGAGTAACAGAATTATTTACATTAAATAATTTTGCTGTACCTAAAACATGATTATCTTGTGCTGAAATTGGTCATCGTTCCAAAGGGTTTTCCGTCATTTTATATTATTTCTTCTGTTTTTTTGTGCATTTTTATTGCTAATTGACCTGTATTGACGAATCATTACTAAATATATTAGTAATGGTTTTAATATTCAGACATTGGTAGTTCATATTGTATGAAATAAATATGAATAAAGTTATTCAATCTATTCTGTGTTTTATTTATTCATTTTTAATAATTCATTCATATTTATTTCATAAAATATATCAGTTACATGAATTTGGAATTTGGAAATAATTCAATATTTGTAATTTCATTAAAAAGATCAATACTACTGAAAATTTAATCAGTTATACTTGTATAACATGCAGTAAGAGAAAAAACCCTTCTTAGGCATTTGGTATGACTTTTTACATAATCAGGTTTATGCTTCGGAAATGGCTATCGACATAGATTAATATTTGTTACGAAAATAACAATAATAATAATAATAAATAAATAATGTTAAGAATGGACAGAAAAACCTGTAGTCGATAGCCATTTAACAATTAATTAAATTTATGTCATATACTTAATAGTGTTTCTGATTGAAATAAATTGTGAGGGGTTCATGACATATTCATCAGCTACGTGGCAAAAAAGCGAAGATCTGACATGTGTAGTGATATATCTTCGTCTATCACGACATAATATTTGACTCTTACACGTCAGAATATATAAAGCAATATTTTTAAGCATTATAAAGGAGCTAAACGAAAAGAAAATGAAATTTGTGTTATTATTTATTGACCCTTTACGTATGCGGTGTATTAAATATGTTTTTCATAGTATAATTATTTGCAATATTATCGATATGAAATTAAGACAGTAACATTTACGTAGATATTTTTAGTTTTTCAATAGTCAGATTTTTTTGATTGATATAAATATTAAGATTAATAAGATGTAAATATTTTACTTCCTTATTTTGTTTTAGAGCACTTAACATTTTAATTATTTCTCCATATACCGATACATACACATTGACCTCCTAATTAAATATTGACATGTTCCTGTATTCAGAAAGTTTTGCCAAATTATTAATGAGAAAAAAAGTTTCCGATATAGGATATAATCTTATTTGAACTAAAGTGAAATGTAAAAGCTCTATACTAATTATTTATTAAGGGATGTTAAGAACGTAATTATATGACACATTAGAAGTGAAACGCTAAGAGAATCGTAAAACGATTGCTTATTAAAGAGACACCAAAGGTGAGTCGCACTCGAACTCCCTCAATTGACGAATCAATTACAACTCAAGCGAATTACAGCCGCAATTGATCCCGAATTTGACCCCAATAAATTTGCATGAAATACTCGAATAAGCGCGCTTTCAGTAGGCCCCGACAATGTGGCCCATCAGCATCCTGCCGTTCCTCCTTTTGCTTCCACAAAATTTCGCGAAAATCTGCACCCAAGTCATCGTTAGAAACAGCAAGGAACATTTGATAGAATCACTCACCGGCTGCAAAATAATCACTGGGAGTTTGGAAATCGCGCTCATTGAAAATACCTCGCAGGAAGATTTCCGCGATCTTAGTTTCCCGGAATTGAGGGAGGTGTGGGGTATGGTTTTGGTGTTTAGAGTGAACGGTTTGGAGAACTTGGGGCAGCTTTTGCCGAATTTGAGGGTGATTAAAGGGTACGAGAATATCGCGAATAGTTCGTTGATTGTTTATGATAATGTTGATTTAAAGGAGGTGAGTAAAATTTATTTACAATGCACAATTATTATTTCAACTAGAGACTTTATAGCCATGAAAAGAGGAACTTTCAGTTTTTTTTTAAATAAATTATAAATGTACAATGTGTCCACCGTTGGATGTACGACCAACATTTATTATTTTTAACGACGAAGCAACGTTCCACCTTATTCGAAAAGTCAGACAGGCGCTGAATAGGTGCAGGATAAATGAAGACCTTTCTCTACACTTCCGGCCAACGATATTTCATAATCTCACCCAGTGCCTACTAAAGACACAGGCCGAAATGTTGGAGTAGGTAGGACTATCAAATGCATATGTATGCCTAGCCTAGGAGCGCCTGCTCATTTCGCGCACGCCTCTAATGCAAGAGGGTTAAATTGTAAGAATTATTTTCAAAATGCAGTTCTAATGATAAATATTTATTTTATGCAAAGAATATATTCTAAAAATATAAAGTTGTTTTAAAAAAAGAAATTATATTAACTATAAAATATGCTATAATTTCAAATAAGGCATTTAATTGAATTCGAGCTAGTAATGTGTCTGCAGGCTACTTAATTCACGCGAATTCGGAGTCTTCAGACTCAGAGATTTCGAATTTCCCCACTACGACATTCAGGCCTGCGTCTTTAGTAGACACTGTGACTATTTCTTATGGCGTTATGTTAAGAAAGCTATTTACATTCGACTTCTACCAATAACTATGAACGATCGTATCTCTGCTATCGTGCACTCAGTAAGAGTAGATACACTTTCTCGTGTGAGGAATAGATGTTTGTCGTGCATCAAAGATGGACAAATTGAATTTTAATAATGAATTGAACAATTTTTGAAACTTCATCTTTCCATGGCTATAAAGATTGTTAATTTTGGATTTGTACTTTAATAAATACGAATTTTTAAAAATGCGTCCATCATTTATAATAACACTGTATTATAGGAAAAATATGATAATAATATAATAGGTTTTATTATAAAATTGCAATTGTATTGTTTAATAATTGTGTAGATATTTAGTGAAAGAAAATTGAATCTAAAAATGGCGTTTAGAAGAAAAATACCTTTTAAAAATTTGACTTTTGAGATTTTTCAATTGATTATTAAATTGGTAAGGATACAATTATATTATTGTGCCTTATCGCGTTTTATAGATTTTGTTGTTTTTAAACAAATGGTTAGAAAATGTTTTCCATTAATCGCTCAGTTGTAAAAATTATTATTTAAATTATTTAATATAAATGGTGGAAGCGCCGGGTCATTGCTGGAATTATTGCCAGCTATGCAGACATCGTTTATTTCTTACTTTCGCCATAATTTTCATTGACATTCCGAATGAACAAAATGTTAGGAAATTATTGAAATACAGAAATTAGCTAACACAGTACGGATATTCGAACCCGAACGTTTAAAAGATTTTTGCGTAAATGAAACATGATAACATTAATTACATATTGTAAAAATCTAGAACAGGAATTGTTACTGACAATGCAAATACCAAACATTATCTACCTGGCAGAATTATTCCCCTCTCGAAATCACAAGCGAATATCTAATCCAGGAATTCCATTAATCAAAGGGTTTAAAATGCAACTGTTAATCTCCCATACAAACCGTTTGTGTCCACATTCGGGCTTATGTACAGTATGGGCCATAATGCTTGTAAAGAGGTATATAATTAGAATTATTTGAATAATACCAATCAAATCAATTTAAATTAAAAATTATAATATTCTCATGTTTTTCGAATTATGCAAAATAAAAAGGATTTTTAAGAAATTTTACTGTTCGAACATGACCATAAACTATTCGTAAAGGCTTGTATCTCTTACATCAAACTTTACAGGAGAAAACGTTATAAATTGATACTAAGGGAAAATAATTAAATAAGGGATCTATCTGGAGCAGCATTATCGTAGAATAAATCTTTTAATTTTCATAAAATAGATTATATTTAAACTTAAAACTACTATATAATCGATAACTTTTCTCCTCTAGAGTGTTTTGAATTTTTTTATAAAAAAAATATGTTGGCAATAAAAGTAACCACATGCTATAGGTTATGTAATTTTAAGAAATTGAAGAATAACAATAATTAATTAATAATTAATAAATTATTTTCTCTTTTGCTACTGTGACATTATGACTTATGTTACATAAGTACTCTAACAAATGTCCAATAATAGACATTTGCTGTTGCATAACAATAACAATTGTATAATGCAACAATTTTTGAATCGAAAATATTTAATGCAAAAAACAAAATAAAAGTTACGTAATATAAGGCTATCTGCAGACACGTGTTTCGGGATTTGATCTCTCGTCAGTACAGCTGTGCCTTACGTAATTGCAAAGTTGTTAATTAAATTAATTAAAATAAAACAATTATAAGCAAATGTAACATATGTCATAATGTCACAGTAGCAAAAGAGAAAATAATTTATTAATTAATTATTTCAAAATTCTTTTATTTAATTTATTTAAATAACTGTGACCAAGTGAATAAATCCTTTTCCTATTATTAATAACAATAATGTTTTATTCAATTATAATAGCAAGTGCACTTTATAGTAAGTAGACCTTAAAATCCATAACAAACGTTCAAAGTATTCTTCTTCATTATTTAAACACAACTCACTCCTCATTGGTTATTTTTATAGGTTTTGTTTCATTGATTTTTTAAACACAATCACATTAAAAATTCTCATCATGCATTTTCTTCAGTGAAAAAAAAAAAAATAAATAAATAAAAATACTTTTGAAAAAGTAGCTTAATTTTAGTAAAATACTATTATCTCACATCTTAAAGTTGTCATGAGATTTATCCAAAATAAAAAATGTTTTCAAAATCGAATATTGATCGGATTTTCTCCCACTGTCTGCCGTGAAATGGGCCAGATATGGTTCTGTTAAATGCCACATAACTTCGTTAATTTTTATCATATTAATTAGAAATTATCAGAAAATAATCTGAAATGTATAAACTTTGGATTTATGATCATCTAAAGAGGCAAGCAAGTTTTGGAAACAATTGTGGTATTAAAAATAAAAGCAATTGTGAAAATTTAAAACAAACATTTTTTAATTAATTTATACAAAAGTGCAATAAAAACAAGTGAGCTAAAAATAATGCGTTGTTCAAATAGAACATTATTTTATTTAATTATTTTCAAATCATTATTATTTAATATGCGTTGTTCAATTTTAGATCAATTTTAGAATCGATCTATAGTAAATAAATAATTAATTAAATGTGCAAATTATCAGGTAATTCTTATTTTTATTATTATTTAATATTGTACGTAGGACTGATCCCTTAATCTTTTCTTATCATGATTAACATGAAGCAATGATAACATATTTATGGGCTAAATGAGGCTTGTGCGTTAGCACACTTCCTAAAAAAAGTTATAAGAACATGTTAAAGGAGATCGAGAGCGTGAAGGTGCGTTTGATTGATTTAATTTAATAACTATGTAATTATATAAGACACAGTGGTACTGATGGAGGATGAAATCTCGAAACACTTGTCTGCAGATAGCCTTATATTACGTAACTTTATTTATTTTGTTGTTTGTATTAAATATTTTCGATTCAAACTGTTGCATTATACAATATGTTGTTATTGTTATACAACAGCAAATGTTCATTATTCAATATTTGTTTAAAGTACTTATGTAACATAAGTTATTATGTTACAGTAGCTAAAGAGGAAATAATTTATTAATAAATTATTTTTACTGAATTCATGTTAAAGGTTTTGATTTAATTTTACAAGTGACAAAGATTTATAGGTGAATCGGGACTAAACTAGCCCCGTTTTAAACTAAATCAAGACAAACTATGATCTGTTTAATAACTATGAGGAGTGTTTTAAATTACACGCGCTAAAACCTTTAACTCTACTTGGCTAATAGTACGACCTTTTTACACTTTGTTAATTACGCTATTTTTGACACAACTGTTGATAAACGTTAATTTAAAACGTCGCCGAGTTTTAAATTTGTCTATTTCGTATTATCTTTCCGTGTCGGGGTTCTTTTGTGTTCCGCTAGTGTTACTTTAGTGTTGTTTCGTTTATATTATTGTGGTGGATTCTAAACCCCGTACAAACTTGGCGTTGGGATCACGTTCGCCTCTAAGAAAACGTAAGAGATTGGATTCGGGGCATTTATCTCTGTTCGAAAGACAGTGCATTATAAATATGTATACACATAGTCGCAAATAAGAAAAAAATCCAACAAAATCTTAAAAAAAAGTTACGCAGGTTTAGCTACGATTAAAAAAGATGAATTAAAAATGATCAAATTGGATGGAATACTAAATGATTTATTTATTTATTTTATTTATTTGAACGTATAAACTTTTTACAATTTTACAAACTTATAATAATGCTAGACAAATAATAATAGAAAAATCACAAAAGAATGAAACAATATCGCATGCATGCTGAAGTTATTTATAGAAACAAATATTCAAAATTGTTTATACAGGAAACAAAAAATTTTAAAATAAAATATTATGCATGAAATGAAGATGCTGCTAAAAAGCAGTTAATAGAAGCATTCCTAATTTCTCTTTTTGATGAAAGTAATTCATAGATAACATAGCAGAAAAGAAAAATATCAAGTATTTATGATATGCGTGTTAAAGTAGAATTTTATTTTAGTTATTTGTACAATATATGTAAATATTATATAAGCATAATTATTTATTATGGATTTTTAAATATTTATTATATTATATATTTGATTTTATTTTAATAGTAATTTTGAAATTATTTAAAATAGCCGCCAAAAGAATCTGGTGATTTTTTTATAGTATAAATCAGGCTTTGATGCTTACTCCTCCTAGTTATTAAATAGACGATAGCAATGAAAACATTTTGAAGGTTTTGATTTAAATTTAGAAGTGACATAGTTTGAAGGGTGAAAAGGAGATTAAGAAAATTTGTAATTTTCCAGTTTTTTCCAAAAAAGTTAAAATTAAACGTGAATAATCATACGTAGCTGATGTTAATTTGTATTTGTTACTTGAAATTTGATGGGATATTT
This sequence comes from Philonthus spinipes, assembly GCA_963082785.1. Classification (NCBI taxonomy): domain Eukaryota; kingdom Metazoa; phylum Arthropoda; class Insecta; order Coleoptera; family Staphylinidae; genus Philonthus; species Philonthus spinipes. Next base: position 13,695,254 of record OY720304.1, read on the forward strand.
TTGTATATACTGGATGTTGATACAATCATTTTATGCAAATTTCTGTTTCCCTATAAATTTTAGAGAAAAAGCACCAAGAATTGAAATGTGTCCAGAATTTAAAAATCTATGAAAACCGAATCTTCATTAACTTTTAAAATCACTTGTTTAAATTGCATTAGCTTTGACATATGAAAAAATCCATGTTAAATTGCAATCATAGAAATATGTCAAAAGTGACGTTTATTTTAAATGCATCTTTTATATGGAACTCACGGCTTATGTAATTAATTACGCGATAATTTGCACATTTAATTAATTATACATTAATTTTTAAATTGAAAAAAAAGCATCAATTTAGACAGATTTTTAAATTCTGAACACATTTTAATTCTTTAAAACGAAGAGGGAAGCAGGAAGTTGTAAAAAATGTTAACCCCTGTGAAGTTGGCCCACCAACTTTCAAATTTCATAAAAACTGTTAGAGTTCTGGTGGTCCCCCACATAGTTCTAGAGTTCTCTATACATAGGGTAAAATTGTATCCCTATGTATATCTGGTCGCTTCAACACTCGTTATGTACTCAAATACGATCAATTTCCAACAACGCCTACTAAGAATGGAATTCTATGAACCACACCATATTGACAAATTATTAACATTGATTGAAATATTCAATTGAAATTCATTCAACGCTACTACGTAGTTTATCCAATGTAGTTATGAGTAAGTAAATGTAGTGCTGAGTATGGAAATCTTTTTAAGAGAAACATATTTTTGTATTTATTTCTTGGGTTGACAAAAATATCTAATGGAAACGTGGTTCTAAAAAAGTTCAAGGCGAGAGAAACCGGCCCGACGAACAGCAGCGCGGAACAGATAAACGCAGAGGTCACGAATTGATATCTCCTCAGCAGGAATCTAACCTGCACGGCGCAAACGGAATTACCTTAACCTACAAACCGTGCCCGCATATACAAACAAACAAATAAACAGCGGGTTAAAAATAAACCAGAAATAAAAACAATGAATTGCGAGCGGAATTAAGTAATAGTTACCCACGTGAGTAAACGGAAGCTACACAACACACAGACGAAACCGCAAACTGTCAAGTCAAAGTGGAAGCGGTGCGATAGGTGAGCGTGTTAGTGAGGTTCCGCGTTTTTGTAGTAGACATGCGCGTTCAGTTATCTGAGTGTCCTCAACGCGGAATCGCCTTTACGAAAATCCCATTGATGCCGACGAGAGCGGTTTCGTGAGGCAGTCGACCGCCGGCGGTTTAGTAGCTAGCATGTGGCCTGTCTCTGATAGTACGCAGCGTGCGCACTTCGACTATACGAAAACACGCGCCGAAGGATGCGTTACGAAATCCTCCACATGCGTGTAACGACCATCGCGATTTTTTTTCTTTTATGTGCGTGTGCTAGTGCGAGGATATGCGGCTCGGTTAAGGTTGTTAATGACCTAAGTACGTTCGAGAGCCAGTTGAGGAACTGCACAATCCTCATTGGGAGTTTGAAGATTTATTTAGTGGAAACTATTAATAGTGAAGAAGCTGCTAAATACAGTTTCCCGGAGTTGGTGGAGGTGCAAGGTTTTATGTTTTTCTTTAATGTGGCGGGGATTACTACTTTAAACACCTGGTTCCCGAACTTAAGAATCATCAGAGGACAAGAACAGTTTGAGAAGGCCAGTCTCATCATATTCTATTTGCCAGATTTGCTTGAGGTAATTTCCTGAAAAACAAAGTTAATTGAATTATATTAAATTAAATGAAACAAATACGACTCACAGAAAAGGGATTGATCGAATTTTATTGATCATTACCAGAAATGTTCCTTGTTTAATTAAATTATATTAAGATAATGCAATTCATACATTTTTACAGTTTATATAGTCCAAAATATAATTTCAGTCATGTTTCAACTCATTAGAAGAAAATTTAGAGATAAACAAAAATACCGAACAGGATTTTTGTTAAATGAACAAATAGATCTTGGATAGTGAATCTTCTCACTACTCAAAATCTATTTGTTGTGTCACTACTTAAAATAAATCCCACCACCATCACTTCTGAAAGATTGTATCTCATTTAGAAGTGAAAATTCCTTCCCACCACCATCACGTCTAAAAGACTGTATATCAAAGTCTTTTAGAAGTGATGGTGGTGTAATGGAATTTTATTTTAATTAGTGACAAACTCCTCACTTCTCAAAAAACAAATCCATTCCACAACCCTCACTTTTTAAAAAGGCTACATCGTCGTTGTTACTACAATAGATCGGATAACAAAAAAAAACATAATTTTTCAGGATTTAAAAAAAACATAGTCACTTTACAAAAACACTTAGAAACTTCAATTTTAACAGATACTATTAATCTGTTAAATTAAAAAAAAAAACATAGTCACTTTACGAAAACACTTAGAAACTTCAATTTTAACAGATACTATTAATCTGTTAAAATTGAAGTTTCTAAGTGTTTTTGTAAAGTGACTATGTTTTTTTATTAATCCTGAAAAATTATGTTTTTTTGTTATCCGATCTATTGCAGTAACATTATTGTTAAGATATCAAGAAATAAAGAATTTTTTAATATCATCTGGTAACTTTTTCGGAATTACTAAACACCGACGTATTGCAAATATATAGACCATATTTAAATTATAATTATATTTTATCACCTGAAGAAGTTAATATGTACCAGTAACAACGACGATATATAGCTTATGGTTGACTTATAAATATCATTGTATGCCTTCATCTGAAGCCACTGTGTTTCGAGCAATTTAATTTGATTGAATGTCAATCAACTTGACTTAACATTATTAGTAGAAATTATTTTAATTAGGAAGCAAGAATAAGCAGATATTAAAGTCAATAAAAAATCTCGCATATCACTCAATGAATGATGTATTTTTGAGAAAAATATGTTCTCTAATTTCCTACCGTTTTAACTCAACAAAAGTATGATGTAGTATAACAAAAGTGTAAATAGGTATGTTAAAAATGCTTCTTATTGTGGTAGAAATACGAAAAAAATAGTGGCATAATCTACGGGTGTGAAGTTACCAATAGATTTCGCCAATAGATCATAAAAACTTTAAAAATCAACATTTTGCATTCATTTCTTCACTAAAGCATTCAGCATAATCTCTTCTAGAGGTTGGAATTAATAAACGCAATTTTCAACCCCTTTCAACCCCCTAAACAACCCCTTTTCTCTCTATTTCTTAATTTTCTCTATGTGTTCCCTCCTCAAAAAACATCACTTTCGCCTAGATATACTCCCCATATACCTTTTAAAAACTTGAAAAAGAAAAAACTTTCACACCTCACCCCCAACCCCCATAAAAAATATAATAATATTTTACTCCATTTTTTTTTTATTTGAAAAAAAAAAGTCTTAATATTCCTTTAATTTACGCAAAACAACATGTAGAACAAAACAAAATATTCAAAATAAAAAACCACCCCTCCCCCATTCATTCCAAAAATTAATTATAACATCATTCACAAGAAATAATAAATTTTAAGTAATTGTTCCCTCTTTCACACGAAATATTTTTGTACAGTTGAATTCTCCATACACTATTTGTTCATTTTTAACAAAAACATTTTTCACACCGGACTTCCCCCACCCCCTAAAAATTAAATATAGAAAAATCACATGTTTTCGATAAATTATTAATTTTAACCAATTGTTCCCTTCTTCATAGAAAATCTTTTTATACAGTTGAATTCCCCATACATTAATTGATCATTTTCAACAAAAACATTTTTCACACCGGACTTCCCCCACTCCCTAAAAATTAAAAATCGAAAAATCACATGTTTTCGATAAATAATTAATTTTCATCAATTGTTCCTCCCTTCATAGAAAACATATTTATAACGGTTGAATTCCCCATACATTAATTGATCATTTTCAACAAAAACATTTTTCATACCGGATTTCCCCCATCCCCTAAAAATTAAATATAGAAAAATCACATGTTTTCTATAAATAATTAATTTTCACCAATTGTTCCTTCCTCCATAGAAAATATTTTTATACAGTTGAATTCTCCATACATTAATTGATCATTTTCAATAAAAACATTTTTCACACCGGACTTCCCCCACCCCCTATAAATTAAAAATTGAAAAATCACATATTTTCGATAAATAATTAATTATCACCACTTGTTCCCTCCTTCATAGAAAATATTTTTAAACAGTTGAATTCTCCATACATTAATTGATCATTTTCCACAAAAACATTTTTCACACCGGACTTCCCCCACCCCCTAAAAATTAAAAATCGAAAAATCACATATTTTCGATAAATAATTAATTATCACCACTTGTTCCCTCCTTCATAGAAAATATTTTTATACAGTTGAATTCCCCATACATTAATTGATCATTTTCCACAAAAACATTTTTCACACCGGACTTCCCCCACCCCCTAAAAATTAAAAATCGAAAAATCACATATTTTCGATAAATAATTAATTATCACCACTTGTTCCCTCCTTCATAGAAAATCTTTTTATACAGTTGAATTCTCCATACATTAATTGATCATTTTCCACATAAACATTTTTCACACCGGACTTCCCCCACCCCCTATAAATTAAAAATCGAAAAATCACATATTTTCGATAAATAATTAATTATCACCACTTGTTCCCTCCTTCATAGAAAATCTTTTTATACAGTTGAATTCCCCATACATTAATTGATCATTTTCAACAAAAATATTTTTCACACCGGACTTCCCCCACCCCCTATAAATTAAAACTCGAAAAATCACATATTTTCGATAAATAATTAATTATCACCACTTGTTCCCTCCTTCATAGAAAATCCTTTTATACAGTTGAATTCTCCATACATCAATTGATCATTTTCCACAAAAACATTTTTCACACCGGACTTCCCCCACCCCCTATAAATTAAAACTCGAAAAATCACATATTTTCGATAAATAATTAATTATCACCACTTGTTCCCTCCTTCATAGAAAATCTTTTTATACAGTTGAATTCCCCATACATTAATTGATCATTTTCAACAAAAACATTTTTCACACCGGACTTCCCCCACCCCCTATAAATTAAAACTCGAAAAATCACATATTTTCGATAAATAATTAATTATCACCACTTGTTCCCTCCTTCATAGAAAATCTTTTTATACAGTTGAATTCCCCATACATTAATTGATCATTTTCAACAAAAACATTTTTCACACCGGACTTCCCCCACCCCCTATAAATTAAAACTCGAAAAATCACATATTTTCGATAAATAATTAATTATCACCACTTGTTCCCTCCTTCATAGAAAATCTTTTTTTACAGTTGAATTCTCCATACATTAATTGATCATTTTCCACAAAAACATTTTTCACACCGGACTTCCCCCACCCCCTATAAATTAAAAATTGAAAAATCACATATTTTCGATAAATAATTAATTATCACCACTTGTTCCCTCCTTCATAGAAAATCTTTTTTTACAGTTGAATTCTCCATACATTAATTGATCATTTTCCACAAAAACATTTTTCACACCGGACTTCCCCCACCCCCTATAAATTAAAACTCGAAAAATCACATATTTTCGATAAATAATTAATTATCACCACTTGTTCCCTCCTTCATAGAAAATCTTTTTTTACAGTTGAATTCTCCATACATTAATTGATCATTTTCCACAAAAACATTTTTCACACCGGACTTCCCCCACCCCCTATAAATTAAAAATTGAAAAATCACATATTTTCGATAAATAATTAATTATCACCACTTGTTCCCTCCTTCATAGAAAATCTTTTTTTACAGTTGAATTCTCCATACATTAATTGATCATTTTCCACAAAAACATTTTTCACACCGGACTTCCCCCACCCCCTATAAATTAAAACTCGAAAAATCACATATTTTCGATAAATAATTAATTATCACCACTTGTTCCCTCCTTCATAGAAAATCTTTTTTTACAGTTGAATTCCCCATACATTAATTGATCATTTTCAACAAAAACATTTTTCACACCGGACTTCCCCCACCCCCTATAAATTAAAACTCGAAAAATCACATATTTTCGATAAATAATTAATTATCACCACTTGTTCCCTCCTTCATAGAAAATCTTTTTTTACAGTTGAATTCTCCATACATTAATTGATCATTTTCCACAAAAACATTTTTCACACCGGACTTCCCCCACCCCCTATAAATTAAAAATTGAAAAATCACATATTTTCGATAAATAATTAATTATCACCACTTGTTCCCTCCTTCATAGAAAATATTTTTTTACAGTTGAATTCTCCATACATTAATTGATCATTTTCAACAAAAACATTTTTCACACCGGACTTCCCCCACCCCCTATAAATTAAAACTCGAAAAATCACATATTTTCGATAAATAATTAATTATCACCACTTGTTCCCTCCTTCATAGAAAATCTTTTTTTACAGTTGAATTCTCCATACATTAATTGATCATTTTCCACAAAAACATTTTTCACACCGGACTTCCCCCACCCCCTATAAATTAAAAATTGAAAAATCACATATTTTCGATAAATAATTAATTATCACCACTTGTTCCCTCCTTCATAGAAAATCTTTTTTTACAGTTGAATTCTCCATACATTAATTGATCATTTTCCACAAAAACATTTTTCACACCGGACTTCCCCCACCCCCTATAAATTAAAACTCGAAAAATCACATATTTTCGATAAATAATTAATTATCACCACTTGTTCCCTCCTTCATAGAAAATCTTTTTTTACAGTTGAATTCCCCATACATTAATTGATCATTTTCAACAAAAACATTTTTCACACCGGACTTCCCCCACCCCCTATAAATTAAAACTCGAAAAATCACATATTTTCGATAAATAATTAATTATCACCACTTGTTCCCTCCTTCATAGAAAATCTTTTTTTACAGTTGAATTCTCCATACATTAATTGATCATTTTCCACAAAAACATTTTTCACACCGGACTTCCCCCACCCCCTATAAATTAAAACTCGAAAAATCACATATTTTCGATAAATAATTAATTATCACCACTTGTTCCCTCCTTCATAGAAAATATTTTTATACAGTTGAATTCCCCATACATTAATTGATCATTTTCCACAAAAACATTTTTCACACCGGACTTCCCCCACCCCCTATAAATTAAAACTCGAAAAATCACATATTTTCGATAAATAATTAATTATCACCACTTGTTCCCTTCATAGAAAATCTTTTTATACAGTTGAATTCCACATACATTAATTGATCATTTCAAACAAAAACATTTTTCACACCGGACTTCCCCCACCCCCTATAAATTAAAACTCGAAAAATCACATATTTTCGATAAATAATTAAATATCACCACTTGTTCCCTCCTTCATAGAAAATCTTTTTATACAGTTGAATTCCCCATACATTAATTGATCATTTTCAACAAAAACATTTTTCACACCGGACTTCCCCCACCCCCTATAAATTAAAACTCGAAAAATCACATATTTTCGATAAATAATTAATTATCACCACTTGTTCCCTCCTTCATAGAAAATCTTTTTATACAGTTGAATTCCCCATACATTAATTGATCATTTTCAACAAAAACATTTTTCACACCGGACTTCCCCCACCCCCTATAAATTAAAACTCGAAAAATCACATATTTTCGATAAATAATTAATTATCACCACTTGTTCCCTCCTTCATAGAAAATCTTTTTATACAGTTGAATTCCCCATACATTAATTGATCATTTTCAACAAAAACATTTTTCACACCGGACTTCCCCCACCCCCTATAAATTAAAACTCGAAAAATCACATATTTTCGATAAATAATTAATTATCACCACTTGTTCCCTCCTTCATAGAAAATCTTTTTATACAGTTGAATTCCCCATACATTAATTGATCATTTTCAACAAAAACATTTTTCACACCGGACTTCCCCCACCCCCTATAAATTAAAACTCGAAAAATCACATATTTTCGATAAATAATTAATTATCACCACTTGTTCCCTCCTTCATAGAAAATCTTTTTTTACAGTTGAATTCTCCATACATTAATTGATCATTTTCCACAAAAACATTTTTCACACCGGACTTCCCCCACCCCCTATAAATTAAAAATTGAAAAATCACATATTTTCGATAAATAATTAATTATCACCACTTGTTCCCTCCTTCATAGAAAATCTTTTTATACAGTTGAATTCTCCATACATTAATTGATCATTTTCCACAAAAACATTTTTCACACCGGACTTCCCCCACCCCCTATAAATTAAAAATTGAAAAATCACATATTTTCGATAAATAATTAATTATCACCACTTGTTCCCTCCTTCATAGAAAATCTTTTTTTACAGTTGAATTCTCCATACATTAATTGATCATTTTCCACAAAAACATTTTTCACACCGGACTTCCCCCACCCCCTATAAATTAAAACTCGAAAAATCACATATTTTCGATAAATAATTAATTATCACCACTTGTTCCCTCCTTCATAGAAAATCTTTTTATACAGTTGAATTCTCCATACATTAATTGATCATTTTCCACAAAAACATTTTTCACACCGGACTTCCCCCACCCCCTATAAATTAAAAATTGAAAAATCACATATTTTCGATAAATAATTAATTATCACCACTTGTTCCCTCCTTCATAGAAAATCTTTTTTTACAGTTGAATTCTCCATACATTAATTGATCATTTTCCACAAAAACATTTTTCACACCGGACTTCCCCCACCCCCTATAAATTAAAACTCGAAAAATCACATATTTTCGATAAATAATTAATTATCACCACTTGTTCCCTCCTTCATAGAAAATCTTTTTATACAGTTGAATTCCCCATACATTAATTGATCATTTTCAACAAAAACATTTTTCACACCGGACTTCCCCCACCCCCTATAAATTAAAACTCGAAAAATCACATATTTTCGATAAATAATTAATTATCACCACTTGTTCCCTCCTTCATAGAAAATCTTTTTTTACAGTTGAATTCTCCATACATTAATTGATCATTTTCCACAAAAACATTTTTCACACCGGACTTCCCCCACCCCCTATAAATTAAAAATTGAAAAATCACATATTTTCGATAAATAATTAATTATCACCACTTGTTCCCTCCTTCATAGAAAATCTTTTTATACAGTTGAATTCTCCATACATTAATTGATCATTTTCCACAAAAACATTTTTCACACCGGACTTCCCCCACCCCCTATAAATTAAAAATTGAAAAATCACATATTTTCGATAAATAATTAATTATCACCACTTGTTCCCTCCTTCATAGAAAATCTTTTTTTACAGTTGAATTCTCCATACATTAATTGATCATTTTCCACAAAAACATTTTTCACACCGGACTTCCCCCACCCCCTATAAATTAAAACTCGAAAAATCACATATTTTCGATAAATAATTAATTATCACCACTTGTTCCCTCCTTCATAGAAAATCTTTTTATACAGTTGAATTCTCCATACATTAATTGATCATTTTCCACAAAAACATTTTTCACACCGGACTTCCCCCACCCCCTATAAATTAAAAATTGAAAAATCACATATTTTCGATAAATAATTAATTATCACCACTTGTTCCCTCCTTCATAGAAAATCTTTTTTTACAGTTGAATTCTCCATACATTAATTGATCATTTTCCACAAAAACATTTTTCACACCGGACTTCCCCCACCCCCTATAAATTAAAACTCGAAAAATCACATATTTTCGATAAATAATTAATTATCACCACTTGTTCCCTCCTTCATAGAAAATCTTTTTTTACAGTTGAATTCTCCATACATTAATTGATCATTTTCCACAAAAACATTTTTCACACCGGACTTCCCCCACCCCCTATAAATTAAAACTCGAAAAATCACATATTTTCGATAAATAATTAATTATCACCACTTGTTCCCTCCTTCATAGAAAATATTTTTATACAGTTGAATTCCCCATACATTAATTGATCATTTTCCACAAAAACATTTTTCACACCGGACTTCCCCCACCCCCTATAAATTAAAACTCGAAAAATCACATATTTTCGATAAATAATTAATTATCACCACTTGTTCCCTTCATAGAAAATCTTTTTATACAGTTGAATTCCACATACATTAATTGATCATTTCAAACAAAAACATTTTTCACACCGGACTTCCCCCACCCCCTATAAATTAAAACTCGAAAAATCACATATTTTCGATAAATAATTAAATATCACCACTTGTTCCCTCCTTCATAGAAAATCTTTTTATACAGTTGAATTCCCCATACATTAATTGATCATTTTCAACAAAAACATTTTTCACACCGGACTTCCCCCACCCCCTATAAATTAAAACTCGAAAAATCACATATTTTCGATAAATAATTAATTATCACCACTTGTTCCCTCCTTCATAGAAAATCTTTTTATACAGTTGAATTCCCCATACATTAATTGATCATTTTCAACAAAAACATTTTTCACACCGGACTTCCCCCACCCCCTATAAATTAAAACTCGAAAAATCACATATTTTCGATAAATAATTAATTATCACCACTTGTTCCCTCCTTCATAGAAAATCTTTTTATACAGTTGAATTCCCCATACATTAATTGATCATTTTCAACAAAAACATTTTTCACACCGGACTTCCCCCACCCCCTATAAATTAAAACTCGAAAAATCACATATTTTCGATAAATAATTAATTATCACCACTTGTTCCCTCCTTCATAGAAAATCTTTTTATACAGTTGAATTCCCCATACATTAATTGATCATTTTCAACAAAAACATTTTTCACACCGGACTTCCCCCACCCCCTATAAATTAAAACTCGAAAAATCACATATTTTCGATAAATAATTAATTATCACCACTTGTTCCCTCCTTCATAGAAAATCTTTTTTTACAGTTGAATTCTCCATACATTAATTGATCATTTTCCACAAAAACATTTTTCACACCGGACTTCCCCCACCCCCTATAAATTAAAAATTGAAAAATCACATATTTTCGATAAATAATTAATTATCACCACTTGTTCCCTCCTTCATAGAAAATCTTTTTATACAGTTGAATTCTCCATACATTAATTGATCATTTTCCACAAAAACATTTTTCACACCGGACTTCCCCCACCCCCTATAAATTAAAAATTGAAAAATCACATATTTTCGATAAATAATTAATTATCACCACTTGTTCCCTCCTTCATAGAAAATCTTTTTTTACAGTTGAATTCTCCATACATTAATTGATCATTTTCCACAAAAACATTTTTCACACCGGACTTCCCCCACCCCCTATAAATTAAAACTCGAAAAATCACATATTTTCGATAAATAATTAATTATCACCACTTGTTCCCTCCTTCATAGAAAATCTTTTTATACAGTTGAATTCTCCATACATTAATTGATCATTTTCCACAAAAACATTTTTCACACCGGACTTCCCCCACCCCCTATAAATTAAAAATTGAAAAATCACATATTTTCGATAAATAATTAATTATCACCACTTGTTCCCTCCTTCATAGAAAATCTTTTTTTACAGTTGAATTCTCCATACATTAATTGATCATTTTCCACAAAAACATTTTTCACACCGGACTTCCCCCACCCCCTATAAATTAAAACTCGAAAAATCACATATTTTCGATAAATAATTAATTATCACCACTTGTTCCCTCCTTCATAGAAAATCTTTTTATACAGTTGAATTCCCCATACATTAATTGATCATTTTCAACAAAAACATTTTTCACACCGGACTTCCCCCACCCCCTATAAATTAAAACTCGAAAAATCACATATTTTCGATAAATAATTAATTATCACCACTTGTTCCCTCCTTCATAGAAAATCTTTTTTTACAGTTGAATTCTCCATACATTAATTGATCATTTTCCACAAAAACATTTTTCACACCGGACTTCCCCCACCCCCTATAAATTAAAAATTGAAAAATCACATATTTTCGATAAATAATTAATTATCACCACTTGTTCCCTCCTTCATAGAAAATCTTTTTATACAGTTGAATTCTCCATACATTAATTGATCATTTTCCACAAAAACATTTTTCACACCGGACTTCCCCCACCCCCTATAAATTAAAAATTGAAAAATCACATATTTTCGATAAATAATTAATTATCACCACTTGTTCCCTCCTTCATAGAAAATCTTTTTTTACAGTTGAATTCTCCATACATTAATTGATCATTTTCCACAAAAACATTTTTCACACCGGACTTCCCCCACCCCCTATAAATTAAAACTCGAAAAATCACATATTTTCGATAAATAATTAATTATCACCACTTGTTCCCTCCTTCATAGAAAATCTTTTTATACAGTTGAATTCTCCATACATTAATTGATCATTTTCCACAAAAACATTTTTCACACCGGACTTCCCCCACCCCCTATAAATTAAAAATTGAAAAATCACATATTTTCGATAAATAATTAATTATCACCACTTGTTCCCTCCTTCATAGAAAATCTTTTTTTACAGTTGAATTCTCCATACATTAATTGATCATTTTCCACAAAAACATTTTTCACACCGGACTTCCCCCACCCCCTATAAATTAAAACTCGAAAAATCACATATTTTCGATAAATAATTAATTATCACCACTTGTTCCCTCCTTCATAGAAAATCTTTTTTTACAGTTGAATTCTCCATACATTAATTGATCATTTTCCACAAAAACATTTTTCACACCGGACTTCCCCCACCCCCTATAAATTAAAAATCGAAAAATCACATATTTTCGATAAATAATTAATTATCACCACTTGTTCCCTCCTTCATAGAAAATCTTTTTATACAGTTGAATTCTCCATACATTAATTGATCATTTTCCACAAAAACATTTTTCACACCGGACTTCCCCCACCCCCTATAAATTAAAAATTGAAAAATCACATATTTTCGATAAATAATTAATTATCACCACTTGTTCCCTCCTTCATAGAAAATCTTTTTATACAGTTGAATTCTCCATACATTAATTGATCATTTTCCACAAAAACATTTTTCACACCGGACTTCCCCCACCCCCTATAAATTAAAAATTGAAAAATCACATATTTTCGATAAATAATTAATTATCACCACTTGTTCCCTCCTTCATAGAAAATCTTTTTTTACAGTTGAATTCTCCATACATTAATTGATCATTTTCCACAAAAACATTTTTCACACCGGACTTCCCCCACCCCCTATAAATTAAAACTCGAAAAATCACATATTTTCGATAAATAATTAATTATCACCACTTGTTCCCTCCTTCATAGAAAATCTTTTTATACAGTTGAATTCTCCATACATTAATTGATCATTTTCCACAAAAACATTTTTCACACCGGACTTCCCCCACCCCCTATAAATTAAAAATTGAAAAATCACATATTTTCGATAAATAATTAATTATCACCACTTGTTCCCTCCTTCATAGAAAATCTTTTTTTACAGTTGAATTCTCCATACATTAATTGATCATTTTCCACAAAAACATTTTTCACACCGGACTTCCCCCACCCCCTATAAATTAAAACTCGAAAAATCACATATTTTCGATAAATAATTAATTATCACCACTTGTTCCCTCCTTCATAGAAAATCTTTTTTTACAGTTGAATTCTCCATACATTAATTGATCATTTTCCACAAAAACATTTTTCACACCGGACTTCCCCCACCCCCTATAAATTAAAAATCGAAAAATCACATATTTTCGATAAATAATTAATTATCACCACTTGTTCCCTCCTTCATAGAAAATCTTTTTATACAGTTGAATTCTCCATACATTAATTGATCATTTTCCACAAAAACATTTTTCACACCGGACTTCCCCCACCCCCTATAAATTAAAAATTGAAAAATCACATATTTTCGATAAATAATTAATTATCACCACTTGTTCCCTCCTTCATAGAAAATCTTTTTTTACAGTTGAATTCTCCATACATTAATTGATCATTTTCCACAAAAACATTTTTCACACCGGACTTCCCCCACCCCCTATAAATTAAAACTCGAAAAATCACATATTTTCGATAAATAATTAATTATCACCACTTGTTCCCTCCTTCATAGAAAATCTTTTTTTACAGTTGAATTCTCCATACATTAATTGATCATTTTCCACAAAAACATTTTTCACACCGGACTTCCCCCACCCCCTATAAATTAAAACTCGAAAAATCACATATTATCGATAAATAATTAATTATCACCACTTGTTCCCTCCTTCATAGAAAATCTTTTTATACAGTTGAATTCCCCATACATTAATTGATCATTTTCAACAAAAACATTTTTCACACCGGACTTCCCCCACCCCCTATAAATTAAAAATCGAAAAATCACATGTTTTCGATAAATAATTAATTTTTACCAATTTTTCCTTCTTCTAAAGAAAACAGTTGAATTCCCCATACCCTAAATGATCATTTTCAATAAATATATTTTTTCATGATAATTAGTTTTAAGTAATTGCTCCCTCAAATTTTAAAAATATTTTTAAATTTATTCGGCTCCATACTTCATTTGTTCATTTTTAAAAACATTATTTTCCCACCTAACTTTCCCAACCAATTTCCCAATATAATGGCAATTATGACACATAATCATTATTGGATTTTTCTTAATAAATAATTAGTTTTCGTTAATTTTCACACCGAAGGAAGGTAAGTTGTGAGCAGTAATAATTAAGTAAGTTATATTGAAAAAATATTTTATTGAAGAACAAATAAAAAAAAAAAAATAAATAAATTACATATTTATATATTTTAACAAAATTATAAATAAAAGGGAGACAGTTGTTCTAATATATCTTAGTACCTATTTATGGTTATTTTTTATATTTCTAATAATTTTACTTAATTTAACCTTTCGACATCAGTTAGATACATTGTGTACCATCCATTTCTCCATAACTGCTTTATAACATAATCTAAAAAACATTCTAGATTATGTTTTTGGTAATTCTTTTAACGTAGTTGTCTGGTGATTGATCACTGTTTCCTTTGTTTTCAATATCTTAGATATTACTTCTTATTCCTCGGCGCCTTTTTTCCATTAAACATATGACATCTCCAGTGGAATTGTGAAAGTGGTATTTAAACTGTTTGTGTTTCTTCAGGTGTATTTTTCCTCAAGTAACTTTGAATTAAAGTTGTTTCTCTGATGACGGTGCTGCGTTCGTCCCTTTTTGATTTTATTTATTTATTAAATAACAATAAATACATTTCAATTCAGTTTTTTGTTATTTATTTCTAATTAATTTTTTGATTGAATATTACAAAATATTAATAACTAACAATTTTCTTAAATATGAGTTTAAATGAAAACCTTAACGTAACAAAAATGAAATGTTAATTATTTATTATAAGATAGTTTTAATTTTTAATATTGTTTAATTAAATGTTTGGGATTCAGGCTCGTTAATTCTAAATTTTAACTAAATACAATTAATATAAATTTAAAACAATTACATAATGTTACTTTATTTTGTAGATTTTTTTATATAACATAATTCACAAATATCAGTAAAAATTGTATTCCTTGCACAACAAGAATGGCGCTGACATACATTACATACAATTTCTTTATTTTCTTCGCCGCAATATATGCATACTTTGCTGAGGTCGTCAGATTTCTCTAAAACTAAATTTTTAATAGTATTCCGATATGCATGTATTTGTAAAGATGTTTCCCAAGTTAAGTTTAGTAAAAGTACTTGACTATAATAGATTACAAATAATCCGCAATTCCAACTATCGTTCTGTAAAGGATAAGGATGAACATTTTTTGTTACCGACACAACTGACTTGTCTAATCCTATATCGTAAAGAAAAGTGGAAATCATTTTAAAATATACATTGGATTTTCTACTATCTCTTGAGAGTGGATCAAAAAATAATACTTCATTTAACCTAATATTAACATAAAAAAGTGTCCAGTGATTTTGTTTAATTATTGGAAGAAGATATGAATTGTTTTTGCATGATTGAATTAATGATTTATAAAGTTTCTCCGGATATCGGTTTGTCATTATACTATTAATTACATTTGGATATATTACTTTACAATCGTTATTGCAACTTAACAAATATAAAACAAAATATACTAAAAAATTATCAAGCCACATGTCTTGTGTATTTGTATCGGTGTTTAATGTAATGTAGCTATCGTAATACAATTTTTCTATTCCTATTTTAGAGACTACATAATTTCTTGATAATTTTGGAATTTGCGGATCTTTAGTTTTGTATTCTAGTTTCATTTTCTGTGTTAAAACAATCTGAGGAGAAACATCTTTCTCAAATTCTGTATTCTGTTTAAATTTTTTAATCTGCGCAGCTTTAATGTAGTTGTGTGTCCTCTTTTTTCTTTTATTCCACGATTCCTCGGGAATGTTTTCCAATGGAGGGGCCTTTACACAACAACGACTTCGTTTAATTTTATATTTGGCTTCACGGTACTGGCTTAACACAAAGTCTCTGATTTTTCGAATAAACCTTGAAGGTTTATCGTGCATTTCTCCAGCTAAAATATTATTTTTGACTGTGCCGAACCAATTCTCCACTAAAGCATTGTTTTGTATAGGCAAAACCATATTGGTCCACATTGGCACATACGGAATATAATGCCGTAAAAATAAATTGCAAAAATCAATATTTTGAAATTTATTTGTTACTAAATTACTATTAGTAATATTATTTTGTGTAACTAAATCGTCAAACATTTGCTTAAAATATAAATAAAATTTATTATTTCTATAAAAAGCTTTTGATATTTCCTTTTCTTTTTCCTCCACAATCTCAAACTCCTCCAAATCAGGAGAAACTGGTGTCATAGTGTTTAATGCTTGCAATGAATAATTAAATTGGTCGGTTTCGTATTTAATTAATAAGATGCAGAACAATCTTTCAATGGCAAGTTTTAATTCTGTAAAAGACTCAACTAAATAGAGTGAAGCTATAATTTTTTTTAGAGTTTGCCTTATTTCACGATCAGAATAATATTTATTTACATCCCGCGTCATTAATTTCAATAAATGTGCATAACACAATTTAAGTGTGATGTTGTGTTGTGTTGTATTGGTCTCGTTTTTTATATGGTCAAAAATGTCATTTAAATATTGTCCTAATCCGATCATATTCCAGGACTCACAAATCGAGTTAATTATAGACAAACTAAAATCTGATGTCACCGTTTTAAAACATGGCCAACATGATTTTTTATTAAAATATGTTTTTGTTTCTATTAACCACGTCGAAAGTGTTGACGTATCATGTTTTGCAGAAATCAGTTCCATTACAGGAATTATTCTGCGATTCCTTAACTGCACTACTCCGGCATAATAGAGAACCCGTTTTGACTTTAAATAGGGTTTCCTAATAACAGCCCCTGTGGCATCTATATACAAATTTGGAACCGGTTCAGAGCAATAATAATTTACAAAATTAACCTGTTCCTTGTTCATAATGTGTACAAAAAGTGGTTGGGCAACCTTAAAAATATATTCTGGATGGTCCCTTTGCATTAACATTAAATCAAAAATATCATCACTGGAACGATCACGCCTTCCAACAGCCTCATTTTTAATTTTACGGTATACACAATCAGACTTTATTTTGCCTAAATTTAAAGTTTCGCTTATAAAGCGAGTTGTATTAATTTTGTACTTACGTACGTTCAAAGCTGTTGTTAATAACATTTCATTTCCCAATAAATCGCGTTCAACGCCCCTTACCTGCCTAGTTAATTGAGTACCATGACAAAAATCAATCGAATTACTCCAAACAGACACACGATAACTGTCTACTTCTATTTTAAATTTTTTGCAATTCCTCTGGCTACAATATCCGTAAATCACTACACGACCTGACACTAATTTATTGTAGCTTTGCACATTAAAAATACATGTAGTGTTAACTTCTTTAAGTTTTTCAGAAAAAAAGAAAGGATAAACACTTTGGCACAGTTTTCCTGATTTAAAAATTGTAGAAAGTTCGTCTACGTCTATGGTAAAAGTGCCCTCCAATATCCAATTACTCTTGTATAATGGTTCGGGATATGTATTTTTAGTCCCCACAGGTAGAATTACATTAAATGTTGAAGTTTTTGACGATTTTGAATATAAATTTATTAATTTATTGTCAATATCATCGATTATTGCTGCTGAAACATCAATTTCAGATGCATTAGATATCGATGCAGAATCAGATTCATTATTTGCAATATTCGAATGATCAGTCAATTTTACTGAGTTTTGAATTTCAGGTTCATCATTGATATACGATTTAGATACAGTTTGATTTTTAATTTGTTGCAACAATCTTGAAGTTAAATTTTTTGAATTATTCTTTATGCGTTGGATTATATTTCGTCTATTGAATTTAGTATCAGACCCATATACTATGATAGAGGCCTTACCAACTAAATCATTCCCAAGCTTCAATGACTTTATCTGCTTATAACTTAAATTGGAATTCAATAAAAAAACATAAAGTTTATCCATTTTATCCATATTGGTTAATTATGTAAAAATGAAAACTTAAACACTAATAAAACTGAAATATGTTAAATGAATAAATGAAAAACACTTTTAAATAAATCTATATGTAAAAAAAAAACACTTAAAATAATATAATAAAGAAATGATAACTTACGTAAAATAATTAAACAAGTAACGAATATAAACGAAAAAATGTAACTTCTTAACAACCATCTAAATTAATACGAATGATGAACAAATAACTAAAACATTAAACTCTATTTAAACTTTATGAGGGCACTTTTTTTCAAAATTCTGAGAGTGAGATTTACAACAACTACACGGCAGCTATGCAGATATAAATGAAGTTTACTCGGAAAAGTTTTATTGGATTAAATTGTGTTTCAGCGTATTTTATTTTAAAATTGTGGGATTTACAAATCTATTCGTTTCCAATATTGAAAAAACAAAGAAGTTCATTGCTTTTTTCTAAATCTCCTCGTCAGCGACACCCAGTCTTATAAATAGATATATATTTCTAATGAAATATTTTTTCCATAATCGCAATGTTGAAAGTTTTACGTGAAAAATGTTTTGTTATTGATTTAATCAATGAAAACGAAAGTTACAATTATATAAAAAAATAAAATCTATTGTATGAGGAAAACGCCCGTGCAAACATATTTCTATAGTTTGGAGGAACAATTGCCGAAAATTAATAATGGAGAAGTGGAGCTTCGTAGACAAAAATATTTATTCTCCTTTGTCCCATTTCATTTAAGTGTACTTTAAGCAAAATGGTGGTATTTATTCAATTTTTGTATAGTACAGATTACATAGTAAAGATTTTTTAATTATGTAA
This sequence comes from Philonthus spinipes, assembly GCA_963082785.1. Taxonomy (NCBI): domain Eukaryota; kingdom Metazoa; phylum Arthropoda; class Insecta; order Coleoptera; family Staphylinidae; genus Philonthus; species Philonthus spinipes. Next base: position 13,714,680 of record OY720304.1, read on the forward strand.
TTGGTGCTTGAATATCAGAAATTGGACCCCACATTATTTTTATTTCCAGAAATGTAAAAAAATGCCGATACCCCTCAAATGTAAATATGCAATAGAATATATCAACGGTAACAAAACAAGTACTTCCGTTTTAATTTTATCGGATTTTTTTTTTACTCTTGAGCGGTTCGGAGATGTTGCTTAAATGAATCACATTTTGACAGCCTAAAATATGTCCTTTAAAATTGGAGGTTCAGCTATTTTTGTAAAACTAATTCCATATCAATCAAACAAAAAATATTTCCTATCTGTAAATCAACTTAGTTTCTATTATCTATTAATATTTTCCAAATATGCCGAAAAACTATTTTTTATCAATAAAAATGGGATTATTTTTCACTTGCAATTATTAGGGGGTGGGGAAAGTCCGGCGTGAAAAATGTTTTTTTTTTATTGAAAATGATCAATTAATGAATGAGGAATTCAACTGTTTAAAAAGATTTTCAATGAAGGAAGGAACAATTGGTGAAAATTAATTATTTATCGAAAACATGTGATTTTTCGATTTTTAATTTATAGGGGGTGGGGGAAGTCCGGTGTGAAAAACGTTTTCGTTGAAAATGATCAATTAATGTATGGGGAATTCAACTGTATAAAAAGATTTTCTATGAAGGAAGGAACAATTGGTGAAAATTAATTATTTATCGAAAACATGTGATTTTTCGATTTTTAATTTATAGGGGGTGGGGGAAGTCCGGTGTGAAAAACGTTTTCGTTGAAAATGATCAATTAATGTATGGGGAATTCAACTGTATAAAAAGATTTTCTATGAAGGAAGGAACAATTGGTGAAAATTAATTATTTATCGAAAACATGTGATTTTTCTATTTTTAATTTATAGGGGGTGGGGGAAGTCCGGTGTGAAAAATGTTTTTGTTGAAAATGAACAATTAATGTATGGAGAATTCAACTGTATAAAAAGATTTTCTATGAAGGAGGGAACAAGTGGTGATAATTAATTATTTATCGAAAATATGTGATTTTTCGATTTTTAATTTATAGGGGGTGGGGGAAGTCCGGTGTGAAAAATGTTTTTGTGGAAAATGATCAACTAATGTATGGAGAATTCAACTGTATAAAAAGATTTTCTATGAAGGAGGGAACAAGTGGTGATAATTAATTATTTATCGAAAATATGTGATTTTTCGAGTTTTAATTTATAGGGGGTGGGGGAAGTCCGGTGTGAAAAATGTTTTTGTGGAAAATGATCAACTAATGTATGGAGAATTCAACTGTATAAAAAGATTTTCTATGAAGGAGGGAACAAGTGGTGATAATTAATTATTTATCGAAAATATGTGATTTTTCGAGTTTTAATTTATAGGGGGTGGGGGAAGTCCGGTGTGAAAAATGTTTTTGTGGAAAATGATCAACTAATGTATGGAGAATTCAACTGTATAAAAAGATTTTCTATGAAGGAGGGAACAAGTGGTGATAATTAATTATTTATCGAAAATATGTGATTTTTCGATTTTTAATTTATAGGGGGTGGGGGAAGTCCGGTGTGAAAAATGTTTTTGTGGAAAATGATCAACTAATGTATGGAGAATTCAACTGTATAAAAAGATTTTCTATGAAGGAGGGAACAAGTGGTGATAATTAATTATTTATCGAAAATATGTGATTTTTCGAGTTTTAATTTATAGGGGGTGGGGGAAGTCCGGTGTGAAAAATGTTTTTGTGGAAAATGATCAACTAATGTATGGAGAATTCAACTGTATAAAAAGATTTTCTATGAAGGAGGGAACAAGTGGTGATAATTAATTATTTATCGAAAATATGTGATTTTTCAATTTTTAATTTATAGGGGGTGGGGGAAGTCCGGTGTGAAAAATGTTTTTGTGGAAAATGATCAACTAATGTATGGAGAATTCAACTGTATAAAAAGATTTTCTATGAAGGAGGGAACAAGTGGTGATAATTAATTATTTATCGAAAATATGTGATTTTTCGATTTTTAATTTATAGGGGGTGGGGGAAGTCCGGTGTGAAAAATGTTTTTGTGGAAAATGATCAACTAATGTATGGAGAATTCAACTGTATAAAAAGATTTTCTATGAAGGAGGGAACAAGTGGTGATAATTAATTATTTATCGAAAATATGTGATTTTTCGATTTTTAATTTATAGGGGGTGGGGGAAGTCCGGTGTGAAAAATGTTTTTGTTGAAAATGATCAATTAATGTATGGAGAATTCAACTGTATAAAAAGATTTTCTATGAAGGAGGGAACAAGTGGTGATAATTAATTATTTATCGAAAATATGTGATTTTTCGATTTTTAATTTATAGGGGGTGGGGGAAGTCCGGTGTGAAAAATGTTTTTGTGGAGAATGATCAATTAATGTATGGGGAATTCAACTGTATAAAAAGATTTTCTATGAAGGAAGGAACAATTGGTGAAAATTAATTATTTATCGAAAACATGTGATTTTTCTATTTTTAATTTATAGGGGGTGGGGGAAGTCCGGTGTGAAAAATGTTTTTGTTGAAAATGAACAATTAATGTATGGAGAATTCAACTGTATAAAAAGATTTTCTATGAAGGAGGGAACAAGTGGTGATAATTAATTATTTATCGAAAATATGTGATTTTTCGATTTTTAATTTATAGGGGGTGGGGGAAGTCCGGTGTGAAAAATGTTTTTGTGGAAAATGATCAACTAATGTATGGAGAATTCAACTGTATAAAAAGATTTTCTATGAAGGAGGGAACAAGTGGTGATAATTAATTATTTATCGAAAATATGTGATTTTTCGATTTTTAATTTATAGGGGGTGGGGGAAGTCCGGTGTGAAAAATGTTTTTGTGGAAAATGATTAACTAATGTATGGAGAATTCAACTGTATAAAAAGATTTTCTATGAAGGAGGGAACAAGTGGTGATAATTAATTATTTATCGAAAATATGTGATTTTTCGATTTTTAATTTATAGGGGGTGGGGGAAGTCCGGTGTGAAAAATGTTTTTGTGGAAAATGATCAACTAATGTATGGAGAATTCAACTGTATAAAAAGATTTTCTATGAAGGAGGGAACAAGTGGTGATAATTAATTATTTATCGAAAATATGTGATTTTTCGAGTTTTAATTTATAGGGGGTGGGGGAAGTCCGGTGTGAAAAATGTTTTTGTTGAAAATGATCAATTAATGTATGGAGAATTCAACTGTATAAAAAGATTTTCTATGAAGGAGGGAACAAGTGGTGATAATTAATTATTTATCGAAAATATGTGATTTTTCGATTTTTAATTTATAGGGGGTGGGGGAAGTCCGGTGTGAAAAATGTTTTTGTGGAAAATGATCAATTAATGTATGGAGAATTTAACTGTATAAAAAGATTTTCTATGAAGGAGGGAACAAGTGGTGATAATTAATTATTTATCGAAAACATGTGATTTTTCGATTTTTAATTTTTAGGGGGTGGGGGAAGTCCGGTGTGAAAAATGTTTTTATTGAAAATGATCAATTAATGTATGGAGAATTCAACTGTATAAAAATATTTTCTATGGAGGAAGGAACAATTGGTGAAAATTAATTATTTATAGAAAACATGTGATTTTTCTATATTTAATTTTTAGGGGATGGGGGAAATCCGGTATGAAAAATGTTTTTGTTGAAAATGATCAATTAATGTATGGGGAATTCAACCGTTATAAATAAGTTTTCTATGAAGGGAGGAACAATTGGTGAAAATTAATTATTTATCGAAAACATGTGATTTTTCGATTTTTAATTTTTAGGGAGTGGGGGAAGTCCGGTGTGAAAAATGTTTTTGTTAAAAATGAACAAATAGTGTATGGAGAATTCAACTGTACAAAAATATTTCGTGTGAAAGAAGGAACAATTACTTAAAATTTATTATTTCTTGTGAATGATGTTATAATTAATTTTTGGAATGAATGGGGGAGGGGTGGTTTTTAATTTTGAATATTTTGTTTTGTTCTACATGTTGTTTTGCGTAAATTAAAGGAATATTAAGACTTTTTTTTCAAATAAAAAAAAATGGAGTAAAATATTATTATATTTTTTATGGGGGTTGGGGGTGAGGTGTGAAAGTTTTTTCTTTTTCAAGTTTTTAAAAGGTATATGGGGAGTATATCTAGGTGAAAGTGATGTTTTTTGAGGAGGGAACACATAGAGAAAATTAAGAAATAGAGAGAAAAGGGGTTGTTTAGGGGGTTGAAAGGGGTTGAAAATTGCGTTTATTAATTCCAACCTCTAGAAGAGATTATGCTGAATGCTTTAGTGAAGAAATGAATGCAAAATGTTGATTTTTAAAGTTTTTATGATCTATTGGCGAAATCTATTGGTAACTTCACACCCGTCATTATCTTTATTAATACAATCTGTAGAGCACTGAGCAGTTGTTAACAATTCCCATAAGAAAGTTTTAAGGCCGATACATGCCAAACACTCTTAAACCGAAAAAAAAAAAATATATATATATATATATGCGAAGTGAAAGGAGAGGAATTGTGCGAATTTATTATTTCCTTATACATAATAAACATTTTCTTTAGCAATTATTAGTTTCGGCTAAATTTAATGTTACCGTTTATTTATTGATTAATTTGATCCAATTTTACATTGCATTTTCTAGGAATCACTTAGCGAAATAATTACAATAATAATATTATTGGAATTTGAAATAATTTGCTTTTTATCGTAATTATTTTAATTACAGCCATACATACATACAGTGTACATTCCCATAAAAGTTTGTATTGTTAAACAAACTCGGAAATAAGTAAAACAATGTCTATTTATTTATATAGAGTACACTTAACACATTTATTTATACCACAGTGTCCTATTTATTTATAACGCGATGTTGAGCACTCGGACGTTCGTAATTGACTGACTCGGACTGACTGACCGCAGCGCCGCTAGCGCGCGCGCTTATATAGCATGCTTGTTTTTTCGAACTTTCCGGAACTTTCTATGACGCCGCGCCTACCGTCGCGCGCTCTGTCGAACATTCTAGAGTGATATTTTCAGATTCTTCTTTCACTTTCGTTACAGTATTTTCTGTACACATACGCTAGTGTAAAGTTTAAATATATTTATTTTTAATGTTGAAATGAGAAATGCTGTGATAAATTATTACGGTTTATTTTATATTAATATTCTTGAATATCGATTGTTGAGTTCCTGAGCGCAGTTGAAACTAGTGCAACTTTATATTAAATTCGCACGGAATGCTCGTATTGCGAATGGCATCCAAACAAAATAAGCGTATACCCTACTACTAGGTTTTCACAAAGTTTGAAATCATAAATAATATATTTGTCTACATATTCCATTATAAGAATAATTTAAAAACAAATATTAATTGAAAAAGAAACCGGAAAAAATAGTCAAAACTTTTAAAACATAACATATTTCAGAGAATTTATTTCTTATAACAAAATTAATTAGAAATAATAATAATTATTATTTTTTAACAAATCTAAATATTTTTAAAGTAATTTTACAATTTTAAAATCTAATAACATAAAACAGATTGTTGGTGCTGATAGATCGAACATTTCAAAGATGGAACAATTAATATATCGAGCAATATTCGAAGCTCATCACTATTGCGTTTATTAAAATAATTAAATAGGAAAGCAATTATGATTAAAATACAATTAATCAATTTCTCTACAGCCACTGCAATAATGACTTGTGAATCGTAGGTAGTACAACAAATATCTTTTAAACCACTGCTCTTGGATAAATATAATCTACTTAGAGGACACAATGAATACTTTGCTGTGAAACTATAATAAAACTATGTAATAAGCAAATAAGTACTGAACACCTCGACTTACGTGACTCGCATATCCCAACGCATTATTAACCTCACACAAAAAATTGCATTTAATCTCAATAACTAAACTTTCCTTAAAAAATTCTATATCTCCAAAAATTCTAATATTCCTCTAAAAATTTCACATTCCGCTCTCATTATTACGTCTTTGCTGTTTATTTAAATTTTATAATAAAATAGTTTGTGAAATAGTAGCTAAAAAAAATAATGATTTTTATTTAAATCAATAATGATTAATTAATCTTACTATTAATAAGGTTTTATTGGACCATTTTGGGTTACAATGCACCAATTAGATATTGTATTTTAATTATTAGTTTTTTGTAATTTAAATGTATATTGTAGAATGTAGATTCCGCAAATAAATAAATAAATAAATTACACTTTGTTTGTATTATTTACGGTAAGTTTCTCCTTTTACAAAATTATCAAAAGTTATAATTTTTACTCTTGATAATCCTGTAAATTTTAAAAATATTTATGATTAAAAAATACATAATAATTAAAAATAGAAATAGAGTGAAATGGAAATATAAAGCGTTTCTTTAATTTTACATTATCAATGTTAATGTCGATGCAACGTTATTTGTGACCATTTCATTCTGTAGGAAAGAGGCAGTTTAAATGTATAAACTTACATTATTAGATAAAATTATAAATTAAAAATAGAAACCATTAGAAATTGTAAATATTTGAAAATTTAATTTATTAACACAGTGACTATCCTTTGAAATAGATCATAGATATTTCTGCGGGGAAATTTATGGGCGTTTTAAATATTTACGATATTATCCTGGCCCGGTATGCTCTGACCTATTTTTCATTCGAAATTTTTTAATTTTAAAAAGTTTACACATTAGATTGATCGAATTTTATTGATCTTTGCCAGAATTTTTCCTTGTTTAATTTCATTGTAATTTAAATAACTGCAAATGTGTGAATCATCTTTGTATCATTTTATTTACATTAAAACCCGCTGCGTTAGTAATGGAATAGTCCGTTCTTTACAATTATTTAATGTTGATGCAATGTTACTTCTGACGATTTTATTCAGTGGGAAAGAGGCAGTTATTAGGGTTCTAAATTTTGAGAAATTTTATAGTTATTTACAAGAGTTTGGTGTATAACTTTTATTATTTTTTTTTTTAAATATATATTTATAAATATATATGTTTGTTAAGATGGCGCAAGGTGAACATCGTGATTTATTAACTAACGAGCTTACTAAGTTTCGTAAGCAAGACTTAATCGAAATAATAGTGTCCAGAAGTGTCCCCAGCGGGTGTCAAGTGAGCGATCTTTTGGCAAGTGTCATAACACCAATTGGAAACGTGCTACATCCGGATGAGGTTATGTCAGTGGAAACTCAGTTCCTCAAAAGGGAAATTAAAATAATAAATACGTTGGTTGACCAACTACAGGCACGTATTACGGATCAAGCTATGATCATTGAACTACTAAGGGCTAACCATAATCCAAAGGTTAGTAATAATGACACAAAAAACAATAATAAACATCAATTAGAAAATCATCCTGTGGTGCCACCTGTTACCAATAGAAATAAAATGAGCAATAGGAACAAACATTCTGAAGATATCTGCATTATTAATAAGCCACAATCCGAAGAAAACTGCATTATTAATAAGCCACAGTCCGATGAAATCTGCATTATTAATAAGTCACAAGCAACTTGTACTAAGAATGACAATACAGAAAACTGTAAATCTCCTAATAATAATTCAAAACAGATTCAAATGAGTGTAAAAGCGAAGAGAGGAAACCCAACAGGACAAAATCATAAATCCAAACTAATTATTGGCACGAATACAGATGTTATTGGTGTGACGACCTTACCGCGCCGTGGATATCTACATGTATTCCGTATTTCTCCCAATACCACCGCTGATAGTTTAACCAAATTCCTAAAAAGGACATCTGCTATTGATTTCCAATGCACTGAGCTTAGAAAGGACGACAAAGCTAGTTCCTTCAAAGTTTCCTTCCCAATTGAAGATGTCGACAACGTCTATGACTCTAATATATGGCCCAAAGGTGCAGCAGTTCGACGTTTTTTATTCCGGAAGCAAGATCAGAAGAAAGAACTTTAACTATATTTCACCTAAATGTTCAATCACTTACTAATAAGTTAAATAATATTCATTTTATTGCCGATATTTATAATTATGATATAATGTGTTTCTGTGAACACTGGTTGACAAGTGAAAATCTACTCACAATTAAATTAGATGGCTACTGTTTAATTGATTACTTTTGCAGGGAGTCGTATATACACGGTGGTTCTGCTATATTCGTCAAGGAAGATCTAGGCAAAATATGCAAACCTCTCGGTAATATTAAGCAATTCGCAAATGAGAAATGTATGGAATGTTGTGGTCTCTCAGTTTATGATACTTGCATTGTAGTAATATACCGGCCACCTATACTAATTAACTTAAATACTTTTTTGAATAATCTGCATCATCTGCTGTATTCACTAAGTAAAATGTATAACTCCGTCATTGTGTGCGGTGATCTAATATTGATAAGTGTGCTGTTGATTCTAACTCATTTAAACAATTATCAGATGTTGTATTGTCTCATAATCTATTTTCAATCATTAATGAGCCTACACGAATTTCGAATACATCACGTACTTCCATTGATTATTTTTTAACAAATAAGCCTGAAATGGTAATAGACTACGTTAATTTTGATCCAGCAATATCTGATCATATGGCACAAGAGGTTAAATGTAATATCTCATTAACTAAAAATATCAGTAGCATCAATAATAGAATTTTTACTAGAAGCATTAATAATAATAATAATGTTAATGAATTTAGGTTTCTTTTCAAAAAAAATCCTCTAGTAATCGATGATAATGCTGATGTAGACAAATATTATACACTTTTCTGGAACCATCTTAACTGGTGCTTCCAGGTCGCATTTCCACTTAAACGTCTAAACATTAATATCAATAGAGACAAGATAACATTTTCTGATAGTTTGCATGAGCAGTACTTGTATGTAAAAGAATTAGCAAGATAAATTCAGCCTTATTTGTATGTTCTGTGTCGCCTACAATTGCCAATACAATGTTCTTCTACCCTGTTACAAGCAATGAAATACTACATATTATACATAAGCAGAAAAATAAAGCAGCTGGTTGGGATTTCATTCCAATGAAACTAGTCAAACAATGCAGTGACTTAATTGCACCTTTTCTATGTAACTTGGTCAATCTATCAATCTCTACTGGAAAATTTCCTAACTTGTTAAAAACATCGAAAATCGTACCGGTACATAAAAAGGGCGATGTTCACTGTATTGACAATTATAGACCTATATCCTTACTTAGCTGTTTTTCGAAAATTATTGAAAATATTGTTCTCGCGCGATTATATCAGTTTTTGAAGTCTAATAATACATTGTATACTAATCAGCACGGCTTCCGTGCTAATTATTCTACTGAAACTGCTTCAAACTGCCTTGTTCAACATGTTCTTAGTGAACTCGATATAAATAACCATGTGTATGGTATATTTTTTGATTTGACTAAGGCTTTTGATGTTATTGATGTAGATTTCTTATCGACAAAATTACACACCATTGGAATTAGAGGGATCATAAATAACTGGGTGAAATCATTTCTAACTAATCGTCGAACAACCGTCTTATACAACGGGGAATTATCGGACGAATTCATCGTTAATAGGGGAACTCCACAGGGTAGTACTCTTGGACCTCTATTGTTCTTAATCTACATCAATGACATGCCGCGTCATATCTTAAATGGTTCCACTTTTATGTACGCTGATGATACAACTATTGTTGTTTCTGACTGTTCACCTTTTATTGCAAAACAGAAAGTGTATGACGTTTTAACATCTTTTCAAACTTGGTGTAATAATAATAAAGTTTTAATTAATCTGACAAAAACTAAAATAATTCACTTCTCAAATATATATTCAAAACATCCGACACACAGTTTTGTGACCAATGAAGCAATTATCAAAACAGACAACAGCACCAAATTTCTTGGCCTGCACATCGATAAACACCTAACATGGTCAACCCATATTGACGAACTCTGCAAAAAACTAAATAAGCAATTTTACTTAATTATGTCCATTAAGAATAGCTTACCTCAATCCAACTTACTATCAGTTTACTACGGAATTATCTATTCTCTCATAAGCTACCATATTACAATATGGGGTAACTCTCGTGACAACGATAGAGTCTTTGTTATACAAAAGCGCATTGTTCGTTGCATATTTAATCTACATTTTAATGAAACATGTAAAAATGTATTTAAGTCTAAACAAATATTAACATTGCCTTGTTTATATGCTCTTAAATTACTATGTTATGTACATTCAAACTTAAATAAATTTGTGGCGCAGGGATCACATCATAACTACCCAACACGATTGCGTGAAAACCTGCTATTGAATAAACATAAACATTCTTTCTATGAAAGATCTCCAAACCATGCAGGAATTGGGTTATACAATTATCTACCTACACCTATAAAATCCCTAACATATAGTTTGTTTAAATCACAAATTAAACAGATATTTGCAGTTAATGCATTCTACAATATGACTGAGATTATCACCTATATTAAGGGGCTTAAATGAACACCATGTATATGCTACTCTTTGAAGTACTGTCTACTTATTGTGTATTTTTATAATTTGTACTATATTTATTTTCTATTATGATTTTAACTAACTTTCATATCTATTTTTATAATTGACTTGTCATATGTTATAAATATGTAACCTCACATGACCAATACTGAAATAAATAAATAAATAAATAAAATAATATATTTAGAAATTCTATCTAAGAGCACCGGAGAAAATAATATTCGAACATAATATTGAAAATCATATATTGCATTTTGTTCATATAGAAAATAATTCAACATTAATTAATTAGGTACAAGTGACGGGAAATCCATTTTCTAAATCGTTACAATAATAAAAGAAGACACTCGGTAGCAATTTATTCCGATTTAATTAAAACATTTTTGGTACCATCTACGAGCATCCATCTAATATTAAACGACGAACAACAAGCACAAGAAACCATCCAGGTAATCAAATTATACATTTAACGAAAACGTGTGTCTGGAGGTGATCTGGGTCAAGGATGTCGGGTGCGGATTTTTTGCGCGTCGGTTTCGGGATAACAATGGAGCCCCGAGATCTGGTTCGTTTTTCTTTGGCGGGTCTTTTTAGGAGAGCGAATGTCACGTGTACGTCTGGAATTCCTGATCGATCCCCTCGGTTATAAACCGAGCGTTTACCCCGGACTTGTGCGCGGTGTATACATGTATTCTGCACCCTGTCGTGCCCCCCGCGGTAAATTGTGCGAAAGGGAAACGAAAGGAAATACCACTTCCGTTCTCAAGTAGATTTAGTATTGTGGGACTAAAATCAATTTAGTTCGAAGGATCGCGTTTGATGTTAAAAGGTTGGAGAATTTGGAATAGGGACTAAATTCCAACTTTAGCGAGTTGAAAAAATGAAAATATGCGCTTTTGTAAAAGTTATTAATTCATTGCGAACCAGAGAGCAATTTAAATTAAACCAACAAACATCTTTAATTCGAGGTAATAAATACAAAATATCACTAATTAATAATAAATTAAGGGATTAGTCTATACTAGAGATTGAAAGTGTGTGATATGTATACATAATACAATACTTAATAATATATTAAGGGATTAGGCTATACTAGAGATTAAAAGTGTGTGATATGTATACATTTGTTGGCAGAGTTAATGTTAGAAATATGACACAAATTTTTACAATTTTTTTATCATATGCTGATTGATGTTTATACATTTTATATAAATAAAACAATGAATCTATGAAAAAAAAAAGAAAACTGTATGCAATAAAGTCATTTTCGACTGTAGTCACAATTTAAAAAATCGAAGTTTGAAATTTTTGTGTCCTTCCGATGTTATCGTCATACAAATAATATATGGAGAAACGGTTTAATTGTTCTTTATATATTTATTTTATATTTATATATTATATTTTTAAATAAGTGAAACACACCAAGTGTTTTAATTTCAATTAAATCATCCTTAATTGTTCTTTATTCCACTGACTCTCGAGAGAACTTCGGATCTCGATACACATCCAAATACATTCGAACAAAAAATATAAAATAAATTGAACTCTTATAAAATACATCAGAGAGATTATAACTTAAAAACTAAAAATGATATATAAAATGCAATGTCATATATGAAGTCAGCATTAAATATTGCTTTGAGAAAGTATTTATTATATTTTTCTATTTATAATCATAACGGAGTTACAGGCAACCTCAAAAATGCATGTCGTCAACTTCCTGTTATAACCAGGAAACGGTTAAAGATTGATTATTTTTTCTTTGCCACTATTTTCATCATTAAAAATTGGCCTAGGGTCGCGAAAACAGTTTTTCAATATCTCTTGAAATAAAAAAGTTTTCCATATGAGGTACCATGAAAATTCACCATCCTGTACATCGGAACATTTCGCGCCTTTTAGAAATAATCATATTTAATCATATTTTGCCGAACACCTGATTGAAAACAATCACATTTTTGGCGACGAGGTACTATTTATTTTGCGGAAAGAGGCCGTAAGATGAACCTCCTTGAGTCCCTAAAAATCCTCAAAGCACGCGCCTATTGGGATATTCTCGTCATCAACGACTAGGTTGGGTTGATGTACGAGGTGTGTTCAAAAAGTAAAGCAACTTTATATTTTATTAAAAAAAATAATTTATTCATCAATATTGTCCTCTTCAAAGTTGTCCCCCGCAGATACAATGCACTTGTGCCAACGCTTTTTCCTGTCCTTAAAGTACTTCTCATAAGCACTTTTTGGTATAGCCTTGAGTTCCTCCAGCGATGTAGTTTTTGTTGCAAATCGCGTCCTTTCATAACATTTGATCGGACTTGGCGTTCTTTTTTCGGTCTTGGCTCTTCTGGGTGCTTCCATTGGGACGATTGGTTTGGTTTCGATGTAATAACCATATACCCATGATTCGTCACCAGTTTAAGACCCTTTTGAGCAAATTAGGATCACCACTGACGTCATTAAAGAGCTCCTGAGCGACACTCATGCGACGGATTTTTTAATTAAAATTAAGAAGTTTCGGAACAAACTTTAATGACACAGGTGTCATGCCCAAAACATCCAAAACAATTGCAAGACACGAGCCGACTGATATGCCAACATCATCAGCAACTTCTCTTATGGTAATTCGACGATTTATAAAAACCATTTTCTTCACAGCTTCGATGATATCTTCTGTTGTTGACGTGCTGGGGCGTCCAAAGCGAGGTTCATCGTTGGCATCTTCTCGGCCATCTTGAAAGAGTTTGTACCACTTGTAATTGTTTACTTAGAGCAGACTCACAGTACGCCACTGTCAATATTTCAAGTGTTTTTGTGATATGTGTACCAACACAACAACAACAAAAAAGTCGATAATGAAATGTACGTTTCCCGCGAAATTTATAAAGTCGCCTTACTTTTTAAACGCACCTCGTACACTCCACTGTTTTAAGCCGTATTTTAATCTAAACACAGTGTGTGTTTAGATTAAAATACAATTGCTGCAATGTACCGATAATATATTGCTACAATGTAATAAGTTTATAATACTTTTAGTTTGATAATGACAAGTGTAAATTGTTTAAAACATATAAATTAATTTTGTCACATTTTTCTAATACAAAACAATCCTCAGTCATAGGTCAAGCTTTAGCAAATAAAAAGTAGATTGGTGGTGCTCCCGGTATTGTATCATTGATTATGTAATTATATAATCAATTTACAATGACTCTACACATTGTTATGAACGAAGATACTATTTTATATACCTTTATAACATGTGCAGAAACTATTAGAGAAATTGGCCAGTAAATGAATACTTCGAAAGCTTCTTTATAACGAGTGAAGAAGTTTAAACGAAGACATCCATACAATTCGCATGTGTACCATTTTTGCAACCTGTTGTTTTTTATTTAAAAAAGGTAGATTCTTATAATCGATGGCGAGTATGACATCTTGAATGACATGTGGCGGTCGCTCAAGCAGCTGCATTTCAAACACGTTTTTGGTAGCGCAGTTTGGAATTGATGGATTGTAGACGTCTCACAACTCCGATATGCAAGCCATTACTTTTGCATCGTTTGCATTCTTGAAAATTTCATTGCAACCGGCATTAATCAGTTTTTTGTGGAAGTGTGTTTTGGGATACAATGAATATTATTTTTTTAAATGTTACTTCAACTTGTATGATAATATGATATCCCCCCAAAAAATATCTTTTATTTTTCATTCAATGAATTTAAGGAAGTAATATCAAAATGCAGATTATCAATGCGTTTTTTTTTTCATTTCTATAGATGTTTATTTGCGATTAATTTGAAAATTTAAGAAGTATTATTTTGATGAATAATTACCATTGACTAGGATATCAATATAACACGAATTAGTGACTGCGGGTCCGTGTTCTTTCCTCGAAAGTTTACAAACACATAGAAACAGTCACCATCTCCACCATAAAACGAAATAATGAGGAACCAATAACATTAGATACTCACGAGTAGCAGGTAGTCAGGGCTTGGGCCAATGGACCCCGTGTTCAAAGACAATCTATTTTATGTATTTTATTGTATCATAATTGTAATAATTGTATAAAATTATAATAATATATCAATTAATTCATGAACTGTTTGAACATTTAGTGGACAAAATATTATAAAATCATAAAGAATTAGATAAGAGCTAGTAATAATTTTTCAATTAGTGACTCTTGTAAAAAATAATTTAATTATTATATTAATACTACAGTTTCATTAGTTATTTAGCAAATAAATTAACTTCTTGTATAACTTATGCAAGTCATATACAATTTTAAAAGTGTAGAATCAGAAGCTAATAGCTATCTCTTTCTACTAAACCGCACTCCAAAATTATTCTCGATTCAAAAATAATGCGTTGTCCAGTTTTTGATACACAACGGAAAATATCCACTATGTAATCCAATTTCTAGGATGTATTTGCTCGGAAAATAGATATTTCTTCAGATACTTACTATATAATTACATAACATAAGTTTTATTTGCAGTAATACGGAGAAAATAATTAATTTCATATTTCTTTCACTCTCTTTTTATTATCAATTTTTATATATTTCTTTCCTGATTTAAAATTTAATTTAATGAAAATGAATTTTCAAATGTAAACATGTCCAACTTTCGTTATTGTGTTTATGATAATGTCCGCAATAATTAAAATATATTAATTAACCCACGTGAAGTTACCCACAGATTACACCGGCGTAGTGGATGCGCCAGACACGTCCATTGTTATTTGTTTTAATTAATAATATGTTAAGTCTTATCTGAACACCCAAACATTTTAATAATTTTCTTTTCTTAAAATATCACTAATATAATTAACTAACAAGTTTCATGTAACATACGTGCATAGTTTGGATAATTATTTACAATGTATTTGTAGAGTTATATTCTTCATTTACTACTTGGTTAAACATATTTAATAAGCGTTTGTTATAATATTTCATTATAACTTGGTTTTGTTTTACTAAAATTTTGTTATATTTTCGACTAGTTTCGGCTATATGTCATTTTCAAGACTGAATATATAAATGGATTTACAAACTATTATATACAAATTGGTTTTTATGATTACTCCGTCAGGTAATAAGAGCGCTTACTATCGGGAACACACTAGTCTGATGAGGTTAGAAAAACCGAAATGGCCATCACTAGTTATCCATACGCTAGAGGAATGGTTGCTCAGCCTTTCATTAAATCTGTATATTAGTTTTTTTTTAGAATTTACCAATTTAGAAATGCGAACAGGTTTTTTTTACAATATCATTACATATTATTATATTTGTTGAAGATAAATACCTATTTGAATTTCTGTGTATCCTATTATTGCCTAATAATATTATAGACAATCGGAACTAGTCACGAAACTACCATTATTTGCGTCCCATCGTACGTTTAAATTAAAAGAATCAATGGAATCTTTAATGGGGGCAAAAGAATTCGTTCGAGATTCCTTTAACAGTGGCCTTGCATTGTCTTTGTTATATTCTGAGAAAAGAAAAATGTGGAGCTATTAGTAAAGTTTATAAATAGATGGTATGTACTGGAAGAAAATAAATTAAATACTTTAAGAAGAAAGAAAAAATGTTACTGGGATTGACAGGATTATTTTATGTAATTAAAGCTATAAATTTTGAATGCTTGCTGTAGCGATTAAGCATTATTTGAGATAAAAGGATCAGTTTGACTTTTAATTATTTAATGGTTTAGCAAAGAATAGTATATAATGTAATATAAATTGGAAATGAGAATTATAATTAAAGCGATCAAAGAGGCAAACAAAGCAAATATTTTATGCAATCATATATATCTATATATATACATAATCTTAATTGACAAACGTAATACATAATAACATAAAATTTTACAATGTACATTGTAAATGTCGACCAATTGGCTATAGACCAATGGTCTTTCCGTCCATAAAATTATAATGAATTAAAAACGCCTTAACAGACTTGATTTTAAGATCTCAATAAAGTTATCTCACTTACATTTCTCAAAATTAAAAAATTAATAAAAAAAATATGCAATAATTAAGGATTCATTTAAACCTACATTTTAAAGTGAGGTCTATAAAAAAATGCACCTCACTTTTCTCAAAAATTAAAAGACATCAATAATTTGACCCAAAGAAAATTATATGAACGCTAATTAGCGGGAATCATAATTTATGACACAAAAAATAGAATTTGTACCCACGCTAATTTGCGGGAATTTCTCCTTTTTACGTAGGGGTGATAACTTTGATAAAGACAGCCCCTCTACTTTCACTAATCACTTTAAATTATAGTTCATTGCAATACACTAATTTGTACCCACTTTCGCTTTGCCAAACAATGTTTGTGTTTATTGCATAATTCATATTGTTAAATTTTATTCTGTGCTTTTGATTGTTTAAAATAATCGTTATCGTAAAACAAATTTATGGTTTGATTTCCTTTCTTCGCATATTTTATTTTACTTTTATAACAGTATATATAATTTTCCATAGAAAAAAATGTTAAATTTAAAGCACAACGATCTAAGTATACATATCAATTACAAAAATCATTTAGAATGTGATGGTAAAGAATTATATGTACGTAAAATTTAATTGGTATTTCAAGAGCTTCATAAAGTTATCTCCCTTACTTTTCTCAAAATTAATAAAAACTACGCAATAATTAAGGATTAATTTGAACCTACAAAATTCGAATTAGTACCCATGCCATTTTGCGGGGTCAAAAATCGGAATTTTATAATCGGAATGCGAACGGATAAATGTTCAATTTTAGTGATGATTACGTTCCCCATAAAAAAAGTTGAGCACATATTGCACATTTTATTGGAGTAATTTATTTTATACACATTTTAAGAACGTTTCTGAAAATATCAAAAATATTAAAACAAATATTCATCGATCGAATAATGCATACTATTATTTTTCAAAGCAAATTGCATCAAAAATGATCGCGGTTTGTGAGAATGTTACGAAATTATACAATTGCCGAATATAGAGAGCTAAAATACAACATCAACAGATGTGCAATTAGAAGAAAAATATATCAAAAATGCAAGCCAAGGAGGATAAAATAAAAGTAACATATAATTAAGACGATCCCGGCGTTATAAAAATAAGTCGTGATTATGTTGTGGCGAAATTTAGAAAGAATAAACTATATTTTGAGAGTTATTCCACATTAATCATTAGTAAAAGGGATGATGATATGAAATTGGATAACTTTGTTATTGACTATATGTTAATTCTGCTTAATCGTAATAATATGGACTTCAGGATATTTTTGAAGCATGAGGTCTCTGCCATTTTAATGAACCCTCGAAGTTCACGATTTAAAATTCATAATAAAACAAGATTCTTATTCCCATTTTTAGAAAAATATAGTTTTATACTTTGATCCCCTACCAAACTACAGTCGCACAGCAAAAACATCATTTAAAAAACTTGCCTCGTTCCTATATAGCACTGGATTGGACGCATCTGTCACAAATCTGACTAAAAATATGCAAATATATCCCACATAAAATGATACATTCAACTGTGGTGTATATATTTTATATTGTAGTCAAATTTTGTTAAACAATTTGAAGTGAGACGTTGTCTTGGATGTTGACGCTTACCGCACGACACTTAAAAACATTATAATACAAAATACCGATGACTTGATAAAATCTTGTTTATATTGTGCTAAAAATAATACAAATATCAACTGCCAGAAATGTGGTAGATATTGTTGTGAACTCTATGTTATAAACAATGACTTTGTGAAATTTTCTGATAAGTGTCTACAAACAAAATAATATGTGCATTTATCTGATTTTTTATCTGTATACTATAGCAGACACCTTATTTAATAACAAAATATTATTTGTCTAATCCTTATTATTATATGCCTTGATTACAATTCCAATTTAAAAAAAATCAACATTATTACCAATGAATTCTTATTAAATTCCGTTTCACGATTTTCTTTTCTTGGCCATCCGAAACACGCATTTAACGTTTTTGTAAGAGTTTGTAGTTATTCGTAAAATAAAACTTTTTTCCCAACAGAATCTGGTCAAAACAGCATTTTAGAATTAATATATATATATTTTTTGGCTCGGGAAACTTGCTCCAAAGATTTATCCGGCCTCTTCTAATGAAAAATTCAAATGTATTTTAATGCAAGCGTTTCCAATTTTATTTGATTTGATAATGGTTTAGACAGTTCACAATCTAGATCTATCCTTAACAGTTTTATAGGAGTATGTAATCATCATTAAAATGGAACATGTATCCAATCGCATTCAGATTATAAAATTCCGATTTTTGAATATTTTTTTAATAAGTCAGGGGCGGTGTTCCTAATTTTATTTGTTTAAATAATAGACTATAGTATCTTGAATCTGAATCTGTACTTAACTTTTTTATGTAAGTACGTAATCATAGAGAAAAAGGCGTGTTTTTTTTTAATATATATTAAGGGTGGATTGCAAAATAATGGGGGTTATAAAATGGGGTGTTAGCTTGAGAAAGTGTTAAATAAGTGTATTGTTGACATGCCAAAGTGAAAATAATAAATTTGACGAGAAAATGGTAATAAAAATTGAGTTTAAAATCTATTGATAATTTCACACCCGTTATATATTGTTATAAAAGTGAAAATAAATAAATGAAGAAAGGAAATGAAAGCATTGTTTATTGGCGATGTATTACTCTAAATAAATCAAAATAAATAGTGATTATAAAATTTATATACCTGTATATATTTTTTGGGTACGATCCTAGATTCTGACCTACACCTCTTTTTATTTCCTGTGGGGCCGTTTTCCTTGCGGATCCGGATGCACTGCAGCCTAGGTGGCTTATTGTACTATGCCCTACACCTCTTATTTTGTTGTTTTCGAAACAAAAACCCTACAAAGTGGTATTTTTATGATGAGTGATGATCTTAGGAATTGATATTTGGTCGTTTTAGCACTTGTATTTTTTTTACAATTCAGCACGAAAGTCGGGAGGTTATGTCACAGATTTTCCGGAGTTCCATCAAAATAAAAAAAAAACATTTATTTGTTATTTTCTGCATTTACACCAACGTTACGCTCCAGCACGCTTTTATTGTGTCAAATCGGCATTTAATAAGGAAATTAGTGAATTTATTTTTCAAAAAACTACATCATTCGCGCGTCATTCATTGAGCGAACGTTCGACCGTCAACTTGCGTTTTACGTTTTCATCTGTACATTAGTTGCCAACACAGACCATAGATGGCCAATAACTGGAATGGTGCTCTACATTTTCTCTCTTTTATTTCTCTTATTTAATTTAAACTATTAACAAAACATCCCCTTTTCTTTAATTTAATCTATGCATAACCTAATAACCGATCGCCTTTTTTATGGAATAACCATTTTTAATGTACGCTTTCTATCTTCAAACCTTTTTTTACCTAATCTAGAGCCTTTGTACGATAAATTATTGCTATCGCCATCTCATGGTTGTAATTCGTTTTATACTTGCTGTACGTTCTTGATTTGAAACGTCTGTGTAATACGACCAACTTCACGCTGAAGTGTAGGACATAATCCGGGATTGAGCCATTTTTTTAATACTTTTAATAATAATAAAACCCTGCATTTCATAAACTAATACGGACTTCGAAAATAATGTTAGCGATTATGAAGATTAAATAGACAACTACAAGAACAAGTAAAGACGGACGGAAAGACCTCTGATCGATAGCCATTTCGTAAAATTGTAACATATATGTATTATAAATTATATTTAATTTTGTAAATTTACACGAATAAAGATGTTATATATTATATATAATATTGTAAAATATTAAAATTATGATATTTATATTATCTACAATATCATGGCTTTTGTTATATAAAATGGGTCATTGTTTTAATCGGCAACAAAATGAATGCATACAAACTACTAACTAAAATCGATAACCGTTTATATGAACGAACGGATTTGTTTGTTGTAAAATGCCCTTTAGCATGAATGCATAATGAAATCTCAATACATTGTTGTAGACAAATGAGATAACTTTGTGTATCGTATAATGAATTCACATAATAAATACAAACATTTAACATATGTATTTGTACAATAATCTGAGCAGAAACCTGAAACAGACAAACACATGTTCTTTTTGCTTTCTAAATATATAATAGGCAAAATCGAGTAATTTTAGTAATCCAGTATTTATAAATAAGCAATTTTAAATAAATAAAGTCAATAAGTAACAATTTTTCAATAAATAGTTACCGATAGTAATAGAATATGTTGCATTAATAAAATTATCATATACTAATTTTTTCAGTAACAAAAAAGATCGAAATGATCGATCTTGTCCTCTACTACATATGTGTAATAATAATAATAGAAAAAAGTAAAAATCAATTAATTGAAGTTCTTTAAATAATTAAATAAATTATTTTTTAATATGACTAAATTAAGGGTTGTTCTTATAATAACTCTAGTATATATTACAGTTATTATAAGAGATAATGATCTGAATTTTTTATTTGAACGAGTATGTACATCGTACTTTAAAATATCGTAAGAAAAAAAATGATAGTCTCTAGAACAATATACATGCCAATACTGACGTACGGAAGCGAAACATGGGTGATGAACACAAGACAAAAATCCAAGGTACAGTCGTCAGAAATTAAATACCTGAGAAGAGTGGAAGGAGTCACAAAGAGAGACAGAATACGGAATGTAGACATAAGGAAAAATTTAGGAAACATATCTACATAGAAGAAAATAGAAGAGGGACAACTAAGGTGGTTTGGACACATAAATAGAATGAGCGAGAGGAGACAAATGAAGCAAGTGTGGGAGGCAAGAGCAAATGGAAAGAGAACAAGAGGAAGACCACAAGAGACCTGGAATGATGCAATTAAGAAAGTACTAAAACAAAAAGGGATGAGTTGGGCACATGCAAAGGAAGTATCAATGAATAGAAACGAGTGGATACAATTTTATAAGCAATAGAACCAAACCTCGACACCCAATACGCGTAAAAGAGGATAAGATTAAGAAAGAAAGATTTTTTTAATGTATCTGTTAAAGTGGTAGCAATATTAATTTTTCTGTAATTCTCAATTTTATAAATGATTTTTCAACTTTGGAAAGGTTCAATACTTTTTGTGGGGAAATAATTAAAATTTGAGTGACACCATGATAATCTGTAGGCATTTGTCTATACGATCATTTTAATCCAATTAAGGGAGATATGATGTTTTTTTAAATTGCGAGCACTCGTAATTTTACGCCGAAGCACATGAAATTGCATTCAGCGGTTCACTGATACTTTCGCGCCGGTTCGATCATGTGAATGTTTGCACATGATCGAACCGGCGCTTCGGCATAAAATTAAGGACGCTTGAAATTAAAAAAATCGTATCTCCCATAATTGAATCGATCATGACATAAATTTTTCATGGTCTTATAGACAAATATCTTCAGATTATAATGGTATCAATCAAATTGATTATTTACCTACAAAAAGAATTGAACCTTTCCAAATTTGAAAAATCATTTATAAAATTGGGAATTACAGAAAAATTAATATTGGTATCACTTTAACAGATACTTTAAAAAAGTCTTACGACATTTTAAAGTACAATTTACATACTCATTCAAATAAAAAATCAGATCTCTATCTCTTATAATAACTGTAATATATATATTTTTGTGTAGCGCATTTTTTTGCCGTATTTTAATCATTTTAAATTGTTCAACTTTACGAATTAATTGCGTAGTTGTTATTTATCTAATCGTTTCAATAACTTAGGATCCCAGGTTTTAATGTATGTAGAATGAGATGGTATTAACAGATTGTTTAAATTTTGAGTTTTATTTTAACCCCCTGCCCCCGTGGCCACTCGTCAACGATTCCGTAATACAGTGTGCCGAATAAATCATCTCTTGACAACATGTCAAATAAATTTATGATATTCTCAAAATTTAAGCACAAATTGAACCAGGATATGTTTGGATTTTATAAGACTGCAAGCATTTGATATTTAGTTAATCACTATGGCACACAAATGAATTAATTATAATAATAATAATCCTTTATTTATGGTAAACACCTTCATACAAAAAATATATACATAAAAAAGAAGTATACAAAACAATGTAAGTGCAGAAAACATAAGATGACATATATGTCATTAATATTATAATATTAATCCTAAAAAAATGTGTAAATATGTCGAAGGAGTTAATTGAATTGTTATATTTTTATTATATTTCCTTTTACGTAACAACGCTTTAAAAGCTTGGATTACAAGATAGCACAAGAATAATCTTGTGTTAACCTAAAACGTACAGCTTGTATTTCACACACTAAATTGAATCTTGAATTGTTAAAATTGAAAGGCCATATTAAAGAAAAGGCAGACTTTAAGAAAGGATTTAGAAATTAATTAAATTAAATATTCACTATCCAAACGTTGGATTGTACAATCATATGTGTAATGTACCGGGTGTCTAAATAAAAAAGGTCTCCGGCTATATCTCAGGAACTATTAATCGTAGAGTTTTCAAGTAAAAAAATGTTTACAAAAATGTCCATGGAAAAATGCTGGAAATAATTTTGAAGTTCGTAACTCTTCCGGTGGGGAAAGTAATAAGCGGTCCATATTTTTTGAGTGAAATGTGAACCAGGAGCTATCTGGGAATGTTGGAAAGTATTTTTCAAGATCACTAAACGATAGACAGACAGCATACTTTCAAGACACCCATCACATGGGACACAAATTATTCGAGAATGGTTAGATTGTCAATTTCTGAGCGGTGGATTGGGCAGTGTGGTCCAATACCTTGGCCTCCCAGAAGCCCTTATCTAACCATAATGGACTTTTACTTATGCAATGCTTTTGTTGATGCATTTCCAATTCGGGAAATTCAAAATGCTTACAGAGCATTTACTAAGCGAGTCAACTGGTTGGTGGTAGCATATTTGAGTAATCTTTTTAATTGTTGTTTTTGTTCGCTTCTTTTTGTTATATTAGTTAATAAAGTTTTGCATTTTTTAATAAATAATTACTTCATAATAAATCAAAGACGACGCAAGCGCCGTTTTCAAGTACTGTGTTAAATTATTTTTCATGCATGGGTCATTAAAACAACGAATAAAAAGTAATCTTCTATAATTTATAATTCTGAACAATTTTTTGTAATACATTTTTGTTATATCTGCTAAAATAAAAATAGTTTAATATTGACTAATTTTTAGAGTTTGGCCAAAAAACTCCATGTACATTAATAGATAGTTGGATATTCATGTTCTGAGGATCGCTCCTGCTTAGCCTTAAATTAAGATATTGAACAATGAAACAATTTTCAATATCTTAATTTAAGACTAAGCAGGAGCGATTCTCAGAACATGAATATCCAACTCAAAAAAAAAATTGATTTACATCTAATGTGCACTCAATCGGTATATATCGAGCATATAATAAAAATCGACGACGAAGTTGGCGTTGGAAGTCTCGAGTCATGTCTGTACTAAAATCACACAGGTATTTACGATAATTAGAGGTGATTGACAACTGACTTGTCATCATGACAACCAGTACTTTATGCGTGCGCGTGTGATTTTAGTTCAGACATGACTTTAGATTTCCAATGCCAACCTCGTCGTCGATTTTTGTTATATGCTCGATATATCCGCATGTTTGTACTTTTAGTTAGTTCCTTGATGATGATCACTCGTCAAAACTAGTCGGAACTTAAATATAATAATGGTGAAACGAATAAACAAGTGCGTTCATTAAAATACATCCTAATTCAAAATATTTTAAAATATCACTAATATTTTGAAATTGTATTTCTCTAAAAAAAATTAAACGCGCAATTAAGGGTTTTCTACATGCTTCGCGTTTTATTTCCATTTCATCCCGGAAATAAAACGAAAAAAAAACAAAAAAAGTTTGAAGGGAGAAATGAAAAAAATAAGAAATATAAACGTGGAGGCTAAATTAATCACGGTTGAAATAAAAATCAAGAAGAGTAAACGAAATAAATTAAAAAGGCCGAGTTATTGTATTATTATACAGAAAAAGAGCAAACAACTAAAGTGCTATTATTTCCAATCAAGTTAAATCGTGTGTAATTTTCATATCTGTAATATCACTTCATATCGGTTCGTACGCTGTCAATCACGCGGCTTTATAATTTGCTATAAGCGAACAGTAATTAAATTTATCTCTTTAATTTTGCCTGTATCAATAATTGAAAACGAAGTAAATTGTTTTTTTATATCTACTTTCCCTGCATAAAGATATGATATATAAAAGCTATGTTTTAATTCGAAATCACTTTTAATTATGATTATTAATGATGAATAATATTATCTTGAACGATGAACAAGTTGCAGGAAGAAATAAAAAAAAATAAAATTATGATTATAATTTTATGAGTGGGACACTTAAAATTCTATTTAATAACCTTTTTTAAGGCGGAAAGACCATTGGTCGATAGCCAATTAACAGATATAAAATATACATTTGATTTTGTAATTTCTTAATATTTATTTAGTTTTTTTTGCTGTGTATATCTGTTAATAAAGATTATTATTATTTAATAACTGCTTTTATAAGAGGCATATCTTGATATTAATGTATGGTTCCATTTGGCTCAGAAATTTTAGGTTCGAATGCATTAAATTACTGGTACTACTGATAGAAGATCAAGCCATGTATTAAAAACATAACTTTGGCACGTCTTGAATTTCTTGATGTATTTTATCAACATTAAATAAAATACTTAAGGTTGCGGTTTAATAGAAAGCGATAGATATATAGTAAAATGGAAATAATCGTTTAAAAAAGAGCCTACCTTTTGGATTTAATAACATGAATATGCATTTACATTTTTTATCTACCAAGTATAAAGTATCAGTCTAAATAAAAAATAAATCGTTAATTTTCGTGTATTAGGTCAATTTACTAGTTCAAGTTAGAAAATAAAATTGTAAGATATAATGAAATTAATAGGTCATGCCTGTTAAGTTATTTGAATGCAGAATTTAGTGAAATTCTTTAAATTTTCATTGCACATTTTTTTATTAACAAAAATATAATGTGAAATTTGCTATAAATTTAATCAACTTTCATTGTTTTTCATAATTGATTTTCACACAAACTAAACATTAAAATAATTTTTAATTCATTTGACGAAATTCCTACTTATTTTAAGATTACTTTAATGTATAATAAAGTATTATTCATTGATCACAACAGCAATCTAACTCGAATTAGTGATTGCCAATATTTATATAGCTATCTTTTTTGTCTAAACCGCACCCTTAATACAGTGCCTTATTCTCTATGTTGGAAACTATTTCGTGACAATTAATTTTCGACTACATATTTATTGTCACATATTTATTGCCAAACAGCATAAATATACACTTTCGTGTATTAATTGCCCCGAAAAAAGGAAACACTAAATTTATACAGGTTCATTAGGATTCCCAAATTGGAATGCAATGACACTATTTTCAATAGCATGCCCACGACTGGTTTGGAAATTTTCAAAACGTTGATTCCGATCTAAATGATCAGCCGCTCTCAGGTCAAATAGCATACTTTGAAATGCTGATAATAAACACGAAACGCCTCGGGAATGAATTGCCTGCTTGGAATCGTCAAACCATTGAGTACAATAATATATTATATTATTATTTCCTACGTATTTCAAATTGAATAACTTCTTCTAAATTCTCCACCCCTTTCAGGTTATTAGTCCATTCTCAAGAAAATTTGTAATTGAGGATTTAAAGTTATTCAATTTAATCTGGTTTTTTTTATTTATTTATTTTATTAGTAGATTTTTGATATAAATTAATAGAACAGCTTTAAATTTGTTTGTATAACTGAAATTTTATTTAGTGACTATAGTTTCGACAATATTAGCGTGTCATTATCAAACTAACACTATTAATTTATAATAGACCATGTATCGGGTGTCCAAATAAGAAAGGTCACCGGCAATATCTCAAGAACTATGAGTGCAAGAGCTTTCAAATAAAAAAATGTTAATAAAAGTGATCATTAGAAAATGCTGGAAATGTATTTTAAGTTCGTAACTCTTCCGGTAGGGGGCGCAATGAACAGTCGAAAAGTAATATTGCGATTACATCAAAAAAATGTTTAATAAAGACATCATAAAACTACGCTTTTTTAAATCAATGATAACTTCATTAAGTAAAAATGTTGCACACTTTTTTATCTTACTCTTTAAAAAAAAAAAGGGTGGGAGATGGTCGGAATTTGTAACGAGCAAATATCAAATAACTCTTTTGTGTTTTAACCGATCTTAATGATTAAAATGTCATACGAAAGAACGTATCATACTGATTAAAATTATTGGTAACAATCAAAAAAATATCCAACTTTATCGCCACTAGGCGGCGCCAACTCAAAGTATAGATAATTTTCTAATTTTCCCATTTTTTCTTAAAAATTTCAAATGGAATGATATATTTTTCTTATTGTTAGTAAAAAGCGGATTAAAATGTAAGAAATTTAGTGAAAACCGGAAGTCTATATCTATACCTATATATATATATATATATATATAGAATTTTTAGAATTAAAAATTATTAATATACATATTTTAAGAATTTTATGTGTTAATTTAAAATAAATTAAATTATAACTAAAATAACAAAATTAAGTTATTTTATCACCGGTAGGGGCGCTTTTTAATTTTAATAATAATTTTCTCATTTTTTTATAAAGAAATATTTTTTATATTTTTTATAATACAGGTGGAAAGCGTATTAAAACCAAATGAAAAAACATTTTAAACTTCAAATTTATATTAACATTTTTTCTTTCAAATTGTGCAACCGTCATATTTAATACACTCACATAATTTTATACAATTAAATAAACAGCAACTTCCACTCTAGCAATAGCAGTATATCTATTGCTGAAGTTTTTGCATTTCAGATCGAAAAAAATATTTTGGGTCTGATTTATAAAAAATATCTTTTAATTTGCCTCAAAAAATAAAATTTGAACATTCAGCAAATCGTGGTGACCAAAAAAATAAGCATCCAAATCTATTCACCTTTCAAAAAAGAGCGTAGCAAATAATTTCGCACGCTTTAGAAAATGCCCCTTGGCAGTGACAAACTAATTCAATTTTGTTGTTTTCGTTATAAATTTTATTAATCTCAAAAAGTTTTCCAATGACTTTTGAAAATTTTAATTAGAAATTTTCTTTTATTCATAACTTGTGATAGTATGAAGGTATTAAGATGCGGTTTTCACTAAATGTCTTACATTTCTATTGACACTATATCATTCCATTTGAAATTTGTAAGAAGGGGAAAATTATATTCTTTTTGACTTAGCGCCACCTAGCGGCGACTGAATTAATTATTTTTGTGATTGTTGTCAATTATTTTAATCAGTGTGATAAGTTCTTTCGTATGAAATTAAAATCATTAACATCGGTTAAAAAACAAGTTAGTTGACATTTGCTCATTATAAATTCGGAACTTCCCCCACCCTTTATTTCAAGAGTAAGAGAACAATTTCTGTAACATTTTTGTTTAATGAAATCGTCATTATTTCAAAAAATCGTAGTTTTATGATGTTTATATGAACTTTTGTGAGATAATCGCAGTATTATTTTTCGACTGTTCATTGTGCCCCTATTAGAAGAGATACGAACTTGAAATTTATTTCCAACATTTTCTCATGGTTACATTTATTAACATTTTTTTATTTGAAAGCTCTAGGAGTCTTAGTTCCGGTGATCTTTCTTATTTGAACACCCGGTACAACCAAATGGAAGCCTTAATAATTAACAATATTTTTAATAATTTGTTCATATATTCAAATATCCTTGTTCAGACTATTGCATATTTTAAAGGAAATAGAAATGAACTACCATATTTAAATGTTAGAAATTCAAATTGAAATTTATAAACTACAATCTTTTAAACATACCCATTTTTTTAAACGATCAATCAAACGGAATTTGCGCCGTAAAAACGAGTTCAATAAAAGCAAATGACACACGACGCAATCCGTTTTATCTTCGCGAATTATTTACATTTACTCCTGCTTATTTCATTTTGCATTATTCACATTACTCGGGTCGGGTTTCGATACTCGGACGTGGGTAATCGGATTCGCGACAAAACATCGACAGAATCAGAACCCCGGGTGTCAACATTGAACCCTGGACACGGACTGCTCGCATTTCATTCAGACTCGTTCACTTGAGTCCGTTGTATTGTTTACATTTTTTTCTGTAAATTAGTAATGGAATATTCTCTTGCTCATAATGAATTTTAGCACTGTTTTGCGTGTTGTCGGTTTTTTTTCTTAAAAAGAATCCGTCGCATGCGCATCAATTATGCAAGATGGAGTGATATGTTGTAATAACAATTCTTTAACGTGTAAAAAATAATAATTAGGATGCATTTTAATTAAGACATATCCTAATTATTACATAAGCATGTTTCACCACGGGATAAGTGATAATTTATTTAAAAAATAGTATCAACAAATATAAATAGAAAAGAGTGTTCATTCACTTGGTCACAGTTATTTAAATAAATTAAATAAAAATGATTTGGAAATAATTAATAAATTATTCTCACATTTAGTTCTGTGACTTTTGACTTACGTTACGTAAGTACGTTAAACAAATGCACATTAAAACAACTACTTCTCGAGAAAATACCCACTCCGGACATTTAATTATATAATGTACACCTGCTGTTGCATATCAATAAAATATTGCATAATGCAACAAAGGTTTTGATCCGAGAAAAATTTAAAGCAAAAACAAACAAAAGAAACTATACTTAATATAAGGCCATCTACAGACACGTGTTTCGGGATCAATTCTCCGTCAGTACAGCTATGCATTACATAATTTAAAGATATTAAAAAAAAATCAATTAAATTAATTCAGCTATACTCAGTGAAATTAAATCAATTATATTAAATCAAATTAAACTAAATCGATTTAAATTAAATTAAACCAAATTAATTCAATTGAAATAAAATCCGAATAAAAATAAACAAAACTAATTGAATTAAATTAATTAAAAACAGCGACCCTCACCTGCCGCGCGCTGTGATAGTTATTTCGGGAAAAAAGAAGAACGCGCGTTCTTGCATTGTTGTTACTGCAAATTCACAAAAATACTCCTCTTGACAACAAATATTCATTAAAACAACTATTTCTGGAGCAAATACTCCTCCAGAAATTGAATTACATAATGGACATTTGCTGTTGCATAGCAATAACATATTGAATAAAGGAACAATTGTTTTATTCGTGAATATTTAATGCAAACAATAAAAACACGTCACGTAATACAAAGCCATCTGCAGACACGCGTTTCGGGATTTATCTCTCGTCGGTACATCTCTGCCTTATATATTTTTTTAAGTGAAATAAAAATGATTTGCAAGTAATTAACAAATTATGTCCACATTTAGCTCGGGAAGTAGTTGTTTTACTATGCATATGTTTAACGTACTTACCTAACGTAAGTC
This sequence comes from Philonthus spinipes, assembly GCA_963082785.1. Taxonomy (NCBI): domain Eukaryota; kingdom Metazoa; phylum Arthropoda; class Insecta; order Coleoptera; family Staphylinidae; genus Philonthus; species Philonthus spinipes. The sequence continues at coordinate 13,744,742 of OY720304.1, forward strand.
AAAGTGCCAGAGTTAAATGTGGAAATAATTTGTTAATTATTTGCAAATCATTTTTATTTAATTTATTTAAATAACTGTGACCAAGAGAATGAATACTCTTTTAATTTATTTTTTAAGTTGTTAAATTTATTAAACGTACCATCCCCTCTGCCATCAATCACGGTTACGTAACGTTACTTAACATAAATCAAAAAAAGTCGCAGTAGCTAAAGGAGAAATAATTTATTAATTATTCAATTGAGTAAATTAATTATTTTCAAATTCTTTTTATTTAAAACTGTGACCAAGTGAATAAATACTTATTTCTATTAATAATTATAAATATAGAAAATAATATGTACAAGCAATATCGAACACTTTATCTTCAATCTTAAATTAATCCCGGATCAGATCACCTCTTAATAAAATTTTCTCTTTTCCAATCATGGACACAAGGACTGTGATATTGCGAAAGTTACGAAATGACCTATTTCATAAGTTTACAATAATTTATTGGCGTTCTTAAGACTGCGATTCCCAATACGTTTCCGTTTTAAGGGATTAACAATTTTATACCGTCATAAAATAATAAACATTATGTACAGCCAGATAGATTATTTATTGATGAACGACATGAGATATTTTTTTAAAACAAAAAGTGAAAAAAAATATGTTTTCAAAAATTAATTTAATTTATATTAAATATATCTGATTATACGTGGAAAGTCTTCCTTTTAATATCCATATTTAATACAATCATAATATTATTATTTGTAAACTTCTTAATTCTATAAAATAGTTAATGAGAACAAATTTAGTTCGACGCCATCATTTTTATTGTGGAACAGTAGCAAGTAGTACATATGTTTGAAGCTAGGTTGAAAAATCAAAGTTGGAATAAAATAAACCTTAATACAAATGCATATTTACACACATCATAGTAATAAGTAATTCTTAAAATTTATGAATAAATGAATCCTAAAATATATATCTATCATATTAAAAAGTTAAAATCAAAATTCCAGTATGAGAGTAATTGCTATGGCGACCTCATCTGCTAAGATCACAATCCAATAAATATTCATCCCAGCTGTAGTAGGCTTTGTTGAGTGGAATATTATGTCTCTCGTCGATCTAATCGCTACCTGTTTAAACCAAAATTTAACTGTAGAATTTTGATGTGAAATATGTTGTAATGTTGCAACGGTATTACTTTTAATGGGTTTAATTATTGATTCAATATTTAATTTAAAGGATTCATTAAATTGATCAGCTGATATGATATCATGTTCATCTTTAAATAATGGATTCTTTATATTTTTTATTATTTGCTATATTGTCTCGTTTTTGTTGTTAGATTTTAAAATCAAGTTTATTTTGGCGCACTTAATTGCATATCTATATTCTTGCATGTATTTTAAATATACTTCTTTCAAATTCGCATAATTTAGAGACGCTTCCCGTATCCAATAGAGTTTCTCTGTCATATTAGCCAGTTTATTATTATTAAATAGAACACTTTTTCAGTTAGTTTGTATAACTTGTTATTTTATTTTAGTAACTATAGTTTCGAAGCATAGAGCATCATTATCAAACTATCTATTTTAACTATCTTAGTTTGATAATGACGCTCTATGCTTCGAAACTATAGTCACAAAAATAAAATAAAATAAATAAGTTATACAAACAAAGTGAAAAAGTGTTTTATTTAATAAACTCAAAATGTATAACCAAGTGAAAGCCTTAACAATCAACAAAAAAATCAGTTTATTATTAAACCAGTTCACCTTATTTTTCTCGGAGTGTTTACTTCCAAGCTTTTTTTTTGAGGAAACGTTTGATTAAAAATGTCATTCAATATGTTATGATATATAGCATATTTGTCGTTGCAATTATTTACTGTAAATATATATCATTCCAATTAGATGCTTCTAGGCTTGGAAAGAAAACTTTCTTACCTAGTATAGTGATTGGCCCGTGGCTGCTCAGGGGCAATTCTCAACTTTACATTGAAACCTACCCCAAAACGATCATATGGAACATGATGTATTCATTACCCAATGTGTTACTGCCTCTAGTGGGGAAATTAATAAAGCGTTGCAGGCCATACGTGTTAAATATGTCGCTTATTTTAGTGTGATTTACATAGTCAAGATTATTAAAGTAAACATTGAAATTGCCACCAACAATTATTCCTGTATTCTAGAATTATAATAAAACACTTTTTTAACTTTGTTTGTATAACAGAATTTTATATTTAGTGACTATAGTTTCAACAATTTATAGTTTTAAAAAAAGTGTTTTATTATAATATTACACAATGTATAACGAAGTAGAAGCCTCAGTGATCAGTAATTTGTATTCTAGAAATCAATACTGTCAAAAATACTCTCAATAACATGGATGTAGAGTGTTTCATGGAGTTTTAAATTTATATTTAATATTGTGATTTTTAGGGATGCAAATTGGATTGTTTTGTGGAAAATTTATGGGATATGTAATGCATGTGTTCGGCAACAGGGATCACTTTGGTTCGGTTGCAGAGGAGGGGATGGACGAATATAAGAAAATTACTTTTAAATAAAATAATATAATTTTGACCAATTATGCACTAATTAGTTTGGCACTTATATAAGAAAGAATGATCTTATTTTCAAATATTTTATTTGAAAACTAACCATGTATTAATTTAAATGAAGCAACTCTTTGTTACAGTAGCTACAGAAAAAAATATTAATTTTATTATTATTAAAAAAAATCTAGTGAAACCAAGTCCACTAGCAAAAGGTAAGTCATCATTGCACTAGCAAAAAGAAAATAATTAAATAAAGAACTAAACTTGAAAATTTTTAATAATATTAATATTTTTATTTGCGATAGAAAAACACAAAATTATTAATATCATTGATTAATTTCACATTACTACTATAATATCTTTATTTAAATAAAAATAGTTATAATATATTTATTTAATAAAATATAAGTAGGAGAAAGGACAACTATTTTTATCTAAATAATTAAAGTCTCAACAACCAACATAAAGAAGATTATAATATCTTTATTGAAAAAAAGGAATACAATAAATAAACTTAATACATTTTTTTAACAAAACCAATAAAAATTTTTCCTTTTCACAAGGGCGATCGACCATAAGTGTTTTTGCCCATAATTTCACATTATTTTCGTAATTTAATTAAAACAATTCCTTTAACACAGTTTAATTTTTCGATAATTAATTATCACATAATTTCATTATAATTTCTCTATTATTATTAGTATAAGAACGATAGATATTGTTATTTCAAATTAAATTTCTTATTAGTCTGTATCAAGCAATAATAATAACGAGTGTGAAGTTAGCAATAGATTTCAGCATTAGATTTCAAAAATTTAATAATAATAAATTTCGTACAAACAAATGTTTTATTGTCGCTAAAAAAATACAATAATGTCTTCTAAGAGACAATATTTATCACTTAAAAATATAATTTTCAAAATTCCAAAATTTTCAACCCCATGAGATACTCTAAACGAAATTGAGTATAAAAAAATATGTATCTCCAAAAGGTATTTCTTTATATTATTAATTTATACCTTATTTAGTTCTTGAAGGCAACACTTAATATATAAAAACAAAATTGGATAACTCGGATATCTTCATCCCCTTATCGCACCCCATCATTAATTTAATTTAATTCTTTATTTACGTAAAATCACCTTTTTTACAATTAATGACAATCGGTAATTACAAAATACAACAATATATTGAATTGATTTGACAAAAATTAAACTAATAACTCCTTGATCAAGTATAAGTATTGAGTTTTCCAATCATAATCCATAAAAACAATAACAATAATGATACGCACAGTGAATAAATAAATAAATAAATAAATCAAATACATATAAAATATTTTACAAAAAATTACAATATGCAAAAATTTGAATTAAAATCTTTGCAAAAGCAATATATATAAATTAAAACAAGTAAACAGAAGTAAACCTGACAAAAATAATGAAAATAATATAATTATACACACGAATATTCGATAACCAAGCTATGATTAAAAAAGTAACGTACACATCAATTAAAAGTAAAAAAAAATATTTTCACGGTAATAAAAACAATTACAGTGACAGGGGCTGCTCAAGATATTTCTAACCGCAAATGAACTTATCAAAAAAAAATGTAAAAATGAAATAATCAGCTTAGTCCTATCTTCAAGATACCAAATTGAAATAAATTTTAAGACATTAAATTCGAAATAACAATTCTTGAATTAAACATATATACAGGGTGGCGCAAGATTCCGATGAAGTTCAATATCTCAGTTATTAAGAAATATACAAAAAAATGTTAGATACATTATTAGTAGCTATTGTCAAACTGCACATTTTAAAATTAGTTTCATATTTACAGGGTGTTCAATAATCACGTGACGTATCACACATATGTTTTTTTAAATGGAATGGTATATTTTTAATGAAGATTTTCGATTCTACGTTTAAAAATAATCATTTTTATATAAGATTTAATAGGTCAATTTTTCATAGTTTAAAAGTTATAAACAAATGAATGTTGAAATCGATAGATGTTTAGAGCCTAATATTTCAATAATGTAAGTAAGTAAAGTACATTTTACGTTATATTTTGTAATACTGGTGAAGTTAAATATACTTCTTCAATAAATGATTAATTTAATTGTTAAAAACTAACAACAACTATATTTTTTCGTTATTATTCGAAAAATATTTAAAATATTCCTATATGCTTGTTAAATTGATTTATTGAAACAATTCATGTTGACTGAAAAACCGAAAATAGATACTAAGTGAAATAATAAAATACTTATATCATTATATTTTGTTAGTATTAATATTTTTATGTATTTATTTCACGCACTCACATATTTTTTTTTTTAATTCAAACATTTTACTATTTTTTTCTTAAAAAATGTGTCCCAGTAACCATATAACTCGCTAAATAATCGTTGAGCAACTATTTTCTTTATATTTTGTATGCGCCTTTAAATATCGATTGTCGTTTGAATATCCTTTTAGGTTAGGAAGTAAGTATGTTATTAAATGTCAGAAAACGATTATGAATTGCATTTGTTTTAATTATAGCCTACTTAAATTATAGATTATAAGCGAAACTTATAATTTTGTACTTTGAATTGAAATTGTTGAAAAACGGTAACAGATAGAAGTATAGTTTATTATACAAAAATTAAAGAACAACCAATTTTCTATCGAAATAGTGTAAAAAATATAGGGTGTTCCATTTAAGTGAAAAAAGAAAAAAATCACTTTGAGTATTGTTTCACCCTGTACACAACATTTGCTTTATGGTAACAAACGATTATTCCTTATATTATTAAGCATTTTTTCAATTAAACTGCGTTAACAGAAAGTTTACATCTTTTTTCAATTTTGAAAAATAAGGTTATAAATTTCTATTGATTTCAACATTAAATTATTTATAACTTTTAAAATATTAAAAATTGACCTAATAAACCTTATGTCAAAATGATTAATTTTAAGCGTAGAATCTAAAATCGACATAAAAAATATAGCATTCCATTTAAAAAATCATATGTTTGATACGTCACGTGATTATTGGACACCCTGTATATATGAAACTAATTTTAAAATGTGAAGTTTTACAGTAGCTATAAATTATATTAGTAATATTTTTTTATAAATTTCTAAATAACTGAGATATTGGACTTCATCGGAATCTTGCGCCACCCTGTATAATAAGATATATCAAGGATATGTTTAATTAATTTCTCACTTAACCCGTGGTGAAACATTTTGAATTAATGAAACACTTGGTTTGTTTCACTTATTTAGTGAAACAAACCAAGTGTTTTAATTTCAATTAAATGATCCTGAATTATATCAAGGATACTGGACAGATCAACGTAAATGAAACATTTGCTTGCCCCATAAATTTTAAAATATAATAATTTATAGCTCAAATAAAATATTTATTTTTAAGATATTTATTATAGTAAAATTTTTAAATCTATTGCTGAAAACTATTTCTAACTTCATATCCGTATAATAATACCATACCGGCCGTCAGAACACAATCCTGATGTTGCAAATAATTCCTTAGTGTAACGTTCGTTTCGAAACAATTCCAACCAAACTCACGATAAATTAATTGAATTGAAAGTGAGTGAACTCGTGTACGTAAATTAAATTATGTGCGTTGAGTTGATGGCCGAAACAGGTCCAACTGTGAATTATTTATTTATTAAGCGGTTTCGAAATTAATTGTTCGTTTTAGGTGGAAAATTGAATTAAATATTAAAGGACAAACTTTACGGAAAAATGTTTAATGTTTGAGGAAAAAAGTTACAATTCCTTGAATTTAAGAGATTATTGTTAGAAGTATTTAAATAATAAATTTTCATACATAAATCTTTAAAATATAAATAATTAGGACTGTTATATACAGAGTTAGTAAAATAATTTGTAAAATAACATACCCTATATATAAGAAAATTAAATGCTGATAAATCAATTATATTTAATGAAATGTTGAGCCTATGGATAACTAGTGATGGCCATTTCGGTTTTTCGAACCTCATCAGACTAGTGTGTTCCATGTGCAATGCCTTGATGAAAGCGGCTGAACGGAAATTGTGTTGTGGTTATACACCCGATATTAATCCTGATTAAAATCAGTATAACCCTTGGCATTAAAACAAAACACAATTTATCCCTTGATAAAGTAAAATTATTATAATTCTGCAGTAATTTTAGTCTAAATTCACTTGAGGCAATTGAAATAAAAATTTGTTAATACCGGCTTTTAAACTTTATTTGCGCCCATTAATTAATATTTATTTTAGAATTGGTGAGATAAATTCTAAAAAAAATAATTATTAATGGGCGCAAATAAAGTTTCTAATCCCCGATACAATGTTATTAATATTTGTATTTGTTTTTTTTTGTGTGACATTGACATTAATAATGGTTACATCGTGACCGAAATGTACATCTGGTTTTAATAAACTTTGTAAAGAAAGGATACTTAATCTTTCATTAAATATTATTTTTTATACCTTAAGGATCCTAAACTCCATGAGAATTTCATTCCCACGGAAGTTCATGTGATAGTATGGTAAGCATGAATGGAATGAATAATTTACCGATCGAATATTGGATTGATACTTCATAACGTTCGCAACACATATCATATTTTTTGTACGATTTATTTACTTTATTTATTCGGTCATACAAAGATTCAGAATTTTGTAATAAAAACAGTATGGACAGAGTACCGATTGAATACAATAAGTTTTATGAGGAGCGAAGCGACGGCTACACTTATTGTATGAGATCGGTATTCCGTAACATTTGTGATACTTATGACTTTTTGCGCGATTTACTTTATTTATTCAATCACAGAATTAATTATAATAAAATAACACAAGGCAGTACGATTTATAACATATCATGTGACATTGCTTAATTTCATCACACAACGTTATAAGTATTAGTAGTGTCGGGCAAAATCGAGTGAATTTAGTAATCGAATATTTCTGAATAATCAATTTTAAGTACCTAAAGTTAATAAATAACAGTAAATTGGAGTTTATTAATAAATAGATTACACTTAATAATATAAATAACATTAATGGAACATTATGTAAATGCTTATAATTTTGTAGAACGGAGATTTCCGTAAAATAAATTAAATTAATAAAATTGTCATGTACTTCATTTTTCAGTAAAATAAAAAATCTAAAAGATAAACTTTTGCCCATCTGTAATTATTAGCTTAAAATCTTGTGAATGTGACAATGATGATAACATTATTAAAGAAGCATGAATTAGCGTGGCGTTCGTGGCTCATTCCTGAGAAATCTAAGAACCGGTATGAAGGTTTAGATCCTGGTGACGAAAATCTTAATTAATTTATTTACCGTTCTACGAGAGTAAAAACACTTAGAGATCCTTAAATTACTTACAGTTTCGTTAGCAACCAGTAAACAACCCCTACTGCCTTGGATATTGTTTTGTAAATAATTAAATAGAGCTAAATTTAATTAAATTTAATAATACGCAGCTGAAGGATTATGTAATGGATCATTTAGATCTCTAATTTTATTGAGAGTAATTTTATGAAACTGCAATAAAACTTTTAATATGGTATTTTAATTTTCTTAGCATCGTTCTAATTGTAACGTTGTATGCCTCTAGGATTTTAAAGTGTAATTACATATTCATTTATTTTTTTGTATATATAAAAGTATCAACAGAAAATTACTCTCAGCTGTTAATAATTAGGTTAGCCTTGAGACGTGATTTTCTACGAGGTGTAAAAGGGAAGCTGTAATATTCAGGTACAAAATATATCATTAAAAAAAATGTCTCATTAGATTGATATATTATTACATCTAAACGCAATTTCAATACGATTTTGCAATCGTCTAAAAAATAAGTACTGTTAACCTTTAGCAATAAATGTCATACTGAGATTAAATTAATACCTGTTGCATAATTTTTGATGAGATATAATGATGCTGCAAATTCTACAAGATTATAATTAGGGCGAAATAGCCCTGATTATAATCTTGTAGTACGAAAAGAAAAGAAACGTTGAATTTAACGTAAACGCCATTTTTATTCTCCTAATTTAAGAATACAAATCAATTTGAAAACTCGCTTAGATTGTGGCGATGATGATGTGATTTAACCTACGGAATTGAAATGAATTGAATGTGTAATGTGTCATATCTCATATGCGATTAAATTAAAGCATTAATCTTGTCTCGGGTTTCAAAATTATATTTTAATATTTTCTTCACCACACAACATACATTTTTGATTAACATAATTTGATTTCCTTTCTTCACTTATTTATTTTCACTGTTATATGGAAGTACATTTCGAACACCATGCACTCATTTTCATTAACTTAATACTTTAAAACTAGCCGACATAATTAAATTTTGGTTTTTCCACTAATCCTTATACCGTATATAAATAGATGTAATTAGTTTAAAAGTATTCAATTATTGAAAATAAGTATATGGTGCTCGAAATGTACATCTAACAGTGAACATGAATAAGTTAAGTAAGGCAATCAAATCGTGTTCACTATTTGTTTTGTATTATGTGAAGTAATAAATCATTAAGATTTATTACTTCACATAACTCAAAACAAATAGTGAATTCTTTCTTTGAATTTCATTAGCCCTTTGTAACAAAGATTGGTTTTTAATTTTTGTATCATTTGAATTAATAAATTTAAAAGTCAGTCTATTCCTTGCTTTATTTAAAAAGTTTGTTACTTTCTTACTTCACACTTGGGAGTAAACTTTAAATTTAAAACACATTTCATTTACATTTTTCATTTTATTTTAAAGCTTAGGATTCATGGTTTCTAAGTTATAGCCGGTAACCTTTTCAAAATCTCCAATAAAAACAAACTAAGCTTCCCATTTACAATATCAAAATTGCCCACCAGTTTACCCGCAAGCAGTGGATGTAAAAACATGTTACACTCTGTATTGTTATGTAATTTTATATTTAAAATATAAAAAATATCAAATATAAAAATTGCAACAATATTTTTTTGACGGTGAAATAATTGTAGAAATACACATACAGTCGAAAAACAAATAAAATGCGTATTCAATATAAAAGTTGCAACAATAATTGAATTTTTGTAATTCTCAAACGTGTTTCCATTGCGTGTTCTAAAATCGAATTTTATTCGGTGGCAAAGTAATTTCGTTTGATTTCCAAAACGTTTATTGAAAATACTTAACGCTCTGCTGGTTTAAATAATACCGTAACGAGTCTTCAATTGGAATTGTTCAGTTGTTTCGAAATGTTTATTTTGAAACGATTTCAATCGAATTCAGTCGTCGGTAATTTCCTATTTCAACAACAGTAAAATGGCGAAAGCTCGCGAGGGAATGATTTGTAAATAAAATGCGGTTTAAAGTAATTAAAATATTGAAATAAAAAAACTGGCGTATGTGTAGCCAGTTTTTTTTATTTCAATATTTTAATAATACATTACATTATAAACATTTACTTGACGACAATTTTTAAATTAACAGAATATTTATTATTCAACAGTGCGTGCAGTGCTCACGATGAAAGTGTAATGTCCCTTTCAGATTTCTCATTTTTTTATTTCAAAATAACATTATAAACAAATATAATTAAGTTGTAATTATCGCAATGCACAGATAACATCGGATATAGCAAACATTTTCTAATTAAAATTGGTTGAGCGATTCAAGTTTAACATTAACTAATAATAAATTTTCACCAAAGTAAACTTTGCATTTGTAACTCCAAGTTGTACATTATTGAATCTTCCGGCGTCGAATGAAAATCAACTTACTGAATCACACTGAATCGTCAAATTCTAATACATCTTCATTTTTAAAACAAGATAAATTCAACGTGCGGTTTATTTGATTACAATCAAGTTGACGAAGTTGTGTATACATCGACAAATCCAGGAAATCTAAATAAGATTCAATTAAAATGTGGACGTGTATCTAAACAACACATGTAACATTTAATCTAAGTTTTCTCTTATATTGACGTATTTCCATGCCTTTGTTGTATATATAAATTATATTTGTATATGTAATCTCTTGCACTGGAAATAAACATTGTTATTATAAAAAAAAAGGTAACTTTGTATCGGGATTTGTTGTCGGACATTTTGTATATAAGTGCAAAAGATGCGCAGTTAAAAACCCTAAGGTATAATTTACGTTACAAAATGAACAAATTCATTTAAATTTCTGGTAATTATTGTCTAGAAGAGCGTTTTTTATATAGGTTGTATCATTTAAAAAAGGGTAACTGTGTATCGGCATTTATTTTCTGATACTCTTTATATAAATGCAAAAGATGCGCAATTAAAAATACGAATCTATCGGTCTAGCTAATTATATAAATAAATATATATAAAATGATTTCACAATGAAAGCAACAAATTCATTTCAACTGCTGATGATAAATTTCTGAAAAAAAAAACAGTCCTACAGATAGATTAGTATTTTTAACTGCACATATTTTTCAGTTATATACAAAATGTTTGAAAACAAATTCCGTACAACGTTACCTTTTTTAAAATAATAAAATTTTATATAAAATAATCTTCTAGAAAATAAATCTATATATAAAAGTTATTTAATTAATAATTATAGATATTTAAGTTAATAATTTACAAAAATCACAAAGTATACATTTTAATTGTTTATCCTATTAACCCCATACTTGCACCTTACAGTAATGCAGGACCAACTTGCCCTCGGTGCTGTAACAATCGTAAAGGTTGTGAACTAGCTGATCTGGAGAAGGGCATACTTTTGGTTAACGCATAGGAACAATCGTTCATGATGTTCTATTTCTTCATAAAATTCATAACCCACCCGATGGGTTTATTTAAAAATATATCAACTTTCTGATTTTCCTTCTTATCGCCATCGATTCATCTTTGCTATCACCAATTTTATTTTTTAATCAATTTTTTGGGCCAAACACTTTATAAGCATTAATTTATTTAATTACCAATCGACCTTGGATCTTTTAATTATAATTATATTTATTTTGTTGTTTTTTGTACAGTATTTATTGTAAACTGTTGTACACGTTAAATAAATAAATGTAAAAAAATAATGAACCCTTCTCTATTATTGTTATAATTATAAATCGCAATTCAAAGCCTCCAAATTTAACTTCTGTGAAGAGAACCATAAATTACAACAGTACTGAAATCCAATACAGTACAAAAATACTTAATATTCTTAAAATTATTACGATTTTTTATACAAAGTTGGAATCTATAGCTTGCGGACTCTAACTTAAAACAGAAACAGTAGACATGTTTCTTTATTACTGCGAGTCGGTTAAGCTTGAGTGCTAAAAATTGCCGCTCAAAAGCGAAGGTCGAGTTATTTTTACAAATACAAAATATTTACAGTTGAAACGTAAAACAGAAATGAGGGAAATTTTGAAATTTTACACATTTACAAAATAATGAAAAGTTAAATTGTATATTAAGATAGTTAACATATAAAAGATTGTAAAATAAATTAATAATCGAAGATAATCACTTGAATAAAACAACATTGTTTAGTTTGTTTTGTACAACTAATTTTTTTATTCGTTTATTCGGTAAGTATAATTTCAATACGTTAATATATCATTAAAATATATATATAAATATATAAATTTTTGCTGGAATATATTGCCAACTTCATTTTTGTTTACTTTATTTGTTCTAAGACTTTAGTTTGAATACATCCATGGTTTTATGATGTATTGAAACTAAAGTCTTAGAACAAATAAAGTAAACAAGAATGAAGTTGGCAATATATTCCAGCAAAAATTTAATATTTCCTAAAATAACAAAAATTATCCATGTTTTACGTGTGAAGTTTGCCCTGTTTCGACTTACCGCACATGATTTTCGGATATTATCAAATAAATATTTCTATTAAATAGGAGCGAAAATTCTTCGATAAATTATTGATATTAGAGGCTTCTACTTCGTTATTCATTGTTTTAAGACTTCATAAAGACACTGAGTTTTTATAACTTTAATTTTATTTTAGTGGCTATAGTTTCAACAATTTTAACTTGCCATTATCAAACTGAGAGTATTTAAACTAAACACGCTCGCAGTATATATATAGCGTGAAATTAGAAAGATGGGGAGGGGGTGTTTAAAGTACAGTTTTAAAAGCTTAATCTGATCATTAATTACGGAAATTTTCCTTTTTTAACCTTATTAAATTTCACTTCGCTTTAACATATACTTGTCATATTTTTTTTGTGTAAGTTCATCATACTTTTTGAAAATATGTGCATTCAACGAATAGGCAGATGATGATTATTAATTCGAACATTTAATTTAATCTTTCATCTTTTATGTATACTTCAAATATGATTGTTTTCTAGATTTGTTAAATTTATGATTATTATTAAATTAAACACTTGATTGATCCACTGTCGCCAAATTTACATTACTTTAAATTGGTTCCTGAGGAGATATAAACCATAATACAATATTTTTCAACTTCTGCTTGAAATTAATTAATAAACCACTTTACCTGAAGATTATCACACCTTTTCTGGCCACCTTGCATATTTTCTGGGTCGCTACTATGCTGCTTATCCGCCCCTGACTCTGTGTCAATGAGGTATGCTCATTAAGTGTGATGATCTTTTCTCTTTTCCTTGAAGTAATTTCAATAATCCAAATAATCGCAAAAAAATGTACAAATCATCGAATATTATTTAAATAAAAATACTTGTCATTTCTCCTACTTAATAAGTAGGAGAAAGTATTTTTATTTAAATAATTAAAGTTTCCACGACCAACAACCAACATAAAGAAGATCATCGAATATTATTGAAATATATTTAAATCTTTCAAACATAACCTAAAAATAACGTCGATCAGGGATGAATGGTTTACCATCATCATACATCTGCCAGAATGGGTATAACAGTCTCGACATAAGAAAAATACTCATGTTTTATCATGTTTATATAATGAGATACTGTACGTACTTATCGTAAATCAAATAAGTCCTAGTAGTTAAAGGGAAAATAATTTATTAATTATTCAATTGAGTACATTAATTATTTTTATTTAATTGAATTTAAATAACTGTAACCAAGTGAATAAATACTCGTTTTTATTCTCATTTTATTTCGTATTGTTGATTATCAATGAGTAGTTTTAGGATGCTGATTATCCTTCACACCTTAATTCTTATAATAAATCCTGTTTTTTTTTAATTGCTATTGAAAGGGAAGAAAATTTCTTGTATTTTCAAACGTCTTAATAAAGTAATTTCCACTTTTATAAACAAATTTAGAGACCTACTCTACTCTCATTTACCGCCTCTCAACCCTAGTCACATATAGAATTTTTTGTGCATATTAAAAAATATTTCTATAAAATGGGATGAAAATGTTTGGATTTTCCAATGTTCCTGTCTGTCTTAAAAATGTATTGTTTATTATCAATTAGTAAATTTATGGAAACCTCATTCGACTTTTTTAAAAATCTATTGCAGGAATCTATTGGAAGCTTCATACCCGTATAATTTTTGTTATACAAAACAAATTAAGAAACAGTATTTGATTAATAATGTGTATCAAAACCTTCGTAATTAGTGAATTAATCGATTTTAATTTAATATTTCGTAAGAATGAGAAATACTAAATTAATACAATTCAATTATTGAAATAATTATTAAAAATGCGGAATTTATCAAATCCAGTGTGGTGAGTGCGATGCAATGTATATGTCAAACCGATAGATGTTTTGAAATACGGTTAGATTAACATAAAAAATCAATATTGAATAATAAACAATCAATAGGCTTTTCAAAATATTGCATCGAACTCAATCACTTTTTTTAATCCGGAAGATTTTACAATCTTGCATTCAGGTAGTAAAGGACAGGATTTAAATTTTAGAGAAGGCTTGGAAATCCATAAGGCCTGTAAACCTGGAAAAAACGTGGTTAATGAGTGCGAAGACATCTGGCACTCCATCCTCACTGCCATTACTACCTGATTGTATATATATATATATATATATATATATATATACAATCATCTTTATTGTGGTATTTACATATACATATATTATACAATATATCTAAACTTATAAATGTCTATCGACCTTAGGTCTTTCAGCCTGATTGTATATATTAACCTGTAAAAATATTTTCTGTACATTATCTCCTTGATAATGACGATAAGTCGAAACTAGTTGGAAAATAAAAAAATTAGTGAAACAAACCAAGTGCCTTTAATTTCGAATTCAATATGAAATATTGATCATACGATTATTGAAATAATAAATTTTGTCAACTATTAGTAATAAAAAATCAATATTATCGATTTTTTATAATTTATAATGATAATTGAATTAAGTGAATTTGTAATTAGTTGAATTCTAATACATATTCACTATCCTAACAAAACGAGAAAAAAATCCTAAATTAATTCAGTTAAGTGGTTTCCACAACTCTTATAACTCCCCGGAGATTCCACATGATGCATGCGTGTTTGCTTAGACCCGAATTACCATACGAATTACAAAGACGAAAACAGGTTAAAATTTACCGAGTGGAAGAAATTCCCGAGATAACATTTAAATTCGTATGCAGGACTGCTACGTGCACTCTAAAAGAATATTAATAAACCCTCGCAGGTTTCGCTATTTGAAATTCAGATTTTTTTCACCGGGCGAAAATATTTATTTCGTCATGATAATAAGCAATAATCGTTTGCATGTTGATAAATTGTGTGAATTAAATGGATATCCACATTGCATCAGGAAATAAATTTCACCTTATGAATTGAATGAATTCGGCAGTATTTCTTGAATTGCAGGGGAATTATGACAGCTGGCGAAAAAAAAAAGATGAATCGGAAGGTATTTTTGTTAAAAGAGTGATGGCGTTAACTTTATGGTAATAAAACATATTTAAATTGCAAATTATGTATAATAATATTCATAAGTAAACTTAAATTATTAACATTTTAATTTATTATAATAGAATTATTACTATTCTCACCATTAGTGAATTCATTAAGACGCTTTAAGACAGTTCAGCTAGCTAGCACAGAATTTTTTAACACCATAAATTCAAGACCAGACAGACAGACCTCCGGTTGATAGCCCAGAACAGACAAACTTTATTTTAGTGTATATACTTAAGGCTGGCGTTTACTAGAAAAGGAATGATGCGATGACAGAGATAGTTGCCAATCGTCAAGGAGGTGATGGCCTCTCGATTTTAATAGCGAACTATTTGAGAAATATGTAGAACACTGCAGTTTGGTTTCCTTATCTATGTGTGTGTCTGTGTATTCTACAACTGACGCTGACGCGATCGATTTTTTTATTAATGAATATGTTATTTATTATTTAGACAGTGTATAAATATATTTGATGAATTTTGTCGTATCATCAAAAGAATTACTCAATGCATGCTATTATATTTTTGTTCTCATTTTTAAGAAAAAATCATTTTCACTGTAAGTTTGGATTCTTCGTGTGATGTTATTAAAAAAAAGCGGTATACCTAACCGTTTTTATTAATATTTGAATATTCATAAAAATTACCTTTTATGCAGAATTGATCCTCAAATTATATTTCGCGAGATAAAATGCATTTTGAAATAATAAATATAGTAAGATAATATATACATCAAATTAAAGGAGTAATTTAGTGAAATAAAATGGATAAAATTATGTATACAGGGTGGGCCACTAATAACGGCCATTAAAAGTTTACGGGGATCTTGACTGATTATATCGGAAATGGCTACCAACTTTGTTATTTTAAATAGAACACTACATATTATTATTTTTTGGATTCCCCATTTAATTGTCCATCCACTTATATGAATTTATATCCACATAATTGTTACAGTTTTTGAGTTAAAAATTTATTTTTCGAATATTAACACCAAATAGATCTTTCGAAAAATGTCTTCAATTTTTACTAATAGATCCTTCTAGTATTAAAAAAAACATTTGTCAATTTTGACAATAGGTATTTCCATAAGATCCATATTTCAGTGCCCAATTAAAAACAGCATAATTCATTTTTTTTAAATGAAATGTTCAATATTTTATCTCACAGATCGATTAGCAAATTAATTTGCAACATAAAAATATTATAGATCTATTTATCCAGAGCAAGTAGTTTTTGAGTTATTTCTAAATTTCTTTCCTCACATTTTTTTTTTTTCATAATTGAGTAATTCCTGTTCTATTTACGCGTGCATCAATATTCTTTAGGAAAGATGTGGAAATCTAGCAGGCCAATTCTACAGACCTAAATTTCGAATCCATCTATCTTTATCGTTTTTAATGCGAATATGAATCGATAGAGAATTTGATTGCATAAAAATCTACAGAGGTTCCACTAAAAAAACAGTTGAAACCTTACAAAGTTATGATATTTTTTTATAGATAAATTGGTTTATTAAAAGAATATTAACATAACACTCTTAATGGCGAATAACATTCCGTCGAAATAAAATATAATAAAAAAACGCAGCATTTCTTTTTGTTTTAAATTTTCCAATGTTACATTATATAGAATATGAAAAAGAAAATATGATTTGCGCTTTACTCACTCATTTATCTTGAAGGAATTTTCTTATTTTCCCTCATTAACCATTTGTTTTAGTATTGTCGGTTCTTGGATTATACTTTTTTGGGATAGATAAATATTTTAAATAGAAGTGTAGAACTTGAATAACTAAATATTTTTGTATAGCATTATCAAACGTCCTATTCTCTTTTAAATTTCTTTAAAAAATGGTGATGTGTCCGTCATGGTACTTTCCCCGGTGAATTTGGTCAAATAAGTTTCTGATTGAAAATTTAATAGGAAATTAAAAATGATTAATTAAAAAAATGGATTGTTGTCTTTTACAGTTAAAGCCGAGTACTTGGAAGGATATTATAATTTAGTGTGATATTTATTACCTTACAATGGATTAAAGACATTTCTCTACACCCTTTTCTTTTCAAACTGAAGGCGTTTGTGAATGATATGTTGAATATGAGGGAACTTTGACATTTTATTTGTCATTAAAATAACTATTTCAATAATTAATATCTCCACAGCCAACACAAAGAAGATTATAAAAATAATTGTTTATTTCTAAGGGAATTTATTAGGTAGATGAAATTCTTCCGCTTATAAAATGAAAACTGAAAGTCCTACAATAAAAGTTTGGTAACAAAAATTACTTATTTTTTAAGATCCTCAACTTTTATTTGAAACATTTTTCTATCCGAAATAAAAATGAACCTTCCCTGGCCGGGATTCCATTTTATTTTAAATTGTAATTATAAAAAAATTGACATCAATGTTAATAATCATATGTCATAAGTATACCAAAATTTAAAATTCTCTTTATTTGGGATGAATAACCCCAACTATTATTCTACACATAGTGTAGAACTAAATACATTTTTGGAAAGTATAATTTCTGCTTACATTACAATCATTCTAATTTTTTTTTATTATTTTTTGTATCCGTAAATATAATAAAATAAAAGAAATTAAAAATGGCCTATCGGGAAATATGAAGGCAAACATTTATATATATTTTGTGAAATATGACGAAAACTGCTACCACCATAATAAGTGTTTGGTTTGAAATGTATACTTCAAAAATAAAAAAATAGAACATACAGTTCAAAAGAACCTATGAAACAGTAAGTAAAGTAACACTTGATACAATTTAATAATTTTTAATAATAATTTTAATTTTACAATTATATTGATCTATTTTAGATCATTAGCCTTTTATTACATTCCTAAGGCTCAAATAAAATTATTTGAAAACATTACATTTTTTTATAAAATAAAAAAGAAATCCATAATAATAATTTTTCACCGTGCAAACATTGGCAAAAAAAGATTCATTCATATTTGTATGCTGCTTACTGAACTTTATTTAAAATGTTTATTATTTTAGAATGGCATGTGCATCGTCGGTGTTTTAAAAACGCGACGCGCAGAGATAACTATAAAAGATATTTTTGTCTTTCTCATATTCATTGAATGTGAAACAGCAATAAGCATACATACACAACATTGTCAAGAAGAGGGGAGAAACATCTATTGAGTATCTCTTGAAAATTAATTAAAAATCTTTGTTTGTGTTTTTCCATAGTATTAATTATTTAAATTATTACTCATAACATTAATTTTATAAATAATTTAAAGGTGATAAACGCAAATAACATTTATTAAAATATAGTAAACTATTTCCCGCTATCTATATGAGACTTAATGAACTAATATTTGTCTAGTCAAATGCAGAAAACTATATGTAACTTGCCGGTTTTATACAATATGGCCGAATTTCACGGGAATTGATGATATTTTCGGAACGACCTTCCTCAGTAAACAGCATTGTTTTCTGACGAAAAAATGTATTGAACCATAACTACATTCAATGTAGATTATTACGACATATTTCATTTTCTTTCAATAATTATATTAATAAGTAAAAATATAGCACATTCTTTGCATAAAATGTGCTAACTTTTGACGTAATTTTCTTCTAAACTATTAATCAGATTAATTTTTCAATAACTCGTTCGAAATCTGTGGAGTTTTAGGATTATTTTGATATATAATATGATGAAATTCATCATTCAGGGTTTGTTTGTTAGAGGAATTCAATTGGTACAAAATCGCTTCATTTTACATACGATAAACGCCAGCCTTAATGTTTTTGAAAATTTATTTGTCTGAATAATGATATGTTTTTACATATAAAATTATTAATTCATTGAATAATAGAGTTTTATAAAAATAAAAAATCCAATATTAGGAATTATTATTTTCGACTAGTTTCGGTACATTGCCATTATAAAGAATGAATGTACAAGATGATTACAATTGTTTTATATACTGATTATCGGTATTTCCAGTAATTAGAGCTTTAACTATCGAGTCCCACAGGTCCTCTATTTCATTAGCGACTTTTTTTTTTTTTTTTTCGCTTTTAAAGCTTTACTTATTTCAAGTCCTTCCCGATAATTTAATCTTAAAACTTTATAACCTGAATGTAATATTTTAAATTTATTGTTATTGAAGAAATGATTTTCAGCTATACAATAATTTGAAAATCCAATACTTATTTTTTTATTTAAAATATGTTTTTTTTATGTTCCTTAAGTCTAACGTCAAATGATCTACCAGTTTGATTAATATAAATCATATCACCACATTATATAATCCGCTTTTTAAAAAAAAATTTATCATCATAAATAGAAAAGAGTATTCATTCACTCTGTCATAGTTATTTAATGAAATTAAATAAAAATGATTTAAAAATAATAAATAAATTATTTCCACATTTAGCTCTGTGGCATTTTACTTTAAATAAATGCACATTAAAATAACCTCTTTCCGGGCAAGTACCCCGCCGGATATTGAATTACATAATGTACACCTACTGTTGCATATCTAAAAATATGCAACTTTTTTTTTGAACCGAGAAAACATTAATGCGAAAAACAAAAAAGGACGGTACACAATATAAGCCCATCTGCAGACATGTGTTTCGGGATCTATCATTCGTCAGTACAGCTCTGCCTTACATAATTTAAGAATGTTTATATTTGCGTTCAAAGTGTTTACTATTGTATTTAAAATTAGTTAGTAATACATATAAATTTATTGCATTTTACATGTATGTCTTATATTTGTACAAATGCTATATTACGTTAAATAAATAAATAAATGTTAAAATAAATTAATTAAATTAATAAATTATACTGAATCAAATTAAATCAATTTAAATTAAATTAAACCAAATTAATTCACATAAATCAAAATCAAATAAAATTAAACGAAACGAATTGAATTAAATTAAGTAATTTGACGTAAGTCAAAATGTCACAGAGCTAAATGTGGAAATAATTTATTAATCATTTTCAAATCATTTTTATTTCATTTATTAACATCAATTTTTAACTTATTGTTCACTAATATCTTTCCCCAATTAACAAATACATTTTGAATTCTCTTGAAAATGGGTTCATAACAAAAAACTAGTCAAGTATTTAAAATTATTAATTTTAATCTCTGTTTATATTTATTATATTGGTAGATTTAATAATTTATTTATATTTAGTGTTAAATAATCATTTTCTCTCTATCTATTGCAACTCTGAATTACATAATGTAAGTACTTAAAGTTGGTTATACTTACTTGTATCTCAAAAAGTGTTCATGTTTTGAGAACGGTCAATACGTTAGTGCCCTTTTGTGTGACCTTACAAAAACATTTGACTGCATCTCCCATGACATATTATTAAGTAAACTAAAACAGTACAACTTACAGACAAATGCAATTCATTTCTT
The DNA here is from genome assembly GCA_963082785.1 of Philonthus spinipes. Taxonomy (NCBI): domain Eukaryota; kingdom Metazoa; phylum Arthropoda; class Insecta; order Coleoptera; family Staphylinidae; genus Philonthus; species Philonthus spinipes. Next base: position 13,765,651 of record OY720304.1, read on the forward strand.
TAAATATTTTCAAATAGGTATCAATATGTTGAGGTAAATAACATCAAATCTCAAATGCTTACTATAAATCGCGGTGTAATGCAACGATTTGTTTTAGGGCCCTTATTTTTTATCATATATATCAATGACCTTGATCAGTATGTAAGCCAAGCCAAGTTAATAATTTTTGCCGATATATAACAGTTTGGAATGATCACACAAATATTGATAACCTATTGAGCAAAACATATGAAATAGAAACCAATATTAAATCATGTTTTAAAGAAAATGAATTGACTTTAAATGAGTCTAAAACACAAATATTAATTCTTAGTACACGTGATATGGATCCTCATTTAAAAGAACAAAAAGGTAAACTCCTAGGCATTTACTTTGAACCAACTATGACATGGTTCAACCAGTGTGATGAACTTGCAAAAAAGTTATCATCCCTAGATTATTTATTTAGAAATATTCAAGCATCACAAAGAGTGTTAATTAATGCTCTTTTTCATTAAAAAATGAGGTATGCTATCATTATATGGGGTCATTCGGAATCTGCCAAAAGAATATTTAAATTACAACGGAGAATTATCAGGATAATTGTTGGAGTTCATTATATAAAAGAAACGAAAGACATCTTTCAAAGATTACGTATCTTACCCTTACCGGGAGTATACATCCTACACACTCTGCTTTATATAAAAAAAAACATATCCACAGCTACGAAACTGTGAGCGATATCCATGATTATGATACAAGATTAAGTCATAATTTGTGTATCCCTTACAATCGTTTGAGTAGACCTCGTTGCAGTGTCAATTATCACGGAATAAAACTATTTAATCAAAAAAAGAATTCTCTCACATGTATTATGTGAGAGAATTAAATAATCTTAAATTTGAAACTCATATTAAAACTATCCTAATAGATAAATGCCCTTTCCAAATCGATATTTTTTTAAATACGCATTTTGATTCATTAAACATATCTTATTGACGAGTGTAAATATTTATGTAAATATTTAATACAATAAACTTATAATTACTTATTAAATATTTTACAAGAAAAGTGTGACACACTAAAAACATTACAAAACATATGTATAAAAAAGGTAAATTACCAATCACAAATTACGACAATATTTAAAATCTTAAACTATATAATCGATTTTCCTGAAGCTGTGTCGCTAATTAACTTTCAAATACCCCATTCACTTTGTCAAAACAGATTCTTCTTCCTTTTCCCAAAACAAATATATTAATTAATTCACCTATATTTTATATATGCGACATTTATAATGAATTACTGTTAACCGATTCATTGCTCGATATTTTTAATATTTTAAATACGAACTGTTTCAAAAGAATAATGCAAACTTTACAACAATATTAATTAATTAATAGAATTAATGCAATTTTGTAATTTACTTTCTTTTTTCTTTTGATTAATAATAATAATAATATTTATTTACGGGAGACCCCATTATTTACAGAGAAATTACATATAAATTCAGATCAAAAAACAAATAACATAATATAATAATACAATATATATATATATAAACAATACATATTTAACCGATATTAATAAGCTGTATTGATCTTTAACGTATGATTAAAAGATTGCAAAGAATTACCAAATAATTGAAACCAGTGATACTTATTGAAATCATTAGCTGTATTCATTATTCTAGTGATACTGTTATGAGAGGCGATATTTGATTTGTGAGTGCGTATCCGAAATAACGGCGTGTAACGTAGATTAAGGCTAGAGGATGGGACGTAAAAATCAAGAAGTAGTAGAAGTTACGGATAATCTATTAGATTATTTACTACTCTAATAGTGTACAACTGAAATATTTAGAAATGTATTTATTTTATTTCTGTAATTGTGTCATAAATAAATAAAAAAAAGTAGCATGAGGAGATGAAGGTGCGTTTTGAACCCCTATAACCCTCCTCTGCTTACTATTATTAATCATTACAGTCTATTGAAGCAATTGTTGCAATGTCATATTTTAAAGTTATTGAATAATCGATTGTAATAAAAAAACTGTATTTCATCTAAAAAACTAAAATATAATAAACAATCCTCGTATCGTACACGAAACGATTGTACTGTATTGTCCTTAGAATTCTAAACGTTACAACAACCTATTGTTAAAACCATTACAAAATTTTCACTAATAAATTTCAATGTCGCGGTTAGCATAAAAAAACGATAATATTTTTCACTTCCTCTCGCCAAATGCCCGAGCCAAAAACACTCGGACGGAAACTAAACGCGTTGTCTGAAGGATCACAACGAGCCGTGAACTTTACTATTTCGGACACTGAACGGCGAATCGTCAATGCGTAAATGTGCGTGAAACGTGGGTAGGTGTATAAATAGCTCAATTTTAATGTACGAAATATTTATGTGTATACAAGAAATCTTGACATAGTTATTGAAATGTTTGGACGTTAACCTTAAGACGTGTTTGTATTCATTCAGAATTTGTTGAAGGAAATTATTATCGCGTTTTTTAATAATTTAATATTATATATTCATTTCTATTTCCAGTCAATGACTACACAATTTTAATAATAATAAATAATTTTATATATAATTTCTCTAAAGAATTAAAAATTCAGTTATGAAAATAATATACATTCTAGATATAGTATATTTTTTCAGTAAATTTTATTACTGCTGAAATATGTATATTACTGTTACGGATGATGTCTAAATTTTCAGGGTATCAGAAGTGAATGACATATTGTGTAGTAGATATTTTAAAATGAAACATCCTCTATTTCATACCACAATCGATTAGAGAATTTAATAAGAAGTTGTAATATCATACGGCTGTATTGAATAATTAAAAATATATCGCTAATTAAAACTTTTAAATAAACATTAAGCGAGTGAGAAATTATTTCAATATATAACCAGTTTTATGATAAATAAATGCGACGCACAAGTGAAAAATAAAAACATATTTTATACCTGTGTTTTGTAATGTTTTTAGTGCATCACACTTTTCATGTAAAATTTTTAATATGTAATTTAGAAATGCATATTCCGTTAATAAAGTGAAATTGGAATTGAAATATAAAATAGAATAAGTTAAAAGAAATAATTTTGCAATTAATTATTTAAAAATCACTTAAGGGAATGGTTAAGAATTTTTTGTTCAACAACCAATCATCTAGCATTGATTGGTTGTTGAACAAATAATCGCTTTTTTGGTAGATTTGGTTTTGCTTCAAAGTTTTCAAAATGTTCAACCACCATTCATCTAGCGTATGAATAACTAATGATGGTCATTTCGGTTTTTCGAACGTCATCAGACTAGTGTGTTCCATAGGCAATGCCTTGATGAAGTCGGTTGTACGTTTTTTCTACCTGTGTTTAAGAAAATTAGCGTTATACAGGCATTATTAATTAACTTTCCGTCGGCTAGCGAAGGTACGTATCACCGGCGTTTCATTCTGGCTACCAGTTAACTATTTAACTGGTCATTGCTGCTTCAATGGGAGCAGCAATGTATTCATCTCGATGATTTATTAACCTGACTAGCATTTCTTGTCTCCTGTTCCTCGCTTCCCCCAGTGCGTTTTGGATTTTCAGATCCCTCTGTATGTCTTCATTTCTTTCGTACCACGGTGCCATTACAGCTTGTCTTGTCAGGATGTTCCGAGCAATCACTGAAGCTGAAGCGCTCTCTCGCTTCCTGAAGGATTTTTCTCCCCAGGGCTATTGAACTATTTGCTCACAAACAAAGCAAACAGCTTATTTGTCATTCATGTTATTTTTATCATGTGAGTATGGAACATAAGCGTCCTATCTATGTGTATCCCTAGATACTTTGCGGTTTTTAGTATGTCAATTTTTAATCATTTTCCGGCTTCTTCTTCGAGAATTATGTAGGTTCTTGGGGAGCATTTTTGGGCCGAAGTGGAGCGCCTGGGACTTCTTGGCATTTGTCTTTAATTTCCAACGACTTGCGTACGTAAGAAATCCTCTTAAGTGCGTTGGACGTCTTCTTTTCCACGGCGCCAAATTCTCGTCCCATTACAACTAAAGCCGTATTATCCGCAAATTGAAACAATTTTTTCTCCTTATCGTTTTTAAAATTCGGCACGAATGCATTGTATAACGCTGGTGAGATAGATGATCCTTGTGCAAGACCGTCTTCGGCTGTTTTCAAAGTCGAGTCTTCTTCTTTCACACGTACCTTCTTTCACACGTACCTTAAAGGTTCTGCCTGGAAATCAATTGTGGATGAGCTTGGACAAACAGCATGGGAATCTCATTTGATGAAGCTTGTAAACAAGTCCATTCCTCCATACTTTGTCATACGCTTTCTTTATACAGAGAAGCGTAACGAACACAACACATCCTCTCGTTTTCATCTTCCTGACGGTTTCCACTATGTTGGTTTCCACTATTGTTGAACCGCTGTCAATCTGGATCGATATCCAAATTGTGTTGGAGGTAAGATATTATTTCTAGCTAACATTAGTTATTGTTAGCTTGCATCGTTTTTTTTTTTGTTCGTCAGCTTGGCTATAACAGGAAGGATATTAATTAGCCTCTGGTTTTACGGTTGAGGGCATACTTCTCCTTTGGGGATTGTGATTACCTCCGCTTGCTTCCACAGTTTTTTAAATCTACCTGAAGATCTGATTCCATTAATTATGTGGATCGACGATTAGTTTAATTGCTCGATTTGGGATTTTGTCAAATCCTGGCGCTTTCTTGGTCGGGTGGTTCTTAATGATTTCTTCTATCTCTTCTATCTTTACTGTTGGCGGTTTCTCGCTTTATATTTTATTTAGATTATTAATGGTTATGTTCACTTTCCTTTGGGTGTGATCTGACTCGTCATTATTGTAAAACTGCTTCGTGAAATGTTTAGCTAGTACTTCTAGTTTTTCTTGGGAGTTGTAGATATATCTACTATCTTTTCGGAACGGTGGCTCGGCTGTGGTCTTCTTCCACATATTTTAAGCAGCGGCCAAAGGTTCTGAAGGTCTTAATTCTCTTCGCTTTTGTCCAACGATTTTCCTTTTCCTAAACAAAATATCCTTCACCTCCTTTTACAAATTAGTTAATTTACATTTGTGGTCGGGTTTACGTAATTTTATAATGGTTTTTCATTTTATTCTTCTCTTTGGCTAACATCCACTCTTCGTATTTAAAGCCGAGTCTATTGGTCATTACAATAGTACGTTCGATTTTACAATCCTTTAGTATTTCTTGCAGTTCTTTTGTCAAATTTGCTCTATGTTATTAAATTCCTCATTCCAACTGCCTAGGCTCTTACTCTTTAAGGCAAAATTCGCCCAATTAATGGTCGTCCGCGTCTTACGTGGGGCGCTCGTTTCATTCCACTCGATTGTCACCTGAAAGTGATCGGAATTCAACTCCTGAAGAGTTCTTATGTTCCGACGTTCTCGAGCTTTGTAACATAAGAATCAATAACATCACCTCGATGATTCTCCATGTCGCAGTATCTTCTGGGCCCAAGTATATCAAACCTCTGATCTTCAACATCTTACCAGATTCATTTACCACTCGACTACCCCAGGTTTGGTTCTTCACGTTTAGGTCTGCCCCAAATAGAAGATTATTCCATCGTAGGAGTTGTTTTAAGTCCTCTTTAAGTAATTCTTTAATCGGTGACTTTCTGCCGTTTCTTTCTGCTTCAATATCCATCGCTTCTATGTTCTCGGTTTCTAAGTCTAATATTTTGGCTGAAATGCTCGTTCGACAGTATACAGCTACACCGCCTATTGTAGCTCCAGAGCGATCTTTTCTAACACAATTTACACAATTTTGGAAGATTTCCACTCACTCCATTTTCTGTGACAAGAGCTATAGAGATACTAGGTTCGTCACAAAATGGTTGAAGTTCATTCAGTTTATCTCTTATTCCATTTGCGTTCCATGTGCAAATTCTTAATGGAAGATTTTATTATTTTTTGTTTGCCATTATTTGATTTAAACATTTCAGAAAGAATGATCTCGATCATCATTTTTTGTAATTCCAAGACTTAGCATACACATGGCGAACATTAATCGACTAATTATTTCTACATTTTTATACATAATTGAGTATATACACTAAAATGAAGGTTTGTCTGTCTTGGGCTATCAACTGCAGGTCTTTTTTACCCTTTCTTTAATTGTTGTTGATCTATGCTAGCTAGCTAAACTTTCTTGAAGCGTCTTAGTGAATTCATGAATCGTGCGAGTAGTATTTAAATATATTTTTATAGCTCTTATAAAACAAAAAAATACAAGAAAATATTTTACTATAGAATAAACGGTACATAAATTCGCATAATTTACTCTCTTTCTGCAACATTCCTTCCTGCCTGTATAATAGAAAACAATTTAAGTGGAAATGTTCTTATGGAAACAAACAGGGTGGTTTTGAATAATATTACGTCCTTCTGTCTCGAATTTTCCATCCATACAATCCCATTTGTTTTCCCTCCACAGATATCAAATGTAATTCAGCTGTCTCGTGTAAGTGCATGAAAGCTGCTTTATTTTGTTTTCATAAGAATCTCTAAAGGGAATACAACGTATATACAGGGTAGGCCAAGAATAACGGCTATTAAAAGTTTTCGGGGTTCCCGACATTACACGGTTGAATGCGATCTCATCATGCAAAATATTTCAACTTTCTATCACTTCCGGTTGTACAGGAAATAGCTACCAACTTTGTTTCTTTAAATAGAACATCGTATATATTATTTTTATTCTCCTTTTAATTTCCGACCCATCCATATGTATTTATGTCCACATAACTCTTACAGTTTTTGAGTTAAAAATTTATTTGTCAAATAATAAATAAATAAATATATATATATAATAGATGTCCCCTTTTACCAATTAGTGTCGGGGTTAAATAAGTAAATATAATCTTTATTAACAGATATATACAGTAAAATATACAAAATAATTAAAATTACCAAGTCATATATATATATATATATATATATATATTGGTTGATAGCCAATTAACAGATAGGCTATCAACCTATGGTCTTTCCGTCTATATGTCAAATATTAACCTCAAATTTATGTTTATGATTATAACTTCTAGTAGAAACAAGATAGACAGACTATTATTATTAATGGTTCTCTCTAGAATTCAAAAAATAACATCTGTCAATTTTGACAATGGGTATTTAAAAAGTGTAAATATTTTCACTTAAAACGCCAATATTTTATTTCATAGGGCGATTGGCAAGACAATTTACCACATAAAAGCATTATGGATTCATATAACTAATGCAAGTAGTTTTTGAGTTATTTCGTAATTTCCTTCCTCCCAAAATACACAATTGAGTAATTTCTTTACTATTCACACGTGCACCATAATAGGCCACTATCAAAATTCACTAAACTGAATCGGGGAAAACACATTTCCAACGTGTTAATACTTTTGAACTCTTCGTTCGAGTAATATTAAAATGAATAAGTATACCAATCAAAACATTATTAAACTCAAAAAAAACTTGTATTCACATAATTTTATTTATTTAATAATTTAATGGCATAATATTTAATATTATATGTATTGCATTATTCTGTAAATTAATATAATTTTTGTTTTTTTTTTTCCTGTTCAGTGTTTGTAACCATGTTTTTTTTATTAGAACTGATCTTCAACAGATATTGATAATATAGAAACCAATTATTGTACTGGATAATTCTTTTTTAACATTAATATTACATATTGTCGGTGACAGCGTGATAAAAGGTGATTTTTTTTTCAGTATGTAATTTTAGTGGAAATATATTGTTTAGTTTTTAGCTTAAATAATTTTATGTTTTTAATTTGTTTTATGCAAACAAGTTGTTCTAGTAGTTTATTCCAGAAACGAATACTTTTTTTTTAATATTTGTACAGTGTTTAAATGTTATATTACTTTTCCGCCGAGTGTTATATGTATGAATTTCTTTATTATTATTTTATATGTTTTTTTTTTTTTTTTTTGAAATTAATATTTGTTTGTGAGTTTAATAGTGTATGAATTGAGATACATCTTGTAAGGTTTATTTTTGATATAGACCGACTAACAACTTTAATATAATAATAATAATATTTATTTTCCTTCCAGTACATAAATTTCATATTTATATAATAAGTAACAATAATTATTTAGTTCTCTGTTGCCTTTGTAGTGTGTTTATGTTGTTGTGGTTATTATATATTTAATATCTAGAATATTATAATCAATTTAATGTGCAAGTAATATTTTAATCATTTATTCATCATTTGTTTTTTTAAAAAAAATTACTTAGTATAATATTTCATAAAAAAAGCATTACATTTCTTTATTTCAAAATTATTTTATTAAAATTGTTAATATGCAATAAAATAATACACGGTAGTGACAGGCACAAATAATTTAAAGTGTAAATTTATTTGTACAAATTTCAATTTTTTCAATTTACTTTATTAACGGAATCTCCATTTCCAAATTACAATTATAATTACATATTAAAATGTTATTCAAATAAATAATTAATCTGTTGTAGTCAATGAATTGTTTTATTGTTTATTAATCTGTTCAATATTTTATAAAATAATAATTCCTCTAAAATATTACTGCAGGATTTAATTAATAAATCGTGGTTTTACATCATCGGATTTGCATGAAAAGTGAGAGCCACTCAACTTTTTTTTTTATAAATTCCATTCAATCCCTCGCTGTTTATTACACCGAATAAAATATCGAATTTACGGTTCATTTATTTTTATTACGAGATTATGATAGCAAATTCGGATTTAATAATACACTGAATGTAAATAATCGTACTTTGTGTTTTCATTCCTTTTTTAGCATAGGGGGAGGGGGATTTTATTCAACGGAATGTGGAAACGTTATTAACTAAAATTTAATTGAAAAATGAATTTAGAACGTTCTTCAGATTTTAATATGTGAATGGATTAGATATAAAGAATTCTGTAAGATCGAATATATTTTGTATTTATTTAGTGTTTTGAGTTAAGAACCGAAAATTTAGAGAGGCATAATGAATAAATAAATAAATTAGAGATGGGCAAAATCGATCAGTTTTTAAATAAATCTATGATCCATCACATGAAGAATCGATCCTTAAAGATCAGATCAAAAAGACCAATCCTTAAAGATCGGATTGAAAATATCGACCCTTAAAGATCTAAAAGGAAAGGCCGATCTTTAAAACAACACATTTTTTCCGGATTGTTTATTTCAACAATATTGATTTAAATACAAATATTTTCTATTAGATAATTATATTTCTATATTATAATAAACATGTTTTAGATTTGTACAGAAACAAATCTACACGCAACTAAATGTAGAATTTGTTCTATATAAAATAGCAATAAAAATCGATGTATAAAATATAATACACTTTTTTTAATATATACAAACATCTTTATTCAGACAGCAGAATTACAATTCTTTAAAAAATATTTATATTTACAATACATTTCGATGGATTAGTAATCTGTCATGGGCTTTTTTTTAATAATAATACAACATTTGCCATCAACATAAAGGATTTTTGTGACAAAATAGATGTTGTTAGCAGTGGCGTAGATAGGAGGGTTGTTGGGGGGTTATAACCCCACCATTCGAAATGATAAAAAAAAACAAATAATGCTTTAGCAAAGCTGTAACAACATTAAATGTTATTTTAATCTTGCTTAATGGGTTGTTAATTTAATTTGTATTACATTATTAGCAGTAAGTCAAAAATAGCCCCCAAAGATCGTTCTGTAAAATTAATCCGATCGATCTCAAGCAAAGATCGAGGGGCTCGACCATTAAATTTATTTTATAATTGTTATGATAATGTCACATTTAACCAGATAACCAACTACTCTGTAATATTAAAAATAAACATATAACAATTAGTTTAATTTAATTTAATTTAATTTAAATAATTAGTATTAACTTTAAAACCAATAAGAAAATCAACAATTTCCACACTACTATTTTATGACAAATCTGAAATGAACACCTTTTAAACTGAAACTTAAACATTTAATCTTAAATAACACGTTGAAGTAATATAAGCGGAATACAAATATGGAATTATTTGTCATTATTTATTTTATTCGGCTTCGTTACTCACTGCTAAATGAGTGATTTGCAACTAAATAATAATAAACTTTATTACCAAACAGGCAAAAAAAACCAATTACAATAAGTACAAACTATAGCAACTCAAACTGTTGCAATTTGCTGCTGACTCGTTATTCACTCAATCAATAATTTGTCATTACAAAAATGTTTTTTTTTTTTTTTCAAAGAGAATCTAATTGTTGTTGGTTTTGCAGTAGATTTTATTCTATTTATAAATGGACTATTCACATTCTATTTCTTGCCCTTGGCCTTAGTTTCCCATTCGGCTTTCTTTTCATTGGCGCACGTGAGCTATTGGGCCGGCTTGAAGTTGTGCCTCTGAGAAATTCTGGTTCCTCAAGAATTTAGTATGCATACCCAATGTATTTTCGTGCTAGAAACGTTTTGGTTTGCTAATTCCATTACGGCGATCTTTGCGGTTTTGGATATGCGTTGTTTATGTAATTAAGTATAAGTTAATTTTTCGAATATACCATTTCATAAAAATAAAATCTTATCTGAAGGGCATATTTTGGATCAAATAATACCAAGTTTTGTAGTTCATTCTACTTTTAATATTAATAATTAATTTACGATTATTTTTATGGTGCACACATACCATTAGAAATATTGCATATAAATTATTGATTATATACAATGTTTGTAACGGTTTTTCTCTAAATCTTCTTTAAACAAATATTTAAAGAAAATTATAAATAAAGCACTCCGTATTGAAAATAAAGGCGCTTTGAAAAAAAAATGTAAACGTGATTTTATCGTTTAATATTGATGTTTGATTACAATAACTAATTAAAGAAAATTATAAATAAACCGCCCGTTTCGAAACGTTTAGCGTTGAAAACTGTCACTAATAAGCCAAAAGCACGATTGGGCTACTGTGTAAATAAATAAATAAATGATCTGAAAGCGATTTTATTATTTTATATTAATTTAGATTCTTTTAAACATTTTTTAAAGAAAACACAATATAAACAACCTCATTTGGAAAATCAGTTGCAAATATATTAAAACTGTACAAGAAATATATTTAAATTAATAAAACTAATTACCTTTTCGTTTTCATCAAATTTAAATTTAACATTGAAGTCCATATATATATTTATACTTCAAAATTATGAATCCCGTAAAAACGCGTCAAAAATAGGGGTATACATAAGGTCAAACTGGTCATTTATTAGCGAAATAAAAAGAAACAATTAACTTAAGTAAAAGATACTTTTTTACATCACTAGAATATAAATTATGAATTTTGTCTGAAATATGAAAAAGGGAAAAACGAAACATTTAATTGAAACATCACTTAATTCCCAACCAATGAATAAAGAAACCACATCAAAACCCCCCTTAAAAAAATAATTATGCACTCTTGTGCAATATCAAAATAGCTTCGCTCGGCGTAAAATCGATGTTTTGATATTTTTAGCAACCACCGGGATTCAATTACTGCGTTTTCCTTTTATCTCCGCTTTTAGCGGAGGTTTATTATTACTATCTCGTTATACTTTTTTGCAATAGTCAATTTTCTTCGCATCTATTAAACTCAAAGGAACCAGCGGTGGAAAATGAGTCCGTGTACGCCTCAAATTACGCCCCACCGCACTAATTAATTAATTAATCTCTTCGTGCCATACTTCACAGTAAACAACCCTTCGCTGGCGACGATTCAGGGTCGTTTTATTCACTGGGAATTCACACGAATTCAGCTTCGCAAATAGACATTTTAATGTGTTGTGATTATTGACAATTATAATCCAGTAAATAATGACTCGAGTGTATTTGTCAATATTTGTAACTCTACTAACTACTGCGTTCTTCTTATTTTTTTTTTCTTTTTTCTTAATTAACATAATCGGGGTTATTCCATACGATAAAATTTAACGTATATGTAAATATTTTCACATTCCATTCGTGACAATTTTTACTGTTTGTTTCTTGCATTAAATATTGTCGATTTAAAAATTATTGCATTATACGATATACTATTGTTATGGAACAGCAAATGTCTATTATTGAACATTTCTTTAAAGTACTTATGTAATATAAGTCAAAATGTCACCGTAGTTAAAGAGTATATAAATTATTAATTATTTTCAAATTCTTTTTATTTGATGATACATAGATATTTGAAGAATGTGAGAACTTAATAAGAATATAAAAGATGTAGACTGAACCCTCTATATAATTGGAAAATATCTGAAATTAGCTATAGAAATTTTGAAATTACTAAAGATAAAGATATATATAGAATCAGTCTGAAAATCAAAGTTTTTTTCTTAACTTCAAATTTTACACTTTAAATACTACTAATAGCCAAAGTAGCTGATGCCGCAAAAAAATAAAATAAACAGAATTAAAATAAATGATAAAACAAATGTAATCTTATACATTTTTTATAACTTAAACATAATGTATTTCATTCAAAAAAGATTCTTACAAAAAGTTCTTCGAATTCAAAATATGAAAATATACAATAAAACGCAAATTTATCAAAATATATATATATATATATATATATATATATTAAAAATATTTTTGAACGATAGCTTTTATATATTCAACAAACTTTTATTAGAAACTTCTTCGAATATTTTTCGATTGGATAATTATTTAGATGTTAATTTAAATTGGCAGAAAGACCGATGATCGATAGCCATTTTCTGAGGCTTAACTAGATGTTTATGATTGTAATGTTGTAAATATTGTAATGCAATTTAATGTATCTCTCAGAAATAAAGATTTTCTATATATACATATATATTTAAATTTTAAACGTAAACTGCGTTTAAAGTTTACGAGTAATTTGCCCGAGTGGAGTTTTCAAACAGCTTCCTCAATTACAGTTCTTGAACAGATTGCTCCACTGGCCCCATTACTACTGTCAAGTAATCTTTAAATAAAAATTGTTCATTTTTATCCGTCTTTTATGTTTATTCGATGATGTTAAAGCAAAGATTCATATTTTATTATTAAAATAATCCAATTTATTGTAATTATAAAACATATTAAAAATACACGAATAATTCTAATTATTTAAACCTAAAAATATAACGGGTGACCTATTTTAATGAAATGGAATATCTTAAGAAGTATGGATTGTACAAAAAAAATTGTAATTAAAGTTTAATGGTTCTGGTCATGTGAAATTATTTCACCCATATTCCCCTAGGGAGTGAAAGAACGTATAATTTTGAAATCTTAGTTGCTAACATTAAGTATCAATTGTCAAAAACTTTATTTTTTGGTGGTGTGGGAGGGGAAAATCCATTCATAGACTTGTCCCTTGTCAGTTAACGCAAATAATCGGGACTTCACAGTTCGTTCCCTCGTGTCCGAAACGCTGACACTTGAAACAGCGGAGAGGAGCCGGTATCCATGGTCATACTGGGAAGTTAAACTTAAGAATGTGGCCCGGAGTATCCTGGGCCACACCTTCTCGCTTAACAGTTATCCTTTTTACTTCGGTAACCATGGTCGTACTGGGAGGTTAAACTTAAGAATGTGGCACGGAGTATCCTGGGCCACACTTTCTCATTTAACAGTTATCCTTTTTACTTCGGTAAATCCCTGACTTGATAGGTTTTCCTGAATCTCCTCAATAGAGCAGTTCAGGATGTCCCTATGAAATGCGGTTCCTCGACAGTAGTTTAGACTGCCGTAAGAGGTAACTGTAACATCAAATTCTCTTAGTTTTGTTAACTCCCCCCTATCCACCACCTCGGGGGGAGGTGGGTATAACCTCCGAGAGCTAAAATAAACATTATTATTATTAAATATTTCAATTTCTCAGTCGTTAGCGGGGCTCTACCTGAGTCCTTAGATTTTAATATTTTAGTCTCCAATTGCAAGTATTTTTCTAATTATAAGAGCAGTGCCTAGTAGTGCAATTTGTTGGATCTGTACTACGGAAACATCTTCGGGTATTTTGCTAAATATATTTTGAAAACCATTCCTTATCGTTCCTAGTGCTCCTATAATCATTGGTATAACATTGGTATGAGTGCTCCACATACGTGGAGATCTTTTTACTTTGAAAGTTTTTCGCTGTATTTAGCATTGATATTGGCATCATCAGGTACTGATACATCAATAAGGAGACATTGTTTCTCTTGTTATGGTATATGATGTCAGGTCTATTTGCTGCAGTTGTGCGGTCCGTGATGACTCCTTTGTCATAAATAATAGTGATCTCGTCTGCCTCTGTGACTTTTTCAAGCCACTGCTCAGAAACAGGGACGTTGGCATGTTTCAGCATTTTCCAGTCAATGTAATTGACTACTTTATTGTGGCGATGCGTATATTCAGTAGGGGCTAAGACGGATATGTTCTTCTTGCTGATTGTACATTCTGCACTTACTATCTACGTTTTGATGTAGAATCATTCTTGTATGGTATCGTGTACTTAGTGCTTGATCTTATTATTATTATGGCTACTTGTAACTATAGAAAGTATTTTTTTATATGTTGATTGTTTTGTTTTTTGAAATCGTTGATTTTAGCAAAAAGTATTTAAGTTATTTAGCTTATCACGAAACTGATCTATAAAAGATTATGGAATGGCAATTAAATTCTGTTTAATTAGAATTCACTCAATATAAATTAAAGCGTTAAAAATTTCAAATGGTGCTATATCCTCCCCAATAAAAACTAATCGCCGAAAGTCAGCAAGTTCGTAACTGCGGTTAAGAATAATGAGAAATTTCTAGATAACAAAGTAATAAAAATATGTAGAGAATTTAAAAAATCCACGTACCACTATCGAATTTAACTGCCAATATTTTAACAAATCCCCTTTTGGATTAACAAAAATATCTCTCCCCTGGCAGATTGCTTTATTGAGACCAATGATTTTTCCGGATATATGAAAACTGAATATGTTATACTTTCCTCCATAAATATAAATTACACATGTTTGATATTCAGCCCTAAATTAAAATGATACACACAACAATGCGTTATATTAAATACAATAAATTTGTCATCATTTAAATTTCTAATATAAACAGAACCGTCTGTTTAAGACTAGAACAGGCTACGCTTTTGTATTCCCAAATTAAAATTTTTTTTTTTTTCACCAAATGCCTCTATATTTACAGAAAAAAGATTAACTGAGGTAGATACCCTTACATGGATTTACAACAATAAGAAAGATAACACAGTTATGATATCAGACTCGCAGACAATACTGAGAGCAATCTGAACTGAGAACAGTAAAACAAAAACATCAAACTACTTAATTATTGCTATACATTTTCTAGTTTATGAAATAAAACGAAAAGTGAATAACTATGAAGTAGAATTTATATGGGTTAAAAACCATTCAGAAATTACTGAAGCATTTTTTTTATAAGAATACATTATAATATAATAATAACAATCTATTAGCAAGAACTGCCGAAAATGATATAGATATAACAACAGATATCTTTCCCATATTAAAAACTAATGCTAGGAAACAGTAGGAACGCTACTGGAGTCAGAAACCACCTACACATTATACCATACACCCCAGTCTCTCTAATTCATGCACCCCATCATCCTCTGTTCTCGTAACAAGACTTAAAATTAATCATGGCTCATTGCCCAGTTATTTATATAAAATCAAACTGAAAGATGACACTCTATTTCTATGTGTGACATAAGTAATTTTAAGTAACCATTTTATTTTATTTTTGAACCGTAGGGGGATTACTGTTTCAGATTCAGATTTTCCCATTCTCATATTATGTTCTATTTAGTAATTTAATGAGCATGAGCTACTTATGCTTATGTATAGCTAATTATGTTTTCTTACATTTGTAAAATAGGTGAATTCCGTAAATAAAGATAATAATAATTACCAAGTGGGAGCACGAATTAGAGTACTGGGTTGTATGGTTTTATAATGTGTAAGTTGTTTCTGACTTCAGTAGCGTTCCCACTGTTCCCTAGCAAAAAAATATAATGTGGGAAAGATATCTGTTGCTGGGAATACTTTGGAGCAAGATTCCGAAAAATATTACTGACATAATTTGTACAGTAGCTACAAATTATGTCAGTAATATTTTTTGTAAATTTCTAAATAACTGAGATATTGGATTTCATCGGAATCTTGCGCCACCCTGTATATAGAACCTTCTAGACATTTCATAAATTATCTAGTCTTCGAATGTCGAAATAATAAAAGTGAATTAGCAAAATATAATTGCTTTCCAGTTAACATGTCTAACCTATTATCTCTAAATAATGCAGAAATACTATCCTTAATTTATCATTTTTAATAGATACTAAAACCAAAATTTAATTACATCTTTATTTTTGCTAACAATATAACTCTACCGTTTCACGTTTTCCATGGGCGAACTCCTGTTAACGTTTTTACCTAAGTGTCATGACAACCCTCATCAACCACCGTATCCCTTATTTGTAATCCTAATATGCAATTCTTCATACTCCATTTAAAATTGAAGACTTATAGTTAATTTAATTAATTTATGGTAATTAATCAATAGATCAAATAAATATACCCATCATAAATAACAATCGGCCCGTGACTGAAAGGCTCCTGCCTAAGTAAAAAAAATACTTTTAAAATCATGTTTTAATGCAAATGTATCTAAAACTCTTGCTAATAAACACAGAACAGAACCACTGCTCAAATTTAATATTTTTCTGCAGTTTTCCACATCATACCTCTAAACTACTCTAAACTGAAAATTAGATTTGCGCTTTACGACATCCCATCACGATTTTGTTATTTTTTCTGACGGAATTATGTGTAAACGTGTGTGAAATGTACGAATCTGCAATTCATTTTTGTCGGAAACTTACCGTTTAAGCACAAATCGCGTTTAAATTTCCAAATTGTTAGTTATGTATATGCATATTTTCAGCCACTCACACGCGTAATTGTCACTCATTATAAATATTTGTTCATTTTCTAGTAAACTGTAACGAAATTTGGTACTATTTTGGTATTATATTTGATTTTAAAGCTTTTTAAATAAATATAATTATAAATAAAATTTTGACGTCTCTTGACATTTACTAACAAAAATCAATACTAAAAATAGAGTTAAAACATATTTAAAGATTTGTTTAAAATTTAATTGTTTTTATTCTATGAAAATAAAACAGACGGCGCTAGGGTGTTTATACATGTGATGTCAAAATAATGCGGGAAATTTAAGTTCGCTGAACACGCGAGCCAGCGGCCACCGAACTAACCTCACTTTCTCATTTCTATCACTAACTTATAACCACACACAGATTACTCTTAACCACAGTATACGTATACACACACTGTGCTTATAACTATCGATTGATAAAATTGTCTGTTTTGATAAAAGAATTTTTTATTTGAAGTTTTCTATCTTGAAAAATCTCGAAGTTGGCTAACGTAAATCGTTTTATTTTCTAAAACCTACTTTAATAAGTAGTTTTTATTTCAAAATCGAAAAGTATGTTTTAATATGATGTTGAAAAGTAATGCTGCCAGCTAATTGATTTAAACTAAACCGTTTAATATTATAATGTCAATGCACTCTATGAAATAATAAAATCAATTTAAAAATCATTGTTTAGTGTTATGATATTTTAAATTAAAATGTAAGTAAAAGTCAATACTGTCTGTTTACAACTAAATCACTTTAGGAATCGTTGTCTAGTGTTGCATCAGTTTAAATTGAAAGGCGAAGCCGTCAGCTGATTAATTTAAGTTAATTCTCGGTTTAATGTTAAAAAGGTCAAGACAGTCAATGGAATAATTAAATCAATTTATAATCGTTGTTTAGTGTTGTGTCAGTTTAAATTAAAACATAAAGCCACTCAGCCAATTAATTTAAATTAATATTTTGCTTAATGTGACAAAAATGTTAACAGTCTAAAAACAAACTCTTATTTGACGCTTTCTATCTGGAAAAACCTTACATCGACTAACCTAAATCGCCTCTTTACTGAAACCTATTTTTCATTTGAAACCCCATTGTCGAGTTTTAATTTGATGTTTAAAAGTAAAGCCGCCAGCCAGTTAATTTAAATTAATTTTCTGTTTAATGGTAAAAAGGTCAAGATTGTCTATAGACAACTAAATTAATTTAGGAATCGTTGTCTAGTGTTGCATCAGTTTATATTGAAAGGCGAAGCCGTCAGCCAATTAATTTAAGTTAATTCTCTGGATAATGTAAAAAAAGTCAAGACAGTTAATGATACAATTAAATCAATTTAGAATCGTTGTTTAGTGTTGTGTTAGTTTAAATTAAAATGTAAAGCCGTCAGCCAATTAAATTAAATTAATATTTTGCTTAATGTGAAAAATTTTAACTGTCTAAAAACAAACTCTTACTAACGCTTTCTATCTTGAAAAACCTTACTTAGACTAACCTAAATCGCCTTTTATCTGAAACCTTTTTTTATTTGAAAATCCCGTTGGTATGTTTTGATTTGATGTTTAAAAGTAAAGCCGTCAGCCAGTTAATTTAAATTCATTTTCTGTTTAATGTTAAAAAGGTCAAGACTGTCTATAGACAACTAAATCAATTTAGGAATCGTTGCCTAGTGTTGCATCAGTTTAAATTGAAATGGAAAGCCGTCAGCCAATTAATTTAAGTTAATTCTCTAATTAATGTGAAAAAAGTCAAGACAGTTAATGGTACAATTAAATCAATATAGAATCGTTGTTTAGTGTTGTGTCAGTGTAAATTAAAACTTAAAGCCGTCAGCCAGTTAATTTAAATTCATTTTATGTTTAATACTAAAAAGACCAAGATTGTCTATAGACAACTAAATCAACTTAGGAATCATTGTCTAGTGTTGCATCATTTTAAATTGAAATGTGAAGCCGTCAGCCAATTAATTTAAGTTAATTCTCGGTTTAATATTAAAAAGGTCAAGACAGTCAATGGTACAATTAAATAAATTTAGAATAGTCCTTTAGTGTAGTGTCAGTTTTAATTAAAATGTAAAGCCATCAGCAAATTAATTTAAATTAATTTTCTGCTTAATGTGAAAAATTCTAAAATGTCCAAATAAAATGAACTTTTTATTTGACACTTTCTATCTTGGAAAACCGAAGTTGGCTAACCTAAATCGGCTTTTTTCTAAATCTACTTTAATAAATTTGTAGTTTTTATTTTAAAACCCCATTGGTATATTTTAACTTTATGTTTAAAAGTAAAACTGTTAGCCAATTAATTTAATTTTTCTACCATTAAATATAAAAGCAAAAGTAGTTAATAGAACGATTAAATCAATTTAGAAATCGTTGTTTAGTTTAAATTAATTTGCTACTTCACATGAAAAAATATATATTGTCTGTTTAAAAAAAAAAACTTTTATTTCACACTTTGTCTAAATTAAATAAAAAGGAATTTGAAAACAATTAATTAATAAAATTAAATAATTATTTTCCCATTAACTACTGCAATTTTTGACTTACAAGACAAACATCCATTGAAATAACTACTTCACGAGTAAATACTCACGCCGAACATAAAATTACACAATGGACATTTTCTGTTGCATGTCAATGCATCTATCTATATTTTTCTTGTCAGTATATACGTTTTGTAAATCAAACGTTGCAGTAGGTAAAGGGAAAATAATCATTTAATTTTATTAATTAATAATATTTAAATTTCTTTTCATTTAATTTGCTTTGAATTCTTTCTATTTTTTTAGTAATAGAAAAGTGGAAGAATGCAGAGCCTTTAATAAGTTCTAAATGGTAGTTAATGAAGGAGGTGAAAAAATATTTTTTTTGCGAAAATAAATTAACAAAAAAATAATATTAATTGTTTATTTAATAATATACAGACATTTTTATTTGGGCTATATAATTAATACAAAACAATGTTAAATAAATTTTTAATTTTTAAATAAATCATAAATGTCACTGTCAACTAAAACTAAAATTATAAGAAAGCGTTTTGGATTGGATAGCGGTTAAGAAAGGTGGCCGAGGAAAATTATCTGAAAATTATAAATACGACTTATTAATGCATATAATATTAAAAACATTTATATTTCTTGCAAAATATATTAAATATAAATAATTTTTCTGTTTAAATAAGAATAATATTTTTTAAAACATATATATTTTATGAATTATACTAACCACACAGGAAATCCTAAACGAATAGCATTTAAGAGGGTATCGAAGGGGTCATAGTTCTTCTTGCGACACTCTCTCCGCCACTGATACTCCACCAGCACTTCAATAAACTTTTCTTGGGGAACATGCCTAGATTTGAACCACTCTTTAGCGGGTCTCCAATTTGCCTCTATTCTCTGGGTATGTACTCCATCAATAGAGACAAATGGATTTTCTGGGTCGCTGTGGTTTACGACTCGATGTACATAGCCATGCTCCCCAAGTTTATTATATCCTTTCCACATATCTGTATGAATTTCTGATCCTTCAGCCACATGTGCTTTAATAATCGGAATGAGAGTGTCGCTATCTCGAATGTTTTCTGGACACACCACCATCCGAAAATCTTGAGCACCGTCCTCTATCATTCCAAGAACCCAATGTCCTTCAACTCTGCGACCCCTATTAAACTTCCTCTTGCCAAACTTACTTTCGTCAATTTGTACAATTTTTCCTGGCCCACCAATCTTCCCATTAATTTCTTGACGAATTAAAAAATCGTCAATAACCACTTCACGACAGAAGTTATACCTTAAAATTG
This sequence comes from Philonthus spinipes, assembly GCA_963082785.1. Lineage (NCBI taxonomy): Eukaryota > Metazoa > Arthropoda > Insecta > Coleoptera > Staphylinidae > Philonthus > Philonthus spinipes. Next base: position 13,786,445 of record OY720304.1, read on the forward strand.
AAATACAACAGTGATTTGTCGAAGAAAATAATTTAATTAATATTACCAATCACAGATAGTACTGTCCGATAAAGTAGTGTTGTCTCCTGGAAATGACACTTCCGTTTTGCATTTTAAATATGACTCATCAACTGCAAATGAATACATAATGCTAAAAAATAAATATATATATTAATGAGTGAAAGTTTTATTTAAATTTAAAATATACGTACCCAAAAACTTTATTCAAGGGCAATTTTACATTTTCCAGCCACGTACCCTTTGCGATTGACACTTCATAATTATGTCGTGCCTTATTGCATGTAAATGCTCCCAACACTCCTCCCCTTGAAGCGTTGAAGTTCATTCGACTTCTATGCTTCGGGCATAACTTCACCATAGGTAATATGCCATTTTCCCTGCACCACGTGAAGGCTTTTTCATGAGTGCCAAACTCATCACAAACCTTCATTCTATTCCACATAGCTGTAAGATTTTTTAGTTATATATAAATAAACAATATTCATATATTTATTGTACTTACCTCTAGCAGAAATAAAACACTTAATTAGCACTGAAAAGTACTGATAGTATTAATTTTTCAAAGAAACACGAAGAATAAAAAGGAAGTAGGAGAACCACAACTCACAAATATAAACAAACAATTGTTTGTTAGAAATAATAAATATAAAGAACATTTGAATTATAGAGCCGATAATACAGAGCACATTAAAGTGTAATCGTGCTGGCGCCACCTAGGTTTGAAACATGTAGTTACAAGTATACATCTATCATTATTTATATTTGTTACCTCCCGTGTAAACGTCAAAAATGACAGTATTTAATCGAAAAAATAATATTTCAATTTCTGCTTTAAATCGCATAATAGTTCGTCAAATTAGTTTAATATCGTCATAAACTGTAAGAAAATATAATTATGCGCCTAATTTTATTCGCAATAGTCCTGGTAACTCATATTTTCGCACATATTTAACTTCGAAAATCTTAAACATATTTAAGATTTGTGACTTAACGGTAAGTTTCCGACAAAAACGGATTTCAGATTTGGTCTTCCCACGCGCGGTTACCCTTGATTCCGCAATAAAAATCTTAGAAATCGTGATGGGATCTTGTAAATTTGAGCCATATTTTTTTAAATATTCCTCTGAATAAATAGTGGTTTCTTTAATATTGTTTCAAGGCATGCTCTACATTTTTTACTTGCGTGCAACGATTATTATTTCTCTTGTGAAATAAATAATTAATATCGTTTTATAAATCTTAGATATCAAAATTAATTTATCGTTCATTCTCACGTTTTCGGTAAAAATGTCATGATTACAATCGATTAACCATCTTTCCGCCCTTATAATCAATTCTAATTGGCAGTAGTTGGATGAATTGCGTGCAGCGAAATAAATTACTGTTTGGGATACAAATGAGGTTATTGCACAGGTGGATAGTTACAATTAAACATTTCTAAGAAACACATCTTTAAAGCTGTCGTGATGAATTTCAATTAAACAGACTGCAAAAATTGTTTCAACGAAACACGGCACACAGAATATTTTTTAACAAGTGGAAAAGTCGCTTGGCCTAGAGGTACAACTATAAGAAGCAAAAACGATTAGTTATTTATAATTCGGGAAATATTATTAATAAAATAAAAAAATAATGATTCGCAATATGAACCTTGAGGAACCCCCAGTAGATTTTTAATTGTGTCATGAAGAAGTTGTTAATTTCAACACATTGCGTACAATAATTTAAACTTAGTATGTTTTGTTAATTTAGTAAATTATTGCTTATATTTACATACATCTTCATATTCTTATTGAGGCATTTACAATTAAATATATTAACGGGGGGTTTGGTTAACCGTTCATTAATTTACCCAGAAAACTAGCTCAAAAAAATGAATAAACTTATTTACACAAAAAAATTACAATAACAAAAATTATAAATATACAGAAAAAAAGAAATTGACAAAGAAAAAAATATACAAAAAAAAATGCAAAAAAAGAAATAATAATAATAAATAATATATAAAAAAAATTATCAAGAAGCAGAAATATTAGACTTACTCATTTAGTGTAGCGGTGAGGTTGGTGTCGTTTTTCGTTCTCCTGTGTGGTTGGAGGGGTACGTCTTTTATACCCGAGGATTAACCCTCGTCCCCGCCGACCGCTTCAAGTACCGACAGTTTCGCGACGATTCAAAAAAAAATTTAAAAAAATAATTATTTTTATTCTAATTAAATCTTGAAGTAGATCAACGTGTGTGAATTGGAAATGCGCGGATGTACATGTATCACACACGTTGATCACTTGCGAAACGGTGGAGTAATTAATAAAAATTGAATTATTCCGGAATGAGTAAGTCTGATATTTCTGCTTCTTAATAATTTTTTTATAAATTATTTATTATTGTTATTATTTCTTTTTTTGCATATTTTTTTTTGTATATTTTTTGCATTTTTTTCTTTGTCAATTTCTTTTTTTTTGTATATTTATAATTTTTGTTATTGTATTTTTTTTGTGTAAATAAATTTATTCATTTTTTTTTAGCTAGTTTTCTGGGTAAATTAACGAACGGTTAACCAAACCCCCCGTTAATAAATACAATGCATTCGTTTAACATTCACAAATGGCTATCATCATCCGTAAACGGATTTTCCCCTTCTACAGACACAAAAAAATTGTTCAACCATCATTCGTCTAGCTTATGGATAACACCAGCAGACCAGTGTGTTCCACGTGTAATACCTTGATTAAGGCGGATGATCGGACCTTGTTTCGTGATTATATAACCTGATATGAAACATAATAATTGGAAAGATAATGAAAGCGCCATCTATTGCCTAAGTTCACGTGGCATCGTCAACAATTTTAGTTATGTTTTCATAAACAACAGAACAAGTTCGCCTTCCTTTAGTGGACGAAACAATGATTCAAGGTCGTCTATATTGTAGACCCAAATTGATGATGATGCCACATGAAATGGCGTTTTCGTTATCATTTCAATTATTATAACAAATTGTTTTTTGTGCAATAATAATTAGCGAAATCGAATATATTTAAATTAAAAACGTAAACTGCTCTTAAAGTTTTCTGGTAAATTGATCTAGCAAATTGCGTAGAATAAATTAATCTTATTATCTTTCGTTAATGTAGTAAATTATTACTTATATTTATATTATTTTTTTTAAATCTGGGTTCTGCCCAAACATTTTTGATCGTCTTAATAACGCTTTCAAGAAAAATAAGAAAAAAAATATTTAAGGGAGGATTTTTTTCTTTCTTCAATACCGGCTTGCAAATGGGGCCCGTATTCCTGAAATTGATATCACGTTTCGGACATATATAACTGTCAAATTTACCCTATCTAAATGACAAATTTCGTACGACCGAAACTTTCGATCAATTTCAGGAGTACGGGCCCAGATCTCTATACGACGTCCTTTACAAAGTATAAGTGGGCGTATTTGGGTTAAGTGTGCGGTTTAGTAGAAAGAGATAGCTGTATACTTATTGGCAGTAATTAATCCGTGTTACATCGATACCCTGGTCAATGAAAAATATTGTACTGTACATTAAAGTAATCTTAAAACTTACAGGAATTTCGTCAGATAAAGTAAAAATCATTTTAATAATTCGTTTTTAATGGAAAACAATTCTGAATAACACTAAAAATATTTATGAAAATTTTTAATACATATTATAAAAAAATAAAATAATATTCAAAATATAATATTTTGGAGAATAACTTTTTTAAACAATTATTTCCACTTTACTGTATAGCTATCACTTTCTACTAAATAGAAATCTTAAAGTGTATATTCTGTTATAGAAAATATATATTAAATACAACAATAATAATTGAAAAGTGTATATTCAGTTCATTAAATATATTTAAATAATTGTAATGAACGGACTTATGTAAGCCATCGTTTTTAATTATAATTAAGAATTAATTATAATTAAGAACGATGGCTTACATAAGACATTGTTGCAGTGGCTATAAAAATAACCTGCTCCCTTACCTTATAATGTCATTTAGTTATCGCGCCGTTTTCGCTTATTTTTACTCAACAAAAATTTAACTCGTCTTTTATCTTTTGTTGCAGGTATGTCTCCGCACCCACCCAAATGAACAAAAAATCTTATTAAATATTATTATTATTATTAGATTACTTTTAGAGGAATGGTTTAATAAGCAATAATGTGAACAATAATTTAATTGTTCTTAACAGTGTAAGCATGTTTGTTTTAAATAAAATATGAATAGAGTTCAGTATGAATTAAATCAAATAGTAATCAATAATAATATAAATAAGTTAAGACTCCATAGTTCCACGCCAAGCAGTTTCTATTGCGGAGAATCAGAGGAAGGATTATGCACACCGTACATTCTGTACAGGTATATTAAAAAATAATTTTAAATTGTACATTTTTGCCATTTTATATTATTTCATATACAGGGAGGATTTTACATATATAAAAATCTTTTTATTGAGGCATTTACAATACATAAAATTTACAATGCATTCGTTTAGTATTCACAAATGGCTATCATGACTAGATCATTGGTATTTTCGCCAGCAGTCATTGTCTTTTGTTGGGTATGTCAGTTAGTCATTTATGAATGATGTTATGAATTCAATTGTAGATGTTGGAATTCTGATAGGATGTTGGGATTTTTCGTATTACAGAGAAAGTTTATAAATTTTGGGTTGATAGATTTAGTGACCATTTTTTTTTTCTTAAAGGAGTGCTTTGGAAGAGTTGTATAAGGGATTGCTTATTTTTTTAGAGAATTCTTAGAGTTGACCGTTCTGCCGCTGTTTTTTTTTTTTTTTTTGAGGTCGGAGGGTGATGTTCAAGGCTTTCACTGTAGTTCAGCAGAGGACGACAGATCATTATGTACAGGGTCCGCCAGTCAAATAGAAAGATTATATGTGGGGCTTAGAGTTCGTAAGGAAGTGGTGGAGAGGAAGATTGCTGACTCAACATCATCAGCGTGGTCTACCATTTATTTTACAATCGTTAGTCAGGTGACGTTAGACGTCATATCAACGTACCGCGCAATCAGCCTGTTCCGTGGAATAAGGCTATTCGAACGAATCTTGAGCAAAGTGAATCGTTGCATGTCGATTCACTTTGCTCAAGAAAAAGGTGAAGTGCAAAAACGGTTCGAACCCCTGAAAAAATCGCAACTGTTCAACAGGCAAAGCTGCACACCTAGGAATAAGTGTTACATCGGTGAGAAGAATTCTTCATAAACATCTTTATTTTCACCCATACACGATTCAGATGCTCCCTTAAACCTCGTGATTATCAACCAAGAATTCTTTTTTTTTAGAATTTGCTCAGGACGCTAGAAGAAAATGACGACTTATGAATGATCGATGAGACGCACTTCCACCTTTATGGTTTTGTTAAACAAAACTTTAGATACTGAGAGGAGGCAAACCCTCGCTTACGCCACCAAATGCCCCCTGCACTCCCAAAAAGTAACAGTATGGTGCTCACATCTTCGGCCCATTTTTTTAATACGGCTGGAAATTCAGCGCTGTTAATGCTGAAAGATGCGTTCCAATGATTAATAACTTTCTCGCACCACAACCAATACTTCAAACATTTGTTCAAGTTCTCAAATACATCGCATGCTTTTCTAATTTTTTCTTTTTATGACACTATGTTTTATTGATTGCTTGAATATATGCTTGCAATTATTTTTCAATTTATACATAGGGCTGTACTCCTATCCCGAAAGATATTCTCATTTTGTTTGTTGTCCCAATCAAGTTGATTGTTTCCACTTTTGTCTCTTTTTACCTGAACCACTTCGGACTTCCCTTACATAGGGCTATATTTAATGAAATAAAATTCTAAAAATCTCACAGTTTATTAATATAATTTTCATAATGAAAATCAAAGACAACATTTTATTAGATTATTATTTTATCTCGTTATCCTTAAAAGAACAAAATAATAGGTATACAAGATATGCAGCGAATATTCCGAGTTTACTGCTTATAAGACAGCATACTACAGATACCTTGAAAATAATAACGAATTTCTTATATTCTTTACATAAACATGAAGTTTGTTATAAAACCTGAAAAGCAATCTCCACGTAACACATGATGATATTTTCTATATATCCTTTTCTGACCTTAGGTGTCTAAACAATATTTTCCCACATATCCGGAATGCCTCTTCATAATATCGATCCGGACATGCGAACTATCTGCATATTCATCAGCTCACCCTTGCAGATTATACGGACGTTTCATTGCCACTCTCGCTTTCAATCTCCAGAATATAAAGGATGGAAACTGGGGGAATTCTTGAGCGGATAAAATTTTCTCATTCAAATTTGATACGGGAGTTGTGAATTCGTGCAGAATAAAAAGGGCGATGATGAGATTTCATGAAATTATCCCTTTATATATATTTTTTAAAATATTAATAAAAATGAGAATGAAATTGAAACAATAACTTCAAATATTAGGCAAAAAGACCTCTGGTCGTTAGCCTACACAGACTAACACCTACATATGTTGTAATTATTTATGTTATATTGTTTTATATTATATGTAGTCTGAATAGTATATATAACTTCGAATAATAACACAGGAAATTATTATATATACAAATATCTTTATTCAGACAATTACATTTTTACAAACATTGATATATAATAACATAAAGGTTTGTCTGTCCTGTGTCAGGAAATTATTATTTTGTTTATTCACATTTTGGGTTTCTGTTCCTTTCATAATAATTGGAATCTACTTTTGTAAATCATTTTTCACTTTGTTATCGAAATGTGTAAATGTGATGTAAAATTCGATTAGTTTCCAATATTCTTTAATAGCCATTACTTTTATGTATAATAACCGTTACTTAAAACTAAATATACTAGTAATCATTTATGTTGTAGTTCCTTTTTTACATAGGTTTTTGTTTCTAAAACATTTTTTTGGGGGATAATTATAATAATGAAATAAATATGAATAAAATATTAAAAATCAACCAACAAAACACAGATTAGATTGAATAACTTTAAATTATCGACTAGTTTCGGGTTATTAGCCCATTTTCAGGAGAATTTAAAATTTGTTTTATTAAAATTTCTATGCATATTTACATGAATGGATATATAGATTTTTTAATTTTTAATTTTAATTTTATTGTGGGGCACGCAAAATAATTTCGGTCGCAGCATTTGCTCACAAGGTGGAAAATTCTTTTGAAAATCGGCTAATAACCCGAAACTAGTCGAGAATTTAAAGTTATTCAATCTAATCTGTGTTTTATTGGTTGATTTTTAATATTTTATTCATATTTATTTCATACAATATGAACTACCAATGTCTAAATATTAAAACCATTAATTAAATTATAATAATTATAATAATTTAAAATATAGTGTGAGTCTCATTGTGAAAGTTTCAAATTGATATTGGAAATACTACACAGTAGTCATTCCTTCGCATTTAATTTATCAAAAAACCATAATCTAGATATTATACAAGCCACCAATCGTGTCTGCTGAACGCAGATTATGGAAGCAAGGATGGAATATATTTAATATTTATTTTAAAGATTCTTTCCGTTTTAACAACGATGATTAACACTTCTTCAATAATCTTCATTCAAACATAAGCAGACAGAGCAATATTTGAATTATATTTTCCCGTTAATTATATTATTTACATCGACTGTTAAATAAATAGCTCCCCTAACCCCAAATATAAATTTCTATTTTTTACGATTCATCAGTTCATCGCTTCATTATGACAACGACCTTAGCGATCATGAAATTTGAAGAATGACATAGAGTGGACAAGGACAGGCGGAAAGAGCTCTGGTCGATAGCCTTTTTCCAAACATGAAATCAAATACCTTTATAGATTTAAATGTATGTATTGTAAATATATATAACGTTTGGAAATAAAGATTATGTATATATATATAAAAATGACCCATTTGTTGTTATTATTTCCCAACACTCGATTTCTGGAATTAGCTATCATCCAGAGATATTTCCGGCATTTAACATTATTAAAAACACAAAGTCATTATTTTATCATCTAATCTAATATCCATATTTTAAATTTATTTCAATATTAATATACAACAACATAAACGAAACCGTGTTTATTGATGTATTAGTACAACAAAAATATTTTTCAATATAGAATGTGTAATATGTTAGTGACATACAAGGCTCTGACGGAAAGTATTGTGATCGTAAAAATTTTCGAGTCGCCAATTTCAACAAATTTGCACGTTTTAAGGTCCCCTGAGTCCATTCCATCGAGTTTTGAAAAATATCTGGGTGTGTGACTGTGTGTTTCCGCGATAGCCAAAAAACGACTAAATGGATTAAGCCAAAACTTTATATCTAAGCTTTTTATTACAGTGGGATGATCTGAAAAGCTTTTTGTTAGATTCAAAACTTATTTAGTGAAACTTTACTCTTAGCGATTTTTCATTTTTCAATTCGGATAGAAAAATGTTTCAAATAAAACTTATAGATCTTAAAAAAAATATAGAACTTTTTTTATTATAGGACCTTTAGTTTTTATTTTATAAGGGGAAGAATTTCATCTACCCGATAAATTCTCCTAGAAATAATCAATTATTTTTATTATCTTCTTAATGTTGTCTGTGGAAACTATAATTATTTAAATAATTGTGTTAAAAAAAACAATCCATTTTTTCAATAAATATTTATTTCTTTTCCTTTCAAAAACGTTCATTCAAAAACGTATTTTACCGAATTCACCGAGGAAAGTACCATGACGGACACATCACCATTTTTTATTCAATACTCCATAATTAACGTTTAAATCTATTAAATTTATGCTAAATTAACTTAACGATTTTATTATTATTTGTTAGTATTTTGTTTTTTATAGCAACTTGATTTCATTGAAAAAATATTAAAATGCTAGATAGACAACGACAAGAACGAGACATAGGCAGACTGAAAGACCTCCGGTCGATAGCCGATTCATCATCTACAGAATATAATTCTAATTTTTGTATATTATTGTACATACATATACACATTTGAATAAAGATGGTTAGTTAGTTATTAAAATGCCAATAAATTTGTTATTTGAGATTTTTTCGTAAGTCTATTATAATTTTTTGTTAAAAATACGTTTTCTTATCAAATTGTGATAAAATATAAGGGATGTTCCGTTTAAAAAACTGTTTGTTTTGTTAATATCTTGTAAACGCGATGTTATTTTGTTGTTTTTTTTTTTATTTCGCGGTTGTAATCCCCGGAAAATGTACTACTCCTTTGTTAATTTAACCGACTGATGCGTGCTTAATTTACAACCACTTGTATTTTTCTATTTACGTATTTTTGCCTTTATGAATTAATGAGTGTAAGTTATTATTATTTTTTCGTAAGAATATTATTTTATTTAACAATCTAATAGTTTCTTCTGTTATTACGTTCTAAGTATTTGTTACATTTTTATACTTTCTATTTATTTATTAGATCTTTATTAAAAGCAAATATGTAATGCTGAAAGAATATCATTATTCCATATTAAATATCAAACTTCCTTTATACGTTTTTTCTATCAACATAAACACACATACTTTATAGCTTTTGTTCATTCCAGCTTTGTCTGGAAAATGAGGCTTTTCCTTAAAACCGCCTTTTTCACTTACTCTCCCCATTTTTCGTTTAATAAATTCATATATTCTTTCACCCTCCTTGTGTTTTTTTCTATAAAACTCGTAAGTCAGTTCATATCAACATTCAACATCTACGAGGGGAAAGTTTTCTTGTTTTCTTTATACATATCCGCCTCAATGTCGACTTCTTTTTGTCCTTATCTTATTATGAAAGAAAAAAAACATGATGAAATTTAAAATAAACCAGTAATAATACATTTGTTTCTTATATATTATAATTATAAAATAATATAATTAATAGCTTTAATATTTAGACATTGGTAGTTCATATTGTATGAAATAAATATGAATAAATTATTAAAAAGCAACCAATAAAACATAGATTAGATTAAATTACTTTAAATTGTGGACCCATTTCCAACAAATTTTAAATTCTCTTAAAATTGGGCTAATAACCCGAAACTAGTCGAGAATTTAAAGTTATTCAATCTAATCTGTCTTTTATTGGTTAATTTTTAATAATCTATTCATATTTATTTCATAATATAATATTGTACTTTAGTTTATAATTTTATTTGATAATGATACCTAAAAAAAAAAAAATTACTGTTACGCGTTTGTAACTGAGAGAGAGAAGTTCCTCGGTACTAACACTTGTTTTATAATTTGCTGTAAATGAAGTACATTATTTGTACATCGTTAGATTTTCTTGGAAACCATCACAAGCATAGCCCCACTAAGAATTACTATCGAGATTAATATTTACATTAAGGCGGAATGTCCACTAGTCTATGGCCAATTAACCGAAATAAATTATATATTTAATAATAAAAAAGGATTTATTCAGTTGGTCGAGTTCTTTTTATTTACTTCATTTAAATAACTGTGACCAAGTGAATAAAATTATTTGCTTGAGAATTTAATTTAAAAGTGGCAGTGCACGGTTTATTTTTCATTGTAAAATCTCGAATTCGCTAAAAAAATATTGTTTTTAACTTTTTTGCCAAATTTCTGGCGGTAAAGAAGTTTCCTTCTTGTATGAAATAAAAATCGGCAAAGTGCTCTTAGAAATGTTGGAGTGTCATCAACCGCTCGAATGGTTTCTTGAGTATTATACTTGACGAATTGCTTAATTAATCTCTCGAGCAGTCTCTCGAAACAATTATTCGATTATAATTATAATTCGAGAAGAAACAACCATTTTTTATATCATTCGGCCATGCGAATTTGTGATGGGCCATTTCAATTGAATTCAATCATTATTAAAATTAAAATTGCTTTATTATTAATACATAAAAAGAAAATTTGTTGTAAACAGCTTAATTTAGAAATATTTTGAAAATTAATTAATGAACAAAAAAATGCAATTATTAATTATGCTTAATACATAACAATTAATCAATTATCTCATAATGATAAATGTAAAGAACAATATAATTATATATGGATGAGTATAAATAAAAATTACTTGATTTGTGTAAAAATGTAATTTCTGTACATTCCTTGATAATGGATATTAGCTGAAATAAGTCGGAATAAATCAAATATTTTGTGAAACAAACCAAGTGATTTTTATTAATACTCATACATACTGTGTCAATGGGAAATCATGTTTTTGGAAATTTCTGCTCGTCAAATTAATGTACAAGCGTAAAAGTGAAACCAATCGAACGATAATATTACTGGGGATTTATTAATGGCAAATACTTCTCATTACTCTAATTAAATGTAGGCAGTTAAACGTCAAAATAAAATATTTAGGTTAAAAAAAACACTTAATAACTATTTTATGCTACTCAAGAGGCCATTGTGCATCTATTGGTATATGGAGAAATAATGTAAAATGTTAAGCGTTCTTAAAGAATAAGAAAGTAAAATGTTTATATTTTGCTTTCACATAATTATTTTCTTTATTACTTACTATGTCGTATAATATTTTATTTAATTTTTATATGAATAAAACGAAAAATCTGGCTAATGAAAAACTGAAAACATTACGTAAATTTCACTGTTATCAAAAACATATTTAATACACCGCATACGTGAAAGGACAATAAGTAATAACTAAAAATTTATTTTCGTTTCGTCACTGTTAACTCTTTTATAATGCTTAAAAATATTGCTTTTTATACCACTTATACAGAGAGCTTTTTTATCAGTAAGAAAAAAAATATAAATAAAAAAACTTTTTTATTGTTTGATGTGGTTCTTAAGACCCCCAGGAACAATCTTAGACAAAGAAATCAAAAATTAAGGGCGCCAAAGTCGGTCGTTTTGAACTTTTAAATTTCACTGATTTTCTATTGGAAACCGTGGATGACTTACAAATTGTAATAATGCTGCAGTTCTTCAAAGCAATCTTTCAGATTACTATTAATATGCTAATGTATATAAATGAAAAATAAAATCCGTAGATGAACCACGAAAGTCCCGGCGCTTCCGCCATGGTGGATGCGCCGGGCCGAAAAACCGTGGATAACTTCACATCGGTCAAGTATTTGGCATCAACAAAATTCTACTAATAAGATCTTTATATTAATACCACTTTTGTGCTTTCTCGTAAATTTAGTGAGCAGAAATTTCAAAAAACGTGATGTTTTCATGCTATTTCTATCTGTTCAGATATGTGATAAAGTTTGGGTGGCCTCTTGGCCTGTACTACCACGACCTTTGCAGATCTATTGTGGATTCAGATATATGACCATGGTATATATTTATCCATGCTTCACCAAGTGATTAATGAGAATATAATGAAACAATATAATTGCTAACGGTATATAAATCATTAATACTAAAGAAAAAAAAAAGAACTTAAAAAATATAAACAATATAAAAAATGTTTTCGTGACATAATACCATTAATATGTAATTTACTTTTTTTTATTTGAACACGCATACATTACCATTTTTCAATAGGCGAATATTGCATAATTAACCTTTCCATTTGTCGCCGGACAAATAGATATGCAATCTACGAATTCATTATTTAAAAACAGTAAATGTTATAGTCATTTACAGCCGCAATTAAAATTTATAATCAATTATTTTTGTACGACACGGATTTTATATGGAGACGCAGAAATACAAATCGTTATGCAACTGAAAATTAAGCACTCTTTATTCAGGGTTATTCCGTACGTGAAATGATATATTAAACGTACACATTATTATGCATTGCCAAGCTACAGTTTTATTTTTAATGTATATACTTAGACTGTCAGTTCAAAATATAACGTATTCATTAAATTTAACATATCACGTACGATTAATTATAAAAGAAGGGAATGTTCTTGGCATATTAACCATATTAACTATAAAAATTGTTATAAATGAAATATATGTATACAACAATTTCTTTATTAACAGGTATATTTATTTGATTCCTCTTAAATTATCTTTACAACAATATAATATAGTCAGTAGTTTTAAATAGTTGTTACTGTAGAAAACAATAGTATCTAAAAATGTTGACAGTTGCAGTGGTATAATAAAAATTTCATTTTGTTTTTTAAGATAGATACATTACATTTATCATGCACACTAAAATAATATTACAAATATATTTTTTGCGTCATTAGTAGTCAAGCAAGTTTTATTAATAATTTAATTCTGAATCTCTAACGATAAGGGAGATATTGAAGACGGGCGTTTCGATAACGCTCCCTGTATATACATTCTAACAAATATATAATATGGTATTATTTACAATATTACCTGCCAATTAGCTATCGACCATAGGTCTGCCTAATATTCAGGTTGTTCTAAATTAAGTGCGCATCTTTGCCAATTTTGTTATTATTTTAGCTAGAAAGTCAGTTAAATTAGCAAAGTAATAGTAAAATAAATGTTCTAATTTTTCAAAGTTATTAGAGAATTTTAGGCGTTTGATTATTAGTGGGACAACATTATTTTGTAAATAATTGTTTGAGAATATATAAAAATTTGATTGTCAGATGGTGGATGCGCCGGATTCGTGGTTAGATATTCGTGGCCAACTTCCAATCGGTACTTTATTTGTATTTACCGAACACAAGGATTACTAAATATATCTATTCTATACGTTGTGACCACGCGTGAATATTATCTTTATAGTGAAATTAATGAATTAAAGTTTTAATTAATTTTCCTACTTAATTGTCAAAACAGATTTCGTAAAAAATATATTTACGCCTATATAATTAACAAGCATTTAAATCGTCTAAAATCAGCGTGATTTATATGAAGCAATAAATTCAAATTGCAGATAAAAACATCAATTTAACACCCAATTTACGCTGCCCATTGAAAATTGTCTGGTAATTAGCGATACCAATTCCAATTATTCTGCTCGTATAATTACAATCAATTAATTTCATTACATCTATCCTTTGATCCTCCACGCGTGCTAATTATCATGAATATTTGATTGTATTATTAATGCTAACATTCAATTTAGAGATACATATATTAAATACCTGTTTAATTTAATCAAGTTTAATTGCAATAAAATTTTGATTTAATTCAAAAGTAATAAAGTTTTCTTAAATAATTAAATCCTTAACCATTCGTACGATGGATTACTTTTATTTTTAAATATATTATGCACATTTTTATTTTTATTTTCTAATAATATTTTTTATTCTACTCAATTGTGCAAAAATTTTGGGAGGAAAGAAATTTCAAAATTAACATAAGTATCATGTATCCCTATATATGGATACATGATACTTATGTTGCAAATTGTCTTGTCAATGCCCTATGTACTAAAATATTGGTTATTTAAAAAAAATAATTCTGATATTTTTAATTCTGTACTGAAATATTGACCCTTTTGAAATATCTATCGTCAAAATTTACAGATGTTATTTTTTTAATACTAGAGGGATCTATTGGTAAGAATTCAAGATGCAGCTCGTTTATCTATCTTGTTCCTACTAAAAGTTATAGGCATTTTTCAAAACGTCTATTTATGATTAAAATTTGACAAATAAATTTTGAATTCACAAAAAAAGTGATAGAATGTCAAAATATTTTCCATTAAGAGATCGCATTCAAGAGTGCAATTTAGATTTCCTCTGCTAACCCAAAAAAAAAAAAACCCTGTACAATATACTTTTATATCTTATTGTACAAAACAGAAGTCCGTAAATAAATGAATAATAATAATAAACACAATAGTGTTTTGAATTCAAATTTCTGTATATTTATGTATGATTTTAATAATAATTTTAAACATTGTAGCGGAAAGTCTGAATGAAATGAAAAAACTTAAATTTCAAGAATATTTAATTATAACAGTGGTTCTCAAAGTCGTGTCGCGGTATCCTAGTGTGCCTCTGGAATGACATAAGGGTGCCGCGAAATTTGTAACACTTAATTTTTTACTGCAATTTTTTTATTGCATATTTTTATGAAAAGCAATTTTCTACACTTATGAATATTGAAACGATTTGTTGCTACCATACAAAAAAGTTTGAAAATTATAATATAGAATTATAAATAGAAAAGAGTATTTATTCATTCAATTGGTCACAGTTATTTAAATATATTAGTAGTTGTTTTAATGTGCATTTGTTTAACGTACTTACGTAACGTAAGTCAAAAGTCACTGAGCTAAAGGTGAAAATAATTTATTAATTATTTTCAAATCATTTTTATTTAATATAGAATTATAATTATAATAGAAATTAGTATAAACTTCGTCATAATTCTGAAAAAAAAAAATAGTGAAAAAAAACGCAATGGATATACATTAGATATGAAACAATTTATAGCGTTCAATAAATGCTGTTCGGGATAGTTAATATAAATCACACCATAACATGAATTAATCCCGAAGTTAATATCACCACAATTTCCACCTATACTGACGCTCGATTTCGGTCTCATCTCACTCGCTAGTGATTTAATAATTAATTACGCTCTGGATACTGACTGATGGATATGAATCCTAGCGGTGATAATTTGTATATCTGGCATTCACGACGGAATCTCATAATACGAATCGTGTTTACGTTTGTCCTGCACTCGAGTTTGTATCATAGTTTCAAATACGTGCTCGGGCTTCATAAACTGCGAAATTTCTGTTTAAAAATAGTTAGTCGCGTATGGATTATGTTTACAGCAACGGTATTTGATCGTGGTGGAATGTTTATGCGAGACCATGTTAAAAAATTGCAATGTATTCAATTTCTTTCGAAGAAACATTGAGGAACAAAATGAAAAATAATGATGCATTAGATTACTTTTGTGTTTAGAAATAATGAGAACGTTAAACAGTATAAAATAAATTTATTAAATAAAATAATAGAAAAACGGGATTTATTCATTTGGTCACAGTTATTTAAATAAATTAAATAAAAAGAATTTGAAATAATCAATTATTTCCTCTTTAACTACTGTGAAAATGTGATTTATGTTACATAAGTACTTTAACAAATGTCCAATAATTGACATTTGCTGTTGCATAACAATAACATATTGTACAATGCAACAATTTTTTTAATATTTAATACAAAAAAAAACAAATAAAATAAAAGTTACGTAATATAAGGCTACCTACAGACACGTGTTTCAGGATCTATGCCTCGTCAGTACAGCTCTGCCTTACATAATTTAAAGATGTTAAAATAAATCAATTAAATTAATTGAACGTAACGTAAGTCAATAGTCACAGAGCTAAATAAGTGAAATAAAATTTATTGTTTTAAAATAAAATAAAAGTTACGTAATATGCTACCTGCAGACACGTGTTTCGGGATTTCATGTCTCACCAGTATAGCTGTGCCTTCTATAATTGTAAAGTTGTTAATTAAATTGATTAAAATTATTTAAAACGCACCGTCACCTCTGAGATCCTCGATGGAAATGATCGTTAGAGGACGTCCTTTGGACGGGCTGTTGCGCGAATGTCATGCGCGATATAGTTAAATTGTTATGTGCAAAAAAATCTTTTCGACTCGGATTTCGAGTTATTTTCAAATTCTTTTTATTTAAAATAAAATCTCTGGTCGATAGCCCTCATACTCATATTGTCTGAATAATGATGTTTTTACTTATTTTTTATATTATCTATTTAAGTAAATAGATAATTAAATAAAAAAATATTTGACAATAATTAATAAATTACTTCTAAAATTCGCTCTGTGACATTTTATATAATTAATAATAATTTATTATTTTCAATTCATTTTTATTTAATTATTTAAATAACTGTGACCAAGTGAATAAATACTCTTTTTTATTTATAAATAAATAATACAAAATGCATTTCAAGTATATACTAGAAAGCAAAATCAAAATAAATTGAAAAAAATCTGCAATTATTTTTAATTGCATAAATAAAAAAATCCTTTTTATTTAAAATAAAAATACATTTTATAAATGCTTTTTATATGTTAAACGTAATAAATTTTACATGTTGAAAATTTATTACGTTTAACATATAAAAAGCATTTATAAAATGTATTTCTATTTTAAATAAAAAGGATTTTTTTATTTAACAAGGCAGTTCTAAAAACTACATAATGCAGTATAAAAGTAGAAAATATACAGCTACTAATTAAAAGCGTGAACCAATGCGATTATAAAATTGGTTTATTCTCGCATAAATTATTCCATTACTAAAAATTAAATTTAATAATAAATTTCATTAGTAATCCACATTACTCTCTGTAATACTCTTTATTAAAATATTTCCAGCCAGAGAGAATGTCAATGTAAAATTAATTCATAGGAAACATTGAATTCGAAATTAAAGGCACTTCGTTTGTTTCACTTATTTTTTTTTTATTTTCCAGCTACTTTCGACTTATTGTAATATTTGAGGAAATAATGTACAGAAAATATTTTTACAAGTTAATATATACAATCATGTAATAATGCCAGTGAGGATGGTGGAGTGCCAGATGTCTTCGCACTCATTAACCAGAAATTTTAAAACAAGAAAATAAAATTTTAATAGATAGATAAAACAAAATTATTTTGAATTTAATAATAAATTATATAAACACAGATAGATGCCAATTGGCACTCTTCTATCACCTT
The DNA here is from genome assembly GCA_963082785.1 of Philonthus spinipes. Classification (NCBI taxonomy): domain Eukaryota; kingdom Metazoa; phylum Arthropoda; class Insecta; order Coleoptera; family Staphylinidae; genus Philonthus; species Philonthus spinipes. The sequence continues at coordinate 13,804,120 of OY720304.1, forward strand.
TACTATCTGAGATTTTCATATGAAATATTTATTATTTTGAATTTAATAATAAATTATATAAACACATAGATGGTTTGTCAATTGGCACTCCTCTATCACCTTTACTATCTGAGATTTTCATTTGAAATATTTTAAAATCATCAAACGTCACCTTTTGGGCTAGATATGTTAATGATATTTTTTGTGTATGGGTTGGCACAACTAGACAATTAAATACTTTTCTTAAATTTAGTAATTTAATTAATAAAAAAAATCAATTTACATTAGAGATAGAAATCGATAATAGTTTAAATTTCTTAGAATTAAATATGTTAAAAACACCAAATGGTAAATTAGAGTACAGTATTTACAGAAAAGAAACATTCACAGATATTATTATCCCAAAATCATCAAATATACATACATAAATTAAGAACAGTACTTTCCATTCTTACATTAGCAGAATTACAATTCTTTACAAATATTTGTAATTACAATACATATTGATGGGTTAGTAGTCTATTATGGGCTATCAACCGGAGGTCTTTCTGCTCTGAACATTTCCATTTTCATTTTAATTGATAAATGTAATTGCTTCCGTTCGAATATATATTTCATTTAATTTCTCAGATCTGATGAGGTCTACAAAAATAAAATTACCAACATCAGTTACGGTTACGGTTTTATGGTAGGTACTGCGCAGGCACAAATAGGCCTTGATAAATACCCTCTAGGGTATCTGATACTATGATTCAGCACAGCCGGCCTACTTTGTCAAGATAGGCTTGCAGTGCCTAGGTAAGTAGATCCCCGATATTCACCATTTCTGGTCATTTCTCACCCAATATGGATTATCTACTGAACTTTAACGCTGGGGAATATTGAAGGATATACTCCGCTGTTTCATTCTCTAAATAGCACCCTCTACAATTTGGTGATTCTAGAATCCCCAATCCATGGAGGTGTGATCTAAGTCTACAGTGTCCAATTAGAATAGAGCTGATACGTTTTAAATTCTTTCTGGAGAGCAGCAGGTATTGTTTAGCTGATCTTTCATTTGGGTACCGAAGGGTTTTATTGGAAAGTCTGCAGCCTATTGCGTCATCCCATCTACATCTAAATTTCTTTAAAGTATAGGCATGCAACGATTCATATAGGAAACTTAAAGGTGGACACACCAGTGTGCCGGGCGTGTCAATGATCATACTAACCACAGCTCCAGCCAAGTCATCGGCCTTCTTGTTCTCAATGTCAATACTGTGCCCTTTCACTCCTGGTTGACTGTTGTATATCAAGGCCTGCCTGAGTCTATTATGGCACTTTTTAACAGTCTCTGAAGAGGTGTAATTCATTCTCAGAAACTGTAGAGCATGTCTACTACCCAAGACCAGTTATAAAATCAAAATAAAATCAATATTGTATGAAAAGTTCAAAATTTTACCATATTTTGTATTATTTTACTTTACTTCAAACACAAGAAAACTTGCCGTCAAAGTAATAACAATACGTAAAATGAAATCGAATATTATTATAGTAATCTTAATTTCAAATTGTACTATTGCAATTTTCATGGAATCAGTGACCTTTGTAAACTTGTTGTCGATAAATTCCTGGCGAAGCAGGTGCGAAAAATGCTTTAGTTCACTTTTGCTAAATCAGGTCACGTTACGAATGTACACAATAAAAGCGGGATTGAATAGAAAAAGTTGTGAATATTGCGCGGTGTAATGGAAATTTGTTTGTTTTAATTGGTGCATTGTTTGAAATTGTATCCAGTTATTTTTTAATAATATATATATAATCTTTATTAACACATATACACAAAAAATATACAAAATAATGAAAGATGCAAAATCACAACCACAAAACCAGAAGAAAATCACTATTACGAACGGGGAAGTATACAATCCAAAAATACTTTCAAACATTAACAACAACTGCTATTAAACAATACAATAAATTACCAACATACATAAAAAAATCTAAAATAAATACCCTTTAAATTAAAAATAGAACATTTATTAATCAACAAATATCTTAAATAATGATGCACGAGCGGATGACAACAAGAAAATAGGACCATACCATCCCTCAATACAATACCCACGATCTCGAGGTAAAGAAACATGCAAAACTTGGCTGCGTGTATATGTATATTTATTTATAAATGTTTAAATAAATAACATATATGCTACCTATATATATATATATACAGAGATGTTTTTTTATCGGTATACATTAGGGGAAGTATATACTTGCAAAAAAACGCCTATAAAATGTATACAAATGAAAAAAAAGCGTCTATTACAATTCCAGCAGAGGATAAGACATTTTCCAATAACTCCAGGGCCTACCTCGGTTATGACAATTCTAATAATAATTAACAGGTACACATAAAGGAAATGTATACCGATAAAAAAAGCTCTCTGTATATATATATATATATATATGTGTGTGTGTGTGTGTGTGTAACAAAGATCATTTAAATAAACGTTTTATATAACACAAATATATAATTAATATATGTTAATTGTTAAATAGAAAAGAGTATTCATTCACTTGGTCACAGTTATTTAAATATATTAAATTAAATATTATAATGACAACATAAATTAAATAGGAAAATTAGAATATAAAGCTAAACAATCAAACAGAGTTTGATAATGGCAAGTTAACTTGTTGAAATTGCAGTCACAATAAAAAATAATTTGTGTTATAGAAACAAAGTTGAAGTGTTTTATTTATTTTAATCAACATGTATAACGAAGTAGAATCCTACACAGTTCTCAATTTAATTTTAAACTCACTCCTAAAAAGTAAAGATGTAAATAAAACAAAACAAAAATAATAATAAAATACTTAGCCAGACTTAGAATAAAACACAACAGTGAAAAAAATGTGTTGAGACATTTATATAAATTAATAATAGGCAACCTTAAACCTACATTAGTTTTTTTGTGCTGAAATTTGAAATGCCAGTTTCTGTCTTCTATAGTGAATTAGATGCGCAGATTAATCTTGCTCAATAACCCACTGGTTCATTCGTTAATTTGCAATGTCTAAGGTATTCAAACCACTCAAACTCTTTCAATATGTATATTTTGAACCAAAACATTCCACAAAAATGGCTAAGCACTAACCAAACTGAATTCTTTCTTGAATTCAAGAGATTGCGTTCAATAATTAAGTCTCAGATTGACGAAGTATATTCCTTATTTATTCAAAACACTAAATCTGATATAATATTGAAACCATTTGATTTATGAAAGTTTGTTTCAAGTAAGCGTGGAAATAGTAGTGTACCTAGTCGAGTTCAAGAGATTGCTTTCAATAATTGTCAGAATGACGAAGTAAACGCCTTATTTATTCAAAACACTGAATACAATCTCAAACTAAAACCATCTGATTTCTGAAAGTTTGTTATAAGTAAGCGTGGAATTAGTGATATACCTGGTGCAGTACACAATGAACGTGAAAAGTTAAAAAATCCCATCGATACAGAAAACTATCTTCCAATATCTAAATAAAACACTTGATGCTCGTGGTCAATTTGACGTCATTTACTATGATTTTTTTTTCGCTCCTTTGACAAAATTAAACATGAGATTTGACTTAGACTTAGAACGCTTGGAGCGCGGATGAGATTGGGTACAGGGAGAACCAATCTCATTCGTTCTTATCTGTTAAACTGTTCATACTACATACTTTACAATTTTCAATCTAAAGAATTTACTCCATCCTCCGGGGTCTCACAGGGCTCCTGTCTTGGTTTAATTCTCTTTAATGTGTTCATTAATAATTTGCTTAGTACGCTGACCTGTCCTGTTTTAGTATATGGCGATGATCTTAAAATATACTAAAAGATTAACTTACTAAATCTCGTCGTTATCCTTCAATGTAATTTGAATACCATCGCCTTTTAGTGTCATCGTGTATATCTTCAACTAATTATAAAAAAATGTTATGTTGTGAGTTATAAGTCACGCACATACAAAAATTAATTCATCCTGTCATATTTTTTATGGTACTATTGTTCTACATACATTGAGGGTCGTATTTGATCACAAACTAACGTTTATTGACTCACAACGAACAAGTACCACTAAAGCATTGGGTTTTCTTATGAGAGTTGGTCCGGACTTATACAGCGTTAAGGCATTGAAGTCTCTTTACACTACATTTGTACTAAGTAAATTAGAGTAATAAAATAATAAATAGCGTAATATAGTATCTTATCTATGCTTCTCAATCACTTATATTAGATAATAATCATCGACTATTTTTGAAATGTCTATCATTTAAACTAAATCCTGCATATCCTCCAATTGGAACCCCGCAAGCTGATCTACTTCTACGACATAATATGATCTCCCTTGGTCACGGAAGAAATATTCACCGCGCTAATTTTATGGAGATCTAATTCACGGTAAAAGATATAACCTGGAATTAATAGCTAGAGTTTCTTTCAACGTCCCTGGGAGATACACAAGAACTGCAACTATGCACTGTGTTGCGAAAATAAAACTCAAAATTTAAACAATCTGTTAATACCATCTCATTTTACATCATTAAAACCTAGCATCCTAGGTTATTCAAACGATTAGATAAATAAGATCCCCGTAATTAATTCGTGAAATTGTACAATTTGAAATGAGTAAAATATGGTGAAAATGCGCTACACAAAAAATATATATTAGTTATTATGAGAGATAATGATCTCATTTTTTTAATGAATATGTACATTGTACTTTAAAATGCCACAAGACTCTTTAAAGTATCTTTTAAAGTGTTAGCAATATTTTTTTGTAATTCTCAATTTTATAAATAATTTTTCAACTTTGGAAATTCTCAATTTTATAAATGATTTTTTTAACTTTGGATTTAGATTTTTTGGGCTTCATATGTAATTAAATTCGTGATAATCTGTAGACCATAACACTCTGTCAAATTTATGTCAAAGTCGATTCAATTAAGGGAGATATGACTTTTAAATTCCAAGCGCCTGATATTTTACGTTGAAGTGAAAAAAAAAAACTCATGATTGATTGATTATTGCAACAAGAACGAAACCATGCCAGTTATTATATATTTAAATATGCAATGCATGTTTTTTAGTTGTAAAAATTAATGAATTAATTATTAACATTTTTGACAGGGGATTATGTGTGATAAAATATCAAAATATATTGCTTCCGTGTTCATATACTGAAAAATGTAAATATGGATTTTTTACATTGTTAATGCACTGGAAAATACACTTAATTTATTTTTTTACTTAATTTATTTCCTCCGACTCTTGTCATTCTCAAGGAGTGAAACAAATCAAGGGTATTTTTTAACGTATTAATATTGCGTTCATGTTTCATTAATAAGACCCAAATAAAAGATTTACATTTTTACATATCATTAAACGAATGAAGTATTAATAGTTAATTTCATATTTAAAAAAAAACATCGCATTATATGCAACACTGAACATTTCGTTATTTTTTAAAACCAAAAATATAAATATGGAATTGCTTTTTTGCACCATTTAATTGAGCAGCGTAATGCAATAAAATGCTAATTAATATCAAATAAAAAATAGACCGGATTTTATGCAAGACTAAGCATTTCATTATTTTTAAAAGGAATGTAAAAAGTTGGATATGCATGCTTTTCGGTTCTTTTTATCACGAAGAAATGGATGCACAGTTTGGTATTTATTTTCATTGCGTTTTAAATTAATTACGAATTAACGGATGGTTGATCTTCTATAACTAAATGAAAACAATTCAACACTGAGAAGTAGATTTATCTATGCTCTTAATTGCTTAGTTATTTTTTATTGATGATAGTCGATATATGAAATAAACAGTAAAACTGAAACCAACAAGGGTTAATAGTAAATTTATTGTTGCAAAATTCTGAACAAAGTGAAAGTAATTAATAATATTAGTATATACATATATATATATATATATATATATATATATATATAGAAAATCTTTATTTCTGAGTGTTACATTAAATTACATTATAATATTTACATATTTACAATCATATACAACAGGTTAAGCCTCAGAAAATCGATGGTAAGGAATTAAGAGTTGTGTTTTGTAGCAAACCAAGTTTGTAGAGCTTACGGCTTTAATACTTGTGGGAGCGTGGGATATATTGGCAGTGTCGTCAGCGTTTATGTACCCATTAAAAGGAAAGACACTTGGAATAGGTGGTGTAAATATCATGTAAGTAAATGTTGTATAGAATTGAGAATAGAGAAGATCCTTGAGGTAAACCGTGTTCAGGGATAAAGTTATAAGAATGAGTATTGAGAATTTTAATTGTAATGGATCGATTGGACAGGAAACTGTATAAGATATATAGATGGTATATAAGTGAGCATAAATTGTAAAAATTAACAAAATAAAACTTAATCTTCACCTCTTTTCTCATACACACGGCATAATAAATTATATTTTTTAATTTTGTATGTCGCAATAAATCATAGTTGGATTATTGCAATTCAAATTATATTATTTGAATATTAAAAAAAATGAAATTCCTGATTGCCTCTTCCTTATTTTTATTATTACTAAATAATATTAGTGAAACATGTTTATTATTAAATAGTTTATGAAGTCCAACTCGAATTAATTACATTACATAACTTAATAGGCTGTCTAATTATCTAGTTGGCACATTGTTATTTAAACAAATTATATGCAGACTGTCTGTATTTGCGAAAGTAATTAATTGAAGCAGGGAATGAAATTGACTTGACTCCGATAAATTAACATGCAAATTAGTGATTAAATCTAAAATTAAATACTAGAACGTATATTGTACGATTTATAAATTAATTGTACGTGAAATATTTCTGCTGATAATATTATTCTAATTTATTAGATTTTTGTTTCGTTAATACCAAAAACGTGTATTTTTGGGCGACGAAGCTAACCTAATAAATGGATAAATATTGAAATCAATCCTGTTTTTTTTTTTAGAATAACAACCATTACGAAGGTGAATTATTTCTGTTGGTAATATAATTTTAATATATTAGATATTTATTTCATTAATACATTATAAAAATGTGTATTTTTGGGCAAATCAAGTTAGCTTCTCCGATAAATGAACCAATTATATAAAAAAAGAAACATTTATTGGCATTATTACATAATCTATATCATCACATTTTAACACATCTTCTATCTACACTCTTCCCTTCTACTCTTTTTCTCCCAGCCCAGCTTTACCAAGGTCTTTACACAACAAATTATGAAATCAATCCTTTTTTGAGAATAACAATCTTTTCGCAGGTAAAATATTTCTGTTGATTATATAATTCTAATATATTAGATATTTGTTTTATAAATAATAAAAGACATGTGTTTTTTAGTCGAAGAATCTAGCTAACCTGATAAATAGACAAATTATAAAATCTTTTTTTTTTTTCGATAATAACAATCTTTGACCTTCGGAATGGAATCCTCAAGCTCAAGGAATTTATCGAAATAAAAGATTTATTGCAAAATGTAAATCACTACCATACGTTTTCAAGTTCAAATTGGCACTAAACAAATTCAACTTAATTTTTATTACTCAATAAAAATCAATATGTCTGTAAAGAACAAACGAATTCTCGACATTTGTATTTATAATTTGCAATCTACCCAAACAGGTTGAACTATAACTAGATACGTGTCAAATTATAAAAAGAAGAAGCTTTCAAAAATGTTATTAATCCAATTATTCGTTCTTCAAAACAATAATGATGGTTGGCAGAATCGATTGGAACCCAAAGATGTTGGGTAAGAAATAAAAAACGATTCTGGGTCCCATGAAGAATCAAATATTAAAAAAAAAAATGAGGGGCAACGTGTCGCTACAGAAAGGTATATAAAGTACAACTAAAAGTAACTTTAACATGTACTAAGTTAATACATCTCTAATATTTCCAAGCTATTATTGCAACTGAACGTATAAGGCAACCAGAGATAAATTTAAATATTTTATGTGTGTTTTGTGGAGTGGTTTTTACTAGTTTTGGCGGTTGATATAGTCATATCCAGTTTTAATTTAGGAAAGTTGCCACTGTTTGAGAATTATTGAGGTGTTCCGGTAATTTTAACTAACCCTGTAACAGAATCGGAGCGTACCAGTGCGCACTGAATCAGCTATGGCGTATTACACAGTACACTGTCCCGATTTTCAAACACTGCGTGCATTTCAGTACTGGCAGCGAGAAGTATGAATTGGCAGCCGAGTTCAAAATATAACTCGTCCACAATTATGTTGGGTGACACGAAATAAATATATTTTATTATAGATACGACAAAAATATTATAAACAATGGACGAGAATTTATATCCTTCATAATAAGCAAATAGATTTAAGTAATATTCCAACAATTCAACAAATTATCACATAACTCGTTGTTTTTTTTTTTTTTTGCTATATTGCACTGGAACTCGTGCACTCACTCCTCGAGTCAGTGTTTTTTTGTATTCAGCCAGGGCGAGTTCTCATTTATATGTAACCTGAAAACGATTTTGACAATGCACACTGAAAAAGTGCAGAAGCAGAAAACACACAAACCTAGGCGAGTGCGAACTGGTGCAGTAAGCAGAAACGCCATTTATAAAGAAATAATTGGTTGGACAAAAAAAAAATACCAGATGTTGGTTACAAAGTCCCTACTTTCATTTTGCATTTCTGTCTCGAATTTGGCTGACAAGATCCTTGATTGTCGTATCTTATTAGGCATATTGCACCGTCTTATTCGAAATACATATTATTCAATTCAAGCCATAAAAAATAGCTCTACATCCTTCTCAATTGTGATAGCTATAATAACGTCCACACTGTAATTAATAAGGCAAGGTGAACCTCTGTCGCCCAGTTTAGCTATTAATGCACGCATCAGATATACAAGAGAATGATCCATACAATCATTCTGGTCCATACAATTATTCGCTTGTGTACCTGTCACCCAATCACTTAATTTGAGGGGGGGCGATAACATTTCACAAGCGATCCCTGCGAATTCCACGCCCTAATAATTGACAACTACTGCACTAAACAAACACACGCAAACGTATAATTTGAATGGTTGCAAAAGAAACGGAATGTGAAATTCGAATTTAGATGAATGCTCTCGCAATTCCACATTAGACGCAATACTAAATACAAATCGCTGAGTGTAGTTTAAATATATTTTTTTAAAAGCCCTTCCAGTAGTGAAGGCTTTTCTTTTGTTGTAATTTTATTTTACGTTGCTCCATGTTTTAAACGTTTCTCGATGCACACCTGCATATTGAACAAAGGGTTATTACGTTTCGAGTCGTAAAGAGAGACCGTGAAAAAGGCTTTTTACGACTTTGACGTATTGCAATTTACGGGCGTGAAATTATTATTTTTCGAAAGATATAATAAACAGCACGAATGGAATATGCGTGGTTATGATTCAGTTTGTTGACTATTAAACTAAATAATAAAAACAAGACTAGAAAAAAAAAACATAAAAACGAGTAAAGGTGAAACTCGGCAAATATAGGTAGAGTTTACATGATTGAATATATTAAGTAACACATATTTCGGAAATTCACCATACTACAAAAAAAAAATATATTGGAGCTCAAATGTAATGCATATGTGGTTTAATCCAGAAAAAAATATACACCTTTTATTCACTCTTGAAAGAAAGAAAAGCGATAACGTTTTTACTGCTTTATCTCATTTTTTTTGTGTGCGATTCTTACACAAATATAAAGAAAATTTAATAATGTTAATAAACAGTCACCTGTTCTACTCTGATCCTTTCTGAACTCTTCTGTATATTGGAAAAAACTTGCTAAAATTCCACTTGATTCGGTCTATGCCTCGCCGAGTTATAGAATTCTACAACAACCGTGGCGGACCAAAACATTATTGAATTTTTGTCAGTATTTTTTTTTTTACCAAATTGTAATCGTTAATTTTGACACGAAAACTGAACATAAATTTAATACAAACAACTTTAACACATTTTTATGTCTACGTGTCGCATTACTTTTGTGCTCCAGTGTAAAATGTGAACATATGAAAATAAAAAAGAAGGGACAGGAAGACCTATGGTCGATAGCCCAGACAAACTGTCACCTACATGTGTTGTAGTTATTTATGTTTTTGCAAAACATTTCAACATTTCGTTCATTGGCGTCATACATGTGGATAATAAGTAATTTGTATTTAAGTTATACTAAATGTACTATTCAGAAAGCAATCTAATGAAAAAAAAGCTTTACAGAAAAATGCTTTTTCTTTTAGTAATAGTAAATTGAATATCTTATTTTATATTCAGTAAAATGTGAAGAGATACTAATACATGATTCATTAGTCTAAAATTCAAATCCGCGATGAGTTGTTGCAACGGTTTTTTTTATTTTATTTTGGCTCATTATCTGATATGGAATGAATTTATTTAAATCATTATCTGATTTGGAATGAATTTATCCAAACAGATAATGAGCCAAAATAAAATTTAAAAAAACCGTTGCAACAACTCAACGCGGATTTGAATTTTAGACGTTCAGACATTATTGACATACAAGTTTAGCCGAAACACTCTGAATGTAAGAAAACTTGTAACTTTTTTTATGAAATGGAAATATTCTACCGCCTGCTAGATAACCACTGTGTGTGAGTATTATATGTAAATAGAGTACATACATATACAGTACAAACAAAAACATTACACATAAATTTAAATAAAACAATTTAAAAAATGCAATAAAATCATTTTTTCATGGAATTATGACCTAGAGCTAAGAACTAGAGCTATAGATATCTATCAACCAAATAAAAAATGATGAATTACCATCGAATACTAACCTCTAAATTCGAATAAGCTATCATTAAAATGTAGAGAGGTCAAAATCAAGCAACCAAATAAATAATGTAACATTTCTTTCAACTTCAGAACTAATCATTAGATTTATAATTTATGAACCATTTGGCTCTTCGTTGAATAAGTTACCATTAAAATGTAGATAGGTCAAAATCAAGCAACCAAATAAATAATCTAACATTTCTTTCAACTTCAAAGCTAATCATTAGATTTATAATTTATGAGCCATTTGGCTATTCGTCGTAATACAATACAAATCATCAGATTCGATGCAAGTACTCAATAACGTAGTGTAGTGAGGCTCCGCAGACAAACTGATATTTCTTTCGAATTATAGGTCATTTAATTTTAAAACTTGCCAAGGATGTTTAATGGGCTTACGTATATAAACAATTTTATTGTTACTAAAAATAGTTATATCCCATCTGTGTAATCGCTATTTAATGTGTCTATTCACCTCAATTTTCAAAAAAAAGTTCTATAATACAAAAACTATAAATGATAAAAATAAATCCATCCTACAAAAGCTTCAAAATTAAATCTAGAATACCTATACAAAATTTCAAAATTTTTCGTTCATAAATAAATAAAAGTTATTGAAATGAAGGGGGTTGAGTGCCCTTAATATCGAGCGTATAACAAAAAATCGACGACGAAGTTGGCGTTGGAAGTCTCAAGTCATGTCTGTACTAAGATCACACGCGTGACTTGTCAATATGACAATCAGTACTTTACGCATACGCGTGTGATTTTAGTTGAGACATGACTTTAGATTTCCAATGCCAACTTCGTCGTCGATTTTTGCTATTCGCTCGATATATTGACGTTTCGATTCTACTCGTTCAACTTATCAGCGCTGTTTTGTTTTCAACTAGCACTAGAACTAATTCATTATTTTTTTAATTCATTCATCGCTATTTATTTGTTGTTTTCGCTTCAATTGTAATCAATAAAATTTTGTTTTAACCGATGTTTCCTTTGGTTTACAAATTAGACCTTTCCGCACTGACTTAGACCATCAGAAAAATTTGTCTGGAACTACGTCAACATCCTAAGCAACGTATTAAATACATCTGCCTCGAATGTGAGAAAGGGCTTCAGAAATTACCGAAACTCATTACATTAATTAATGAACTTAAGGCTGAAATTAAATAATTAAAAGCAAAAGTTTACACATCGAAGAATATCATACCCGTTGATAACTCAGAAGAAATGATTGCTTAGATTTACAAACGCACAAAACTATCTAAAAATATTATTTGTATTGTACGCCTAAGCAGATTGCTTATTATGAATTAGTGAATAATAAATTAACTGATCGTGTGGATAGGGGCGAATCTAACATAGAAATGAAATATAAGAATGTGATTCCAAGTATTCATGAGGAAAACCAATAGATCCTAACAGAATAGTCAATACAATTAGTATATTTCGTCAAAACTTTCGTGGATTAAAATCTAAAACAAATGAATTTTACAATAATTTCTGTAATTCTATGTAATTTCAATAAACATGGTTAAATGATTCGGTCCTAGGTAGTCAATTATTGCCACATAAAGTTGTTAATAACTGAGGCTCCAACTTTGTTATACATTGTTTATCAATTGAATAAAACACTTTAAACTTTGTTTGTATAACACGTTTTTTTTGTATATAAGTTTAAAATGTTTTATTTCCACATTATTTTAATGTCTTTCGTTCAGATAGAAACTTTTTACTAGTTAATCGGCCTAAAGGAGGCGGTGCACAGTGTTTTATTTGGAGCCGCGAAGGTTCAGGCGTGGTGGGGGTATGCAAAACTCAAATTGATATTAGACGAAAATTAAAAATGTCATATTATTAAAAATACTTTAAAACTTATAAAAATGAATTTCCAGATTTTTAGATGCACCGGTGTAAGTACAATGAACCGTCAAAGTCGAACATTTCTAAAAGTTGTTCAGCGCACGGTATTGAGTATCACATTTAATAATTTCCCAGCAGGCCCCCAAATACTTTGTCACAACCATTTTGTAACACAATCATAAACATGAGTTGCTTTATTTAATGAGATATGTTTCAGTACATTATTTTAATTTTGATAGTAGTTATAATTAATTAAAGTTGCGCAATTTTTATTTTTAAATTTCAACTTGGCAGAAGCCGAAATAAATATTATCAAAAAAGAGCAGTATGACGTTAACTTCAAAAAATCGCCCGCAGTTTCCTCTAGATGACTGTGTAAATATCATGTATATAGCGATCCATGATCAATAGTTATGATTTTTTTCTTCCGCAAATCATGTAACAAAAGCGACGGCGGGCGCGCTGAATCTGCTGCCGCTTAGTTTACCGCACGCGGATTGCTGTTTGAAAATATAAGAAATACGGCGCGCTGTCGCTTTCGTTACATGACTTGCGGAAGAAAAAAAATCATAACTGTTGATCATGGATCGCTATATACACGATCTTTACACAGTCATCTAGAGGAAACTTTTGGCGATTTTTTGAAGTTAACGTCATACTGCTCTTTTTTGATAATATTTATTTCGGCCTCTGTAAAGTTGAAATTTAAAAATAAAAATTGCGCAATTTTAATTAATCATAACTGCTATCAAAATTAAAATAATGCACTGAAACATATCTCATTAAATAAAGCAACTTATGTTTATGATTGTGTTACAAAATGGTTGTGACAAAGTATTTGGGGGCCTGCTGGGAAATTATTAAATGTGATACTCAATACCGTGCGCTGAACAACTTTTAGAAATGTTCGACTTTGACGGTTCATTGTACTTACACCGGTGCATCTAAAAATCTGGAAATTCATTTTTATAAGTTTTAAAGTATTTTTAATAATATGACATTTTTAATTTTCGTCTAATATCAATTTGAGTTTTGCATACCCCCACCACGCCTGAACCTTCGCGGCTCCAAATAAAACACTGTGCGGTGTCCTGTCGCAGATAAAAATCATATATCCGCTACTTAATTGATACCAGCGAAATTAAAAAAAAAAAAAAAACACTGTTCATTGATAGTGTTATTTTGCTTCTAAAACTATTATTATCTGACTTGTTTAAATTCCACCAGACATATCTTATAATAATTTATAAATACTAATCTCACAGTCGGAAGTTCACTTATTTTTTACTTTCTCCGGACCCCTGTCCAAGGAAAAGTATTGTGATCGTGAAAATTTCTGTTATAAAACATTTATTGTAGGACCTTCGGTTTTCATTTTATAAGCGGAAGAATTTCTTTTACCTGATAAATTCCCTTGGAAATAAGCAATTATTTTTATGTTGGCAGTGGACACTTTAATTATTGAAATAATTATTTTAATGACAAAAAGTGCCGTCAAAGGCCTCCAGTTTAAAAATATTTAAAAAGGATGTGGAGAAATTTTATAAAGTCATTGTGAGGTAAGAAATAACACAATAAATTATAAAATCAATCAGAAACTTATTTGACCGTATTCACTGGGGAAAGTACCATGATGAACACATCACCATTTTTTATTTATTGACCCTTTTACCTTTTGGTGTAGGGTTTTTCGGTGTATCAAAAATTAAATAATTATTGGTGATCTTAATATTCCTTCAATACGTAACAGATGTACGTCTCATAATTGTAAATCAACTTGCTTTAAATATTTCACTAATATTCTGAACATAAAACAATAGAATAATATTCTTAACAAATTCTATTTGTGTTATGTAACTATGAAATTAATCTCTCCGTTTCACATGCAGATCTACCTCTTATCCCTGAGGATAACTACCAATCTTGTCCTGGATATTAATATCTCACATTCTAATGAATGTCTTACACAGTTTCCCAGTAATGAAAGACAAGATTTAATTTCCGTAGGGCTAAATTTATATCATCGTACAACGAATTGTTTTGCTTAGATTTGTGTATACTTAATTCGTTTTCAGATGTCGATGATATGGTTATCAGGTTTTATATTATTTAATAATTTTTCTACATATGAATCGAACAAACAGAATCATCCACCATTTTTTTTTACTTACAGAATAGTCCCGAATATAAATTGATTAAAAATTGGTGATGTATCCATCATGGTACGTTCCCCGGTGAATTCGGCCAAATAAATTTTTGATTGAAAATTGTATAGGTAAGGAAAAATTATTAATTGATGTTTTCAATTAATAATTTGTTGTCTTTTAAGTTAAAGCCGAGTATTTGGAAGAACATTATAATTTAGTTTGTTATTTCATACCTTTCAATGGATTCAAAACATTTCTCCACAGCTTTTTTATTTTTTTAAAGCTGAAGGCGTTTGTGAATGATATATTAAATATGACGGCACTTTGACGTTTTATTTGACAAAAATAATTATTTCAATAATTAAAGTCTCCACAGCCAACATTAAGAAGATTCTAAAAATATTTTTTTTTTATTTCTATGGGAATTTATCAGGTAGATTGTAATTGCTAATACAATGAAAACTGAAGGTCTTACAATAAATGTTTTATAACAAAAATTATATATTATTTCAAAAAATAGAATAGAAAAACGTCTATCCGAATTAAAAAATTAAATATCGTTAAAAGTAAAGTCGAACTTAATGAGTTTTGATTCAAACCAAAACCTTTACAGATCATTCCACTGTTCTAAAAAACTTAAATATAAAGTTTGGCTTTAATGCATTTAGCCGTTTATGCGCTATCGCGGAAACACAGATACACACAGACCTTTTTCAAAACTCCATGAAATGGATTCAGGGGACCTCAAAACGTGCATATTCGTTAAATTTGGCGGTTTGAATTTTTTCACGATCACAATACTTTTACTTGGACAGGAGTCCGGGGAAAGTAATAATTATATATTGATGTTAATATTTACAACTACAAATTTGGCAAAAGACGATATTTTATTTATTATAAAATACAAATCAAAATATTGTTTACATAATTAATCAAATGCGCGATTTGGAAAATCCAATAAACGAATATTTATCGCATCAAACATTTGCGTGTTTCATTTTGAAATCCATAAATATTCACTATCGCGTTTCAATAATCGCATATTTTAATCAGTCAATGCATATAATTTTTTGTTTTTATTTAAAATCCGTGCAATAACAAAACATTTCGCCTGAAAACATACTGCGCCATTTATTCGGCCGTGCGATCTGCGCGTACATATGCATTTATGATTTTATTTTGTTTTTGTAGTTTTATCACCGTGTTGAAAATTCGCAATGAATGTCGAGTGAAAACAAACGAATATGATTATGTGTCGGGTTTATTTAAGCTAAAAAAAATGCGTATATTATGTGTCGGGTTTATTTAAGCTAAAAAAATGCGTATTTGAAAACGTAGGGTAAACAGAATCGTTAAAATTAAATGGGCCGTAAAGTATGAATGATTGCTTCTGTGTTTGCGGCGCAATGTTTGTATAAATAAAACATAATCATAAGTTGTAAACCAAAATGTGTTTTGACGGTAATTAGATACTTGTTTTCTTCAGTTTTAAATGCCTGTTGTATTACACATAGGCGTAATCGGAGTCTGCAAGTGGGCGTTTCGACCTGAGATTTATAATTGTTAAACATATATGTAACAAGAGAGATTTTTATTCATTTTGTCAGAGTTATTTAAGGTAATTTAATAGGTAGTACTATATATGATCGCTAAATTTTGTCCTCTAGAGTACATTGATTTTTTTATTAAAAAATTATGTTGGCAATAAAAGTAACCACACGCCATAGGTTATGTTATTCTAACAAATTGAAAAATTTGATTTTATAAAAAAAAGAAGAATACGAACAATATTTTAGCGAGTGTTAAAAATATACTATTTTTCTAGTTTAAGCTAAAATAGTTGATGTGTTGCTTCGTATGAAATGAAAACATTGTTGATTTTAAAAGAAGATCAAACATTAAACAGCCCTATCTGTTGTGAATTGAAAATAATTTAATAATTTTCTGATAAATAGTACATAGTTTTGGATATAGTTTCCAAATATGTGATACAAAATGGGGGGTATCGTTTAAGATTTTAAACTTACATTACAACCGGTCTGTACGGGTGTCAGGGATTTCCAATTCTTTTAAAGGATTCCCCATATTGAAATATTAGTCTATGGATTCGGGTTTTTTTTCTGTAGGATTCGTATTTTTAGAGATATTGGAGAAAATATTTGAGCGATTCTGTATCTTGTGGCAAAATTTAAATAACTCTTTTGAACCAAAACGTGCTTTACTAAGTGGTTTGTCAGCTGATGCATTCACATAGTGGCATTTTTTTTTGTGCGATGCAAATTTTTGAGATATACGCTGTTCTAGGTTAACTTAATCATCCTATATATAAAGTTGAATTATAAAGTAAGTGTTAAAAATATCCTATTTTTCTAGTTTAAGCAAAAAGTGTGTTGCTTCGTATGAAAAAAAAATGATTTTAAAAGAATATCAAACATTAATACAGCGCCTTCTGTTGAAAATAATTTAATAATTTTCTGATATATAATACATAGTTTTCGATAATGGGGGGTATCGTTTAAGATTTAACACTTACATATATATATATTATATATGTATGTTATATTATCACAATAGAAAAGAGTATTTATTTACTTAGCCACAGCTATTTAAAATAAATTAAATAAAAATAATTTGTAAATAATTAATTATTAATCAGTTATCATTCCTTTTAGCTGCCGGGATTATTTGACTTACGTCACGTGAGTACTTTATAAAGCAAATGTATATGAAAGCAACTACTTCTCGGGCGGAAATAATTGATTATGTAGGCGCTGTTTTTGAATTACCCGCCTACACGCGCCATCTAACGCTGCGGAAAGTGAAATATATTTTACGTTAGCCAGACTTATGAGATTATAGGGGAGCTATGTTCAGGTTGAAAAATCATGAAGAATAATTAGAAGATTAAGGTTACGTTACGTTATGTGAAATTGTTCTTAGCGATTATTAGTTTTAAACAAATGCAGTCCGTCCCCACGATGAGACCATCCTCTACTATTTATTTTGATATTATTAATTAATAATTTCTATTGCGAGTACAAAAAGTAATTATAACACGAAGTGGCGCAAATATACATATTTCTTTATAATTAAAAATCATTCATACACAAATATTTTCAAATAGACAAACACTATCTCTACGCTAATTCATAGAAATAACAAGCGTATATTTCAGTAATTTTCTTAGCACTCGAGAGAATCAACAAGTAGTTGTTTGTAAATACGAACATTCCGATTAATTCGTTGATTGCCCTCAATTTCACAAAATTATCAAAATAATTTCAGCATACAAGAAATACGAATCAAAATTACAACTATTCAGGATATCATTATTATCTTGACTCATCAAATTAATATTTTAAAGAAAGAAAAAACACTACGTATGTTCTTTTGCATTATAAAAGACTACACACAGCTATGGAACTTAAACAACCACACATTGTCGTGATACATAACCTGCAATTTGCAAAAAACAACTGTTACGAAACTTATTAAATTATACACAAGTCCTATAGCATGCATACTATAGAGCGCGAAATCCGAATGGAAAAGTATGGTTGGTTGTGGGCTTCGAAGGATGTTAAAAACTAATAGTTTTTCATCATTTTCAAGTTAAACATTTCAGTATTAAACCATTTAGAGCACTGTTCAAATATTTAGAAGGAACCCTGACAGAAATAAGACTGGACATGATCTACAGCCTAATTAAATATGAAATAGGCCATCGGATATTAAGATATATTAAATATCACTAATAATTTCACAATCTCGCTACAATTATTTTACCTCACTGTGGCTTGTTCAGGCGTAGAAATGATCACCACACTGTCATTTCTTCGCCTGAACAAGCCACAGTGTGGTGAAATAATTGTAGCGAGATAATAATAGATAATGAAATACTAAATAGTGATATTTAATGTAAGCAATTAAGAACCTTAACAATTATCAGCCTCATCAATAAATTATATTTATTTCCGCCTTTATTTCAATAGTTTCCCGAAGGAGAGAAATATTGAAGAATAAATAATTTATTTTAAAAAGACGGCCGATTAAGCCCAATAATAATAAAACAAATAACAAAATACAGTAAAGCATCTTATCATTATTAATAAATAGCAATTAGGGAAAAATACAATCTTGCTACTTTACAATGTAATAACGGTATTTCTCAGTGTGCACATCATTTGTACTTTTATGCTGGTCGTAAAATGCTGGCCCGTTTACGATTACCCCATTTATCGCGGTTTCGCTATTTTGTAACAGTGGCTCGCATTTTTCTGTGATTAATGGATGCACCGGCTTTGACTAATACACGTGCGAGTTTTTCCATTCGGCGAATGCGAAACGCGTTACGCTTCATTAATTATCGGATGTTGATTAATACATGCGGAATTTAATTAAATCCGCACTAGTTGGTAAATCGACGCAATGCGTTTCCGAAATATGTAGGTATATCAGTAAGAAGAACATTTTCATAAATTAATGAAAAAGTAAGCAGAATGTAAATGTGACTTCCTGATTTCGCCAATGTATATTTTTGGTAACAGGTTGTTACTCTTCTTTTGATTCCCTTGGCTCAATAACTCAAATCAAACAATTGAGTCTCAAATAGGATGAACTTGTTTATTTCTGATGTACCGTCATGGATTAAGAATGTTATATACTCCTACAGTACAGTGCAGTTTAATTTAGTTACAGACAAGAATTACATCGAAGTGTGCCTTTAGACAACTGATTAATGTCTGATACCAAAAAAAGTGAACTTGATCTTCTAGACCAACCACGAACTTGCCTGTTTCTACCCACCTTAATAAAATATAAATTTAATTTGAATACTACCACCTTAGTAATAATATTTATTCGCACACACACATGGTATATCGATACCCATGGAGCTGCGTATAGTAGCGACCTTCTGGTATATAAAAACATATAAGCACATAATCTCCCAGAACACAAAAGTTATCAGAAAGAAAGAATAAATCAATAACAACAAACAAGTTGCGGGGCATGCCATCAACAGCAGTGTGAACCGGTAGCCAGCTAACCAATTTTTTGGAGAATTAAGGCGAGGAAACAAACATTATCTAACCCCGCCTCACGCCGAAGTAACAAAACTGGACTAAGTGAACATAGGTTTCGAATGCTCATCAAGGCAACGATGAATTTGTTGAAGATGTACTACAGAAATCCTGTGAATCATCTTCCCGCCACTCAATCGCTGATGGATGCTTCCTAGTAATGATTTGCTGGTGTGTCAAGAAGGTCAGCATTCACCACGTCAAGAAGACTGGCTAGTATGGGCTCTGGAATTTTAAAGACTCCTAGTGATATTTGTGATGTTTCTTTTTTCAATTGGCCGTGCATTGCATATTAGGTTTAAGTTACACATTAAGAAGAAAAAAAATATTGATTTTGTTACATACTTTTAGAAATATTTAAATAAATTAAATCGTTGAGGCAATGGTTCCTTGGCGGTGGAGTAATGTCGCGAATCAGATCTATTCACACGCTATAGGGTGGTATGGGACGACTTTCCCATACTCGGCAATATCATGGATTTACATGGGTGTAAAGTTAGCAATATATTCCAGCAATAGATTCTAAAATTTTGTATCAAATTCAGTTTTAAAGGTTTTATCAGAATGTTTACTCTAAAATACCAATAATTTACTCTATTATAGGTGTATCTACCCCAAACCTCAATTTTCAAACGCTATTTTAAATATATATATATATATATATATATATATATACTTCTAAATCGAATTACTCATTTTTGAAATTGAAATAAATCAATGTTCAAAAGGCCCATAACTAAAATGAGCATACTATTGGAAAGCACAAATTATGAACTATAACATCAAACCACAAAAAAAGTGTCACCTCTCTTAGAAGTAAATAAATATATATATATATATATTTTAAAAGTCGAAATCCTCATTATGCAGAAGTGGTACAAACCATAAATGAGAGAATCGTTTCCATTTTCGAATTAATTTCAGCCAGGAATTGTTGGCCTGTTTTCAGAATTGTGGTGACAGAAATGAGTCTAGCGATAATTAATCTAATATCTGAGGTATGGAACGAGACAATTGTCAACTAATTAAAAAAATATATATATTTTTAAAACACTAGAGGAAGAAAAGGCTGTAGACTACCTCGTAATTATGAAATTGTGTTATGCATTCATGATAAATTAATTAATGAAATGGTCGCATAATTTCATGTTTTTATTGATTTAAAACAATTATTATATAGTTTCTTTTATATATTATAAGTAAAATATGTCCGTTGGTCTGTCACCGCTAGGACATTTACGGCTCCTGATCATGAAACTTTAGATCACATTCTTGAATAGCATGCCGCAAATTGTAGGAAACTACAATAGCGGGAAAAGCAACACGGAATTCTTCAATGCTCGTTTGGAGGCGTATTTACCCATTCTTCATTTTCTCTATCCCATGTTCGGTAGTAAATATTTCTAATGATTTCACAAATAATGGCACGTGTGACGATATTTCTTTTATTTACTTGTGCCAACAAAATGTAAAATAAAGGAAAAAATCAGAGCGTTTTCTGCTTACATAAAAATGTGAACTCGACCCGACTGAGTAAAAGAAAACGACGCCGAAACGTTGTGAAAGAAAGTTGGGTAGTTTTTTCGTATAACAAGGTAATATGACAATATAAATAAAAACAAAAGTATATGCAGAATTAAATAAAAATGATTTGAAAATAATTAATAAATTATTTCCACATTTAGCTGTGTTAAATTTTGACTTACGTCAATAAAAGGATATAATTTATAAATTATTTTCAAATCATTTTTATTTATTTAAATAACTATGACCAAGTGAATGAATAGTTTTGAATAATAGATTTTACATTAACTACAAAATCAGCATTTTATTATCTGATATGATCGATTATTTCATATTCAGTTACTGAAATGAAATAATCGATCACTCATTTGCTTTATAAAATTGTGTTTCTGTTATTGCCTAATTATGACTTTGCAGTCACTCTTATTGACTAATATTAACTCGTAAGTTAGAATTTATCTCAATATATTCCTAATTTGATTTCTTATGATGTGCTCATTGCCTAATTTTGACTTGAAAGTCTTCCTTGTGGTCTAATTTTGAATATAAAGTCATTTCCATTTCGTGCTACCGATATGAGAGACTCTTTGATTGCCTGATTTTTACTTCAAAATCATTCTCGTTGACTAATTGTGATATTTATTTTAAAGGCATTCTCATTGGCTAGTTTTGACATTAAAGTTTCTTTTTTGTGCAAATTTGAATAAATTAAAATAAAGAATATGAAAATAATTAATAAATTATTTCTCCTTAAGCTACTGTGACATTCTGACTTATACAAGTACTTTAAAACAAATGTTCAACAATGGACATTTTTTGTTGCATAACAATAACATATTGTATAATGCTACAATTTTTTAGTCGAAAATATTAAATGCAAAAAAACAATACAAACGAATTAAGTAATACAAGGCCATCTGTAGACACGTGTTTCGAGATTTCCTTCCCTCATCAGTACAGCTGTGCCTTATATAATCACAAAGTTGTTAAATTAAATTAATCACAACGTACCGTCACGTTGAGATCTCCGGTGAAAATGATCCAGAGGATAAAGTCTAAAGTCTTAAAGTATCATTTATTTCCTGATTTTGACTTTAATATCATTGTCATTACATGACTTTCACATTAAAGACTATTTTATTGCCTAAATTTGACTCATTGATTGCCTGATTTTTACTATAAATGCCTTCTCATTGCTTGGTTTTCACATACAAGTCTCTTTTATTGCCTAAATTTGATTTTAAAATGTCTTTTATTGCCTAGTTTTTACTGTAAAGGCATTCTCATTGACTGGTTTTGATATTAAAGTTTTTTGATTACCTAAATTTGATTTTAGTCTATTTTATTCACTGATTTTGACTTTAATATCGTTGTTATTGCATGATTTTCACATTAAAGGATCTATTTAAGTTTACATTTTTTTACTATTTTTTGGTATTTTTTATTAATGGCATTACAGCGCCATTTATTGTATTAAGTTTTTGCAATTTTCTTGATATTTTCCATATAAATATATAAAATATTTCTTAAAATATATTAACTGTATATCCCCATAAAAAGTCTGGTAAGGTAAGATCTAGCTATCTGATGGGCCAATTAACAGAAAGCTCTACGAGCAGTCACATAATATTCGATTTAGCACACTTCGTACAACTACTGAGAAATGAGACATTATTTTGGAACCGTATATTCTACTGTGTCTTCAATGCTGTTCTTAAGCAAAATAGGCAATTCTTTTTCTAAAAAATCTCGGTATTTTTGCTCAGTTAATTTGCCTTCAATTACAAATAAACAAATCATTTTTTAATATTTCAGATAAAGATTTGATAAATAAATAAAAATCGAATAAAAGTTAGTTATTTTTAAGCTTACTACACGGAACAAAAATAAATAATGGGGCTTCCCATTTAAAATTATGAAGTTGGCCCCTTGGGGGCGTTTTATATGAACTTCTTTCCACTATAGATTAGACTAGTAATCTAAAATAAAAAAAAATAGGGCTTCTCATTTAAAAGTATGAAGTTGCACTTCCCCCGCGCGGGGTCTGTAGAAAATTCTTTTCACTACACATGAATTTGTCTCTTTAAAATATGCGGGTCTTATTTGAAACGTTTTCTCTTCAAATTATAAATTTTTGTGACCTTTGAGTGTCTCAAAATAAATGGCTCACCCTGTATATCGCATTAATTAATTTAACCCGCCTCGTTTTGAAATTATTCAAACAAACCTGTAATTAGATTTATCAATGCGTTAATATTAATTCAACATAAACGCAACTTAATATTTATTTAATTTAATTTAAATAACTGCAATATGCACAATGAAATTAATTTCCAATTTTATAAATTTCAAATATTTATTCGACATTAATTAATTTTAATATTTACACTACTCGCCAAATTTTATTTAATTATTGTTTATCAATATTGCGCTTATAAATAAAACCGCCTCGATTCAAAATTATACAAACTAAACTGTAATAATATTAATCACTGCGTTTATAATGATGCTACATAAACGCAATTTAATCCTGTTTTCGTTCCGAAATTCTGTTTATCCGCGCTGCTCTATAATTTGTTCCCGAAATGCGGTGCAAATTTTAATGGATACATTTGCTTTCAATTATTCCACAATCTATCGACTCTACCAGTATTAAACAGTTTGTGTTTATTTATTAAAATCTTGATATTACCATTATTAATCGAACAATATTGTTAATTAAGGCTATATGTAGTGAGAATTTTATCGCATTCAAAACTGCCATTGAATTTTAACTTATGTATACATTCAATTTGTTCTTTATGTAGACGTTCAAAGTTTTTGACAATTAATTACATTAATGAAATTTCTCGATTACTTAAACATACTTCCAGATTTTATTAAGGGTGCGGTTTGGTAGAAAGAGATTATATAGCTATCTCTTTCATCCAAACCGCACTCTTCATAAAATCTAGAAGTATGTTTGAGTAATCGGAGAAATTTCATTAATATTTTTGGTAATCACTAATTCGAGTTACATTGACTTGGTTACAATATATACATTAAAGTAATTAATTAAATTGATATTCCTTTTAAATTATATTTATATCTACGAAATGAACAAATTTTAATGTATAACATTGAGATATAATTTAAATTAATTAAATATAAGTGGAAAAGAAACATCTCTAATCAAATCCCATCAGATGTGCCCCAATTTCCTGCCGAGTGCGTTATCAACTACATCACAGACTAGTGATTTAAAATCTCCATTCTGTCATATGATTGGTGGACACTGTGCAGTAATGAAAAAAAAAAATCGGCATGTGATTAGTTAAAGGTATTGAGTAATAATTATTATTAATAATTATTAATAAACCATATGAATAATGGATAATTTTCTCCATTCAAAATACGTTAGTAATGTATAAATTATTTACGAGTAGAAAAAGATGTTTAATATATGATAAATTGTGAATAATTATTGATATTAAAAAAATAATTAAATAAAAATAGTTGTCCTTTCTCCTTCTATTTTTATTTTATTAAACTAGATATATTTCGGAAACTAAACTATCTAATATAATATATGTATTTATTTAAATAAAAATACTTGTCAAGTATTTTTATTTAAATAATTAAAGTCTCCACAACCAAAAACCAACATAAAGAAGATTAATATATGTATATTTGTGAGTTATGTAACAATCTTCACATGATAAATATGATAAATAAAATATAGTTATATCCCTTTCTTCACTGTTTTATTTTGACACTATATGTATATTTCGAACAGTATGTGTTCATTATCAATAGTTAATTAATCTAATTAACTAGTATAATAAAAAATAAACAGGAGAAAGGACAACTATTTTAATTTAAATAATTTAAGTCTCCACAACCAACAACCAACAGAAAAAATATTTAAAAAAATAGTATTAATTAATGATAAAAATATTGTTTTACCCATTAATAAGCATTACGCAGGTAATTAGTAATAATTTCAATAAAAATACAAACAATAGGGGGAAATATTATACCGCCATCAATCAAACTGCGCCCTTGCGTAATTCACGAGAGTGGTGTATTATTTTTCATTTTTACAATTTATTGTTGTAGTTTATTCAATATCACGATGATTATTACGTTTCTCTTTAAAAAAAATGCTGAGTTTTTGAAAATCATGATGCGTTATATTTTCTAGCGGAAGAGGGATGATTGCAAAGGGTGCGAATATTGAAAAAATAAAGGGGGAAAAAGTGCCTGTTTTCTTGGGGTGAAATTGGAATGCTTTTATAAATTGAGAGACAAAAGAAAATATAATCAAGTAACCTTACTTCACATTTTTCTTTGATCTAATATTAAATTTTACCGTTTTGCAATGAATTATAGAAATATTTTTATATTGTAAAGGATTTTTTTATTTCTTAGGCCATATTTACTTGTTCGACGTATACGGTACATATTCTGTTCACTACACTCTTGGTGAATATGTAATATTAGGTAATTTCAAATTAAAACACTTGTTTGATTTCATTTTGTTATATTCAGTTTCCTGACACTTGTTTCCATCAATGACGACCATTCTTAAAGGAATTGCGAAATAATAGTTATTTGTTGAGATATAACAACATGAAATTAATCAAGTGTTTCAATTAGAAATTACCTAATGTTCCACGTTTACTTGTTACATGAGTCAATCTAACACTTGACAAAACATGGTTAACACCACATGGTATAAATTAAACAATTAATAATTCAAACTTTAGTTAATTATGAATTATATATTATACAGACACATCTTTATTCAGACAATGAAGATAATATAAAACAATTCAACATAAATAATTACAATACATGTAGGTCAGAGGTCTTTCTGCCCTGTCATGAATTTAAGATGAAGTTAAAGAAAAATCTGCGTTATGTAACATTTTCAAAAATACTGTTGGAAGTGTTGTAGAGTTTAATTTTAATTTAGCATTACAATCCGAAATACAGGAATTAAATAACTAAACCGACAAAATAGTTTTTTGTAGGTAAATGAATTCCCCGCATAAATTAAATTTCATGATTTCTCAGATATAATTTTATTTTTTGAGAGATTTCTACTTTAATTTTATATCCAAAAAATGTTTTTAAAATACTAGCTTTCTGTAATTAAGTTTGTAAGTTCATTACACCATAATAATTGGAAAGATAACGCAAGCGCCATCTATTACCTTATTTCAAGCAGTTTCAATTTGGGTCTAAAGTAGACGACGATACGGTTCTGTATAGAACAACAGGAATCGAAATTCATTTAATAATTATTATTATAGTGTATGGATAACTGGTCATGGTGATTTCGGTCTTTCGGACCTCGTCAGATCAATATGTTCCATGTGCAATACCTTGATGAAGGCAATTGAACGGATCTTGTGTTGTAATTATATAACCTGATATGAATCATACGCTAGATGAATGGTAGTTGAACATTTTATAAAATATTTACATGTTTATAAAAATTAATACATTTGAGTAAAGAAAGTATTGATATTTAAAAGAGACATATCATTATTTTATAACTTCCATTGCTTAAAATTGCAAATGAATTACCTCTGCAAATTCAGTAACCAAATACTTCAGGGCTATTTTAAATAGCTGTATGAAATATGGAAATGGAATAAATACCTCCAAGCTTACAATCGCTTTACGTAATGCCGGATTTGCCAAATTAATTTAAATATTGTTTTAATTCCCCCAGCACAAAACAAACTTTCCGCAGATTTCGCAATAACGTTTTCAGGATGCAAAAGGTGAGCGAGGGTTTTGATGAAATTAAATTCTTAGCGTTTTAAATATTAAAACGGTAACAATATTTTTACTGGCTCAGAGGAATTTATTATGGATTACATCAAAAGGATTAATATTTTTCTATGTAAACATAAATGTGCTACAAAAAATATATTAAGTGATTAAAAATTATGAATCATATAAAGAAATTTAAAACTGCATTATTTTACTATTTATTTGAACTGTGTAGCCGACATTTTACTCAATATAAAGGGTGTACCGTTAATAGACTTTGATTAAATATGTTTCACCACGGGTTAAGTGAGAAATTAATTCAAAATATAGTGTACCGTTAATGTTGGGAAATGGCCTAACCCAAGATGCCTGGGACCAAAATTTGATGATTCGACCGAACTTATCTATATAAAAAAGTCAACCGTAAAGTCGGAATTAATTTTCAAACTTAAACAAAAAAAATATTTATTATATTGACAACAATTGAATGCAAATGAAATTTAATATTGTAATATAACATTTATTTGAGCTAATTTAAATACCATCACTTGATGGTAAATGTAAAATATAACATAACCTATAAATGAGTGTCTAAATATCTTTTTATTTAAACAAGCATTAATATTTTTAAATATTACTATAATTAATATTCAGTTCGAAGCATTTTTTGTCTCTTTATAAATTTCTATGATCTGCACAGTTTGTCAAGAAAAAATAAAATACCAAACAATTCCTTCCATTTATTTGAAAAAAAAAAAAACTGGAAAACTTTAACTTTATTTTACGGAATTCTCCATTATAATTTTTTACATTATACAATAATTTACATATTTGTATATGTCAGGTAAGATAAGTGCATTCCGAAACTGTTTTATGATAGTTATATTAACACGAATGATGTATTATACTATTATACTATTATAATAAACCATGGTAAATTTTATAAAAATCGAATGAAACATTCATTTGTTATTAAATAAATGATTTTTTTCTTCTAAGTTTAAACACGATTTCTGGACTAACGATTTGTTTATAGATACGTTTGGTTAAATCGTTATATTTTGGTGCCAGGAACTTGAGGTTAAGCCATTTCCCAACATTAACGGGACACCCTGTATAAATTTTCTCTTTTAATAACTAAAATATTTATTTTTACTAGTGTCTATTACTTTCAAATTAATTTATTATAGCAAACTAAATTTTGACAATATTAAATTATTATGAAGCTTTCTACTAATTTTCTTTAAATTGGATTATTTGGCATAATCCTGCATATTTAACTTACAATTACAGTTTTTTTTAATATGAATAAATTTATTATACATTTGCTGCGAAGAGTTATAGACTATTTTTAATAGTTGGACACTTTTGTACCGAAATTTTGAGGCATTGCAAATTCATTGTCAACGTGTTGTATAAGT
This sequence comes from Philonthus spinipes, assembly GCA_963082785.1. Classification (NCBI taxonomy): domain Eukaryota; kingdom Metazoa; phylum Arthropoda; class Insecta; order Coleoptera; family Staphylinidae; genus Philonthus; species Philonthus spinipes. The sequence goes on from OY720304.1 coordinate 13,832,753, forward strand.
TATAACTTGATAAATAAATTTACTATTTGTTCAAAATGTAAAACAAACGAATGGGTTTTAACTGAGAAACTGATTAAAACACAATTGATTTAAAAATATTAAAACAGGTGCATTTGCTTTATTTGTTTTTGTATTTAATTCAACTAGTTTCGGCATAATGCCATTATCAAGAATGATATCATTTTTGAAACAGAGATAAACAATACTTTACCTTTAAATGTGGAAATAATTTAGTAATTATTTTCAAATAATTTTTATTTAATATATTTAAATAACTGTGAGCAAGTGAATGAATACTCTTTTCTATTTTAATATTTTACCGTTTTTAGATCTTTTAATCATCCGACATCCAAACAAATTATATTTTGGCATATAGAGAAAACCCACTCACACATTCAATTACATACATACAGATGCTTATGCACCTATGAAATATAAAATATTTACACAGCTATAAAAAAATCCTCAGAATAGCAATCAATCTTAACTTTAAATTAAAACTCATTAATCGCTTAATTAATCGACAACTATATAAACATAAAATTTCACTTAGTACGAAACTAGTTAGTCAGTTAAACAATAATAGTAAATATATGAAATTGATTTTTTCTCCTGAAATAGACATCCATTTTTCCAAACTATTTAAAAAAATTAATTTAAACCCAGCATATTACTGTAATATTTGATAAACAATGACACTTGTTATTTTCCATATTTTTATTCAGAATACCGACACGTATTTTATTTGTTTCAATTTTATTTTTACATTTTCTTAGGTAAATTATTGTTTCCATTCTGTAATTATATACCCGTAGATGTTAGTTTGTGAAGTCATAAGCAACACTGAATCAATTCTTTGAACCGTTTGGGAATGCACTTATCTTACTTATTAATTATTAATAGTTTAGGAATACTTACCTGATTATATACAAATATGTAAATTATTGTATAATGTAACCAATTATAATGGAGAATTCCGTAAAATAAAGTTAAAGTTAAAGTGTTTCGGTCTTTTCATACCATTATCAAAGTACAGAATAATTCAGTATTCTGAATAAAAATATGGGAAATAACAAGTGTCATTCTTTATCAAATATTAATATCCGTTTCCATCAAGAGTGTAATGCATTCAGTTGAGTGGATAACCACGATAAGTCAGGGATTTATTCCATTGAATGTAACAACTGTGAGAAACAATATATACGGCAGACTCAAAGAATCATCTTAAGTAGATTTATGAACATATGAACCCGTATAAATCAGCTGTAGCAAACCATGCTATTGAAACCGGACATAAATTCACAATAGAAAAAGTTAAATTATTGAAAGAAATAAAAAAAAACAGAAACGTAATTTGTTACATCCCTTTACCCAACACCCTCTTAATAACGATTTTTTTCCCTAATAACTCCCATTATATCTACCTAAATTCTGACGCCTAAAATATGTATACAAATTTTATAGATGTTTTATTTTATATTTGTATATTCATTGATAATGATCACTTTGTATTGATTTGGAACAAATAAATATTCAAGTAAAACAAAGTTTACAGTGTTTTAATCTAATTACCATCTTCACGTAATTCACTTACAGCTATTAAAGTAATAATAAATTTTCCTGAGATTACAACGGCGTAATCAGAAAAAACAAAAGAAAATCGCGTTTTTCTAAGATATTAACAAAACTTTTTTTAAATGAAACACCCGCTATATTTTATGATAATTTGATAGAGAAGAGAAATTTTAACAATAAAGTTATAATCCACCGTTGCAAAAAATCCCAAATAAAAAATGTATTCGCATATTAATATTGTGTTTTTAGTAACACCCAGTTATTGTAAGTAACAAAATAGCATCAAATAATGAAAATATTTTGTTTTTCTTAATCTGTTAGTTAATTCACCATCTACTTATTTCAACAACAAATGAGTTTTTCAATATAAAATGTGTAATATTTTAGTGACGCACATTGTAAGTACAAGGCTCTGACTCTGGATCTAAAATTCTCATTTTTTATTTAATACACCATTTATATCGATGTAAATTAAATTATAACAAACGTTTTTATCAATATTTGTTAATGTTTTTTTTTTATATAGCAACTTGATTTCAGTGAAAACACAATATTGAAATGCTAATAACGTCGTTATTTGTTATTTTGTAATGGTTGATTTTTTTGTTAAAAATATCCTTTTTTTATTAAATGGTGATAAAATGTATAATATGTTCCATTTTAAAAATGTTTTGTTAATATCTTGAAATCGCGACATTCTATGGTTTTTCTGATTTAGCCGTTGTAATCCAAGGAAAATTTAGTACTACATTGCTAATTTAACGAACTCTCTAGCTCTACTAATAACAAAGTTAGCAATGGTGTCTTAATTTAGAAAAACCTGTATACTTTAATTGTGAGCATTTACTTTAAATTTAAAATTTCCTCGTATGACAAAGCCTTGAATATGTTACATAAAAGAAAAAATATTATTTTCAAATTTTTCACACACCATAAAAACATAATCGATTTGTCGTCATAAAATAATCCTTTGATGTTCAATACGGGCAATTAGTCCCGTCTAGCACAAACGTAAACCTTTTACAGTAAATCATTAATCCATGATTTTCCCAATAATCCCTCTATAATTTGCCGCTTCTTTCTGTAAATTAGTTATTGATGATGAGTAGTCGAAATATACCGGGTGTCCAAATAAGAAAGGTTACCGGCTATGTCTCGGGAACTATGAGTCCTAGAGCTTTCAAATAAATCATGATTAGATCATGACATAATAATGTTACCTACACGTTACTCTTTATTGTCAGAATCTAAGAGAATTTTATGATACATAAAATAAAAAGAATTTTAAATTATTTTTCTAAATACACGATGGTTTTGGTCGTTAGTAAGTGGTAATCCATATTTTCCATATTGAAAAAGAAAACATATAAATAGTTCCTTTGAAAGTTTATTCTCTCTCTATTGCTCTGCAATTAATGACTTACAAAATGAGCGCAATGGAAATACAAATATATATTGAACCAACTACTTTCCGGGCATACACCCATACTGGACATTGAATTACACAGTAATTATTTACAGTTGCATCTCAGCAATACTAATGAAGCAACTTTTTTTTTTTGTCATATAAGACATTTCACACAATAAAAATTAACCATGTATAAAAATCCATGTGTATACATGTGTTTCGAGATTTTACCCTCGTCAGTACAGCTTTACCTTATATACCCTTTAAAAATATATTTTCAATTTGAGTCTCATTAATCACTTGGTAAAACATTTTAGTAATATTAGGGATTGTTAAGTAAATTTCACTTGGTTTGTTTTACACGCAAAAATTATTTATTATTCAAAAACATACCGTTTTCTCCGTGAATTCGGGAGATATAACAGACGTGACAATTCAATTAATGAAAAACATTCTTGATTCAAAACTGCAATGTGCATAGATTGTGAGATTAAAAAGTAACGCATACATAAAATTTAACGTTTTTCGTACAAAAAGAAGTATTTATTTTTAGCACTACAATTGCTTCACCGGTTCATAATTGAAGTTTTTCAGAAGAAAAGAATTCTTGTTAATCCAAAATGGAATACATTGTAAACAATATTTAAACTAATAAGTAAGAAAATTGAAAATTTAATTGTATAGAAAATGGAGGAAACGCCGTATTCTGCGTACATTTAAATCCACTTTATCACCAGTACGTGCTTTTTAACCCGTCTTTGTACGTGCTTATCAATTACAAACCTCGCGCTGCGATTTCTCGCATTCCCGCGGCATTAATTGCCTCTCTGCTTATTTCTGCGCTCTATTATTTATGGATATAAATCCCGATACTAGTTTTTGTATCAGCAACGCGAACACGCAAAACCTTTCGAAAACATTGCATAAATAAGATGATATTGCTTAGAATGAAATTTTACACAAAGATGAGCTTATTTTGCTGTAACAGCTGATACAGTTAAATGCATAAGAGGATATTTCGCTTAGATTGTATTATTATTGGAAATTAAATTGTTGAATTAACAACAATTTCAATATTAAATCACTGGATTAATATCTCTCTGCTGTATAGATTTTATTTGGGAGCACTAATAGTGGAATAGCACTAAGCTGAAAATTATAAAAAAAAAGTTTTGATTTCACCAATTGAAAGTTTAATTTCAGAAAATCAGAAAATTAATCGTCAACTTCAGAAAAAGAAGATTAACATTCAGAAAATGAAAATTTAATTTCGGGATATACATTTTTAATTGTAAATAATGATAAATTAAATAAAAGTTATTTAAAAATAATTAATAAATTATTCTCACATTTATTTAAATAACTGTGACCAAGTGAATGAATACTCTTTTCTATTTATATGTAAATAATGAGTTTTTAAAAATTTTGGATATAACTTGATTGTTTATTATATTCTTAGGATTAACGCTCAGTTATATTCTTTAATGTAATTTGTGAACTTATTTCTATCCAGGTTATATATATATATATATATATATATATAGGTTATATATATATATATATATATTATATATATATATATATATATATTATATATATATATATATATTATATATATATATATATTTATAATAATTTTAACTAGTTTTAAATGAAGCATCAATTATGCTTGCTAATATTTATCAAATTTTACCATGCGTTGCTTTATTCAATATTTTAACTAACTAACCATCTTTATTCAAATGTGTATATGTATGTACAATAATATTCAAAAATTATAATTATATTCTGTAAATGAATCGGCTATCGACCGGAGGTCTTTCAGCCTCAATATTATTATTTTCGTCATTTCTTATATTTGAATATTTAACTCGTCCGTTATTTTACATTCTTGGCTGGTATAACCACTAAGTTTAGAGGTGATTAAACTGAATATTATTGATGAGTTATGTGAAGTGTTATATAATATCTCTATTTAAAAAAAAAAAAAAACGTTTACCACGCAAAAAAATGTACACAACTCCACCCTAGCAGAGTATAATTCACCTTTTCTTGGTTTATAATTTAAAACTTTTAAAAATTCAAACAATCCGCATTTAAACATGCTAAACATTCAATTGAAATGCAAAAACATAAAAATAATTTAATTAGAACAGATTGCCTTCTGTGGAAAAAAAAACTTTATATTTGTCCTTCACCCTTTCTTGTTTGTGGTAACCCCTGATTACATTTCGGATTTGGATAGGGGGATTGTGATTCCCAAATAAAATTTCGGAAATAAAAAATAGCTCATCAAATGCTTTAACTAAATAGTTCATAAAATGCTTAAGAAATGAGCAAAATGTGTAGATAATTGTTGATTTCCAGCTTAATAGTTCAGGGCTATTAACAATTCTAATCACACTGGTCGTGAAAGCCTACACAGTTTAATAAAAAGTGTAGAATTTAATAGCCTATACCTTGAATAAATACATTTTATCTATCAATTATAAATAATTTTGTTTTACCGAATAGAATTACCAACATGCCTGGTATTTATTCTAATTACATTTATTTTACACTGACATTAGACTTAATATAATATAATAAATATAAATAATAATAAATAAAAGAAAAATCTTGTTGATAGATAGACAAATATAAAAATGCATTCTGCATATGCCGGGTGTTGACGCGGTATATATATATGGATTTTAGATGTAAAAACTTTTTTTACAAATTCCTGTTTCCCGTTTAATTTTAGGGAAAAACTGAAAGTATGAAAATGTGTTCAGAATTTCAAAATCCTTTTAAAATGATGCTTTATTCAATTTTAGAAAAGATGCATAGTTTAATTTAATTTATTTACAGATTCACCATTACTACACTCAAAATATGTTCACATATATCGAGCATACAAAATACCAACTTATAAATGAAAAGAAAACCAATTACAAGATAGAGGAAAAAGAAACATTATATAATAGTTATCAATTATCAAATAATAGATAAACAATAATAAGTAAATAATAGTAATAATAATATTAATAAAGAATAAAGTAAATGTAATTAAATTTGGAAATTATCGTATAATTAAATTGCATTATCCATTACTTTCATATAAAAGATCCATTTAAAATTAACGTTATTTTTGACATATTTATTTCTATGATTGTAATTCAGCTTGGATTTTTTATAAGTTATTGCTAATTCGATTTAAATAAGTGGGCATTTTGCAAATATAATGAATATCTATTAATTATTTATAAATTATAAACCGATTTTAAAAGTTAATGAATTATCGTTTTTCATAGATTTTTAATTTCTGAATGCATTTCATTTCTTATAGTTTTTTTTTAATGAACTGTGAAGCAGGAATTAGCAGAACATTGTTTTTTACAAGATTACTTCAGTACTTTGATCGCGGCAACATCAAACATATATATATATATATATATATAAAACGGCTCATCAAACTTGATAACGGCCATAAGGCTCTCGATCTCACAAGGAACGAGCTAAAAATTTTCACTGGACTCATGACAGGGCATTGTGCCCTCAGGTACCATTTGTGGAAAATGGGAAAGGAGGAAAGTGGAAAATGCAGGCTATGCGATTCGGCAAATGAAACAACCGAGCATATACTCTGCGCATGTGACACTATTGTCCACAAGCGTTTTTCACACTTCGGCAGGGACCGATTATCCCACGAAGAGGTGAGCAATGTCACCCCCAAGAAAGTCATCAGGTTCATAGAGGACGTGGGACTGCTTGGGAAGTGATTAGGAAAGGGCAGAACAATAGATCTTACAGGTCGCAGTTCACATGAGGCTAATTTACGTCTCACTAGCCCCGTATAACCTATAACCTATATACAGGGTGAGTTTTTTTCGATGTTCTCTATGGAGATCTCGGAAACTGTAAGAGATAGAAAAACGGTTAAATGGGGAAAGAAGTGTAGTTTTATAAGACGAATAAAATGACACTTTCAAATTATTTGAAAAAGTCAAGGGTAACTAGATATTTTGAAAAAAGTAAAATGTGTCAATTTTTTGAAATCAATATATCTCTATTATTATCATAGATAGAAAAAAACTATACAGGACAAAGTTGTACAAAATTTTACACAGATTAATAACAAAAAATCAAAAAAAATTTTCGCCCATATTTTGGGAGATATGACACAAACTTACCTTTTTTTAAATGGAAACAATAGTTGGCTATGACTTTATTAAAAGGGATATTTTTTTCCCTTTAATCCGATATAACATATGCCATAGTTATTTTTAAAATAAAATAAGTTACAGTCGTTTTTAATTTTACCATACACCAAAAAATAGTTAGCCATGAAAAACAATTGCGGTTGTTTATAGCAACGTAGCAAATCAATATTTAATTTATTATCTTTCTTTAGATTTGTCAAAAGTCAAGCAAATAATTCCGAAATTATCAAAATAATAATAGAAGAAAATTTTAAATATTACATAAGATGCTCAAAAAGTCCACCATTATTATTATGGCATAAAGTACATCTTTTTAAAATCGAATTTATGGCTTTTTTGACTTTTTTCTGTCAATAGAATAAAATGTTTCAAGTATAGCTGGTCTAAGATCCTCCACGGATTGATATGATTGTTGATACACTTTGTTCTTCACATAACATCACAGAAAAAAGTCTAAAACGGATAGGTCGGGTGATCTAGGTGGCCATAGGATTGGTCCATTTCTTCCCACCCATGAATTAGGAAGACCATCATTTAAATAGTTTCGCACAGCCAACGTGAAACCAATTCAATCTTGCCCGTACTGATAAATTTAAATCATCGAGCATATTTTCAAATGTTTCTTGAAGAACACGAAGGTAATCATTTCCATTCAATGTGTTATCAAAAATATATGGGCCGAGAATTCTCGATCCGAACACACCGCACCATACATTAAATCCAAATTTAATTTGTGGTCTCGTGGATTCTCCTGACTCCAAACATGTTCATTGTGCCGGTTAAAAATCCCACAATTAGTAAATCGCGTTTCATCTGTCCAAATTATTTTTGTAGGGAACGTATTATCTCTTGGCACATGTTTTTGTACCACATACAGAAGACCATTCTCTTATTGGTATCACCGTCATGTAAATTTTGTGAAATTGATACCTTATATGGGTGATATTTATGTTTTTTTTTTTCAAAACTCGTACTACAGTCCGTTGAGATATGCTTGCTTCTGTTGCAATTGCAATTTGTCTGGTCGATGTGGATGGATCTATCATCGCCAATGCTAATACGTTTATTTCCGAAACATCATTAATTTCGTTTTTTTTTTTTTTTTCAAGTTTCGGCTTTGTAAAGGATTCGTATTCACCCAAGTTGTGGTAAATTCTTCTGAATGTTGGTAAAGATGGCTGCCGACGATCGATATATTGATTATAATATTGTTCTGCAGCATACGCAGCGTTTTTATTACACTGAATGTAACAAACAAGCATATCACGCTTTTCTTCGTTGGAAAAATTCATTATCACTTTAAAAAACTCACAACACCAAAAAAATACAAAACAAACTTATCGAAACTAACCAAATATGGAAATGAATTAATGTGTGTTTAGAATAAACAAGTGCAATTGTTTTACTTTTGTCTTTTTCATGGCTAACTATTTTTTTGTGTATGGTAAAATTAAAAACGACTGTAACTTCTTTTATTTTAAAAATAACTATTAAAGGAAAAAAAATATCCCTTTTAATAAAGTCATAGCCAACTATTGTTTCCATTTAAAAAAAGGTAAGTTTGTGTCATATCTCCCAAAATATGGGCGAAAAAATGTTTTTGATTTTTTGTTATTAATCTGTGTAAAATTCTGTACAACTTTGTCCTTTACAGTTTTTTTCTATCTATGATAATAATAGAGATATATTGATTTAAAAAAATTGACACATTTTACTTTTTTCAAAATATCTAGTTACCCTTGACTTTTTCAAATATTTTGAAAGTGTCATTTTATTCGTCTTATAAAACTACACTTCTTTCCCCATTTAACCGTTTTTCTATCTCTTATAGTTTCCGAGATCCCCATAGAGAACATCGAAAAAAACTCACCCTGTATATAAATTTTAGATAAAATAAGGTCGAAATTGGTTACAAAATACAATTTTTAATAAAAGTGGAATAATAAGTTTTTTTTCTTTTTGCGTTTATATTTGCGTTCCAAGTGTTTACTATTGTATTTAAAATTAGTTAGTAATACATATAAATTTATTGCATTTTACATGTATTCCGTTAAATAAATAAATAATGTACATGTTAATTTTTTCTTCATTACTTGTTGTTTGCAATTCCATTTGAGAGTTGTAGAGTTATATATTACATAATTAAATAATTGTTATTCCATTTTCTACTGATTTATTGATTAGCCTTACTAATTGTTGTTTATCGCGTATCAATATATTTTACTAGTCCAGTCTACATTTTCCAGTAATATTCTCTTAATAAATCACGATCTATTCTCAGAACACAATCACGGCGAAGAATTCCGGTGCAGTAACTTAACAAGCAAACCGTTGAGGATCTGAAATGAAAAATTTACACGGATACCGCACTTGTTCAGATAAGAAAATATCAGTGACCTACTTAATTCTTTTGTATCGCCAGCCTAATTTTATCAAAACAATTATAAACTAGACTTTCAAAGCAGTACTCGCTAGCTTCAATCAGACGCACAATGCGCGAGATTTGCATTTATATCCAATCAATTATGCGCTGAAACTCGTTCTGCAAGCTTAGTTGTTAAATGAATTCATAATTATTTTGTTTGCTCTTTTAATTTAATATGTTTATTTGTTATTTCACGATAATTATGTTTTTAAAAATGGCAATGAATGAGATTTAATAATAAACTAATTATTGTCCACCTTTTCATATGCTGTGTATGATTTTTGTATTTATAATTGACACACATATAATTTTATAGCGGTTTATAATTGTGTTTCCTTAAATAGAATTAAACTTGTGTAATTAGAATTAGATGTTGAATAATTTAACACATTTATATTCCTTACTTCTTTATTTTATTTCAGATATTGTAATAAAATAATTCAATAAATAATTAAATACAATTACAGTTACTTTACTGTTTTGTCCTACTTATTCGAACACACTAGTTTGATGAGGTTCGATAAACCGAAATGGCCATCACTAGTTATCCATACGCTAGATGAATGGTGGCTAACATTTTATTAAATAAAACAGTGAAGGAATATAATTGTACACAATTATTTAAATTACTTATCTTACTACAATTATACACGAATTAGATGTAATGTCTGAGAAAGTTTACCATGTACTAAAAAGAAACGATTTTAAACGTTGGCCCTTGTAATTAAATTGTGACAGTTGTACAAAACAAAATTTAAAAGAGTTGTTTTTTAATTCATTTCAGATTGATTTTTTTATCCAAATAAATATGGAATGCATAATCCCATAAGTCTCTTAAGCGGTATTCAAATGCCCTGAACTTCTGCAAAATGCATGTATTGTTTGCAACATTCGGGTTTGCAATTTGCATTTAAAATTACAAATACCAGTAATTAATTAAAGACTACGCAAGCGCCATCTTTTGCCTAATTTCAAGTGGCATCGTCAACGATTTGGGTGACTGAACGTTTCATTAAATGTGAAATACCAGTAAGTTGGTTTAAATAATGTTGCAATTCGTGATTAATATTAAAATAACAAATAAAACAAATTTCTAATTCATTAATAAAATATTAATTTCCACTACCCAACTATCCACAACTATAAATAAAATAAAATTAGACTTAGAATTTAGAAAAAAAACATTCAGCGAAGAAGTTTAACAGTTTGAGTGATTGGTCAGATTATAGGAAAAGTAGTTTTGAAGACAAGAATAGGTACACTATTTTAAGAAAGAAAGATCAGTATAAAATATAACTAAAAATGGTCGTTTATGACTTAATCCGTTGCTCACGGACCATCATTTATTATCCTCAATTCTGCACGACCTTGGTAAAATTAATAATAGTGTAGAATTTTTTTACACATTTTTAGTGTTTGGTTGTTTAAAAAATATTTGAAATATTTTCTTATTTTAAAAATCGCGTCGGATACTACTCGAATTACTGTGATAAAATATATATAGGACAATCTTAACAGAATTTACTAAAGCGATTCAAAGAACACGTATACCACGAAAAATAAAAATATCCACAAATCCACCCTAGCAGAGAATAATTCAATATTACTACTCGACAATGTATACTAAGGTTTCTATATAATCATGCATGTATTATACATATATATAAATCCTTAATTCTACACTTGTAGTGTAAATATTATTTTTATAATAATTAATTTCATAATTATTAATGACACTGAATAATACAGCTGATTCGAAAACTTTTAGATTTGAATCATTTACGTAAGTAACGTGAATACAAAAAGTCGTAGTAACTGAAACGAAAATAATTTATTAATTATTCAATTGAGTAAATTTAAAGACTGTTATTCCTTACTTCACAATTTATTTTTATGTTAGATGTATATGAGTTATTATTGATAATGAACACTTTTTGTCTCGAAATGTACATCTAACATAAAAATAAATTGTGAAGTAAGGAATAGTAATTACTATATTTATATAAAAGTATTTATGATTTGGATTCGTGATACAAATTACAAATGATACGAATCTATCTTTTTTTTTAAGACTCGTCTCAGCTCTACTACATAATAAAAAAATCTCATTCGATAGGCTTTATTTATAAATTTATTAAGATTGCTGTTACAATATATGTTTTAATGAAATAATACAAAACATAATACAATCGTAAATTATGAAGTCCCGAATTATTACTTGAATATACTAAAGATATAAATGTTCAACAAAACAATCTATCAACGCAGCGTTTAAATACATGTCGCCAAATTACATAGCTATCTTCAAATTATGAATTTCGAAAGGCTTGGCGGCATTTACCAATCGCGAGTGTTGAAAAGTAACGAGAATCGCAATTTGTTTCACATATATCAAATGGAAAACAAATATTCGAATCATCACAGTGATGAATATTTGGGGAATTAAATAAAAAAGAAATGTGAAAGCATAAAGGAAATTATAATCTATCCTCCACGTTTGTAGTAATTAAAGCAAAAAAATATATGAAAATAGAAATAAAATTAGGCAGAAAAACCTATGGTCGATAGCTCATGACAGACTACTAATTACAAACATCTTACCACCACCATTCATCATTTCGTTTGCGCAAATCATCAGGGCAGTTCAGCTAGCTAGCATAGATTTTTTTTCAAAAAAACAGACAGGTGTTAATCTGTCTGGGTCGATAGCCCAGACAGATTAACACCTACATATTATTCAATATAATCTGTGTTTAATTGTTTTTATTGGCTGATTCACATTTATTTTATATATTATGAACTTCCAATATTTAAATATTAAAACCATTAAGTAATTATTTATGTTATATTGTTAAAATTATCTGTATAGTCTAAATAAAGATGTCCTTGTCTTATAAGTTATGAATATTGGATTGTAGGATTTAAATTGAAATGTAATTATTGATATTAGTATTTGTTAAAGTTATTATATGTTAATGTATTCAATTTAATAAAAACACAAAATATTTGAGATTAAGTGAAAAAAATACACAAAACATTATAATATTATTATTCATATTAATTTTTACGTAACTCAAACCTAAGTGTGATTTTTCACTAGTTATTAGTAACAACAATCTTTGGCCTGATAAAGCTACGTATTGTGAAATATTTATTGCAGTGTCAACTGAGAAATGACTTGATTTATAAATTTAAAAAAAAATATGTGGTGAGGACGTTTTGCAAAGTTATATTTTGACATTCCCATTTTAATTTTGGAATTTTACTAATGGAATTATAAATATAAAAATATGTAATATGGAATACCATTTTGTAAATATTAAAGTAAATATTATTATTTTTATAATTATTCCTTTTTCTTTATAGGTAAGACTTCTGAAATGTGGCGCCCATTTCATTACCATAGCTTTTAGTATGACGTGATCTTTAAAGGTGAGTTTGGAATTTTTAACGTTGTCTGGGTATTTGCGTGTTTATTTATTCATATGTAGAAAGAGGGGTTGTATGTTCGGTGGAAAGGAATTAAAAGTTGGGATTTGTTAGAGTTTATAAATATTCGCCATTTTGCGTTCGGATTGTCAATAAAGCCCTGTGGATTGCTCAGAGATTTGGGTAGAGTGGGGCTATAGTTAAAACTGTATCATCAGCATAAAGAAGGGGTAAGCACTCTATATATTTAGGATCAGGTTTGATAAAAACCGTTTTATTTTTTTTTTGCTATAATATCTTTATAGAAAAAAAAGGAATACAATAAATAAACTTAATAAATTTTTTAACAAAACCAATAAAAATGTTTCATTTTCACAAGGGCTATCGATCATAAGTCTTTTTGCCCTCATCTTTTTATTATTATTAGTTTTTTTTTATTTAATTATGCATTCCGAATATTAATGTTGGCATTGATTTCAATAGAACTTGGTCACAGTTATTTAAATAAATTAAACAAAAAAAAATTGAAAATAATTAATTAATAAATTATTTCCTCTTTAGCTACTGTGACATTTTGACTTATGTTAGTCCTGTGACATTTTGATTTACGTTACGTAAGTACCTTAAAACAAATGTACATTAAATTAATTACTTTTCTGGCAAAACCACGCCAGACATTGAATTACATAATAGACGTAAATCACAGAGCTAAAAGAGGAAATAATGTAACAATTATTTTCATTTTTTTAATTTAATTTAGTTGGTGGTGATTGTTAAAGAGTACGCGTTATTAACAAATATTATTTCACATAGATCAAGAATTTATGAAAAAATAAAATAACCTTTTCGGCGGAGGATCGTACTGCTATCTATTTAATGCTAAGATCTCGTCGGTCTCATACTTACCCCAAACAAAATACCTATCCACAATTATCTTCCAATTTACTACATTTTTCTCAGATTATGGCATTTAAATTGACATAAGCGAGCGATCATGGCCTTATTTTATAGAAAAAATAATGACGTCCAACAATACGAGGAATAACTTCATAGATCAATGGCCAATTACCGAATATCAATGTGAAATCGATCATTAAATGATGTGTGTATTTATTGTTAGATATAAAGGATGTTCAATATGTATAGAACGGATTTTAATTTAAACAGTTTTATTAAATATATATTTTTTTAGTTCAGACAGATTTTATTTTTTGTGTATACTTAATGTTTGTAATTATGTATGTAATCGAATAGAGATTATGTATATAATTTTTAGGTTATTTAGATATTGTCGTACAATCATATGAAGAAAATAATTACACTCCCGAACAATTAAAAAGCGATTTAAACTTCCCTTCACAAATAGATCTTACTTGGATAAATATGTATTCCAAATTTCATATTAATTCTACAATTAGCTCCGATATAAGTTATAAAAAAAATGAAAATTATAAATTTTTTATAAAATCTTATTATATATTACTTCATAGTAATGTATCGCTGTTATATATTATAGGTTAACAGATTCACCTATTTGTTAGAAGTATGATTTAATATACCTTGTAGACCCAAATCGTTGACGATATCACATGAAATTAGGCGAAAGATGGCGCTTGCGTTGTCTTTCATTTATTAAGAAGTTTGACTGTTATTAACACGTATTAGTTATCCACCGTTGTCAAATTTACATTGACTAGCAACAATAAACATTTTTTATTTAAGTTTTCCCCTAGACATTAACCAATGAACCACTCTACCTTAATATTATCACACCTTTTTTGACAACTTTCTATATTGAACACTCTGTATATTGTGTAATGTATTGCAATAAAGATATTTATACATACAGGACAAAAAACATGTGAAAATAATCAATGAAATGTCTGCTAATGCAAACGGCATGCATTATATTTTTTGCCATGAAGTTACACGTAAATACAATTTTACATTCACAAAAAAAACATGACCATTCTTACGTATGAAAAGTAATGGTGTATATAAAAAAATACTGCACAATTTGCGTGTTTAGATATTATAAGTTAAATATAGAATTATAATTGTTATTTAATGCAATTGCTAATTATTATAATATAAGGTATATATAAATAAAATCCATGAATTATTTAATAATAAAAAAACGATTAAATCATTAAATCAATTCATTTTATCAACTAAAAATAAAAATAATCAATGAAAAGTGTTATAAAAAAGAACATAATTGGTGGTGCTAGTAATAAACAGTATGAATGGAAAGTTAAAGTAGGAATCTTATTATAATATCTGTTTACGCGTTTCGCAATTTGGTTTGTTAATTAAAATAAACACGTTATATTCTAAACAATCTATTAATAAACGAGCATCGTTAAAATATATACAAAAAAAAGTATAACAAAAACGAATTAATGAATGAAGAGAATTAAGAAAATTAACAAAATGACATGTAAAAATGTTAAATCAAAGTTTGTCAAGTTAAAAAAAAATGATAAAGCTTTACACAGCCTGCCTCGACGACCCAAATACAGTTGAAGATTATACAATAAACACAACAAAAGAGGAGGTAGAAAGCATGATAAAACATTAAAAAAAAATTTAGGGAAAATATTTTGAAAATAATAAATAAATAAATAACATAAAATAGATAAAAATGCACAAATTGTTGCATATTAAATAAAAACTGAATTCACGTGATTTAGCGCGTACAATATCAGTTACAATTTAAAATGAATGAATATTGGATACAATTATTTGTATATATATATATATATATATATATATATTGATTTATTGTTAAATGATTTTTTGTCAATGTTTGTTAGTTACACTATGTATTTATATTTCTACACTATTTGTAATTTTGTAATATAATTGTGTTCAAAGGATTTTTTCCGTTAATAAAGATTTATTATATATAATATTTATTGACAATCGTAATACAATATCTACCTATAACATAACATATTACAATGTATATTATAAAAGTCTCCCAATGGTCTTTCCGTCTGGATATTATTTGTAGATTAAACTAAAATTTATGAATAAATGCATATGTAAAAATAATATAATAATCCATTATTAAATATAATAAAAAAATATAAAGTAAAAGAATGAATTTTAATCTGGATTTCATAAAATTACTCCACAATCATTCCAAAATTATCAGAAAACCCCCTCCAATTTATACCT
This sequence comes from Philonthus spinipes, assembly GCA_963082785.1. NCBI lineage: Eukaryota > Metazoa > Arthropoda > Insecta > Coleoptera > Staphylinidae > Philonthus > Philonthus spinipes. The sequence goes on from OY720304.1 coordinate 13,848,975, forward strand.
GTAAATACTCTTGCAAAGAAATTTAATTTAAAACGTCCCTTCCTCCTACACACTAAAATTCAAAAGCGTTTCCGATCACTAATACTCAGAATTACGATCAATGGCAAGATCGTATTGCTAGCTAACAAGGAGGTAATTCCACAAACATTGCCGTCAACGTATACAAGTCGATATGGCAGCCCTTGCTAGACTGTGACGCAATCCGATTTGTAAACATCCGTCCTTTCATTGAATACTTATTACAAGTCTCCGAAAGAGCATCTCTGCGAATCATCAGTAAAATCTGACACCTACTGAATTCCCTCTATAACCCATACGATCTCCGTCACGAATTATCCAAGTAATCCCAATTCTTCCTCGATAACTTACTCCCTAAATACAAAGATGCTGGTCCACTATAATTAATTTATTTCTTCAGTAAATTATGACAGATCATAAAAATAAATTAAAGAAAATGAAAAGAGTCAGACAGTCTAATACATATTTTCATTTATTTTAAAATTAACGTAATTCAAGGCATACTTTACTTAATAACGTTATTTATTATATAACACTTTGGTTATTTAAAATAAAGTCTAGACGTGTTTTTCATTATTTATTTTAAACGTGAATAACGAAGGCCTCCAGAATAGAAGATACTTTTTTTGTTTTAACACACTCCTAATGAAAATATGATATTATTGATACTAGATGTTTCTACAGTATTGTTCGACTTATGTGAAGACAAGATTTTTTTCTCAAATATTGTTTATTCGAAATAAAACTATGGTTAGACCTATAAACAATATAAATAGAAAATTATGTAAAGCATAGCTGCACTGGCGAGAGATAGATCCCGAAACACGTGTCTGCAGATGGCCTTATATTAAGTAACGTTCCTTTTGTTCTTTTTACATTAATTTTTTCTCGGATCAAAATTTGTTGCATTATGCAATATTTTATTAATGTGCAACAGCAGGTGTACATTATGTAATTCAATGTCCGGAGCCGATATTTGCCCGGAAAGTAGTTGTTTTAATGTGGATTTGTTTAACGTACTTACATAACGTAAGTCAAAAATCACAGAGCTAAATGTGGAAATAATTTATTAATTATTTTCAAATCATTTTTAACATATAAACATATAAACAATGTTTAAATACTATTGTAAATATGACATATGTCCTCCTATTGTTATAATCACGACTAGAGCTCGCATCGGTATGGATTCAACTAGATTTTACATTATTTTTGAATAAAATTCTCACGTATCCTGTGGTGAAACATTTTTGTGTAATAATTAGGATGAATTATAATGAATTCAATTATTCATAATTATCTCCTCTCGATACTACATCTGATTTACTGAATCACCATCTTTTGAATTTTACTTTACAGATTTCCCATAAATTCTCAATGAAATTGAGGCCTGGCGATTTTTCAGGCCATTTCAAAATTCTGATCTTATTGTCCTTGAAATATTTCACCACAGTCTTTGAAATATGGAATGGAGCTGAGACGCGTTGAAAAATTGCATAGTCGATGGCTTGAACTTTTTCGAGGTCCTCAGTCAAACATTGATGAGTAAGCTGGTTGTTTATCCTGTTTTATATAAATAAAAGATTTAGATTCTGAACTAAACCGAGTTTTTCGACGCGAATTAAATCTTCATTCAAAAATGTTAAACCAGCCTAGCATAGCTCTATGCATAGTCTAACCTAACGCTACTTGATCTAAACTAAAGAAAATCCCCCCAAAAAAAAATATTTTGACAAACTGTTTCAAATTAATTAAAAAAAAAAGAAGAATGGAGAACCGATAAAAATCTTTAGATTTCGTTTTAAAGTATTTACCTAGATTTCAGCCCACTGAACGCGAATCTGTAATTAGTAAGAAAAACCGCTTTTATATATTAAAAAATCATAAGATTTAATTTAAAACTGTCACATCCGTCTAATTTCGTTTGCATCAGTTCATTTTACAACCGAATTACAACAGAAAAAAGAATTTAAATCAAAAATAAGATTCAAGCCATTCCTATAAGTTCAAGCTTTCATGCAAGCGCGACTTTATACTAATACTAAATATCTAACAATAAAATAATGATTATTGTATATAGTCTAACATAAAATAAAAATAAATATTTTCATAAAATATTCTCAAATAAGGGCTATCGACTACAAATTCATTCTAGAAAATGGCATTTTACAATGCGCTTGTTGAAATATTTTCTATAATATCTTTTTAAAGGACAGAGATAGAACAACGATTCAAACGGCTATTAGGATTTTTTAATAGGTTATTTATATTTTAAGATGCATGTTTTTTGAAATATTCAAATATTAAATAAATAGATTTGACAATTTGATTTATGTTACATAAGTATTATAACAAATGTCTATTAATAGACACTTTCTGTTGCATAACAATATCATATTGTAACATGCAACAATTTTTGAATCGAAAATATTCAATGCTAAAAAACACAAAAAAATAAAAGTTTTAATTAAACTTAATCAATTTAATTAACAACTTTGCAATTATATAAGGCACAGCTGTACTGATGAGAGATGAAATCCCGAAATACGTGTCTGTAGATAGCTTTATATTACGTAACTTTTATTTTTTTGATTTTTTTTTGCATTAAATATTTTCGATTCAAAAATTGTTGCATTATACAATATGTTATTGTTATGCAACAGCAAATATCTATTATTAGACATTTGTTATAGTACTTATGTAACGTAAGGTGAATTGTTACAGTAGCTAAAGAGTAAATAATATATTAATTATTTTCAAATTATTTTTATTTAATTAAAATAAAAAGAATTTGATAATAAAATTAAATATTTTTCCTTTAGCTGTCGCAACTTTTTGACTTACGTTAAGCAAGTACTTTATAAAACAAATGTACATTAAAACAACTACTTCTCGGGCCAATACTCCTCGAGACATTGAATTACATAATGGAGAAATGAATTCTGATAAAAACGTGGGGTATTGAAATAGTGGACAGTCATCCCTCTCCCGCTTTCATCCTTCTGGTGGCCACCAGTTTAAATTAAAAATGCAGGGAATTTAAACACCTATGGCGTGCTTAATGTGGTTGATACCATCGTATGTTCCACATTCGCGAGGCATGGGAACATTTCGCGGCTATTGTTTCCTTTTGGGTAGTTTATTGCCTTTATACGCCTTCGGTATTGTCTAACACTTATCATCCTGTCGGACCTGCAATAAAACAATCGCTGGTCAAGAAGGCAGGTGTGGCCTTTTGTTGGCTGGCCCTTGTCGTTTCGATCGTGAAAACGGTCACTTCTGCGCGATTTTTAATTTGTTCTGTATTGTAGCCGAGAGGGTTGTCGTTTTCGTTGGAATTGCCTGATATGCGTAGGTCGTCGTAAATGTTTGACGAGAATTCATTATTGATCTAAAATTGTACACTCCGAACGAATTTTACTCATTTAAAAAAAGTTTAAAAGTATTGAAGCAATGGAGTGGGAGCATCGTTCCGAGTAATGAAAATATGTAATATAATAAAAATGTGAGATATTAGGGTGCAGTTAAAAGTATTGCTTCTTCTTTTCCAAAGGAGTGTCAGGTTTTCGCCCTTAAATTAAAAGTGAAAATGAACTTTCAACAATTAAAAGCCTCAACAATCAAAACATTGATTTACAATTGATTAATTTTCAAATATTTATCATTAATATCATCAGAAAATCTCAACACAAATTATCGTCTTAATTAAATAAAAATGATTTGAAAATAATAAATAAATTATTTTCACATTTAGCTCTGTGATATTTTTAACGTATCGTAAACGTAAGTACTTTAAACAAATGTACATTGAAACAACTACTACTCGGGTAAAAATCCATCCGAACATTGAATAACATAATGTACACCTGTTGTTGCATATCAATAAAATGCAACACATTTTTGATCCGAGAAAAATTGAATGTAAAAAAACTAAAAGAATGTTACTTAATATAACGTTATCTGCAGACACGTGTTTCGGAATCTATCCCTCGTCAGTACAGCCATGCCTTACATAATTTAAAGATGTTAAAATAAATTAATTAAATTAAATCATACTCAGTCAATGTCACAGAGCTAAATGTGAAAATAATTTATTTATTATTTTCAAATCATTTTGAATTAATTATTTAAATAACTGTGACCAAGTGAATAAATACTCTTTTCTATTCAAATTATAGTCTTCTAAAATACATAAAATTAGCTTGAAATTCAATTGATTTTTTCTGAATCTCAACTTATTAATATAATTTTCATTATAGATGTTCTGAAATTAATGTAATATTTTTTAAAATACTCTAAAAATTAGTGTAGTATGTTTGAATTGTAATTTGTATTCAAGATTATATCTTTTTTTTCTATATGTATATCTATCACACACATATGTACCTTTATATTCTATTTATACCATACGATCAAGAACTTTTCTTCTCTAGAGTGATTTATTTTTTTTTTTTTCTTTATTTTACATTTTGTTGGCACCAGAGAATAAAAACAAATAAAACCTCACGTGTTATTATTTTACAAATCAAATTTTTTAATTGTTTTGAATAACATAACCCAAGCGTGGGGTTGTTTTACTCCTAACATATTTTTAATAAAAAAAAATTATCATTTTTTTATTCTCATTAGAGGAGAAAAGTTCTCGATCATATGGTATTTATTATATTTTTTTGTTAACTTTGTAAAGGGTGTTTGATGTAAATGTAAGAATTCAGTGAAATACTTGAATTTATTTTTTCTAACACACGTTCTTGTTTTCAAAAATTTAGATTAATTGTTTAATATTTAGACATTGGTAGTTCATATTGTATCAAATAAATATGAATAAATTATCAAAAATCAACCAATAAAACACAGATTAGATTGAATAACTTTAAATTCTCGACTAGTTTCGGGTTATTAGCCCATTTATTTCATATTACATTATTTTCATATATTTTTTGTTTTCTAAAAAAAAATATTAAATTAAATTTTAATTCTCATCTGATGAATCCAGCGTGATTTAAGTTGATATAATATTTCCCATTGACTAAGACAGCAATGTAATACGAATGAGTAACTATATGTATAATTATACAGACATCTTTTTCGACTAAGGCGCACCCTAAAATTAAATTTCATTAGCCCCTAGAAGCAAATTATCTAAAATTATATATACTGAAATCCGTTATCAATTGAAAAGATGTTAATTAAATAAACTCGATTCCTTAATTTATATCACTTCCAAAGTGTAATTAATCGTTCTACTAGAAATTTCTTAATTAGCTCGAGGATTGTTAAATCAGTCGCTTAGTATACACGACATTTCTGTTGGTTGTTAAAAGTCTAATTAATTGTTGTCAGGACGGAAAACGGAGCATTAAAAAGATAAAATGAGAAAATTGAATGCGAAGAAAAAAAAATGATTCCAATCCAAGGTTGCTTCGCATTCAGCAGCTCCGGAAAATGTGTTATTAAATTTTATTTTCCGATATTTAACGCGCGGAATTCGCGAGAGTCAATTTCGATCGTACCAGTCAATCAATTTTTTATGTTGAAAAAGAGGGTGGGTTATTTATGTAATTCATAAAATCGAGTCTCGCCAGGAAACCGGATTTTTCATTTCTCTTTAATAAAGAAACGTATGTTATTATTATTTTATTTATTATTATTTTTATTGTTATTTTCTCCTCGTGATATTGAAATTGCTCAATGGTCCCCAATCTAAATCTACTTTATATCTCTTATAACAAGTAAGATCGTTAAAAATAAGTTATAAAAAGGTAGATTTAAATTTGGGAACATCCATCGTTTTGAGCAAGGCAAAGAGCCCTGTCAACCTTCAAGCTATAGACCGATTTCTCTAATCTGCTGTATGAGAGTATTAGAAAGGATTATCAAAGCGTATCTCGTTATTATTATTGTTATTAAAGGAACACGGTCTTTCAGCCAATTACCAATTCGATATTTTATGTTACTGCAAAAGCATTGTTATAATTATATGACAATTTTATTAATGCAACATGTTCTATTACAATTAGTAACTGTTGCCTATTTATTGAAAAACGTCAATTTATTGTTTCATATTGATTTTATTTATTTAAAATTCTTCATTTAGAAATACTCGATTATTAATATTACTTGATTTTGCTCAACACTAGCAAAAATAATTTTAAAATATAATGAAATTAATTCATAATTAATTTAAAATTATTTGAATGTAAAATTCTTGAAATTTAATTTACACACATTTTTTTAATCTCAAAAAAGTAAACGAAAATATTTTCATGGTTTTTATAATTGTTTTTTGTTAAATGAATTGATAAAATGATTTTTTATTTATTTATTTAACGGATTTACCTTTTTACAAATCCACAATATAATTAATAATATTTATGTATAGTGGATTGTAGAACAAAAATAAAGAAATAACTATTACAGATTATATTCAAATAGTTGAAATATATACAAGACTGAACCTTATAAGCAGACATAATAATAACACATTAAAATGGTCTTAAAAAAGAGAGGCAAATAACACTGACAATTTGCAAAACATATCACAGATTGAAGTTTTCAGAAATAATGTAAATACACAGGATTGTAATTACTACACAAACCCACTAAATAACAGATTAAATTATTTACAATCGTATAAAAAGAAAACACGTCAATCATTCAATTTATTAATGATATCAGGCAAATCAATTCTAAGCAAATGCATTTTAAATCTCGAAAGAGAGGGCTGGAACAATAAAAAGTTGTATTTGCTGATCATAAGATTAGAGATTCACATCATTCTACAAATAGGCTCAAACTTACCATAATTGGTAGTGTGTACCCGAATGTAGAACAGTGGTTTTTCCCTGCACATACCTTTGTGAGACACATAGAAATCTAACTTTCCTATAAGAAATGGATAATCAATTTAATAATTTAAACAAAAAAAAGTCATTAATAATTCTCCTGTCTTCCAATGACCCTAGACCCAATGACTTTAACATCCCACTACGACTAAAATGTTGCCTACTATTTCCAAGCTTATAATTCAATTGACGAAATTTCCGCTTGTTTTAAGTTTCTTTAATGTGTAAAACAATATTGTACATTCACAGGACATCAATGTAATACTAATTTGTGACTGCTAGTAACAATATAGTTATTTCTTTAACAAAAAAAAACAACTATATTGTTTCTATACTATCACTACTATCACAATCTTAATAGACGTCGGCTTTTTTTAAATTCAGTTTTATTCGTTTGTTATAATGAAATCACTTGGTTTTGTTTCACTAATTTTTTTTTGTTATATTTTCGACTAGTTTCGGCTAGATGCCATTTTCAAGAATGAATATATAAATGGATTTACAAACTATTATATACAAATTGGTTTTTATTATTACTTCGTCAGGTATTAATATCGGAGAATTCCATAGATCTTCGTTGTCATTTACTATGCTTTAATAGCTTTTGTGATTTCTAACGCCTCCCGATAATTCAGCGTTAATCCCTTACCTGCAAATTTTATTTTTACATTATTTGAGGAAAAATGGTGTTCATGAGTGATGCAATGTTTTGAAAATCCAGTGGACTGTTTCTTATTTTTTATGTCTTTTTATGTTCTTTTATTCTTGTATTTATTCGTTTATCATAAATTATTTCGTTGATTATTTCCTGTTGTGTATACAGTATAAAAATATTATATAAATACTTGGTGCCGATAAGAATCACAATTTGATAACCAGCCAAAATTTAAACCAGTGTAAACATGTATTATATGTACCTTTTTATAAATCTCTAAATGTTATCTATTTAGGTTAAATAAATAATACTTATTCGGCAATTTTTCGTTTATTATTTTCGCACATCGAAAAATGTTTGTCTTACGCAACCAGGGAATAAGAACGTGATGTCAGTTTATATAAAAAAATATAATAATATTCACATTTCAATGATTTTCTTCTTAATTAAATTTTTGGAATTTATTTATTCATGAATTAATTTTATGATTATTTAGATTTGTGGTTTTTATTGTTTTTATTTACACGCGGATATACAAATTCCAGCAAGGAATTAATAATTGCTCAATTAAGTTTAATGAGCAACCTCGACACCCAATACGGGTAAAGATGATAAGATTAAGAAGGAAAGTTTAATAAGAAACACCTGTTGGAAAACACCTAATTTTATTAAATTGATATATGTCACATTCGGTTTAAATGGGTCAATTATAAATTATTATAAGATTATTTTCTCTCAAACTAATTTTAAAATATTAAAAACCGATCTGTATTATAAACGCAACAGATTTATGACTTGATTCTGAATTTGAAAAAAAAAGAAATAGTTTGCGCAGATTATCAAAATATATGAATAATTGTATATCTTTACGTAAAATTTAATATTTATTTAAAATTCATTTAAATGAATTTCGTTTCCTGTTCTCGTAAACAGGACAAGTTTGCCTTCCTTTAGTGGACTAAATAACGATTTTTGGTTATGATTTATTTGAAAGGTGGCAGTTTTATTATAAATCTATAAATAGAAAACAAGGAAGCTAAAAATCTATTTGCTTGAAAAACTCCAAAAGTTTTGTAACCACATGTGATATAGTATTAAATTGGATTGAATATTTTTAAAACATAACAAGCTGAAATTGTGTAATATTCTCCATACTCTTATCCGGTCTATGTTAAGAATGTTTGCTATTCTTCAGACACTAGTAGATTGAGCATCAATCGTATTAAGTATTGCTTCTTATTGAGCAAGTTCCCGTTGAATGGGACGTTCAGAAATAGCTGTAGGAAACTTGCCTATTTCTCTTAAACATCGATGGACATTGCTTAAAACAGTTCTACCACTCTACGAGTGGGAAATCGTCGACAATATTCATCAATTTCCGCTCGGCCGTTTCCATTACACAATCCATAAATAAAATGAATATCGACGTATTCTTCATTGGCAAAAGTAAACATACCTTTAAGAGGATTTTCATGTAACATACGAAAATAAACACGCAAAAGTGTCACGATTTAAAACAAATTATAATTCATAGCCATCTGGACATTTTAATAATAACAAAATAAACAACCGTATCCTGCATTAGTGGGTTTATCTAAAAGTTCAAATGCTTATAGCTACCGTTTTGAGTGTATGTTCATTAGACATATTTTACTTGAAATCACCCCAGCAACACACTCCCAAGCTATGGCAGTCACGTCGTGGGACGTATATGATTCAAATATTGACGGAAACTACTTTTACACAAATCTACAAAGATTAATTACGCATATAAATGTAACAAAATATAAAACAAAACAATCAAAGAATCAAAAAGTTATAAGCAAAGCTAGATAGTATAACGGATAAATAAATATAAATATACCTTAACATTAAATTGTAAATTTTTATTTTACAATAAAAAACACGAGATTCTATTTTATTATTAGTTTCCTTGGTTGCGCAATAATTATCTCTTTTTATTGATATCATTATATTTTTTTGTGGCAAGCAGCAATCGACAAAAACGTTCAATACTGCTAATTCCCCATGTTCGCGCATGAGAACGAACAACCGATATATTTTATAATTGTGTAGAATTAAAAAGGTTTTTTTTTTCTTTTTTTATCTGCATATATTATTATACATCCAGTGATATTAAAATGTTTATTATTAATGCTCCTATTTTTGAGTCATGTTTATAATTTGATAAGAAACCGCATTAAAAATTGTTTGAATAACAAGATTTATTTCAGTTATGAATATTAATTACATAATTTTTTGTACATCTTCATAAATATTTTCTTGAAATATATAAAATGTTAACACGCACGCACTATACAATATATAATTAGATATTTATACATGGTAAATTACAATGCAATTTATTTTATTATTCTAAAATGGCTATCGAGCATTGGTCTTTCACCCAAAAGTCATTGCCTTATGTGTCAAGTCCGTCTTTTAGTCGACGAAAGATGATATTAATGTATGAATAGTTGATTTAGGATGGCGAAATTTTGGAGGGATTTTTAGGTTTCGTTTCAGGCAGAGTTGGTTTAGAATGACTTGGTTTGCGGGATTTGTGGGAAATTTTTGGAATAGTTGAGATAATCTTTGGGATATTTGAATTATGTCAGTTTTGTCATATAGGAGTGCTGGATGGGTTATGTAAAGGCTTGTTTGGGATGCGGATTTTGATAAGCGTTCGAAAGGGTGATCGTTCAGCTACCACGATGTTGTTTAAGGTAGGGGGCGACAGATAATTGTATAAATGTGAGTCGTGGTTTTAATCGAGATGCCTTTATTGGCACGCATACACTATTTTCACAATTCTAAATTAAAAATAGGTAAAGATGATCAAAGTTTATCAGTCTTGTTTCTGCAAAATTAAGTATATGACAATTTAATTAAGTGTTCAACCACTATTCATCTTGTCCCAAATTGTTAATTAGTCAAACGATGACTCTCTAATTATATGATTCATTTGACATTTTTTTATATATATATAACAATATTTATTAACAATTAAGTTTACAATAACGTAACAAACATTGATTATGTATACCACACAAAAATTAATTTATTGTTAAATGGCTATCGACCAGAGATCTTTCTGCCCCATTTTTTTAATAATCTGTTTTAGCAATTCTAAAAAAGAATATATAGCTATTACCAAAGATTATTTGAATACGAATCAGTAGTAATTTATGTTACGAATTCAAATCATAAATCCTTATAAATAGAAAAGAGTATTATTTATTGAAAATAATTTATTAATTATTTTCAAATCATTTTTATTTAATATATCATAAATCCTTTGTTACAAATATAATCCAATATAACGTTCAAATCATCTAAAATGAATCGAATCCCGGGTTAGAATCCTGCTCAGCTATGAACTCAATACTCTTTTTAGATATTTGTATTTTTATAATACTTACTTCTTAAGTCAATTAATAGAGAGCAATAGAAAGAGATTAATTAATTAGTTAATTTCAAATTCGTTTCTTTTAATTCAATTAAAATTGCATTTTGAAACGTTTCATATTCTGAATAAAACCCTCACTTAACACCGAGTGTTTTAATTTCCTATCATTATTAATGAAACATTTCAACGATTTTTATACTTCTTACTAGCAGCCGGTAACCGTTTTCCAAACGACATTTTGATTTCTTTTAAATACTTATCATTGTCAAATCGTAACCCGAAAGCAACGCGTCCCTAAACTCAAAAAGTACTATACTGGCAGTTAGAAAAATAAATAAAAAAGAAACCCGAGGATGTCTATAAAAACAGACAGAATTTTCCAGTATACAAGAGTTACGACTGTATACAAGTAGATAAGGATTAAATTAAGAATAAAAACTATTCCATAACATTTAATTTAAAAAATAAATTTGCAAATTATGTTAACTCGACAATTATTTTTTCAATTTAAATGAGTTCACGAACTCCCATCTTGAATATCATTTGTGTATATTGAAATACATTACACAGTTCAACTACCTGCTTACAAAAATAATCCTATGTGAATATCGTCGTTATTATTATTACATTCTAATTGCGTAATAATTAAATCGCAACGTGTATGAATAATTGGTGCAGTTGCTGCTCTACGGCATTGGGAAATGTGTCGTTTCTTCCGTTCTAAACAAATTAATTAAGAACGAATGTGCGTCAAGTTTATAACGTGTTAATTAATTAGACATAGTTCTATCTAACACAATAAAACAAATTTTAAATTCTCTTGAAAATGGGCTAATAAACCGAAACTAGTCGAGAATTTTAAGGTATTCAATCTAATCTGCGTTTTATTGGTTGATTTTTAATAATTTATTCATATTTATTTCATACAATATGAACTACCAATGTCTAAATATTAAAACCATTAATAACACAATAGTATTTATGGCTGAAAATGTGTAAGCTATTTCTAATCGGTTATTAAATGATAAGCAGTATCAATACATTGTTTATTTTACTTAATTTAGCAGCAATAAACTTCATCACTACATTTTTTTTAATATTCGCATATCATATAGAATAATAACTTGTTGATCCAATATAATCCGCAACGGACAACAAAGCATCCTTTTTTATTCCTAAAAAACACAAACAAAAAACAACTCCATGCATTTTAAGTTGAAATTTTCGTTTCACTCTGATTGACTATCGATCCTGTCGCACTCAGTATTATTCGCAGTGGCTGTTTCAAGTTGAATTATGTACCGGCGTTTACAAGTGTCGACATTTCAATTTATTCCGAACATTTCCAAGTGATTGAAGTTTCCAATATTTTTTAATTATAAAATAAGGCATCCTCTTAATTGAAATAATTAGATTGTGAAATATTTAATATTATTAAATATATTTATTCATGTATGTTTGTTATTAACTTTATAATAAAAGATGTTCGAAAATTAACGCAAGATTTGAATTAAACAGAAAACACAGTTTTTAGTCGTTAGATAGTTATTTTCTCATTGAATCATAAAGTACATAGTATAGGGTTATTTAAGGAATAACACATCGGGCAAATGGCCTCCACGGCTTTTCTGGCACATACGCTCTCTTTGTCGAAAATTGTCATGACCTTTCCCCATAATTATCCCTTAATTCCCTTGATGCACCATTTAATTTCCTATGGTAATGCACGTGTGATTTTGGGGTTACATTCTCTCGTTTCGGTGATCAGAATTAGATTTTTAGATTTTTCTTATAGCGTTATTTGCAGTCAACGGTTTATGTCAAATCTTTGACTTCAAATAACCCCATAAGAAGATGGTAGTAACGCCGTAAGAAGATCTAATGATGAGTTGTAGAAATTTCAATGTACAACATTGAGGTATAGATTAATTAAACATAAGTGGAAAAGAATCATCTCTCATGTCCCCCGATTTCTTGTCGAGTGCGTTACCACAGAGACTTGAGATATCAAATCCATTGAGTGCTGAAATTTCACTTATATTCAAATTTTATGTTAGTCCTTTGGTTAATGTCCACCTCTTGCTTTCCTGAGTCTTGTATGACCATTCCTAAGTATTTATATTGTTTTACTTTTATTATTACATTAAAAATAACAACAGTAAAAAAACATATCATGTGTTTGTAACATATAATTATCCACAGATATTTACTTCACATTATACCCTTGTGGTAATTGAATTGCTTCACTAGCTGTATGGCACGTGGCACCGTCTTGTTGAAACCACCTACTTGCCACATTTCGTATAGCATCCAATTTCGGCAAAAAGAATTGTCTTATCATGTCGCGATATTGAACACCAGTACCAGTTACTGCTTGGCCAGCCTTATTTAAAAAAAAGTATGGTTCAATGATGCCTTCAGTCCAAAATCCGCACCAAACATTGTTGTTCAAACAATCAACCCCAAATTTTGGCGAATAACAATGCCATAAAAGTGATAATGTACTTCATCGCTTAGGATGATTTTGCTCGAAAAATCAGCATCCACTTGTTGTTCAATAATCCATTCAACGAACACTCTTCTCTGTTCATGATAATTATGCATCAATTGTTGTGTTAATTGAATTTTATAAGCATGAAGACACAAATCTGTTTGTGAGTTTTTTTATGATGTACGCTATAGAGAGTTTCTTGAAATTTACAATTCTTGTCCACCACGCCGAATTGACGTTCCCTAATTTTCACCAACACTCTCATGCACTGCTTCGATACTGACAATTGAGCGGCTTTTTTACGACTAGTGTATTTAGCGTCTCTAACTGATCCAGTCTCCCTCAATTTTTCAATTAATCTTTTTTTTTACAGTTGACGAGGTTAAAACACTATTTTGGTCATATATTCTACAAAATTTTCGAACTGCAACCATCAAACTTTCATTAATTTTGAAATGTTGTTCAATAACGAAAACACGTTGTTGGATTTTCGAACACCCCGCAGATTGAAAATTTTTCGCCCCATCCCAAGGCAATAAAACTGTATATATAATGTGAATGAAATAATAACATCATCAATATTCTTTACCTGAAGAAGCTACAGGCCAGAGAAACAATTGTAATGAAATAAAATAAATTGTTGAAAATCAGACAATTTATTATCTGATTCTTATGAATTTAAATAACTAAAAATAACCATTTTCAACCTTACTATTTTTTTATTTACGAAAGGTAAATATTTGTAAAACATAACATCATTAAAAAGAAGAAGAAGGCCAGTGAAACATTTGTAGTGAAATACAATAAATGGTTAAAAATCAGAAATAGTGTTGAATTTAAGATTAACGTTCATTTAAATTACATTCCTATGAATTTAAATAATTACAAAGAAGTGGACAGAAAGACCTACACCAACATGTATTGTAATTATTTATGTTATATAGTTAAAATTATCTGTATAGTCTGAATAAAGATGTGTGTATATATAAAAAGAAGTATTTAGGATATTACCTTTTTTTTATTTTACGAAAAGTAAATTATTTAATTCGATATCCCGTCTTCTAATTACTAGATTTCCATTCCAACGTACTCTTTTTTGAGGCATTCCTCTTTTTATAGAACTGCCATAAAGCAATAGATCGGACGGCATTAGCATTTAAATCGATTCTCGGTTTTATGCTATCGTTTATTTAATAATGAACCAGTTGTTAACAGGAATTTTAAATACACGCTTTTTATCTTATCTTAAACAGATAATGGTCAAATAATTGTTATATATATTTAAATTTGTGATACGGAAACGATACGTGTTGTAATTATGTGAACTTTAAAATTTTATACTTTTCACAATATAATTGAGGCTTATGTTAGATACCCGAAGATTATTAAATCAGAAAGTTGATTGTGGAATCATTTTCTTGGTTTATATACAAATTTTTATAATATTGAATAAAAACACACATTGTATCAAATTTTTACTTTTATTCGGTTAACACTGTAGAAATTGTTCAACCTAGTGAAGCAAATGTGTAGAGAAACGATTGTTTCAGTCTCAAATAAATAATTTGTCAATTCTGAAACAAAATTCATTTAATATAATATATTTTAAAATGAAAAATATATTTACTATTCTGTAAGGGAAATGTTGAGTATAACGTATGGGCTATTTTTTATCATCACAGTCTAGGCAGCTTTGTTTGTTCGCGTGCAAGTAGCTGATGTGTTCGATTGGCATTCCGAATTGGTATTAAATTAGAGATTTATATAATGGCAAAAATACCCTGAATCCGGATTATTGAGTTTTTCATTTGTATTTCACTTTATATCAAATTCGTTTCCTTTTACCGCAAATATATTTCCCATTCAAATCCTTTGGCATTAACTTGACAGTGTGAATTATATTTATAAAATAGTGAATCTTGTTTAATCAATTGGAAAATGCAACTGAACAATATATACATATATTATATTATATTATATTATATTATATTATATTATATTATATTATATTATATTATATTATATTATATTATATTATATTATATTATATTATATTATATTATATTATATTATATTATATTATATTATATTATATTATATTATATTATATTATATTATATTATATTATAATATAATATAATAATAATGGTTAGTGTTTTGTATTACATTAATATTCTGGTTATTTAACAAAATTGTATCATACATCAATGTAATTTTTAGGATTTTCTTATCGGGATGAATTAAATCATTATTCTCAAAGACATCTGTATATATAACCTAAAACAATCGTTCTACATACTACTTAACCGTGCACAGAATCAAAAGTAGAGTATTTTCGATAAAATAAGTAAGTTTTGCCAAAATTATAAGTTACTGCTCTCATTTAAAAAAGTTCTGTAACCATTGAAACGCACCTGGCATGTCAGGTGCGTTCCAAAAATACGACAACAACATAATTAGGCATTTTAATTCAACATACAAAAACATGTGTTCGAAACTTTATCAAATTGTCATTAAATGACACTTTCGTTTATTTGTGTTACGTAAAGATGATAAATATAAAATTATATTCACTATTAAAGAGTAAAGAAATAGCAAACACAACATGTATTTTTTTATGTCATACAAGTGATACGATATCTTTAATGACGTGATATTCAATGAGTTTTTTTTATTAATCATAATTCGATCGGAGAAAATTTTATTTTTCATTTTAAAATAACGTAAAAAAACTTGAAACTCAATAGTTTATTCTATTGTTTGAAAAGTATTTGAATTAATTTATTTCTTTCCCGATTATTATTCATGAGAGCGCATTTGCCATATTAATGATATTATTGTTATCTGCGTATTGTTTATATTAAATGAAGAGATACGAAAGATGTATCTTACATCTATTTGAAAGCTTTAAAAAAATTAGAATATTGATATTCATTGGGAAAAAGTTGCATACATGAATGGCACTTGCGTTATCTTTCATTGAAATTACTAATTTATTGCTTGAACTAAATCGGAGTTAAATTCAATTGATGATTTGAGAATTTTTTGCCAGCAAAAGATAACATTTTGAAAGATTCCGAAATTATAATAAAATGACATAAGTTATTTATAATAATCAACATCTAGTTATGCAACAGCTCGAAGTTGGCAATAATATTAATCTATGAACATATTAATCATGAGCTTTACATGCAAATTACTTACTTGCAAACATTCATTTTATGGAAATATTACAAATCGATAGAGAATACGAGAATAACTAAAATGCGCACATTTATTTTAGGAAAAAATACAATATGTTATTTAAATGACATCTTTAATGACATGATATTCAATACCTTACAGGGCAGAGCTGAACTGATGAGGGATGAATCGCGAAATATGTATCTACAGATAGTATAAAATAACCAATGGATATCCACCATATATCCCAAATGTGCAAATACTTTCGGCAACATATAATGGATATTCAATGTAAATTACCTAATGAATATTCATCAAAGTATGTTCAATGGATATCATTTCATGAATTAAATATAGATATTTATTTTACTATATCCTATGGATATCCATAGAATATTTATTCCGTACATTTTAAAAATTTAAACTCCATTGGATACTCAATGGATATCCGCGGATATTCCAATATTCGAAAAGGGATATTCAATGTATATCCATTGAAACACATCCAATGGATATATATTGAATATCCTTTTCGAATATTGGAATATCCGCTAATGATACCCATTTAAATATTTTCGACTCAAATCGTTATTAAAAAAATACTTTTGTATTTATAAGGAGTGTATGGGTAGTTTTAAATATTCAGTACATATTCAAATACAACCATAATTATTATTAAACTGCTGATTAAATCTCATTAATAGAGATACATACAAATTATACGGAGTTAATTTAACCTTGGTATAATTTCGGCTAATACACCGATTAATTTCAAATTATTATAAGCATTAACTTGAGGGTCAACGGTTAGAAATCACCATTGAAGCAATTAACAGTTTTGCATTACAAGGCTTATCCTCGTCGGAAGTAAATAGAAACAAAATGAAAGCAATAAAAATCGTGCAAATTATTGATTGCTAAAAAATAGAATCATGACCGTAATTAGCTTAGCATGTTCTTGACATTTCTCATAGTCATTCTTTATTAATGTACCAATCAATATGAATTAAATTGATTCAATATTGTTTTTAGGTCTACAATGAATAAGGAATTACTGGATTTATTGGTCGGTATATAAATATTTTAAAACATATTTTGTTAATTTTATATGTAAATTAACAAAAATTCTTATTTATGTAGCAAATGCACAGAAACACTAACTGATTGCATAGTCAAGGCAACAATATAAATTCAGCACTTTAGTAGCTGAGATTTGTAAAAGCTGCTGCCTTTTTGTCCAATATGGAATTACTGGATTTATATACCGACCAATAAATCCAATAATTCGGTATTGGACAAAAAGGCAGCAACTTTTACAAATCTCAGCTACCAAACAAGTGCTGAATTTATATTGTTTTTTTAAAATTAGGTCCATCATTTATAATAACCCTATACAAACTATTTTAAAATTATAACATAATATTTTCAACAAAACACAACTCTTTCCATACCATCCTCCTGCAAATTCGCCTTACACAATTGCAGCCAACAACATCATGGGGATGTACCATCCGCAAAATGTAAATACGAAGATATTTAAATTGCTACCCAAAACCTCAAGGCAGAAACGGAGTAGGGCTCAACATTTCAAAGCTAACATAAAGGATACTTAAAATTACCGGAACACCTAAATAATTCTCAAACAGTAAGAAATTTCAAAAAGTGTTCCTAATGAATAGTTGTTGGATATAAAGAAGCTATTATTAAGATAAATTTTGAATATATAGCGTGTTTAATTTACACAGACAATTGAGTAAACTTGCGTTTTTTAATGGAACAGCCTATATATTTTTACACTTTTATATTCTATGATTAATTCTAAGAATATTTTTAGAAATTTTATGTTTATAAAATGTACAATATAAGTCAATGGTTAATAGTAAGTATTGTTGAAAATTGTAAAGCTATATTTTTATAATATCGTAGGAATAAAATACCTACCTACTTACATGAAAAATTATACCACAAATTTAATAAATACTTTGCTTGAATTAAAAGAAAAGAAGAAACTAATTAATTAATTTCTAGTTGCTTCACAATTAAACACTTGCGAAATAATTATATAAAAATACAAATATTTATTGAAACAACTACTTCCCTGATAAATACTTACATACTTCGTAAGTATTTAATTGCAGAGGAATTAGAAATAAAATAATTAATTAATTGATAATTCCCTATTGTTTTCTATTAATTCATTTAAAACTGCAATATGAAACATTTCAACCATCTTTACAAATACGTTGCTATTGAATTTACGTATCAATAATAACACAAGAGTTTTTTCCTTACTTCACTTTTTATTTAACACGTTAGATGTAAATTTCGACACACAAAGTAGTCATTATCAATAAGAAACTCATTTATGAAATTAACGTATTATTAATTCATGTAGTATACCAAAAGTATGCATTGTTTTTTTTTTCTATATTAAGAAATAAAACAGTTTTAGAACCTCTGGTAGCAATAATAACTGCATTTACATACTGATACGCGAAAATCACAGAATTCCAGTCATCAGAAAATGTTAGATTTTTTTTATTTTTCTTGGAATCTATGCTTGGTAGCAGAAAAAAAGTATTCATTTTAAAAATCCGATGACTATAATATTATAGTTTTATCATTTAATGGTAATGACCTTGATGCAAACATAAAAGATATTTGCTCATTTTAAATACTTACGTTAATCTCGACACCCAATACGGGTAAAAGAGAATAAGATTAAGAAAGAAAGAAATACTTACGTTATGTAAGTCAAAAATGTAGTAGCCAGAGGGAAAATTATTACTTAATTTCTATTAATTATTGTCATGTCGAGAGACATCATAGACATTTATCGGCCGATTAAATAATATTAAAAATTACTGTATTTAATTTATTTTGAATAAATGTGAACAAGTGAATAAAAATCACTTTTATTATTATATTTATCTAACCTATAAGGTCAAAATAAGCAAAAGACTAGTGATGGAAATAATAGTTGGGGAAAGATCAGATTTAAAATTGATTGCCACCTTCCGGGTGCCCATTTTAATTATTAATTAATTCTATATTTACGGAAAATCACCTTTTTACAATTAATGACAATCTGTAATTACAAAATACAACAATATATTCAATTGATTTGATAAAATTTATACTAATAACTAATTGATCAAGTATAACCATTGAGTTTTCCAATCAGAATCCATAAACACAATAACAATAATGATGCGCACCGTGAATAAATATATAAGTAAATCAAATACACTTAAAATATTTTACAAAAAATAGTTACAACCTGCAAAAATTTAATTAAAATCATCGCAAATAATTGATTGTGAATAAAGGTTTATTCATTTCTTCAAAAACAAAATATTGAAACAAAAGGTGGTGTAAAAAATTAAGCCATATTATTCCATATTCAGAAATATAAACCGTTTGAGAACCCCCGGCAGTGATAATTACTGCATTTGCATACCGCGCGCATACTTTACGATCAGCAGGAAACATTTCGAGCATTTACGGCGCCACGATAAAATTCACAGGACTATTGTAAAATGTTTACGATGCCAATATTCATCAAACGAATTTTATCGTCAGCGCATAGTCGAGTAAATTATTGTTTGGCGTCCAAAGAAATTTTAATGGACACGCACTTATACGGTTTTACGATGAAATTAGTAATTATTTTGTGTTGTTAAAATTATATTAATTTTAAATTCAAACTTCTTCATTTACAGCAGAACGCTTGATTATTAAATTTAATGGCGAAATTTTATCGGAGAAATATGCATATTTGTTTTAGACATATCCGCTTAGACTAACTTTTTTCTTTTAAAAATACATGAAACAATTAATTTTTTATTTTGAATTAAATTATCACTTATCTCGTAATGAAACGTAGTAATAATTATGACGTATTTAAACACTTGGTTGTTCGTTTCACTAATTTTTTATATTTGTGTTCCGACTAGTTTCGACCAGTGGCCTTTTTTAAGAAACTAATCAAATTATAAGTACAAACATGTCGATATAAAATTGTGAAGATTGACAATGACAATGTCAGGTCACAAGGGCAGTCGAAGAAATTTGGAGCTCCCCCATCGCGACTGCCCATGTACATGAATTCTGAAAATCGAATAATGCGATTGGCTAATCTAGAGTGAATTCCATGTAAGAAATTTTGTTGTGAAGAATTTATGCGATTATGCAATTCAATATGCAATAAGAATGAGCGCATTATTTAATAGTTCGTAGAGTAATTGTTTTTCTGTATCTAAATCAACGCATTTAATGTTTGATTAAAAATTGAATTGAATTAGGTATTATTTAATTTTGAACCGCAAATTAATAATCAAATAATTACATTTAGCACAAATGGAGTATTACTGACCTTTACTGACTTGATTATTATTATCTATTAATAAATTGGCATTTATAAATTAAAGATAAATAAAAAATATAACAATTGTAAAATACCGCGATAAAAAATATTATCCATAATAATAAATGTATTAAGGATTAAATTATTGGCCATAATTTAAATTAATAATACGTCATTATAAAATCCTCTAGCCTTATAATAATTACAAATTAATGGTGTAATAACCGATTATAATCACACACACAATTAAAGAATAATTATATTCACGTTAAAACTGGTATATTTTATTTGTTTACTTGTTTCCTACATAAAGAAATAAAAGCGTTAATTGATTCACGACGGTCCCTGTGTATAAATGGACACCGAAATATTTTCGTATTTGCGTTTGTGAGTCGAGTCCCGCGCGGGAATGAGACACATTAACCTTGGCGAATTAAATTTAACTCCCGTATTTGCGTGACTTATTATATTTTAAAACCACTTAAAAAATAATTGTTATTGTACATTTTTTTGAAAGGAAACGAAAACACTAACACTTTATGTGCAAGCAATAAATAGTTAGCAATATATTTTTGATAGTAATAGGTGTATAACTTATGTGTGTTGTCATCCGTCCAATTATATAAGTTATGGTAGCCTATAAATAAAATATTTAATGAGGCTATGAAAATATAAAATATCAATAATTTATATAAAAAAATAAAACGGTTTGATGTACTTGAGATACGTCTAGATAATTTTTAATTAATAAGAAATAAGTTAATTCTGTTTTTGTTAGTGAATGAAAAGACAGAATCCTATACTAATAAGAAAAATAACTTAATATCATCGAGTAAATAAATATTTTTAGGAAATAAAAAAGAAAAATACAATAGTGTTTGATTTATCCTTTAAATATTATAAGAATAGAAATATAAGGAAATTGTTGTTGAATTATTAGGAAATCCCTATATGCGTGTAAATATGTCTCTTATCATTGACATAAATAAATATATATATAAATCCAGGCAGAAAGACTGCAGATCAATAGCCGTTTTACGGAAAAATGTATTATAGGTGTATATTTGTAACTTGTAAATATTGTTTATGCTTTCTGTAAATAAAGATTATTTCTCTCTGTATATCTTAAATTATATTTCCTTGTTTTTCTGAAATCCATCGGGATCTGAAGGTTTTTAAAGATTGACACAAAAGCTTTCGAGATGAAAGTATGTTGGGGGATTACTGTTAGTCCGTTATAAGGGAAATAATTGATCCAATGAATTATAAGAAACAAAGTAAAATAAGTTGTTTTTATTATGTTGTTTTGTTGATTTAGAAAGTACTCTTGTATTATTATAATTAATTAAATATTATTGGATCCAGTGGCTCAAATTCTATAAGAAATTATAACTTTTAGCTAAGGTATATAAACGGTGTAAACTAGTGTTATTACTGATGATAGAAACATATTTTCTTAAAAATATATATTTCGTCAAGTTTAGTTTAATTTTATTAGAAAAAAGTTGCAAAAAGGAAACCAATTTTATTTAAATATCCAGCGATTATAAAAGTAATAATAACGATAATAATTTTTAAATCAAATAAAAATATTTTGAAAATAATTAATAAATTAGCTACTGTGACAATTTGACTTATGTTAATTTATGAATTTAATTAACAACTTTGCATTTACGTAAGACACAGCTGCACTGATGAGAGATGAAATCCCGAAACACATGTCTGCAAATAGCCTTATATTACGTAACTTTTATTTTTTTTTTTTTTTTGTCTTGCATTAAATATTTTCGATTCAAAAATTGCTGCGTTATACTATTTGTTATTGTTATTCAACAGCAAATGTCTATTATTAAACATTTGTTGTAGTACTTATGTAACATAAATCAAATTGTCACTAAAGAGGAAATAATTTATTAATTATTTTAAAATTATTTTTATTTAATTTATTTAAATAACTATGATCACGTGAATAAATCCCCCTTTTTCTATTATAACATTTTTTAACAAGAGGTTAACACAAATAATTTCGAGTAGTAAATAAACACTTTTAATAAGAATACACAAAAAACAAAATACCAATGACAAAATACATACAATTTAAATATAAACAGTAATAAAATCTTCATGAACGTTTGTTTAAAAAGGTCAATTGAAAATCGTTTGATTCTATTTTATTTGTTTATCTCTTATCCTTAGACAAAACAATTTTACAATAAATATTAATTATTTATAAATAGTCACTTAGTTTATTTTACACTTAGAGTTTTTCATTACCAACTAGTTTCGGAAAAATACCATCATTTCTGGACTTATGAAAATATGGCGAATGCGCCGGGCCATTATTAAAGGTATTAACTACAAAACACTAATTATAATAATGAGTTTATTTGATATAAAATATGTGTATAAACATTAAATACGAAAGAAACACAGAACTACAACGTTAAATCTCGTACATATCATACTATGTAAAAATATATAACAAAAATAAATTCATTAAAGTCATCTAAAACACACACACACACATGCGCATATATAATACAATGCAATGCAATATAATACTTATAATATATATAAACCCAATCTTTCAATATTTCACAATCATAACCTACTTTCTAACATGTTTTATAAATAGCTGCTTGTAATTCGTATAGTACATTATTTTCGTAATTTTTCTATCATCTATCAATTCATTTATATTTATAATTTTTGCTTACATTGCCTGAAATCATATCTTGTTTTATTATTAAATTATTAAAATATGTGCACCATAAAATTGGCGAAGTGCTCTATAGAACTTATAAAGCACATAACACTGGTTTTAATAATAAATTTCGACAATGTGCAAGCATTTTTCTGATGTTAAACGTTCCATGATTATTTTCCAGATTATACTGAAAGAGTTTGACACTAGAAGCGCGCAAAGAGACGATTTGTTTGACAGCGATCTCTATCGGAAGTTCGGACACACTAAAAAAGACACGACAAAGAAATTACTAAAAATGGACGAGAATTCATATTCCTTCATAATAAGTAAATAAATTTAATAAACATTCCAATCCATATCAATTAACTATGAAGTCGTTATTTTGTCCGTCATATTGCTCTGGAACTCTAGCACTGCTCGAGTCAGAGTCGTTTTCTTGTCGGGGCGAGTGCATATTTTTATGTACGTAGAAAACGATTTTGACTGAGCTCAATGAAAAAGTGCAGAAGCAGAAAACGAAAAAATCCGGGCGAGTGCACACTCATTATTATAAACTTTGCGCACAATAACTAATCACTTCATAAATGTTCTTTATATTAAAACACAAAGAAAATCCAGCGTAAATACAATAATAAAGAAATTATTAAAAATCTATAAATACAACAAATAATAACAGAGATTAAATGAAAAAAAAAAATAATTATCCACTAGTTTCGGGTTATTAGTTCATTTTTAAGTAAATTATCTTATCTCTTTTAAATGTAAAATAGATAGAAAGATAATACAATGTAATCTGTGTTTTTATGTATTTCATTGATAGATTCTTAATAATTTATTCATATTTAGTATCATAACGTAATCCTACTAACATTTAAATATTTGAAATAATAATAATAAACACAATAATTAATGATGAAATAATATTCCATTTTCTACTTTTTGTATTAATTTGACATATAAACAGAGAAAGGATCAAAATTTATTTCATCGTTTTATAGTAAAATAATTCTCATCCCGGAACCTGTACATTCTATTAAGAAGAATAAGTTTGCTGATTAGGGAAGCTTTAATTGTTCGAAACAATAATTCACCCATAATAGAAAATATTTTTATTCGCTTGGTCACACTTATGTAAAATATTTTTTTTAAACTTATAAATAGTAGATTATATCTACCCTCGACACCCAATACGGGTAAAAGAGGATAAGATTAAGAAAGAAGAAAGATTATATCTATGCAAATTTCAAGAATTATCGTACAGTGATACAATGTTAGGTTTTTTCTGCACTAATTTAAATTAAATGCAAGTTTGTGATACAACATATGAGGTTTAAATTACTATCAGTGCAAAACATGAAAAATGCATATGTTTCACTACTTTCATGTAACGAACAAACCTTTTGTCTTTTCTATGATTGAATCTGTTATTCCATTACAACTATTTAATAATTTAAATAAAACAATTTTAACTTTGTTTATATAAGACCATAAACCAAAAAAAAACGCTGTATTTATTTAATTGATGAAGAATGTATAACGAACTTGAAGCCTCAGTTATTAACAATTTTACTTGTTTTACTTAGGCAATGTTTATTTATTTGCATTGATAATATATTTTTTATAATGGTTTACATTTTCCTATTTAATGTATATCTTGATTTGTTTAGACATTTCACTAAACTAACCAAAATTATCTCAATTGATTTAATTACTCGAGATAATTGTTGTTTGTAAAAAATAACATTTGACTCTGGCAGTCAAGGATTTTTTTGTTAATTAATTAATTTTAAAAATAAATTTAATAAACGATTTCTGAATCATAGCATTAAGGACGTTTGGACCACTTGAGCTAATTATTTGTGAATTTATTATTTATGGATGATGTTAGCTTATTATTTAATTATAAAATTGAGTTTTTACTTTCCCCGGACCCTTGTCTAAGGGAAATTATTGTAATCGTAAAAAAATCAAATCGTCAATTTCAACGGATATGAATGTTTTGAGTCCATTCCATCGAATTGAAAAATACCTATGTGTCAGTAAGGTAAGAAATAACAAAATAAATTATAACATTTTTCAAAATTTAAAGAAACATGTACTTCTTGTGTAATATAATATTAGAGTTAATTTAGAATTTAAGGTAATAAGTAAAATATTTTTGTAAACTGTTTTTGTAAAAAGGGGTTTTCCCGTAAATAAATAAATAAAATAAAATAAAAAAAAATACTTGGCTTTAACTTCGAAAGACAACAATCATTTTTTTCTATTAATCAATTTTCATTTACTATTAAATGTTCATCCAAGAAACGTATTTATTCGATCATGATGATAGTTACGACCGTTACTACGTGGTAATTATTCAGTGATTATTGCATTTATTCGAATTCACCGGGGAACGTACCATGATATCACCATATCACCATTTTTGTTATAAAATCTTGTAGATAGGAGAATCTGTAAATTTAATAATAATATTATTTATTTACAATAATCGTTGCTATTCCGTATGTGAAATGTTAAATTTAACACATACGTTATTTCGTATTATCACAAACTAAATATGCATATCAATTATAAAACTTGCTTAAACTGTGAGGATAAAGACGATATTTTACTTTGTATATTCTGTATTTATTCTAATTCCTTTATTGAGTACTTAATTGCAGTGGTAAAATATTTTAATGCTAATTTTTATAAATAGTGTGCAAACGTCGAGTAATTTTAAAATACCTTTTATAGGATTATAAAACAACGCAGTCTGCAACACAATAGAGCTGATTAATTAACCATCTTTAGAAATTTTCAGAAATAGCCCATAGCCGATTTCCATATTTCATCAGAATATACCTGCGGTAATTAGCAGGTCTTTAGCCCAGGAGCGCGAAATGCGCATGCCATTACACCATTTCTTTTGTTTCCTTTTTATAGAATTTGTAGATTAAGTTACACGAAGGTGTACATTTTTGTAATGTATTTTGAGTTGATAATAGCCGTGTTAAACCAAACATTGTTATTTTTATTACCAAAGAAGTAAAATCACGGGTGAAAACGTTTAACTAGAGGAAGCTCCCCAACACTGACATTATTTATTTATTATGGAATCTGATTTTAATTAATTCTGTATATTAATTTTAGCTACTAATACCTTCTTCTTATTATTTATTTCTTATTATATTCTGTGAAAATATTTCCTATGAAGCAGTAGAGGTTTGCTTGTCTTTAATAAATGTATTTTAATTAATGCACTTGGTTGTTCGTTTCACTAACTTTATATTTGATTCCCGACTAGTTTCGACTACTAACTAGGAACTAATTAAATTATAAGTTCAAACATATCGATATAACATCTTATTTTTAGTTCTTTGAAAATTACTACTGGTCGAAACTAGTCGGGACTCAAATAAAAAATTAGTGAAACGAACAACCAAGTGTATTAATTAAAATACTTTATAATTATTACATAAAAATTCTGCTCCACAGATAAGAGAGGATTTAAAAAATTTAATAAATTTATTTCTCGAATAACGTTGAAGAGATGAAATGTTTTAAAAATATTTGCATTATTTCTTCTATTAGAGTTATGAAATGATTATAATTTAATAATATATTAATTTGTCGTTGTTTTCGGTTTGCTTGTACCTGTTTCAAGTTCATCTTTTTTCGGGAAATACAAATAATACGAAACAATGAACATAAATAATTACAATACATGTGGGTGTTAGTTTATCAGAGCTATCGACCAGAGGACTTTCTGTCCTATTTTTTATAACATTGATTTTTTTATTAACAATCAATAAATAATTTACTTGTGTCATAAAATATCTCCATTCATATTATAAATTGATCAAATTTACTTATTATCAAATCCAAATTTACTCGATGCATTAATTAAGCGATGTTTACATTGTAGCGCATTGATAAAATCATTATATAAACTATGCTGATAAGATTGCAACATTGTATGAGGCTCGGGTTCAAATAGTTTACAGCAGACGCAAAACATTGGTGCTCATTAGCGTGCGAATTCTGCAAATTGTGCGAAATGTTGCGAATCGTCACGCCACAAATTAATCAGTGTAAACCATGCATACCAAAACATACTGATATTATGTATAACTTTGTTGGCTGCATACTAATAATCGACAGAATGTTGTGATACATTTTTTATTGTTTTATCAAAAAAGAAAAAAAAATCGTTATCCGTATAAATAAACATATGTACAATCATTTAAAAAATTATATTCTGAATTGATATGGATTGGCCATGGGTTTAAGCCTGAAAGATATTTTCGTTTACATTGTAAATTATATATATACATATATATATATATATAATCGATGTCCCCTTTTACCAATTGGTGTCGGGGTTACATTGTAAATTATATTTTTAAATAAACTGTTTTTGTTTCGTTTCACTAACTTATTAAAAAAAATATTTAGTCATTAAAAACAACAAACCGTAAGACTAGATCCATATTCATATCTGTTGCCGCAAATTCAATTCCGGTTCAAAATCTCGAGACAGGCGCGAATTTTGTTTACCCGCGGATGACGGAAAGGGATGGCCTGAATTATTCACGGAGCCAGGAACCAGCACAGACATTTTATGGTCCTATATGTTATCACGAGAAAACCGCAGACTTTCTTCCCCGTACGGAAAGAAATTTATGACGTTTTTGTTCAAGATGGATTTGCTCTTGGTCGGACGCGGCAAAAGGATACCGTTGTGCGAGGGTGCATTTTTAATGCAAACAATAAACGACGAAGACGTTTTAAAACGCGGAGACAACATGGACGGATTTAGCGGCAACAGGCATTCGAACCTTTTATCTCAAAAATGCAAAAAGAAGAGGAGATGCCACCGAAACAACATTTTGAGCGGAGCGAAAGATCGTTTACTTATTCATTATCCGAACATCGACGATAACATATTAGTTTTATGTTTTACTCTTGTGAAAGAGATTGTTTAATTGTGTATATTTTCAAAGTGTGAAAATAAACATAGAACTGTTACTTACTGCTTAAGGAGTATTAGTCCTTCGAAAAATATTAAGCCATAACAATATCCATATTATGAAATATGTTAGTTAAAAAATGGTAATATATTATAAATTAATTAACAATAAATCTGAACTAAGTCTATCTGTTTGATTATTTTTATTAAGAATATACTAGTTACTGCCCAACACCCGTAAGGGTACAAGGGTTTTTGAGAATATATCTATATATATACAGAGAGGTTTTTTTATCGGTATACATTAGGGGAAGTGCATGCCTGCAAAAAACGCGAGTCAAACGCATTGAACCGATTAATGTATGTATGTTTAGTTGCCTATTTGGCATATGTGTGTTCAGTTGCGTGTTATAGGCAACTAAATACACATACATAAATGCGTTTGTCTTGCGAATTTTGCAGGTATACATAGGGGAAATGTATACTGATAAAAAAATCTCTCTGTATATATATATATACTAGTTATTGCAATAATATTATATTATAGTAATTATAGTTCGTGATATGCAGTGATGGGAAACTAAAAAAAAAATCTAGTAAAAGATTTTTTTAATAATAATAAACTTTGTTAACGGAAATTCACAATTTAATATCATATTTTAATTTCTATTTAACGACTGTAGTTAGAAATAGGCCACTGTTTCGCCCTAGAGGATGGTTCTGTTTAAGTTACATAATTAATTCACAGATAACGAATTAATTATGTAACTTCAACAGAACCATCCTCTAGAGCGATGGAAATTCAAAACAGTGGTCTATTTCTAACTACAGTCGTTAAATAGAAATTAAAATTAAATGCTATTATATTTTGTTAAATGGTGAATTTCCTTTAACAAGGTTTATTATTATAAAGTATCAATATGTGCTTTGATTTTTATCTTTATTTTACAGTTGATTGGCACACAAGTGAATAAAAACAAATAAAACGCCGCCAGTGTCATTCTTTATGAAATCAGTAAAAATGTTTACTACCGAACCTAAAATGTTCCTTGTCGAAAGCTGCTATCGAAATGGGACAAAGAGAGAAAATCAAGAATGGGCTTATTCCCTCCAACCGTGCATTGAAGAATTCCGCTCTGCATTTCTCGCCGTTGCAGTTTCCTATGATATGCGGCATGCAGGAATATGTTCTAAAGTTTCGTGAAACAGGAGCTATAAATAGAAGACCTGGCGATGGCAGACCAACGAAACGGACGGCTGAAAATGTCGCAGACATAGAAGACCGAATTAATCATTTGCTCAAAAAATCCATGCGAAGACTTTCACAGCAATTAGACGATTCATATGGAGCAAGCCAATCAAATCTTTGAAAAGATCTTCATAAATTTCCGTACAAGCTTCGTTGTCTGCAAGAACAATGGTTCCAAAATAACATGAACAACAGCGATGTTCCTGACAGATCCTTTTTCAAGATGAAGCGTGGTTCCATTTAGCAGGATACGTTCACAAACAAACGATGCGAATTTGGTGTACTAAAAATCGACATAAATTTATTGAAATAACCTTACATTCTCAAAAAATAGGGGTCTAGATTTCCGGGATTCTTTCTTTCTTTCTTTGCATAATCGTCGGGATATGTTATCTCATAGTCCTGACCTTTCAAAGTCTCTTCGTCTATTATTAGTTATACACTATTTACAATAAACTTATTGACTAAACGCTCGAATTCCTTTAGATCAGCCGGATTGTGATCTAAGGCGCGAGATTTCACAAAGGTGATATATACAAAACACTTGTTAGTCACTAGGGGTGGTATCTCTAATCTGGCACAATTTCGAAGCTTCCGGGGTCGTCAATATCGTCAGAATCTTCAGCATCCACCTGTTTCGGGGTTCGGGGCGGCGATGAGGATCCTCGACGTCTGCGGGATAGGGCCGGATATCACGTGGTAGTGCTGTTCTAATGTTGTCTTGGGGAACTCATTATATTCTCGTCTCATTCTACCACATAGACACGTCCATCGCATACTTCCTGGATAGCTTAGGATCCAATCCATTTAGCTGCAAAAGCTGGCTGCCCTTCTCCTACTCGGTGAGGGTGATTCCGGATCAGCACAAGTTGTCCTTCCTCGTAGAATCTCTCCTCGTTTATACCGTCGTAACGTCGGACTGCCTTCCTTTAATTTTGTCCAGATATTCCCATCGATTGTCGTGTTGGGGTACTCCGGCTGTGCTGGTTCGATTTCGTAGTCGCCAGGACGGGGTAACTCGTAACTCAGAAGGGAGCGTCCAGTTATAAAATATGTGGCGGCCTTGGCACGAGATCGAAGTTGGAAAATAATGGGATGGATATGTTTCGCAAATCATTTCCGGGTTGGTCCTACATTAAAATTCTGAGACACTTCTTAAACTCCCCATTGCGCCGCTCCGTGGGGTTGACTTGGAGGGTGGTAAATGGGAGTATGGAATAGGGTTGCTCCCCAACGTTGGCATTGAGTTTTCCATCTTCTGGAGATAAGCTGAGACCCGTTGTAACTGATAATTATCTTTGAATACCCGAATCAAGGATAAACCTGCTCCTCCATCAGACGTACTAAATTAGCATATAATGTTTGGCCTAAAGCAAACGCTTCTTCCCATTTAGTGAACAAATCCACGATCACCAGAACGTTTCGTTCGTATCTCCGGAAGTGGTTCTACTAGATCGACGGCGATTGTGTGGAATGAATCAATTCTCTCTTTAAAATGTCTGTCTTTCAGGACGAGAACGTCGTAGAGCCAACACTAAAGCTACTCATTATTGCTCGATTACGTAATATCATCGCTGTATTGAGTTTAATTTTTTAATAAAAACTAATAATTCGTTTTTCCCCATCATCACATTATTGATATAAAACAGCAACGATTCCCAGTTGTGATGCATCCGTTTGCACCATAAATAGTAATGGTAATATTGAATGGTTTGGTTGTTGTGGTTAATTCATTTAGAGGTGCGACGGTTTCTGCAAAGCGATCGATGTACTGGCGTATCTAATTACAAAGCCCTAAATAATTTCGAAGCTGCCTCGTGGTTTTCGGAACTGGATAATCTTTTATTTGTTGCACATGTTTTTCGAGAGGTCATGTAACATCGAAGTCGACCATGTGACCGAGATATTTGAGAGTTTTATTTCCAAATGAACATTTATCTTGGCCCAGACGAAGATTGTATTGTTAGAGTCGCTAGGTGGCGTAGATGTTCATCTTTTGTTCTTGAAAAGATGATCATGTCATCGAGGTAAACTATTGCGAACTCATGAAGCATTCCTGACAAAAATTTCTTGGTTCATGAGTCGTTGAAATTTTTCAAGCCGAACGGCATAATGCAGAACTGATAGTATCCGCCGTCCGGGGTGCTACAGGCCGTATATATTTTTGATTGCACAGCCAAGCCAAGGTCACCGGTCCTTGACTACTTCATTTGTCCTTACGTTAAAAATACAATATATATAAAAATCGCCCTTACACCATAGAAGAACTTACCGAAGAGATAGGAAATGTTTGCAATTCAATTACCCTGGAACATTTAGTAAGTGCGTTTGACAATATGAAACGGACATTAAGATAACGCCGCTTGCCCAGCTTTCGCCATAAAGCACAACTACTCCAGCCCGTAATTCTACGCACTAGAGGTGGAAATCAACGCCATACCGTCGAATACCACTGCCCGCCGGAGGCCAACCCAAGCGTGGGCCAGAGGGGTGGTAGACACCCCCGGGCTAAAAGGCCCACCCCCGACTCCTCATTTAATCGTGACAAGCACGAGGGCTGAGTCGACCCCGCCGTATGCAGTTAGCCCTACCAAGGTAGGGACATAGGGGTGCCTCGTGTAGGCCTGCAATTCAGACTTGGGTATTTACCTCGTTCAGACATCCATGCCCGAGAGCACAGTAGTCCCCGCGCCAGGGCGTTCCGGCAAATGCGGGCCCCCAATATAAAACAGACAGTGGCGATGTGTTTAACTAATGAAGAAAAACACTTTTAACACTTGCTATAGATTTTAAGCTCTACTGTAAATTGTACTTGCTCTTGCTACTATAATTAAATTTATCTTTATTATTCTTCAATTTGTTAGAATAACATAAACTATAACATGAAATTACTTTTATTGCCAACATCATTTTTCCTAATAAAAAAATCAAAGCACGCTAGAGGAGAAAAGTTCTCGATCATATGGTATTTACTTATTATTCAAGGATAGTGAAATATATTTCATATTTTATTGAAATGGTTGCAATTTATAAAAATATTGTTATTAGTAATATCCTAAGAGGATTTAATATACCGAGAAAGAATTCTGATATTTAATTTTATTTATTTTCCCTATTGTCACATGGCTGCTTGATTGCGATAATTCCAGATTTTACACTCGCACGCTCGCTCGTTGTTCGTTTTGCTAATTTTGTATTTGAGTTCAGACTAGTTTCGACGTGTGGTCATTTTCAAGGAACTAATTAAATTAAAAGTACAACATGCCGATATAATAAATAGAGAAAATTGACAATGACCTGAACAAAGCCGGGGGAGCTCCAAATTTCTTCAATGTTGCTAAGAATCGTTTTTTCCTTATTAATAGCACTATTTATTTCTAGACCTTTCCTTAGATTTAAATCTTGACCTATGTACAATATTTTCACGTGATTATTATGAAAAAAAAAATATTATTTTCTATGCAGTGCTTAGCTAGTCCTGCAGATATAATTATATTACTTTCTATCGTTTTTTTTTCCTGTTATTTTGACCTCTTAATTAATTAAAATATTCCTAATTGTTATAATATATAAAATATTTCACCACGGGATAGGTGAGATTTTCTTTCAAAATATCGCATTATATATTTGAAAATAGAGAAAATATATTTGGGATATAGTGAATCTGATTTAACTCTGTAAATAAGAAGCATATATAATTTATTATTATTTATTTATATAATATTATTATTATTATTATTTATTTATATAATAAAAATAATAATATTTTATTCATTGTTATGGTATTTAGAACTTGAAGCATGAAACATTGATCTATTAATTATACCGTAACAAAATAAATAACTTTCTTCATTATAAATTCACGACAGGACAGAAAGACCTTTGATCGATAGCCCAGACAGACCTACATGTATTGTAATTGTTTATGTTATATTTTTAAAATTATCTGTGTAGTCTGAATAAAAATTATATATAAATAACATTAAAAATCGATTGATGAGAATATTATTTGGTGAAACTTAATTTTGTTGTTTTATTTTTTCATCATTTATTTATAAGTACCTTCATTTTCTCGCATAATTAAAATTGAAAAATATAATATAAAAAACGGCCAATACTAATAATAAGCCTCATTAAATTAATTACATCATTTTTTTTTTGAGTTGTTTGCGAACTTGATTAAATTCGCATTAACTCGCCAATTACGCAAATTAACGAGCGAAAATTTGTTTTACCCAAATATATGGAAATTAGCTGTCGTATCTGTGTGCCCGTTAAGAATGAATAAAACTCAGTTTCAATGCCGTCTGAACGCTAATTTATACGTTTGATCCGCGGATTCATCAAATGCTAATGTCCACGAACAACAAACTACCAATTTAAATTTCACACTCTCTCGTCCGTCGTGAATTGCAAATATTCGTCTTTACGTACGCGTGTAATACATCAAGGTATGTAAATAAAATTTATGAGACGGTTTTAATTTAGTTTTATTGAATTTTAATGGAGTGTGATTAAATGGAATCATTTTGTCTCTATGTGAAAATAAACACGTTTTGAGTGATAAAAATGTAATTTTAATAACTTCTCTACGATTAAATAAAAGAAGTTCTAACATCCATTCACTGTATGTTTATGATCATTATTGATGGATATATAATTTCAAAAAAGTAACAAATAAACACCCAGTAAAGAAAGATTTAAGGTGTTTTAATTAATGAAATCATCTTGACGTAAATCGCTTATAAGTATTAAATTCTCTATGGTTTTTGACAGAGTAACATGATATACTGATAAATAAACTTGAAGCTATGAGTTTCGGCCAAAATGTTATTCGCTTTCTAACTAACAACACTCAACGGATACGTATTGGGAAGCATTTATGAAATCAAATTAAAACCACATCGGAGGTGCCGCAGGGTTCACATTGTGAGCCTCTGTTATTTATTTTATTTATAAATTACATAGCGATTCACATTGAAAGCAGTAAATATCTCTTGTATGAGGACGACAAAAATGTTTCATTCTTTGTTTAATCAACTTCAAGAAGATATTAACAGCATTGTTTCATGGTGCAATTGTAATGAACCTGAATAAATATGTGTATGTATTAATGATAGGCAAAATCGAATATTTCAATAATCGAATGCGAAATAATCGAATATTTTCGATAATCAAATGTTTATTTAATCTTTTCTATGAGATGTATTATTAAAAGCTTAGAAATTGTTGTTATAATATTCTCTATTTCTACAACTAGTTGGAGCATTTTCAAAATAAACTTTCATTATCTTTTGTAATTTTCAAAGTAATTGATTATTTATATAGTCGATTTTGCCATATTTTTGAGCACGTTTCAATAGTTTTAACTACTGCTTAGACATGGGAGTTATTTTTACTTCCAAACTCTGCTTTTTATATGCATGTAAAGCCTATATGCAAGAAAGCGTTAAATGTTTTGGGTTTCGTTAATAGATTCTCGGGCGATTTACAAATATTTACAATTCAAAAACTATACATGTCCCTTGTACGTCCTCATATGGAGTACGCAGGTTGTGTATGGCATGTTAATGCCCGTTTGCACTGTCCCTTTTAGGACTTCTAAGTACTTTATGTTAGGAAAAGCTTAAATGCCCTTTGCATTGCACCGCATGCAATCAGTTGATACTTAGTTAAGTAAACCTTTCTTTGAATTGTAGAAATTTCAATGTATAACATTGTGGTGTAATTTAGATTATTTAAATATAAGTGGAAAAGAAACATCTCTGATGGGCTCATGTCTCTCGATTTCTAGTGGAGTGTGTTACCAACTACAATATCGAGACCTGTGATATCAAATCTCCATTCAGCACTTTAAGTTCATATTTAATTTATACAGACATGGGTTCAAATCCATCGGAGATGTTTCCTTTTCATTCATATTTAACTAATTTAAATTATACCTCAATTTTGTACATTGAAATTTCTACAATTCATCGATATAAATATAATTTAAAAGGAATATCAATTTAATTTAATACACTATCTTTTGTTAAACGAAATCTTTTATTAAAACTCAATTCGTCCAGATCATGAAATTGATTCGATCTTAAATATGTTTGGTGCGGAATTCCGAATTCAATAATTTATAGAAAATCCCGGTCTTCATTTAAAAATAAATCCATGTTCGATTCAATGGTTACAAATGGAAACAAGCTCATAATTCAGAGGATAGAAATTACGGCTATCACTGACTAAACGATCCTTAAATATTTTAAGCCGTCACCATCTTCGGCTTAAAGTTAAGGACAGCTTTGCGCGTTCGTACGCATGCTGTTCAAAAGAAATATCTTGAGTTTTGGAGCGCTTAGCAACCGTCCTTAAACGTTACCGTGCAAGTTGTATAATGCAGTGTGCGAATCAATAATACAAATTTTATTTTATTTTCGAATAGTTTTCCCAGATTCAAATCTCATTTGCGTAAAGTAAATCTATACCATGTTATTTGTAATTAGAGGATTTATTCATATATTATGTATATTTTTTATTCTTTGTATTCTATATTTATTTGTATTTATTTTATTGTATAAATTTCCTTTTTTATCATTATAAATGTTGTTTTTGATTCTTGAATCCTTATCTGTCATATTCGGGGCTATTCTGTAAGATAAAACGTAAAATTTAACGTATCGGTTATGTTCATAATCATAATCTAAGCAGATTTGGATTTATTATAATTTATAGAAATATGATACTTCTCGGATAACGATCATGCCATGTTAAACGTTGTCCATACAGAATAGCCCCGATTATCTTTTTCAGTAATTTTAATTGTGTTTTCTTTGAGAAATGGTTATGTATATATTCACTAATTAGTGTTACTAAGGTTGCGTGTTCTCAGTGTGCATTCCATTTGGAATTAATAATAATAGTAAAGTAACTTTGTTTTTCCGTACTGTGGAGTGATGATGTCTAGAATAATTATTATAATTGAATCAATTATTACATATTTTCTAATATATTATTCTAGTCATTATGTTTCTTTAGTATTGGTATTTTAATTTATTTGTATTGGTTTTGCATTTTATCTTTTTCTGTATTTTAATATAAATTTGTATAGGAAATGTAATGTAATTTTTTCAAATGTTATCTTTTGTCTTATTAATAAATGTGAAATGTTTTTTTGTAAATCTAGTCAAAAAAATATTCTTTTCATTTTATCGATTTATGTAACTTATTAAATATATACATCATTATGTGTTGTTTTCCTGTACAAGTTCGACAAACCTGTCATTGTATAGAGTTTATTTGAAATCTCGAATGATTTCCTTTCGCCTAATAAACTTGGTCAACTTGCTTCTTTCTTATCACATATTTACTGTATTATTATTATAATATATAATATAATACCATATAAATAAAATTATGGTGGATTATATATTCTTTATAGTATATACAGGGTGAGTTTTTTTCGATGTTCTCTATGGGGATCTCGGAAACTATAAGAGATAGAAAAACGGTTAAATGGGAAAAGAAGTGTAGTTTTATAAGACGAATAAAATGACACTTTCAAAATATTTGAAAAAGTCAAGGGTAACTAGATATTTTGAAAAAAGTAAAATGTGTCAATTTTTTGAAATCAATATATCTCTATTATTATCATAGATAGAAAAAAACTGTAAAGGACAAAGTTGTTCAAAATTTTACACAGATTAATAACAAAAAATCAAAAAATTTTTTTCGCCCATATTTTGGGAGATATGACACAAACTTACCTTTTTTTAAATGGAAACAATAGTTGGCTATGACTTTATTAAAAGGGATATTTTTTTCCCTTTAATCCGATATAACATATGCCATAGTTATTTCTAAAATAAAATAAGTTACAGTCGTTTTTAATTTTACCATACACCAAAAAATAGTTAGCCATGAAAAACAATTGCGGTTGTTTATAGCAACGTAACAAATCAATATTTAATTTATTATCTTTCTTTAGATTTGTCAAAAGTCAAGCAAATAATTCCAAAATTATCAAAATAATTATTATTTTTAAGAAGAAGAAAATTTTAAATATTACATAAGATGCTCAAAAAGTCCACCATTATTATTATGGCATAAAGTACATCTTTTTAAAATCGAATTTATGGCTTTTTTGACTTTTCTTATGTCAATAGAATAAAATGTTTCAAGTACAGCTGGTCTAAGATCCTCCACGGATTGATATGATTGTTGATACACTTTGTTCTTCACATAACACCACAGAAAAAAGTCTAAAACGGATAGGTCGGGTGAATTAAGAAGACCATCATTTAAATAGTTTCGCACAGCCAACGTGCTATGAGGTGAAGCTCCGTCGTGTTGAAACCACTTCAATCTTGCCCGTACTGATAAATTTAAATCATCGAGCATATCTTCAAATGTTTCTTGAAGAACACGAAGGTAATCATTTCCATTCAATGTGTTATCAAAAATATATGGGCCAAGAATTCTCGATCCGAACACACCGCACCATACATTAAATCCAAATTTAATTTGTGGTCTCGTGGATTCTCCTGCTCAAAACATGTTCATTGTGCCGGTTAAAAATCCCACAATTAGTAAATCGCGTTTCATCTGTCCAAATTATTTTTGTAGGGAACGTATTATCTTGCCTCTTGGCACATGTTTTTGTACCACATACAGAAGACCATTCTCTTATTGGTATCACCGTCATGTAAATTTTGTGAAATTGATACCTTATATGGGTGATATTTATGTTTTTTTCATAATATTGCTTCATATTGCTTCTGTTGCAATTTGTCTGGTCGATGTGGATGGATGCATCATTGCCAATGCTAATACGTTTATTTCCAAAACATCATTAATTTCGTTTTTTTTTTTCAAGTTTCGGCTTTGTAAAGGATCCGTACTCACCCAAATTGTGGTAAATTCTTCTGAATGTTGGTAAAGATGGCTGCCGACGATCGATATATTGATTATAATATTGTTCTGCAGCATCCGCAACGTTTTTATGACACTGAATGTAACAAACAAGCCTATCACGCTTTTCTTCGTTGGAAAAATTCATTATCACTTTAAAAAACTTACAACACCAAAAAAATACAAAACAAACCAAATATGGAAATGAATTAATGTGTGTTTAGAATAAACAACTGCAATTGTTTTACTTTTGTCTTTTTCATGGCTAACTATTTTTTGGTGTATGGTAAAATTAAAAACGACTGTAACTTATTTTATTTTAGAAATAACTATGGCATATGTTATATCGGATTAAAGGGAAAAAAATATCCCTTTTAATAAAGTCATAGCCAACTATTGTTTCCATTTAAAAAAAGGTAAGTTTGTGTCATATCTCCCAAAATATGGGCGAAAATTTTTTTTTGATTTTTTGTTATTAATCTGTGTAAAATTTTGAACAACTTTGTCCTTTACAGTTTTTTTCTATCTATGATAATAATAGAGATATATTGATTTCAAAAAATTGACACATTTTACTTTTTTCAAAATATCTAGTTACCCTTGACTTTTTCAAATAATTTGAAAGTGTCATTTTATTCGTCTTATAAAACTACACTTCTTTCCCCATTTAACCGTTTTTCTATCTCTTATAGTTTCCGAGATCCCCATAGAGAACATCGAAAAAAACTCACCCTGTATATAGCATTTTGTAATGTCGTATAATTATTATAATATTGTATAAAGATTAGCCATAAATACGAAAAAGAATACAGCTATTAAAATACGTGTTTAAAAATACACCAATAGTGTTATAATTGTCATATTTTGTATTTTTTTTTATTGTAATATCAATAATTTATCTGTATTTCCGTAACATAATCAAAAATATTGTAAACTAAAACTGTTTTGCGCAGTTTCAAGACGTGACGATATTTTATCGTGTTCCTTATCGGGTCTTCCTACATTTCCTTTCAATTTCCCGCTTACACGAACACAAAACACAATCCGTTTAAACAATGATATCGTTTCGAATCAATCCGAGTAGAACCCGTATCGCTAAAAATACTCGAAACGTCGCAATACTCCAGGAAAACAGAACGCGATGCGGTCACATGTTTTGATCGTAAAAAGCCAATAAAGTTTTTTACGAGCGTTCGTAAAACCCTGAACATTGAGGAAGGGAAGTGTTTTAAAAAAGGAAGGCTTAGAATAAAAGCTGTCGATTGGATTGAATTGTTTTTTTTATCATATCGGAAGGGTTTGATTATTTTTTAAAGCAATTTTAATCATCACAGTAACAACTAATTTGGAATTCTTATAAATTAAATAAAAATAATTTGAAAACAATTATAAAAATGATTTGAAAATAATTAATAAATTATTTTCACATTTAGCTCTGTGACTTTTGACTTACGTTACATAAGTACATTAAACAAATGCACATTAAAACAACTACTTCCCGGGCAAATACCCACGCCGGACATTGAATTACATAATGTACACCTGCTGTTGCACATCAATAAAATATTGCATAATGCAACAAATTTTATCAAAAGTCACAGAACTAAATGTGAAAATAATTTATTAATTATTTTCAAATCATTTTTATTTATTATATTTAAATAACTGTGACTAAGTGAATGAATACTCTTTTCTATTTACTTTGACTTTTTTTACATACGTTACGTAAGTACTTTAAAAGTTGCAGTAACTAAATGGGAAATTATTTATTAATTATTTTATGTTTTAAGTTTTAATTAATTATTTAAATTATTTAAATTATTTAAATAACTGACCAAGTGAATAAATACACTTTTCTATTATTGAATTCTTATGTCACACAGATCTAACTTAATATAATTCTTTCCCATCCATACTTTTCTTCCTCTCTGTTCTGATCCACATCTGGGCCTTGCTAAGATATCCTTTTCCTCTCAATTCGTAAAAACTTAAAAAATAAGCACCAGAAATTATATGCAGCTTAAAATCAGCTTTTTTATGATTACAATTCTTACTACTGCA
This sequence comes from Philonthus spinipes, assembly GCA_963082785.1. Lineage (NCBI taxonomy): Eukaryota > Metazoa > Arthropoda > Insecta > Coleoptera > Staphylinidae > Philonthus > Philonthus spinipes. The sequence goes on from OY720304.1 coordinate 13,889,811, forward strand.
ATTATTTTTATTTGTATCAAGAATTGTTACTGATTGATTTATACTTAAAAATATTTAGTTATTGAATATTTAAATAAAATATAATATTTCTCCATTGTGTATTGAAAGTCTGCATATATTTTTTTATAAATAAATTTTGATTACAAAATATATTTTGAAATGTGAAAATGATATTTTGTTACAGATCGGATTAAAAAATTTACGCCTAATTGAACGGGGAGACGTGAGGATAGGAGATTGCGAAAAACTTTGTTACGCCAAGACCATCGACTGGAAAGCGCTCGGCGCCGTTGAAAAAATTAAGAATCAGACTACAGGATATAATTGCGGGGATTGCAAGAAATGGTGTCCAGATGGTAATTTTAAACACTTTTATTTATATCCATTTACGATGTATAGTTAACTGTGGTTGGTTTCACAAAACTTATGGTCTGTTCGATTTTGCTAAGAATATATCCAAATTGTATATATTAATTTGTCAATTAGAAGAAAAAGGACAATAATAATCATTTTATATATAATAAAATAAAACATAAAAAATATAATAATAGAGGCTGAAAGACCACTGGTCGAGTTGGAATTATATTGTGAACGTTAGTATATTGTTAAATATTGTATTGTAATTGTATATTCCAATCTCAGAAATAAAGATGTTTATGTATGTATAATAATAGAAAATAGTTTATTCATTTAATCCATATTATTTCATTAATTAAATTGGAAAATAATTTTTGAAAATAATTAACATTGTTTCTGGATTTTTTTATTTAAATGATATTTCATTGATTATTTGAATATGTTGAATTTATGCCTGCACAAGATTTTATTAAATTACAAACAGGGTTATGCTCAGCGAAATAAAATATTTTTATACAGCAAATATTTTATTAAAAATATAAACCCTGTTTGTAATTTAATAAAATCTATAAATTCAAATAATCTGTGATATATTAATTAAATAAAAAAATCCAGAAACGATGGTCAAGTTCAAACTCTGTAAAAAATAAATCAAGATCTGTTTCTGATATTTTAAAAAAATAATTACTGATTGCTTCAATTGATATTAAATGTTAATATTCACTTGATTAAAACACTTAGAAACCTTTATTTAATGATAAATTAATATTTGGGTTTAGCGAGTTACGTGAAGATGATAATCGGGGTTATTCCGTACGGAAAATGTTAACTTTAACGTGTACGTCATTTTTTATTAACATAATCTAAGCAGCTTTTGTAATAGATATGTATTCACAGAACGTGAAATTAATTAATAACGTACACGTTCAACTTAATATTTCCTGTACAGAATAGCCTCGAATAAATTTATTTGTTACCAGATGTACATTTTGGACATAAAATGACGATTATTAATGGTTTGAGCAAACCATTGATAATAGTCACTTTATGTCCGAAATGAACATCTGGTAACAAATCAAGTTATTATCATCTTCACGTAACTCACTCAACCCAATTATTAATTTATATTTAATGAAATACTCTTTATTATTTCATTTATTTCTTCAATATAATTCTGCTCACAAGGTTATATTTGCGATAAGAAAACTGGGATATGGAGAAACAAATGAAAGATTTGCCTTCCCAAATCTCACCAAACGCTCGGCGAAGGATTAATAAGTTAAAATTAAAAGATTAAAAATGTTAAATACTTGATTTATTTCACTTAATATATTTTTAGTGAAACGAACCAAATGTTTTATTATTTTTAAACTTTTAATTTTAATAAGTCGCACAAAGCGCCACCTGTTGGTTATTTTACAAGTAGCATCGTCAACAATTCTACGTGGTAGACTAAAAAGAAGGCGTTTATAGGCAATTTTCGAGCAGGCCATTTTGGTTCAGATAAAATCCAAATAATACCGACCTTTTCAATGATTGCTAAACTCTCAGAATTTAAATTATTCTGTTTTAAAGTCCCTTGCACTATTTTATTCAATTAATTGCCATTCACTAATCAGCCACAAACAATTTAAATATTGTATGTTTCTATTTGTAGTTTTTAGTTATGATTTTATATTTATGTATTCAGGTCATTGCTGGGGTGAGCAGGTTTGCCAAAACATGACGTTCAATGAATGCCCGAAATTTGAATACGACAACGAATGTGTGGACAAATGTCCCAATAATACGTAAGTATTATTTAATTTAAAAAAAAATGTTTCAGAATTACTTTATGGCCACACAAAAAAATATAAATTGTTTTCATTCTTATTTCACTTACAGATTTATTTATAAATTAGAAAGTTTATTTTGTGTTCAAAATATATTTTGGTACCAATAAAATAACAGAAAAAAATGGAATATTTTGTTGTGTAGACTGTTACTTTGTGACACATTTTAAGTGTTTAGATTGATTAAACTAATTAATTTTTACAATGAAATTTAACAAGAAAAATTTCTGGCAATGATCAATAAAATTCGATCAATCCCTATAATTAATTTTTGTATTTACTTTTATTTTTTTTAAACCAAGTCAAACTTGTCTCGATTCATCAATCGACACTCGCCACCATAGAAAAAATCAATCATTTAATAAAAAAGGGTTTTATTCACATAGTCACAGTAAAAATTAGGAAATAGATGCAGCTTTGCATTATTTGTTAAAATTATTATTCAAGTGAAAAAATGTTCAATAATTATTGAATAATTTAATTAAAATTCTTGATCGCCTTGGCAACTTCTTAAACAACAGATCCCTTTAAGTTAAAATACGTCAGTCCTTCTCCAAAACCTTTATTCCCGAACAAGGTGTACCCCAAGGTTCCCCCCTATCACTCCTCTATAATCTTCTAATACACAATCTATACCATTCTGATCTCAAACATATCGATAAATATGCCGATGATACAGCATTAATATCACACGTATCTTCAGCAAAAGCTATTTATTGTTTAAAAATATTTCTATTTCGAAATAAATTCGATTCAAGTAAGGAAGAGAAGAGAGGAATAAGGCATAAACCAAGGACTGATCGATATTTTACAAAAATTGTTCGCGAAATTGCGCATTTCAATCATTCCCAATAAATTTCAACTTCTAATTCCTTTTCATCGACCCCGCAATTCTCTTTTTTTGATCACAATAAATAACCTATCTATTTTTCCCTCATCCAACTATAAATACCTAGGCATCCTTTTTGACCCTAAACTTATCTTTAAAGATCATTTCACAACACTAAAAGTCATGGTCAAGTGTAGGGCGGCACATTTTAGAAGCCTAACTTACAACCACCAAGACATTAGTGAAAACAGATGTGCACATTTACCAAATGGTGTTCGCCCTTTACCTTAAAAAGCATGCAAGTCAGCCCTTAGAGTGCTTACTAAAATCAGACACCCCTAGAATCCTTTACATAACCTTTCAAATTCACTCCAATATGAACTCACCAATATCACTCCCATCAAAACAGTCCTTCTTATCTAAAAAATGCCTCAAACATAAATAAGGACACATAAAGAGACAAAAAAAAAATCAAGTTAACTAGTCTTTCAAGTAATATTTTTTCTAATTCAATTGTATGTCCCAATAGAAAGATATTTAAAATTTTATGTAGTGGTACTATTGCATTCTATACTTTATGTTGATTTATATTGGTCATATTAACACAATTTATGTATTATACTAGTATATTAAACCATAGTAAATTTTACAAAAAAATCAAATGAAGCATTCAATTGTTATTAATAAAACAAATAATATTATATTTAAATTCGAAGATAATTTCTGGCTTGACAATTATATAGATAAGTGTGGCTAAATCATCATATTCTGGTCCCAGAAACTTGGGGTTAAGCCATTTCCAAACAGTAACGGAAAGACCCTGTATATATAAAATTATTGGTTCCTTTAAATATTACATTCATTTTTTTTTTCGAATAGTTTCAGAAACAGAAGTCATTTCCAATGTGGTCGTTAATTTCTATTTCTAAATGACTTAATTAAAGTAGCCAATGTTAACAAATAACAATAAATTGGCCTTGATTTATAAATACGGTATAATTATTGATTATATTGGAGTAAATAATATTAATGAAATTATAATACAATCACTTTTGCCGTATTTAAATTATTAAAGAGATCGTATTTGTCCATCTCTAAATAGAATAACTACGCACTGTATTTTTTACATTTTCTTTTATTTTAAATATCTAAATATATATTTCAATCACAATATGGTCATTCTTAATAAAGAATAGTTCTCTGGCATTAAAAATAAACGAGTGAATAACAAACTACAGTTTATGGTGATTCTCACATGTAACTCTTATTGCCATATTCGATTTTCAACTTTGCCGTACACCGTCTTCTTGAAATCGGATTTGGTTTTGTCCAACTATACCTTAAATAATTTAGTTTCCACCTGTGATTATATAAATATGGACTGCTAGTCCCCCCTCATTTCTCATGTAAACACTGATTGACATGAATACAATAAATACTCGCTTACGGAAAATCACTTACAAAGTTAAAACCATTACGCCAATATCATAGCTTCAATATGTTTGCTTACGACGTAATTTTATTTGCGGCATATTCCGTGAACACTCTTGAACAGAATAACGTCCCTTAATTAAACCATGTTATTTTTCAAACAGGGTTGTTTATTTTTAATTCTCTTTATTTTCCAAATCGACAAGTGTATTTTTGATTTTCTTTAATTAATTATTTAAGTAAAAAATCTATATTATTAAAAAACAATTAAATTATCTTCACAATCTTTATTTATTATTTTATTTATTTTACATGATGACACGGTCTGATCACGCTATTCATACGATTTTTACAATTTTCAAAGTACATTATTTTCAAAGAAGGTGTAAGGTAATTGTATTTGTTTGAATTTAGTGTCTACATTAACATAAAATAATAATATCATTTTCATAACAGTTATTTCCTTTTTTATTATGTTTTCTTGATGACACGATCTGAATGTGCTGTTCACCCTATATATATATATATATATATATATCTTTATTCAGACTATATAGATAATTTTAACAATATAATAATATAAATAATTACAATACATGTAGGTGAAAACAGTGAACAGGGCCACCCTATTTTTATATATTTTTTTATTTTCTTTAATTAATTATTTAAGCAAAGATTACAGATTAATATAAAATAATAAAATCACTATCATGGCCTTTATTTTTTATTTATTTTACAGGATGACAAGCTCTGATCGCTCTATTCAACCAATTTTGACAATTTTCAAAGATTTATTTTCCAAACTGGGTCGTTTATTCCTAATTTCATTTAATTAATTGTTTAAATATTTAATCAATTTTAAACCATTTTATTTTCTAAATCAAAAATGTTTATTTATCTCAATTAATACAAAACAATAAAATATTTGTTTATTTTTTATTTATTTTACAAGATGACATGGAAAATTGTCAAAATCGGTTGAATAGTGTGATCAGTCCGTGATCTTGCTATTTTTTTTTAAATGGAATAAATAATAGTTTTATAATTATTTAATGTTAATAAATAGGCCCCAATTAAATAATTACTAAAAAAATGGAATATTAATAGCTCAGTTTAGAAAATCTGTCGGTTGTAGAGGCGCCAGTATATTTTTAAATTCCTTATATAAAGTACATAGTAACTTGGCAATTTAGGAGGCCCTACTTTTGAAATACATAAATTTCTCTTCGACTCATTTTAATTGATATCTGCCTGTGATATTTTACACGAGATCTATTGTTATTTGTCATATATATGAGCTTCATTATCAGTGATTTCATTTTTTTCTCTAATAGGATAACGTGTGCGTAATTAGTCATTTATTCATATATATGTGGAACTTTTACTCACTTATCTGCGGATATTAGGTAGCGTAAGACTAATTTTCATTAATCTAAGCAAGGTGCAATATTATCATCTAGCGGCGCCAATTATTTGTTTTGTTGTTGTTGTTATTATTTCTTTATTTTTGTTCGATAATCCACTATACATAAATATTATTAATTATATTGAAGATTTGTAAAATTGTAAATCCATTAATTAAATAAATTGTAATTTATTGTTAATTTTACTGATATCAATTGTACAGTTTAAAAGTCACTTGCGAATTGTTTTCATATCCATAACTATCTTCTACTTCAATTAGTGATATATTTAATTTAATTCGGCGTCATTATTTAACTGTTAATTTGATAACGTCAAAAATATAGTCGTAAATAAAAAGTTTAGTTATTAGCAAAGTTTAAAAAAAATATTATTTGAATCTTCATTTCAAGTTAATTATGTTTTCAACTAAGCTATGAATGTTTACTTTGCCAAAGTGATTGATTAATGAAACTAAAATGGAAACAATTTATTTTAATGGAATAACAAATTAAATGATATTTTTTTGTAAAATATTGTTAATTGAAAAACTTATAATTAATAAAAAATATTACTTTTTTTTTCAGTGTATCTCTAAAAGGAGAAAAAGTCTGTATCACTGAAGAAGAGTGCAGGAGTATGGACCGGCGCTTCACGGAAAAATCCTGGTTCATCTACGATGGCAATTGCACGTATTCATGCCCCACGCAGCATATGCTTGTCAACAAGTCCTGTATATACTGCGGCGAACACTGTTCGATAAGTTGCGAAGGCGGCGAAATCAGCACCGAAGCAGATTTGGATAGATACATAAACTGTAACTTGATCGTCGGCAACCTGATCCTCCGCATTTCCGATGAAAAGACTTACGTACAACTTCCGAAGTACCTGGGCGAAATCCGCGAGATCAGCAAAACGCTCAAAATCCACAGATCGCCGGCGATTAAAAATTTGGAGTTTTTCAGAAAGTTAAGGAAAATCGGCAGCGAGAATATGAGTGCGAATAATAGTTTCGTGGCTTTGGATAATAATAATTTGGAGATGCTTTGGGATTTGAAGAATTTCAGTTTGGTGGTGGAAAACGGGGGGATTATGTTCCATTATAACCACAAGCTTTGTTTGAGCAAGATTAAGGAATTTGCGCGGTCGATTGGGAAGGAGTTTACTGATTTAGAGGTTTCTCCAACGTCAAACGGCGATCAGGCAATTTGCGAGCCTACCAACTCCAAAGTGAGAATAGTCAAAATAAACTCGAAAAATGTTACATTGAAATGGGAGGTTGAAAATGCTACTTCCAGCGAGGGATATTTTGTGTATTATAAAGAAACTAATAAGATTGAAACTGGGAACTGTGGGGATGATTGGAATGTAGTGGTGGGGAAGGCTAACGAACTGGTGATGCTAACGAATTTAAAACCTTTTATGAATTATTCATATTACTTTATGATGAATAGCAATTCGAGCCATCCTTACAGCAAAACCCAAATGTTTTACTTGAAGACCCTCCCGGATGACCCTCCCGAGCCCACAAATGTCCGCGCGTTTTCCGAAAGGTATGATCAGATGACTTTGACGTGGCAGAACCCGAAGACACCGGGGGGGATTTTAAAGCATTACATCATTAATTATTACATGGAACCTGATAATAAAAGTTTTATGGACCAAAGGAATTATTGTAAATCCGAATTAACCTACAGCCATAACAAATATTTGCCGGTGCCCACGGAATCTCCGGCGAGTGAAAAAGCATGCATTTGCTTCGATGATTTATACTTGTGTTCCGTTGCAGGTTTGGATAAAAGGGTTTTTGATAGTAATAATTGTGAAAATGTTTTGAAGCAGCGAAATTTCATCATACAGAACGTCACTGACGACACATTGGATAAGCTAAGAAAAGAGCACAGGATTAAGAGGGATGGTTTTTCAAATCCGGTGATAGTTGATGCTGTTAATACAAAAACAGTAATTACGGATTTGGAGCCGTTTAGAATATACATTTTTCTTGTGTCCGTTTGCAATGAAAACGTAAATAATACAGAATCGTGCAGCCCTATTCAAATGGTGTACAACAGGACGTTGCCTCAACCAAACGCGGATGATATCCATAATTTTACTGTGGAGGTTAAAAATAGGCAATTACTGCTGAAATGGAAGGAACCTCCCGCGCCTAACTCGGTAATTGTTTCTTATGATATTTGGTATCGGGTTAACGAGGAAGCGCTGCCCTTGGATTGCGTATCTCGAGCTGATCATGAAAGGAATAATTTTGTTCACGTGATCAATATTTTCAAGTCTGGAGAACACGCTATGAGAGTTCGTGCGAATTCTTTAGCGGGCGCTGGGAGGTACAGTGAGTTAGTCAAGAAAACAATCACTGAAGAGAAAGTGGATTTGGTTTTGATTATCCTCTTATGCGTTCTTGTTATGATTGTTTGTTTCATATTGGGAATATACTTATATTATCGCTGGAAGAAGAAGAAGGAATTTGAACAAATGTACTTAATAACATCGGTTAATCCTGAATATGCAGGAATAACTTATACCCCTGACGAATGGGAAATTCCGCGTGCTGATGTTGAGATCCTGAGGGAAATCGGGCAAGGGTCTTTCGGAATGGTTTTCTCGGGATTCATTAAATCGCAGAAAATCCCTTGCGCGGTTAAAACAATCTCCGATGATGCGTCAATCGATCGTCACATGGAATTCCTCAATGAAGCTTCAATGATGAAATCTTTCAGTTGCGCCCACCACGTAGTGAAACTCCTAGGAGTTGTATCCCAGTGTAAGCCTCCTTTAGTCGTGATGGAATTAATGGAATGCGGGGATTTGAAATCTTTCCTGAGAAAATCCCGCGATTCCTCTCACGCGATTACCAACAACGAAATGTACCGGATGGCTGTTGAAATCGCGGATGGAATGGCGTATTTATCGGCGAAGAAATTCGTCCATCGCGATTTAGCCGCGCGTAATTGTATGGTCTCAGGTGATCACACCATCAAAATCGGTGATTTCGGTATGACGAGGGATATCTACCAATCCGATTACTACCGCAAAGACTCAAGAGGCTTCTTCCCGGTGAGATGGATGGCACCTGAAAGCCTCGCCGACGGTGTTTTCTCCTCAGATTCCGACGTCTGGTCCTACGGAGTAGTCCTCTGGGAAATGTCCACCCTCGCCGAGCAACCCTACCAAGGTCTCGCCAACGAGCAAGTCCTCCAATTCATAATAAACCGCGGCACCCTTCAACGCCCACCAGACTGCTCCGATCTACTCTACGAAATCATGCACGTCTGCTGGAGGTACAAACCCTCCCAACGCCCTCAATTCATCGACATCGTCAACAAACTCCAGAACTTCGTGGGGGAAGACTTCAAACTGGTTTCGTATTACCACAACAGGGATCGCGAAGAGTACAGGATCAAAGAAAAGACCAACAACCCCGCGATGCTTTACGCTCACTATGATATTTCAGGTGATGACGTCAGTATATATAACGATGACTAAATTTAAAAGGAAATGGAAAAACTCCTAGCATATCCAGACCAAAGAATTTAAGAATTTATCCAAGCACTTAAGATGATGTTTAAACCCTCCCAAATGTTACCTGAAAGATTCTCAAGCATTTTATATACAATAACTTTTTTATACAACTACAATTTTAAAATAACATTATTTTTTAAAACGTTTCTTAAAAATTCATATAACGGAAGAAAACTAACTCATAAAAATTGTATTCAATTTTAATTCTGAGTTATATAGCTTCAAGTACATTCAGAATTAAAATTAATCGTGATATTACGAAGATCATTCAAAATTGTGTCAAGTATTTTCTATATAATTTTTTGTTATTTTTAAATCGTTTAAAATTATATTTTCTTATTCTTCTCAAATTATTTTTTTTATATAAACCTGATGCGGAATAAGCTGAGACCAACGGAATGTAAGGATGGTAAAAGATGTACTTGAAGCTATAAAGCTTATTATTATTATTTTTAAGTCGTTTAAAATTGTTATCAGATAGATTTTAATTTGAACATGATTTTTTTTTTTTCGTTTCAAAAATTCTATTTTCTTATTCTTCTCAAATTATGTTTTATCTAAACCTGATGCGAGAAAAACAGAGACCAAAGGAATGTAAGGGTGGTAAAGTGATCAATTTAATTTTGTTTTCAATAATTTATAATTATCTAGTTGAAAAATAGCCCGTCTGCTCAACCTCAATAAATATTTACACTACGCCTCATTCCACAGCTCTCTTTTGCAAACACACAGAGTACAGTAAGTTTTAAAAAATGTTATTGTTTAAAAATATAATACAATAAAACTGAATTTGGAAATAAATAATGATAAAAAAAATCATTTTATTGCTGCAAACAAAATGATTTACAGAAAAAAAACTATTGAATGAGGTACTTCCTGGACAAATACCCTGCTTTATATTGGAGTAAAAATAAATATTTAATATGCGATTAGAATAGATTGTGTTTTAAATATTCATTGCATTATTAATCTTTATGCTTTCTATTCCGTCATACAAATATTAAAAAAAATGTTTTAGTTTTAATCAATTAGTTACATAAAAGTTAAAAAAAAAGTGTTATTATTTAAAATGGTTATTTCTGTAATATAAATATTATTATTATAATTATTGATGTATACAACGATCCGACGCCTTAAAGGGTGGGGGATTCGAGAAGAAGAACCATACAACGATTTTTACAAATTTTATACAAAACCAAACGTGTTATAAAATCAAAACAATTTGGAAAGCGCTTTATGAATCAATTATGAATACACTTGTATTTGCCCAGGAAGTAGTTACTACAGTAGATTATCAATAAAAAGAAAATTGAAGTTGCAATATTTGTATATTATATTATGTACATAACAATATTTACGTAATTCATTGTATTTTGATTGTAACTTCGATTTTCATTATCTTCGCCAAGTAAAAAAAAGTAATTCTGAATTTAAATCCTAACGAAACAAATGCTTGAAGAATCGACTTTGTTGGCCTATGATTTCATTAACGTATTCGTATTAAACTAAATGTGATATAATGTTAGTCACTAGAAAGTACCGTACGCGCTGCCATATCCTCAAAAAAGTTTTTCCCTTTTTTCCATTAACCAAACGCAACAACTCTGAAGAAGATCTTTTCCGGCAACTGGAGTACAACAACAAACATCAAGAAAACTATACAGTTTCTCTTTTAACAGTAATAAATGTAAGTTGAAAAAATATTTGATTTTAATTAAAAAGTGATTTTATTTTGTTTTGTTCTGTTTTCTAGTTTAAATAATGAAGTTATTTTTATTTTACTGAAGCCTTCGTTTAAATGACGAAAATATTGCTTTATTTTATTCCAATGAAATTGGTGTTCAAAACAAACTCGTTATATTAATTGTTTCCAACAATGATTTAGTGAAATAGTTTTGCTTAATTAATTCATGAATAAATCATAAATTAATTAAATTTGATTAAATCATGAGAAACATTGAAATTGTATGACTTTAATTAACATTAATAATTATTTTGATAAAAAATGTGATTTTCATATTTTCAACGATTATTATACCGTATTACAATTTAATTATTCAGCAAAGCAAAAACAAAAAAACATATTAATTTTCCCATATAACACAGTTGTACCAATTTCATATCTTATATTAATCAAGTAATATATAACATATAAACTGAACTGTGTTATGTGGGTTTATAAACTATCTTACTTCCTCCCATTGTTTGTAAACAAGTAAGACAATGAACTTTCTTTTTATTGTTTTAATATGACCTAGCAAATTTTACATTAAAAAAAAATGTAGGGGTGTGACGAAGATTGTTTATTTTAGATTAAGACAAAATTATTCATTTGTAATCCTGTAAAGGAAGTTTCCAAATAATTAAATTATTATTGATCACTGAGGTTTTAAGACTAGTTATACATTATGTATGACTAAATAAAATACTTTTTAACGGTGTTTGTGTAATAGAATTTAATATTTCCTTTATAGGAAATATTAAATATCTATTCAACACAATTTACACTAAACTAAAGTTTTAATTTGTTAATGACAAATATAAATTGTTGAAATTTTAGACACTAAAAATAACATTCTGTTATATAAAGTTTAAAAAAGTGTTTCAAATTAATTGATTGCATCAAATGTATCGACAACATAAGAACTCAATTAAACTTGTCCATATATACTAAATTCTAATTAAGTAAACTAGTGATATGGGCAAGATCGATCAATAAAAGATCGAAAAATCGATCCTTGCAAGTGACCGAGCAGCTCGATTTTTTTTTGATCGGCTCGAGCGGATCTATTCTTCCGACGGTTCGATCTTTCCGGACTGCTTCAAAAAAGATGAAATATTGTATACTAGTTACTCTATGTCTGCTTTTCGGATTGATCATGTTGTGCGGCGGATCGATCATTGAATCACACTATTTCTTTGAGTTATTCTATTTAATGCAAAGTGAGACAGCGTTTATTAAGGTCACCTAACCAAAAACTTGTATGTTATTTGTTGTAATGGGCGTGATCGATAAAAAGATCAATCCAGGCAAGTCTCATCTGGCAAAAATCTTAAAAAAAATAGAAGACCCTTGGTTATTCTACTAACAACGTTCACTGTTCAATTTCAAGAAAAATAATTATTTTCAATCACTTCGGGCCTTTTGAATTGGCTCTCTGGAATTTTAATAATAAAAATAAACTTTTATAGTAAAAAAAACAATTATTCTATTAAAAAAATAAACATTAAATGAAGTAAACAATTATTCTGTGAAATAATAATCAATTGATTCTCTTTGCTATAAATTATATTAAACAACTGTGACCACATGAAAGCAATATCTACCTTTATCAATTATAAAATTAAAAAAGAAATTACGATATAAAATAATCTGTATTTAATATATTTTTAAAAATATATGACAAAAACAAATTAATTTTTGTTTAGCCTCTTCTGCTGCTGCTCTTCTTATTGCTAGCATTTCGTAGCCAAAACTTTACTCGACATTCCATTTAATCTTGTGTAGCATGGTTTGCATAAGATACTGAAATCAAAATACCATTAAGCCCTATGTATTGGTTATGATAGTTTATAGCATAAATAATATTTCACTAATTATTTGAATACGTTTAACGAATTCCTTTCTGTGACGGATTCCAATTGATATGTTCAAACATTTTAAAATGGACCTAAATTTATGTTATTTTTATTTATTTTGCAGAACTTAAAGTTTAAAGTACATTTAAAATATTTAAATATTGGTAGTTCATATTATAATGGGACACTGAATGATAATATGTATACAATTATATCCTACACCAATATTTGGTACAATTATATAAGATTGTATATATATACAATTTTAAATAACTAACTAACCATCTTTATTCAAATGTGTATATGTATGTACAATAATATACAAAAATTAGAATTATATTCTGTAGATGAATCGGCTATCGACCGGAGGTCTTTCAGCCCAATTTTAAATATTTACCTATATAAAACAAAATAAAAACATATTAACCCACCAACATAGATCACTGGAATAATAAATAAATTATTGTAAAGAATTAAGTTATCAACAAAAATCATATTTATGATATTTTTAAAGAAGATGGTAGAGTGTTTTATAATTATTTAGTATAATACATTAACAATTTTAATTTATTAAATTTCTTTTTAATTTTTAACTTCAATGAAGCAAAAATAGCAGCACTAAACAAAAAGCAGTGGTTTAGGGTAGTCCACGGAAAATAAAGACAATATAATTTGATTTTTGTTAAATTTACAGAATGTATTTTGATTATTTATTTGTTTACAATTATTGTTCAATGATTTCTATTTTATACAGCACACACCCTGTGAAGAGTATATATGTGTTTTTGAATATATATATATATATATATATTTAATTTTTTTAAATTAGCGAACTTTTACTACGGGCGGGTTAAATTGAATTATTAATATTATATGCTCATTCTTCATTCAATCAATTATTTAACACCTAAAAATATTATTAGTAATTAAAATTCTTTATTAAAGCAAGACTGCAACCGATTATTTTAAATACACCCTGAATTTGGTCATATTAAAAAGAAAAGACATTATTTTCCATTAAAAGCAATGCTGTGTAAATTTATTGTAGATCGGTATAAAACAATTTATATTTAAAAAATATTTTTTCAACTTGGTTCTCGTTGAAACCATTCGCAATATTTATTAAAAAAAATAAACAACTAATAACTAATAAAAACAAACTCATATCTTCAAAGAAGGTATTTTTAGTTCCTTTTTATTATTAGATCGTACCTACATTTAAATGTAACAAAATATTCTAAGCTATTTTTAGTTTTATCCGTAGTTAATTTTAAGTTATTCTCGTTCTCTCTATTAAGTTCGTACGCCTATTTATACTTTTTTAATGTCCCTTAATGTGGCAGCAAAAAAAACCATTGTCCTCGCCAGCGTAGATTAACTGTCAATAGATTTCCCAATTAACAAACCACCGCAATGTACAATGTTAAATGAATTTATATTTGTATATGTAGAGTTATACCAAATTATAGAATGGGACACTGAATGAAGAAGGAAAATCAGAAGAAATGAGACTATATTTTTTAAGTGTTATATATGATATATTTAATTACTTTTAATAAATGTTTTGTATTAATTCTTTGTGTGTGTAATTTTGTATACCTTTTAATGTTCCTTAATTTTTATTTATCCTTAAGCTATTAGATGCTTGCATAAATTTTGATCAGCGACTTTTATTAATGAAAATGTGAAGAATAAATAAAAAAACTACAAATTCGATGGATTTAACATTTTTCTATATAAAATAACAATTTTCAATTTAATATTATTGAGTTATTCAATGTATACATTTGGGGCGCTCAAAATTGCATTTTCGATATTCATTACTGTTGTTGTTTGATTTGAAGAAATCTGGTGTGGAACCCATCAAACACTTTTAAAAACTTGTAGTGATGCTGCTCCTTCATATTCCAATTATTGGTTTTAGTTTCAACGATTTTAATGTTGTGTTTTGATGTCAATGAGAAAAACGAAAAAATGAAAGACAATGAATTGAAAAACTTATAGGACGAACCCCCAGTTCAAACTCTTAAAGAATTTGCAGACTGCTTAGCAGTTGATGATTCAACTGTTTTAAGACGTTTACATGCAGTGGAAAAGATCGAAAAGAAGAGAAAATGTCCACCAGACGAATTTACCGAATCAACATCCCGGTTTAACTTTTGATTTTTTTTGCCTTACAAGCGCAAAAAAAGAAAAGTTTTCCCTAGCGTATTGTAACTGGTGATGAAAAGTAGATCTACTACGGCAACTCCAAGCGCAAAAAGTCCAGGAGAGCCATCCACATCGACAACGAAACGAAATATTCATGATTATAAAGTCTCGCCATGCAAATGGTGGAATCAGCAAAGTATAGTGTACTACGAGCTGCTAAAACTTAATGAAACTGTCACTGCAGATGTCTATCAACGTCAATTGAACAAATTGAATAACGTATTGTTGCAAAATATACCAGCAATAGCGAGCAACAGACGCAAAGACATCCTCTTGCATGACAATGTTCGTACCAGCTGGAATGGGAAGTACTATAGTAGCGTACTCACCAGACATACCGCCTACTGATTTCTACTTACGATGCAGCATGGATTGATTGGTATACGGCTTCGAAAATACTGAAGAAGTATGAAAATAGATCGATGATTAGATCGCTGCTAAACCAACGTCGTTCTTTCGACACGGCATCGCCATGTTGAAAAAAAAGATGGGTATGCATGTAAACGTTTGAAATCAGTTGAATGATCAACTGCTAAGCAGTCTGAAAATTCGTTAAGAGTTTGAACTGGGGTTTCGTCCTATACATGTGGAATTTTTTTTTCTGAAAAAGTATATTTTTAAAGTGAAAAAATGATCAGAATACATACAAGCAATGTTAAAACCATCGAATTTAGCAATTAGGTTAAGTTGTCTACATTGATATTTCGCATTTTTTATTAGTTAATGTCCTGATCAACATACATGCTAGTACCTAATATTTATGTTGTCAGAGTGTTAATGCAACATTTTTTTGAGTGAATATATTATTTTTAAGGTACATTGTTCAACTTTTAGTTTAAACTATTTAAAGGTAAGTAAAATACAAATAATTAATTTATATAATTCTTTGGATAAAAGCATTACTACTTAGAAACATAGACGTAACAAGAGTAAAGAATTACTTTATATTACTAATTAATAATTATTCTTTAGAGTATAGAAATTTAGCAGAATATAAGGCGGTTACGGTTGAACCCATAAGCCCAATTCCAGTTGTCTTTCTATATGACATGGAGTTTATTAAATTTAAAATTGGATTATGTTAACTGTAATAGCATTCTCACTGTAAGTGATTCAATATAGCTTGCTGTACTTTAAAAAAAGGCTTTCAAGGTTTTTAATAAAAATGCTTTGTTGGTTCTAGCAACTTTACTTTGCTATTTATAAATTATTTTCATTGCAATTGCAAATTTTTACAATTTTCGTACAAACAAAAATATCAATCTTATGGATAACTTGAAAAATTTGCATTCAGTTTAATATACACTATTAAATATTAAAATATATAAAAATGTTAAATGAAAATTATAAGGTATATGTTAAAATTAATTAATTGTAAATCTGATTCATTATATGTATTTCAAAACAAAAGCAATAATTTGAATTTACATATATTTTCTAATATGATTCTAATATTTTCTAAAAGTTATTTTATAATATATTTCTTAAATCTATTTTGTATGAAAAACATACATAAAAATGCAATGAAAGTAATTTATAAATAGCAAAGTAAAATTGCTAGAACCAACAAAGCATTTTTCTTAAAAACCTTGAAAGCCTTTTTTTAAAGTACAGCAAGCTATATTGAATCACTATTTCATAATTCATAATTTGAATTTGTATTTCATGCTAAATAAAGCACATTTTCCGCATTGCTAGCCGAATTTTAAACAATGCAATCACATGTCCAAACTACATAGCGACCTATAAACTGAGACGTTGAGCATGCAAAGACTTCTTAACAATCGCTCTTGAATTTTCAGAAGCCAAATTTGGCAATTTTGATTTTGGCGTATCGATCCCATCAAACGAAAATGGGCTTCCTCAGAAAACATTTTTTTAAGAAAGAAAAAAAAAAACAGCGTGTTCTTGAATGAATTTAATCTATCTACGGCTATATGAATGGTCTCGCCAGTTTAAATTCTTACACCTTGTAAGGCTTCAAATCCAATTCCTTACGCAAAATTCGCCATATGGTTATTGTTAAGAACGTAGAGGAATTGATAAATTCGGATGTTTTAAACACTGTGTAATGTTTTCATTTGAACGACCAAACACACATTGATATTAGCATATTATGCACCAACCCTGTTGACTGTTGACGATTATGTTGACCGAAAATACAGATTCACCATTTTCATGGTGGATTTTAATTATTTTAATGCGATTTTCGAGCGAAATGTAAAAATTTCCACGGCTCCTACTACTGATATGTCAAAAAACTAAATTCTAAAACTGTCATATTGTTTCGATATCCGCAGGGGGGCGCCAAATTTGTATGCGAACCAATTGGCACCACATTTAAAATCCAGTTAAGTACTCTCGATTTACGCGAAGTGTTTCGCGTGATACTCCTCTAAAATTATACACCATTTAAAAAACGAACTGTTCAATTATAAATTTGGATTAAAAAATAACAACTGCTAACAACACTGGTCGCATATTCAAATGTGTAAATGAGGTTATTTTTCTAAGGTGTAAACAACGCGCACAATTGTCACAAAATACCACCGTAAGAAGCAGCACTAGTTTCTAATACTTATCCCCGCCCTGCATCCAATGGTCCACGCTTGGCTAATTCAAAATGTAAAATGAGGTTGTTTCTAGGGTGTAAATCCAATGGTCTAAATTGCCACGCGGAGGATTTTTTATACCTTATGTTCCTCTAAATTTTGAAGAATGAACAACGAAAACTAAAAATGTATTTCTTTCAAAAACCAACGAGACTTCGGCAACTAAACACCTTTTATATGATTAACATAAAGTACAAGTTATATTTTCTAATATACGGTTTAAAGTGGTGTAGTTTAGAACAAATAAATAAATCTAATACAATAATAAATGAAACCAACATATGTTCAAAAAATACTATTAAACTTTCAATATTATTATATATATACAATCATATTTATTGTGGTATTTACATATACATATATTATACAATATATTTGGTCTAAACTTATAAATGGCTATCGACTTTAGGTCTTTCAGCCAGTAGTCCTTGTCATATGTCTAGTATGTCGGTTAATGAAAGATGAGATGAATTGATGAATAGTGGTTTGGGGGTAGGGGAAATATTAGTATATTAAAAACAAAACAGAAATAATCTAATTTAATGAGAGCATAAAATTTGAATAGTATATACTTAATAATATAATTATAGAGAATGTATGGCATACATTGTCAATTAAATAGAAACGCAATTACTAATTTTATATCAAATTTTCCGACGAAACTTCATTGGCAATATAAATTAGGGTGAACTTTCAGAGCAATATAAACTTTTGCGAGTGGGACGTGATATGCAAGCATAAATTACCTTTTTTCTTCCTTTACGAAAGTTTCATTATTTATGATTACATTAGGCTCGTGGATTTAACTCGAAATATATTAAATTAGAAAATATTGATTTATTGTTACCTTACAATCTGGTTTGTGGGGGCTTCTTACATTACATACTTTATTACAAAATTGAGTGGTTTATCTTCTTGTATTGATTCATATCTTATAACATAATTAAATATTACATGAGAATACAATATAATAGTAAGTACTTTTATTATAAGAAAAAAAATATTTGCGTTTTTCGATTGATTTAATATTTAGTAATATTTTGTGTTCTTTTATTCACTTCTTTATTTCTAAAACAATACGTATATTTCAGGCACAATGTGCTCTTCTTCAACATTTTATGAAATAAGTAGAAATAATTATATGAAAATTAACATGAAATGAAATCATCCGTAATATAAAATTGTATAAAATGGCGATCATGGAACTTTTCCCAGTGAATTCGGTCAAATACATTTTTAAAAGAACATTTAATTGTAAATGAAAAATTATTAAATGGAAAAATAGATATGTTATTTATTTGATCACTTAACTCGTAGTGAAACATTTTGAAATATTATATGTTTGAAATCAAAACACTTTGCATTTTTCCATAAATTAATTTTATTTGTTCCGACTATTAACGTCTATAAGACGTTATCAAGGAATACAATATTCTTTACTACTATAAAAAATCAATTCTTTTACATACATAAATAAATTAAATTATATTATTATTTGATTGAAACAACTACTTCCCAGGCAAATATCCAACCATATTATATAATATATATGAATTTTTAAAAAGTACATATTCTTATTTAAAGGTATAATACATTTCTTTATTCATAAATTATTTTATAACCAAAGATGTTTCTGCGAGTCTTTTTATAGTTCTAGTCGGTTTGTTTAAAGGTCATGATCACTAACGTCATGACGACGTGAATGCAGATGAATTGTTGATGTAAGGATTTAAATTTGGGATTATTGTTAGGATTTTGAGGTCAGACAGGGTGTAGTGTCCCCCCTCCCAGAACTTCACGAATCGATAAATTAACCATTTTTTTTAGTTTTCGTAGGGGCGAAATATTAAAATAATTCTAGACAATTACCCCCTCTTAATCAGTTTTAAAAATACACTACATGTTTATTATTAAATATTTTTTTTTAATTAAATAAAAATCATTTGAAAATAATTAATAAATAATTCTCACATTTATCTCTGTGACTTTTGACTTACGTAACGTAAGTACGTTAAACAAATGCAGATTAAAACAACTACTTCCCGGGCAAATACCCACGCCGGACATTGAATTACATAATGTACACCTGCTGTTGCACATCAATAAAATATTGCATAATGCAACAAATTTTGATCCGAGAAATATTCAATGTAAAAACAACAAAAGGAACGTTACTTAATTTAAGGCCATCTGCAGACACGTGTTTCGGGATCTATCATTCGTCAGTACAGCTCTGCCTTACATAATTTAAAGATGTTAAAATAAATCAATTAAATCAATTCGACTATAGTCAGTCAAATTAAATCAATTAAATTAAATTAAACCAAATTAATTCAACCTAAATCCAAACCGTATAAAATTAAACGAATTGAATTAAATTAATTAAAAAGAGCGAAGCTCACATTCCGCGCGCTGTGATAGTAATGACGGCAAAGGAAGGACGCGCGTTCCTACATTGTTGTTTTTGACTACATGTATATTTTTTTGTTTTATAAAATAATTAACTTCCAAATTATTTATGAAAAACAGCTTTTATCACATTTGCAATACAATCATTTTCAATTAATTGAATTGTAAAGAAAATTTAATTAAGTTTTTTTATTCCAGGCCGTTTTATATTTTCAATTCAATTAGGAAAAAGCCGATGCCTCTGATTTTCTTTAAGAGTGTAATCAAAGAGGACAGCCATTTGAGTGTTTTAATTACAGAGTAGTTCGGCGTGCGTCCCATTTGCGTCCACATCCATTCCAGTGGACGTTTCCTTGGTGACACGGATCGGGAACCGAGAGGAAAAGTGTCTTTTCCAGTGGCGTAGCTTTTATTTAGTGAAGTAATTTTTGGTCTATTAGGTAATTGGATCGCGTACCTTTTTATGTAATTATTGCGAGTATTCTTATTTCGTCCATTTATATATTATAATTTTTAAGTCTAAATATAGTGTTTTACGAAATAGTATTAAATTCATCTTCAAATAAAAATGAATTACTTGTAAGGTTAAAAATAGAACGGTCACTTGTTAATATATATTACTACGACATTTTACATTTTGTAAGCACCATTGAAAATTATAAGTTCTAGCAACCTATAAATGAAATTAATTAGCCAAAACAAAATGTGCAACAAAATAAACTTGAAATTCAAAACCTACATATGTTTATTTTCACCGCTTTGAAAATATTCACACATAAAACAATATGTAATGCAAAAACAAATATAGTGAGATGTTGCCTGTTTGACGTTTGAATGGTGTGTGATCTTTCGCTTTCCTAAGATGATGTTGGGGGTGGCAATCGCTTCTTCTTCCAGTATTTCCGAGAAAGGGGTTGAATGCCAATTGCCGCTAAATTCATCCATGTCATCACCAAATATTGTGATACATCAAAGAATTGCCCTCGCGTATTGGGAGCTACTAGAATCTTTAATTGGGCCCATCCAAGGGTAAATCCATCTCACACAAAAATGGCATAAACTTTCTTTCCGTCCTGGTAGAAAAAAATCTGCGTTTTTTTCTCGGAATGATAAAAAACACCGATTCATGGGTCC
The DNA here is from genome assembly GCA_963082785.1 of Philonthus spinipes. NCBI lineage: Eukaryota > Metazoa > Arthropoda > Insecta > Coleoptera > Staphylinidae > Philonthus > Philonthus spinipes. The sequence continues at coordinate 13,911,146 of OY720304.1, forward strand.
GTGGATAATTCGGGTCTGTCCTTTTCCAAGGTCCGTAGGTAAATAAAACTCGCACCTATCGCGAGATTTTAGACAGGGATTGAATAAGCAGCAACATATATATTTAGAAAATCTTTATTTTTGATAATTCAATTAAATCACATCACAATATTTACATCATTACAATCATTCACAAATTGTCAAGTCTCGGAAAATGGCTATAAACTGTCGGTCTCTCTGCCTGGGATTAATATATATATATATATATATATATATATATATATAAATCATTATTGGCAGATCATTTTTAACAAAGTAATAATAATAAATAAATACAATAAATAACTAACATAAAAATAAATTCTTCTGCCGATTGGCTATCGATCGTTGGTCTTTCCGCCCGGGGTTAATAATAAATCGCGATTCAGGCTTCAATTTTTGTTTATATTTACTAATTATTTTTTCAATCTTAGCATGTTTTAGAGGTAAGCGTCCAATATATGTCAATAAACTAGCGTTTAAAAGACTAAAAGAAAAATAATTGCGTAATAAGAATTTATACCCTACACGATATTAAAACAGATAATATATTATTATATATATTTGTAATAAATATTTTTAAATGACATTAATAGTATAAACAATCCGTATTTGTAATCTTAATGTTCTAAATTAATATATATAATTTGAGGTTTAAAGGTCCCCTGATTTTTTCATTACTTTTGACTAAAGAGTGAAAAAAAATGGAGATTTTTTTTTTCACTCTTTAGTTGAATATACAATATTGGTTCAGGACAGAAGTGAAGAAAAAAGATCAACAAAACAGCAGAGATTGTTTTTTTTTTTAATAAAATAATGTAATATGTGCATTAACGTCTTTTTTATAAAAAAAATATCTGTACTATTACTTTGTTGTAAATATTTCCCTTACTTTTGGCAAAGTAATACTTGCACTCAAATTTAAATTGTACAGTTCTACGATTCGATTTGTTGTTGCATAATTTTTAATTCGAAAACAGTATTTACAGATGACTTGTCAATTTTTAAGCGATTTAAAACTGGAATTTTGTGAATGCGGCCATTTAGAAATTCTACAACAACATGCTTCTGATAAAAATATTCACAATTTTTTTGTGCTTTACTTTAAGTAAAATTTTCCATCTTATGGAAAGTTTAACTAATAATAAATTAATTTAGATTGTAAACACTTTTATCTTTAATTTAGATAAAATAAATTTTGCTATACAAAAGAAAGTAAAAAATTAATTAAAATGAATGAACAATTGTGAAAATATAGATAGAAATTATTAATTTCATTCTTCTAACACTGTAATCAACAATTATTATTGTAAATTAAAATAAATGAATTTTAAAATAATTAATTATCTCTCTATTACAATGCACTTTTTAAACTTACCACATACTAAGAAAAAATATATCTATTAAAACAAATACTACGTAAATCTATAAATTGCAGAGCAATTGAAAGAGAATAATTAATTTAAATTACAAATAGAAAAGAGTATTCATCCACTTGGTCACAGTTATTTAAATAAATTAAATAAAAATGATTTGAAAATAATTAATAAATTAAATCCACATTTAGCTCTGTGACTTTTGACTTACGCTACGTAAACAAATGCACATTAAAACAACTACTTCCCGGGCAAATACCCACGCCGGACATTGAATTACATAATGTACACCTGCTGTTGCATATCAATAAAATATTGCATAATGCAACAAATTTTGATCTGAGAAAAATTTAATGTAAAAACAACAAAAGGAATGTTACACAATATAAGGCCACCTGCAGACCCGTGTTTCGGGATCTATCCCTCGTCAGTACAGCTATGCCTTACATAAATTAAAGATGTTAAAATAAATTAATTAAATTAATTCATTTGTTTAAAGTACTTACGTAGCGTAAGTCAAAAGTCACAGCTAAATGTGGAAATAATTTATTAATTGTTTTCAAATCATTTTAATTTAATAATTATAATTATTATTGTATTATTGATTAATTTATAACACATGATAATTTTATAAAATGGTGGAATTTCCGTAAAAATAAATAAATAGCGAAGAAAAACCAGTGGTCGATAGTCCTTATTTCAGAATATATTATGAAAACATTTATTTTATATTATGTTACATTATATACGACGTATTTTTTTTCTCAGATAACAAAGATTTAGTAGTAGTAAATAAATATATAACGTAATATAAAATAAAAAAATAAAATAGATAATTCAAAAAATGCATGAAAATGAATGTTGTGCCTCAAAACAACACAGATTATAATTTGACACGAATTTAACAATGCAATAAGAGTTGAAAATTTATCTTTTTAATTTGTTTTAGTTTATATTCACTTTTTTTTCCTTATTAAGCTGTAATGAAAGTACCAAGAAAACTATCTAATTTTTAAAACAATTTTGTTTAAAACTAGATTTGCTTTCATTATTAATTTAAAATTAAAATAAATTATGTTTTTCTTTGTAATAAATTTATTTTAAAAAATGGTGTTAATAAACTAAACAAATTTTCTAATAGCTTAAAATGAGACTAAACATGAAATGTTATAGAAAGAAAACTAATGTGTTTCGGGATCTATCCCTCGTCAATACAGCTCTGCTTTACACAATTTAAAGATGTTAAATTAAATAAATTAAATTAAATCAACTATATTCAATCAATTTAAAGTACTTGAATAAAGTAAGTCGAAATATTAATTTAAAAAAAGCGGCATGATTAGTTTGCCTTTCCGGCCATTGTCACAGATTTAATAAATATGTTCAAATCATTTTTATATTTATCATAGAATAATTTTACCGTTTCTTTGACTCCGATATTATTGAAAATTAACCAGTCAATGTCACCCAGAACAGAGTTAAGAGCCTCGTAATTCATGTTTTTTAATAATTACGTAGGTTTCTTACCGTATTTAAGATTGAGGTAAATAGATTTGTTCGTTAAATGAACTAGTACAGCAATTTTTATACCTTCAGCAATTTAAATATTGAAAGTGACATTACTAACTGGCCTCCTGTTCAACTTTCTGCAGAACAAACCTAATGTCAAACCATTTTTATTGAAAACTATTATCAGTATATAGTTACGCCACTGATCCCACCCCCAATTCAATAACACCGTTACGCAAATTACTGTTATTATTCAAGGTCACTGATAAAATTGGAAACATCATTAGGGATTACATTCAGTTCGGTATTCTACTCAATTAAAGCGTTGACTTTCAAAGCGTAAAAGCACGCACGGATTAACAGATGCAGGAAAGTTTAAGTAATTAACGATGGTAACATGATATGTGGGAATTATTTTAATGTTAACTTTATAATGATAAAACTTTTTTTTTACTAAAAAGTTAAAATTAAAATCTGTAATTAATTACTAAATTTTTAATTTAAAATAGTTTCAGATTGAAATACAGTATTAATATAACATATTATTTAACAAATTGACGAGTTTGAAAGTTATGGAATTCGTTTCAAATTATTCGCATGTATCTGTCGCAAATATTTAAATATTTTAAATAACCGATTCTTGGGTAGTCTAAAATTTTGTGCATAGAAAATAATCAACCATTAAAAATTACAGTCAATTCCTTCTGGCATATTTCATAAAAGAAAATGAACATTGTTTAAGTGGGTATTACAGTTCCGAGGATTTTTTAAATTTAGCATTTTTCGATTCTTTATAATCTGTAGTTTAATGACACAAAGCCGTTTTACCGTTACATAATTCGTTGGTCAGTTTTTCTGGGACATGTTTTGTTTTGTGATTTTATACTATTGTTTATTATTATTATTAAAATTATGAAAATATGAAACTCCAACACATCTCGAGATGTATCAAGATTTCAAACTGCTACTGATAAGCTGAGCATTGATCTCAAGATGAGATCTATACTTGGCTCTTCTATTGCATTATGGCGAAATATCTTTTTATTCAAGCGGATCTTGAGGGGCTGTTTTCGCGCTAAACTCTAAAGCATATCCTACATAAAAAATGGCATTTTGTTATCGTTTCTTAATTCATTTATTACATAGGGGCAAAGAGTCCAAAAAAAAAAGAACAGATTGCTTTGCGAGTCATAGTGGTGTTGCCAGAACTTTCCGATCCAAGACAAACTTTGTAAAACCTTGTGGCAACACAAATCCGTCTCAAACTGGGCTTAAGACTGAGTAGACCTTGAAAAATCCAAATCTCAAGAAACATAGGAGAAACTGTGCGTAAATCAAATATCAGGGCAGAAAGATCTCCGGTTGATGCCCATGACAGACAAACATTTATTTTAATCAATATACCTTAAGTAAAATATACTTAATATATAATGTATGTGTATTTGTAAAAATGTAATTGTCTGAATAAAGATATTTGTATATCAAATATCAATTGTGGAATGGGTCCATTTATCCTTTTAAATAAAATAATAAACAATTTATTAAATTAAAACTATTTTATATACACAGTCAACAATAAGAAAAATACACCTCAGAAGTAAAAATTTCGACAAATAAATAAATTACAAGTCAAATTCGTAAATATAAAAATATTGTTGAAAATACAAAGTACAAACATGTTCCTAAATTATATTAAAAGTGATTAAATCTTAATCCTCCTCTGAAGAAATCAAAACCTCTTCTTCGGAGAAATCATCTTTAGCATTAGCGTCTTTTTCCGCAATACTTAGTGCCATTGATAGCATGTTGATCCCGAACTTCTTTTTCCAGGATTCGAAATACTGGTACAATCCCTTTTGTACGTCCACATCAAGGATTATCGGTTTCTTTAGATAATCCACAATTATGCTTCTGTAAACAAACGGAAAAAAAATACATCTTAGTAAATGAATTATGAAATGAGGTTTATTTATAATAAAATTTCATATTCTTACCTTGCTAACTGTGTGCTTCCTCTCATCAAATAAGTCTCAGCCAAAGTCCCAATGTAATTAACATTATTCTCGAATTGCTCCCTCCAGACATCCAATTTCTTTGCACTTTTTCGCGTATTAGGTGAGATTAACGCCACCATTAGCGAGAAATGAAAATCTAAATAATAAAAAATATTAAAATTTCACCGAAAATAAAAATGTGTGGCCATTTAAATTATAAATTAATATATTGTAAAAATATGTATATACCCTACACCCATATGGGTAGAAAGGGTCATTGAATATATATATATATATAAATATGTATATACCTGTGTTATCCATGACTGCATCTGGATTATCTGAAAAATACCTGTTGCACTGGTTGATGATGTTGAAGGCCAGTTCTTTGAATTGCTTTAGGAACAAAAACCTCACCAGGTGGACACAGTTGAAGAGTGCATAGTTGTGTTTCTTCAGGTATTCTAAAGCGGCCTTTCCTCGGCTTTTCATATCATTGATTCCTGTCAGGTTGATGGGATCGGGTGTTTCTTTCATCATTTCTAACATCTTTAGAATACATGCAAATTTGCAAATAATATAATAAACATAATAATTAATTTAAGCATAATATAAAATAAAGAACCAAGGTAACAATTACTATTAAAATATATTTCAGGTGAGTTAGGCAAAGAGCAGAAGTTAATAATAAATAACAATATTATATTCCTACCCAATAACTAACACAGACCACCAATGAAAACATTATTTCAATAGTCACAGTAGAAAATGAGAAAATAATTTATTAATTAATTATTTTCATATTCTTTTATTTAATTTATTGTTTCAATAACTTTAGCTAAGTTCTGTTTATTTTTGCATGGAAGAAAATAAACCATACATGACGGTGTGGGGAGATTTAAAAAAATCAGTTCTCCATACTGTTTGATCAACGAAAGGTATTTACCAAGTTTTCATCGTTTATAATTGAGTAGGACAGCAGAACAAGATAACAATATTGACACCCGTCATGAAGAATATTTTTATTTTATGCTTACTTGCTCCCTTCACAAGCATTTATAGCAGATACTTTCTTACAATTGTTTCGCCAACACAGTGACATAAATTATAAATATTATTTACTACGAGGTCAAAAATAGTCAATACTAAAACAAAGCTCAAATTTAGACTAAAGTAATCGCAAAAACTTTATAAAAAATCGAAATTGTCTCAGTCCGCCATATTGGATCCGTGAAGGTTAATTTTGCAAATATTTAGAATCATGTTTACCATGTGTGAAACCCTTGCATATCACCAAAGTTATATCATTTTGAATTTATATACTTTTGATTTATTATGTGCTTTTGTTTAAAATATTTTTTTTTACATAGTATGGACCAAAATACAATTTTTATTTGAGATAAATAAACAAAGAATGTGAAGTAAATTTGAAAGAAATGGATTATTTAAAACTTTTTGTTCTTACCTGTTCGAAATTAAAAATATCTGAAACAAAAAAAAAATAGCACATGAATACAAAATAAATTGTAAAATATTTCATCATAGCAAAACTGTCAACACAAGAAATGTAGCGTCACATGTCAGCTTTCAAACGCGTATAAAATTGGTACCAACAGATTATGCATGACCACTAATACCATCTATTGGCAAAAATCGGAAAATACTTTTTAGATGACCCAAATAAACTCTTTAATGTATATCAAGGTAGGATTAAGAAACATTTAATCAATTTTGTAATATTTTTAAAATTGGTTAAATTTATTTAAATTTAGCTTAAAACACAATTTGGACCAGACTAAATAACATCTATTTATGACAAAAAAACTGAGACAGCTATATCAAGATCGTTTCAAGATACAGCACCATTTGCTTTTCTTTTAAAGAACACTAATATTCTCATTTAGTAGCTATTTTAGCCTTTTAGTAGTACAATTAATTCTATCAAAATATTGCCATATTATAGCTAACTCACTTTTTTTTAAAGGATAAGTGATAGATAGGATATTAAGGTATGGAAAATGAAATGAGGATGAACACAAACTGGCCTCGGCTACTAGGCCATTAAGCTAAGATCACAAAGTTATATATATTTTTAACTAATTCCAAGTCGAAGATAAGATCGACAATCACTAACACCCATGGACTCCGGGACGAGAACTCTTCATTATAAAAGTTATGCCGCGGTGGCTAAGGGTTGAGGCGTGGGTCTTAAAACTACGGATTCGAGAGTTTTAAGACCCGCACCTCAATCCTTAGCCACCGCGGCCTCAGCTAAATTACTTAAAATATTGAACATCTTGAATGGTGTATTACTTTTTACAAACTTGACTAAAGCTAAGGATTCTTTAAAATATTTTGCTATTTAAAATAATCCCATAACACATATCCAATTAATTTTCCATGGAAAATACTTACTATCATTAGCGGAGTAGTGAATAAACCCATACAGCTTTTCATCCTGCTTATACTTTTCGAATCCATTAAGATTGTTTTTAATACAATAAGCTTTGTACTTTAAAAGAATCACCTCCTTCAAATCATCCTCAATGCACTCATTCTCAAGACACGACTCAAATATTTTACTAAAAAATAAATCAAGTAAAGTCATCAGAAACAAACAAATATAAAAACCTACTCAACATCATTTCCCGTTTCATGGCTGAGAGCCTCGAAAAAGTTAAGAGCATCCTTGAATGAAATTTGGTCCAGGTGCAAGTTGATTTTTTGCAATGTGTCCGATTGCTTGCGTTGCTGGAGTTGTAAACGGATTTTGAACAGCACAATCAAATTTTTCACTAGAATTCAATGGTTATTAAACGATTATATTAAATTAATATTCTAATTAATAGGTGAAAGTATTTTTTTATTTTCACAGACTATACACATTATTTTAACTTTTTTAAAGCACTCAATAGCAATAGTGGCACAAATTGAAATAGTTGAAAATTGATTTAAATTTGTAATTGATATTAATACTGGGGTGACTTACTTGAAGATTAATGAATTTACTCTTTCTCTATTGAGAATGAACACATCGTGTACAAAATGTCATTCGGATTTTTTTTACTGGTGTGAGTTATGTGAAAATTAATGAATTTACTGTTTCTCCATTGAAAATGAACACATTGTGTTCGAAATGTACTTTGGATTTTTTTTACTGGTGTGAGTTATGTGAAAATTAATGAATTTACTGCTTCTTCATTGAAAACACGATGTGTTCATCGTGTTTGAAATGTAGTTTGGAATAAAACAAATATTGTGGAGAAAAGTTTACAGTCTGCTTTTATTTATTTATTGACAAGAAACTGTGTTCCTTATACAGGCCATCATATTTGCAAAATATCTATCTTAGAATAGGACAGAGTTAAGTGAACGAATCTTCCATTCAAAATATATTAAAATTTATATACATATACCATTTAAAGTGTTTTCAGGAAATATCTCAGAAACAATGAACTTTACGTAGAAATCAACCGTAATCGTATAAAACGGGTGTAAAATAACGTAACATTTGCTTTTTCCTAGATGGCGCTCTCAAATAAAAAAAAACTGACAGATTGCCAAAGTCAGTTTTGGTAATCAGACACAAACGCGAGCGTCCGATTCAACATCAATTATTGCGATTACAGCCTCATCTTTCATGCTGATGAAAAAGTAAGTTAAGTAAATTCTTATTTTCCAACGAGGAATTTGATTCTATAATAAAAAAAATAGGGAGTTTCATTTAAAAAAAATGAGTTGACCTTGATTTAGAGACAACAGCGCTATCTCGGACAAAACCAATATTGCGTTATTTGGCCTCCTATACGATTATTTTTTGCCCAGGTCATTTTTGCGTCAAATTTGTTTCCTAGATATTTCATAAAAACACTTTAAATGGACCACCCTGTATGTTAACATAATTTGCAAAATAATGAACTGTAAACTAGCGCCCTCTCTAAAGCAGAAGAAAGGCAATGCATTAAGAATATGACAGCTAACATAAAGAATGCACAAAAGCACATTCTAAGAGACCCTGGCTGCTCTAAACAAACAGAGATTTTCATAGATTATTTAGAGTTACATAACAATCGAATCAAATGTTTTTTTGTTTATATTTTTACATGTTTCGTTTTCGAGAATCTACAGAAAATGTATCTGTATTAGTGTCACTTTTTCTTAGTCCTGAAAAAAGGTAGAACAAAATTGTTTATATTTCCCAAAAATTAATTGGAATGGCTATAATGTAAAACTTAAATTAAAAAAAATGACAACAGTTTCAAACAACAACAAAAATGGCAAGAAAAATAACAATTATAGCATGTAAGTATTTAAAAAACAAACTTTAAAAATAAGAATATAAAATAAATCCTTCTCTACATGATATAGAAAACTAAAATTGTTTTCTTTACCAAGAAATGTAAGATTCTTTTGGTATTATAATTTTGCTGATTGAAGAAATTTCATTGAATGGTTCCCGAGAAAAACTGACACTCGGTTTGAAAAATGTGATTTCGAAAAATACTCATTTTTGGTACTGATTTCTATACTATTTACTGTCCTCCATAATGTTTGATATCTATGTAATTACTTCGAATACCAGTAAAAAAAATTAGATAATTATTCTAAACACTATAAGAAATAACATATGATCAAGAACTTTTCTCTGTAGAGTGCTTTAATTTTTTTTGTATAAAAAAATTATGTTGGCAATAAAAGTAACCACAGGCTATAAGTTATGTTATTCTAAAAAATTGAAGAATTTGATTTGATAAATGTAATAAATTCATTATTATATATATTATTATTAGCATAGTACATGTTGACACATGTAAGTTTTATTTGTTTTTATTTACTGGCCCCAACAAAATGTAAAATAAAGAAAAAAATCAAAACACTCTAGAAGAGAAAAAAAGCTCGATCATAAGATACATTTATGCAAAGAAAAAAATATATACATTTTTTTAAATCATAATAGTGAGTTCTTCCCTTAGATTGATGCATTTTTTTAGGGTTCCTATTTATAAAATTTCTAATATAAAAAAATACCAATTTTGAAATGTGCCAATCAAGCAGCTGATGAGGGATTATTGTAAATTATATTTTAATAAATAATAAAATTCCTGACATTTACCTAAAGCTTTCTCTGTAAAATCCTTTGCTTGAGCGAGCAAATCCTGAATATTCGACTTCATATTCCTGTTCCAGTACTTCTTATAAACAACCATAACAACCGCATAGTGATTATTATGAGCAGCCAATGTTGCGTTGCACATCGAAATCAGCGACTTGTTGTCCCCACGAAAATTCTCAATAGCCTTAATATCCTCGCTGGTTACTCTGTCAGTGTACACCCCCAACAATTTCAACACGCTTAATTTGTAATTCTCAAATTGTGCTTCGGCTTTCGCCTTCTGCTGTTCACTGCTAAATGAAACCTCTGACTTTTTAGCAGAGTTACTCACCGACTCAGTTGAATAAATCGGATTGGGTTGTTTTGGAAGTTGATCCCTGGTTTTGCTTTTTCGGGTCTCCGCTACGGGGGATTTTGAAAGTGAACGTTTTTTACTGCTCGCTCTTTGAGAATTGCATGATGAATAGGATGATATTGGTGATATTGTGCGCTTCCTTGAAGGGAAATGTTTTTCTTGTAATTTAATGGCTTGTTCGAGGGTTTCGTCTGTGCCGTAGACAAGCTCGAATTTTTTAAAAGCGTTTATGATTTTTCTGATGTCGTTAATGGGCAGTTTGTATTCAGTCATTCTCCGAAATAACGACCTGAAATATTTAATTACATAATTCCAATTATTACCATCATTACGAAATCCAAGTGCAATGGAACGTGCATGTACAGACGTCCGATTGTTTTCACTGTAAAAACAGCTTCTTATAATTATAAGATCCAACAAACAAAATTTCAGAAGGATATTTATAGTTCAGCAAAATGATGCGCTAAAAGTGCATCGATGTGTACTGCGTATATATTATTCTTTTATATTTTCAGTAAACCAAAGTCCGAACATGTGACATGGTCACATGGTTAATCAGCAGTTCCGCTTATATGAAGACATCTCAAAATGGCTTGATTCGTGGATAGCCTCAAAAGACGAACACTTATATTTTGAATGAATCATTTGTAACAATGTTTTCAAAATAAAGTTGCAGTTTCACAAAAAAAAAAAAAACAGTTGCGCACTTAATACTTATATTATTCTATATCCCATAATAAAGTATGTTAATAATTAACTGAGAGGAATCTTTGCTTTACTGATTTATTTTTTGTCAAACGAGGTAAAAGTAGGCCTACAATTTATTTACCGAGTCATTCCACGACTGATATTAGGAACATGGTTCAACACAAACTCCATCACCGAATCGACCGACTCCATCAAAATCTTCTTCCGCATCCATGAATCCACTTGTCGAGTTTCTCCGAATTCAATTTCAAACAACAAAAACTCTATGCCAATCTTCTTAACTGCAATCAATAATTACAATTCGAAATGTTTTGGAAATTTTATTCCTCCACTACTTACATTGTTCCGGAGTGAGGTAGAATTCACTTTTAGCGAGTAGTTTCCTGGCTTCATCCAAAAATTCGAGTTTGTACAGGTGCAAGCCCACATAGCAGACATACCAGGGATTTTTGTAGTTTCCCAACACACTTTTCGCGTTGTTGAGAATGAATCTTTTTTCAGTGGTGGACATGCGTTTGTCCAGTTGTTTGATTTTTTTTAGGTGTTCGTCAGAGATTTTCTCGACTTCCTAAGGAATTTAGATATTTTCATTCAATTCTTGAATTTTATGTGTTTAATAAAAATTCTATAATAATTTATAATGAATGTAAAATGTTTCAATTGAAGTTTTAATTAAATTAAAAGAATCTTAATAAATGGAAGAAGACGAAAGTGCCATCTTTAGCCTACTAGATAGTTTTCCATATGCTAGATGAATGCTGGTTGAACATTTTATTAAAGAAATAAAAAGAATTTGAAAATAATGCAATGGCAAATATCTATTTTATAATTCAATAATTCAATGTCCGGTGTAGTTTTTTACTTGGAAAGTAATTGTTCCATAGTACTTACTTTGTAAGTCAATAAATTGCAGAGCAATTGAAAGAGAATAATGATTTTATTATTTTCAAATTCATTTTTCTTTCAGTAACTTCATTAATATGTACAATATGGAAAAAATTTAAAGAAATAAATTACTGCACATATGAAAAAAATCAAATCACCCATAATTTTGAAAATATTAGGATTATACATTAATTTCAAATATAATTGCCAATCTGTGAACTAAGATCTTTTTTCGAACAAAATTTAAAAAACAATCACTTATTCATTATCAATTTTTTAAATAAAATAACGGAATCCATAAATCAATGCAATTGAATTACACCTTCATTCTGGCTAATAGGACATTAGCATCATGACCCGTTTTTTATACATAATAAGACAAAGACAGTTCATTTAAAATTCAGGCAGAAAGATCCATCGACAAAAGCCATTTAACAATTAATTAAGTTTTATATTATATACAATCATTGATATATTCTTGAAAACTTAATTGTTTTGAAATACGGACACTCCGCATACATAATAATGGAAATGTACTATTTTCTAACTTTAAGATCATTTTCTTTTTCTTATGTAACCCATTCATGTTACATATATTTTATATTTGAAAATGGATACAGAAATCACAACTGTCACATTTTTTTCCAGAATATACACATTTTTTAAAAAAACTCTATTGAGTTTTGATTTCCTTCGAAGAACAGCTTACAACAGCTTACTTAACTGTGTGTTCATGGTATGTACCCACAAATACACAACAGTACTTATTAATGGAGTTACTGAATTTATCCCCTACTTAATTTCCACACTGTGTATTTTTTATCATAAATAGGCAAAGTACTTTGTTGCACTATAAAATTATATTTTCAATAAAATATATGTAAGAAGTACTTTATTTTACTACAAATTATATACACTTTCAATAAGCTAAAGGTAACAAGTAATTAAATAAGGTATGTTCTTTAACATAAACTGAAGAAGTTTTATTAATATCTAAAATGTTAGTAGAATTTTATTATAACTTCACATATTTTAAGAGTATAAACATTTACTAGAAAAAAATAAATAAATGCCCAGTTTCTCCAACATAATCAAAATGTAACTAAAAAAAAACCAGCTCAGCTTATTATGTTGCACCATGATGAAGTGACATGACATGAAGACTGTCAATAGAAAAATAGATTTATTCACTTGGTCACAGTTATTTACATAAATTAAATAAAAATTATTTGAACGCGCTGCCCTTTTGAATACACATTGAAGCTAATTAACAATTTAAAAAAAAAAACAAATAACATTTAGTTCTATATTCAAATTTTCGAAACCGTTCCCTTATAAAGACTAAAACATAAAATTCATAGTTCCCGGAGTTTTTGGGGAACATGGCTTCCTTTATAAATCGTTCCCTTGTAGATATACTCCGGTTTGCTCAGCAGTGGTAATTAATTTACCATTACTTTTATGGACCATATAGGAACACTGTGACCAGTGACTTGTCAATTTAAGAGGCTATGTCTAGTTAAATTCTACTGAAACTGGTTCAACTGGTGGTCAATACATCATATTTTCTCATTTTTATGTGTAAAAATTTATACAGACCCCAATTTGATTCAAAAATATAACCAAAAAACAAAATAATCAGTTATTATAATACAATCAAAAATATCCTAAAAAAAATGGAATGTTAATCACAGTTAACACAAACTTAATAACATATTCTTTAATCCAAAAACAAAACTTGATAACTTACTTAGATACAGCAATTAAAAATTAACTTAAAGGTTATTCAGATCATAAGTATAATTTCCATTCTGAATCCCTTGATTTTGCATCGGTTAATATAAACAGTATCAACTAATTAATGCAACAAGGTCGTAAATTTGACATTAGGAAAAATAACAGGAAAGAGTGTATAGATTGAAACAAAATACATCTACATACACTAACAATCTGTTAGAAGAAAATAATATTTTTTGTACTTTCTATAATCCATTTTACAAAAATAAAAAATGTTGTAAAATTACAATAATCCTGGAATTTCTCTACTTAATGACCAGGTTGACCTATACACTTGGACCTTGAGTGCATGAGAAAAACAAAATATGTATTTTTAAAGTATGAATGAAAATCACTCAGAATAAAGTATTTCTGATACAATTGCTGTAGAATATTACATTTGATTACCAACTGTATATAGAACAGACAGCAGAATTTTAGAAAAAGTAATACAATGTCAATTTAGTAGTAAACCATATGATGTCGTAAAATTTTGTACAAAATATTCCTAGTAATTGGTACACCTTTTCCTAACCTTGCAGCCTTGTGAAGTGTTGGTATAATGCAAACCCACCGTAAGCTAGGACTGAGCCATGTTTGACAAGTCCACGCTTCAAGTCACATTGGAAAAACTGGGCATTAGTGCCGTATCTAAAAAATGAGTTACCCTCTGTAAAAATTTCTAATATGAAACGATTTTTTTAACAAATTGAAATTTAATAATAAAATTATTACCTCAGTGGTGTACCTATAAGGAGTGTCTGAAATAAAAGAAAAAAAACTATTGATAATTGAGGCCATGGTTGAGGCTTTTACTTGATGAAACTCCTATTTGTAAATAAAACATCAGTTTTTTTTAAGTTTCATAAAATTCATTAATCATCATCTGATGATGCCACTGTGTTAGCAGTGTCACTACAATAAACTTTGTGAAACTTAAAAAAACTATAAAAAAACAAATCATTGAAACAAACCAAGTGTTTTAATCAAAGTCTATTAATTAAATATGTTTCACCACGGATCAAGTGAGAAATTAATTCAAAATATAAAAAAAAAACACTTGCACATTTTTCTTCAAAATTGAAGAAAAGTGTACAAGTGTTACTTATACTTAAGTGAACCTTCACACAACTCATAATTATATAATATTAAAACAAAAACTGTTATTTTATTTACAAATGGAGATAATAATTGAGGCTATATTGTTAATGTTTAGATAAAATACTAATTTACTTTCACAAGTTAAACTTGTTGTTGACTGACATAAATGTCAAAGTTGTACAAAGTAAATCAGTGTTTTATATGCCAAAAAGTAACAATAAAAACATTATTGATAATAAGTCAACGTAATTACCCAAATTAATTTCACCATTATTAATTTGAATTTTATTGTTACAACTCTCTTGGCTGCTCCTACTTTCTGGTCTGATTTTGTCTTGCACTCCTCTTTCTTGGGCAGTCTTTTCCAATGCCATAAATTGTAGCATAGTTTCTTCATTCGTGCTGTATTTGAAAATAATCTTTAATTTAATATAATAAATTATATGAATAATAAATACAGTACGAGTGCAAAGTCTAGAAATATCACAATAAATCTTTTAATAACTATTTTTCAGTGTATGTAATTGTTATAATGTAGATAATTCCTTCTGAGATAGTGCTACACTGTGATAACTAATACAATTTAATAATAAAAATAACATTTATTGTTTAACAGGAAATAAAATCCAAGTTTTAAGATACGAGGGGTCGCTTTTATATTTACAGACTCTGCTATTTTGAATTATGATGCAATTTTCTATTATGTTGTTTTTTAATCACATATGCCTTTGTAACTTTGTATGTGCAAAGAGGAGACGGCGGAATGCACCGCCCTCTCCTCAAAACACATATGGGAAGAAAAATTCCCAAAACCACACAACATAAGAGGGGCACACCCCGATGACCTCTAGGCGGGAGGGAGCAAAAAGGGCCCAATGGGGCCTACAAGCTGCCGAAGTATTCGAGACCCCCGCTGAGAAATCCAAATCCAATCCAATGTTGGCTGTATATCGGGATGATTGCCCTTCCAAGTTAACTATTTGCAAGTGGTCTCCTCTACCAAGTGATCAATGTCAACTATCCTGACCACAGACTATTATGATTATTTTAATTTAGACAAGGGACCTAAAATATATATTTCAAGAATATTTTCTGTCTACCAGAAGTAGTTTAATTTTTATATTTTTTGTTCTCACCACTGTTTGATAAAACCTTAGTCTATATGAAACCAAGGGAGGGGCATACATATCAATGAATGTATTCTGATGTTGGAAATTAGAAGATTTGAATAATATGAAAAAAAAATGTTGACAGGTGAAGCATGAAGCAAGAATACTAGGATATTGACCCAGATTTGAACCATTAATTTAACTGGATATTAAAAGTAAAATGGCACATTTGGGAAAACATGTCTCCTGAGACTTAGGCTTAAATTCCTATTGAACTTTGAATATGAACAAAAATTTGAAAGAATTATAACAAAGATGTGCAAGATCGATCATTTCAAAGATCGATCAGTTGAAGTATCGAGCCGCTCAAGCTGATCAGAAAGATCGAGCTGATCACAAAGATCGTGCTGCTTCAAAAGATCGAGTTAATGGAACCCATAGTAAAGATTGAGCCGATTGAATTAATCAGAAGGATCAAACAAATCGATTCAATTGAATGGTTTAGAAAACCCCTAAAAAAATCTTTCTCCAAAATCACTCCCTTAGAAAACTATGCCGTGTAACATATCTGGAAAATTACATCCCTCTAAAAAATAATCACTTCGAAAAACAGCCTCCTGTAAAACCATCATTAGGGGGTTATTTTAACTCCCCAACAAAAATACCCTCTGTAAAAACATTCAGATCGAGCTGTTGATCTTTTTTAATCGATCTTGCCCACCACTAGAATTAGAAAAGCAAATATACCCAAAATTGTATTTAGGGCGTTAGAGCACAAAAAAAATTAGCCTTAATATTTATTCAACAATTGAATTTTAACTTAAAATTCAATTATTTTCCTTTCTCGTAAGATGTAGATCCCCTACAATTTTGGGGGTTAAATATTTTTTAATAAAAAAAATTATCTTTAAACTTCAAATGCACTTTAGTTTTCAATTTTTATTTCATTATAATATATCAGTGTTTTTATATTTCTCAGAATTAAAAATCATATATTTTTGTTTTTTTGTAAATTTACTATAATTCAAATGCACATGAACTGCTATGGCACATTTAATCCCTTATGCACTGACAGCAGAAACCCTATTATGAATTACAAACTTGCTTATTTTAATTCATAAATATTAAAATAATACAATTGTTTCCTTTCCCAAAACAATTGCATTATTTACAAAATCTTAAAATTCACCTAAATAATTTCCCATTTTTCTAACAAAAAAAAAATATATTATTTGAATTTCTCAAAAATATAAAATAAAAATTACTTACTGAAAAGCATACAATGACAACTTGTCCTGTTTGTGAAGGTTTACAAATAAATTTAAAGCCTTCTTAAAATCATATTTACATTCCTGTAAACACCTGAAAATAAAAACATTTTTGTTATAAATTGTATTAGCTGAACCAAAAGTGATATAGACTGTCAATTTATTCTCTAAAATACATAAATAAAATAAATGTTTTTCATTTCAGGATAGATAATGCTGTATTCGACAAAAATCAAAATAAGGACAAATTATTTGTAAATCTATGATAAATAAACTGGGATTCAAAGATTTAAACAACTACAATATATATATGAATTATCTTCTTTCCATTATTAATCTATGCTGCAAACTATCACTATAGAAATTTACAATAATAAAACACTTTTACGTTGTTTGTATAATTGAAAATTGTTGTTAGTAACTATAGTTTCGATAACATAAGCTCACTGCTAGTTTGATAATGATGTGTTAATGTTGTTGAAACAATAATCTCTAATAAAAAGATTCATTTATACAAACAAAGTAAAGGGTTTTATTATTATGAAATACAATGTATCACAAAATAGAAGCCTTAGCAATAAACATTTTATAGAAATTTAGTTCCTTATAAAAAAATATATCACATCCCACTTACTTTTTCGCCCATTCTTTTTTCAAAAGTGTAATTATCATGAGAGAATCCACCATTTCGTCCATTTCCACAGGACTCTTCGCTGAAGGAACATTAATAACATTCATTTCCGGTTCTTTAGTAAAACGAAAAGCCACCGATTCGTTAACAGTTGTGACGTTTGTTATATGCATAATGTCATTAATTATCAAGTACTCGTCATCGTTCACTCTTTGTAAAAGAAATGTCCGCATAAAATTGTACATGTCACTCGATAACTTAGCACCATCCCTATGTTTAAACACACCAGTCACTGTTACAGATAAATGTGTGTCCTGTTGAAATTCAATTAAAATTAATTATCATACATACTTTTTGCTTTATTTTTTAATGCAATAAAGTAAGATCCATTAATTTAAGATACAAAAGAAATACAAATACATTTTTTTAGTAAAACATAAAACGAAATTCTTCGCTTCGCTTCTTGATCTCCAAGCATGGGAAGTTTTAATGGAACAGCTTGTATAGCAGACTAATTTAAATTATTATTTATTTTTTGAATTATCAAATTTAGTTTAAGACCAATTTAAATAATTATTCATAAAGTCGTTTTTTATATAATCAAATTTGTGTATGTACATTTTTATCATCGAATTTTTGAAATGTCAAACATTTGATCAAAAAAAATAATGTATAAATTATTGATGGGAAAAATTTATCAAACAGTTTGAGCCTCTCGATCTTTGCTTATGATTGATTGGATCAATCTATTTGAATGATAGTTAAAAATCGATTTTGTCAGTTTTCAAACTGTGTCAATTCCATGTTATAATCAAGCTAAATGAAAAGATCAAATCATGGTTACAAGAGAATCAAACCAAGCTGAAAAAATTGATGCGTAAAGAATGATTCGAGAATCCTTACACATTGATTTTTTTCAGCTTGATCTGATCCCCTTGTAACTATGATTTGAATTTTCCATTTAGCTGGATTATAACACGGAATTGACAGTTCGGAAACTGAGCGATGTTGATATTAAACATTTACACAAATGGTATTTTATAAATATACCAGCCAGTTTTTTTTTTTTCATTTAATATTTAATTTTTCAATAGGATATGTCTAAAATAATAAATGATTTGTGTGATGGAGTTCCCCAGATTCTGATAGTTTAAATTAGTGTTAGGAAAGATCGATCAAATAAATTGAGTCGCTTGATATTTGTTTGTTTGTGATCATTTTACTGAATGATCTTTCAAAACTGATTTTTTCAGCTCAAATTGATGCCTTGCAGCTGCTCTTTCCGTTTTGCTTGATTATGACACTAAACTAATAAAATGTACATTTTATTTTACAAATTTAATTTTACAGTAAGATTTTTATTTTCAATAGTTATAGTTATTTATATTTAATTTAAATATTTCAATCCAAAACAATTGCGTCGAAATAAATGATCAGAAAAAAAGTAGAGCTCCATCTTTTCAGTTCAATTTTTCTATATGATATTTAAGAATCAATCTTTTAGATCTAACCTTTACGGGTCGATCACCGATTGATTAATCTTTCAAGGGATCAAACAAAGATTGAATCTTAAAAAAGACCGATTTTTCCCATCCTAAACATTTTGAATTGGTCTATTAATATCATATTTCCTTTCACATAACCAAAAAAATTAAAGCTTGGATTACAAGATAACACAAGAATAATTTTGTTTTAACCCAAAACATGTAGCTTGTATTACACACACATTTAATTCTTGAAATGCAGAATTTGGCCATAAAAAAAAAGACGACTTACTTCAATTCAATTTAATCAATTACTGAAAATGTCAATATATTTAAATTATTTTTATTATTTATAATCATTTGAGCCTTGATTTGATTCTTAACCATGATTATAAATAATAAAAATACTTTAAATCGAGACTCAAATGATTATAAATAATAAAAATAATTTTATAATAATAATATTTTTATTTTTCCATAACAGAACAAATTTATTGTATGTCTATTCTATTAGAGCAGTGGTTCTCAAACTTCACATTAAATTTATATCACTTAACATTCTATTTCTGTGTTTTTACATCGTATTCCTGTGAAATGTATAAATAAAGAATAACAAAAAATTAAAGAGCATTGAAAATGAGTCTTTAGAATAAACTTACTCTGAAAACACATTCTTTACTGACTAGAAGTACTGTGGGTTTTATTTAATAATTTCAGGGTGCCACCATACAAAAAAGTTTGAGAACCACTGCACTAGAGAATGAATTGAACTGAGAATTGAATTAATGACAGCTGTCTATTGAATTTATATTTTTAAAACAGTTCCAATTGAGTAGAACTTCCAATATTATTCAACTGGGCATTGAATTAATTGTAGATTTATTTTACCTGAAATATTGTAACATCAACTGTGAACGTGTTAGGGTCGTGTTCCGTTGGTGGGAGGCTCGTTTGGATTCTGGAGATCGTATCAGTTCCAACGTACATCATCACACTAGATTTTGATAAATCCATAATGGTTTTTATGTTTCTTGTATATTTTCTATACATCATAAGACTATAAAAAATAAATGTATGTAAAAAAATTATTACAAAAAAAGATAAAGTATATTTACTTTGTTGTTTTTGAAGATGATTGCTCGGCTAACAATTGTTGTGAAATAGAAAACATAGCCTCATTGTGATACATTCCTGATAGTAACCCTCGTGCGTTAGAATCGTATAACGTGAAATAGTGCTCTAAAAATTTATCAACCAGTTCGTGTCCATTTTGTGTGCAAATGTAATTTCTTCTGCATGGCAGTAAGCCTAATTTGCTAATAAAACAACTGTCCTGAAAGCAAATTACATGGGGATTCTAATCTAAACAATTTTTTTTTATGTTTTTAAATAAATTTGATCAATATTTATTTGAAGCAACCAATGTAATGTACAAAGTAAAAAAAAAGGTGAAAACTCAACTTTTGAATTCAAGTATAAATTTTCTATAGTTTTTATGTTTTTAGCCATATTTAGGCATATGTTTTTTACTTTTTTGCAATACTCGAACATCCTACATGTCCTACTGTTCAAAGTGGACATAGAAATGTTGCATTAATGTTAAATTAGCTTTTAATGTTAATGCAACATTATTTGAGAATTTATTTTAGTGTTTGTAGTCAGAGTTTTTTTTTTTTTATTATTAAAAAATAAGCACTTTACATTGTATTAAAAGACAATGAAATGCGTCCAAGTTCATAAAATATTTAATTTTTCTCATAAATTAATGTTTTACAAAATAAAATAAAAAGGATAAAACATTTTCTGTTCTTATAACATTACACTTCTGAATATAGGCAGGTCCCCTGAAATTTTGAATATAACTAATGTAATGTAATGTGTTTGTATTTTATCTCGATTATTATTATTGGTCGCCATGACTGTTCTGCAATATGCATATCAATTTGACTTACAGAGCTTCAAAATGTTAACAAGTGAAGAGAAAACTCAAATTGGTAAATGGTTTTATGGAAGTCATTCCATGAATGAAATCGCAAATAATTTGTTTGTTTTGGCATACGATGTGACAATAAACACCAGTTCGGTCTTACATGTAATACATTTGTTTGATTCCCTATTTTATTATAAATTAGAAATTGCTGATTATATCCTGTAGGTCTATCAATTATAATATGTAACTATGCTATGCAAAAACAAATGTTGTAACTAAGTGCCAAGTAATGCATTCAAAGGCCCATATTCAAAATTTCAGGGGACAACGTGTATATTTGCGACAATTACACTAAAATCCTCCCTTAAGAATTAAGGGGTAGGAGAGCACAAATATACCGCCCCATTTAATCCTTGCTTAATATAAATATATTCTAAATTGAATTACAATTATTTAAATATATGTTGTATATTTAATCCTCAATTAAAATCTACAGAATATGAATATTGTAAGCTACAATCTTGAATACTTACAAGTTTTGTAACATTGGGTAGAAACTTGAGGATATTTTTCAAGTATTCAGTATCCTTATAACCATTACAGCACGGATTTCCATCGAGGTTTATAGTTTTTATAGACCATTTTTTTAAATTATCCAATTCGTCCAACGTTTTAATCTATATTCAATAAAAATATAACTATCAATATAAAAAGCACTTAAACTTGGAACTTTTTTTAATATCAATTTTATGTAGTGATTATATGAATAATAGATAAAATATATACCTTATTGTTGCTCAAGTCGATCTCAGTTAAGTGTTTAAAGGGGTAACACTTCTCATTGGCAACGTTTTGGAATGAATTCAAGTTGTCAATGGAGTTGTTGCTCAACTTCAATATTTTAATATCAAATTCCCGACATAAATGCAGCACGAAATAAAGCAACCTCATTTGGCTCAGATGAAAAAATTCGGTCAAATCTGTATGGGAAAACAAATAAGTAAATACTTAGATAACTAAAAGAATAATAAAGTTGTAAAAGATTAATAATAATGAAGAGAATTTATTTAGCACTTTTGATACATATGAAAAATTAACAAAAAATATATATAAAAAGCGAAAGATTGTACAGTAAGGATAAATTAATCAATTATATATAAACAATCTGTTGACAGTATTGATTATTTTGATTATACTCTTTATATAACTCAAAACCAATCATTGATAAACAAACTTAAATACACTTAACTTTAATCCTAGTATTATAGCTTTTTATTGGGTTTGTTCATCTCACACTGAGACGTAGAGAGGCACATATAACAATGTTATATAAGACTAAATAAATAAATTAGGTTTGTTCATTATAACTTTTTACACTTAACACAAGAAACTAAAGATGAATTGAATGATTACAAGTTTAAAATTGATAAGTTTAGTTAACAGTTTCACAAATGGTAAAGAGGATTAAACTTACTTGGGTCGAAGATGAAGGAGAACAGATGGAGGGATTCAAAAACTCTTCTCAGGAGGATGGTAAGTTGATGGGGGAGGTTTTGGGGAGGACAATTGAATAAGGATGAATGACTGGATTCGACGCATGAAATCTTGGAATTTTGAATGTCCAGATTGGGAACCAAAGAAGCGATTTTACAATGCTTTAAGAAATTCTGAAACTGATGGTATATCTAGGATCGCTTCAGAATTTATTTATTTATATGTTCGCATGGTTTGCATTGTTTATTAAGCAAGTTTTGTAAAAAAGGGGTGATTGCCTGTTTATTGAGGGTTCATCCTCGCTCGATCGTAAAATCGCTCTTCGGTTAAAAACACAAATAAAGTAATAAAACACAAAAATACAAAGAAAAATTATGTACAAATTGATAAAGATAAATTCCAACTATCAAAGAAATGTTAAAAAAAAGTAAACAATCAAAATATATACAAAGAATAATACTACTGATTTCACATAGCATGCATGTAATAATGTAACATCACAACCCTACACTCGGTTCAACTTAATGCAGAACTGACCTGGATCTAGATGAAATGCGTCCAAATTCATCATATTCTTACTCCTGTCATACCTCTTCTTTAAAATCTTAGTAAGAATGGTTTTCATGCAAATGGTGAATTGGGACGCTAGCTTCTCACATAAAATTATTTTCATTTTATACTGAAATCAAATTATATTAACCCAAAGAATATTCCAGCACACACTATTATTTACCGGAGGTCGGTTTTTGTTGACAGGATGAGCTACTATTAGATTCAGTGAGCAGAATTGCAAGATAGCCTGTCCGCAATTTTTTATAAGAAAAGTAACGGATTTATCATCTTGGACTTCATAGTTGACAGGGATGAAATCGTGCGGTCGGGCGAGTTCCATCAGGGTGGTTAAGACCAATTCTCGGGAATCTGATTCCACGTTGTATAACTGAAATATTTAAAAGACACGAAATTACCGAAATTATCTAGTGCCACCCTGTATCTCTATTCGTGTAATTTAAGATATTTAATTTTTATTTTATCTAATTTTCACAAAATATATTTCAAAAGCTAAGTTTCCATCTTCAGTGGTATTAAAGTATAATAAACAATTATATGATTTAGCATTATCCAAAATTTTAAAAAGTAAAGTTATGTACGTTCCTTATTTTCATTAAAATCAATATACATTTAACTAAAACATATTTTTAAGAAATTCAAAATGAAAACTTAAATATAATTTTGAGGTTAAAATACTCACAATTATTTTATGCCAGAATTGTGATGCTAAAATGTACGGGGTGGACTTATAGATCTCTGGAGATAAAGACTCTGAGCTGATGGTAATTGGACCCTCCGGATTCATCATTTTCATCTGAGAATTTAACATTTTGTTTATAAATATTTTCAAAAACAATGTTTGTGTTGGACAGATGACTGTAAAACAGGTTCCTTTTAAAATATGATGTTGATAATAAAGTGTTCTATATTTTGTAGTTGTAACGCCATCTCTAAATGAACACTAGTACGTATCATTACCAACTCCAAAATGTAAATATTTGGGATTGTTTACATTTTATATCAGACACAAAAGTATTCGAGAAGTTTACGTTTTATGTATTTATTTTGTTGTCGAGGATGACCTCTTTGTGAGGTTGGTAATTAAATGGACTGCATTTGTTTAAAACTTTAATAATCGCTAACAACAATTTCAAATAACGTAACGTAACCTTAATCTTCTAATCATTCTCTATGATTTTTTTCGACTTGAACATAGCCTTCCCAAAATCTCATAAGTCTAGCCAACATAAAATACATTTCCTTTCCGCGGTGTTAGATGGCGCGCGCAGGCGGGTAATTCAAAAATAGCGCCTACAATTTCATTATTAAATTTATTTACTTTGTTACATAATTTATACAAACGAGGTGTAGTTATAATTTGTGAAATCATTAGTCATAGGGCTGATTCATAACCACCCAGGGAATGAAAATGGATTATATACATAAAGGTTGTGTGTAAGCAATTATTGTTCATATTTAATTATGTAATGAAACACATTTCAAACATGAACTCCATTTCAACAAATTTTATTTTAAAGAAAAAGTAATTATAAACAACGTTTATTTACCCTAAATTAAATAAAATTATAATAAATTTCAAATGATCTGGAATTTATTGAATCACATCCTGGAGGTAGTGTATTCCATTGGGAATTTGAAAGAATGCGATCCGTATGATGGGATGTTCGGTAAAAATCCAGCATTGGGGATTATGTTCCACGATAGCGTTAAAGTAATGTTTTTATTCGCTCTGAAATAATAAAATTTAAAATATTATTTGCTACATTCAATGATGAATCTCCCAGAAGGACTGGTTGGATACTTTACCAGTCAATACGTTTTTATTTTTTTTAATAAAAAGGTATATATACTTACTTCAAACCATTACCGTCATCCCAGAAGTAATACTTGGTGTTTGCATTCTTGAAGTCCAAGACTGCGTTTTCTCCTCTCAGAATAATTTTATCCCAAAGCACCACCTAGAAAAATGTATAAAATATTCATCTATTTGTAAGAATTATGTATGAATAATATTTTTCTTTCATAAGATCAAGATCATTGGTGACTAGTGTCCATACTAATAGTCAAGAATTGAGTATTCATTTTCAGAGTCAAAATGTATAAAATAGTCGACTTACGCCTGTACTAATAGTCATGAATTGATTCAGAATTGAGAATTCTTGAATCAAATCAAAATGTATAAAATAGTCAACTTAATTATAGATTATATTGCAACCAATCCTTAGATCAACCAATAGCATTTGCAAAACCGGGATTCATCTATGCTAGATCCATTCAAGGATTAAGCACTATTAGTACTGCTATTAATCTCACATTATAGTGTGAATAATCCTTTTATCCACCAATAATATTTACGAAACCAAGATTCTAGGATAGATTTAATGATAAAGTTACAACTATTATAGCTGTACTAATAGTCACATCCTGGGCGTTTATTAATAATATATATATATATATATATTTTCTACTACTACGATCATTTAATATATATATATATATATATATTATCGAAAACCACGTTTAGCCATATTGAGTGGTTCATTAACAAACGTCCTAGATTATCACTAATCTGTAATCACATGAATAATTATTAAATAAATTTCAAATTCCATAACATACCTGATTCAACTGATTATTCTGAGACTCATACTCAGCAGCGAGATACAAAAACAACTGCTTAACGTTCCAGTTGAACAGGTGCGATAAATCTGTGTGTAAATCAAAGGTTATGAAACCCAGATCGTTCTTCTCCCTCGATGCACTATAATCCGGCACATTCTTACTATAAAAAGAAAAACTTAGTTATTAAAGGAGCTTTCGGAGCAGAAAACATTAATACTTACACTAATACTGTGACCGTTCTCATATCAGCTTCCGTGCTGTAATTCAGGAACACGGTGGAAGCGAAACACACGAAAGTCAGACATGATAGGACACTTAACGCGTACGCAAAAATTGCGTTGCCCCTTTGCAACACGGAGTGCATTTTAATTTATAAATTATTTAATATTCGCGTGTTGACTGCGGATTTCTTTTAGACACGTCAGGTTAAGAAGCGGGGACGTCAACATGCAGTGTTGCCAATTGTTGTTTGGGAAATAAATAGGGTTACCTACCTACTATTTAATCATATCACAGACAAACATTTATTGCTGGTTTGTGATCATATTTTTACTAGATAAATGTATTGTTTTAATATCAACATGAATACATAATTTTAAAGTAACTTTATTGAAATGATTATAATTTGTAAACAGCGGCATTAAAATCGTTATAAAAAAAAATTGTATATGTGTTCAATCAGAGATGGCGCTATTCTTTAAAACGTAAGTCACTGCAATATCAAGGTGAAAACATTTCCTACATAAATCTATTTGATTTTGACGATCAAAGCGTTGATGAACTATTATTTTAAATAGGTTTCAACCGAACTATGTAAAAATATATAGATTCATCTACGCTAGCAATTACTTATAGATTAAATTCATAAAATTTTAATCTATATTGTTAACTGGCTATTTGTAAAATTTTATCGAATTATCACTGACAATGAGTAAAGTTTTTTAGGCTTGAAAATGAAGATTAAAATGAAAAATGTAAAAAAATGTTGCTTACAAAATACATTGTTTGGTTGTCGAACTTTCTTTAATGATTTAACACTAAAAACAGTTGGTACAATTCAAATCAGATGGCATCAACCTTTTTGGGACATTTAACACTTTAAACCAAACAGTTTCCAAAATTTTTTATCTTAGGTAACCTCGTATTTTATCTGAGCATAATCATCTTATAATCAGACTTTTCGTCTCAAGCTATAAATCTCTTCTAATTGGGTGTAAAACTGTTTTGAATCACATTCTGGACGATAAAAATTGTGTGGAAGGTTTTATGAGTTCCTATGTAAAGTCAATATAAAAATTATATTTAAGTTGTTTTGGGGGTCTTAATTGTTGGGTCACCATGGAAGTATGGGTTCGAGTCCTGCCCAGGGCGAGACTTTTCTAACAAAGAGTTCTCCTCCTGGAGTCTATGGGTATTAGTGATTGTCCTAATCTTCTACTTGGAATAAATAAATTTGTGAAGTTGGCTTATTGGCAGAGCAGTCGAGGCCAGTCTGTGTTCATCTTAATTTCATTAACAATACTTTAACATCCTATCTATCACCTATCCTTAAAAAAAAGTTGTGTTTTCCTTTCATGAAAGAACTTTTCACAAGCCAAATGAATTATTTTAAAAACATTAATGTGTTCATACAACATATATGATATGAAAGTAATAAAATTAAGTTGGGCTTTACTTTTATAAAATATAAAATAATAATAATTTCTCAGTCAATTATTTATTTTTAACATTTGCATAAAAAATCTATATTTAATAGTATCAAAATAATTGTTCCCTTAACCTGTACCCGTAACAACAATTATTAAAAAGGTAAAAATGGAATGTACAAAACATTATAACAGTTTGGCTGATAAATATTGATGCATGTAGTCATATACAACCAGCATAATGGCTCCACCGGGTCCCAAACGTAGAACTTTTGGAAGGAGTCCTTTGTACAAAGCAGCCACACTGAAACAAATAAAATAATTTTGTAATTAAGTAATCTAAGAACCAGAAATTTAAGAAATGCTCACCCTTCTTCTTTGTAAACTGTAGTGAGTGCCCCCAAAGTAGTACGATACTTTATTGTCCCTGGAATTGGCTGCGGCCCCTGAATCCTTGATTTCGCCACATCAAACGGAATGTTTACACAGGATGCCAATGTGCCTGATACGAAACCGATGCCGACTTTCCTTCCAAACTCTTGCGCCGGATCCTATCCATAATTTTTCTCTTTTTAATAATAGTAAATAAACAATTGACGACTAACTAATCGAATACGCCACATAGAAGTGGATAATTGAATCGCCCGAAGTAGTACTGTTTCACATATAAACAAATGGTTATTGCGGAGAATTTATTTGTGTGAAAAATGGATTTTAAGGCTTCAAATCTAAATCGTGAAATAAATGTTGTTTATAAATAACATTCGAGAACAGGCTGGGATTTTAGTTTTGTTGATTCTTAAGGCTTTCACTCGGATGTACATTTTGAGTTTATTAAATAAAACTCTTTTTTAATTTTGCATGTATAATTGTTATTTTAAATTAATTAAAAATAATTTGAAAATAATTAATTAATAAATTATTTTCCCTTTAGCTACTCTGACATAATGACTTATGTTACATAAGTACTTTAACATTATGTCACAGTAGCTAAAGGGAAAATAACTTAAAAATTAATTATTTTCTAATTCATTTTATTTAATTTATTTAAATAATTGTGACCAAGTGAATAAATCCTTTTTTCTATTATTGTTATTTTAGTTATACAAAGTTAAAAAATGTTTTATTTAATAATCTTAGTTTTCATTATTTTGTGAAATATGGTGTCAAGCTGAAGGTTATAACTCGAACCAGCATCAAAATATTTTGTGAAGTATTTTTCGATAAAAATTCATCAATACGATTTATAATCAGTAGACTAAATATAAAGAGTATTAAAATAAGAAATATGAAATCAGGGGTGAATGGGCAGCATAGTAGGGGCCTAGAAGTATAATATATATATAGTATCATCCCAACAAAAAGTTTGTCTACCTAGGAACCCATACTGCCTGTATGGCGCATCTGCCCTCTATGAAAAAGAATTGTTATTACTACAATTTAAGTATTTGATACCAAGCTATCAGTAGCAATTAATTTTTAAACTTACATGTAAAATTTATTCAATTTACTAATAAATATTTTATTTAATTCGATTCCATTATAGATTTTTTTGAGGTTATTTTTCAAACTTAAAAAAACGTGCCTTGATTTCTGCTTGGTGTAGTGCCATCAACATACACTTATAGCATTTTCTGCTAACTGCTCTAGTGTACACTCGGTCAGATTTTTGCGTTTTCTACTTGTGCACTTTTTCAGAGCACCCTATCAAATTCATTACATCACATTTTTATGAAAGCAACATAAAAATATGAACTGGCTCCGACTAAGTGCAAGAAAACGACACTTACTCAAGGAGTGAGTGTATTAATTGCAATACATATGGGGAACAAAACAATGAGTCATGTAATAGTTTGTGCTAAATTGTTGGAATGTTTTTTTTAATTTACTTATTATGAAGGAATATGAATTCTCATCCACCTTTAGTTGACTTTTTGTCGTATCTATAATGAAATGTATTTCTCTCATGTCACCCAGCATAATTGCATATGGGTTATGTTTTGAAATCGGCTGCTAATTCAGATTTCATACATTTAATTTCTCAGTGCTGAATTGAACGCAGTGTTTGAAAACCGGGGCAGTGTAATATGTCACAGTTCTCATTCAGTGGGTACTGATACACTCAGATTCCAACAAAAAAGAATCCAACAACTGACTGATAAGTACTACAGTGAAGCTCCTGTGGCACCTCTATTAGTCATGTTATTCATCAATATACATATTTTTTTATTACAAAATATCGACTATTTTCATGATTTTAATTATTAATTTTAAATACCTTAAATTCCGGTAAGTATCCCTTGACTGAATGGTAGAAGCCGAAGTAAATCATGTTGAAGACACCATTTCTTGCAATAGTGGCAGTGACTCCTTTATTCAAGCCTCTTGAGCCAAAGCCGTCTTTTTTAATAATCTGTTTAGTAACCAGCCATGTGCTGGGCACTTCTTTTCCTGTCGCTTTGTTAGCCTGTAATGATACCTTTACGACCTCGAATGGATTGACCAAAATGGCTTCTGTTATTCCTGCACCCAATCCGGCTAAAGAAAATGTCTAAAATAGAATTTTAATGATTTTTTATAGAGGATTAAAACTTTTTATAACCGGTTTACTATTGAGGAATTATGCAGTCAATATAAATTTATTAAGGGAATGTGGGAATTACTACTCATAATATAGCAACGTTCAAAATGTACCAATCTAATATTCTTAACGATTGTGATAAATCTTTTTAGTTTCATTATTTTACTTACCAAAGGCGTTGGCACTGGTGATCCAAACATAAAAAATTGTTTGTATTGTTCAAAAGTGAAAAATTTGACCGCCCGTTTTGGTGTTTCCGCTAAAATGGGTGGAATTATGCCTTTCCAGAATGAAGTGACACCCTCATGAATATACATTTTTCTAAAACAATCAACTATGCCGGTATAAACCTTCGGGTCCTTGGTGTTGCTTAAGACTACATTACTCTGGATCTGCAGTCTTGTTTTAACCAAATCCAATGGGTGCATTATGCATACTTCCACAAAACCTTTAGTAAAAAAATTAAAATTAATAGTTATCATCAGTTTGGGATTATAAGAAATAGCACATTATGAAATTTATAATAATAATATTTTATTTACGGCCTGGCTATTTTCATAAATTTTATAATTTCATCCATAATACCTATTTATTTATAATTAATTTTGTTTTAGAACAATTAGTAGTTATTTATTTAGTCTTATATAACATCTTTATATGTTCCTCTCTACTTCTCAGTGTGAGGTGAACAATTTATAGTTAATGAGAATTAATGTTGTTGCTTTCGAAAATGTATTTTGCAACTTTTGATAAGACATCCTTCCTTCCTATGCTTTAAATATTCTTAAGTCAAACATTATTCTCAAAACCAATTCATATTTGCTCGTATTATGAACACACAATATACAGTGTGTCAACTGAAAAACCAACCCATTATTTTTGGTACCATGAGAATTATTGAACATTTGACTACATTTCTGGGACTTGAAGGGAGAACCATTTCAACCCACACAACAGTCATTTGCAACAATTCTCTTAGGCTACAACCACGCTCATCTCATTTTGTACTTTCCCTGAGCCCTGCCCAAGGGAAAGGATTGAGATCGTAAACATTTTCGAATTGCCAATTTCAATTAATACGTATGTTTTGAGGTCCCCTGAGTCCATTCCTTCGAGTTTTGAAAAATGTCTGTGTGTTTCCACAATAACACATAAACTGCTGAATGGATTGAACCCAAATGTTATATCCAAGCTTTTTATAACAGTGGAATGATCTGAGAAGCTTTTGAAGAATGTATTTGAAAAACTACAAAAAAAAAAATTAAATCAATTTAGTTCATTATAAAGTGAACACCAAACTAGGCTCACAATAACTTTTTTTTACAAAAGATAACTAAAAAAGCATATCACCTTTTTATATCACTTTTATGTGTTTTCTTTATATCAAAATTGAAAATGTACCTCAAAGTGAATGACTACAAGATCCAAGATAGAAAAACACAACAATAATCATTAACATTAATTTGTACAATATGTTGTAATAATACCTAAGTTTTTTAATTTTATTTTGATATTTTTTCAAGAATAAAAAATATTATAACTAGGCTGGTCTTTCAGCCTAGTTAAAATATATCCGGTCGATAGTTGATTTATTTACAAAATATAATTCTAATTTTATATATTATTGTACATGCATATTCACATTTGAATAAAGATGGTTAGTTATTTATTTTAATTACTACCACTAATTAGCTTTTCTAAATACCTTTTCACAAGTGGAGTATAACAACCAGCCCAATCCTGGAATTAAACTATGGCTTACTTGCCTGATGCTTAACCTGCATGCCACCCAGGCTGACCCACAGGTGGGGTAGTGCCATTTATAAAAAATGGTGATGTGTCCATCATGGCACTTTCCCCGGTGAATACGGTCAAATAAGTTTCTGATAGAAAATTTAATAGGGAAGCAAAATGATTTATAGAAAAAAGTGATTGTTATCTTTTAAAGTTAAACCCGAGTATTTAGAAGAATATTGTAATTAAGTGTGTTATTTCTTACCTTACAATAGGTTAAAATGATTCCTCCACACTCTTCTTCATGTTTGCAAACTGGAGGCGTTTGCGAATGATAAGTTGAATTTGACGGCACTTTGACGTTTTATTTGTCATTAAAATAATTATTTCAATAATTAAAATCTCTAAGGGAATTTATCAGATAAATGCTTATAAAATAAAAACCGGAGGTCCTACAATAAAAGTTTTATTTATTTTCCAAGATCTAAAACTTTTATTTGAAACATTTTTCTATCCGAATTAAAAAATGAAAAATTGCTAAGAGTAAAGTTGCACTTAATGAGTTTTGATTCTAACCAAAAGCTTTTCAGATCATTCCACTGTTATATAAAGCTTAGATATAAAGTTTGGGCTTAATCCATTTAGCCGTTTAGGCGCTATCGCGGAAACACACAGACACACACACAGACATTTTTCAAAACTCGATGGAATGGACTCAGGGGACCTCAAAACGTGCATATTTGTTGAAATTGGCGGTTCGAAAATTTTCACGATCACAATACTTTCCCTTGGACAGGGGTCCGGGGAAAGTAAAAATGGGTTGGTGTGGCTTCGGCCTAAGAGGATGGTTTCAAAAGACTGCAAGACCGGTCAAAATGGTTCGCCCAAAATCATAGAAACAATTTTGTCAAATTTTCAATAACTCTTATGGTTCCAAAGATATTGGGCAGCCTTATTTTTAAATTGACACACTGTATATTAATATTCATTAGCTTTAAATAAAAACTTATATTACAGAGATCTTCAATTATATTTTATATTTTAACGAATATAATTTTATGATCTCAAACAAAACTGCTTTCCCTTCAATTTGTTAACTCAAGATATGTTTATGAATATAACATAATGTAAAGGAAGGGCATGAAGAATTCTTTTAAGCTTCTATAAGGCTTTATATTTAATTCTATGTAATGTGGGGTTTAAAGTTAATATTTTGTGATGCTTCATCATAACTTGAATAATTAAAATAAAACACAATTTCAATTGTAGAAAAGAAAAATCACCTGCCTATTGAAAATCTTATGAATTAAAATAATTATTACAATAATTATTTTTTCTCTAAAAATTGTAAAATATTTCTGTTAGAACATTTTGTTTCAAATGTTAAAAAGTATTTTGTTAATTATATTTATTCACCTCACACTGAGAAGTAGAGAGGAACATATAATATAATAATACTAAATAAATAAATTATATTTATTAACACACAACAATTATTTCCTATCTTGAAATATATTGGGGCTATTTTGTATGGGAAATGTTAAATATAATATATATGTTATTAATTAAATTACACTCTATGCACATATATATATATACAGAGAGCTTTTTTATCAGTATACATTTCCCCTATGTATACTTGCAAAATACGTGAGTCAACACATTGCTGTATGTGTGTTTAGTTGCCTATAACACGCAACTAAACATACATATGCCAATTAAATCAATCGTGCTAGACTTCAAATTATGTTCAATTCGTTTTTTGCAGGTATACACTTCCTCTAATGTATACTGATAAAAAGACCTGTCTGTATATTAAAAAAAAGCAGCCTTGACTGTGATGATAAAAAATAATGTTCACATTAAACTTAACATTTTTCTTATATAATTGCCATAATTATCATTTTGTTGTCCAAGTCAAGGTATACTTTCTAGTTTTGTCTCTTTAAGTCCGAATAACTTTAGACTTAATTTTATTTACTTAACCTAAGATAAAAAATAATAATACACAAATTCTTTGTTAAATTAGCTTATTTAGTCCATCCATAAAAACATATTTCATACAATAATAACATTACAAACACAATTGTTTTGAATAACATAACCTCAAAATGTTTTATTAAGTTGTATAACTAATTACATTAAGTAACTCATTTCTTTGCATCTTTATTTTAATCTAACTTACCTGCAGAGCCCCCGGCTCCAATTTGTACAGCAGCCTGCTTGAGTATATCCATGTTTCTCACTGCACCTTTGAATTATTTTTTTGAAAATATATTATGTGGCTGATTAGCCTGATAAGACACGATTTAACTCTACGTCACATAATAAATCTATTCATGTCTCCACGAATTAAACATAATTATCAGAGTTTACATTTCATTCAACAAGTTTTGTCAAACTGTCAGCTGATTTTAAAATGCATCATAGATAATGTATTTTATATAATATGAAAGTTTTTTAGTTGCAACGTTGGTAATATTTATAGGGTCCCTATTTTTTTATGTTGGCGACAATAATGGGGTCAAAAGCCATAGATATCTATACCATCTATGTTAGGAACATACAGCGTTGCCGGTTCTACTTTGTTTAAGTTTTAGAGCCGGTTCACTATCGCTCCGGAACCGATCTTAAACCGGCCCTAACGCGATTCAATGCATAGAAAACCTAAATGTAATGTTTATGTAAATGAACCAGTGCTTAATTAATAAAAATGTATTGATTGTTAAGGCTTTCACTTAGTTAAATTTTGAGTTTATTAAATAAAACACTTTTTTACTTTGTATAACTTACAAAGTTGAAAAGTGATTTATTTAATAATGAAAATATATTTATAATTTCATTAAGATTGCTAACTATATTTTTGATTTTACTTTCTTATTTATTTTTTTGGCAAGATAGGAAACTAATTTACTATTTTATTCACCCTACTAATAAAAAGCAAAATCCTATTCTTATTTTATTATTTAAAACATCACAGTCTTACAAATAGTGTTTGAAAAATAAACATACCATAATCATTAACATTTTATAAATATTCTTCATTATTTAACCATCATCCCATTGAGCAAAATGAAGGTTTTTGTTACAATACATTTAATATTGTTGCAATATTTGAATTTGTGACTATATTGTTGGGTGGGATCTAATGGTAAGTAAATGAAATGACAAAGAGCCGATCTACAATCACCTGGGAACAATGAATTGTAGGATTTACATGTAACTCTTCACAATCGCCCATGAAGGGCACTTATAGACATTCTGTATACAATTCGTTGCCGTTTGTTTCAGGGCAATTGTGAATCAGTCCATATTTCTTTGTAGCCTTATATTTCTATCAGAAGTAAATTTTCTGCAACCATTTAAAATATAAGACTAGACACTCTAGAACCAATAATCTATTTAAAATATATATAAACAACTTTTCTGGATGAATAAAAAAAATCAATATTTGTTTTACAATTTAAAAAACCAACGATTTTAATAGAAAATTTAAACATTTTTATTGTACATCACACATTGAAATTGTAAAGCACTCGCCTTATCTTAATCCAGCTTAGTAAAATATACTTCAAAATAATGTAACTGTCTTTTATCATTCTTCCTGCGAAATAACAAAACTAGCTACATTTAACAGTAATGAATATTTTTTTTATGTAATTAATACATTACGTAAAACAATACTTAAAATATATTTGAATAATCTTATTTAGTACTTTTTTGACACATTAATAGAAGGAAATATGGTGTTTTTTTTTTTACTTTAAACCTTTAGGCTGAAAACCATAGAGAGGAATTGTTCGTAGTGGATCGTGATGACGCCATCTTGGTCAGTGTCATGTTGTCTGAATGATGCTGTTAAAGTCTAAAAAATAAAGAATAATATTAGTAGAAGGATTGTTAAAAAAGCATTTTATCTGTTTTAGTAAAATTGAATCAGGCATTAACTACAAAACTTATATCTTTTTTTCAAAATTTTGTATCTTGATGTGGCCATTCATGTAATTCATTTGACTATATGTTGCCAAAGACAGAGCTGATACTCGAGTGAAATGAAACCAATCAGCTTGTAGAAATCGTTGTTACCGCGAAATTCATGTAGAGTTCGATTTTGGCACTGTGATTGGTTCTCTACTCGTAGTATGTTTCCGCGCTTGATTGGTTCCCAATTCATTTTTTGTAAACTGAACGTCAAACTACTCTCAAATAAAAATTACAAACTTCAGTTTTTGTGAATGCTATAAAAATGATCAACAATAAATGATTTAAAAATCTCATCACATATGCAAGTTTTATACTTAAAAACAAGCCTATTATTTAAGCATCTGACACTTTGAAAAGGAGCTTTACTATTGTGACCCAGGAAAATGCAGCTTTTTCCACTATTTTCTTCCTTTTTTAGATGATATCGCTCTTCAATGGAGGCCGTTCATGATTATCACAGGAAATATTCTTCTATTGTGATGTTATGTTTTGAATAAAGGGAAGTAAAATACTTAAGATGGATATCCCAATGTGTATTAATGATAAAATTAGCAGCAACAAGTTAACAAACCTTTTTTTGAAATTCATGAAGAAAAGAGTTATGTTACCATTTATTATTTTATTTAGTCTTATATAACATCGTTATATATTCCTCTCTACTTCTCAGTGTGAGGTGTACCATTTATTAACTTTGTAAGATTAAGTTATGCTAAATTGACTTTATTGTATTATAAACAAAGCATAATGAAGTATAAACCACAGTTATTAATAATGCAATATAAAATATTTACTGTGGATTCTATCAATAATATCTTTATGATATTTGGTGAATATTTTATTACTTACGTATAAAACAATACAGCACTGGATGAAGTCATCGAAGAGTATCGTTCCCCTTCCGTGCCTGTCGAATTTCCTCATCAGAGTGTCGATGAGTCCATCAGATAACCTGTAACCGAAGGTTGTGAGTGCATTCTTCAGTTCGCCCTTATCGATGTTGCCAGAATTGTCACGGTCGAAAGATCGGAAGCAGTTTTGCCAGTCAGTTACGTATTTCCAAAGGGCACCGAAATCTTCAAAACTCACCTGGCCTTTGTTATGCCTATCGAACATACCTGATAACAAAGTGCATAGTTATTATATTGCTATATTTTATATAAAAATTGTATGGTAAGATTTGAAGAAATATACATTTTTTTAAAATTATTATCTTAATATTAATAAGGTTTTATTGGACCAAATTGTTGTGTTTTGTTTTTATTGCATCAATTAGATTTTCAATTTTATTTATTACATTTTTAAAAATGAGATGTATAATATTGTAAATGGAGATTCCGTAAATAAATTAGGTTTAGGTTGAGTGAGTTACGTGAAGATGATAACTTGAATAAAAACACTTAGAAACCTTTCCTCACAACTAGTAGTGAAGAAAGATTTCTAGGTGTTTTTGTTCAAAATAAATTAGGTCTCATAGCAATTTACATATTCTTACAGTCTTGCATAAATCACAATAACAAATTATAAGTAAAGAATGCTTAATTAATTTTTCACTTAATCCCTGGTGAAACATTTTTGAATTAATTCAGGATAATTTAATTAAAACACTCAGTTTGTTTCACTTAAATAAACAAACCAATTGTTTTAATTTTAACTAAACTATTCTGAATTACGTAAAGAATGTTAACACTATAACTCCTAATCTTGAGAATGTTTCGAGTGTGTTTCGAATTCCATTGTGCGCTCATGCATTAACACATTTTTAAGAAACACATTTCATAGTCTGTGCAATTATGGACAAGTAACAGTTTATGATATTTATTTTATTGCGTGCCTAAAATTGTTTAGAGTGTAATCAAGAAGAAACAAAAACAAAATTTTCTGATAGAAAAAATCAACATTTGATTTAAAACTTAAAATACGTATTGCTATTAAGTTAGTTTAAAAAATATTAAAATTATGTTAAAATTGTTGTTAACTAAAAGTACACTAAAGTTGTTCTATCCAGCAGAAGAAACTACTAAACCACATAAAGTTTTTGGTATTTAAATCCTTATTAAACCTAATAAAAAAATAGCCTGTATAAAATTTTATGACATCATAGAAATCACAATCATTAAGTATAATAATATATGCACACAATTTAAATGTTATATAATAATGATTGGATGAGTCCTGAATTAAATATAGATGCTGGTTATAATTTTCTCAATCATTTTTCTTGCATAAAGACAATTACGTCAATTGAAATAAAATTCTTATAAGAATCTTAATAATATCTATAATACTAAACTTTATGGTTAATGAGATCACCAGCATTATTCGAGTCTTCTAGCATGACTTGCTAGATAAATCTAACGATAAATTTCGAATAAAATTAATACAGTATTTTTCTACTTACTCATAACATTTACAAACATTTTGAAGTACATCTATAAATTTAAAATAAAATTGTTAAAAAAGTGTTAATTGTGTCGAGGTAATTGTTTGAAACCTCAATCATTGTATAGCATGTTATAATTTGCTTTTTCATAAAAAATCAACTTGGATGAATTACATTAAATATTTATGAATTACTTGAATTCAATTAAATAGGGTTATAAACTAAACGTTAATAGATAGTTTATCAAATAAATATTTACTAGAGAATGAAAAACAAAACATTTGAATGCAGTTTTGTTAAACAAAATCTGTTGGTTCAAATGCACTCTTACCTATCATCAATCGAACAGTTTCAGGATTAAAGGGACTCCATGTCCCGTTCGACAAAGCTGTGCCCAATTCTTCGACATTGATGAATCCACTTCTGTCCCTATCGACTCTATTAAAATTATAAGTATAATATAATTAGTTTTCATATTTCAGTATATTTTTAATTATTATTAAAATTATTAAACCAAGTTAAGATCTAATTTTACAATAAATTTCAAATCAGATTTCATTTAAATGAATAATGATCTTCATAAATAATTTCTTATTGTGATAATTTTACTTACAAAAACAATTTGATGAAAATTCCTGTTTCTCCATTTATTTTATAAAAAAATTGAGAGAATTAAAATATGTTTAGAATAGAAAGATATATCCTAAGCGATATTTAAAATCAATCT
This sequence comes from Philonthus spinipes, assembly GCA_963082785.1. Classification (NCBI taxonomy): domain Eukaryota; kingdom Metazoa; phylum Arthropoda; class Insecta; order Coleoptera; family Staphylinidae; genus Philonthus; species Philonthus spinipes. The sequence continues at coordinate 13,950,144 of OY720304.1, forward strand.
TGTTTAAAATTGTTGCTATATGTAAAATACCTATTTTTACCTGATCGTGCCAACACCCGGCATAATCAAATTCTAATTACGCAGGCCAGTAATAAAAGAATTAATTAATCAAAGATTTATGACTTGATTGGAAGTTTGGGAAAAGAAAAAAAAATGCAGAGATGATCAAAATGTATGTTTTATTGTATTTATTTGCAAGGGTTAACATTTAATCGAAAGTTGCCAATTTAATGCGAAGTGTGTTAAAATGGGAAATAGATTTTCTGGTGTTTGGCAACGGCAAATCAAATAATTTGTTTTAAATTAGGTTCAATATTAAAGAAGGCAGGAATAAGGTAGTATGAAACGATGAATAAGTAGTAATTATTTTAAGATTTGGCTCCTGAATTCTTTTAATTATTAGTTGTTTTGTGTAATTTGTTGTTCGACTGTCTTCTATTGAAAACAACCAATGCATGAATTTACTAATATATAGCCATTTGAATTGATAAAAAAACAGCTGTTATTTTACAATCCCTATATTTATTGATTTCATTCACACATCACTTGACTAGTTAAATCGAATTCGACTTTAATACTTTATCTGAGGTTCTACCTGTATGAATACAATATGATTTTGAGGTTATGTAAATATATCTTACCTTTGGAAAACATCCCAGAGGAAGTTCCTGTCGGGCATCGGTGAGGAAAACGCCATTCTCAATTCTAAACACGAAATCGAACAATATTTTCTCAATTTCCAACAAAGAAGTACGGAAACTTCGCGTACACCAGGCGCGACCCAACACACCGTTCTTGTTAATGGGATTACCTGTCTTTCTCCCACTTTTATTCGGAACGAGCGTTCGTCACTGTTGCGCACTTTTTTCGACGAATGACGTGTCTTATCAACAAATGTAGGTATAAATACGCATCTTGTGATTAATTGGAAAGATAGATTGTTGGAAAATTGCGCAATATTTTTTTATTGTGTGTAGATATTGATAAAATTTGTGAAAATGTGTTCATATTTCTATTATTGATACAACTTCACAATTTGTTTTATCAATAAACGCATTGATTAATGGGCGTTGCCGAAAAAACAATTGCAAGTTTTTTCGGCAACGCCCATTAACATAGAGTTCAATATTATTAATGATACTTTAATTATGTTTTAACGTTTAACGTTTTTTGATTATTAGACTCGAAGTAATACAATATTCACCAGGTTTTAGGACTCTTTAAAATTTCACTTTTGTATTATTTCTTGCACATATGTTTTGTTTGTCAACTATTTATTTATAATAAAACAATTGCAATTCAGTTAGAAAAAACGTTACCAATTAACAGAATATAACAATAGTAGAGTTATACAAAACAATGTTTTAAAAGTATCTTTAATATTAAATATAAAAATATAGAAAATTTCAATGTAGAAAATGTATTACATTATATTTATTTACAGTGAAATTACTTTCACATGGATAATTTCACTGCAAATTATTGAAACGTAAGTAAGAATACACCATTTTCTATATTAACATAAGGTCTTAAAACACACAAATAATAATTAAATATTTTTATGTATATCATGTCTTAAATTCGTGTAAACTTATACCAGTATCCATAGATTATTATAGATACATAACTCCAATGTTAACGTTTCATACCGCGTTTCGATTAGTTTCAACCCAATCCACCAGTTGTGATTTTGGCGTAATGATCGCTTTTTTAGCGGAATGGTGGGGGGTGGGGTGTCCATGGCGGGCACATTCAAATTTAAATTAAATTTATAATGAAAGGTTAAATAAAAATACTTATAAGCAATTTAACAAATTTATTTAAAAACAATTAATTACACAAAAATTATGTGATATTCTACATAATTTTAGACAATTAATTAATAATAACAATAGAATATTTTTATCATTATTTTATATGTAATAAATGATAAAACTACATAATTACAATAAGTTTTTTTTTTTTCGATAATGTATGCGAAAAAATACAATATATTTTAGCTTTTTACAATCTCTCTTAAATTACTTTTTATATAAAATTAATTTGTCGGCTGTTGACTCAGTAAGGCATTTAACACACGTGATTTATAAGCTATGCATTGTAGAATAGTTACTTACCTTACTGAAAGTCAATAGCTTGCACATTAATTTTTGCCAGAAAGTAATATGTAAAAAATTAATAAAAAAATAACATGAATTATGAAAAAAAGATGTATGAATATATCAACCAGAAATACTTAAAGTATAAAATATACCTTACTTAATAATAATATAACACAGCGAGACATTTCAGTGGAAAGGAGGAACATACGCATGCACACAATGATTTGCTTGGCACATCCAAAGGTGTGAAAGTTTATATCGAGTCATTATTTCTCCCCAGGCAAATCCAAATTTGGTTAAGCAGCACATATCATGATTGCTTTGATGAAAGAACAATCACATTTAACAGCAGCCTCTAAATAAACAAATTCATGAACATTAGTAACATAACCTTACTTGAGAATAAATATCATAAATTAATACTTTCTCAAAATCAAACCATTTAACAATTAACACAATAAAATATTAACATCACAAACATCTAAAAATCGTGAAGCAATGTATCACTGTACTACGCTTTGATTAATATAATGTTAATGTTGACTTAACAAATTTACTCATAACAAAGACACTTACCTCAATGTTTGTGACGATTTGTGTGTATTCAGGGGTCTTCATTCACCTTTTCAACACAATACTTTCTAAAGCCCGTTTTAGCACACAAATTTAGAGTAATTCTTCAAAAATGTGTCAATTTTCACTGATTTGTTTATGTCAGATTTTTTCAATGCTTAATTAGGTAATTCCCACGATTTAAATATTGTCGACATTTGCGCCTCTAGTGGATTGGGTTGAAACTAGTACACCAAATTATAATAATAATAAACGCGAAATAACGTAATCCTATGGAGTTAGCGGGGCCTGCCAGTATCTTTCATCAAAAATATATTTGTATTATTTTTAATATTTGTAAAATATATTTAACATTATAACCAACAATCAAAGAGTTATTGCATTAAATTTATATGTATTCAAATGTAACTTATTGCTACCTTAATAAAATTTCGATTAATTTTGTCTCAATATTTAATCATTTTCTCAACATTAATTTTAACGAAATTAATGTTAATAAAACTGAATTTTTTAATAATACTCTATGCACCAAGTACATCTATGATTTATATTAAAAACTAGCCATAATAAATAAATGTAATCAGTATTATTAATAGATTTATTTATTTTCTTATTTTTTAATTTACGTTATTTTTTTTATTAAATATTATAATATATAACATATTTAAACGTATGTTAATGCTATGTTAATTCTAAAAATCAATTTATAAGCTTACTTAAAGTATATCTATAATAAGAAATCGAAAGGATTCCTAATTGTTATGTTAAATTATTAAAACAATATATTTGAAGATGTTTGAAAAGTATTTCGGTAATAAATTAGGTTAGTGCTACATTTAGAAGTGTTGGGATTTATGCCTTATAAAACAGTTGTTAGCTTTATGATATAAGTTCTCTATGATTTCGAAATAAAAAGTAAACTTTTTTTAATATTTTAAATAAGTATGTTCACAATAAAAAAAAAAACAGTTTTAATGAACAATTCGTTGTTTGATGAAAAAAAGTTAATTTTGGTGCTTGCGCCGGGCGATTACATTAAATAAAGAATAGTGTGTATTAGAAGTTAATGCTTTTAGAACCAGATTTGTTTGTCATTTGATTTCATTTAAATTTACAATTTCATTATTAGGGACACCCTGTATATTACAAAAACATATCCGTTTATTTGAATGTCTAAGGAAATAACTAATATAAAGCTCTTATAAGCCGTCCTAATCAATAAAGCATTATAATTTATTGGATAACTTTATCTCTATGATAACTATTAAATACAAACAATTATTTAGGAAGTTTTTAATATAATGATATATGCAGTTTGAATACATCAGTGTATTAGAAGTTGCATAACGCATAACTTAGTTGAGTGCATTTAATCAAACAATAAATTACTGAAGCTAATGAATATTTCTATAATTAAATATAATACCCATTTATATAAATAAACAGCTAAACAATATAAAGTGTACGTGTAAATTAAAATTATTATATCTATTTAATTTATTTGGAAGCTATTACAAATATGGATATAATATATTACAACATACATAAAAAATAAAAACAAATATTAAAATGTATATTGCGGTTACTTAAATTTAAATTAAATTAAAAAAAAAGTTGAAATTAATTAATATCATTAGAAAAGATGATCCACTTACTTGGTCACTTAAATAAATTAAATGAAAAGAATTTGAAAATAATTAATAAATTATTTTCTCTTTACCTACTAGGATATTTTGACTTACGTTAAGTAAGTAATTTAAAACCAGACATTGAATTACGTAAAGGATGCTTGATGTTGCATTTTAATAATAATACAACAATTTTTGATCCGAGAATATTGAATGTAATATGCAAAAAATTAATTAAATATTAATTACTTATGCTTCTTACTAAAGTTAGTCAAGTAATATTTTTTTTCAATAAAGGCTTAGTAAATCAACTCATTAGAGTAAGATTTAGCAGTATGAGCAATCATTTCTAATAAAGATTAGTTATTCAATCTATATATGTGTCTGTATTTCTAAGCATTTTTAATTTTTCATCACGATTATTTTGTCTTCAATATTTTCAAATCTTGCCACCACAAATTCCACCTTTTCTGTTTTGACACTGTACGGTTTTTTTAATTTTGTTTCAACTTAAGTTTCATATTTTAGAAATAGTTCCACATTTTTCTTTAATTAGTTTTCATTATTTACTAGTGTTGGGCAAAATCGATTAATATTAGTAATCGAGTATTACTAAATGTGTCGTTTTAAGTATTTAAAACGAAAAAGTGATTTCAAATTTATGTTTATTAATAAATGGGAAGTTATTCTTTATATTTTTATGATAAGTAACATTCATAAAATTATAATATACTTAATTTAGCAGTAATAAAAAATCGACTTTGCCCATCACTACTATTTACTTTTATCCCTTTAATAATTATATTATTCTTTTTCCAGTTTATCTCAGACATTTCTGCATTTCCTTCTATTTTTTCTATTCTTTTTTCTCGTTTTCCCATTTCTCTTCTTTTAATTTTAATGCAATTTTTAGTTGGTTTCTAACGTATTTTTCTCCATTTGTGCTTTAAACTCTTGTAATTACGTTTTTATTACTTCCATATCTAATTGTTTTGTTTTTCTGGAGTTTAATTTTGTAAGTTGTTTTTGTTGAGGTGATCTCAGGGTTTTGTTTTTACTTCTGTTAAAAACTTCTTCTACACTTGTGTCCTCTCTATTTATCTTACCCTCACCGTTAATTTGTTAATAAAATACATCTATTAAAAATAATAATAAATGTTTCACTTTAGTTATTTTTTATACGGGTATCACTTCTTTGCGCGCGCCTTCCGTTTACGGTTTTGGCGAAATAAAAAAATGAATAATCGCCAGAAGTATAATTCAAGAAGTCGAGATGAAACAAGACGAATTTAATACAATAAAATTCCTTTAAGTGTTATTTGTCTAACAATTGTGGAAAATAAAAAAAAAACTATAAGTAAAGTTGCACTTAATGAATTTTGACTCCGACCAAAAGCTTTCCAGATCTTTCAGTTAAAAAGCTTGGATATAACGTTTGAGTTCAATCCATTCTGACGTTTTTATTATATCCCGGAATACACAAAAAGCACAGACAGATATTTTTCAAAAATCAATGAAATGAAATGGGGAACTCAAAACGTGTATATCCGTCGAAATTATCGATTCAATTTTTTTTATGATCACAATAATTTTGCCTAAAGATGGGTCTGGGAAAAGTAAAAATTATGTAAATGAATTATTAAAGATATTTTGTATTTATTACCTGAAAATTAATATTAAGAATATTAATATATTCAACTATATACATTTGCAAGCTGATTAAATATACTAAAAAGGAAATATATATATATATATATATATATATATATATAATCTAAAATCCCCATCTAACTTATTAAATCATCTTTCTTAATCTTATCTTCTTTTACCCGTATTGGGTGTCGAGGTTAACTTATTAAATAATATATCAAAATACAATTTTTTGTGTTTAAATAGAAATAACAACTATTTTCTCTCATTCGCTTTCAAAACATTAAATCATGTGTGCAAATTGATTGATTGCTGTTCCCGTTAATTTTCGTAGTAATGGCCTCAATAAATTAATAAATGTGATATAATGATAGGCAAATCAATGTGAGAAGTATCATAAATATTTCCAATGCGCAAAATTGATATGATTTATAGAATTTCATAACAAACATTTCGCATTTATTGCCTATAGCAAACAGCTTAAGCCCAGAGGAGAAAATAAAAACATATATTATTTAGTCAAGTATTTAATCTCATTATAACAAGTTGAATGAATAAATCACATTTATAAATTAAGCTAATTTAAAAAAAAGATTTAATTATAAATTGAGTTCATTGAGTAAAGAAATGCAATTCGATGTGAATGTGATTATAACTATATGTTTTACCATATTTTCATTTATCGTTTTGCAAAACTATTGAATATAAATATTGTATTTTTTTAAATTTCTTGTCCTTTGGTTTTTATTTGCGCCAGACAATATAATAAGAAAACAAAGCTGAACGAATTTTAATGTGTTTAAAATTTAAAAATATTTCCAAAGCAATATTTTGTTTACCTGATCGTGTCAACACCCGGCATAATCAAATTCCAATTTGGGCACTCCAGCCAATCTTAAATATTGTTTATTTTATACCAAGTAGAACTGAGTACACATTTGTGATGTCGCACATTAGGATCACTGATTGCTGTTAGTGCAGTAATTGTAAAAATATTGCACTATTTCATGTAACGAAAATTCAGAAAATGATACTCAAGAGATTGAAAACAACCCTGAAATAAAAAATAAGACCCCTCTTAATGTTAACTTGTCAGTATGCACATAAGATCAATGTTTTAGAGTATTATTCTATATTTTTGATGAACTTATAGAAAATTTTGTAACAAATAAATCAGTTTAACTAAAAATATAGTTACTTCTTATGCAATTACCACTGTCAGCTTTTTCACAGCATGTTGAATATTTTATGAACTACGGGTAGAGTAAACTTTAATTTATTTGTGTGCACTTTTATAAAAAAACACACTCGCCCACAATAAATATTAGAAAAATTAAAATATTTCAAGGTGTTACTATTACCTTAGTCTACTTTACTAAGGAAAAATATTTGTGTATTGATATATTTCATTTACAAAAATAATAATAATAATATGCAAGAATATATATATATAAAAAAATAAAATAAAATCAATGTAATTATATTCGACTTTGAGACAATATAAAAATTATTTTGGGGAAATATAAATACATTTGGAATGTGGATGTTGTTTTCAGAATACGTACAAAAGTATTGAAGCCGCGATTCATATATTTTATTAAAGAAAAGTATAAGAGAACTCAAATTATTAACAAATGATTCCTTTCTATTAGGTACTTTTCCCTGGCCTCCTCTATCCAATACTGTTTCTTTTTTCAGTCAGACCCTATTCTCTTGCCATGCCTTTGTCTCTCTCCTCTCTCTCTTACACACTATTTCTCTCAACCATATACCCAATGGTTTCATTTGTCCTATTCTTTCTTACAACATATACATCTACAAAATTGTCCTTCCATTCATGCTTTATACACTTTATCTTAATTTCCAAATCTAAACCTCGCTAGCATCCACACCATCTAGCCATTCAGTTTAAATATTCGTTAAGCTTGAACCCTTCTTAAAAATTTCTCCATATAGGCTACATGTAGGTTAAATAGTAAATGATTAAGATGATATTTCTGATTTACCACTATTATAACTTTGATATTCTTCGACTCATTCTCTCATACTCTTAACTTATAAAGGGTTTTCCAATGATTTTGAAATGGCATGAAACCATCCAAGAGTTAAATTTTTCAATGAAGCTGCTGCATAGATCCAGCTGAATTTGAGCGATGGACTGGATTATATAGACTAGGGCATCGGTAGATTGCTGATAATTAGTATAGACCTATGACTTCAGAAAATCCCACAAGAAAAACTCTAGCGTGGTCAGATCGCATGATCTTGGCGGTCCATTCACGTCACTTTTGCGAGAGATAACCATATCTTGAAATCGTTCATTCAAAATGTCTATCGTGGCGTTCTCTGTGTGGCACGTTGCTGACACCACATGTTGTGAACGTCCATATCGTTCAATTCGAATCAAAAGAAATTTATTATCATCTATCTGTAGTGCTCTCCGTTAATCGTGATGGTTAATCGTGATGGTATGGTAATCATGCTGCCGGCCCATAATCCGCACCAAACCGTCAATTTTTTAGGATGCATTACCAACTGGTGAAACTTGTGTGGATTGGCGTTGCTCCAAATACGGCAATTTTATTTCTTAACATAGTTCACCTCATCATCCAAAATGGCGCCTCGTCGCTAAAGAATGATTTTTTTTGCCCAAAATTGGGGTCCTCCAAAAGCTTCAAAGCCAAGTCAGCGAATAAACGGTGTTGTCTATGATCATTAACTTTTAGCTCTTGGGTCAGTTTGATCTTGTACTGATGCAGCCTCAAATTCCAATGCAAAATTCGCGTGTTGAAATATATGAAAGACCTAATTTTTGGTACGCTAGGAATTGACTGATTTGGTTTACAAGCATATTTTAATGGATTTTTAATATTTTAATTAGATGAACAATTTTTTTGACAATAGAATTGTATCATTTGTAGATGCTGCTCGGTCGTATAACTGGTCAAGGTGGATTGGCACCAGTGACTACATAATAAACAATAGATTTGACAGACGTCGTCAAAACAACATGGCCGCCACAGCCTGTCAACATCGACCCGCTCATATTGGAAAACCCTATACCTCGTCTCTCTATACACCTCACTTATCCAATGTTTTACCTTTTCAGATACTCATCTCCCTTTCAAGCCTATCCACAATATCATATTTCAACTTCCAGGTCCATAAATAAAAGATATATTCTCTACTTTTTATCTTTGGGGCTTTGTCAACCAGTTATTTTAAAATAGCTATCTGATCTATTGTGGATACTTTCGAAATTCGCCCCGCACTTCCGGCGATTGCTTCTTCTCCTTAATCTCTATCTTATCTGTCGTTTACCATCGATATTGTAATCTTATAAAGGGAGTTCATTAGTGTAATTTTTTTATAGCTCTCTGGTTGAGCGGTAGATCCTTCCTTTTTATGTATTAAGACTATTATAACTTCCCTCCACTCGCTCGGGATTTCCTCTTCGCTCCTCCATATGGCATCTAGTGAATTCAATATAGAGTACATATTCCAATACCTTTACTTTTCCTTCCTCACTACATAATTTCCAAGCATCTGTTCTTATATTGTCAGCTCCCACTGCCTTTCCCAATTTCTCGTTCTTAGAAATCAATTTCTTTTCAATTTCCCTTCCCTTATATTCTGCTCATAACAGTTTCTGGAAGTACATTTTCCACTCTGCAATGTCCTTTCTTATCCTATCAACTTTTATTTTAGTTGCTTTGGCTATGCACTTCCAGAGTTGCTTTTTATTATTAAACTCTTTAGCTATAATAAATTAAAGACGACGCAAGCGCCACCTTAGCCTCGCTTAAGTAAACTCCTCTTTCTTGTGTCACTGGGAAATGTGTGCACATATTTCTTGTTATTTATATAGTTCACTTTTTTGTAGTTTCCTCTCTCAATGTGCTTTTTTTTTTCTCGTTTCCTATAGTTGTATGTATGTCTCCATCAGCACACATGTTTCTATCGCCTTCTCCAGGGTGTATTTCTGACGTTGAAGTAGGTGTTCCCTTACCCTCTCATCTTGGCATCAGTATTGTTATGATTAGTTCTAATTTAAAGTTTTTTGGGAACTTACATTGTCCTGCTCGTTTTTTAAGGTTGTGACGTATTGTTCTGTGGTATCGTCATTTTGGCAAAACGTGAATAATTTACACCTCTCATAGGCTACGTTCTTTTTTTGGGATAATGCATTAGGGGGACATGAAAATAATGTCATTTTTGCGTATGATGGTCTTTGTGGTTACCTAGCAGCTCATTAGATAATTCAAAATAATGTCAAAGACATGTTAAAGTTAGAATGACTTGTTTTCTTGTAAGTTATAAAATGATAAAGCTTGATTACTATGTTTGGTGAAATGGTCAGTTAAAAATCAGAAGAGATCCATATCCGGCTTTGTGCGCTTTTTGAATTTAATACGGGTAGTAATGCAATGGTTGCTACCTAAAGCATTTGCGAAGTTTATCTGAAAGCTTTAGATGTTCGTAATCGCTAAAGGTGGTTTTCCAAGTTCAAATCCGGCGATTTCGGTCTTTCTCACTCTCCTCGATCAGGAAGACCAACAACTCTGTATAATAACTTTTCAAGGGTCGAAGTGGAAGCAAATCCATGTCAGGCTATTGAAGAATTTTCGAACAATCTTAACTCACCTTGATCAACCATTCAGGAACATTTGAAGCAGATTGAGTAAGTAAGAAGAGCAGGTGTTTGGGTCCCGCACAATCTATCCGAGGAAAACAAATCTAATCGTTCCAATACTTGCAACTTATTGCTTCAGCAATAGAGAAGTATTTTTTGATAGACTGATTACCGGGGATGAAAAAATCTTAAAGGATTCACGATAACTTAAAACGCTCTTTCCAAATATCGCGCCACGAGCTACAACAAAACCTGGTAATAAAACCTGATGAAATTGTTAATGCAGACTTTTATTGCGAACAATTGGATTGAGTACATCATTCTTTAATTGAAAAGTACGCAGCTCTTGTTAACAGAAAAGGTGAAATTTTGCAACACCACAATACAAGGCGCAAGACGAACCTTAGAAAAATTAATGAACTAGGATGGGAAGTATTGCCGCACCGATCAAACTCACCTTATATTGTGCCACCTGGTTTCCACTTGTTTCGATTGCTACAGCAATTTCGGGCGGAAACAAATTAAAAAAATCTGAAGAAGTTGAAAATGCCATCTCCAGATATTTTTATGAGAAACATGGTGATTCTTATCGATGCAGGATTGAAAGCTTGTATACTAGATGCCAAAAGGTCGTAGAAAATGAGGGTGATGTGCTACTGATTAAATTAAAATATCGATAAAAACTTTTTTTGTTTGAATTTAATGTAAAAAAAACGACATTACTTCCCATAATAAATGAGTGATTGGCAAATTTAGTTTTTAAAAGTCGAACTTGTTATTTTTACTTTCTCCGAATGCAAAACTATTATAAATTGTGACCCATTAAATATAGTAAATGTGAAAATTGTGTTTTTATGGAATTGGCGTCCAACTCGATGGCGGTGTAGTAGATTTTGTACCTCTTTTTCCACTTCTTCCAATGTTCATTTGCATTGCTAGTTAATTTAATTGGTTGAATTCCTCTCTTTTACATTTTCATTTATTTTTTTATTTTTACTTCTTTTTTCTATAATTTACAGATGAATTAAGTTTCACAAGAATCAGACGATTTAAATAGAAAATAGTATTCATCCACTTGGTAACAGTTATTTAAATATATTAAATAAAAATGATTTGAAAATAATTAATAAATTATTTACACATTTAGCTCTGTAACTTTTGACTTACTTACGTAACGTAAGTCAAAAGTCACAGAGCTAAATGTGGAAATAATTTATTAATTATTTTCAAACCATTTTTATTTAATATATTTAAATAACTGTGACTTTTGACTTACGATACGTAAGTAAGTCAAAAGTTACAGAGCTAAATGTGTAAATAATTTATTAATTATTTTCAAATCATTTTTATTTAATACAGAGGAATTTACCTTAAAAATATGTATTATATGCTCCCTTATAGTTGCCTTTTATGATTAAGCTCTTTCGCTATATTTATTTCTTTATTATAACTATCACTTAATCTAGTGTCCCCCCGAATAACATATCAGTTAATATTTGTTTATAGATGAATTCAGTTTTAGAAGAATCAGTCCTATCAACGTTAAAAATAAGACTAAGTATCTGTTTTAAGACAATAAACATTCGAAAGATATTTGTGGAATACTTGTAGAATGTTCATTGTATTTTATGAGTGATTGTATCAAGGCAAATTCGTAAGTTTTTGTGTTTTAAAGTTTTTTAAAACTAATAAATAATTAGTTCAATTGATATTTTTATGCCGTAACCGGAGATTATTCATACTTGTACAGTTACTAATATTGATTAATTAAAATTATTAATTATTTTAAATGACTTTCCTAATTTTATTTTATTTTTTATATTAATTAATTAGCTTAAATAGGAACACACACCATTATTTTAATATATTAAAAATATTTATTTTGCATATTATATTTATAATATTAATATTTTTTATTACTATTTTTATTAGTCATGTTTTAATAAGGGTAGGTTTTTTGTGGTAATTTTGATTTTAATATTTGATAAAAAAAATCCATTCTCGATAATAATTAAACCCATAAAAACCGCGAAATAAAAGTTATTTAACGACATTAATTAACGAAAATTGAAAAAAAAAAAATAACAGCAAAAAATAAACGCGTGCAGCTATTACAAGGACATTAAAGTCATAAAGCTTTATCCGGCGTGTAACGTTCGTGTATGCAGCTCGAAAAATAAAATAGTGCATCCATGAATAGCAAGTAACCGCCGAACAAAGCCGTTTTATGCGGACGGAGGTAATAAAACAGCTTATTAAAGAAAAAAGGTGAACGCGTGGACGTTATGTGTGGATCTGGGGGAGTAGGCACTAAAATCCCCGCATAAATCCCGTGCATAAATTCCGGAGATCCGCGATGCGCCTCTCCCTCACTCTCCTCTGTTCATGCACGGATTTTTATTGTAAATATAAAGTCACGAACGGTACGCGACAACAGGTTGATTTAAAAGAGGCCGATCACATTGGCTCAGCACTAAATTCACCTGTTTATGAATTGTAATATAAATTATAATAAAAATAAACTAAATTTATAGATTTTATATATATATATATATGTCTATTCTAAAGCTCTTGACGACTCACTGTAAATGTAGCTTTACAAATGTTTGATTGCTCTTATTAATAATTATTTGTACTCTTATTGTTTGTGAAGTAAACCCATAAAATAAACAAATAATAATCTTATTATAAAAATAAATACGAATAAATTATTAAAAATCTACTAATAGAAAAAAAAAACTGTTTATTATTGCCGGATGATATGGTGAAATTTTTATCTATAAAAACATTAGATGATGCAAATAATCTTCACCTAGATTTAAACTCTTTTTGTTATTGGTGTAGGGAAAATAGGCTTTATCTAACTAATAGGTTAGAGGCAGTTGAAGCCCTTATCTAAATCATATACTAATAGGTTAGAAGTAGTTGAAGCTCCAACTGAAAACTCGTGCTGATTGCAAGATTTTGAGGATTTGCAAATACTTTTGGAATCGCTCATATAATTAAAATTTTCCTATAATTTTGGACTCTTTTGTTATCACTACTTTTAAATTTTGGAACAACGATAGCGAGTTTCCAATAGGCGGAGAAAGCTCCATAAGGTAAAGATTTATTAAATAATATCCATAAAGGTCTCCATATAGAAAAAGAACATTCATTCAAAAAGGCGGTCGGTATACCATAGGGACCTGGGCTGTAATTTATTTTCAATGAGGAAAGAGAGTTCAAAATTTCCGATATTCTCAAATTATACAGAGGAGGGATATGAGTAACAGATAATGATGAAACAAGACGAGTATTAAAAGAGATGTGCGATGGATAATAAACAGTTTCGAAATAATTTGTAAATAACTCAGAAATTTAACTATTTATAACTACAGATAGCACTTGAAAACAACCATCTTTAGTTTTAACGTGTTTCCAAAAATCTTTAGAGTTACACTTAATGTCTTCTTCAATTTTATGAATGTACTCTTAATAACACATTTTTGACATTAACCTATATTTTTCGCGTATCAAACTAAATTGCATGCAATCGGGTTTTGATCGCGAAATAATAAACTAATAGTAAGCAGATGTTGTGGAAAACACTGATCTGAAAAGGTTTGGACCTACTAAATGAATGGCGGTTGAACATTTTATTAAATAAACTTAATACTGTTTTATTTAAAAGTCCAAAATTAAATATATATATTAAATAATTGTGAATTATCGACCAAACTGAAATTAGTCGAGTTTTTTAAGTTAAATTATAAATTTTACTAACAATTTTATTCTTGCTATGATATAAAATTTCAAGTTAAATTATAAATTTTAATAACAATTTTATTCTTGCTATGACATGAAATTCCGTTTATAACGTTCAATATTGTAACAATAAAAGCAAACAAATTGCTTGTTTTAATTTACGATAAAATCTCCCATTATAGCAGATTGAATTTTTAAAAAGGAAATTATTCTTTGTTTAAAATTTCTCCTTTAATATAATTATTTGGTAATTTTCATAAAACATACGAATTTACAAATAATTATGTTAATTAAATTATCCAATTTTGCGTGTTTCTAAATACGTGTTTATCCTGAGGCATAGGCCAGACATAATGAAATAAAACAATTTCTGGAGGAAAACAGCGTTAATTAGTATTTGTAAAAATGGCTAATTAAAGAAAATGTGTAATTATTTCTTTTTTCCCAGAAAACAACAAGAAAAAAAAAATAAATAAGAGCAAGGCACGAGGGAACGTCAATTAAACTCTGGAAGCGTTAACAATTCATTGTTCGGATAATGATCCCGGTCTAGACGACATTAAATATATACTTATCTAAAAAAGAATAAAACAATTACGATAACAATCATAATTCATTAAGATTTTTTTATTATTGATTTTGTTAGTAAAATTCGTGCTAAAAATGTAATAACCACTCACTGATGAAAATGGATACAAAACGATGAATCAATGTTGAATTAAAGTTTAATGTTGTTTTCCTGTTATTCCAACATGTTTTTTTGTACACATTTTGTTTCAGTGAGTAATAATTATTACTTATCCTCAATTATCGAATATATCGGGAGTGTCATAATCAACGGACAAGCGGTTAAATATAGTACAAATAGTTATTATTTATTAAAAAAATGATTTTTAAACGATCTATTAAGAGTAATTCCTTAAAAACGAAGGAAGAAAATGGTAACGCTCCCCGTAACCTACTAAATAGTCGTCTATATAAAAAGAAGATCGTTCGAAGAACTTAGGCCACTAATTTTCGGAGGTAAAGTAATTTCCTTCATGAAGGAAGCGAAATACCTAGATGCAATCTTCGATAATAAAATGTCATGGAAACCGTACATCACGAACGAGCTTCAATAGAATTGGGAAGGTGTCGAAGAACGTTCTCAAAAAATCGGGGATTAAACCCCAGAATGACCCTATGGTTACACACATGGGTGATTAGACCAATGATAACCTACGGAGCAGCGGTGTGGTGGTTAAGGACGGAGAAAAATGGTATAACAAGGCTCCTACATGGCACACAAAGGCTAGCATGCTACGGAAGCCTTAAGCACTATTCCGACAGCCTGCTTAGAGGTAATCCTTGATTTACCACCCCTTCACATCTCTATTCAGGGAGAAGCCAGTAGCATACCGAGTGATACAAGGTTAGGCGCCCATAAACCTATTACACAGGAAAACGTGACAAGGCTAGAAGAAGAACTAAAAGCTAATTCCATTACAGGAATGCCTAGCGATGCCTTGGTGACGAAATTTAATTTCGATAAGAAATACAAAGGATTGATCCCGTTTAAAGAAGAATGGTCAATAGGCTCATCCATTAGGACGGAATCAAACTGGTATAAAGACGGCTCTAGAAGCAGTAAAGCAGCAGGAGCCGGAATTTACAGCATAATAATTAGGACAGGTGTCGCGATAAGTCTATCCAAAGATACCGCAGTGTTCCAGGTAGAGGCATCGCGGTTCACGATTGCATCTGAGAAATAGACAAGACTACAAAAGTTGATCTATAGCCATATTTTCGGACATCCAGGCGCTACTGAGAGCATTAGGTAACACACAAGTCAATTTTAAGCTAAATAAATACTCTCAATAAATGCTTTAGGAGTACACAAAAAAGTGATACTGGTCTGAATCCTAGAATATCCGGGTCAAATAGGCAATGATGAGGTAGACGAACTGGCCAAGCTCATCAAAGTTATTCATAGGGCCGGAACCCTCATGTAGTATCGCAAAAGCATAAATCAGGCAATCCATCAAAAAATGGGTGGAGACACGGGCCCAATCCTGGTGAACGAGTACACCAGGGCTTAGCAAGGACGAACGCCAAATCTAACAACAGACCTTAGACAAGACAGGAAAATGGTCAGAACAATAGTAGGTCTACTGACAGAACACTGTAGGCTAAACGAGCATACGTGCAACTTAGGCGTTTTGCAGATTCTGTGAAGAGGAGTAGAAAGACTCCCTTCCCATACCTTGCCAGTGTGAGACGCTATCAAGGATTAGATACCTACAGATAGAAACAAAACCTAGTCCACAAAGGCTCACTGTCAGAGTTAGAAGGGCTAATCAAGGAGGCGAAGCTAGAGCTAGTCATTTGGGATATATGGGATCCGCAATAGATCTGAAAAAGGTCGCAGTGGTATAGGCCAAGTGGCCACCCAATTAATATCAATCTATCTACCTACTACATAAAATAAGAATTAAATCTCATATTACCATAACAGTAGGATGGTAATAATTATAAAAAATCGTGATTAATTAAAAACAACAAATACAACTTTTATAAAAAAATAACTTAGTGAAGAATAATTAATTAATATCATAATTAACAAACGATAACACAAATGACAACATATGAATAAACACGTAACGTAAGTCAAAATCTCACAGTAGCTAAAGCGAGAATAATTTATAATAAATTAAAGACGACTCAAGCGCCACCTTTTGCCTAATTTCAAGTGGCATCGTCAACGATTTGGGTCTACAAGGTAGACGACCGAGAATCATTGTTTCCTCCATTAAAGGAAGGCGAACTTGTCCTGTTTAAGCAAACAAGGAAAACGAGAATAATTTATTAATTATTTTCAAATTCTTTGTATTTATTTCATATGAACAAACCTTGGCCTTTAATTGTAAATAAATCAAATTAAACTACTATTATTTATTTCATGAAATTAAAATATGAATTGGTTGATCTGTTGCTGTCTTAAAAGTGAGTTTATTTTCTACTTTTTAGTACTTGGTACTTACTACAGCGAAACTTCAATTGAGAATCGATTAATTAAATTTCAATTCTGGATCAATTATTTACTATTGAATAAAAGATAGTGACGGGGTAACGACTATCTCAGAAAACTTTTTAAAGTTTATATTCTTAGTCACAATAAAAATATTTACATAACTATTGGAGCGCACTTCTGCTTCTACTGAAACCACTACGGAATTCCAAATCAGGATTTTCAGCGCCAACATCGGTATTCTTATAACCACCAGCAGCACTACCTGATGCCCTTCTGTATCCAGCACGGTCTTCTGATGGTTTCGAGGTCTCTGACCTGACGGTGGCAGCCATAGGCCTGGCCGACTCTGTACGGATTTGCGGGTGGCGGGCACTATTTCTGGGGGCAAATGGAGGCGCGACCTCAAATATTTGATACCTTCATTTATCAAATACCATTAAAAATACCTACAGGCGAATTGTTCCTTGATGTAACCCATGGATTTCAACGATTGCAAAGCCTTGATGACTTCCAAATTGGGAATGGTTTCCAATTCAGTGTTTGAGGGCAGGGTAGTTTTTTTTTTGGCGACTAAAACTGCTTCTTTGAAGAGGTATTTGTAGATAGCAACACAAGGAAGGATGACGACCATCTAAAAAAAACTTTTGAAAATTTGTATTCTTAGTCGCCATGAAAAAAAAAAACTGGTAAATATCAAGGGATTTCTTTCGTTACTTTAACCAGTGCCGGAATGTCGAAGTAGGGAAATCAAAATCTCGGTGTCCACGCGAGAGAATTCATTCACCTATGAACCATCGTGATGGAAACATTTCCCTTTTACAATCAATTCTCTACTTAATTTACAATTTCATTTTCATCTAAATACAATAAGTTTAATCAATGGACACAAGTCTTTAAATTTTTAATAAAAAATATTTCTTATTATAACTACTTGCAAAAATAATTGTTAATATTTAACTCGCTTGTATTAGAGCATTGTGCGAGACGAGCAGACGTTTCAAGGCCGGGTATATGTATGCATCTCGGAGTCCTCCCCACTGCAACATTCCGGCCTGAATATTTAGTAGGCATTGGTTTAAACAAAAGTCAGCTTGTGAGCAGATTTTTTTGCATTCTTCAAAAGGTTTTCAATGGAAATTGCTTTGATACTAAACTGGTTTGCAAAAAAAAAACGGTGGAGATAAACTTTAATATCAGTCGTTTTTTCGGTTGTTTATTTTTTAATTCAGTCTAATATCTAAATAACGTGTATTTGTATTTATATAATTATGCATAGAAAAAAATCTTGCGTCATGAAATTTTAAGTTTCAAATTGATCGCTAAATCCATTAAGAGCGTGATATATAAGCTGTTCAACTCAGACGTAAATTATTGGTTTTCATTGGAAAATATATACTTGTTTTCACACTCGTATCTCAAATAACATTGTTTTAAATAAGTGGGATCGTATTCTCAAAAAATGATACTGCCATGAAGTGGGACTTCATGGCAGTATCATTTTTTTTCCGGAACTTAAAAGTATTTTTTTAAAAACGATTTCAAAATCGTTTTTATAAAAAAATATTATTAGGATTATATTTTGTAAGAATAATTTTTGATGGTACAGTGGAGGCTTTTTATTTATTTATTTATTTATATTTAACTAAGAAATTTGTTGAATACTTACTAAATAAATTACACCCAAACAATAAAATTAAAAGTGTTTTCATTATTTCAATAATGTTATATAAAGAAGTTAACAATTAATAATAATAGCACTTTATTATCCAACAGTTAAAAACACTTCTTGCAGGATAATATTAAACATACAAAAATAATACAATGGAAATGATAACATAGTTACACAATTATTATTGTATGTGCCGCCTTAGCTGTCCAAGAAATTGATGTAATGATATATTAAAAATATCAACATTTGAACAATACATATTAAAGAAATTACAAGATGAAATTAATGTTGATGAAGATCTGTGATTTGTCTTATGATTGGGGATATAAAACAATTTTGTATTTCTAGACATAATACGTGGTACAAAAAATGAATTTCATGTAGTAAGTCCGAAACAATTATATAACCGTGAACATGTTTGAAAATGAATATAATTTGCGCAATTATACGCCTGGACTCCAGAGAGGGCATGTTAAATATACTTAAAAGAAATCTGTATTCGAATCCTTGTTGAACATATGAACCGTATTTACGGTAATACAGAGCTTTTAAAATTTTTCTTTGTATTTTTTCAACAAGTTCCGTATATAATAGTTGTTGAGGATGCCAGATTATCGACCCATATTCCAATCTACTTCGAATAAATGCATGGTAAAATCGTACTAGAGGAAGCAGAGAACTAAATGATTTGGTATTACGAAGAATGTAGCCCAGGGTTCTGTATGCACAATTGTATATGGCTCTAATGTGATCACTGAAGTCGAGTCTATTATTCATTTTTATACCTAAATAATTAAATTTAATTACGTGAGCTAGGGGTATATTATTAATAAAACAATTATAATTAATTAATTTTTTATTTCGAGATATTGTCATGACTTTGCATTTTGCAACATTAAGTTGCAGCCCATTGGAAGCACACCAGAAACATAAATTATTTAAGTCTGATTGAAGAGCAATACAGTCTTGACTTGAATTAATCCTTCGAAATAATTTAATATCATCCGCGTACATGAAGCAATTTGAATTTAAAGAATTAACAATATCATTAATGAAAATATTGAAAAGCAAAGGTCCTAATATTGAGCGCTGAGGCACTACACAAGAAGATAGAAATGTAGAAGATTTGCACCCAAGAACTTCTATATAGCTGGAACATCTAATTAAATAAGAACTAAGGAGGCCTATTAGATCCTGGCCGAAACCGTATGCTTCCAGTTTTTGCAACAATAATTCGTGTGGAACAGTATCAAAGGCCTTGCTAAAATCAGTGAAAATTACATCAGTTTGCACGCGGTTGTCCAAAGCCTCCGACACGTATTCCACGAACGTGCAAAGATTAGTAACAGTAGACTTTCCAATAATAAAGCCATGCTGTTTAGAAGTAATGTAAGTTTTGACATGTGTAGAAATAACATTGAAAATCATAGATTCAAAAAGTTTAGCAAAATTGTTAATCAAAGAAATAGGCCTATAATTTTCAATATTTCTCATGTCACCTTTTTTAAAAACTGGAGTAATCTTTGAAACTTTCCAACATGACGGAAAGGTGTTTTGTTGCAAAATTAGGTTGTAAATATGAAGCAGCGGTTTTGTAAGGATCCGGAAGCAATCTCTTAAAAACAATGCTGGAAAATTATCAGGGCCACATACAAAGTTCGGTTTAATTTTCTTGGCTGCATCTTCTAAATCAGTCTCGGTAAATAAAAAGTTGTTAATATAATTTATATTATGGGACATGTTAATAGTAGAAGACTGAGAGTTTACCGTATTTGGATTTGTTCCAGAGAAGTATGAAGCAAAAGAATTGGTGATGAGCTCGGGTGTAACACAGATTCCATCTCCCAATGTCATTACCGCAGGGATCAACCGGCCACTGCCCTTATTAATGAAAGACCATAGTTTTTTAGGGTCATATATAATATTATTTTCAACATCGGAAATATAGGTTCGATAGTCTGTATTGAAACATTATAGCCAAGTATTTTTTGTTTCAGGGGCTCCGTTTTATGATGAATTCAGCCTTAAAATGTATTTATTAATATTGTTTTTATTTTTAATATAAATAACAGTTACACTTAAAACATCTCGTGGCTTCAGTTATTGGGTAGGCGATTGAGTATAACATTTTAGTACACAACATTTTTAGTCACGATGGTTCGTAGGCGAACACAGTGCGGCGTAGGCTGATATGTTTTTTGTGTACCTCTGCTCGTAGTGCGCTCCACATGCAGGCGTTGAGGAAAAAAACCTCAAGAACGCAGGCGGCAGAAATCTTTGCCTGAGACGTTCCATATCATTTCGCCAAGCACGCAATGTTGATTCGTTTCAATCTATATGATATAAATATATAATGTACTCGTTAAATTTACATGTATTATACTACGATGCATAATAATTATCAGTATTTTTATAACTAAAAATAAATTTATTATTGGTAAATAGTTACGAAAATTAAGAAAGCTAGGCGAAGCCTAACTTGGATATCTGGGCGAGCCGCCACTGCTTCAAAACTAAAAAAAACTTGAATATAATTCTAAAAATACATTCCTCGCCTAACATTTTCTGCCCCAACGTACGTATAAATAACAAATCAAGTCGTCGATATAAATTCCAATTAAACGCGCCGCGCGGCAACGACGAGAGATTAATTGGAAAAAACGCCGGCGAATTCAATTTTCAATTGACGGTAGAAAAGTGCCGTACACTCGATCACCATTCACTATTTTAATTATTCCAATTAAAGTGTCCGACTCGTTTTTGACAAATTGCGTCTGGACGCACACTCAGGCCCCGAACAGATGTTGCCATTAGGGCCGAGGGCTCCCGCTACATTTTTTTTGCGTGCGTCTAAACAAATTGGACGTTATGAGTGAGCCATTCTCGAAAGTTGATAATGGATCGCTCGAAAACCTCTGTGAATTTGAGTGAGGGACTTCAGAGAAAAGTTGTTGAATTAATTAAATAAATAAAAAAAGTTAAAATATTATTTTTATTAAATAAAACGAATTAGAAAACAATTAATAGATTATTTCCCCTTTAGCTACTGTGACATACGGTACGTAATTACTTTAAAACAAATGTACATTAAAACTAAATGTATTCCTTTTAAGAAAAACGAAACTGGCACATACTATACCTAATTACATTTGGCAATTTAATTTTTTCAACTTTCTCAATCGTCTATGTTTTTAGGAATTAACATTGATGAAAAATTAAAATGGAATCCTCATATTGAGTATTTGCAAGGAAAATTGTCAAAAATAGCTTCATGCTACCTTACCTTAAAACCTCACTTATCCTTAGATATATTAAAAATATTCTGTTACGCAAATTTCGAATCATTAGTCAGATTTGGAATCATACACTGGAATAGTTCGCCTAACATAAATAAGATTTTCATAATTCAAAAACATGCACTTAGGATTAAATTGGGTCTCAAAAGGGATATATCAGGTAGGTCTTTATTTACACCAAACATCTTACTAACTATTTCGGTAATTTATATATTAAAGTGCCTCATGTTTATATGGAAACAAAAGCACCTTTCTTTAGATGAAACTCAAACTCACATTTATAATACACGACATAAAGATAACTTTAACTATCCTATACACCGATATTCACTTAAAAGGGCGTGAATTACACATGCAAAAAAATATTTAATAAATTGTTAGCAAACTTGATAATGAGTGCTGATCTAAAACCTATAAAACGAAAATACATACTCTTTTGCATGATATTTAATGAATGAATTAAATTTAAATTATCTACATTTTCCCATTATTTGAGCATGTTTTTTTTGTGTGACGCATTTTCTTAAATTAAATATTCATGTATATTTTGTATGTTTATATTTATATTGGTATAAAGATTACTTATTATTATTATACTTTGATATAATTAATAATTCATTAAGCTTAACGCGTTTTATATGTCTCCTAATAATATTGAATTTTCGGATATTCAATGAAATTGAAGCCCGATGACGCTACTTTTGGGTAAAATAATTGGAGTACAGGCAGAAAGATCGATGGTCGATAGCCGTTTTCTAAAGACAACGTATAACATGTTATAAGAATTATATTGTTAATTTATTGTATATAAAATTGTCTGCAGAAATAAAGATGTTATATATATATATAATTGTAGTAGTATTTTCCACAATAAATATTGAGAATTTCCTGTTCTGTTTTTTTTTAACTTTATGTGATATGAAATTCTAATAAATTTCCCATGTAAATAAAAAGTATTTTTTAAGTATTTTTATTTATATCACTAATTTGAATTATGTTGTTGTATAATGGTTGTTGCCGTAAATAAATAAATATTTTTTAAGATTATTTATTATTTATTGGTTAAATAGGAAATTTATTAAACACACAACTTATTATTTAGTGAAAATATACGTTAAATAAAACTTCTAAATGTCAATTAATGTTTATCCTAAATAATAACATTGCTATTTATATTTAGAATAAACATTAATTGGCAATTAGAAGAATTATCTAATGTACATTTAAAGATAATTAAAAACTCCCTCTTCTCCCATCATAACATCAACCGCATTTATATCTGTTTTTTTTTTATTTTTTATTTCGAATGAAGGAAAGTGAGAGAGGGTGCTTATCAAGTACTCTGGGCCTTTTATGCGTACATTACGAATGCAGGGTTGATAATGTGCGGTAGTAAAAATATTTGTTGGTTGGGTTTTTTCCCCGTCGGGCTTATCTCCACTTTTCCATATCGATTCGTTTCCCACTGTTTATTATATTTTTTTTTTCTCTCGCAAAACCGAGCATTTTTCGTTTTCAGGACAGGACGTGAATACACGCTCGCGCACATAAATGAGGTGGAAATTTGAAAAATGACAAAGTCTGCGTATGAATGGCCCATCCGGGCAGAGGGCCCGACCTCGAATTCTATTTTTTCCGGACGAGCGATCGGATTTAATAATTATTACCTATATTAAAAAAAATTGATTATTATCAATGATATAAAGGCGTTAAATTATAAAAGACTTTATTTGAATTATTAAATCATATTGTACACAAGTATCAGTATCAATACTGACACCTAGGCTCTGTCCGTCCAGGATTTTGTATGAACTCGCTTCGCTCGCAATCCTGACACCCAAGCTTAGCCGGTCCAGGGTTTTTATTGAGCTCGCTTCGCTAGTATTTCTGACAGTTAAGCGCAGCCAGTCTAGATTTATTATTAAGCTCGCTTCGCTCGCAATCCTGACGCTTAATTTCAGCCAAACTAAGGTTAAGCTCGTTTTTAACTTTAAAAGACAATAATTTATTTTTTCATTTAATAATTTTCCATTTGCTCTTAAATGTTCATTGAAAAACTAATTTGACCAAATGTACCGGGTAAAGTACCATGATGCACAATCACCATTTTTTATTATCTTTAGAAATACTTTCAGTACATAAATTATTAAAGCTATTGTTCTGTATTCGCTGCAATCTTTAAAATTTGTGATTTTTAGAACAGCGCAATCAGTGAAGAGTAAAATTTGTCTTGTTTATTTAAAAGTCATCAATACATTTAAAAGTTTCACCTGGGATTTGACCTGGGCCTATCGTTTTTTTGTGTTTGCTGTTCTTTAGTGCCGTTTTTTCTTCTTAGTATTTCTAAAAATTCTTTATCTTCTACTTCATTGTTGTTCTGTATTGTCTCCAAAAGAGTCGTCAATGTTTTCTGTACACTTGTATCGAAAATTGATTACACATTTGTATTTTTTAATATACCCGTTTTTCTTTTTATATTAGTATAAGTTATAAGCATCTAAACCGAACACGCATCTGAAGGCACAACAGAAGAAACATCTTAAGGTTCAACAGAACAAGCATATGAAGGCTCAACAGAACAAGTATCTCAAGGCACATCTGAAGGCACAGTAGATGAAACATCTCAAGGCTGAACACAAGAAACATCTCAAGGCTTACCAGAACAAGCATCTGAAGGCATATCTGAAAGCACAAAAGAAGAAGCATCTGAAGGCTCAACAGAACAAGCATCTAAAGGCGCAACTGAAGAAACATCTGAGGGCATAACATAAGAAACATCTGAAGGCTCAACAGAACAAGCATATGAAGGCACATCTTAAGGCACAATGAAACATCTGAAGGCTCAACAGAATAAGCATCTGAAGGCATAACAGGAGAAACATCTCAAGGCTCAACAGAATAAGCATTTGAAGGCATATCTGAAAGAACAACAGAAGAAACATTTAAACGTCAACAGAACAACCATCTGAAGGCACATCAGAAGGCATAACAGAATAAACATCTGAAGGCTCAACAAAACAAGCATTTGAAAGTTCAACAGAACAAGCATTTGAAGGCACATCTTAAGGTACAACAGAAGAAATCTCTGAATGCTTAACAGATCAAGCTTCTGAAGGCACAATAGATGAAACATCTGAAGGCTCAACAGAATAAGCATCTAAAGGCACAACTGGCTAAACATCTCAAGGTTCAACAGAACAAACATTTGAAGGCATATCTGAAAGAACAACAGAAGACATATTTAAACGCCAACAGAACAACCATCTGAAGGCACATCAGAAGGCATAACAGAATAAACATCTGAAGGCTCAACAAAACAAGCATTCGAAAGCTCAACAGAACAAGCATTTGAAGGCACATCTTACGGTACAACAGAAGAAGTCTCTGAATGCTCAACAGATCAAGTATCTGAAGGCACAATAGATGAAACATCTGAAGGCTCAACAGAATAAGCATTTAAAGGCACAACAGGCGAAACATCTCAAGGCTCAACAGAACAAACATCTGACGGCATATCTGAAAGAACAACAGAGGAAATATTTAAACGCCAACAGAACAACCATCTGAAGGCACATCAGAAGGCATAACAGAATAAACATCTGAAGGCTCAGCAGAACAAGCATCTGAAGGCTTAACAGAACAACCATTTGAAGGCTCAACAGAACAAGCATCTGAAGGTTCAACAGAACAAGCATCTGAATGCACAATGGATCGAACATCTGAAGGCTTAACAGAATAAGCATCTGAAGGCATAACAGAAGAAACATCTGAAGGTTTAACAGAACTGAAAGCATATCTGAAGGAACAGCAGAAGAAACATCTGAACGCTCAAAAGAACAAGCATCTGAAAGTATATCCATCTGAAGGTACAACAGAAGCATCAGATTTTTTTGGAAGTATTGAAACTTCAGGTTTTCTCTGCTACCCTTCTTTTTCTTTTCATTGATATTTTAACCATTTTGCCTTTGCTTGTTTATTTGCTTGTCTATTTCTTTGTACTTATATTTATCTCTTCCTTTGAACTGTCATCTATTATCCATTGAGTCTAGAATCTCTTTTGTCATCCATTGATTCTTTTTGTATTTTATTGGTCGTAGAAATTCCTTTTGAATTTTAGTTATTTCTGTTTAATTGTCTCTTTCAGTATTTTGGAGAATTTCTGCTATTATGCTCATCAATCTTTTGCTATTTCATCTGCCAAAGGTTGTTTTGTATTTTTATCCCTTAGCTGTGTAGCGTCGATTTAGTTTATTTTTTGTTTTCCTTTATACCAGTTTTATTTTGGGCTTGATCTTTGTAAATACGAGATTATGGTCTGATCTAATGTCGGTACTTGGAAACGTTTTGGTCGATATAACTGCGTTTTGTGTTATTGTCTAACAAATTCTTACAATTTGCCCCTCTTTATCAGTAGGTGATTTCCACGTGTAGACTACGTTTAGGTAATTTGAATAATATATTTGCTATGATAAAATTATTATTTTGACAGAATCCTATAAGTCGGTCTCTTTCATTTCTATCCGTCAACTTCTTCGTCCCCCACCTTCACGTTAAAGTCTTCCATTATAATTATCACATATCGCGTTTTTGTGGATTTTAAGACATTGTCTAAATCTTCGTAGAAAATTTATATATCATTACCTGGTTTGTCAGCGGCTGGGGCGTATACTTTTATGATGTTTACCTTTGCCTCATTTGGTTTTAGTTGTATCATTATGATTCTGATTGAGTAATGAATGAAATTTGCTACAGTTTTGTTGATGTGTTTGCTTGAAACTATACGAATGCCATATTGGTGCGAACATAACCAAGTATTCAGAAAGTTAGGACTAACTTTTGTTTTTTACTATTATCTTTCAAGCATTGATTCGTTGAACGCCCCTACCTAAATATAGAGGAATACAGAGTATCTCTATATTTAGACGGTCCATTTTTTAAAAGCATTATATATTTTTCCGGCTCGGTGTGAGCTCCTAACATTCCATGTTGCCATTTTGCAGAGTTTTCCCAGGCTGACAACCTGGGAGGTAGTGCAATTTAGGATTTTCTTCCCCTGTCCGATCTTGGTATACGAATTCCAGATATTATTTAGTCAAATATATGTTCCAAAGCTTATATTGATCGAACAAATATTAAATAACAAAGATATTTATTTATTTATTATATAACACAACACCATTATAAATTACATTGCATTTTTCTCGGATCAAAAATTGTTGCATGATGCGATATGTTATTGATAGGCAGGATTAGGTGTGCATTATGTGATTTAATGTTATTGGCCCGAGAAGCAGTTGTTTTAATGTGCATTTGTCTAAAGTACTTACCTAACGTAAGTCAATATGTCACTGAGATAAATGTTAAAATAATTTATTATTTTTAAATCGTTTTTATTTAATTTATTGAAATAACTGTGACTAAGTGAATAAATACTCTTTTCTATTACAGAATAATAAACTAAAAAATACGATCACCTATATCTAGACGACGTCACATAAAATTTGGCAAAAGATGGCGCTAGCGTCGTCTTCCATTTATTATGATTTATATATAGAATATTATGATTTATTAAAGATGTAAGTTAAAAATGAAGATAAACAATACTACAGCAAAGTAAAAAGTACATACAAAATAGGCTGCATGAATAAAAGGAAAACGTACAATTTAAGTAGCTGCTTTAAATATCACAGAAAAGTATCTTTAGTTTCGGCTTAAACTGATTTATATTTAAATGAAATAAATCAATATAAAACAATATTCGTTAGCTAGTGAAATCAATTTCGAGGCAGAGTTATAATAACCATTAGTAGTCCTTTTGAAAGTAAATAATTAATCGGTTCTATTTATATTGTATATTCTATAATAATATCTTGACACCTTATTTGTTGAATTTGCAAAGTGTGTAGATTTCATCAGGTCTGTAGCCTTTCACTTGTTTAGATAATAATGTGTATTTTTCAGTACATCTTATGCAGTATAGAAGTAGAGCTTAATTCATTCAATACACACGACGTCAAGCGTCAAAAAGGAAACCCCGTCCATTAAACGGCTGATTTTAAAACCGTGTGTTAGTTACTTCAGTCAGCAGAAAGGATTCTAAATTCATCTCCGCTTCGAGCGGGTATTACAATCTGCAAAAAGGGACCTTTTAAATGTAGATTCCAAGGTCTGCATAATACTGCACGTCCTCTTTCGTAAAAAAAAAACCACCCCACCAGCCCAGGACTGCAAACGTGATTTTCCAGACGTGCCCCCTCCCCAGCTCTTTCCTCTAACCCCCCGACGTTTCCTTTAAGAGAGCCCCGGAACTAACGAATTAAACTCTGCTCGAAAAATTCCCGATTCGATTACCTGCCATCTCCCCGTACGAGTCTGTTTGGATTTAATTGCCTTACATAGGTTCTGCTTATAAGACCGGAGTGATGAAATGAGATATCTCGAGGACGTTTCGGCTTCCTGCTTCCGGGCTGTTGCTAAATAACACATTCGCCATGACGTAAGTTTAATTTTCCCAGCTTGCATAAGATAAACAAGGAAATAACAAACAAGACCTAATTCTCGTATCATTCAAGTGAGGAGCGCAGCCTTTTCTGTTGGGGAGCACACGTTGTAATTCTGTTTGTGTTGTTCGCTAAACATGCCGCTATCAGTTTTCCGTAAATGTAATAATACGGATTTGTATTCATTTCGGTTTGTTATTAAAGGGTTTTCAAAGCGTTTAGTTTGCAATGAATTATTTATTTAATAATATTTTAATTCAATTCGATTTATATAAATTTTTGTTAAAAGCATATATTTTTTATTTATTTATGCAAAGTTGAATATTATGTATTTTTAATTAAAGGAAATAAAAAAATAAGAAAAAAAAAAACAAATATATTGTTTTTCAACTCACAGATAGGTATCGGTCTGATATATTGTGACCAATTCACTCAGTAACCTTTATAATAATTTAAGACTGCGATCCCCAATATCTTTCCTTTTTAAGGAAATAACAATGTTATACAGTCATAAAAAATAAACATTAAATACAGACAAATAGCTTATTTACAATTGAAAGACATTGGATATTTTTTTATTTTTTAAAAACAAAAAAAAGTGAAAAAAAAATATTAAAAAAAATAATTTAATTTACAAAAGTAACTCTAATCTATATTAAATACATTCAACTGTATGTGAAAAATCTTCCTCTTAAATATCGATATTAAATTCATTCATAATATATTATTTCTAAACTCGTTAATCCTATTAAATAATCAATGAGAACAAATTTAGTTCGACGCCATCATTTTTTTTGTGAAACAAATTATAGTAGTTCACATGTTTGTCGCTGGGTTGAAAAATCAAAGTTGGTATAAAATAAATACACACACTAAAAGTTGTTTATTGTAAATATGGTTATTATTATTATTAAATAGAATGTCATTACACTTGATTGACTTGACTTGGGATAATTAAAATTTCAATTAGTTTAGCATTATTATTATTATATATTATGCTTTGTTATATTTTGCTTTTAATTAGTAGTTTACCGTCGTTTTTATTATTATTAATGTACTTTATTATGTAAAAAGGTGAATTCAGTAAATAAAGTATTATTATTACATTCTGTAAAAACTAATGCACGCTCTGGCGTTAATCGCACCATCTATTAGTCGTAAAATAGCAGCATTAATATCAAATTGTGGGGCATCACACCATCATTCAATTATTTATACAACGGTTTACTAGCTTGATGCTTAACTTGTGCGCCATCCAAGTGGACAAATATTGAAAATAATTGCGTTGCCCCGGCGCATTCACCATATGTATTTAAATATGGTGAATGCGCCGGGAAGTAAAAATTTGATTAAAACTTATTAACATTTATGGTCACTTATGATAATTAATGATAATAATAATATTTATTAACAGATATATACAGCAAAAAAATGTACAAAATAAATAATAATATTTACAAAATCGAATTTATATAAATTAAATAAAAATAATTTGAAAATAATTAATAAATTATTTCCACATTTAGATCTGTGACTTTTAACTTACGTTACGTAAGTTAAACAAATGCACATTATCTACGTAATGTAAGTCAAAAGTTACAGAGCTAGATGTGGAAATAATTTATTAATTATTTTCAAATAAATTTTATTTAATTTATTTAAATAACTGTGACCAAGAGAATGAATACTCTTTTTTATTTATATAATTTATATCTGTTAATTTGCTATCGATTACTGGATTTCACATAGATTTTCGCGTTTATGTCCTTCTCGTGAAAGAGGTATAATGATATCTAACTCTCTATGTCAGAAGTCATTATCGGGTATATTCATATGTGGTAATTATTATATTGCATATTTTATTTTACAACAATACATGTTTTAATAAACGTTATTCTTTGATCATATTCATACTAAACATGAATGTATAATAACACCAGCCGACTATGAGCACACGTAGCGCATCTCTATTTAAAACAGCGCAACAAGAGATAACCATTTGTAAGCCGCACAATGAACTCTTTGTTCCATCAGTGAATGCCGCCGCGCCAACCTTGAATTTGCACGTAACTTTTAAAGTCGATGTCGACGTGAATTGCAGCTGAAAACGCCCCGGCCGTTTATCGTTGCATATTATATAACGCTGCGAGTTAAATTCTATGTTATTATGCTGGGAAATGGATGCGACTGGTACTGCAATCAACGCCAAGGGCGTGAAAAGGAAAATGCGGGTATTTCTTAATACCGGTTTGTGATATGTGGTTCTTTCAAAGGACTTTATTTGGAATTATACGGGATTTCATGAAATAAAAAAAATGGATATAAATTATGTTCATGCTGTTTTCTATTTTTCTAAAATAATTGGATAGCATGAATATATGACTTATTTAAAATTTAATCTCATAAATATACTAAAAGAGCGATGTGTTAATCTTACTATTTTGTTTTTTCGTAAATTGCAAGTGAAGTCATACTGAAGCTGGGCTTCTTTTATCAATAAAAAAAAACAATTTACTGAGAATTTAAAGTTACCATAACAACTTTCACTGAAACATCTATGACAAATGGTTTAGGTAAATTTAATATTTTAAAACAGTTTGAAATTTGCATAATAAATATTATGATAGAAATTACAAATTAATATAAAATTCAATACAAGCATAATCATAACTTAGAAAGTGGCGAAGACTAGCATAATAATGTAACGTTTCACATTTAATGAAATGTTCAGCCAGCATTCATCTATCGTATGGATAACTAGTGATGGCCATTTCGGTTTTTCGAACCTCATCAGACTAGTGTGTTCTTGATGAAGGCTGCTGAACGGAAATTGTGTTGCGGTTATATACCCGATATTAATCATAATAAATTAATTTATTAAAGTAACGTTTGCTGATTTTCAACCTAATCGCAATTATAACAAAAAATTAAAATTGGAATATCATGCAATGATGATTTATAATTTAAAATAACAATTTATTTAAAATTGCCACAACAGATTAAATAAAGTAATTTGCGAAAACGAAGATTGTTATAAAATAAATTTCTTATAATCTATTATAAAGCGATTTTTAGAACAGCTAAGTATTACACTATAACTGAATCATTTATTCAAATAATCACTTTTATAATTATTAAATTAATATTTTTTTAGTTTTTTTTAATTACTGTCATAATAATTCAGTGTATATGTACACTGACAAACAAATTTAAAACTTTATATAAACACATCTTTATTCAGGCCATAGAGATAATTTTAACAATATAACATAAATAATTACAATACATGTATGTGTTAGTCCGTCTGGGATATGAACCAGAGGTTTTTCTGCCCTTCAAACTGTAATTAATCATTTTTATTAATTCTCTAATTCAATTTAAAATATCCAACAGTGTTAAACATTCTTGGGTTGAGTTATTAGTCTGTTTTATAACTGATGTCCGTAAAATTGCATACAACATTTAATATTAGATTCGGACTAAATGACTAATTAACAATAAAGGAAATCGAGTTTAATCAATATATCGTATTATTATAACCAGGACGTATATAATTACAATCACACTAATTAATTTAGAACAATGAATCAGGAGGGGGTCTACGTGATGAATTTTACGACAATGAATAATCCCCCGGATTATCACAGCGTAATTATTTATCAGCCATCTGCATAATGTGCGGTAGTAAATAATATCTGCAGCGGATCGCTCCTAATCACGTGCATCTGTAACAATATTGATTAGTTCGGCGGGGGCGAAAGTGCTCCTGACTGGGGATAATTAACAGTGACTTGCGGAACAGATGAGAACTTGCCGTCGCCGACGTTCATTCGATTAAAAAGATACGCTCTCCGCGCCTCTCCTCCCATCCTAACCCCTCGCTTTTATAGATTCAAATGGATAGGATTCAATTAGACGAAAAGTGCGAAAGTTGTTTACGTCATCGTGAATATTTTGATAATTACTTAAAAAACTATGGTTGTGAATGTGAGAACCTCCATTTGGATAACTGAGTTTAGATTAAGTATTCTTAAAAAAAACTTAAAACATTATTTATTTATTTTTTTCTGTGGTAATAACAGCAGTCTGCTTTTTTATTAGTTGAAGCGGGGAAGAGGTAAAAAATAAATAATAAGTCATTATTAATAATTATTTTTTCTTATACTAGTATACTCGCAGATGCTTGTTAAGTTTAAGTGGAAGTGTCAATGTTTATCATTCTGTAAAAATACGATTAATAGAGCACAATATATTTATTATTCATGCTCATGGGGCAGATATTTGAGTACAGTCCCGGATGGATTTTGTTTGAAATATAATTTTTATTTGAGGTTCGAGGGTGTATTGTGACGTTTTAATTAATTTTAAAAATAGCTGTTGCTGGTCTAGTAACCTAGGCAATTAACCTTAATTCATATCCTTAACATTCTCATCGTTTTATCGCCCATTTTGAAATAAAAAAATATTATTCATCTAAATGTATTTCACTCCCATTTTTGTTTAATATTAGTACGTTATATTGTGTATTATAATATGTTCACACCGCATAGCAATCAAAGCATTTTTGCGAAGTTCGGCCACATGCTGTGAGCACCAACACCAGATGGAGAAGCAACAGTTCCGTGGAGTGTGACAAGTAATTGAAATATTGTGTAATTGAAAATTAAATATATAAATATCAAAATTAATTACTTTAAATTCCATTGAATATAATCAAATATGAAAAATGAAATTTGATATTTCCAGAATTTAGTGGTGTAAAGAAGGTGAAGTCCATATTAGATTAAGTCTAAATTATGAACATATTATTTTCAAAACCTTCAATCGAATTAATTGGTTATGTGAAGGCAAATATAACGATATTAATCAACTCATATTTGTATACTAATCACTAATGAAATAAGCTTTGTGCATCCATTACTATTTGCCCATTAATATCTAAATTTTGAAAATTGTTTAATTTATTTGAAAAAAAAAAAAATGTTACTAATGCATCACATATTGTTGATCAATTGTCATCATCTCGATAATGTAAGGATTGAAATCCTTTGGTATTATAACAAAAATGCAGTAAACATATTCGAGTTTTTGGTCACATGGAAGGCATAAAACTAAAAATGGGTACTGTTAACTAAAAACTATAGAAAGTCAATTTTTAAATATACGCTGTTCTTCCCATAACATTTCTTTTATTTTATGACTGTTGATGATCATCTTTAGGACGGCCAAGAGTAGATATCTTCTGCTTAACTTAAATCTTATACACATTATATCTAAACCGATCCGAATTGTTCATATCCCTTAGAGTCTCTATCTTGTGCCAACGCTACACTTTTAGACAATGGTCTACTTAGTACTCTAAGAGTCATCTCTCTGTCGACGATATTCGGCTCAGCGATTCGTTACTTAGAGCAGATGAGCTCTTGCTCGCATCCCCTGAAGCTGGGCTTGACCATTGATTTTTCATTGCCTTAAACGTGGTTGAGGAATTTTAAACCTGCCTTCGTTGCCTTCAGGGGTCCACTTGCACTCGTTCTTACGCTCGATCTATGTTGAGTTATGGCGTCTTTAGTGTCATGACACTGGAAGCGGGATAGGCACGACTCGGTGAGTCTCATAATTTATTTTTAGAAATGGAGTTTCTGGAAAAGCAGGGTGTTATTTCAGATTTTAAAAAAAGAATTGCTACAGTACTGAAAATGAAGAATTATGCTCCAAAAGCGTACGATGTAAATGAAGAAGACATTCAGAAATTTGATGAAATTAAAGTATTGGATGTTTGCATAATTGGACGACAGTCGTGTATGAAAGTTAAAGTAGAGCCAACGATTTTTGAAAGCAAACGTGTTGTACCATGTGTTAAAACGGCCATACAGAAACGCATTGAGTTGAAATCAGAAATTATAAAGACAGGTGACGGTTATTTTAACTTTTTTTAAAAATTATGGTTTTATACCCACAAAGTTGTTCACGAACAAAACATTATGATTTCTGGACGTCATAACGTACCCACTGCCCAGTAATCTCCGCGAGGAGGAAGATTGTCGAGCTAAAATTAAAATCCCAGATGAACTTCCACAACAGGACCGAAACAAATTATATACGACTACTGTGACATTTTTTTCCAATACTAAGCGACAGCTGGGTTTTCTAAGCTTTGCGGAGCATGAACTTCAACAGGTAAACCATATCGAACATATTTGGATGATATTGTTAGTTTCAATGACACATTTGAAGAACATCTTATTTGTCTATGAAATGCATGTCATTGCATCCTGTCAAGTAATGATTCTGGGATTTAAGGTCAATGCAGAGCGTGTGTGACAAAAATAAAATTAATGAATTAATGCCATTAATAAATTTTCTATATCTAATAACGTAAAAACTTGCAAACCTGAACTTCACAGAAAGGGCCAGGTTGATTGCATTTACATGGACCTTGCCAAAGCCTTTGATCGTATTGATCATACCATTTTACTTAACAAACTTAATACTTATGGCTTTCATGTTAACTTAATTAAATTATTTAAATCATATCTACTGAATCGTCATCTACATGTTTCTATCAATGGGTTTTCATCTGTCAAGTTCATTGCCCGCTCAGGGGTTCCTCAGGGTTCCATTATTGTTATTATTTTTATAAATGACCTTAATTCACTAATAGATTGTAATCACTTACTATTTGCAGATGATCTTAAATTTTGTTCTACTATTGATTCACTTATAGACTGTTTACATTTGCAAATTGTAGAATCTCCACATGGTGCTCCATGAACAATCAGTCTCTAAATGTAGTTAAATGTAAAGTAGTTACGTATTCACGCAAAAAGTTTTCGATTCCGTTCACGTATACTATAGATAATAAATCATTAGAAAATTTGTCAACATACATTTTCTTTCTTGGCATAATTTTCGATTCCAAATTTACTTTTAGAGAAGATTATAATTCAATCATTTGCAAAGTTAATAAATCTCTTGGATTCATTATGCGAAATACCAAGGAATTCAAAAATATTTATTCGTTAATTTGTTTATTCAATGCATATGTACGTTCGATACTTGAATACGGATCCTTGATATGGAATTGTTTATATCACATACATCAGCGATCTATAGAGAACATTTAACGTAGATTCTATAAATATCTATGGTTTGTGAAATTTGGTACATATCCTCCCCAGGGTTTTAATAATGATTTGCTTTTATGTGAATTTGGAGCTGTGTCACTATCAATACGTAAAGATAGTTTGGGTCAGCAATTTTTGTTTAAACTTATTCATAATATGATTGACTGTCCGCATTTACTTTATAGAATCAACTTTAAAATCCCTTGCTTATGTAGTAGGCATTCCACACAATTTTTCATATGTAATGTACGTACCAGT
Organism: Philonthus spinipes; assembly: GCA_963082785.1. Lineage (NCBI taxonomy): Eukaryota > Metazoa > Arthropoda > Insecta > Coleoptera > Staphylinidae > Philonthus > Philonthus spinipes. The sequence continues at coordinate 13,986,337 of OY720304.1, forward strand.
ATCCTTGAGCTCTCTCCAATTCGTCGTATGTGTTTACTTCACAATTTTATTGATTGCGATATATTTTGTAACAGTTTGAGAGAGTTCAAATCGTTGCTGGTACGTGTTTGAGCGAATCTTCTGTACTTTGTATTGAATTTTTTGATTTCCATTTTTGTATGTATATAGGTTCCGAAGGCTACGTTCCGAAAATTCCGAACCCACAACAGAATGGTGCTCCTTGAAGGAATCCGCTGGGTTAGGATCTTTAAACAGTTATTACGAACAAGTAAAATAATTGTATAAAATGATTAAAGTAAACTGTATTTTATTCACTCATTAAAAAAGCGACGGTCGTGAACGAGATTTTGTATGAGCCCGGGTAGCTCAGTCGGTAGAGCATTGGACTTTTAATCCAAGGGTCCAGGGTTCAAGTCCCTGCTCGGGCGATTCATTTTTAAAGAAATAAAATTAAAAAAAAAACAGAAAGACATGGCCATATAGCCATTTAATAATTAATAAATTTTGTGTGAAGTACTTAATAAATTATTGATATGTTCTTGTAAATTTAATTCTTAATAAAAATTGTTATACAGGGTGTCTCGTTAATTTACCATAGTAAATTACATTCAACTCGAATAAAGCATTCAATAATTATGAAGTATTTTAATTAAAACACTTGGTTGTTCGTTTCACTAAAATAAAATAAAAAAAAACACAATGAAATGAACAACCAAGTGTATTAATTAAAATACTTCATAATTATTACATAAAAACTGCTTCACCACGGGATAAGTGAGAATTTAGTTGATAATAAAGCATTCAATTGTTATCAATAAAATAAATATTATTTTGTTTAAGTTTGAAGATGAATTTCAGCTTAACGGTTAACTTTAGTATGCAGATAAGTTCGGTTGAATAATCATGTTTTAGTCCCAGGAACCTGAGGTTAAGCCATTTCGCAACATTAACAGAACACCCTGTATACTCGTCGCAAGCGCCATCTTTTGCCAAATTTCATGTGAAACAACGATTTTCGGTTTTCTCCTTGTAGACTCGAATCGTTGACGATGCCACATGAAATTAAAAAAAAAATATGTTGTATTGATGTTGCCCACTAAAACTTTTTACCGTATATTAAGGGAACGCCCTGTGTATAGTAGAAGGCATAGTCGTATTTTATTAAATGTCTTTATTCTTCCTTTTAATTTAGTATGTTTAGATTACAAACAATCTCCTATAACTTTTAATGCTTTTCTATTTTCAGGTCCTTATTTGTTGAAATTCAATATTGATTGTTGGTAAAAGTATTTTTAATTCAAATTATTAGAAAGATTATTTTAACATCCTTTGTCAATTTTAATATATTGATGTTAAAATAATCTGCCTAATAATTTGATTTATAAAAACTTTTATCAACGATCAATATTGATATTCAACTTTTTTTACATAAATGATATGGGTCATATTTATAATTTACACTGCCCAGGTATTATGTATATCGAAATAGGGATTAAAATTTTATAGCAATAAACCATAGATATCTCATCTACAGTTCACTAGTACAGGAAATCCGGAACAGACTGGTTGCGTGCGCGGCACATTAAACCAAACGCACCCGCGGTAATTGATAGATCTCGATTCCAACAAACACACACATGAACCACTGATATATCTGGAGATACACCATTAACTGCACCGGAGATGGCACACGCGTAATGAATTATTCACAGACAGATACACACCCTCACTCACACACACGCACACACACAAACCTCGCGGGTCTCCAAGGAATACGACCTTGGGCCACTCCTGACCATAACTCCTCGTTTCCTCCGGGCACCGAGTTACGACCTTATCAGCGGGATGGAAGATGAATGCCCGCCCGGAATTCTCCGGTTACGAGGAGGACTCGCCCGGAATTGATGGCTCCATTGCATCTCCGCGCGCCGTCCGGACTGCAAAGAAATTACTTTGATTAATATTAAAATTGAAAAGATTTCATAGCGGAAGGGATATTTATGGGCGGCGTGGTCGTCAGGCCGTGCATAATGCGTCTTCCTCAGATTGGATAGTTTTTATTGGGAGATATAAAATTCACATTTTATTCAATTAACAAAACTAATATGTACACTAGTATAACATAAAAATAATTTAAAATAAATATTTATGAATAAACTTATGACAAATTGCATAATTTACAACTTGATTTAATTAAATGAGAACCCCTATTTTTTATTGCTGATTCTGAAAGCGCGTTATAAAATATGTAGGGTTTATACAAATACTTTTTTTTAATTTCCAACAGGTGGCGTTGTAATTGTGAAGGTAAGAATTTTCTGTCAAATTTTCGTGAATTAATATTGTCTTAATAACTTTATAAAAAATAACATTTGGTGTTTCAATCAATACCTAAATTTCTGAAAATATCACTTCCAAACGAAAACAGGATATAAGAAACTAATTATGAATTATTCGATTTTATCAAGGATTTTCATTGTTAAGTTTACTGATTGTTAATTAATTTCATTGTAAATTAAGTGTTTTAATAGGGTTATTTTGTGCAATACTTTTAAATTTTGCTAAAACAAAATAACCAAGACATTTAAAATCAAATTATTCCGTTTGATTCGAAATGTCGAAAAATATTTTTTTTCGCTTAAGAGTTTGCGTGCCTTCGGCATTAGCGTTTCCCAGTGTGCAATGTACATAAGGAGGACGAGCGATCGGACTTTGTACATCACTTGGTCCTGAAAAGGACTGATTTCTTCTCGTCTACAACCTACAACAACTGCTCGAAGTGATGTCCATTGCTGTTGCGACATATTGTGACTCTCTTCTCGAAATTCTCAGTTCTTGTTCGATGCTGCGCAAACTGTTGTGTGGATCCATCTGCATCAGTCCCAAAACAGCCACAGTTCTTGGATCGGCATTGTCATCATCCATCTTATCAACCTTTTCGCGATGCCGTATCAGATGACCTTCTCGTGCCCTTACCTCGATGTTGCGAATTGTCGCCGGTGTTGGATGATCGCTATCAGGATATCGTTAGACATAAAGTCGAGCTGCTGCAGCGAAATTTTTCGAAGCTTCTCCAAGAATCAGCAGTATAACCACTACCTCGTTGATCAAATAAAGGGGTTTCGATCATTGCGAATTACATTAACAATTGTCACGGAAACCACTCAGATACAAAAATCGAATGGTCTTTCACTGACAGTATGCCGAGGCGCACTGATTTTTTTTCTTTCTGCGACATCATAACATTTCGAAACATCAACTGTTATTTTTTATAGAGTTATTAAGACAATATTAATTCACGAAAATTTTACAGAAAATTCATACTTTCACGATTACAACGCTACCTGTTTGAAATTTAAAAAAAGTGTCCGTATACTACATACTTTTTAACGTTCTTTCACAATCTGCAATAATAAAAGGGGTTCCCATTTAAAATTTTCAAATTGACCCCTCTCCCGGCTCCCACCGTGGGGCTAGGAGGCAATTTTGTCATAATCCTATTTCCCTCTTAAAACCATAATGATTATGATTCGGCATACTTTTTGGTCAAATGCTTTTATTTCAAGATATTCAAGAAAATAATGTAAAATGGGACACCCTGTATAATGTCCTATTTTTCGTAATTGACATCGTCAACAATTTGAGCCTATAAGGTAGACAACGGAATCGTTGTTTCGCTCACTAAATGAAAGCGAATTTGTTCTTTTTATGAAAACGAAATTCATCTAATAAAATGTTAAATCATCATTCATTTCATGGCGCTTAGTGCAATTTTTTCAATTGTATCATTTATATAAATCATTTAACACATTTTTAAGTCGTTGCACACTGAACGCATGTTCTGGCGTGGTCCGAAAGACCGAAATGGCTATGACCAGTTATTCAGTTAAGCTAGATAAATGGTGGTTGAACATTTTATGAAATGATAGTAATTATTATTATTAATTGTATAACTGTAGTAGTATATTTTATTCACACAGTATCCCACTGCAGTTATACAAATAATAATTATATTTTTAATATAATTATTACTATTTACTAATTCATTCACCATTTTAAACATTTCGAAGGTGTCATTACATTAGCAATTTTCGGAATAAAATAATTTAGAGTATTGAACTATTATGGACAGCACTAGATTGTTCTCTGTGAAAAGTTTTAGTAGTTAAAGATAAATATAAGAAATTCAGATTATTATTTATATAATTTGGCTACCATATTATCGACACATATTTAGTCTATTTAGTACGTAGCTTGCTACGTACTAAATAGACAACGTGAACAATATATTTCTAGAACTAGTAAAAATAATCCAATTCTATCATTAAGAGAGAGGAGGAGGAAGTACAGTATAAGGTATTCGATTGCATTATTTGGGCAAACTAATCATTCAAAAAAGGGTGGATATACGAGGGAATGGAAGTAGATGTTTTTAAAATCGAATAGTTATGAAAATACTTTTGATAAATGAAAGAAAATATTGGCGCTGGTTTCAAGAATATGCCCTGAATAAACCATTTAGTCCGTGGTGGTAGTTTTAAATGGAAGGGCGCAAAAATAAAATTCCCGTGTAATATCTTCGAAAAGAATCGCCACTCGGCGAGTTTACACAAAAGCGGGCGTTATTCGAGTTAATGCAGAGTAAGTGTGCATACAAACAAACAGCGTCACGCCCGGCGAGAAAATTTCTTTTGAGGCCGCTCGCCCGGAATCCAGCCGCCTCCCTTCCGCGGACGCGCGCTCTTTCAACCCGACTCGAGAACGCCTTTATCAAATCAATCTTTTGAAATAGCACTAAAAGTGCTGACGCCGTATTCAAGTAGCCAAGGGGAAGTTGCGCACAATGAACGGCCTTTGTCACGGCGCCCGTTCAAGGGCCTCTTGTTACTGAATATTCAGGCTATTAGGTGGTCGAAGCGCCAGCCACAGGCCGGGGGATATTTCTTAACTTATCTCAAGGTGAGCCGGGGGCTCTTCCGCGGGGGCCATGTTAATATCACGACCTTCGAGGATTACACATGATGTTATGTAAATCCGTTCGAAGTTTCTTGTGTGGATCCCCGGCGCCTTACATCCGAAAAATAATGTTATTCGTCCGATGTCAAGTATAAATTATATAAAAGGAAAAAGTTTACAGACGCATACTTCAACTTTTATAAGAAAAAAAATCACATATACGATTTTTCATTCAGATTAAATTTAAAATCGTATCTCCAACAGTAACTACAAAAAATTTCAATTCTTTTCAATTCATATTTCTGCTTAATTTTATATATTTTACTAAATCATGTAAACATAAAAAATAAATCTCTATTTCTACACATGAAGAAATTATATAAAATTAGTCACCTTCGTATACTAAGTACGTTCCATAGTAAGCAGGGCTAATTTTAAATGAGAGATAGAAAGAAAAATAACGTGTTTTATTGTAGTCTAGTCTCAAGAAGACAACTACAGACTACAATAGGCAGCCAGCTCTGTGTGTATTTTTGAAAGGTAAAACTAGATCTTTATCTTACTAATCTAACAGCATTGATGCACTACAGGTGAGATTCTTAAAAATAAAATAATTTATAGGAATCTGTTTCTCTTTTAAAATGTATCTCATTAGAGAGATATTTCCATTAGTATAAGGATTTATTTTGTAGTGGCAAAATATCGCACAGAGCAAATAATACTGAAATGTTCAGTTCAATGTGAATTATTTCCACAGAAATTGTTAATAAATTGTGCATTATTATAAAGCAAATTGTTAACAATTCTAGTGAAAACAATTCACATTCAATTGAACTACAAAATAAATCCACACACTATTCGTGTATAGCAGTAGGATTAAATAAAATAGTTTAAAAAATAAATTCATATGTGTATATATACAATATGATCGAGAACATCTCTCCTCTTCAGTGCTCTGATTTTTTCTAATTTTACATGTTGTTGGCACTATTGAATAAAAACAAATAAAACGTTACATGTGTCATTATTTATCAAATCAGTTTACTACTGAACATAAAGTTTTCCGTGGCCAAAGCTACATCCGAAATGGAACAAAGAGAGAAAACCAGAATACGCCCAATTCCCTCCAACTGTGTATTCCGCGCTGCATTTCCCGCCACTGAAGCTTCCAACGACGATTTGCGACATGCTATTCAAGAATGAGGTCTATGTTTCGTAAAATAGAAGACCCGGTGGTGGCAAACCAACGAATCGAATGGCTGAAAATGTAGCAAACTTGTAGGAAGGATTAAATCATTTGCCCAAAAAATCCATTTCACAGCAAGTAGACCTTTCACATGGAACATGCGTTGTGTTTTAGTAATGAAGGACCCTTTGAACATTTGCTATAGATTTTAAGCTCTGCTTATTGTTAATTGTATTTGCTAATATGATTTAATTCAATATTGTTATTCTTCAATTTGTAAGAATAGCGTGTTTACTTTTATTACCAACATGTTTTTTTAATAAAAAAATCAAAGCACTCTCGATTAGAAAAGTTCTCGATTATATAAGATAATGAAGGTATTATCTTATATGATCCAGAAAATTTCTCCTTTAGAGTGCTTCGCATGTTTTATTAAAAAAAAAACAATTAAACATTAAACAAACAAAAATTATTTTTAACTTTAAAACTATTCTATTAAAAAGTAATGTTAAACTTAAAAAATGCAATTATTTGTTTACTAGATAGCTGTAAATTCGCTAAAACTGGTACCTATAAATACAGACTTTCGTAATTTCGGTTAAGTAGAATAATTTATATAATTCGTTGATGGTCCGCAGTTTGTTTCCATTCCTTAAAATGGTCAGTGCGGTCAGTACAGACTCCGGTACTACCTTAAAAAATCTGTACTTATTATCAATTCGAGGAGCTGCAAGTCTAAATAGTTTAATGCGTCTAGAGTCTAGACGGTATCAATAATATTGCTCAACATGTTTACATTATTTTGAATTTCGGCATCTTTATTTTTAAGTTTTGGCAGGTTAGATAGGATAATATTGATATCTTCTCTCTCCTGCTCCCTGATTTAATCTTAAAATATTTCGTCGATAATTACCGTGCTTTCTTGTTGCGTTTGCTGAGTAGAAGATTGTTTAAGCTGTGCGACGTACTATTGTAATCACTATATTTTTTTGAACTAAAATATGATCTATCAAATAAGACGTAAAACAACCACTGTAGGTATATTTATTATTCTTAGTGGAACATATTTCTTCATATTTCGTTTTTACTTAATTTGATACAGGTAATATATATTAGAAAATGCATCCTCATACATTTAATCGAAATCAATTTTGATTATCGAAAGAAGTAGATTTAATTTCAAATAGATAAATATTTTATTACATAGAGTCTTGATTAGATAAAGTATGCAGAAACCCCGCTCTTGATGGTGTCTAACAGTTTCAAAATAAAATTAGGCCACATAAGGGGAACACAAGAGTACAGAGATATTAATTTGAAATAAAAAGAACTGGATAGAAATATTTATAATTAAATACTAAATACTTCAATGTAATGAGCATAAAATAAATTATAAACTGCAATAATTTTATTCGGGTTAACTGCCTAACCAATTACCTATTAGGCTATGGAGGAAATATAAAGTTAAAGTGCGAAGGTCTTATATATTTCGTTATATATATTCTTTATTATATAAAGGTTATCATTATTTCTGCAGACAATTTTATATACAATAAATTAACAAAATAAATCTTATACTATATTATACGTTGTCCTTAAAAACAGGCTATCGACAATCGATTTCTGCCTTATTTGATTATATTAATTAAAAAATATATCAAAATATCACACAATACGGTACATACTACACCATCTACATCATTTCCAGTAATGATGAGTTTCATCTTGTCATGATAGTCAGAAAGTATTGTTTCATAAATCTTAGCGACGCTGATTATAAAAAAAAAATCAGTGTTTTCGGTACCAACCGAGATTTGACGCGTTTGTTGCCCAAAACATCTTTCAAAATAGTTAATCGCCGGTTTGCAAGCACTAATTCCTTGATTTGACTGATGTTATAGTCGTCTGGGACGCTCTTCGTTTTCAACGCACAATCTGCCTTCTTTGAACATCTTATACCAAGCAAATGTTGTTTTAGATAGAGCTTGATCCACAATAGCCTTTTGCAACATTCTCAAAGTTTCCGCTTATAATTTAGTTCAGAAAACAAAATGTCACCGCACTTCTTCGTTGAAAAATTTCAGATATTGTAAAAATCGTAAAATTTATTTTTTATGTCGTACAAAACTAATCGTATGTACCATATTCTTGTCAAGGAGAAAAGATAATTCGATATTTTACTGTTATTAATGTTTGAGATAATTAATAACATTTATGACGTAAAATATGAGGCCTGTAGAAGTGCTAATAAAAAAAATGGCGAAAATAATTACCTTCCTAGTTAAAATCGAAAGTTTTCGGGCAATTTTTTTTGGAAACAGTAAAATATCAAATTCACTTTTCTCCTTGACAATGTTTAAGATAATTAATAACATTTATGGCGTAAAATGTGAGATCTGTAAAAGTGCTACCATTGGCAAAAATAATTAATTTCCTAGTTAAAATCGACAGTTTTCTGGAATTTTTTTTTTTGAGACAGTAAAATGTTCCTCCTTGACAAGAAAATGGCACATACGATAAACCGGTATTACGTAAATGTTTTAGATATGGTTTAGTGATTGACTATACATCTTTGGGAGTCTTGTATTCGATGATCCTCGTCTTAAATTGAACAGTGAAATTTTAGAAAGTTTTTGATTTTCACAGTAGCCAACCAACAACACCTTTTATTAGAAATTCGATCTAATTTTATCCATTCTTGCTTTTTCTTATGTAAATTCGTATATATTTTACTCTTAAATGAAAGTAGTGCTGTGCTCGGATCACTATTTTTTAGTCAGGAATATCCAAAATAATCTAAAAGTTTAGGATTTGGTTTAGTGCTCAACTATACTTCTTCGGGTATCTTATAATCCAAGATTTTTCTTGAAGGTACGTTTATCGGATATATTGCTGCTAAAACGTATCAGTATTTTTTCTGGAATTGACCACTAAAGAGTTCTTTTCCATTATCATCCATTTTGTTGAGGTGTGTATGGGACTATAAGTAATATAGTCGTTTGCAAAGTTTGATTTTAGACTGATTTTTATTATTCTTCTCTGTTGTCGAATTCCTACTTCATTTTATTTCCACCATTTTCCTTGAGTATACAAATATTTTTATAACTTTTTATTTTTATTTAAGAAATATACAATTTTTGAAAGAATCATCTCTAAACTCTAAAATAAGTTTTCTCCTTGATACTCCACTTCCATAGGCCTACAAAGATCGACAGGAATGATACTTTTTAAACCCAGTTTTTCAATTGCAGCTTAAGCTTGTTTAATTAAGCTATATTTTATATTTTTTTTATCGATTTTTATAAATTTAAACAATTTAAATTTTAATCATTTAAAATATAACTAAATTAATATTTCGCCTTGTATTTATTTAGTCAATATTTTCCATTATCATATATTTCCTCAGAGAAAAATTATTTGAATACATGAAAACGAAAACATTTAAATTGGCTCTAAGCAAAGTTTAAATTAAACCAATAATTGAAAACCGAACCTCAATGTCAAATATTTTATTCGTATACATTTTCTTGTTTATTCCTTTAATTCGTATATATATACCCACACATACATACACTCACACATATATATAAATAAATTGATAAATTTTAAGAATATATTAACCGTGTTTAATGTAGCGTTTATTCGAGTTCATTGTAATGAAACTAATGCCCTAAATATAGATCTCGTTTGGTTATTACATTTTTTATAAACACTACATTTCATAGAGAATTCGTTTTAAATAATAATAGACATTAACAAAAAATATCCCGCTTTTAATAGCAGGATATTTTTTGCAGTAAATAAACGCACGTACGAGTACTTTTGTAAATATAATTATTAAAACATTGTAAATATTCTAGTCAATTATTGTTAAGTTCCCTATTTAATAAAGAAATTCAAAACCTCATTTAACAATCAATATTTCGCAACATCTGCATCAAACACTTCTTATAACATTAGTATAAATTCCCGGAAATAAATCCTCCGGATATAAATAGCGCAATTCTCCATTAAATATACTGGTTAGTATATATACGTATAAGTCTGGAATATACAGCGGAGCAGGATATTAATTCAAGTGTCATTAAAGTCATAAATAAAGCTTTCAGCGATAAGAATAGATATTGCGCTCGTGCTCATCCAAGAGTTAACTTAAATACATCGGAATTTCTAAATCGTGAAATTTATTAAGGAACGTTCTCCGCGGGAAAAAAGTGGAATACTGCGAGAAAGAGAGGAACACAGAGACTTTAAGGAGGAGCGGGATTTTTTTCTCATTTTGTTTGCATTCATTTAAGCTGCATGAACCGGAATTTAAAAAGCGAAGATGAAGACTCTAAGCTTGCGAGAATAATTACAGTTATATATGGTGAATTATTCCATAAATTAATTGTTTATTTTTTGGTAAGTAATCCTCAATCACATAAGCAAAGTGGGTCTGATTATGAGGATGGGGGGATCTTTTATCCTAAATTATTAGTATGTAAGTGAAGAAAATTGGTGTTCGTGTGTATTACTCGTATATATAAAATCATCTATATTGTAGTATTTACATATACATAAATTATACAATACATTTAATATAAATTTATAAATGCCTATCGAACTTTGGTCTTTCAGCCATATCTCGTTTATTATTTATTGTTTAATTGTTTTTTTTTGTTTGTTTAGAATTGTTGATTTCCGGGCTATTAGGAGGAGGAGACATCGAAGAGTTCATACGCCCTTCGTCCACCGAGCCACTGAAGATGCAGACCGCAGTTGTACGAGAAACGTTTGGATTAAACTCCAACAAACCACGGTCTAATAGCCTGGAAATCAACAATTCTAATTACACTGGTCGTGAGTTTGTTTTTCGTCTATCATTTATATTATATAAATTGATAATTGATTTAAGTTTCTAATATTTAAACATTGGTAGCTCATAACATATAGTTCATATATACATAGTAAATAAGTATAATTTATTAAAAATTTATCATTATAATTTTAACTAATTTATTTTTTGTAACTGAATATTTCAATTTATTAAATAAATTAAATATTTCTATTTTTTCAATTTATTTATTTGTACAAATAACTATCAATTTAAAGTAATTAAATAATTAAAACATTAACACTTTCTTCACTAAACACAAAGTATACGATAATCTGTCCTCCTTTATATCTTATCTTTCCTTTGTCAATCTTCCTTAATGTATAATTTAGCACCAAATTAAATAATGATGCTGACAGAAAATCACCTTGTCTTACGCCTTTATTAATTTATTTTTTCACTAAAGTGAAGAAAGTGTTAGTCTTTTAATTATTTAATTATATTCATCTCTTTACGTAACTCAAACCAAATACATAATTTAAAGTAATATGGTTATAAAAAACAAATGCCTATTATTTTTATTAATAATAATTTTAAAAATAAAGGCATATTATAATTCATATTTATTATTATGTTAATTTTTTTAAATCTATTGATTGTGATTAATGCAGAGTTTACTTGAGTTCATTGTAATAAAATTAATGTCCTCAATATAGAGCTTGTCTGTCTGAATATTCTCAAATCGAATTAGATTTATTTTCAATTTATTTTTATCGACTTCATTCCGGCATAACTGCTAACAATAAACTTTAAAACGCCCTGTCCGGGGATTGAGAAATGACGCAAATTTCCCGATACCGCTGGAAAGAAGCCAAAATTATACGGTTGGCGTTTGACCCTACACCTAAGCTCATTTATATAATTCTACTTTGCCGAGTTGAATATACTGAAAATTTTAATTCCGCAATCTAATCCGCAATTAACTTTACGTAAAATGTAACGTTGAATAAATTTACTTGAATACATGAAAACCTTTTTATGTATCTTTATACTTATGTTACTTTAAAATGGATTGGTGTGGATATTTAACATTAAGTAATATTTGAATTTTATTTAAAAGGAAAATCATGCAGTGAAACAATTGTTTAAGTATGAACCAATTAACAGTGAGCAGAATGTTGAAAATAATTATTTATGTTATTTTTTATTGATTTCTAAAGTTAATTAAGTCATCGTTACAGTGGCTAGAAATACAATAATATATAACAATGGTTTCCATCGTCACTATGTGATAATTCATATTATATTAAAAAATGAAAAGTATTACTACATTTTATAGTACTTTAATAATATGGTAGAAAACGTAATAATACTTAATATTTATTTAATAAAAAAATCATTACTTTCAAAATCCTTATTCTACTTAATTATTTAACGAACTACGACCAAGTAAATTAACTGCATATTTAGGGTAATTTTTATTACCCTAAATAAATATTTACTAGATAAATATTTTGATGAGTCAACAATAAAAAAATACAAAGTTAATCATTATTATAAACAGTTCGTTAATTTTTATCGTTGTATGTGAAAAAGTCGTCGTGCATTTAAGTGTTTTTTTTTGTTTAGAATGCACCTCGAGTCGACGTATTTAGTAGTTAGTTATATCCACTACCATCAAAAACAAGAGATATGAAGAGGTGGTGGCTGACCAGAAGGAGCAGAACAGGGCCCGTACGCCTCGCAACACCGTCCCAAAGACAAGGACAAGAAACAGAAGAAGGTCGCCAAGAAGGTGAAAGAGAAGAAGAACAATTCACCGAAAGACTCGGCTGCCGAGGATGCTACGACACGAGACCGCCGAATCCCAGAAGGAATCCGCAGATTACAACAAGCATCATCACGTTGAGTTTAATGAGCCGGTCGAGATAAGGGAGCGTGTCAAAGAAGCTTCCGTCACCAAAAAAGAAGATGCGGTGAAAGAGAAGAAGAAGAAGTAACCGGCCGTCGTTGCCGTGTAGGAGCTCGAGCCACCTAAGAACAAGAAAGCTTCCAACCAAAAACGAGGAGCCCAAAATGATTGAACCGGTCGTAATTGCTTTTATTGCGGTAACTCCTGTATGTTTCCAAGGAAAATAATAATAATAAGAAGAAGCACGATGGATCCGCACCGAACGGTGATAAGCAAGGAATAACGCTTTCCGAGCTGATACAATTGGTGCTGATATCTCTCACCGTGAAATTCAAAATATTATTGATATATAACTGAACAAGCAGCAGGATTTTTCCATCACCAATGAGTGGAGTGAGGGTAAAGGTGCAGAAACTGAAGAAGCAGCTGGCCGAAAAGGAGAAGCAAATTGCCGAGTTGCAGGGGACACTCTTTTGGATAGGGACTTAAAGATCAAGGAGATCCGAGCCCAGCAGACCTCCGAGAGGAGTCACTTGATGTAGACCGTGGGGCCCCAAAATGACGAAAATTGAGAGGTAGACGCTGGAGGGACGTCTGCAGAATCTTATAATCAAGTGCCAGCAGCTGTAGCAGCAGTGCAACGACAAGGCAGTGAAGAGCAGGAAGATATTGAACGAGTACACTAATTTGAATATGCAGAAGCAGCAGATGGAGATGCAATTATCGCAAGTGCAAGAAGCTGAGGTTACAATTATACAACTCAGGAACGAACTCCAGGAGAACCGCCATACCATTTATAACCACGAGAAAATGAAGCTTAACATGCTGGGTCAAGTAGCTCCAGTTCCAACAATGCTGATCAATGCTTTGAAGGAAGACTTGAGCAACAAAGACTTGAGAAACGCGGAACTGAAGAAGATTAATTCAATTTTGGAATCCATGCTTGCTCTGCTTCTGCACCAGGAAGAGGAGTTGAAGTCGGAGAGCGCCAAGTTGAAAGGAAATTTGCAGACGTCGGCTGAAGAGAAGATTGGAACATAGCAAGGCTCAGGCGTTGCAGTTGGTTGTGAAGACTACTAAAGATGAGTTGAAAGCGGGGCGCTCCAAGTTTGTATCTCATATTCAAATGCTGAATTCTGACGAGGCCGCTTTGAAACAAGAAAAAACCACCAACTTGGGGCTGAAGGCCGAACTGGCGAAACTGAACGATTTGATCGGCTCTGTGAAAAAGGAAAACTCTACGCTGAAAGGAGTCTCCAGGACGAAAAGGTGAACGGTCTAATCGAGGAAAAACAACTTCAATCAGAGTTGGCTTAAGCCAAGTCTCAAGTGCGGAAGACAACTTGGTTTTGAAGGCCGAACTGGCGAAATTGAACGATTTGATCAACTCTAAGAAAAAGGAAAACTCGGCGATGAAAGACAAGGTCAAGAGCCTCCAGGGCGCCAAGGAAGCGAGGTCTGATCGAGACAAACAGCAGGTGTCTCAGCTTCAATCGGAGTTGGCCACGGTCAAGTCCCAAGTGCAGGAGCTGGAAAAGGTTCACGAGATCAATGTGCTGAAGATTGAGGCGTCAAACGATAAAAACTATCACAGCGAGTTGAAGTCTCAGCATACCAAATAGCTGGACGAGTATAAGAATATTCCGGCAAAATAACTGAAACGTGGTGGAAGCTTTAAACGCAGCTGAAAATCGCGTTAAGTCTGCCGAAAAACAGTAAAAAGTCGTTTCTTCAATATCCGATACCAAAACCGATGAGGCGATGTTCATCCAGCGGTTGTTCGCTAGCAACAAGGAACTAAAGAGACTTTCCCAGTATAAATGCGAAGTATTTCTGAAGACCTTCATTGAGGATTAAACTCAAAAGAAAAAACAGATCAACAGGAGCAAAGAAGACAAGTCTGACAAATCCGAGGACAGTGAACAACTGTTTCAGTTGAAGCTGCAACTCTAGGACTACAAGAGGATGATGAAGAGACGGATTCATTATCAAGTCGACTGCAGGCCGATGTGAAGATCACAGAGATACGTTGGTGGAATGAACTTAAAGAAAAGGACGAAAATATTAATCAATTGGCTGAAATGTTATCCTTAGAGAAGAAGACTTTGAACTCGGTAAATAATGATGAAGGCGTTTGCTAGAATGACTGCACAAATGAACCTGGTTTAGTTTTTAATGATCACTCGATCCAGTTTTCTAACATTGCTTTTTAACTGTCGCGCATACAGTTTTGAGTTCCATAAATGTAAGTGCTGCTGAAAGTTTCATGAAGAAATTATATATATATATATATATATATATTTTAAAATAATAATATTTTTTTTGTAATATATTGACTGCTGAAGAAAAATAATAAGAAGAAAAAGCATAACCGAAAATGAAACCAACAATATACTCTGACCGTACTCTTATAAACATTCTGCTTTTATTAATAGTATTAAACAATTTTATACTGTAGAACAATGTTTTTACTTAATATATCAAAATCCATATGTTAAGACAATATAATAGGATATTTGTTGAAGTAAAATAAGAGTAAGATAAAATATATAGATGACCTATCATTTATATATTTACAGTATCAGCAGTTATACCTTTATAATAAATAAACCTCGTAAGCCCGAAAACATGTTATTTATAATTTTTTATTAATCCAGGTAAAAAAACAGTTTTTTTTTGTTATTGGGAGATTAGCATTAATTTTTCACAATAAAAATTTCGTAAATAGATATTGAAAATAAAATTATTATTACAAAATAACTATTAGCAATTCAAAGTAAAAAGAAATATACAGAATGTAGTCCTGAAAGCCCTGTCTACCCTTCAGGAGCTGATCGATATCGCTTTTATTGGAAAATTACCATTTTGTGGTTATTAGTAATTCTTCATTTTACGAGCAATAGTGATGTCAATAGAAAAGAGTATTTATTCACTTGGTCATAGTAGTTTAAATTTTATAAAAAGAAATTAAAAATAATTAATTAATTATTTCCACCTTCAGCTTTGTCACATTTTGACTTACGTTACGTAAGTACTTAAAAATGTACATTAAAATAACTACTTCTCGGGCATACACCCCGCCAGATATTGAATCACATTATGAACACTTTCTACTGCATATCAATAATATTGACCAGCTCATGTAGGGAAGACAGATCAAATCCAAATTATCCACTAAATATTAATATCAAACAAACATTGATCTCCCCTTCCTCCACATACCTAGCAATTTTGTTTGACAAAAAGTTTACATTCAAACCCCACTCCCAAGTAATTCCGACCATTGTCCAGAATAAAGTACGACATTTCAGATTCTCCACTTACACCAACAAAGGCATCTAAAAAAAACAGCAACTCACATCCACATGATAAAATTGGGGCCATTATTCACATGGTCTGGATATTATGAATAATGCAGCACATTTAGATGCTAATGTAAATAACATCAATTTATATCACAACTAAAAATTAACACGTATTCGGAGATAAATTCCTAGAAATTTTAAGAAATTTATCATATTCATTAGATTGATGTTTATAATGAATACATTAAGCCTTTATCTTACTTGAAATAAATATTATTATTTTGTGCTTACTTACTCTACTTTTGTCATGTTTCATGAAGAAATTATATATATATATATTTTAAAGTAATAATATTTGTTTTTTTCTAATATATTGCCTTAGTCTTATAATATTCACAGTATATTAAAGTTACCGTATAAATACAAAACATAATATCACGATACAAGATATAATATTTTATGTCCTATTATGAGGCACGCAGAAGACCCACGTGTCATCCATCTTAGTCGAAAAGTACGTGACCGTAATGCGTATTAGATAAACCGCAAATCGAGAAGACATATGTTTGTATGTATTACGGAAATATGCGGATAATAAACCGCCTCGTATTGTCCCCTGGTAAATTATAAAGCAGCCCTATCTCGTGGAGGAAGAGGAGAAGGGCCTTTCACGTTTGCCCTTTTTATCTCGATATTACCGCCCCTTTAATAAAATATGAATGCAGACGGATCGCTTATTCAGGAGACATCAAAGTTCGTATTTTTTTCTTGTGTGAGCACGCGTGCCCGTTTATCAAATTTTCAAAACGTTCAAAACCTTATTTATTGCTTCTTCTCTTTTTCTGCGCCGATGTGGGAGTCGAGGAAATAAATAAGCGTTTTAATATGTAAATAAGGGCGGGTTTGTTGATGGAGTAATTTTGTGTAAATTTATTATTTGTGAGCTAGTTTTGGGTGAAAAAAAGGGAATTTGCATTTGGTTTCAATTACTAGTCTTTAATTTGTTTTATCGATTTTAGGGGAGAATTTAAGATGAATGGAAATTTGTTTTATATTCAACCCTATAATTTATCAAAACGTAACAAATTGTAATTATAATAATAAAAAAATCATCCAAAATTTATTATCACTGAAAAGATTTTCAAAAAATTCATGGCTATTAAAAATACTTTAATAAATGCTTAACAGTTTTTTTATAATATTTTACTATTCAAATTATTAGCTCAAGTTTACAGGTAATTTTAATTACATTTGCTTTCTGATTTACAACTATTTATTGTATTTGTCGTTAATATTTTTCACCTGAAGAAAGTAGCATATTTTTTTGTATGTTTTTCAATTTCTATACCAAAAATATATTTTTTCTTTTGCCCGTGCTACTGTAAAAAACACTTTTATGTTAAAATATTGGTATTCCGCAATAATTTTTCTAGACATCTAGCAAGCGTTTGACTCGGTTTGGCACAGAGGTTTGCTGTTGAAGTTGTTAAGTGTGGATGGGATGCTTATTGCGGTGATTCCATAAAGTGGTGGTTAACAAAAATAACACTTTATTTACAAAAATACACGTTTAGGTACCTAATCGAAAAAAAAAAAAATATATATATATACTTAAAGAAAATATAAATCACTTACTTATTTTAAAATTATTTCTCCGAGTAAATAATTATAAAACTTAATAAAAGACATGTGACATTTCCACGTTTATATAACAAAAGAATCCGTTAAAATATCAACATGGTTATGTCCTATATTGATCATCATGTTGATATTTATAACGATGCGCAATACGATCATCAATTACTTTTAAAAACGAAAACATTTAGAAGTGCATGTTTGTTAATTAGATAAATAAATATTATATTAAAACACTTATTAAAAAATGTTTAAATAAAATAACGAAGGGGACGATCGTGACTCGTCCAGGTATGTTTCCTGAGCGTTTGTAAACTGCATTAGTTCGCGGGGTGCTCTTTTTTAATTTGAGATTAGTGCACGGTTCAAACAAATTCAGCTGTTTTATTTTATGGCTTCGAAAAATGGTCGCTTTTACAATTTCGCTGAAAACGAACGGATTTATTTAATTGTTTTTAGGAAAATCTGGATTTTGTCTGGGTCATCGAAATACCCGCTCAGATGTCACGATGGGGAAGAATTTATGTTCCCAGATTTACAGTGGGATCGCAAATCCGATTGTCAAACGAATTTTCTTCATTTCTCAATTATATTATAATTTAATTGAAAGCAAAAATAACTTATGATTTTCTTTATGTTGGTTGTTGGTTGTGGAGACTTTAATTATTTAAATAAAAATACTTGTCCTTTCTCCTACAAGTATTTTTATTTAAATAACTTATGATTTAATTAAATTTAGTTTCGGTAAATCCAAATGATGCGCCGATAACATGTGATAATGAATCCGTAATGTTACACCCCTTTTTTTTATCCGAGGAGAGAAAAAAAATATTATTCCAAAACTCGAAAATGGTCCTAGCCTGGTTTCTAAATACCATTCCTGCTTCCAGTAATTGAAAAATTATTTGAGTCCTTGATTAAACAAAACTTCTTATCACCTCTAATAAGACCATTCCAGAATATTTGTTTTATTTCCTTCCTAAAATATTTAGCAATTTTAAGAAACCAGTCAACTAGAAGGGAGAAAATCCACTGTGCTCTTTCTTGACATATGTAAAGTTTTCGACACGGTTTGACATATTTACCTCATATACAAATGCTTCTTCTTACAATTGTACACCAATTTATCGTCCTTATCCACAACTTCCTTTTTAACAGATCATGTCAACTTAAAACACTCGTTTGCCATATTAGAAGTTGTCCCTCAAGGTTTTCCCTTATCCCTATTCCTCTACAATATTTGGTGCTATGACATCTATAATCCGAATCCTACACATTTGAATCCTTCCTAATATGCTCTTTGCTGACGACACTACTATTATTACGCATGTTGCTTCCCTTAAGATAGCCCCAAATCCCTCTAAACATATTTTTATTCCATTTAAGACTTGTATTTAAAATTGCGGATTAAAATAAATACGCCAAAATTCCAACTTTTTATACCATTCCACAAAATTTCACTTCGACCGCAATATAAAATCGGGCTTGTTATTTCAGATCGATCCCTTACAAATAAGAAGGCATAAGTATAAAAATTGTCATACATATGTCCAAATAAATTTACCGGTCCTTGTTAGATTGTGGTGCTACTGTTCACCCAAATTAAACCAGCTTCTCTCAAACACATCTAAGTTGCCGAAATATTCTCCTTAAGAACCCTCATCAAACTTAAACATCTTAACAACCCTCTCCATAATCGCTCCAAAAAATTCCTTTATCAATCCACCATAGTCACCTTTATATCCCAACATGTAAGAAATCTATCAAAAAAAAAATGCAAATACCTTCTACAATCAGCCCTTCTTATAAAATGTAAGGAAGGAAAACATGCATCCCACTCTCATTATTCATGAAATCATTTATATGCCTCAAGACAGCTCTAACCAGCATAGACATTTTTATTGCACATCACCATACATTAGAGACAGGTCAGAAAGATATCTGGTCAGTAGCCCATATTTAATATTAATGTTTGTAAAAATGTATGTAATTGTCTGAATAAAGTTATTTGTAAATGTCACTGAGTTGAACGTCCACTTGAGCACTTATTTCATTACACATGAACTGTCGATGCAAACCATTCGAATAAGGCTGATAATATTGAAAAAAAAAACGTATACCATGAAATGTTTAATTTCTTATATATATAGAAAATCTTTATTTCTGAGAGATACATTAAATTACATTACAATATTTACAACATTACAATCACAAACATCTAATTAAGCCTCAGAAAATGGTTACCTTTCTACCTTTATTTCTTAATAAAACTAAACTAGAGATTATATTTATTCTGATGATGATTCCTCCATTATAAGTATATTATTTTGCACTTCTGACACTATTTTTTTTAATTTTATGATTTTAAAAACTACAATATTGTGAAATATAACGAGCGGATTCAGCCAACACGCCAAACAGCAATTCATTATTATTCAGCTATACGGGTCCAGAATGTATGTATATGTAAGTGTGTTTGGTGGAAACACCTAAACTAACACGGGTAATAGAATTAAGGGAGGCATTGCACATGCACCCTCGCGTTTTGATGGTGTGTCACTTACCGCTATGAGCGCTCATAATTGTCAGTGAATTCAAGATAAATTAATTTCGGACACATTCATCTCCCTCTTTCTCTTTATTACCTTTGTACAAGATTATTTAAATTGTAACGATGGTTATATTAAATAGACAGTTTCAAACCATTAATAAAACTTGAGAGTCACTATTTAAATAAAAATAGTTGTCCTTTCTACTACTTATTTTTATTTAAATAATTAAAGTCTCCACAAATAACAACCAACATAAAGAAGATTGACAGTCACTATTAACATTGCAAAGTATTTAATTCTCTAATTTTAAATGACCCATTGGAAATTTTGTAATATTATTTTGTAATAATAACTGTCAAATTTGATTAACAATTCAATCGAATCATCAAAGCTATGGCTGTTTTAAAATTCCCCGTAACTTACTTAAAAATGCACAATATAATATATTATATGTTAATCATGTTAAAAAATATTCTAAAATAATCCTAATAGATGAATAGTTGAGGCTTTTATTTATTGAAACTGCATTATTTTTTTAGATAAAGTAAAAAACACTCAGGTGTATAGTTTTAAAATTATTTTTATTATTGTATCACAACAATTGTTTTGCCACACAATAGTATCATCAGGTGAAGATGTCGCCAAATATAAACATCTTCACCTGATGATGCTCAACGCCAGATATGTCGCCAGATATTAATATATTCACCTGATAATGCTGTGTAGCGAAACAAAGTTGTGAGACAATAATAAAAATAATTTTGAAACTATATACCTCAGTGTTTTTTTTCTTTATCTAAACCATCCTTATAGTTTTAATTTTCAATTAATGTGTACACGTTGTATATAATTCAGCGAGAAAAAATGTCAATAATAAAGATGTATACATATAAGAAGTCTGACGGAAATAATACCATTTGTGACTGTTTTTGGTTGTAGACGATCCTGTTTACGTACATTTTAGATACTCTTGTAAATTATACATTTTTTTACTTTGTTTAACCACTATATTTTAGAGTTGGCTATGTGAATATAATTTTGACTAGTCATTTTTATCAAACGTATAACAAAATAATTACACGTTAATAATTATTTATACACCTAAATACAAACAGCAGAATTACAATTCTTTATAAATATTTATATTTACAATGCATATTGATGGGTTAGTAGTCTGTCATGGGCAATCGATTGGATGTCGACCACATAAATACAATTTATTTATAATTAAATATATTTGTACGAAAATGACCTTCAAATATGTAATTAAGACTAATAAGATATTGACAATTACTACTACAAAATATGTTATTTACAAAAGTAAAATAGTATTGCATTTGTAAAAAAGAAAGTGTAATACTTTTTTTAGTAATTTCCTTCTATTTATATTTAACAAAATGATAAAATCGATTTTATGTAAAAATATATTTGTTTTTGTGTTTTATCTTTCTAGTGTATTCTAATAAAAGTTTGTTCGCGCACGAGAGATTTTTATATTTTCGATGGACAAAATAAATATTGGATCGCACAGAAAAGCAAATGCCTTGAAAATTACCAGAAAACCAAAAACATTTTTCCTGTCGATGGATCCCGGCAGATGTGCTTCCGTTCGAGGAAAGGCGTCGTCGCTGCGCAAGAAGGGGATCTGGCCTGGAAAATGTAAATATATCGCGACATATTTCAAAATTTAAAACGGCCCTGGATATTGAAATGCAGTCAGCTCGTTTAAAATGTCACAGTCAGCGTGAATGAAGAGAGCGAAACCCGCCAACCCTCTTTCCCCCCTTACCCTCCTCCTTTCTAATCCCGCAAGTTAAATTCGCCCCGCGTCGCCAGATATTAATGCGGTAATCAATTTTTAAATTGGGGTGGAGAGGCAAAAATGGGGGTATTTATCAAGGCGGCCAAATCCCGGAACGAGTTAGCGGTTTTGTTCTTAACGCCCGCCGACGATTACCGAGTAATGAAAGGAGCTTTAAAAATCATTATCGCGGATTGGGAAGATCTATGCGCCAGGGGATGGAAATTTTCACGGTTCACTTTATAAACGCCCCGCCAGGAACCCTCTTTTACTGTCCGGGCTTGTTTCAGGCACTACTCATCCGATCCCCCCGGCAAACATTGTTCGAATTTACAAATGGAAATTTCAGCCAGCGTCGTATTTTAAATTCGGACATTTCATTAAAACCGATTGATTGATAACTTTTTTAAATTCATTTTAAATTATGAATAAAGAAGTAAACAGAATGACTAAAAAGTTTACAAATGTTATTATAATTTTAGAAATATTCGATATTAAAAAAAGTTGAATAAAAGTTTTAATGCATATCTTTTTACCATTAAAGAGTACAATTCTATTACACTTAAGGTTGCGGTTTAGTGGAAAGAGATAGCTATATAGTAAAATGGAAATAATCGTTTGAAAATAGAGCTATTCTTTTGGATTTCATAATATGAATGTGTATTTACATTTTTTATTTACCAAGTATAAAGTATCAGTCTAAATAAAAAATAAATCGTTAATTTTCGTGTATTACGTCAATTTACTAGTTCAAGTTAGAAAAGAAAATTGTAAGATATAATGAAATTAATAGGTCATATCTGCTAAGTTATTTGAATGCAGAATTTAGTGAAATCCTTTAAATTTTAAATTTTCATTGCACAAGTTTTTATTAGCAAAAATTTAATTTAAAATTTGCTATAAATTTGATCAATTTTCATTGTTTTTATAATTATTTTTCACAGAAACTAAACATTAAAATAATTTTTAATTCCTGCTTATTTTAAGATTATTTTAATGTATAATACAATATTGTTCATTGATCACAACAACAATCTTACTCAAATTAGTGATTGCCCATATTTGTATAGCTATCTATTTCTTCTAAACCGCACCCTTAAGATAAACAACTTCGTTACAATGCTAAGCAAGTTAATTTTTTAAATGACATGATATTTTAGTGGTATTATGTTAGAAAAAAGGGAGAGAAAAATATGGTTTAAAAAAATAAATAACTTATAAGAAAAAGTAGCTAATTAAAATATTAATGGTTTTCCAATTGTGGATTAAATTTTATTTTTATACGTATTTACGCCTTTGGGTATTTTAATTTTAATTTTATAACACATTTACCTAAGTGTGTATAACAATCTTTATTAACAATTAATTTTACAATGACGTAACAAACATTAATCGACCATAACTGTCTTTGTCTTAATATGTGAAAAAATGGGATAATGTCGTCCTATAAGTCAGAATGAAGGGGTGATTCAATTGTTATGAATGCTACTGTTATGAAATGATTTAATGAATTCGTGAATTGGGAAGATGGAAATTTGCAATGAGATATTATGTTTTCATTTCTCTTATTTCGGGGAATACAGAGAGGCTGTAACAGGTCAAAGTGGATAGGATTAAAGGCGAATTTTGTAGCAAGGATGTTTGACGGGTTGTTTAGAGGATTTTGCGGGTGTCGGATTTTAGTAAGCACTCTTATATTTCTGCTATTTCTAAATTAGATAAAGTTATAGGGCGGGGAAAAAGAACTGATACGTAGTCAAGCAAAGGACGACAGATCATTTTATAAATATGTACAGCAGTCTGCGTGCTAATACCTTTGTTTTTAAATGTCAGGCTTCTGAAAAATGCCGACAATTCTTGACTTTAGTTTTTAGGACCATAGAGTGAGCTTTAAATGCTAATTTGGGTTCAAAATTTGAGGAATAAATAGTGTGGTTATTGATGGAGACAAAAAATGGTGAATTAGATGAACGATGGAAAGGAATAAGGAGATGTGATTTGTTAGGATTTATAGAAATCTAAGTGTGTATTTTAGCTAATAATTTATTTATAAAACAAATAAATATTACAATGTAATAAGTTTAAGTACTAATATAAATTTATTACAAGTTAAAAGATAATATACACAAAATAAAAGTGAACAAGTAACTAAAATGATGATTAGAACAAGACAAGTAAAGATTTTAACAAGTTTCACAAATATAAGAAGGGTTACTTACTCGTGCGAGAGACGATAGAAAAGTGATGTTAGTTTGAAGATAAAGTTTGAAAAAGATTTTGATAAGTTCATGATTAATTGAAAAATAGTGGGCGGTGTTTGAAAAATTGCAAGAGGGTAAGAAAATCTAAAGGGAGAGACAGAAAAGTTTCGACATCTAAAGAGAAAGACAGGACGTAAAGAAAGTTGACAAATGAAAAAATTCCCGCATTTTAACTCTTATCGGCAATAAACCCCCGTCTCGCGTTGATATGATGTATTGTGTCAATCACGTTCAACTAAGCACAAAGGCTCTGTTGATCAAAAGTTGTAGTAGGCTCGTAATTGCTAGTAAATCTGACACTAAGAATTGCCAGTTAAAAGTCCTTACAAACTTGACAAATAATCTTAATAAGAAGTTTCCTTATAGAAAGTCAAAACTCTTGTAAGCTAGCTGTCGATTACGATTAAAATTCACTGCTGGTCAAGAATTCTTATAGCCTTGCACTTGTTTGCAAATCTCACACTAAGATCTGGTAATTATAAATGCTTGAACTAGAAAATTAGCAAAATTAGCAAAGTAGTAGCAAATTTTCCATAATATATAAAGTTCGACTTAAAAAAAATGTTTGTTTTGTTAATATTTCCAAAATGTGATAATCTTTTGTTTTTTTATTACGACTTTGTACTATAACTATAATTTTGCTAATTTAATCAACCAATAAAAAAGTTAGCAATGGTGCATACTTCATTTAGAATAACGTGTATATATAAATAAATTATGAATTAATTATTACTGTAACTGTAAAGCTTATTAAGTTGAATGATTTGGTATCTTACTCTTATTTTTTTTTAATTTTTGAAAAGTATTTACCCAGAAAATTAAAAAAAAATATACAATTATTTTGAAATAAAATAAAGGTTTGCTACGAAATCGTGATGACAGATATTCCATTTTTGACAAATAACTGTTAAATTTAAATTTACAACAAAACCATGTATTAACAATAATATTTTTATTTTTCCATAACAGAACAACTATTCTACACAAGAACAAGTGTTTATAATCAAATCGTTTTACTCAGATAGTAGTTTAAGAAGAGTACGTCATTTGTTCACTGTTGAATTTCCGGAAAAGACAAGAGTACCATTCAAAGAATTGTAGAAAAATTAAGTATTAAACCACTGCAGATATACTGATGGACATAACGAAGGTGATCAAAGAATGAATAGATTATAAAACGAAAATGTTTTCAATATGTTGGCGGAAATTATCGAAAACCCACAGACTAGCTTAAGAAGAATTGCTGTTCAAGTAAATGTTCATCACACTACAACATTCAACATTTTTAAGAGATACAATTACATATAAATTCAAACAACAACAACAATTGCTTGATGGTGATGCAGAAAGAAGGCAGAAATTTTGTTTTAGAATGATGGAGCAGGCAATACATTTGTCTGACAGGGATTTTTTAAAGCGTATTTGTTTTATCGATTAATGCACATTTACAATATATATATATATATTATCAAAATCCCATTTACCCATTCGGGTGTCGGGTAACATTTATAATATATAATGAACCTAATGCTCAAAACTGTAGAATAATTGGGCTTTTCTTGACTTAAGAGGCGACGGTTTTTCTAAATTTATTGGAAAGGGATATTCTTTCGACAATTAAAGATAAAACCGATGGAAATATGGACTATATCTAGTTTCAAATAGATGGATGGATAGAAAATAATTGCAGACAGAGATGTTAAATAATATTTAAATGATATATTCCGAAATAAAATTATTGGACGAAAATTGACGATCCTCTGGCCTGCAAGATCTCTTGAATTGTCCTCAAATATTTTTTTGGGGTCACTTAAAATAAAACAAATTACAACGGAATTCCTTTCGAACTAGAAAAAAAAGCACTATCCGAGCTGTATATAAAAAAATATCACCGTATATTTTGGCAAATGTTTGACGGGAATTTTATGATCGGTTAGGATACTATGTAACAGAAAATAGTTGTACTTTTGAACATTTATTATAATCAACATGTCAATTTTATAAAATGTATTGCAGTTCATTTTCGTTATTTTGCACAAATTCTTAAATAAGTTTTAGATTAATTGTTGATTTAATTTAGTAATTCATTAGTTTCGTATGTGTGCTACGTTTTTTAACCATGCTAATAAACTGTTAATTTGTATTTATAAATCTGTGATTAGTTCATTGTTAACATATTATTTTAATATCTCTTCCACTAGGCTTCATTATTAAATCATATTCTCATCTCACACCTTTAATTTTTATTAGAAACCTATATAATTTTGCGATTTTCTCAGTAAATGTTTTTCATTTATCTGGGTAAATACTTTACAGAAACTATTGAGTAAAGTACCAAATTATTCAGCTTAATAAACTTAAATAATAATCGAATAAGACATATACTGTCAAATAATTAGGGGAGCCAATATTAACACATTTAAAATTTTACATGTAAGTCTCTATGGCTCGCTTTATAATTCAACACCCTGTACACTGTTCGGCAGAATAAATTATCCATTTCAAATACGGAAAATTATTGTTTTAAATATTTCATCAGTTAAATGACCTCCCCCTCGCTGCTAGCATATATATTTAACAACTCTTTCTACCCATATGGGTGTAGGGTTAATTTATTTATTGATTTTATTAGTTATTTATTTAAAAAATGCCTAAAACTTTGATTTTTTTTACGTTTCAGGTACAACATGTTATGGCTATATGAAATTTTAAACAAATTATAGAAGAATTTCTTTTTAAATGAGTAAAATACATATTTTTATAAAAAAAAAATAATTTAAGTTAGAGAGAAATACTTAATAATAAGAATATATTAAATCACACCAATAAGAGCAAATGATATCACTACTCTTCCCAAATAAATTCTATCCCCCTTTTCTATACACATACACACCCGCCGACAGGAAATTTAATAATTCCAGTGGTTCCCCCCGATTCCTTATACATATCCATCCATCCGAGGGAACGAGTCCTTCCTACCTACCTCCCTCCATCGCTTCACCTTTTCGCGATGAACCCTTTCGGAAAACTTTGTCACTTTGAGGAGGAAGGGCGGGACGTGCTCGAATATATTGACACGCGATTTACGTCGAAATTATTCATTTGGTCCTTGCGTACGGTATGAATATTCCTCGCCCGACTTTTCATCGTGAAACATACCCTGCATCCATAATAAACGTAACCATTAAAAAGTTGCCCGCACGGAACGGCACTACATAAAAATAAATTCCCCGCAGCGGCTTTATATGCACCGCCGAGTTAATCAGTCGCTAATTACAGTTAGACACACTTGGCACTGCTCGAATTTGCATAAGTTGCAAATTAACGGGACGTTATTTCTCTCGACTTGCTTTATTATAACAAATTATTAAACTATATATTTATATATGATAAAAGATATAAAGAATTAAGTGAAAACGGCTTTAACATACTATAATATGTTTTACATGTAAACGATCGTGGCTTTAGTAGCTGCATCCAGCGTTCTGTTGGTGGCTCGAGAACTCGCCACTGAAGATGTGGCTGGAAGGGCTAATTTTATTAATCGAACCACCAAGCGACCCTTACGATAGTTATTACAGGATTTAACTTAAATACACTATTTTGTTTAATAATAATATTTATTGAAATATAGAATAACTATTTTTTGAATACAATATTTTAATTAATAAGCATTTAAAAAAAAACATAAAATAGTTATTCTATATTCGTTGCCTTTGAATACACCAAATCCCAAATTGTTTTGTACCATCTATTTTGTTTGACAATTAAAGTGGGTATTTGCTTTGTTTAATAATAATAATAGCTTTATTGCCAAACAGGAGACAACATAACCCAATTACAGAACAATATGTATAAAATAGTAAAGACGAAAAACGTAACAAAAATGGAAATTATAATTAAATAAACTACATGTATATAAAAAAATACATTTCAAATAAAACATAAATTAATATGAACTGACAATAGACGATAATGAATCATTAAATAAATCGCAATTACAAAGTTCATTAAATAAGTTGCACGTTATATTTAAGGGCGACTTAAAACCGTAATTGGTTTTGTTACAATTAATATAAAAGCATGCTGTTATTCGGCCATTGAAAGAAGGAATGTGAAAGTTGAAATCTTGCAGCAAGTCAGAGCAATTCATTTTATCATGTACTAATTTAAATAAAAATGATACACACGATTTTTTCCGTCTAAATTCAAGGGATTCAATCTGGAATCTATTAAGAAGCAGATTATTATCATAGCCTCTAGGCGGGTATAAACTAGTGTCTACAAAATACAAAATTTTTACAAATTTAAGTTTAACACTTTCAATTAGGTTAATTTGTAGTTGAGTTTGAGGATATCAAATAACTGATCCATATTCCAACTTAGATCGTGCATATGAATTAAAAAGATATTTTAAGTGTAATAAATGAAACACATTTTTACTTTGTTTGTATAACTCGGATTGATTTTATTGACTATAGTTTCGACAACCTTAACGTGTCATTATCAAAACAAAAGACAAAACTTTTGATTAAGATATTTTAAGGTATTTGAATTCGTAAGATTAAGAGAGTTGCGAAGAATGAGGCCTAAAGTTTTAAAAGAATCTTTAACAGGACTGTTAACATGATAATTAAATGCAAGTTTATTGTCAAACCAAACGCCCAAGTCTTAAAAAATCTAACTCGTTCAACTATACCTTTGTTGATAGTGTGAATGTAATATATTTCGTTTTATTAGTGAATAATATGAGCTTATATTTATCAATATTTAAATGAAGTTTATTGACTGGGCACCAATCTGAAATAATGTTTAGTTGGTTTTGCAGAAATAAACAATCATCAGTTGAATCAATGACAGAGTATATCTTCAAATAATCAGCATACAATAAATGTTTACAACTCAATGCACAAGAAAGATTATTTATAAGAAGATTAAACAATAATGATCCCAAAATGGATCCTTGTGGAACACCAGAAGTAGGAAAGTATGATTTAGATAAAACATTATTAACAGTTACGTAAGATTCACGACATGAGAGGTATGATTCAATAAGTGAAACTGACATTGATGAAAGACCAAAATAATTACGTTTTGAAAGAAGAAGCTGATCTACTCTGTCGAAATATTTTTTACAAATCTGTGTACATTACATCAATATGACCTAATCCATCAAGAGCCCTTGCTAAATTATTAGTTATAATAGCCAAGTTAATTATAGTGGAACGTTTAGGGAGAAACACATGTTGATATTGTGAAAGGTATAATGCTACATGTGAATTCAATTGATCAAATCAAGTTTTTTCAAATATTTTAGCTATATGTGAAAGTATGGCTATAAGTCTATAGTTCTCTATACGATCATGGTTAAATGGTGATTTAGGAATAGGGCATATTGATGTAATTTTTAATTTGCAAGGAAAATCAAATGAATTAATAGACATATCAAAGATAATTGCAAGCGGATAACAGAGCACAGAAGCACAATCCTTTAAGATAAGAGCTGAAATTCTTTCAAAACCAGAAGAGAATTTATTGGGCAATTTCTGTAAATATTTATGAATTGTATTATAAGAAATATCAGTGAACTTAAAAAAACGGAATATTACTTATATTAAGATTTGAATTAGTTTGCGATTTCGGTATAAAAACAGATTCAAAGCAATGCTGAAAACCCATTGGGGACTGAAATATATTTTCTTGGTAAGTCATTTCTGACGGAAACCTGGACTTTTTAGCATTGACGAAAAACAAAAATTGTTTTGGATTTTCTGTAATCTGATTTTCGATATTAATAACATGCTTTCTATACTCTCTACAATTTTCCCTTTTTAACAAAGCTCTTGCTCTTTTAAATTATACAAAAGCTGCAGGATCACTAGCCACACGCTTACGCTGATAATCCTTTTCCTTAATTAGTTGTATAATGTCACGAGTAAACCAAGCTGGAAATTTATGTCTAACTTTAGGCCTGGCCAAAGGTATGAATTTATATAGGCTATAGTTAACAATTTTATAGAATTCTAGAGCCAGGTCAATAGTTGGACATGCGTGTAAAAAATTCCAATCTACTGATCCTAAATAACTATACAAAGATAAGTAATCACCATTACGAAAATTAAATTCTCCTGTATTGTCAATAGGCAACATAATCCGATTATATTTAAAGGATAATAAAAGTGGAGGATGATATACGTCGATTGGTAATAATGGATCAAGATCCCTTACAATGTATTAGATATGATTTTACTAATTTAGATTGCCATAAATTAGTAAAATCATATCTAATACATTACCAGCAACATTTGTAATTGTAGTGTTCTACCGGGTGGCTAAGTAAAACACCAACAAATAAACAATAACTTAACTTTTATTCTCTTATAACTCATGACTCGGTACATTCACTAATAGAACTTAAGATCATCCCGATCGCTCACAATTCATCCGCGCACGCCGGATATCACCACAAAAGTCAATAAAGAAATAAAGTGCGCAAAATATAAATAAAAATAATTAAACACTACTGTAATATTATTTAATTGATGTAAGTCCATGAAAGAACAGGCATTTGAAATTATATGAGCTTTTTTAGATGTCGCGCCCTAAGTTAATGATGGACAATTGAAATCGCCTAAAAATATAATCGGATTATTATCAAAATATAGTTGTATTAATTTGTCACAAAATAACTCAATATCAGCTTTTGTAGTATGAGGCTGTATATATATAATAATAATATAAATGCAAGTACAATGAAAATTAATCTTACATATTAAAAGATCTATTAAAGCCATTTGGGCTTTAACTGATACAATATTTATAATTAGCGAGTTTTTTTGCTATTAATAAAATACCGCCTCCTTTAGATCTACATGTCCGATCTATATCACGATCTGCGCGAAATATTTTGTAATCACAACAAACAAATTCACTGTCATTGACATTAGTTGTAAGCCAAGATTCAGTTACAAAAATTAGATCATAGTCATGACACAAAATGCTGCTAGAAAATTCGACAAGTTTTGTATTAAGTCTACGAATATTTTGGTAGCAGGCCTTCAAGTTTCCTATGGGCTGTTGACATCATTGATGAGAAGTTTAATGATTAAAAAAAACGTTCTCGATTTTATCATAACTGATTTTTGCTGTGAACATTGTTATTATATTCAACATACACAGTCGATAAAAAAATCATAAAAAATAATTTGTATTAAATAACTTTCCCATTAATTAATAATAAAAGATATAATGAAATAAAACATCTGGCTTGTTTTAAAATAAATTAACTGATATAACTTAACTAGTTTAGCTTATTACAGAATTCTCAAGAAAAAAATACACGAAACCAATCGCGAATTATATATCTATTTAATACATCTTTCGGGTAATAAGGGATTGTAATATCGAGGAAAACGAATGGTCTTCGTTGTCTTTAACTCTGTGTTTTTGGCGGCGCATGGCTTTGTGAATTTCAAAATCTTTTCTTGGAATAAGATGCAATCCCTTATTACCTATGTCCAAAACTTTAAAATTGTTTTATTTATTAAAATGATTATTGTTAGTACAGTGTTTTGCAATACCGGTACAATTTTTATCATTCAGAATATATTTTTTATGTTTTTATATTTTGGCTTGTAATGATATCCATAATTGTCCCTCATAAAAGGCACCATACTTACTACACTTATGTTGAGTTTATAAACGCCGCACTTTATAGGTTATGTGAATATATCAATGAATTTATTGTGAAACAATTTCATTATATCATTTCTTCGCTTGAAGAAGCCACAGTGTGGTGAAACAATTGTAGCGATATTACAATAGACTTTGAAAGACTAAATAGTGTTATTTAATATAAGTATTTCATTATACCTTTAATTAAAAATAATAACAATAAAAAAAATAACCAAAATATGGGAGACAGGGTAGAAAGGTTTATGGTCGATAGCCTTTATTTGTTAATATATTATCAAAATATTTAATTATAATATTGGATTATGTGTAATGTATTATTTTTAATTTTAAGAATAGGCATTTTTTAGAGTTGTGAAAAGAGGCTCTGTTATTTTTTATTTTATACATTTAGTATGTAGTCTTTTCTTTTTTTCTTTTGCCAAAAATGTATTGTTATATCTTACATGTATAGCATTAGACTTTAATATACTAATATATATTATATATACATTATTTATATTGACAAACGTAATACAACACCTACATATAACATAAAACATTACAATACATGCTGTAAGAGTTTGCCAATTGGCTATTGGACAGTGGTCTTTCCGCTTAAATAAATATTATTTGCTCAAATAATAATGATTTAGTAGTAGTATATGAAACGAAGGATAAAGATGATCGGCTTAAAGGCCACTGGTCGATAGCCATATTGTAAATAAATATGTAATGTTTCGTAAACTTAATGTAACTGTAAATATCACAATAAAGATGATTATGTATGTATAACCAAAATACATTCCAAAATGTTTCTTTCTCTAAATAGTTTCTAAAACTACTAGTAACAAGCCAAGACAAAGAAATTGAAATTTATTTGAAGGGGAAATTACTTATTTTAGCATATTTTCCTAGCCATTTTTGCTTTAAAAAAAATCCAGATTTTATCATAACCCTTTTTTATGTTTTGCTTATTAATCCTGCATTTTTTTTTCTCATGTAACAACTTCCCCCTTTCAGGGGCAATAATTAAAATTTTGCGGCCGGCAAATCTAAAAGCCATAAATTCCGACGCGCCGCCTCCGCCGAACTTTCAGCGCGCCCTATAATTTAAATTAGTTTAAAAGCAATTTTACACGCTTTTAATACGCCATAGAGCATAAACGACATTAATTCAGGTTCGCGCGCCGTGTGTTTGATTAATGCCAGCACAATTTTCGATAATAATCGCCCGCAATTAGAAAATTCGGCGCGTCGCTATTATTTGTGTAAATTGTATTTCGTCGCTCCATGCAAAATTATTCCAGAGGAGGCAGACTGTGGTTAAAGCGTATTTTCAGGTTAATTTGAATTAATTATTTACGATTCCATTTAAATAATATGCATTAATTACGCACGTGCGATTATTATAAAAAATCCCTTTGTAAATTCAACGGTTTTAGGAAAATAAATAAATAAAATAATACCTGCCTATTATGCGGTTTTAAGCATAATTTCGCCGAGTAAACTGTGTTATTGATTTAATTTAAACAGTTACATCATCAAAAACTAAATTAATTGATTATTAATTTCAATAAAATGTAACTGCGGTTAGCGAGTTAAATAATAATAAATTGTTTCGTTCTGTATTCTATTGCGTGGAGAATTTGTTATTTAATTATAATAATTTGGATTTTGTGTCATTTATTAAATATCGATATCTTTCGCATGAGTTGTGGTTAGTTGACTTCCTGCTTGATCAAGAACGTCGCTCATTTTACGAACAGGTGGCGCTGTTAACAAATTTGAGTCGAAACTCTCTCTGAAGATACTGAGTTAGTTAGGCTGAGCGGTGAGTATTCAAGTAGTTCCTACAACGTTACGGATAGATACTTTATAACGCAACGACCAGTTACGTTAGAACTAAATAGCTACGAAACGTAATAATGCCCCTCCAGATAGCCGAAAAATCCATTGAATTCGTCCAAGCCTTGTGTTCAAAATGGCGAATCAACATATATCCTTCAAAAATCTCAGCTCTTTATCCCATAACACAAAATAACACCTCAATCTTCTACAATCACTATTATAATACCTCAATATCTTCTTCTCGTACTTGTAAATACCTAGGCATCTTGTTCGATCACAAGCTTTCCTTCAAACCTCATATTCTATCAATAAAATCCAAAATTCAAGTAGGGCATGCCATTTCAGGTTGCTTACCTATAAGCAGCAAGGCATAAGCAAAACCGCCACACTTATCTATAAATCAATATGCTGGCCCTTGTTGGATTATGGATGTTTCCTTTTCACTCAAATCGTACCTTCTTCTCTTTACCAGATCCAAGTTGCAGACAGATTCTCCCTAAGAAACCTTACAAGAATTATACATCCTAATAATCCTCTTCATAATCCATACAATAGACACCTTTACGAATCCACTCAAGTCACTCTCATATCCCAACATATAATTAACCTTACTGAAAATTTTGCAATTAATCCCAATAACCAAAATTTCCTTAGAAAATTCTGTATCCACAAAATTCCTATTTCTCCAATTGCACATTACACTATCATTATTACCTTTCTAGACGGTTTAGCTAGCTAGCACAGATTTTTTTAATCCGTTACCATAATTTCATTCAAGTCAGAAAGTCCTCTGGTCGATAGCCCGTGACAGACTAATACACAATTATAAATTGTAACTATACGATTATATTATTGTATGTAAAATTACTGTTAGCGAATAAAGATTTCTGTATATATAATGTTTATTTGAGGGCAACAAGCTGATATTTTATAAAGCAACGAACTACACAATTTCATGCTTCAGTTATTTTTTATTAGAGAAGTGAATCAAAGAGAATTGTACTTTGTTTATTATGATATAGAACACTAAACATTTCCCAACACGAAATTTGTTTAAGCTGATATTTATCTCCTTGACAGGCAAATAATGTAGGTACAAATTCGTATTATTAAATTATACAAATTAAAGCAACGAGTAACTCCTAATTATTTAGTAAAATTGAGTGAGTTACCTTTTGATATATAAATATTAAAATAATGGTGAATGCGCCGGGAAGAAAAATATTATTGATATTTATTCAGACTATACAGATAATTTTAATAATATAACATAAATAATTACAATATATGTAGATGTTAGTCTGTTTGGGATTTCTGTCCCAATATTGTTTATTTTCTTATTGATAATTAATTAGTTGTTTCAATATTATACTCATTAATAAAAGAAACATTGAGCATTGTGGCCTTGGTAGCATTCCTCCATCGTACAGACGTCCAGGCGGAATCGCTTTTCTTGACTTAGATTCCCTAGATTAATGGGAAAATAGTCTAGGTGGTTGTGAAGGAAGTTTAATTTGTTTAACCCCTCCCCCCCCCAAAAAAAATAATAATAATAATAAGCCAAACGATCTCATTCTATGTCATTTTCTCTATCACTGTCATTGTATATTTTTTTATTTTTTATTAACGATTTAATCTGTGACCCATTGAAAATGTCCGCTTTTATATATTCTGCATTCAATTTTGCAAACTTTTTTGTTAAAAAAAAAAAAAAAACAGTTCTCATTTTGGTTAAGAGTTTTTACAAATTGTTTTATAAACCATAATTTATATGCAACGTAAATTTTGTCAATTTTTTTCTCAAAGCCAATTCCAGAGGGTCGTCGGATAATTGGTCGTCCTAAGGGGGCACCTGTCCAGGGGGGCGCCCTCACCGTTTGTTTGCCCGAATTGATTAACAACGGCAACAGCAAACGGATACGATACTGGATTCTTCTTATTCTTATTATTGTTGTTATTTCTATTTTTACCAACAATTAACGAGGTTTTCGAGATTAAATCCCAAACAACGCTGAAATTTATTGTAATGAATTCATTACATTCAAAGAAAATCTATTAACTACAGGGTAAACAAAATATATTAATATATTTTTTGTTTGTTTAATTAATTAAATTGATTATGTTAATCTTAAACTTAAAAAAAAGTGTTGTTTTATTAGAAAATAGTGTATTATGGGTTTCATCAAGTAAAAAACTGAACCATCCATTGCAAAAGTGTCAATTTAATAAATTAGGATTTTCTTAATTCTTGGGTTCAAGAAAATTTGGACAAAATCATGCATTTTAATTATTTTTAACGATTATTCAGATTTTTTTTAATTCGAAAACTTTAGCACACCCGACTGGCAATCGGGGGACGTGGGTTCAAATCCCATCAAAGATGTCCACTTTATATTTAATTACATTTAAATTATACCTCAATGTTGTACATTGAAAAATTCTACAATTCAACTTTAGTGAGTTCAAAGTATAAACTGGAATAACAATTTTATTATCTTAATTAGTTTTCCGTTTTGTGATGCATTTTTATGGCTTTCTATCAATGATGTTAATAATTAAAATAATTGACTATTCTATTACTTTAATTTATTAGCGAACATATATGTAAAATCAGAAATCAATGTATAAGTGTATTTATTGTTAAAATTATATATTGTGCAATATTTGGTTAAAAATATATTTATATATAAACTCTTTTCATAAAAATGAGAAACGATTATTAGTAACGTGTTTTCAATTTGTTCACAACATCGTTTAATTTGTCATATATTACAAAATATGATTAATTTTGAAACTCATATTTTCATGTTATGTATTTATATTAGAATCACGTAATTTTTTGTTTACCGATTATTTTCATTTAAATTTACTAGCAATTATAATTTATTTGACAAATATTTCAGCAGAACCACAATAATATATTTCAACGACAATAAATCATTACATTCATCCATGCACATATTGATAATATCAATTTACGATTTTTATATATGATCCTTTTTTTATCGCAACTCCCGAAGAATAAAACAAAAAACCCTCGAACAATGCCCGTATAATATATTTCATACATATATTCTATATTTTTGATGCCACCGAATCCATTTGTCGCCCTATATATTTCACCTACATGGAACATTTTTTATAAGGTTTCATGAGAAAGTTCAATATTTCCTCAAGCGAAAAATATACGTTCTTATTCCAGCTGCAATAACTTACGTTGCGTTATGTATATTGCTAAGTGACACGGCTTTTTTCGTTATATTCAATTCTTTCACAGAAAAAAATAATTCAGTTAAGACATAGCGATACAAAAATAAATATAAGTAATAATAATAATTTTTATTAATTGATATATACAGCAAAAAATTCTAAATAATTATTAAAAATTAAAAAAAACAAATGTATATTTTATATCTGTTAATAGGCTATCGACCAATGGTCTTTCCGCCTTAAAGGTAAGTAATAAAGATGTTTCATTAATTTGTTATTAAATATGTGATGTATTTTAATATAATTTAATTAATAAATTACATTAATAAATATGCATGGATACTTTAATAATTGTTGAGTTACGTGAAGATGAACTATACTTTTTAATAAAAAAATAAGTATCCTTCACAAGATTTATTAAAATCTTGTGAAGAAAGGATACTTCATTGCAGTCATTCTGCTTTCTCCTTCAGTAGTATGAACTTGATACAAATTAAAACAATGATAACGTCATACGTTTGCACCTCAAATTTCCATCTATATTTTCATACTTCGAAAGGAGGCGCTCTTAGAGGGAGTAGGTTTATTTTATCATCATTTAAGCGCTGATTAATATTCTTCAAAATAAAAGACACCAAATGTACATTTCGGTCACGATGTGACCATTATCAATGTCAAAAAACAAATACAAATATTAATAATATTGTTTCGGGTAACATGGATTAGAGAGGTGA
The DNA here is from genome assembly GCA_963082785.1 of Philonthus spinipes. Lineage (NCBI taxonomy): Eukaryota > Metazoa > Arthropoda > Insecta > Coleoptera > Staphylinidae > Philonthus > Philonthus spinipes. Next base: position 14,024,227 of record OY720304.1, read on the forward strand.
GATAAATTCTAAAAAAGGCCAGTGAAACTGAACTCTTAACGTTTATGGTTTTTTACTTAATAATTGAAATAATATTTTTACTGTTTATGCAAACACGTGTGCCTTTTTAAATGAAAATATTTTCATTATACTAGAAACAGATATCAACTCCCTTAATTTAAATGGGACCCTATAGTTTTTCAAATAAATATTGATTCTTTACTACATTCTACAACAAAAAGTATAAGTAGTTAATAAACCTGTTGTTGAGATATTTGACAATTAAACTTTAAAATTAATATTATTAAATAAAAATGATTTGAAAATAATTAATAAATTATTTCCACATTTAGCTCTGTGACTTTTGATTTACGTTACGTAAGTACGTTAAAAAAATGCACATTAAAACAACTACTTCCCAGGCAAATACCCACGTCAAAAAGTCACAGAGCTAAATGTGGAAATAATTTATTAATTATTTTCAAATCATTTTTATTTAATATATTTAAATAATTGTGACCAAGTGAATGAATACATTTTTCTATTTACTTTAAAATTAAACTTAAAAAAATATATCAAGAGGAAGATTATAGTCAGATGTTTTGTATATGATATATACAATTTGTAAATAAAACAACAGTTTTCTTAAGTTTCGTAATTTTTTTGAATCAAGTTTCAGTTCAGTTCAGGAGTTTCATTAAGTAAAAGCCTCAACCATAGATTATTTATATTATATATTCTGTGTAAAGACTATTTTAGTAGTCACGCAATAAGTTTTTTTTAAAATAATGTTTGAAAACAACCGAAGCAATTTTCTTTTGTATACTTTAAAAATAAAATTTTCCTTTTTGATTTTAACTCTTTAATATAACTTCCTGTGAAAACATGAAAATACAATAATTAAAGCGTTCTTTTTTCAAAGGTAAAAAAAATAATAGAGTGCAAGAGGAGTCGTAAAAGAAAAATAATCCGCACTAAGTGGGAATAGATTCGCGTTTCAGGAATTTATTTATAAAACGAATGGGTCCGTTAGTCTGCGAGAACTTTAGAACAAAATTAGCTCTTTATAAAATACGCCTAGACGTTCCAATAAGAGCAAAATATCGGCGAAGTTAAGGAAGGTGAGAGATTAAGAGGATTTCTCCGGTTTCCACCGGAATAAGATGGATGCGAGTTGATTTCTTCTCGGTCGCCGTTTTGAAACGGAGTTTCAGTTTATGGACAGCCAGACAGGAGCAAACACGTGAAGCTTACAGATTTATAAAACGGGGATAAATATGTGTTTGTTTGTATTAGTTTTTTTGTGTTGATACTTGATCGTGTTGAATTTCTGAAATATTGAAATATGATATTTGTAGAATTTGTACTCCTTTAATATGAGAAGAATTCAGTTACATAATAATAGCAGTGAAACATATTAAGTGATTTTTCCATAAAAACATTACGTAATAGTTAACCTAGTTATCACTACATTCCCTACAATATATAAGTAAACAGTGAAATTCAAATTAGACAACGAATTTGAATTTCACTAATGCGCCAAATTATATTACTTTTAATTTTAGATTGGCGGATTACAATGCCTTAAATGCGTATCTATGTGGTATTAAACGGAATGCTCTTTTTGTGATTAACCAATTAATGTAATTATTAAAACATTATGTATGTTTTGCATGATGAATTTTAGAGTTTATTTCTGTCAAATATTTGTCGCCCTACAAACGTTGTTTTCTATAAGACTTTTATTATTAAATAAGGTAAATGATACAAAAGATTTAGTTTTTCATTATAAAAACTAAATCATTACTATATGTTTTTAGTTAATCATAAGATTGATCAAAGTGTTTTTTTTTAAGGGTAATAATTCTTTAGAATCTTTTGAAAAATATTATCAGATGGTTATTAGCGATCAACAGTTTAAAACTTTTCTAATCGCTAACAATCCTCGAACTCTCCCGGAAGCGCCCTCGATTCCACCACTTAAGTGTTGTGACGGTACGCCCTTAATTTATAGCATAATAAATTCACACATCCATAAAAGGAATGGGCGTCCGTAAAGTTTGAAAAAGAAAATCCACGCACGGAATAGTGCCCGAAACTTTCTAATAAATGTAGACAATGAACTTGGCAGTAATAATAAAATCGCGTTCCCATTAGGGGTTTTAATGTTTATCGCGCGATTTTCTATATTAACTGCCGCGCGTAACTCGCGGATCGAAATTACGATTTCCCGGCGGCGCGATATCCATCTTTGCCACGGTGTGTTTATGTGTGGAGAAATGTAGTCGAAGAGAAATGGCAGTCTCCGATTTTAATTACACACCGCGTTCAACTAATTACGTTCGTAACAGTGTTTATAGCTTCCGTTTTATCTGCGAGAATTGTGTTGAGGGCGAGACGCCCCAACTATTCGCATCAATTACCCGCCTCAATTCGCATAAATTATTAAATAGATTTAATAATTCTGCAAGCACTTCATTTGTTTAATATCTACGTGCAGGTGTTACTTACAAAGTGATGTGAAAGAGAAAGTATGTCTTCAAAACTTCTCAAAAGAGTGATAAAAAAATCATATACTTACAACGAAACCAACTCAAAAGAGTTACAAAAGGCCATCGACTGAGGATTTATTGTATTTAATATGTATTAAAAAAATAGTAATCCTGTTTTCAAATTAATATCTTTGAAAACAGGATTACTATTTTTTTCAATACATACTAAATACAATAAATGTGTGATTTAAGTGATTTGAGTTTACAATTTCTAGACAAACTAATATCTAATTAATTAAGGTGGTATTATAAGAACATTATATTGTAATGAAAGTGAAAGAAGAAACTGGAAAGAACACTCTGGAATGTTCTACAGAGCGCGCGACGATAAACGCGGCGTCATCGAAAGTTCCGGAAAGTTCGAGAAACAAGCACGCTATATAAGCGCGCGCTAGTGGCGCTGCTGAGTCAGTTCCAGTCAGTCTATCACGAACGTCCGAGTGTTCAACATCTCGTTATAAATAAATAGTGAGAGTCTGATGTTAATGAATGTGTTGGGTGTACTGTAAATAAATAAATAGACATTGTATTACTTATTTCCGAGTTCGATTAAACCCGCTTTCGTAAATAAATGTAATGAACAGCATTATTTATTGATTCCAGGCCATCCTCTTCAATTTTACCAATATATTCCTTTATGTCTCTTGTATGTTTCTTCCAAATCCTTGTTACAAGTGTTCTTCATTCACTTTCTATTTCTTAAATCCATCTTTTCCTTTCCTGATTTAGATTCCAATATTGCCGTTATTCAACATTAATGTTTTGATATTAAAATGTATTTATTATACTCTATAGTCTATGCGTTTGCAAGAGATAACTGTAGAATACGCAGCGTAACTACCTGGGGCTAGATCCCTTCTGTTCCGACTAAAAGCGAAGTTAGAGCGGTACCGAAATAGTCGCAAAAGAGTCTCATTCGGAATCGCCTACCTGTTGAGTTTTTAGTGGACGGGTCATGTGTTCAATTGGATATTAATGAATTATTTAAAACAAAAATGAATTGGCCTACGTCTACATCTTTTAGTCTCAAGTATTTATATTCCTTAAATTCCATATGTCTATGTTATCTTTAAACATACTACAAAATTATATATTACATTGTTTCACATTTTTTAGGTCCTATTATATTTCTTATTACATTTCTTTCTAGCGCTTCTGATGTTACGTTGAACTTTTACTGTAAGCATTATTGACAAAACAAATATCGATCATTAGGTACAAACATTTTAAACGTGTATTAATAAGCTTGCCATCGATTTCATATTTTGAATAATAATATTTCTAGTTAAATAAAAATGACCTGAAATACATAAAATCAACTGATATCAGCCAAGTATATTTTGGATTTTTGGATTTAGAGACATCGCGACGTTTCTATTAGTTATCTTCCCGGAAGAGAACGAAAGGTCAGAAACACACAGAAGCACAATTAAAGAGAATTACGCGTTGAAGAAAGTGTATTTTGTCGACAAATTCGACATGATGAACGATAAAAATATTTCACTTTGTCCGACTTTGTGATTAAGAAAAATTATGTTTTGGGTCATGAAAATAATAGACTCTTTGTGTAGGTTACATTACACTTAACCTGTTTTTTTGCTCGTTTCGATCACACGATAATCATTACTTGACAACCCAAAATTAAGAAAATGTACCACGATGTTACCGCCACAAAAATATCAGAACAAATTATCTTTTGTACAAAAAAGATTACGATAATATCCCTGATAGTGTGATGTTTAAATGCAAACAAGAAAGTTTTTGGACAATATTTTGGTTTGGTGTACAATTTCTGGGGCTGGTTCCTTCTCTCAGTTCCATATTGTATTATTCGGCGTGAAGCTTTGAATGCAGTGCGTTAAATAAAAAATGTTTATAAACTGTTTCAAGATCTTAAGAAAAAATATGCGGATGATGAAATAATGAAATAATGATGACAAAAATTGTAAATAAAATCACCCTAACATAAGTTGATTTTTTTTAGTACACTAGCAACTTAAAGCAACCCTCGGGTACAAGAGCCGCAGTTGTTGTTAGCATATCAAGGATTGAACTTTACCACAGCCTTAATAAACATGACCTCCAGGTAAAAATATACGTTAATGACGTATGCACCAAAACTAATCTCTTAATAGTATGGGTGGGCAATTTAATAAAAGTATGTTGGACTTTCGGGAAACTTTAAAAACATTGACATAATCCACGTACTCTCCTTTACTGTTAGAGCATACAATGATATACTCTTGAAACTATGACAGACGAATCATATCAGCATGATAAAGACGAAGATGGAGACAAATTCACCACAACATAAGATTTCTTCTGGTACTCTGGCAGTTTAAAGTAACTCCCAGGTACAAGAGCTGCAGTTGTTGTTAGAATACCAAGGTCTGAATTTCACCACAGCCTTGATAATCATGTTGCAATTCTGAAAGTGAAAATAAACACCAATGACGTATACATCCAAACTAATCTCCTAAGGGAGTGAGTGGGTAATTTAATCAAAGTATGTTGAAAACTTTAAAATTACTTTAATAACTCACATATTTTTCTTTGACTGGTTGAGCATGCGAAGAGACACTCTTGAAACTAGGACAGAGGAATCAGGTCAGAATGATATGGGTGTTTGCTATTTTTGGCACTAGAAGAATTAGCCGATTATTTAGCCAGACATGACCAACACATATATCATAGAGTCTAAACGTGCATTGAGAATACTCAGATCGGTGGCAAAGAACCAAATAAAGGAACGGACAAAGCTTGAAACTCAGAACTACTGGATTTGTTTTTCTGGGGTGAGATATTTCAATGTAGTATTTCAATACGGAAACCATCCAATGCCGGAACGGTCATAACGGTACGAATATCTGATCTGCTCCCTTTAGTGGTCATACTAAGGCACCATCTAAAAACATAATGAAACTAAGCGATACCACTGAATGTGTAAGAGCCTAAAAGATAAGGAAGCTGTGCATTTTCAGGCGGAAGTCAGTCACCTCAGAATATTGATACTGAGCATTCCATTGTTGTAATTTAAGCATTTACAAAAGCTAAGTAAATCCAGAAGAAGGACTTGGAAGATAAACTATAACCTAGTTTTTGCTATTATTAAAAATACTAATAATAAATAAATAAAACAATGCTATTAATATTTTTCGTTAATTAATTTCACAGTTTGATGTACACAGAATTAACATTAGAAAATGTCCAGGCATTTTGTAGGACACCGAACAGAAGTATATATTTAAAAAAAATCCATACTGTGAAACTGGTTTAATTATATTAAAATATATGTTCATTTATTTCTCAATTTTGTAAAAAAACTGCTGATAAAAAGTATATTATTCTCGAAATGTATTTATAGTATTAATAGATAAGTGAAAAAAGGAATATAACATAAATATTACTAAATAAACTATTTATTGAACAATATGAAGTGTTTTTATTTAAATAATCAGTTACATATTCTGCATATTAAGATATATATCGAGCGTATAACAAAAATCGACGATCAAGTAGGCATTGGAAATCTAAAGTCATGTCTGAACTAAAATCACTCGCGCACGCGTAAAGTACAGACAGTTGACGTTAGAAGTCTCGAGTTAGACTTCTAACGTCAACTTCGTCGTCGATTTTTGTTATACGCGCGATATATATACAGTGCATTTTTTTATCTAGGCCTCATAGGGATTTACATAGGAAAATCTTTTCGTCGTGTTAATGGTTTTTCTATGGTATGGATTTTGATCAAATTAAACACATTTAATTTAGAGTAATATGTACAAAATTCAGTAGTTTTTAAACTATTTTAAATGCGTTTTATGTTTTTAAAATTGATTTTGAATGATAATAATTTTGAATATTTTTTTAAATAGTAGACTTAGTTCACTGACATCAATCGTAATTGTCAAATTGTTCCAATTTATTATTGTTCCTTTTATTGAAAGAATGTCGATTTATACCACCCAAGAAAAGGTTAAAATGGTGATGGAATACATAAAAGGGCTATCAAGTAGACAAGTGCGTGATCATTTCTTTGACAACTTCAGTAGATGTCAGAGAACTAAGCCTATTAATTAAGAAATTATTTAAAATTATCATTATTTTAAATCACTATTTAAAACATTAAATGCATTTAAAATAATTTAAAAACTGCTGAACTTTGCACAAATTACTCTAATTTAAATGTGTGTTTAATTTGATGAAAATCTATACCATAGAAAAACCATTAACACGACGAAATGAGTCCTGAATAAAAAAATGCACTGTATATATATATATATATATATATATAAAATCTTTATTTCTGGGAGATACATTAAATTATATTATTACAATATTTACAACATTACAATCATAAACATCTAGTTAAGCCTCAGAAAATGGCTATCGACCATCGGTCTTTCTGCCTTATCTATTAAGATTAATTAATATTTCATGAAATGACTAGTTATTTAATATAATGCCTTTATTATACTCTTTAAATATAATAATCTGGAATATACTAGAAGAAATAAATCAACGTGACAAAACGTAACAACGTCCATTTATCCCCATCTACATTAATAGGGACGATCTTCACCGCAGGTATATCAACGTTTAAGGGTGGCCACCGGGCAATCGCTTTCACCCCGGTCCGGCGTGACCGAAACCACCCCGCCCATCTCGTGCATCCCCCGTGCGTAACGGATCCCTTTTCGCCCCCGCGGGCCCGGAAAGGAAAAGGTTCGGATTTCCTCGCCGCGATTTTTTTCGGGGTGGGTTTTGCATGATCGCGCTCCGATTTATTCACCACGGACGGATCCAAACACGGGCGTCGCGACGCGGTAAACGTGACGGAACTATCACCGGGGGTAATTTGTAAATTTGCTGATGCTCCTTTCGCGGCGATATGTCTTTTAAGAGGATTTCCGCGCGAGAAAAGCGCCCCAGCTGATTTATGATTAGTTTTCTTTTTTACTTTGCTTAAATCGTGACAAATTCAGCGGGGGAATAGCCGAATTTGTTACACGCACAAATATTTCAATTTTATTAGGTGTGTTTTTTTAAATATTAATTCTTGGATCGTAAAAAGTAATTTAATTTAATGTTCTTATTTATTGTAATTTTATTCAAAATAGGGAATATATATATACAAACATCTTTATTCAGACAACATCATTACATAATCGTATATATATACATTTATATTTAAATAAGAAAACAAATATTGTGTTAGTCTGTCCGGGCTATCGACCTAGGGTCTTTCTGTCCTTGGGAAAATATATTTTACATAATTTTTAGAAATCAAATATACATCCGGTTTATAAAATGTCTAGTGCAAATGATGCGTAGTTAAAAATATTGACATGTTCAAACATCTTTAGAGAAATTAATGAAAAACAGTTTAAATGTATATTAATATTTGTTTTATTGTAATTGATAATGAACGGCTGTAGTTTAAATTTAATATTTTATTTTCAAATTATACGCCATTGTTGAGGCATTAATGGCAAATATTAATTGGAAGTTTGTTCGGTTGTTGAGATCTCCTGGTTCTGAGATCCAACCGATGGTTCATAGATGTGGAGAAAAAGATAAATGACAATGACGAAATAATATAATAAAAATCCTTTGTTAAAAATCACGTCGAGTCCTGAACATTAATAATATTTCTATATAGGGCGTATTAAACTAAATTATAAATTTTATTATACTATTCAATGGTTTTTTTTTTCAATAAAATGGCAATACTTATTTTTTTTTGTGCAATAGAAGGTACAAGTACGGACGCTCGGCTCGGTCTTGGATTAACTTTCTATCTTTATAAGTATAAATGAGATGTAAAAAATTCAAGTTGAAAATACGAAAGAAACATTTGGTTTCCAGGTTTCATTTTAAAATTATCACCCCCAAAAAGATATACACAAAATGCAAATACATGTGACCCTTTTTGCTTGTAAAAAAGGATGCAATAAAGTAATAAAATGTAATCAGAAATATAAACGGAAATACACATATTTAAATATTGGAAGATATGAAACAACACAGAGCTTTCATAATGAAATAAATTCACTTATTTTAATTTCAAGTTTTTTTTTGTCGTCAATTTAAATCCTTTGATTTTATAATATATAAATGTATAAATATATTATATATATTGTTATGTTTGATATAAGAGTAAATCAAAGAATTTAAATGAACGACAAAATACTTTTAATTGGTATAAATTAATTTATTTCATGCATTGTGTACTGAAATTATAAAAAAGATAAAGTATTGCCAATAAACTAATTGAATAGTATAATCAAATTAATAATTTAATTTAACATTAAAGGTAGGCAATTTTCAAAATTTCTAATAATATAACCGGCGTTAGCGGAGCTTACACTCTTAAACTCTGGGAAGTGCTGTAGGGACTTATGTAGAGTTTGGCAGTTTGCCTGCCTATATAAGCGTTATAATTAAGAGTAAGTGAGGTGTGAAGCGAACATTGGGTCGAGTCTCGGAGGATCTCATTTGGGGGGCTCTATATCGGAGATAAATGCCGTCCGACTGCAGATTGTACGGAATCGTCCTCTATTCCGGAAACCCGGAATTTCTGATGCCGCTAAGACCGGACCGCAAGGAGTTATTGTGACACGAATTACGACGCCCGGCGTTTGATAGGAATGAGTCGAAGGGAAATCGCACGGATAGACAAGCATCTGAGATTAGTTACGGAACGCACGGACGGGAGATGTTATTGTGGGCGGTGTCGTTAATTGTATGGAAATTGAAACAGAATGCTGTGCTGGTAAATGCAAAATTTGATGATACTGACTAATACAAATTCGTGTTTTGCTAACTATGTAAGCTATTAAATCATTTCTCTATGAACGGTATACTTTAAATAAAAAGAATTTTCAAATAATTAATACTTTAGTTCTTCTGTAAGTACTGTGATATTTCAACTTATGTTACATAAGTACTTTAAACAAATGTTCAATAATGGACATTTGCTGTTGCATAACCACATATTGTAAAATGCAACAATTTTTAAATCGAAAATATTTAATGCAAAAGTAAATAAATAAAAGTTACATAATATAAGGCTATCTGCAGACACGTGTTTATATTAATATTGTTTTAATATGCAGGTAGAGTCTAATTATAATGATTTTGAATATTGTTATTATTCTGTATAAAGGTGATTTACCGTAAATAAATGAATTGAATTGAATTGAATTTTCTCGTTGAACAAAATTTTATGTTTCTTTCTATATAAAGAGTAACAATTTGTCTGTCTCTTGGGCAAATAAAATCCCTATTATTGTTTTTTTTACACGTTGTAATTGTGGTGGTTAATGTATTGCAGAAATAAATATGCCATTCTTAATGGTACATCTATGTAAAATAATGTTTTCTCTTTTATTTTTTTCAAATGAAAATTAAAACAAAAGCACTAAAATTTTCATAAAAACACTCAAAGTTCAGCCGCACAAAAATCTGAGCTCTTTTTCGCATCCATTACTTAGCTTAAATAAAACATCAAAGGTGGCATCATAACCCGAACAGGCCGGCGTAATTTCCCCCGGAATCTCCGGAATTCCTCCCCGGTATTAATTTACAGCTATATTACACATATATATTTATTCTGCGGGGAGGCAACAATAAAAGAGAGTGGAGCGCTTTGAAAGCCGCGGCTTATCCCGCAGGAGTGTGAGCTGAAAAAAAAAAAGAAAAAAAAAACAATAAAACAGTAAAAGCGGATCCCTCTTGCATGTATATTCATTTTTTTTTGCGCGCCCCGGAAAATGAGGTTGACGGAATTTATGTGACGTTCACGTGGCGTAATAAATATAGGTGCGCTATAAATATAAAGAAGGAGAGGGCGTCTTGAAAGCGAACCAGATTATCACCGCCGAAGGAAATTGAATTACATCGGTCCGTGCTCTTGTTTCTACAAATCTCATTGTGGAATTTGATGTCGTTTCAACTACTTCTAACTACGTTTCGCTCTGAAGGGCGTTTATATTGTTTCTTTTTTCCACGATGGGAAATTAAACGGGAGTTTTTTTGTTTACTGAGAAATTAGGAAGGAAGTGAAAATTCTTTAAATATTAATTAATAATGTTCAACTTAAAATCGAAATACTTTTGAATAAATAAAAGATAATACGAACTAGGCTGAAGCTTGGTAATGCTGTAGCGTCAATACTGACAAATTAACGATATGTGTGAAGATGGCAAAAATTCCAGCAATAACCCGGCGCTTTCACCATAATTTTAAACAATTTAAATACTAACTTTTACAACAAATAAACGACTAAAGGTAAATATTTTATTACCATTTGTATAAAACCAACAAAATCTATAAAACGGGATAAGACACAATTCTATAATTGTATCCTTACTAAATTTGATCTGTTTAACATATCATACAACACATTTAAACATAGACTAAAGTGTTACTCGTAAGTATAACTTATTATATAGTGTTGATTTGGCGCTTTTATGTTAATAATGTATAATTGAATACTGCAGTTACTGTTATTATTATAATTAATTTTCTATCGTTATATATATTATTTTTTGTATTATTTTTGTATTATGAAAATGGCGTTGCCGTTAATAAACATTTATTTATTTATTTAAATAAATGGTGAATTAAAAAATCCAAAAAGTAAAATTTTTAAAATGTTTTATTCTTTCTAGTGCCATCATTTAGATTAAATTTTCTTTCACTAAATGTTTATACAAATATTAGACAATACATTTCAAAAGTAAAAATGTTTACGTTCTTAATAGTTTATTTTCTAGGTGGGGCTTTTTGTCGGCTCCCATATTTTTCTTTTAAAGACAAATTTTCAAATAATCCTATTTTCAAAATCGATCTTTTTAATTCAATTATCTTTGTAAAGCTCTTCAAACTATTTTTAATGGACAAATATGACTTGTCAAAGACTTTATTCTTTCTAAAATTGTTGTTACACATATTGTTAGCTCTTCAACCGCCTTAAAAGTGTGATATTCAAAATTAAATATTTTAAAATTTTAAATTAAATGTTCTTTAAGATTATCATAATTAAATCTACAATTAATGATATTCAACTGTCACAATGTTTACATTCCTAATTTGTTATTACACTTATTGCTGGTAATTGCGCTGCCACTATCTGGCTGCCATTTTCAAAAATTTATATTTTCAAAATGTCACACTTTAAGTGTAATTTTCCTTTAAAATATGATAAAACAATCTATTGTCAATAAATATCAATTGACAAAATGTTTACTTTTCGTTTGGTTAGTTTGTTATAAACATTTTTTTAAATAAAACGGATCATAATTTAAAATGGCCATTCTAAATTCAAGCCTATTTTTAGTCGGAAATCTTTTAGGCAAAATTTGGGAGGAGTCCGACACTCTATCCGTACATGGATTTGCCCCTTCCACATACTAAAAATAGAGGCTTATACTTCGTTATACATTGTTTTACGTTTTAATAAAAACTAATTCCCGAAGTACTTGAAGTACTCTTTGTTTCATAATTACACAAATAAAATTAAAGTTATACAAACACAATTAAATTGGTGCTTTTTAATTAAAAATTAAAAAAATGAATTAGCTTTAATGAATGTATTTTTTAATTGTCTTATGAAATTAGAAACTAATATTTGTTTTTCTTACGTAGGTCAAACTGGTTTGTTACTTTTAGGTAATAATAAATTTTAGGTAATACAACGGACTTGGTCACAGTTATTTAAATTAAATAAATTAAAAATAATTTTATAATAATTAATACATTATTTCCTCTTCAAACTTGCGGTATTTCATTTTTTAGAAATATAGTTGATATTATAATGAATTTGTATTTAACCCCTTGTCGATGAACTGGTACTTTAAAGTATCAAAACTTTATTTGTCTATAAAAATATTGCTTTTAACAAATCAACATGTAGCCTGTTAGTACTGGTGAGTGGTGAGCCTTTCACTATAAATGCTTACAAGAACTACTACGGAGGAATAGTTTTCATTTTTGTAGAGGTTATGTGATAATAAGTGCCGTGGAAGAAAAAAAAATCAAGGAAATTGTAAAAATTATTTAATAAGGTAAGAATTTATTCTGAAATTGTATCATATATTTATGATAAATAGTTTTTGCACTATTATTTGAATTATTTCGTGCTACTGCATGAGACCCATTTCTAATATGTACCTTGAAGTACTATCAGGCAACTCGAACAAAATTCTGGGTACTATATTGTATATAAGATTTTCATTTCAGAATCTTATTATTTGTTTGTGAAATTTTCATACATTATCTGTTTCACAGTTAACCAAAAAAGATTTAAATCAGCCACAGGTTTTTGATTTACGTCCAATACATTCAAAACGTTTACCGCCGATTTAGGTATACAGCATGTTTCAATTGCAACACACACCCCACGAATATTAAAGCTTATCGCATTTCCTTGTTTCAGTCTAAGAATGTTTACACGGCTAATCTCTCCATTACGTTTTATGTAACATCGGAATAAGCAAGGTGAATCAATCGAGCGATATCATATTAAAATTCTTGCAAGGTTTCGTTGGATCTCTGCATTCGATTTTTTTGTTCTAAGCGGAATTACTCAAATCGCTTTTTCAGATATTCTATAATTTGTTCGTAATTATTAAGAACCCTTATAGAAAGATTTTGTAATACAGCAGATAAATCTTCTCTCAGAGCCAGAGTGAATGCGGTTGCCTTTTCTTCTAATGTCTATCTGTTGGACCTTGCCGCTGCCTTAAACTGTCGTTCATAAACGACCTATGAGGTTTTGTCATCATAATGTGGTGGTTTCATGTGAACCCTCGACACATCTGTTTTACTCACTACAAGATTTTTTTTCTAGTTCTTTAATTTTATTCTCTAATTCATCATCAATTTCTTCTAGTCGATGATTAAATTCTTGTTGTAAACTTAATGATGTTGCCGAAATCTTATGTTCTAATTTACCTTCAATCAATGCAGTGTTCTCTAAAACCATGTGTTTCAATTTAGCAGAACTTTGCAGCATTTGATATTCAATGTTCTTGAATTCACTTCGAAGCTATTCGAAATATTCATTAAGTTCTTCAATCATCCCCGTGGTGTCAGAACAAATATCAAATAAATATGTGTCAGGGTCTTGCCTTCTCGCTGTAACACTTCATGAAGCCTCTGCTGCATTTCCACTAATGTGACAGTTACGTTATTCCAGTCGATACTTTAAGTCTGTCATTTTTAATTCAGTCAGCCTTAATCGCGAAACCACCTTTTCGATTAATTCAAATGCACTTTCATTCACACCCCACAACTGACACCAATGTAACGTTTTTCCGTAGATTCATAGAGGTGTGAATAAAAAATCTGGTAGTTAATTTAGTAAACTGTTTTTTTTTATTAAATGTAATTTGCTGTATGATACAAATATGATACTCCCTTATTTTTCTTAAATTATTTGTTTCAAAAACCCCTTGATTTTTTTTACCACATAATAAACTTGTTATAGTATGATTCCTGAAAAATATAGTGAAACATTTTTCATTGGGTTCAAAAGAACATTGATATTTTTATAAAAATGATTGGAATTGCTCTAGAGAATTTCACCGGTCTAATTTATATGCTACGCAAAGAAATAAAACACTGAATCTAAAGAAATAGGAATTGTTGTCTTTTTTGGCATAAATTTTATGATGAGATTACTTGGCTGGAGTGATTATTGGTCAACATCACCAGACTTAGGGGTTTCTTGAATTAGTTCCGTCATGACTTGCGATGGTTTTGATCAACTTTTTATCGAATCTCCATGCTAATGATAACAGCAGCATTCCAAATGACACAGATAAAATAAAATTCGACCAATAATTGATAAATTCAATGACATATTGTGGTACTAGGGAGGTAAGTGTGGACGAATCTATGATTATCTTCAAAGGAAGAAACAGTCTCAAACAATTCAACCAGTGCCTACTAAACATACAGGCCGGAATATCGGACGAGTGGGGAGGCCTATAATGATTATGATTATCGTTTTTCAAGTTCTAATATTGGCGTACATAAGGGGAAAGACAATAAACTGGTCTATTTTGTCAGCAATTTTCATGGAAATTAATCACCATTTGTTAAAAGATAGTTGAAAGATGGATCCAGTGCGAAATGTTCATGTCCAGAAATTTTATTTGAATTCAACTCTCATATGAGTGGAGTAGATCATGCAGATATATTGCGTTTAGCTTATATTAGAAATATACGACTAAAGAAGTGGTGGCATCGTCTTTTCTGGGGTATATTGTAAATAATTTTCGTAATCTCATATGTCTTTAAAAACCACTATTTTGACAAAGTGTCAATTCTTGAGTTTCGGCAGTTGTCAAAGGTTTGTTGACATACTCAACGAAATTTACCCAACCTAATTGTCCTAAACGACAGCTTCCATCGACTTTAACTCCTATGCAGGGGATCTCCGTTGGTGCGGCGCAATTTCTCGTTGGACAAGCTGGCGTTGTGTTGCCCTGGTACGGATTGAAGTCTATGTCTTCTCGATCTGGTACAGGAGACTGCTTTTCTTCCTTGGCGTCAGTGGAAGCTTTGCGATGACGTACCATTCGAGGGGCTGGTATTAATTCTTATCCGAAAAACTGTGGTGAGCTTTCTGAGTTGGCTGGTTGTGGTGGACTTGCCCGTTTTGAATGAATGTGGCGAGTCTGCCAGGTGTATCCGTCTTGAGACTGTCGAATTTATTTTGTCTTTTTATACGCTGTTACGACGTTTTCGCGTGGCGGGCGTTTTCGTTTGGCACTCGGGTTTCCACTTCCTACAAATAGATTATTTTTACTTGCACTATCGCATTCTGTCTTGAAAGACCTTAGATTGACAAATATGGGATCACATTTTGTAGAATATATCATAAATTGAGGACGTAGTGAAATTTGTGCAAAATAGCATTCAATCCAGACCTTTTTTAAAGTGCACTCATTGTGTTGCAATGAAATAAATAATGTTTTTGTGTATTCCACGAAATAAATGTTCAATAAATATAATTACATTCTTTAATAAATAATATAGGCAAAATATTATTTTACATTTATTTAATGCCAATCCTTCAGTCACTTTTCAGAATTATGTTACCATCTGCGGAATTTGTCGGTACTTTCAAGTCAAAATATTTATTTTTTTAAGAAAATTAACAAAAATATAGTTTGTTTCATGTACATAAATCGAAAGAAATAATATGATTTAAAAAGAAACTCCATTTTCATAATCCCATCAACAAGGAGTTAAATCAGCGATTTCATGTAATATTACAGGAAACATATTTTCTTAAAAGGGATCAAACCCACCCAACCCAATACTCAATCCGTCCCTTACATAAAAGCAGAGACACTTGCCAAAAAAGTGGCTTGTTCCGATTTCAACGTGATCAGCGCGTCTCTTAGGAAACCCCCTTTTAATCATCTTATTCTCGACAGAGGAACGATCAAAGATAACCCGCAATTTATACCGTAATTCCCGTTTCCGCGGCGCGCATAAAAAGGACCGGATGAGATTTCACTTCCACTCTTATTTTTTCTTTCGCCTCCCCCTCGGCTACTTTCCCTCCCTCCCTGAGCCACGCTCTGACAAACACCCAGATATTCGTTCATTGACTCTTCTTTTACGCGAATTCAAAGGCGGCTCGTGTTTTTATCGGTCAGTGCGGTTAATCTTGGGGGATGGAGGGATTCGAGGCAGAGGGCGGTGTTTTTTCTCCTTTTTATTCAAATTTTGTGGAGTCGGTGCTGGATTAAAATAAATATAGCGCTTTTAAAGCGATCGCTCGCTTTATTAAATTGAAAAGAGTAAATGTTTTCTCGGTGAAAAGGGGCTTTTTAAATGTTTGATCCGGCTGACAAAAAATAAATGTTGTTTTATTGCCAACTTATTATTTAATGCTTTTTTAACAGGTAATGCTTTGTTATTTATAAATTACGTGTATTTGTAAGTCGAATTGATTGAATTAGATTTTTTAGTGTAGGTGTTTTATATATTGACTAGAAAGCACTTTATTAAAATAACAAGGGTTCATATTTAAAGATTCTCTAGTAGAAATTATATTTTGCAGCAATGTTGACACATTATTGAATTCTACAATCTTGTAGCAATATTGACATGTGAACACGACACTATGTTGACACAATATTTAAATACAACTTAAAAATATTTTTTTTTTTACAAGATTGACACAATAATGTGTCAAGTTGATACAATATTGTAGACACAATCTTCACTCAATAATGAATTTTAAGATTGTGTCAAAGTTGATACAATATTGTGTCATGTTGATACAATCTTGACTTGATAATGAATTTCTAGATTGACACAATCTTGTATTTCAAGCTTGATTCAAGTTTGGTTAAACTCGGCTATGGGGCTGATTTTCCCGGAGACTTGGAGACTGTTAAAGGTGTCAGTCTGCGCCTGTCGTAGACATTCAATAGCACACATTCATTATAGCTGATTATGGTAGACCGTCATCGCTATTTTACACGATTATCTTATTATTCTAATTTATAAAACTAATACATACAAGCACAGAATTATATTTATGTTTTAAGTACTCACCTCAGAAATAAGCAAACTATCCAATTGATCACACGTAATCGCACTTGTGAATGAAAATCTGTTGTTCGGTCTGTCATTAAGAATCGACGAGTTTCCGTCACAAATGCATAAACTATTGTTATTCAGGGTATAAATAATACTGTGTCTATAATTATTATAAATAATGTGTGAATATTTATAATACATATTGTGTCTATATTGTACACAGTTTGAATATTCCTTAATTTTATTCTAGATTTCGACATTATTGTGTCTAGATTGAATTTTATTATTGTATCATTCTTGGCATACAATATTGTGTCTATATTGTATGCACTTTGAATAACAGTTTAAATGTATATACAAGATATAAATATTGTTACAATATTGCTACAAGATACATTTCTACTAGGGTTTAGAGGGAGTCGAATAATAATCATTTTTAGTTTAAGTATACAATAGGGTCTTTTTCTGAAATCGGTGTCATTTCACAGCAGTGGTAAAAACCATTAAAGGCGAACATTTAGCGTGAGATTTGCGATAACTCCATTCTGTGACTATCATACCTGCGATATTTCGCAGCCTTAATAATTTCATCTCTAAATATAAAAAATTACATTTTTAAATGGATGCTATTTGTCACTGGAGTTAAATCTCACCGACTTCAAGAATTGACCGCAAAATTGATAGATTAATTTACAATTAATCAGTTAAGGATAATTATATAAAATATTAATTGCAAGTTGTTCAGTGAGCAGAAACAAAAAAAAAATACAGATATTTGTCTTGGAAAATATTTCCAATTGTTATTATTATTCGCGTGATTCGAGGAAGATATTATTTTGCTGATAATTAATTCTGTAAAATCACCTGATACATAATATTATACATTATCAGTCAACCCTTACAATTGATCAAATGTTGAAACTATCTATTTTTATGAATATTAAAATCCGAACGAGTTCATTAAGAATTTAAGCCCTTTGATTGAAATAAATCTATTTGCATATAAGTAGAAAAATATTAATAAATTCAAGAATCTAAATTATTTAAAACTTCAAAATTATGCATTCTGCAAAAATGAATCTTAAGAAATGGGTATGGTGGATTTTGGGGTGAAAATTCAAAAGGGATATTTCATAATCAAAAGTCATAACATTTAAAGGATGTATTGGGGTTATATAAGAATCAGTTGGGAGTCGGTTATGGATTTTCAAATGGCTTTTAAGAACAGATGACGTTATAGTTATCCACCATTCTGTCGATCTACCTCATATTTTCTTCCTCATCGGTTTACCTTGGTAGGGAAAGTCGGGGCAAAGTGAAAGTGCGTGGCAAAGTGAACAATGATTTTCCTAATTTTAAAAATGGGATGGCGGGTGATACCTAGAAAGATATTTATTCTAATACTTGGATCTACTCATGTCCAGAAATGGCAGATCAATTGTGTTATTAATGTGCTGTGAAATATTCAGTGTTTCATCAATAACAATTTTATTAGGTGTGCAACTAATTTCCCGCTGTTTTTTAAGAGATGGCTCCAGTAGTAAGTGCTGGTCGATTGTGACATGACCAAAACGTCATGAATCAATCTTAGACAAACCGCTTTGACACATTAGCGATTTTGTCGTTGAGTCATATACTTTTGGTTGTGTAAAAACGTCTGATTTTCTGGCAAATAATCGTCATTTTGGGAAGTGTTGCTTTTCTTCTATCATTTTAAGAAAACGGCGGCGCATCGCGAATTCCAAAAAGTTTACGTAGCGGCTGCTCTAAGTGCAACAACGTACCGTGATTGGTCCCGTTGCTTCGTAGACGGTGATTTCGATGTTGATGATCGTTCGCGTGAAGAAAAGCTAAAAACCTTCGAAGACGCTGAATTGAGGGCATTGCTCGATGGAGATCCGTGCTAAACGCATCATTTATGAAGAGACTATTTGTTTCTAGTTTACTTAATGTATAAATGCCACCTAAGTTAATTGGTGTGTGCTTGGGCAAAGTGAAAATATTTAAAGGCCCCAAATTATATTATCCGAAATAATTAACTTCTACGTTATGGTTTTTCAATATCTGTGCTATCAGAAAATTGTTAATGCCAACAATTTTCTGATAGTACAGATATTGAAAAACTATAACGTATAAGTCCTTGTTCTATGTTCTCCACTTTTTAGGGGTATAGTTTAAAGTCTAAATGGGTTAGATTGTCTTAAAAGTGTGGGTTTTTGGAATCGATAGAAATTCTTTGTGTCTTTTACGATTGAATGGGTTGTAGTGGTCGAATTTTCAAGAGGATTATGTTACTTTTATGTTTATGTTTAAATAATTTCTCACTTAACCCGTGGTGAAACATTTTTGAATTATTTCAGGATAATTAAAACACTTGGTTTGTTTCACTTTTTTGTATTTTGTCCAACTAGTTTCGACCATTGGTATAATGGAATGAACATTCCTCCCTGAAGATGACCAATGGTCGAAACTAGTTGGAGAAAATATAAATAAGTGAAACAAACCAAGTGTTTTAATTTTAATTAAATCATCCTGAATTGCTGCTATGTTGTTTAGTGTATGTAGTCGTGGATTATGGAAAATGATTGGGGCGTAGTCCAAAAATTGTGTACAGATAAATTGGCGCTGATTTGGCATATGTGAGTGGCCCTATTTTGACTGTTTTGTTATTTTAGTGCCGAGTTTAGATGTGTATTTAGTGTTAAAAGGATGTGGATTTTGTATCAGCAAATATATGAATAATATAATAAAACGTAGAATGTTCCAATTAATGAAATTTGGAGTTTTTCCATAGTTTAAGTGCCATTTATTAGATAGTCATACTGGTGACGTATTTTTTGGATACAATATATTTTTACACATGGTTTTCGGTCATTATTTATATTATGATAATAATTGTTATTAACAACATTTTTTTCATTCAAATTACACTTATTTTTCGCGAAATGTGAAGCAATTCTCAATTCCGTCGTCTGAGGTTAGTTTTAAAACAGATGACACCGGTGGAAACATCTGAGAAGAGTTCTTGTCAGGCGGGACGCGAAAGGAGGCCATTGTCTACGCAATCCCGGCGTATTACATAAATTATTCATGCCGGGGCCCTCTCCCGCCCCGTCCTCCGTGCCGAAAATTCAAAACGGCGAGATTTATTTTTTTCGGTTCCGTCATTTTTCAGTGCTCGCGTATTACCTCGGCAGCCTGCAGACGGGATGAATTTTGATTTATACGGATTTCGTATGAAATACGGGAGAGGTTTAATTATTATTGCGACGGAATTCCACGGTTTGATTGATGGAAAATAAAAATTCACAAGAGAAAACGACGCGCGCATCATTTATTTTATTTATTTAATTGACGATAAACAGAAAAATATATGTCACAATTACTCGGCGGTTATTTAATTCAGTTTTCCCCAACTTAAAATTCAACTCTTCTAGTATAACTTTTAGAATCGCCAAATCGTTCGTAAATTACCAAAAGCTAAGTGAGCTAAAGCCTTTTTAAATTAGACCACTGCATTTAATCAATAATTTGAACCATTTATAATCTAGACAAAATTTTAAACTAATTAATAGTCATAAAATATTAGAAATCTACCAACCAAATAAAAACACACTAATGATAAATAAAACATAGTTATATTCCTTTCTTCACTGCGAAGAAAGGAATATAACTACGTTTTATTTATCTTTATACAATCTTCACATAACTCACAAATATACATATACAAAAAAACACTACTTTGAATGGCTTTCAATTCTAAAGTTACTAGTACATTCTTTTGAGATAAAAACTCTATGCGTATAAAAACAAACAAGAAAAAAATCACCAATAAAATAAGAATTAGTTAATACATAGTAATTGAGTAAGGAAGTATATTTTTTTAAAAATTATGACATAGTTTAAAAATGTGCCAATAACAGGAAACTAATTGAGAATTTATAGTTATTCAATTTAATGTATTTTTATTGTGTTGGTAGATTTTTTAATGTTTTATTCATATTTATTATTAAAAACTTTGCGGAAACACCACAGGTCGATGGCCAATTAACATAAATATATTATACATTTGATTTTATAACTTTTATTATTTTTTTTTTGTATATATCTATTAATAAAGATTATATATATATATATATATATATATATATATACACTTTTAGTTTGACAATAAATAGTGTAAATTATTGAATCCATTCATTAAATATTTCATTATTATTAGTCGTTATCAAACTACATATTTTGTTTAATAATTTTATTCGTTTCTATAACTAAGCCTTAAAAATATTTGATTGTATTTTGTTTATAATCACTTAATTTAACAATTGTGTTATATTTCCACAACTACTTTCGCTACAATGATGGTGATATTTAAAAAATCTTAATCATTAATAGTCCAACAAGTTTTACTGTGTGATAAATGAGAATGTTATTTATGACAAAAAATATTTGTTTTAAATTATAACATATTAATTGTAATGATTGATAATTGTGTATAAATAAATTTAATTTTAATATTATTGATTGCCGGGCTTTCGCCCTAGTTTATATTTAATATTTATTTGTAATTTATCACTAATTAATTATATAATCAAATATGTGCTTAAATAAATCCGCATGATTAATCGAATGTGTAAATAATAATTTGTTGTTATTGTAGAATAAATTTAAAAACAATTGTAGTATTAATTCGCCCATAAAAAATATTTCAAATTTGAGATAAAGAATCTTTGATTGTCGAATTGGAGTATGGGCTACCACAAGGATCAACAATCAGTGCTATATGAATAGTCATTGCAGTAAATAACCTCACTAAGTCAGTTAAATTCTCAATCATAAATCTATATACAGAGTCATTCGGAAGGAAATGGAAATATTTTAAAGACATGCCCAGGAAGCAAAAATAAGCTCATATGTTCGAGTCCCATTTTTATTTTTTCAGAGATAAGGTTTTTGTTTTAAAAAAGTTAATCAAATTGTCCTAAATGCCAATTTTAAACAAAATATTAATTAGGTAAATGTCATAAAAAGTAACAGTTGTAGTTATTTACATTTTTTGAAAGACCGATTGCGTATTATCTTCTAACATGATGGAGCACATCCTCGATATGCAAATATTGTGCGAAATTTTCTTCTTTTCGGCGATCACCAGACCACCTACATCACCAGATCTCCGTCTCCAAAATTTGTATCTTTGGGGATGGATGAAGTTGTTAGTTTATGCTATTAAAGTGAGCACAAGGATGCGCTATAAGACCGTATTTTTATTGCTGCGGCGTTAATTAGAGCGAATCATCGTTCACTGAAATGTATAAACGAGCAAATAAGTGTATCGAAGTGGGTGGTGGATCTTTCGAAAATGAATTGTGAATTCATGCAATTTGTTTCGTTTTGTAAGTTCAGCAATACATTTTCTTTTAATTTCCTGAAAGTAAGAAGTTACCAATAAATGAGGAAATCCTTTTATTGCAATAAATTAGCCACATTTAATATTATTGTAATCATTATTCAATGATTTTAAATTTTCTGTAGTAATTATTATTCATTGTCAATAATCAAATAAATTGAACCACTAGATTTTTTAAAATATTTTATTTATATTAAATTCATATTTTTATTTATATAAAATTATATCCAATAATAAATTAAAATAGAGGAAAACACATTATATGTGTATATTATAATATATTCATTAAAATATATAATTAATCCATTTTTTATATATAAAATTATTATATTGTTTGTAACTTTTCTTTTGAATGGGGCATTTACTCAATCAAAATAAGATCCGTCTTTGGAAAATGATTTATATATCTATGCGGATTTTCATCCGCACACGTTTATTGGTATTCCGCTGGGGGATGCGATTTTTCAGTGGGAATCCCCTGTTGATTGAAGGGGGGGATCGACGATTGATGGGATGATTAATATTTGGCTCCGAGAGAAAACGCCCGTCTGTCACAAACAATGGCTATTAATATGTATAACACCGGAGGCCGGATTTCTTAGGATAATATTGCGGCCTACTTCTCTCCTTCCTCATCCCAATCTCTCACTCCAGGATTTTATCGCATTCCCCATTTGGAATGCCGATCTTCGGGACCGGATTGAATTCATTTCATTACTTTCTCGCGGTGCTAATAATAAAAATTACGATTTTCATTTTTCAAATAAAAATTCCATGGAATGATAATAACTGCAATAGTAAATTTTCATCATTACTAAACAATTTGTATTAATTTATCCTCGACAATCCATTAAACGCAATTAAAACTAAACATAATTGAAATTAATAATTAACATTAATTAAAACGACATTCGCCCGGCTGTATTCGCGTGTAGGCGAGATCCGCTTTGCGCATTAGATAATTAATACCTCGCTAATGAGAAATTACGTAAATCGCAACCATAAATTCCAATTAGAGATCGGACAATTTTCTAAAACGTCTTAATCCGCGGACGGAATTATACATTTCACACTCGACCGGGCTGACGTTTGCGGGCGCAACAGGACTAATTCCATGTTTAACGAACGATATAATTTGGCGGGAAATGTAAATGTCCATTGTAACCAGCAATGTAATTTCATTCTCCCTCCCTAGAATGATAAAATAAAAATAATAAACGGGCCATTGTTCTGTTTGTTGCTTTAATTGCCTGCTTGAATATTCCCACTTTTAACAGCACATACAAAATATTTACTAATAAAAAAATAAACTTCCTGTATTTAATTTTTCTTTCACTTCATTTATTAACATTAAAGACTCATATCGTGGACAAAGTAATCTATTAGTTATTTACTTAATGATACTAAAATTAAGGGAAGTCCGAAGTGATTCAGGTAAAAAGAGACAAAAGTGGAAACAATCAACCTGATTGGGACAACAAACAAAATGAGAATATCTTTCGGGATAGGAGTAAAAATACTAAAATTTTATTATTTAAAGAAATCAAAGGCAAAACGTGTAATAAGAATATTGTAATGAAGATATTGTGGTTGAGTATTTAAATATTATTTTTCTTTTTTGCAAAGGACTACCGATCAACTGCCATTCATCTAGCGTATGAATTATTGGGCGTATGGATACCCTAAATGAATGGCAGTTGAATATTTTATTAAACAATTTTATTATTATGATAAAACTAATTCATCCATCTCTCAAAAGAGAAAAGTGAATTCGCTTAATGCTTAATACGATGGGGTTGATGATCAATTTGCCTGCAGTGGGATGCGACCAACCGGGTGGATAGTTTTAATGGCTTCCATCGTTATCCGACGCAATTTCACCCCACTCGGCCCCCCCGTCGGCGCTTATGGGGACGAAACAGCTGTCTGCAAATGACACGACAGAAATTACGTTAATGAGAACGTAGTTTATTCTCTATGAAAAATTACTCTTTCATTAATCAGCGTTTCGTTTTAATAGAATGTAAAGTGATTTACCGTTTTTTTTTCTTTTTGTAACTTTTTTGCCTATCGATTATACGAGGGGATTTTTATCAGATTCGAATTAATTAAAAATGTGTCGTTTGCAAAGACTTGATTTTTGTGTAAAGGAATATAATTATTGGGGGTTTCATTAAAAAATGTTATAAACGAGTTTACAATATTTTTAAAGAGATATTTTTTTAATAAAAAATGCAAAATTGCTTCATAATTACTTTTTAACGAATAAATAAATAAATTACACAAATTTTACGAATTGAAGAATAAAATAACAGAATTAAAAAAACATGGAGATGCTCCATCAATCCCAATAAATCCCAATTCTTCATTCCCTATCACAATCCTTGCACCTCTCCATTCGGAACAAATATCAACAGCAACTCAATCAATGATTGTATATATAATAAATTAGACGTACTTTCTTATGTAGTAATGATTATGGTTCGAGGACAATGTGATAAAAAGTTTGCACTAGTATTCTCTTTCGAACGAATATATTTAATATAATAATGACAACGTGATAGTAAAATAACCCACCTTTCTAAGCTGCTCGCTGACATTTTTGGAATGCCATTTTTAATTAAATAATTTGTACTAACGGTAATTGAAAGTATACATTTTCTGGCGAATAAATATTGCCCCATGACATACCTAATAGTAAATCTCGATGGTAATTAATCAGTATTTTATCTGAAGCTAATTCATTCTAATTTTTTAAAATGCACTCTCACAATCACGATTGCAATATTATCTTGTATTCTTTTTTAATAAACGACCTAAAGGGTATAATGTCGAGCTTAAATTATGAAAATTGACTCGTATTAATTAAATACAACAAAGAATAACTTTAATTTAGTGGATGCGCGTTGTTGATATTTCCAATTAATTTATAAAATTAATTAACCATTTATTAAATACTATATTTGGTATATTACGGCATTGTATTGTGAATTAATATTGTGGTAATTAGAACTTATAGTAATTTATACGTGTTCATTTACTCTTATACATATGCAATGCTTCTGTTAATTAATATATTGTGTTTACCTCAGTTTCAGCTTTGAATTAATTTTATTCAAATATATTTTGATACATTTATTTACGAGCATAACAGAGATGTACCTGATAAATTTACTGCACAGCTTTGAATATTAATTAATTAATTTACTAATTATATATATATAACATATACCTTTATTCAGACAATTACATTTTTACAAGCACTAAAGTGAAGGTTTGTTTATTCTGGGCTATCGACCAAATACTAATTATTGTTTCAATTATTACACTTTATATTTAATTATAAAAAATGAGATATTAATGAAATCTGTATAGACAATTCTGAGGCAATTTTTATAAAAAAATAAAAATAATTTTGAATAATAGTATATTTATTTCCGGATTTCATCATTTTACAAAATAAGTTAATTAGCTCAAAAACATGTGGCTTTTACATATAAATAATAATATTTTGAAATATTTTAATGTAACTTTGTATCCATCTGAAATTGGTAGAAAAAATCGCTAAAATGTTTTTTTAAGTTTGCAATTTAAAATAATGAAAATTGAAAGCTTTTTAAATTATTATTACATTAACATATTACTCATTTGATAAAATTTTATCATTAATTAAAGTAATTTTACAATTAATAGGAATTTCGTTTCTGAAGGAATAACATATTATTTTAAAATCTAGATTTTCTCAAAAGAAATTAAGGAAATAGATCATTAGGGTAACTCGTTAGTGAATTAATTTTTGGCTACAAAAAATGTGCTATGCTAATTTCAATTTGAATTTTCTATTTTCTTAATTTCTTCTGAGAAAACCTAAATTGTAAAATAATATGTAATTCCTTCAGAAACGACAATAATATTAGTTATAAAATTACTTTAATTAGTGATAAAATTTTAACAAATGAGTAATATATTAATATAATAATGTTTTATTAAATTCACGTTCAAGAAGCTTTACATTTACTACTTATTAGTTTTATTACATCTTGAGATTTTCTTTTTAATTAAAATTTAATTAAAAACTAGTACATTTTCGAAAGGCCTCATTTATTGTAGAGCAGCATGATGCTAGCTGGATCATACCTTATAAGAGGATAATTTTGAAAGCCCACTCACGTGTGTTTCTTTTAATTATTTCTGCATTCGCACGCAGTTAAAATTATCCTCCTTTAAGGTATGTTTCAGCATCATTATATCCCTCTATAAATGCGGATTAATATACAATAATTAGAGTATTTTATTAATTTAGACTTATATTTTTATAATCAAAATATATTGATAAATATCTATATTATTACTTTGTTTATTTATAAATTAATTAAAAAAATATTTGATTATATTTTAAATTAATTTATATCAAAAAAGTGAATGTGGATTTCCAACAACTAAATGCCATGTCTATCAATCAATCAATCCATATTATTAAATCATATATTTTTTAGCAACGATTATCGCTGTAAAAAAGATAAATACTTTTTGCTAAACAGAATTATTATTACAATAATGTAGAATACATTGCATTTCTTTAACAACGATTACATCTTTCGCCAGTCGCTGTAGAAAAAAGATATATCATTTTTACTGACCTTCTACCTTACATATGTCTAACAGGATCTGCATTCTAATAATATAGAATGCATTGAAATTTTGTGAAACATAGAAGGAATAATAAATAAAACTGCCAATTGCTGGTTTTTTTTTGTAAAATGGATTCTTAAGTAATAAGAACCAAGAATTAATATCAAACCGATCAATCACGAAATACTCGAATTTCGTTACCTTCAAACGCTCAAAACACAAATTGATTACCCATTAATTAGAGAAACCGGGTAGCATCTCTAAATCACGCCTAAACCGCGAATTAAAATCGATTCATCACGATATTCCTAGCAATTACGGGGCATGAAAAATGGGATCGGCGAGATTTATTCGAGACGCGCGCGAGGGCCGTAAAAGTCAGGCCCCCGGATTGACATTAAGTGTGGCGATATAAGGGACGTCGATCAGCGGCTGCGACATTATCTATCACTTTAAAAATATATATAAATTTGATGCGCTAGTGCCGGCTCAGATGTTGCCACTCGTAAACTATGTTTTATTGAATGACTGGAGTGAAAGGGGAATTGAAACTTTTTCGTTTTTTGTGTGTGTTGGGTTGCAAAAATTGGGAAGTACTGATTTTGGATATTTTACTTTTTATTTAGGGCGGTGGAGTTTTATTCGGGTTATAATAAAAGGTGGGGAGATGGCTGTACAATAAAACTAAATGGCTTATGGAATTGTTTCAAGTTAAATTCTGTACCATATTCGAAATTGTGTGCCCTATGTACATTAACACTAATGATTGCACTTTATATAACATCATTTTGTATAACAAGGTTTAATTTCATTTAAATGCAGTTTCAATTTTTTTTAGCTTTTTGCTATCAAAAGCCGAAAATATAACATTTTAATAATATTTCTATATAAATATTTTCTTAAATCATAATTCAGCTACGAATATAATAATCTTTAAAAAGATAATTATTAAGAAGTGATATTGTTATATAATGCTATATAAATAATATATAAATAAATAAAGATTACAATTGATTTTTGTTGATTTTAAACGCTCAATATTTTTAAAATTCAATAATTATCTATATTTATTACAAAATCCCGGCGCATTCACCATTTATAAATTAGGGTATCTGAGTAGTAGTAAAATGAATTTAAATTATTTTATAATTACATAAAGATAATTTTATTCATCAGTAGTTATGGGTTATATTCATAACATGCATGATAATTATATTATGTTTCTCTCATTACTATTGCAATTATTACAGTGTAGATAAAAACGATTATTGCGTTGTGATTTTCTGCAACAAGTGTATCAAACAAGAATACAAAAAGTGCTCAGAATGTATATAAGCACAATGAAAATTGTGTATAATTCACACTCCGCAGCATTCGCAATTAAAAACGAGAAATACAGCGTGAAAATATCAGGCAATATCCTGCGGGCGATATTTCCGATATTAAACAGCGACTGAAAACGGCCGCTCTATTCATTCCATTCCACTTCCGATATCAGCATTAAGTTAATCTTCGCAGTATCTCCACGAATGTGTGTGTGGGCGTGTGCGTGTATAAAACCGCAAAATTGCATTTCGGGCCACGACTGCTGTGCATATAAAAAGTTTATGTATATTTTATGGCACCGCGGGTACATATATCATCGAAATATGTTGACGAATATATGTGTACCAGCGCATAAAATATCAACAAGAATACATTTCTATTCATAACGTGTACACATAAAGGCGGACCTCGGAATTAAGTGTTATGGCCGAAAAATGTTGTGCATGCAGTTTCTTTTTTTCTTTTCGCCTGTTTGCGTTTTGTGTAACGGATGTAGTCCGTAAAAGGATACATACGGAATTTTGACATTATTGAAAGGAAAACTTCATATTCAGGAACGATTTTTATTAATAAAAGCATGGAGAAATATGTATATTAAAATAAACAAAAAAAATGTAAACAAAGGAAATATTTCATTACTTTTTCATACCACTTAATAAAATTATTTCACTGTATCTACTTTCGACAACACATATTGTTACCGCCCGATTCGTGACTTATCCGCGAAAAGCGTGGGTTGTTATCTGCGAGGGAAGCTTATTGGCACCCTGGAGAGCGAGCACCAGATTACGACTTCTTTCTGCAGGGTGAAATCACCCGTGGACATTGCCCACTAAGGATCTTCGCGGAAGGTCTAAGCTAAAATTATGCACAGGCACGTTTTGAACGAACAAAAGAGAAGAAGAAATTAGCGGCAACAAGGAAAATTATTTTTCGTCCCCCATAATGATGATGATCAATGAAATGGAAGAAATTAGTGGCAACAGGGCAAATTATCCGACTGAGACCGGAGCTTCTGCTTCAGAAAAAACTCACAAGGAGCACGAGAAAAAAAAAGAAGATTCACTCACTTTCAAGAATTCGAACCGAGAAGACCTATTTTTATGTACATTTGTTGTCTTTCAACTTGTTCTAAGTTTTTAATGAGCAGTTCATTCGAAAATAATTCAGTTTGAAGCCCAAACACATATTGTAAGCACTTCTATTATATACGCTTTATTATTAAATAAACAGCATATAACAATGGTACATTTTATTCACTTTTGTAATAATAAATTAATTTTATAGAAAATGGTTTGATTAAAAAAAAAAAGACTTCACAGAGTAATTACTGTTTACTAGTTACAGCTGCAATAATTATGTGTAAATATTTAATTAAATTTAATTAATTTTCTGAATTAATTATTGAACCCAGACTACGCAACAATATATTATATTTTATTTATAAATTAAATTAGAATAATTAAATGCAACAATCCGTTTAATTGTGTATTTTAATAAACAACAATAATTATTCAATATGATTAATTTATTGTTAAGTATTTAATGGAATTCAGTCGCAAACTTTTGTCTTAAACACACATAAATCTATTGTAATTCAGTCTGAAAACTTCTTTGTCATCCGTGTAATTCGTGTAACTTTGTTAACACTCGCCGATAAGAAATTCGCTAGACTGGATTTGGAAAGAATTGCGAGTTTAAGTCAATTTACACGCAATGTACTTTAAGCCGAAGCATTCGCTTGCAATTAAATCGTGTGTGAAATAAACTTCGCAGACAATACAGATTATAAATTTAGGTGGGATGCGAGCAAAACTTTTCCTTTCAATTTAGCATCGAAAGCAAGTGGATTAATTTAATGTATGGTTTAAAATGTGTTTTAAAATAATATACATCTTTGGGCAGAAAGACCTATGGTTGATAGGTAAAATTTTGTTCTCATATTGTCTGAATAAGGATGTTTGTATATAAAAATTTTTATTGAATTTTTTGCATTGACAATAATGAGAATAACAAAAATATTTTTAAAATGTAAATGTTATTTGTCAATTGGCCATCGACCGTTGGTCGATCGACACTTTTAATTTTTTTTGTTATTGTATTTTTTGCAAATTATTTATTCGATCGTCATTGTTAAACTCTCTTTTGAAATCGACAATGTTAATTTAACTGTCTATGTCTTGGAAGGATTGGATATTTCAATCCATTACATCTTTCCAAGTAGAAAGATTTTTACGGATGGGTCTTGTGTTTAGGGTACGTGGGAAATATAAAGTGTGTAGAAGATCGTGAGTAGTTGGATTTAGGGCAACTTTTTGGGGAGAGGACCATGATACGTTGTTCAATGGGAAGGATTTTTGTTTGTTCATATAGGAGTGTTTGATGGGTTTTATTATAATGTTTTTTGCAAGCAAAATTATGTAATAATCGGGAATATATCTTTTTTTAATTCGTACTCGTTGAATCTACTACTTTGTTGAACTTAATTAATTTCACAATAAAAAGGAACCTTAAGAAATTGATTCATCTATTTTTTGCATATACTTAACTTAATGGAAAAATGAAATATATTAAATTGTTAAACTTTCTTCAAATATTAATGGAATATATCGACATACATCACTGAGTAAAATTAATGGTTCATAAAAAAAGGTCAAATATATACACCTCAGGAGAGAGCTATTTTTCACTCGGTACATTTTATTGTGATGTGTTAATTGGAAAATAAAATAAATTGAATTGTTAACCTTTCTTCAAATATTCCATTAATCGACATAAATCACTGAGTAAAATAAATTATTGAAGAAAAGGATCCAAAATATGTACATCTGGAGAGAGCTATAATATAGTTTCTTAGTATGTGATAAATATGTCTGAGTAAAGATGTTTGTATTTAAAGCAATTTTGAACGTAGTGAATAAAAATTAATTAATTTATCTTCGAACACTGCAATAATGACTTACGCACGTGTAAGAAAATAACAATTTTTTAAATTAAATAAAAATGATTTGAAAATTATTTATAAATTATTCTCATATTTAGCTCTGTGACTTTTGACTTACGTTACGTATACGTTAAACAAATGCACAAAACAACAACTACTTCCCGAGCAAATACCCACGCTGTATATTGAATTACATAGTGTACACCTGCTGTTGCATATCAAATCATTTTTATTTAATTTATTTAAATAACTGTGACCAAGAGAATGAATACTCTTTTCTATTTTACTATTTTTTATTAATTATTTTCAAAAGTCTATTCTTATTGACATATTAAGTAATACGATTTGTAAACTTCTAAAATTGTATTCGCAAAGTTTGATGATTTTATCAATTTAATTAATTATCAATTTATTAAAATTAATTCGATTATTTTTACACACGAATGCATCCATTTGTATGATATTCATGTAATAACTTGCAAAGACAATATCTTTGATCTTTTGAGCATA
The DNA here is from genome assembly GCA_963082785.1 of Philonthus spinipes. NCBI lineage: Eukaryota > Metazoa > Arthropoda > Insecta > Coleoptera > Staphylinidae > Philonthus > Philonthus spinipes. The sequence goes on from OY720304.1 coordinate 14,056,148, forward strand.
AGGTGGGGAAACTTTCTGGGTCAATTCGTATTCAATAAAATTTTAAAGTTTCACCGAAAAAATAAGCTATCGGCGTGGAATAGTTTTATTTTTTTTCAATAAAACTTTTCCGCTCTGTTCACGGATGTCGTTCGACTTTTGATCTCTCCGATAGTAATAAAACGGAAAGTTTACAATAGAGACAGGACTATCGCTTAAATAATAAATGTATTTTAAGTCTTTACAGTTTATACAATGCTTCATCGTTTTATCGTCAGTATTTTATCAACACTTTTTTTTTCTTTTGTATTAATTAAATGATTAAGTGATTGTTTTCTTTTACATATATAAAAATAAATAAGAAACAGTGTTTCATTTGTGATAATAATATATGTAGAAATTTAATATTAATATATTTCGAGTAAATTTATCCATTTAAATAAAATTTGTTCAACCATCATTAATGGAAATTAAATCAATTAAATCTTAACAGAAAGAAAGATGTATTCGTATGGTCACAGTTATTTACAATAAATTAAATAAAAAGAAATTAAATGTAATTAATAAATTATTACCTCATTAACTCTTTTTGTCGAAAAAATAAGGATGCTTATAGCGTTCGCGTCCGTCGCCGGACTCGATCATTTATTACACAGGAGGTACGGTACGCACTGGCAATTTTGTCAATCGTTCCTGCCGGATTCAACAATTTGAGTCTATAAGGGTAAACTAATATCACTTCGAAATTAAGCAAAAGATGGCGCATCGCGCTATTTATAAAAGTTATTTATATTATTTTTGTTTGTTTAAACCATTCAGCTTTTGATTTCGTCCATCTACCCGGCCAATCGAGAACAAAATTAACATTTCAATCGAGTTTCCGTATTTCGGGCGGATTCGATAAAACGGCAATTTCTCTTTGTAAATAAATTTCCATCCGGTCGGCGGCAAAAAAGTAAATACGTGAGTGTGTTGCTTAATTGCCGTATCCAATTATGACACTCGAAAAAGGGCCCGGAAAAGGGCATTGCACACGCACAATCGAATTTCCTTTCACTCAGGGTCAGAAGGTCTGCTGGTAAGTGGCCGGATTAAATATTTACGGTTGTTTTGCTGAAACTAACAACGGTTTTTTTTTTATTTAATATTGCGGATGTATTGAAGCCGACAGAATTTCTTCAACGTTCTTTGTGTTTTCACTTAATAAATTTTGTTGTTTGTACTGTGAATGGTTAGTAGAATAATTATTTACGGAATTGAATGAGGATTAAAAGCAGTTGGCCTTTTAGATTATTGAACTATCCTTAATTACATTGTAAACAAATATCATTTATTTATAATTATCATATGTACATAAAACGTTGGCAATCGCAATTTTTTAGTGTCACAAGTTTTACATCAATTAATAATTAATTATTACCATTGCATTCGTTATTCCAGGATGTGCATATTGGTCGAACAATACGGCTTCCATTAATTCAATTAATATGACGGTAGCAGCAGCGAACGAGGGACCCCGCAAATGACAACGGCACTGCATCTTTGTGAAGAATGGTCTCGACTATCTGCCTTGGAGCAAGATTCACAAAATAGCGAGGTGTTACCAGAGGCATGAGAGGTGGTATAAACATTTAGCTAAGTGATGGGTTCACAGGGTTTGGGTATTAGGTCTTCTGCTATGTAATTTAGTGTACGATGATTATTTCGACGGGATCTGTCAGAAGGTGTAAAGGTTTGATTAAGCCGTGGTGTTACAAAAATGAGACCTGAAAATATTAAAGAGCTCAGAAAATGTTGCGATTTTTAAAAATAGGGAATATCGATATTTCTTATCGAGATTCGCTCGGTAAAATAATAAAAAATACAGGTAAATAATGTAATAAAACCATTGGGTTAGATCTTCTTACAAATTTATTTAAATAAGTGTTACTATGTGAATACATTCTTTTTCAAGAAATACTTTCTAACAATTCCAGACAGTTGTACTAGCAGCACTGCACATTAATACTTTTTTTTCTGTTGTTAATTTTAAAATCAGTAAATTGTGTAAAATAAGAATCACGTTTTAGACATATCAGCTTGACGGATATAGTAGACTTACTCTTCATACAAATCAGCCTGCATTTACTTTTGTTGCAAACATGAGTTTAAAAGTAGTTGCTGATGAAAAAAAATCAAAGTAGGCTTATCCTAGGAATATGAAGAATATGATAAGTAAGAAACTATCCACTGAACAAAATGTTGACAAAAAACGTTGCATCAATATTAAAACAACACGAAATATTAATGTAACACTGATGCAACGTTTTTATATATATTTTTCTTAAAAAGTATATAAAAACGCTAACGTTACTTAAAAATCTAAAATATATATTAAATAGTACCGGAATGAGAGATTATATAATAATGAACTTACTTAAAAAAAACTCTTAGAAATGCAGAAAGCAAATACATACAAATCGGAAGGAGGAAAAGAAGAGACTGAAAAAAAAAAAAAACAAGTAGAACAGTTATAAATAATGAAACAACGACAAAAAAATCATAAATGCAATATTAAGATAGGAAATCAGCAGAACAAAAAGGAATAATTCCTAAAGAAATAACATATGAGGCAAACATTTGAACAACAGTATACACACAAAAGTAACGACAGATAGGCAGTGTTATTATAGTACATTAGTAAGGAGGCAGTAGAGAATACAAATATCACTGTTCGGCATTCTATGGAACTGAGTGTCTAATTCCTTGAGATGAAGCTAAGGGAGAAGATAAAAAATAAGAAGAAAAGATTTTCATTCTCGGAATGGGTTTAGTATTAGACATAGCGCATAAAACTAAATATTGACAAAAAAGAAAAAAAATCAAGCGAGAGTTCTCAGAAAGGAGTTATCTATGGAGGAAATATGGAAGAAATTAGAAAAACGATTTTCCAACAATCCAATTATTATTATTATTATTTGATTTGTGAGCTAAAGATCTTTTGTGCTTCCCCTACGCGAAATACTTTAACTTGTTACCTCACAGGATATATGTATCCTTTTGAAGTACCCTCAAAGGTTCTTAGTCTTAAAATATTTTAGTTCGTCAAGAGTGGGGAAGTAGTTCTTCAAGAATCTTTGTCTTACACGAGTTAAAGACTCGCATGCTGTTTTGAGAAGGAGAACCGCTTCCCTTTCCACAAAACAGAATCTGTATGTTTCATCAGCTATTCCCATATTTTTTCAGATAGCCCTTTACTGGGACATGTCTTGTTAGACTTCCTGTTAGTAGTTTTAGGTATTTCCTGTTGAGTAGCCAGAAATAACTATTGGTAGTGGAATACGTTCAACTTGTGAGAATTTTTGCAATTCCTAAAATTGAAAAATCGACCTTCCATTATCACTAATTCAATTTATTAGATGCTAGCATATATTTTGAAAATGTGTTCAACAAAAAATAATACAACTTATATTGATCACCATTTTTTATCATTTATTTATACAATCGTTACCAATGTTTTTTGCAATATGAGGATACATTTTCGAATGAAAGATGTTGGCTTAGCTGCAATCCAATAACAGTTCCCTTTTCGCACTTCTCCAGTATTACTACATTGAAAACTTTTTTTTTTATGTTGAGAAATGTTAAAACCATCGAATTTAATAGTTATGTTAGATTGTTTGCATCGATACTTCGTGTTTTCACTAATAAATATTGCTGATAAAATATATAATATAAAAAAAATATGTGAAAAAAAATACAAGTACAAATGCCTTATACGGGGATAAGATTCCCTGTAATTTTTATCCCAGTAACTTAAGATTTACAATTAGATAGATTATCATTTTCTTTAAATACGTTATTGAACAATAGTCTTTGATGTTGCCGGTCTTTGTTTTATATTGTCTCTGACTGTTAGTTTGTCATTTTATATGTAATTATATAAATTGACGAATGCTAAAGCTAGGTTATTCAGATCGATTATATGATCGATATATAGGCAATTTTTTAAGCGAGATGTAAAACACTTCTTTTTATTTAGGATGATCTTGTATTTTTGATAAATGAACTGAATTAACATGATTGTGTAGTGAATTCATCAGGTATCTTATTCCGGTGAATACTATGAAAGTGAATCGTTCAGCATCATAGTTTAGAAAAACTATAGCTGATTCGTAGTTTTTAATCCCGCATCGATACTAATCCCCAGGTTTCTCATTAAAAAATATGGAGATAGCATTTTCAACTGCTTTAGAATTTTTTCCACTTAAACAATGCTGTAGCGATTGAAACAAGTAGAAATCAGATGACACAATCACCCATAATCAGGTGAGTATGGTGGGTGTGGAAATACTTCCCATCCAAGTTCATTATTTTTTCTAGGGTTCATCTTGCGCAGTGCGGTTTTGCATTATCGTGTTGCAAAATTACATCTTTTCTGTTAATAATAGCTGGGTACTTTTTGGGTATAATCCTGGTTATGTGTTGCCCGTGGTGCGTTATTTGAAGACAGACACTGTTTTTTGTGTTTTAGGTTATCATAAAGGTCCCATTTTTCATCTCCGGTAATCTATCAAAAAAATGCTTCTGTGTTACTCCGCTGTAAATAATAATCGTGGAGTTAGCATCTCTAATTTTATAATAAATGTTAATTCTGAGTTCTTTTTAATTTTCAAATACACGTTGAAGCCGCTCCGGACATCTCTTTTTCAATTAATCATAATAAATGAAAGACAACGCAAGCACCATCTTTCGCCTAATTTTTCAATTGCTGATTTCAATTCGATTTTAAATATCGAATGCAAACGCAACGACAAAATATGACGCATGAAGTTTGCCATTAACTTGGAGTAATAAAATCACTCAGATATTTCGGAGGGAAATATAACTTGCCTGTAATCATTGTTGATCACTCTGTATTATATATTTACATAGTGCATGTAAAAATAATATATTACATATATATATATATATATATATATATATATACAGGGTCGCTACAAAGTATGGAAACACGACTCTCACGTGAAAACGGCTAAAAACATAACCATCAAAATTGGGATTTCTAAATGGGATATTTTCTTGAACAATTTGGCGTGAAAAAATCAAAAATGATTCTCAGAATTTTCACATACGGACGCCATCTTGAATTATTTTTAATGGAATTCGATTTTTTTTATTTTACAACTTTCATAGACCTTATAATTCTGATTACAACCATATACCTTTTTTAAAAAATACTTGTCATTTCATCGATAAACCGGACTTTGAAAAGTATGGAAACAGGCAAACGAGTACTTTTTCTAAATGCTGCAATACCACAAATGCATGTTCTATTGTTGATCAAAACTTAAAAAAATATTAAATAGTCAAATAAAAAAATAAAATATTAAACAATAAATGATTTTTTATTTTACAATATATGTTCAAAGTGCTCTTCATTAACTTCTTGGCAGTAATGAATACGCTGGACAAAGTGTTGTAATGAACTAGTTAAAATATTAGGACGAATATTTGCAATTTCGGTTCTTATGCGTTCTTCTAATTCTTGTATATTGCGTGGCCTGTTGTTATAAACTCGATGTTTCAAATGTCCCCACAGGAAAAAATCAAAAATCAATGGAGTTAAATCGGGCGACCTAGCAGGCCATTCAATTGTTCCTCTCCTGCCTATCCATTTGCCGGGAAAAGTTACGTCTAAATATTCACGTACTATTAGTCCGAAATGAGCTGGTGCTACGTCTTGCTGAAACCATATGTTTTCAGCTGGATTAGCCTGAGTTTCATAATTTGGGAATATTTGTCTAAGTCTGGGAACAACCTGTTCTTGCAAAAGCTGTAAATATGTTTCAGATGTCAAATGGCCATTAATAACAAAAGGGCCGATAATATGCTGCCCAATTATACCACACGAAACATTAATTTTTTGTTGACGCTGCGTATGAATCTGCTCCATCCAATGTGGATTTTTGTTTGACGAGTATCTACAGTTATGGCGGTTAACTTGTCCATTTAAGCAGAATGTTGATTCATCGGAAAAGAGCACACGGTTAATAAAATTGGCGTCCTGGTTTATCCTATTCATTATTGTTTCGCAAAATTCAATTCTGCCATCAAAGTCATCTTCATTCAATTCTTGTAGCAGCTTAATTTTGTAGGGATGATACTTTTCAATTTTCATTATTTTTTGAACTGATCTCCTGCTCATGTTGTTATTGAAAGCCAATTGCTGCACCGAAGTTTTTGGATTTTCAACTAAATCTATCATAAGATTAAATGAATTTTCTTCATTTGTAACAGTTTTTGGTCGTTCAACTTTTGGACGATTTTTAACAGTTCCAGTTTCATTAAACCTATTCCATGTTTTAAATGCAACTGACTTGGAAATAGGTGCTCGATCTGGATGATTTACGTTGAAAAGATTAGCAGCTTCGACAAAGCTTTGTTTTCTATCCCCACACCCAATCATCATGAGAATCTCTATGTGATCCGTTTCACCCAAATGTGGCATTTTTGAAACCAATATTTTTTACAAGTTTGACAGGCTAATGAAAACTGTTTTCAAAGGCAACTATTTTTTTAAGTTGACATTGTTAATTTTTATGTTTAAGTTTCGACCAAAAATATAATATTTACAAAACAAATGAATATGAAATAATAAAAAATGCAAGTTGAAGGCCTTAATGTACTCTAAACCTTTGCAAAATTTCAGGACATTCCGATAAACCGTTCTCAAAATATTTCGCTGTTTCCATACTTTTCAAAGTCTGGTTTATCGATGAAAAGACAGGTATTTTTAAAAAAAGGTATATGGTTGTAATCAGAATTATAAGGTCTATAAAAATTGTAAAATAAAAAAAATCGAATTCTATTTAAAAAAATTCAAGATGGCGTCCGTATGTGAAAATTCTGAGAATCATTTTTGATTTTTTCACGCCAAATTATTCAAGAAAATATCCCATTTAGAAATCCCAATTTTGATGGTTATGTTTTTAGCCGTTTTCACGTGAGAGCCGTGTTTCCATACTTTGTAGCGACCCTGTATATTAATATAATAATAGAAACTAGATTTAAATTAAATTTGAATATAAATTAATCATGGTTGATTAGTATTTAAGTATGATTTATATTTTTATATAACTTGTAGCGCAACTAAAACCCTATAAATCATTGCCAATTCCAGTCGGAATCAATACAAACCAACCCATTAGTGCAAAATCATTCCTCCAGCGGCTTCGAACTGCAACACGTGTATATCAACCCCACACAAACCCACCCCAACCCTATACTCGAACACAGATATAGACTGCAGTAAGATGGCAGACTCCTCCGAGTATCGTTTGCTGCACTGGCACTAATAATGATGATTGGTATATATTCCCGTAGCAATATCCCCGCTTGTGCACCTACAATTTCAACTAATTATTATATAATAATACGCTGTTGAGTTTAGACGCGGCCCAATTTATATATACCCGCTATTCCTTGTTCTCGCAAATAAAACAACATTCCGCATATTCATTAGATTCTCCACTTTAATTAAATAATTCATCATATTGTGTATGCAATGCTGCGGGAGAATAATTCGCTTGTGCCGAATTAATTGGAGCGTGTGCTCTCCTGAGCTCGAGTTTATGAATGGGTAATCCAGGAATTGGAACGGATACAGTTGAGGATTATTTTTCACTTAAAATGAGAATTGTATGTTATTAAATAAAGAAAAAGTAGAAGTGGTAATTTGTTTACAAAAAGTATTCAATTAATCAAGTTTTTATAAAGACGGATCATCAAACAAATGTGATAATCAATGAAGATTATTAAAAGTGTTATGAAATCTATTCAAACTATTCAAGCATGAATTTTATGTAATAGAACGGCATGAATTTTGTTAACTAATATCGCAATAATAATCGACTATAAAAGAGAAAGGAGAGCCAATATCAGTATAGGGTAGTCCAAAGTCTCACATGACGTTTTGATCATTAACGAAAACAACTGGAAGTTTAACATTGTGGAAATATTTATTAAAGGTGGATTGGAAAGTGATTGCAATTTTTTCAACCATACTATTTTGACAAATTGGTGTTGATAATTGATGTTGTTACAATTTGATAATGGAGTAAATTGAGGTCGCAGCCTTGATAATATGAAATTAAATAACAAAAGAAAATTCATGAATTAATATACATCGATGATAAATGTTTCGATTATTACTACAAAAAATTACACATTAAAAATAGCCGAAATATCAACACACTTAATAAAAATATAAATCATGGTAAATCTTCAAAATTTAAAAATTCTGTAGTAAATAATTAATAATTAATAAAAAGTGCAAATTTCATATCCATTTCTTTTCAAATATATATGCAGCCAGAGATTAATAATACAAATAATAATTTATTTCAAATAATTAATTAACTAATAATAATCGTTAGCCATTTTCTGAGGCTTAACTAGATGTTTATGATTGTAATGTTGTAAATATTGTAATGAAATTTAATGTATCTCTCAGAAATAAAGATTTTCTATATATATATATATATAATATTGTATTAACTGTACCGTCAAAATGTATTTCTGTGAGCTTTTGTATTTTATAGATTGCCTAACCTAACACGCAATTAAAAAAATGTTCGTCACGTTCTAGAAACGACGCAACAATAATTATAGTGTTAGAGTTTGCTCGCGCCCTCCACCTATGATTACAACCTCAAGCGGTAGACCGATGATGCCACTGTACCCAGTAACTTGTTCAGACCTGTTTGCACACAACGTGTAAATAAATATGATTTTGTTGAAACCACATTTATTGAATTTTCTTGGGCCCGACACTGAATTATTGTTATTATATTATTGTTGTTGAAATAACATTTATTGGATTTTCTTGGGGCCCACACTGAATTATTGGGCTTAATAACAATAATTCAATATCTAACTTTTACTTATTTTGTAGTTAACAAATATTTATATAAATAAACAAATATATAAATACAAAATATCATCAATAATTGATTTACAAATCTTTCAGCCTTAATTATTTTTAATTTGTACGAATAATCCCACATTGAACAATTTAAAACAAAGTTATAAAACCCCTCCCTTCATTTACAACGTTATTTTAACTTAACAAATCCAACTACACAAAACACGTTTCTATAATTATCTATTATCACGAGAGAAAGCGTAATACTTTAACACTTTCTGTGGCCCGTTACGGGCTCCTTTAATTCCATTGAAATTCTTTTAAAAGCGCTCCCGGTTCCCTTTTTATTTTCATCTCTTAATTGCTCCTCCGGTTTACTTTCACCGCGAAATTATTTTAAAATATTTGTGTTTTCTTTAATAACGCCAGATGTTTGCATATTAATGAGATTTCCTTTTTCTCGTTGCTTGTTCCATGCGCTGTACAAGCATTGTTTGCTTGTTAGTGTCTGGATTTGTATCGTGTCAGTTTTTATGGTCTTACAGTACAGAAAAAAATGTGGTATGAAAATGCACTGATTTTAAATACATTACTATATTTTATTTTAATTATGTTAAATAAAATGTGAAGGCGCCGGGTGTCTGCCTTCAGGCGCTCCCTTGTTTGAGAGCAGGAGGTGGTTTTGCTAGCACAGATAAGAGAACTTTTAAAGCCATACTAGTGTAAAGGTATATGTAATTGTAAATGTTTAAGTAAAACCAAGTTGTAACAACGACAGTTTGTTTTTCGCTGCTCCACATCATACTAAACATCTTATGATTTAATACAAAATATTAATGTTTCTAAAATATAAAAGTAGTGAATATAATTATAATTTAGAAATATATTTTTTTATTAAACACATTAAATCGTTGCTACGCTCATTATTAATAATAATAATTTCTGCTTTAATACTTTAGGAAATTAATGTAAAATGAAATGCAATTTGTTATTGAAAAATATTGATCCTTTATTTATGTTATTAACAGTTGTATTGAACGGTAAATAATTCCGCAATGTTGGAAACGAGCTACTGTTATACCTATACCAAAAGTTAATAAGTCATGTGAATCCCTGCAGCTCTCAAGATCTAAGGCCCGTTCTCTCTAAATTATTAGAAATATTCCAAACCCAAATTGAAGAATTTGTATATACCAATAAACTACTGTCCTCCATACAGTCATGGTTCAGACCAAACTATAGTTGTGTTACGGCTCTTCTCAATATAACCTATGAAATAATGACAGCTGCCGACCATTTAATAAGTCTCGTACTACTTTATTATAGCAAAACGTTTGATGTAATCAATCATAATCAAATAATAAGTAAACTTCACTATAGAGGTTTTGAAAATGCAGCCAATGATCTTAACACGTTGATCGCTTAGTCAACGGGAGCCACTTCAGTCACCGATGACAGTGAGTACCTACTTTAAACTGCATTTTCGTTTAAAAATGTATCAAAATGAATTAGCACATTTTTACTCATTTTACAAAATAATACTTGAAATGAAAGAACACTTTTTTGACAATTTACAAAAAAAAAAAACTTGTTGGCAGCCCTTTTGTTAACAAATCGTTTTCAAAACTTGGTATTAAATATAATTAGCTCTGATTTTGTTTAGATTACAGCGGGTGTCCCCCAAGATTCTATTATGAGTCCATTGTTATTCTCTATTTACACATCTTGCCAACGTGTTAAAACATTGTACTGCGATGATACGCAACTGCTGTACTCTTTCAAACCAGATGACTTAATACTGGCTGCAAATAACATGACTTATCGCAATAAGTAGAAGTCTCTGGTAAACATTCTTTAATAATGAATGCTAGAAAATCATCGATTATGTTTTTTTTACCCACAATAATATGTCGATATTGCAAACTCTGAACTTCAATTGAAAATCGATGACTCTCCAATACCCATTGTAAAAAGTGCAAAAACTCTTGGTTTAAATATCTATACCAAATTACGTTTCATTAAAATATGAGAACATAATAATTTAATTTAAATAAATTAATTATTTTATTTTTTGTATATATAAACATCTTTATTTCCAAAAATAACCAACAAATTTATATTTTTATACAGAATATTTAAAAAAAACTATTTATATATACCTAAATAGAATTAAACAATTGTAGTGTATATAAATTACGATAGAAATAATTTCTGGTCGAGTTTCCGCTACACAAACCATGAAACTGTTAGCTATATTTATTCCTTTCAAAAACAAATAAATACCGCTCATGCAGTTAAATGAATAATAATCAGTCGGTGCATCCTAATGTTAGTAGTATTGTCCAATTAAGCGTGTGCAGGATTAAACCCGGAGCGTTTGCGTGCGCAAATTTAAATTTAAATTCGCACTCGAAATGAAAATAAGCGAAGGGTAAATTCACGGCAAATGCGCGCCTCGTAAAAGTATTTCATTGCTTCGCAATGGCCGGCGATAATTTTTTTTCTGTTGTTGCGCGCCGAATAAAAACAGCTCCGGCTGGAAACGGTATTTACTCCCGTAATCTATACATAACACATGTGTTTGTTCAAATTTTCATCATTTGCAGATTATAGTTTGGGCAATTCGTTGTGGAATTTGATGTTGACCGAAATGTTAATGATAATGTAGATTTCGAAAATAAAATTTGATCAATAATAAGTTTTAGCCATAAAAAAATATAAATAATAATTTATAAGTACATTGTCCCTTGTACTTATAAATTGTCTTTTGTACTTTATTTCCTACTCCAAAATTCTTAAATAATGGATATATATAGAAAGAGCACACTTAACCACTGTTGATCAACATGACAATATGGTCTACCCATATTGTATAGTTAAAAAAAATAGGAATGTTTTTTTTAACGTAAACGGTTTAGGTCATGAAATGATTCCATAAGTTTCGAAGGTGCGTGGTAGTGGGAAAAATTTTAAAAACTCAATTTTCGCAAACCCCAATCTTAAAAATAGAGAATTAGATTTGGGATGTACACACTAGAAATTAGTGTTTCAGGGGGAAAAAAATTACCCATCTCAAACGACAGAACTTTGAATAGAAAATAAAAATCAAATTAAAATTAATCTATAGGTACATTAGGTCCTCTAAGCTCTAATCTTAAAAATCAATTAAATATGATTTTTTTAGATTAGAGCAAACACTGACAAACCTACCCCATATAAAATTTCTCTAATCTTAAAAATCGATTAGATATGGAAAGAGCAGACTCCAATCTAATATTTAAGGAAATCAAATTTGGAATAAGAAAAAACTGATTTCAAATCAAAAGTAATCTATGAGAGTAATTCCAATATTCTAATTGCACCAAACTTTTTTAATGAGCGCCTTATGAATTATGATTTAAGTATCAACATATGGAAACATTTTAAAGACGGGCACGTTTAAATTAAAAGAATTTGAAAATAATTAATAAATTATTTTCTCTTTACGTACTGTTACATTTTGACTTACGTTACGTAAATACTTTAAAATAAATGTACATTAAAACAATTACTTCTCGGGCATATACCCCTCCAGAGATTAATTTACATAATGACACTTGCTGTTGCATATATCAATATCATATTGCAAAATGCAATAATTTTTGATTCGAGAATATTTAATGTAAAGAGCAAAAAGCGTTACATAATATTAGGCCTTCCGCAGACATGTGATTCGGGATTTATCCCTCGTCAGTAGAGCCTAATATAATTTAAAGATGTTAAACTAAAATAATTAAATTAAACTAAACAAATTACAATTAATTAATTAAGCATACCGTCCTGGCTACGATCTCAAATGAAAATGATCGAGCTTAGGGAAGGACGCGAAAAATTCGAGACTCAGATTTGAATAAAAACCTTGCTGGCTATTACTATTAATAGAAAAAGAGTATTCATTCACTTGGTAACAGTTATTTAAATAAAGTAGCTAAAGAGAGAATAAATTAAATCGAAATTATTTGAAAATAATTATAATAAATAGAATAATAAATTTGTTTTCAAGTCATTTTTATTTAATTTAGTAAATAACTGTGACCAAATGAATGAATACTCTTTTCTATATGTACTTTTGGTTAGATAGAAATAAAAAAATATATTCTGCCTGAATTTTAGTTAATTTAATTGAAATATCTGCCCGTCAAACTTTTTGCTGAAATGGCCCAATGCGATTCCATAGTCAGTTTAGCAAAAAGTTTGACGGGCGGAAATTTAATTTTTTAAAAATTGTTCCGGATTTTTGAAAACTATACATTACATGAATCATAAAACAGATGCCCCATTCCACAGTCCAACCTTAAAAATGTTCATAATTTTTGGATTTCATATGAAACATCTACTTTTTTACAAAACCAGTTAAAAATAGTCTATGACACCATAAATAAGATAAAAGAAGAATTCAATGTAGGCGGAGAATCATAAGTGTTTTGTAATAAAATGAAAAACGAAAGAATTCAGAAGTTATCCAGTCAAACACTCATTAAAGAAAAAAGTCAATATAATAATATATCTAAATATATATCTGCGTTATATTGAGCAATGGCTAGCAACTTTACATCACTTGAAATGTTCAGCCTGATTGAAATAATCATTTTCTTGTTAGGGCTGAAATTAAGGAAACTAAAAATATTTAATTGAAACAAACAAAAATGAATCGGTAGTAAAAATATTTGCATTATAAGTATTCCAATGATTATAAGAATTTGCCCATGCTATTCCAATAGTAAATGCTGCAAAAAAATCAATTACAAATGCGCTGTTAACACATGAGAAAAATCGTTTCTAATTAAATAATATCGAAGTAGTATTAGCATGTAAAACTCATTTTCAAAATTTGACAGGCAGTAATTTCTACTATTTCCTTTGGAAGAAGTATAAACTATTGGCAAACATAAATAGATAACATAAATATAAAAGTCAATAAGCGTCTTCTTCCACGTTCACTAATGTATATTTGGGTAATCCAGATATGTTAAAATTTCTTAACATTTAAAATTTAAGATCTGATTCACCACCAAGTTGAACTGATTTAACTGTGAATTTTAGTTAACGAAATGAAATCGGTATTCATGAATCCATAATTTCATTTTGAACTGAAATTCAGAGTTAAATCAGTTCAACTTGATGGTGCATTGGTTATGTTTTCTTATTTTAAAAATATGTAGAGATGGGCAATCAATCTTTTGATTTTTTTTTTGATACTGCAAAATTAAGTATATGACAATTTTATTAATGCAACTAATAACTGTAACTAATTGTTCCCTATTTATTGAAAAACATCAATTTATTGTTACTTATTGACCTTGTTCATTTAAAATTTCTTATTTAGAAATACCCGATTACTAACATTACTCGATTTTTTTCTCAAAACTACAAATATGTTCACCATAAGCAAATCAACTCATCAATCCCATACCATTTCCAGGTTGCCAAAAGATCTTTAAGAATCCCTACCAGACTTAAACTAACAACACTCTTCACAATTCTTCCAATGAATATCTTTACTAATCCATTTTAGTCACACCAATGACACACTGTATAAAAAATGCACCGAAAAATTTGTAAATAATTGTTATTTGGGGCCGCTGTGGTCGTGTGGCGTTTTGAAAATTTATCTGTCCCAGAGTTCAGATTCGTATCCCATCGAAGCAAGAGATTTTTATAACGAAATATACTTGACCCGAGTCCATGGATGTTATGTTTGTCATCACTAAGGTAAATTATTTATATACAAATATCCTTTGGTCATCATTGGTGGACGAACTGATAAGAAAACTCGAAAAACAAAAAAAAAAAAAACTCGAAAATTAAGGATTCTACACTAATGGATACGTATATGACATAGCCATCTTACTCAATTATAAATAAGAAAAATTTCTATGTAATAAGATACAGAAAGCATTTAATAGGATTGGTAAAACATGAAACCACTTACAGTGAACCCCACTAAAACAGAGGTAGTATTATTTATCAAGAAGAATACATTGACACGATGGAACTACCTAAGCTATTCAATAGAAGGCAAACCCTGGCAAAATACCTTGGCATCCTTTTAGACTCAAGGCTGAACTAGGCAAGACACATAAAGCAGAAAAGGCGAGCAATGCAAGAGAGCCACAGGCACAACTTGGAGTCCATCTCCTAAAATTGCTCTATGGATTTACTCTGGCATAATAAGGCCAATGCTGTGTGGTGGTCTCGCGCAAACAAAAGGACAGTAGCAGCCAAACTTAACCATATCCAGAGGCTGATCTGTATGTGCACAGTAGGAACTTTCAGGACAACGCCGGCGGCGGTTATGGAAACAATACTAACACTACTCTGCTTACCACCAATTGATCTACATATTAAAGAAACACTAGGGTGACAGCAGAAAGACTTCGAGACACATGTTCAATATTGAACCTAACGGTGGGACAGATCCTGACGCGGATGCCCAAGATGGAGGTCAAGTTGGACCAGACCATACCCATATACATTTAAAAAGAAATAGTCAGTAAATCTGAACAAAAGCACATTCCACACTAACCTAATCTAAACTGATGGGACAATGACATCCTCATGCTTTGGAGCTGTTGTGTTTTCAGATGCACTGAGCATCACCTACTCGGTGCCACTGGATTTACATCCTATTGCAATCTATACAATAATGGAAAGTGACAATATAATTATAGAAACCGACATAAAGGGGCACGATATCAACATAGCCACAGACAGCAAAGCTGCTTTGACAGTACTAAACCACCCAAAAGTAACCGCAACATTAATAAGTAAGTGCGTAGAAAGGCTAAATAAGTCTCAGCGAAAAAAAAAAAAAAAAAAAAAAACTCGATAACTCTGATATGAGCCAAAGGCCGCAAAAGGGACAATAAAGGCAATACCATTACTGACACGCTAGCCACAAAAGCATAAAAACTAACGGGCGTGAACAAAATGCAGGTAGAGCTTACGTCCAGAGCCTTGGTAAAACTAATACCAGCATTTACTCTAATGAAACATGAGAAGAGATGGAGAAATCTACCAATATGAAGTTAAACAAAAACTTACCACGCCAAATCAGAATGAAATGAAGCAGGAAAGCTTCTGATACATTCAAGAGCTCACATAAGTCATGTTGGCCTCTGGATATCCCTCTCAAGATTAGGTATAAGAAGGACCTATGCAGAAGGTGTAATGAAGAAGAAAAAACGGCAGGGCACATCCTTCACGATTGTCCAACGCGTTCAAGGATAAAACGTCCCTAGGGCAGGCAGAGGTCTCAAACTAGTGAAGGGACACAGCTGAAAATGATCCATGAAGAGATACTGGATATAGCCAGATCTGGGTTTAGTCACTGGAAGGGAGGTAGCTCAATGAGCCTAAGGTTTGGCCTAAGTGGATGCGGCGTATGAGCTGCCCTCTCAAAAATCCTTAATCCTATATACAAATAAATTTCTACCCCAAAAATGTACTCATTTTATCACACGCCTTGATAATAATTAATTTTTATTTTTAGCCCTTCCTCTCAATATTTTGTATCCCATGGATCGTAAACATTACTTCAAAATATATACATTTGTCTAAAATTCACCAATTATTGTGAACATGAAGAAATTGCACATAACAATAAATTAAAGGTAGAACAGAATGGCTTATGCTTGATAACCCAGAAAGACTTACCCACGTACATAATGCATATGTTATTACAATCGTATTATGCAATTGCTTGAATAAAGATGTTTCCATATATAAAAATATCAATGAAACTGATGAAATACAGTTAGTGAATGTATATTACTGTTCCTCTACTGTTTTCATTAGTACTCATGAAATTTACAACACCAGAGTCGATTTGTGCCAATGAAGCTGTCGGCTGTAATTCACGTGTATCGGTCGAGTTTACGCTTTTCGCTTTTACCTGGAAAATAGACGTAAACAATAGTTACACTTATTATTGGAAATGGAGGCTCGATTGACGTACGAGCTAGTGTTATGGGTTGATATTACGCAGCGCCGAAATGTATGAACCGCGGTAATTAAACTTCACCCTTGGGCAATTAAACTTCGGAATGGGACATATTTTCACTACGAAATTGAGAATATTACAAACGAACACCGGCAGTAGTACGTGTATACAGCGGGCGGGTTGATTAATATTGGCTAAACAGGTTTTATTTACGTTCAGATTAAACCGCATTTTCCCCGTATTCAATTTAATCAAATTTTATGAAAGTCTAGATTAAAAATGTTCTACTGTATAGTTTATCTTGTTTACAACCATGTTTGTATTCATGTACAGAAGATTAATTCGAGTATTTATTAATTAAACTCTTCAGGTATTAATTTTAAAATGAAACAAATATAACAAAACTTAAAATTAAATAACATATCCACGTATAATGATATATATTTTATATATGCTATTAATTAATGACTTATTATTTTGTGTTTGTTTTTATATTGTTTAAACGAGTCAATAATGATTTATAATTATACCACTTTGAACTTCATAAGTTGTACAGCACACTAGGAATTATTTATTAGGATAAAAAATAAAATTAATAATAACTGAGGCTTCAACTTTGTTATATATTGTTTATCAAATTAATAAAACACTTTAAACTCTGTTTGTATAGCACAAAAATACAATGTTTGTGTAATACAAACGAAGTTTAAAGTGTTTTAAAATAAAATCATATTTCAATTTTAATAACCATCGTTTGTATAACTCGGGTTGTTTTATTGTTGACTATAGTTTCGGTAACCTTAACGTGTCATGATCAAAAACAATCCGAGTTATACAAACGAAGCAAAAATTTGTTTCATTTATTAAAATTGTATTACAAAGTATAACAAAGTAGAACTCTCAACAATTAACTAGAAAATTATATTTTTCACATGAAGAAGCTACTGTGTAGCGAAATAATTGTTGTGAACAATAAATTAAAGTGAAATTCAAAAAGGTAATAGTTTCATTTAAAGAAAGATAAATGATTTTGTAAACCAATCTATACAATTATTGTTTTATTTACATCTCTTGCATTATGCAATTAATAGCTCATATTTAAAGAATAATCCTTTAGACAATTCTGATATTTATTTAACTAAAATGTGGTAATTGTTGAAAATTATACGTAGGTCAAACTACTAGAAGTATTTTAAGATTAAGGAACATGCTTATCATATTAAATACTTCAATACTGAAAATTGTGCTGTAGCTTTTCATTCAATAATTACGTGACAAAAATTGTTGATAAAAAATGTTAAACTTCTTAAATTTTTAAGTGAATGACAATTAAACTTGCTGGAGTCTATAGAAATGAAAAAAAGGACATTAAAAATCTTTTTTTTTTGACACTTGTTCCTTAAATAATCCACTCTTAAATCTTATAAATTCATAAATTTTATACGTTATATATAAATATAATAATTATATTTATAATAGAAAAAGGATTTATTCACTTGGTCACAGCTATTGAAATAAATTTATTTATTTTATTTATTTATTTAACGGATTTACCTTTTTACTAATCTACAATATAATTAATAATATTTATGTATAGTGGATTGCAGAACAAAAATAAAATTAAATCAAAAGAATTTGAAAATAATTAATTTATAAATTATTTTCTTTTTCGCTACTGTGACATAATGACCTATGATACATTAGACATTTGTTAAAGTGCTTATGTAACATAAGTCATTATGTCACAGTAGTAAAAGAGAAAATAATTTAGTAATTAATTATTTTCAATTTTTTTTTATATAAACATCTTTATTTCTGAGATTGGAATATACAATTACAATACAATATTTAACAATACATTAACGTTCACAATATATTTCCAACTGTGAAACTGGCAATCGACCAGTGGTCTTTCAACCTTTCAATTATATTTATATTAATAGTTTAGAGTTAACATGATTTGTAATTATTTTAGTTTTATCATTATAGCGTCTATAACGCCATAAAAAACGTATTATTTATATTTATAAAAACATAAATATACTACTGAAGATAGAAACATAGTTTCCAAAAAATATAATTAGTTCAATAAAAAGAGTGGGAGAAAAGACAATATTTTTTTATATATATAACATCTTTATTTCTGCAAACAATTCTATATACTGTAAATTAACAATAGATTTTTATAATATATTATACATTTTCTTAAGAAAACGACTATCGACATTCGATCTTGATGCCCCAATAATTGTTATTTAAATAATTTAAAAAATGTTTGGTTTAATGTACTTTGAATAGACACAAGTTACTCTAAATAAAATTACATAAAATATATCACTGTAATTATTACTTTAATTTTTAATGCATATCTTGCATTATGCAATATTCATTCTTTAATAAATGTATTATTTATTATCTGAGCATACATTTAAGTCTCTGTATCTATTTATAATACTGCAATCAATATGCCCGCATGTATAATACATCCCCTCTAATATTCAATATGCTGAGATTATACAACAGATTACCATTCCATGTATGTGTGTTTACATTAATACTTAATCCTAGGCATTAAGTAAGACACACATTATTTTTGTACAACCCTCCCTCATATTTGTGCAGCTCCCTTAAATATTTATTCAGGCGAGACCGGTCGCCTTTTATTACATGTTAATATGTTCATGAAATTATTCATTATTTTAAAGAGATGCGTTTGTATTTAAAATGCATGTTATAAACACAAAATTAACTAGTTTTTATTCAATATTTATTTAATATTGATTTAATTTTACAAGTAATACACTGAGTTGTTATTAAATTTCACAAATTTATTGTGGAAAACACTGCTACAATTATTTCGATATACAATATCATAATCAGGCATCTGATGTAATGGTAAATAAATTAACACGGAGAGTATTTATGTATTTCAGGTATAAGAGTGGGAGCGGGGTCAATAGGAAGCAAAAATTAGAAATAAACTTACGTGGAATAAAAATAAAGTAACAGAAAAATAAATAAGTAAAAAAAAGTAACAGGAGATAGTTATATAGACAGGATTATTCCGTATGGGATATACTAAATTTAACGTTAATAATTCTATGATAAATTAAATAAAATGAAACAAAGATGATTCACACATATCACATAAACGCTTAGACTGTAAGGATAAAAAATAACGTATACTTTAAGCTTAACATTTCCCTTACAGAATATGTTCAACTATACACACAGACATGAGCACACACAAAAAAAACACACAACATAAAATACCTCATGTTAAAGTAGGTTGAGGAGTGACTTCGAGTTGGTCATTCAAAATCATTTCTGCTTCTTGGATTTGTTAATTCCCAACTCTTCAGCAAGAACTAATTAAAAAAATATGTTCTGATTCCAGCAGGTGTTCATCATATTTAGATTATGTAAATTTGCCTTTCTACTCTGTAAAGACTTTTTTATGTTCACGGATTCTCGTTTTTAATTACCTTCCCGTTTGCCTTATATACACTTTTCCACAGTCTATACTTCCAATTTGTCGACTGTGGGTGTTGTATCCTTAGAGTTATCAATTATGATTTTAATTGAATATTTCGTTTTGAAAGCCGTTCTAATATTGATTTTAATGAGTTGGTTATCAACTTTTATTGAGGGTGTGTCGTGAAAGGTAAAGGAGGAGAAAGTTTTCTGGTTTAACTGAGAGGTTAAATAAAAATAACCTGGTCCCTGTTTTTCTTTTGTTTTTTTATGTATGATATTTAGGATGGTATTTTTGTCAAAACCGTTGTTTTTGGCTATAATTAAAATTCAATTGAATTCTGTGTGGAAGTTTTCTGTGGAGAAAGGGACGTTTATTAAACGATGGATCATGGAGTGGCAGGTGGCTAGTTTATCAGATATAGGGCTGGAAGATTTATTGTGGATAGTGGTGTCTGTGTGTGTATGTTTATGAATGATATTAAAGATGTGTTTGTTTTCAGGATGTTATATGAATTGGTCAAGGAAGTTTATTGATTTATTGTTTTCATTCTCGCTGGTGAATTGAATGTTCCGGTTAATCGAATTAATGAATTTAAGGAATGTCTAGTTGGACCAGTGACGCGGATCAGTATGTCGTCTTATTTTTATATAGTATAGATTTATTGAATAAATTCCATATTTAATTAAATAAAATGAATCAAAGATGATTCACACATTGGCATTTATTTGAAAAACAATGAAATTACACAAGGACAATTTCTGGCAATGATCAATAATATTCAATCGATCCTTTTTTCTGACTGCAAAAATTACTTACATTGTAAGTTATAGAAACATCTATTGAAACAACCACTTTCCGAGCATTTACCCAGTCGGACATTGAATAGCTTTGTGACAATTATTTGTTGCTTCCTTTCATTGAATAATTTCGACTCAAACCGTTGCAATTCGCAGTAGTACTGTTATGTAACAACAAATATCTATTGTGTAATCCAATGTCCGGAGGGGTAAATGCTCGGGAAGTAGTTGTTTCATTAGATGTTTGTAAAACTTATTCTCGCTGTAAGTTTTGCCTTTCTCAGCACTTACTATTTTAATTGTGAATTAGTTAATGCCAGAGCGGATCAGCTTCAGTTATTACCATTTCATTTGCTGTAATTATTGTGCTTACATTTCACATATTCTTAAGAGTAGAAGACTTAATTGGCCAATCAGCTTTAGTTATAACTTGTCCCATGAGGGGCGATTTTTTTTGATTTTTTTAGTATTTAAGCTTCTCGACATTTCTCAATTGCTTGATACCACTCTGCCATCACTAGATAGCGGAAGAAATAATTCAACTGGCGCTTCGCTTACAAATACAATCAAATTGAAACATACATTCACTTCTATATGAAATACATCATCCTTTAACAATTAGACTACAATTTTGAAACTTCGGTAAAATAATGTTTTTTTGGCACAAAGACCGCTGATCGATAGCCAGTACGGGACTGGTATGTACTGTATGATATTTTATAATAGTTTGGTATTGTATTATATGCATATTGTAAGCATTAGTCCTGAATAAAAATTTATATATATATATATATATATATATATAAATTTTTATCGACCAAGAAACGATGAAAGTTTAATTTAAAAAAAACAACATATTTTTAAGAAAACACTAGTAGTGGGTTGCATCCCCACGCGCAGCTATTCTGCAACGTCTGCATGAAAGGTACTAACACCGCACATATCGCCCCCCCCCCCCCCTCCACCCATAATCCCAAGTGTTAAAGCTGTGTGCCGGAACAAACTCCATTCCGTTTTCCCCTCAATGTCGCCGCACCCTTCTACGACCATCATTCACCTATAAACAAAATATTGATTCATCACTGAAGACGATATCATTCCATTGATGAACGCACCCTTGCCGTCCTTGACACTATTCAAATTTGGCTGCATTTATGGGGAGGTGTTAATGGAAGTCGAAGGTAAGGACGGTATGAATAAAGCCCAAAGGAAGAAATTCTTCTGTAAATAATTGCCATTGATAAATATCAAAGCTCTCGTCAAATCCACAGCAATTCACTTTGTTGTTTGAAAGCTATTCCTTGTAGCCATCCGTATAAGGAGTCGATCTTCACGTACGTTGCCTTTGAATACCTTCTTTGGACCCTAAAGACCATATTTCTCAACGGTAGTATGGTCTTGATTTAGTCTTCTCCCAATCTCTCGGAATGAGACACCCGCCTCTTTCCTATCGATAATTCGGCCTCTATCAAAGTCATATGGATAAAACTTGGAAAACGTCGCACTAGGGATGTTGACAGTTGGACAATCAAATAAACTGACATTTTGTGATCAGAAATTCATTAATTGCTAGGAAAAATATTGATGATAACAATGGTACAGGAAACATAACAGTTGAGCTTTTTTGGCAGAAACTTTCATCGTTTCTTACTTGACAATAAAGCCTTTTCTTACCGAAGTTTCAATATTGTAGTTTGAATTTTAGAGGGTGGTGGATTTCATATAAAAATGAATGTATTCGAACCATATTGGGTTCAATTTAATTTATAAGTCATACGGTATTTTAGATCAAAATATATCTAGCTAAATCTTAATGTTCATTATAATTAACATACACTTAAATATGAAGTATTTATTATGTTCAATTTAACTTCAGCATCGTTTTACAAAAAATTAACCAACGAACCAATAACCAAAAGTTTTAATACTATTTATGTAAATTTCTTGTTGGGACAACATTTTCAAATCGGATTTTACTTTATCCGATTGAAAAAAAAAAGAGAATATTAAATAATAGCAAATATATTTACTCGTTTCATATTTATCAATGTCGTCCAATTTTCAATTTGCATAAAATACAAATGAAAAAACAAACAAGTACTTTACTTGTTGATTGTGAATGCATTAATTGTTTGAATAACTTTTGTTGGGGTAATTATGGGATTATTTCCATCAATTACACCGCGGACTGTTGTAAGCAGTCTAGTTAAGCACTTTCTGGGTGAACATGAATTTTAACGGAGTATTTTTGATTTTATATTCGAGATCTGCTCTCCACAACGTTTGTACAAAGAGTGACTTAAAACTAGAAACCAAACTACATATTTACAAAAAAAATCTCTCTCGCCCGGGTGGCGACGGACGCAATTTATCATCCCTTCAAAATTGGGACGCATCCGGCTAACACCATGGGTGTGGTCGCACTTCTTGGAAGGTCGGTGAAAGCGACCTTGCGAGGCTTAACAACTTTAAACGAATCTATTAACTTTTTTTAATTTTAATTTATTGTTCGTGACAATTGTTTTACTACACAGTATCTTTAGGCAAAGAAGTATAATGTATATAATATTTAACTTGTTTTTTATGTATTTCTTACAATATTCACTCTTATGATCATTTTCAAATTTAAACTTCGAAAATGATCGCAAAAGATAAAAAAAACGTCATTATTTTATCATTAGTTACACAATATATACACTTATATATCAAAGACAAGTGTTTACTTCATCCAATTTGAACAAAAAAAACTTCCTTTCATAGTATAAGTTATTATTGAATAACATTTTGAATTTCTTAATTTAATTCTCAAACTTTTCAACCAAAACGTGCGTTTTCACATATTTCAAATAACTCAACCTGTTCTTGTGATATTCACACACCGCTTCACCCATTGAGTATTCAATACACACTTCGTTATGTAAAAGTATCTTTTGTGTTAAAAAAATGCTACAATCGTTTATAAATATATACAAGGGACTATCTACGTCTTATTTTGTATCGTCTTTTTTTTACTTCATTTATTTTACAATAGAAAAACAAAGTTTATTCGTTCAGTACTAATATATAAGTGTTGTGCTTTAGCTGTTTATCGTTCCTTTTTTTACGTAAAAAAAAAATAATAAACAACCCCCCAAGCCTCCCTTCTATCTATGCCACTAGTTATCCATATCTTGTGGCTTAAGTTCTTGGACAAATTGGATCTTGTAAGGTACTAGAGGAAGGTCTCTACGCAAAATTTTCCAAGTAGTCGAATAACAAAGCCCAACTTCTTGCGAACTTCGACGAATTGAAAAACTTGGGTCTTCAGCACTATCAGCAACAGCGGCACAGTTTTATGTCTTGTTTCATTTTTAATATCGAACAGCGTGAAATCCGTTGTAAATTTGGTGAATACATCGCTCGGCTGCACGATTATGTGCACCATAAAATTGGGAAGTGCGCTACAAGTTCGGAGCACAAGACACTGGCATTGATAATAAATTTTGACAACTGGCAAGCATTTTATTAATACTAAACGTGCCATGATTATTTATCAGACTATACTCTAAGAGTTTGACGCTAGAAGTACGCAAAGAGTTTGTTTAACAGCGATCTCTATTGGAAGTTCGGACATACTAAAAAAAGCATCCTTTATATAACTGAAATCGTGCGTCTGTGTATAAAATACGAAACACAATAGAAATGTTTGGAAATATTTCTATTACTTTTAAATAATCAATTTATTTTAGTTTAGCTAATTAATTTTAGAAAAACCATCATTTGTTCCACCAATTAATATAATAAAAAAATACCTAATTATACATGCTAATTTAATACAATATAAGCACACTATTTTTATTTTCACAGTATTTGATAATGTCAAGTTGAGTTGCCGAAACTGCAGTCGTGAAAATTAAAATATTGTTTTATACAAATTTAAATTAATTGCTGATTACATGAATCAACAAATACAAAACATGAGCACTTATTTATTGATTGAAGGGCATTAAACCTTTATTCATTTCAAATACTGCACTAAAAGACTATTATAATTTATATCTAGAATATTATATTTAATTAAATGTGTACTACATTTTAATGTAACATTCAATTATTTCCATTTAAAGTATCGTAGGAAGGATATTTTTTTAGTATAAGTACTTTTGTGTGTAGAAGCATCTGTTGAAATACTTCAAGAGGACGCCAATAAATAATTCGCGAAGCATTGATTGTAACTTAGTGCTTCTTGTAACTTATTCAAACGATTCCCACTCCGAAACGCATTGTCGTTTCGCCCCTCGCTGCATAATGTAAACATATAAAAAAGAGCGACCCGCGTGGCGGCGTCAGCGGCGGTGTTGTTGTGAGGGGGAGTAGAGGAATAAATAGCTATTGCGGACACGAGGAAATAAAGGGTTGTAAATCTGGTGTCGGCGTAAGACGATAGTCACATCAAACGGTGCCTCATATAAAGCAACAGCGAATCCCCCCAGATTACCTAACGTCACAATATGTCTGCCGAACATGTTGGGGCTTGTTTGTGCCATAGACTCGAGTAACGAACAATATACAGCGGCATTTGTTGACTTCGGCGGCTGCTGTCGCCCCGAGCCACCCCCGGAGCGCCGCGCCGCAATGCGGACTCGTCCGATACCCGGAATGTTCAGCCAACAGTTCGACCCCCCTAAAACGAGTCGCCGAGGTTAATGGTTAATTCTTAGCGTCCTATTAAAGTTGAACTAATTGTACACAATTTAATTTCCATTTATAATCATTACTTCCATATTCATCTCTTACTTTATTTAAATTAATATGTAATAATATAAAAAAAACAATGATAAAAATCCTGAGGTAATAAAACATTTGTATGTTCACATTTTCTTATTTTCTGCTATTTACTTCATACTGAAAAGAATAACAAAGCAAAAAATGAAGGGAAATGGAATTTTCCTTAAAAAAACACAAATGTTTTGCAAACAACGCACATTCATTTTATTAATATATCTACGAATTTTCCTTTATTATTTAAGATTATTTTCATAATTTATATAAACGATAAATATCAACTATGTCACTACATACACGGAAAACACAAATGTAATAGTAAAGAAACACATTACCTGATATAAGTGTAAATGGTTCGAACCGGAGATTTTGATGATTTATGGTAAATTAATGAGTGAATGCCCGAAATTACAAACAACGGAGTGAATTAAGACGAGGAGTGTTTCAGTATCGATATATAATTCGTTTTAGAATCTATTAAACACCAAATATTTTACAAAAAGAGTTACAAAATATAAATTTCTACGTTTTATAAATTATTCGACGTATACAATATATTTATTACCTCATTGAAACATTGTTTATCGCTATAAAAGTAAATATATCGATAGAAATTATAGTAACATTTAAATAATTCTCCAAATGTTAGGATTTTCAAAAAAAAGTTTCAAATAAAAACCTCTCGGACATGAAGAAGCTATCATTTAAATATAGTTTTAATATATATATTATAACATGAACTATAATAATTGGGAGATGACGCAAGCGCCATCTTTTGTCTAATTTCATGTGGCATCGTCAACGATTTGCGTTATCTCCCAATTATTATGGTTCATATCGGGTATTTGATCACAATACAAGATCTATTCAATGGCCTTCATCAAGGCATTGCACATGGAACACACTGGTCTAATGAGGTTTGAAAAACCGAAATGGTCATCACCTGTTATCTATAGGCTAGATGAGTGATGTCAGAATATCTTATTAAATAAATTTCGTTTCCTGTTCTCATAAACTGTTACGATTTGATATAATTTAATTAAATAAAATGAAACAAAAGTGATTCACATATTTGCAGTTATTTAAATTACAATGAAATTAAACAAGGACAATTTCTGGAAATGATCAATAAACTCTTTAATAAATGAAATGAATATAAAATATAGTTATTTTATATTTATTTCGTTGATTTTTATAAATTTGATTGAAATATATTTTTATTGGATGAAATATTTTAAGTAAAGTGAAAACAAACCCCGACGAAACCCATCCGAAACCATCAGGTTAACCTTAATCTGTATTCCTTTTCTGCTTTCGGTGCGAAAGTGGGCGCATAACGGATGGGATATTTCGCCACTAAGACTTTTAATATTTCAGTTTTATGGATAATAATAAGTTCACCCTGAATTAACGTCCGCGATAAATTTCTTTAATCGTTTAATTTTGTTTCTGCGGAACGTTCTTTTTTCTTCTTCTTCTTTCTTTCCTCCCTCGCCTCCTATCCACAGAAACCATCCCACGGGCTCAGGTTATATATATAATTACATGAGTACGAATTCCCATTTTAATCTCACCTTTAATGGCCCACTCATCTCGAGGATTTCGCGAAAATAAAATAAATAACAGGCTAAAAGAATAAATTGGACTGAGGAAAAAAGTTTAATTCGAGGCGATAAATACTTTATAAAAATGTAAAAAATAATAACGTATATTTTTTACTTTCCCCGGACCCCTGTCCAAGGGAAAGTATTGTGATCGTACAAATTTTCTAATCGAAAATCCATCCTACAATTTTTGAAAAATATCTATGTATGTGAAAGAGTGTCTCCGTTATAGCGGAAAAACGGCTAAACGGATTGAACTCAAATCTAAGCTTTTTACAACAGTTGTGAGATCTGAAAAGCTTTTTGTTAGAATCAAAACACATTAAGTGCAACTTTACTATTAGCGATTATATTTTTTTTTATGCGGAAAGCAAAATGTTTCAAATAGAAGTTGCAGATCTTAAAAAAACTAAATAATTTTTGGTATATAAGTTTTTATTTTAAGACCTTTAATTTTCATATTATAAGCGGAAATTATAAATTCTCTTAAAAACAAACAATTATTTTTATATCAAATAAAACGTAAAAATATCGTCATGTTTCAGTAACTGAAAAAAATCTTAGGTGAAAGGCTATAAAAATGTTCTAAAAATTACATACAGTGAACCGATGGAGAAATATAACTTTGTATCGGCATTTGTTAATGGGTCACCGTGTATATAATTTTTTTAGTGATTAATATGCTTCGCTGAAAATACTAATCAGCCTCGGAAATAATCATCAACAGTTTAAATAAATTTGTTCCTTTCATTGTGAACGCACTTTATAGTGTGGGAAAATTTGTAAAGTCATTGTAAGATAAGAAATAACAAAATAACTTGTTACATTCTTCTAAATATTTAGCTTTAACTTTAAAAGGCAACAATTCATATTTTCATTTAATAACTTTTCATTTCCAAATAAATGTTCTTTCAAACACACACATCACCATTTCTTATATTTATAAAACAATAACTTAGCACTATTAAAATGTAACTGGTTTAATTTACTTTCAGTTTCATAATGACAACAGAAAAATATCTAAACCATATTATAGTCAATAATTAATTCAATTAATAATTGAATAATTTAGTTCAATAACCAACAACTAGCTGTGATGGCTATTTCGATCATTCGGACCGCGTTAGAAAAGATTGTTCCATGTTTGTGGTTGAACTAAATTAAAAAAAATTGATTGGTTTTCCTGTTTTCAATAAACATGATAAATTATTTCTATAAGTGGATAAATTCTTGTGTCTGCCTTATAGAATAAAATTGTTGATGATTTTTTTACTTAAAAATCATACAATAGATGGCGCTCTATGTGAGTTATTAAATTAATTTTTCATATTGATAATTATGTTTATCAGTTTAAAGTCATAGTATTTTATGAATGGAATCGTTTAAATATTTGCCGGACATGAAATAATATTAATATTTCAAATTGTAACGTTTTATATTTTCAATCCGATGGAAAATCATAAATAATTTATTGAATTTAAAATATAAAAGTTAATAAAAACCTTATAAAAATAAATATAATTTTCAATCTAAGTTTATATGTGACATCAATCAATGTTTGTATTGATTATTGCGTTCAATTTATTGCATTTCACTTCGTGTCACGTCGCTATTTCAGAAACAGTGCTGGTTATAAAAGTGTTGATTCGGCAGCGCTTGATACGGTCTTGTCGGTGTCAATTTGAACCTCGCAGAAGGCGACGATTTTCGTCGCAATGAATTTTAAAGCGACTCTAGAATTAAGTTCATAAGAAAAATCCGAGCGAGTGCGACTTGCACTATTTTTCCACTTTGAAGTACCAGAAATATACGTGTAATATATGAAAAATGCAAAACGCTGTCTTGAATATTGTGTGTTGGATTGGATAAATTATATTTTATTATGCGATTTAAAAAAACTAATAAAAGGGCATTAGACATCTTTAATTAATTGTTTAAAATGTAAATATAATAATTAATAATTTACTTGTAAGCGACACTCTCAAACCACAGTTTGTGCAAGGAATGTCAAAATATCTATAATTCGAGCCCATAAATACAAATATTTTTTTATTTTATTATATATTTATAATAAGATTATTTTAAATAAAAGCATATGTTTATAAACTATAGTTTTATATATATATAAAATCTTTATTTCTGAGAAATACGTTAAATTACATTACAATATTTACATTACAATCATAAACCTCTAGTTGAGCCTCAGAAAACGGCTATCGACCATCGGTCTTTCTGCCTTATAGTTTTATTAATTCAACAAAAAGGAACTTAACAATTAATTATATATTACTTAATTCATGATATGTTGAACTGTGTAAAATTCATACATCGCGCCCACCGAAAGGTTAATCCACACTATTGTTTTGCAGATTGGGAAGATTTATAATCCAATAAAAGGTATTTACAAAATAAGCCAACATTTGCCCACTATTTATAAAAATTAGCATAAAAACATTTACGAACTACAATAAAATATGCAATAAACTAATCAGAAAAAATACGAAATAAAATATTTAAACAAACTGTGCTACAAAATTGTTTTTCACCGGTCCTCAGGTAGTGGAAGGAAGGTAAAAATAACTTTCATTTTTACCTTCTCTCCACTATCTGAGGATTTTAATATTTTATTGATATTATAATGACATAAATTGAAATTGTTAAAGTTTGCCAATTTTGAAATATTTATACTTCTAATATCATTGACAAATTATGGTATGTACTAAGGTTTTAAAATATCAAGAATACAATGGTGTTAATAGAATATTAAATAGTGAATTTCATCTTTGCCTTACTTATTATTTTTTTTTAAATGTTAATTAATTTTTTGTTCAAGAAATTTTATCATTTTGATTTCATGTTTATTTATTTAATATTAAATATTATTCCTTCGAGTGTGTTTTTTTCTCTCTTCTCTGTGTTACGATTAAAGAGGGTGAAAAGGTGTGGGATATAATTGCGCCCATTTTCGAGCGTTAAACGAGGAAAAAATGGCGGGACGTCCGTGTGTTAGTGGCCTAGGCGGGCAGTTTCGGTCGTAACACGGGGCCATATCAAGGACTGCGACACGGAAAACTGGCCAATAAACGGAATATAAAAGTCTTGCGGGAACGTGGGGATAACAAAAATGTACGGATTGACGTTAATATTCGGGCCAGGACCGCAATTATAATCTATTACGCGCTTTCTGTTTGCCGTATTATTTTTACGCTATCTCGGGAATTAATATCATTTATAGCGCGTGTTCGCTTTTACGGCGCGGTTTTATATGAATGCTAGTGTTAATTTAATAAAGTATTTCTTGAAATATTACTGGCATGTTAAATGCGTAGTAAACCACTGTTATTTTAAATTGAAATCTAGACAACAATAGTGAGATGAGGCGAGTTAAAATTAAAATTTAAATACTAAGAAAACACAATTTTATTAATATGGTATTTTTAAGAGGGAGGTTAGATACTCGATTGTCAATTCTGTGTTCCACCGGTTCCAATATGGCCATATAAATATTCTAGATGTTTCATTATCGTTTGCATGTCTTAATCACTTCCAGACGGCATATGATATGGCGGAATATTTAAATTAACATAGATATATAGTAAAATATAAGAACCCCAGGAAGTTGATCGTTCCCATTTATCCCATTTATTGCATTTTTTTTCTCTATTACATCTCATTATACCATTATACTACCAAAAATGGAGCAAACATAATGTTTATTGAAACTTGTATTTTCAAACACATATTGTCATTATTAGGTTTGTTCTGCACTAAGTTGAATTGAATTCAAGTTTGCCACGTCACCGGTGTAGGCTAGTTAATGCCAGTTTTCATAAACTGGAGTTAAGTGTAAGGAACGTTTTGCGTACAGTTTAGTGCAAAGTATTCAATTACGGTAACTTCTAGCAGTAATAAAAATAAAACTGAAAAAATTGAGTGTTCAGCAATATAACTAGGTTATGTGTTATAAGCAAAATACATACAATTTTGATTATCGACCTGTTGGCGTACAACATCGAAATTGCTTTAAGTGAAATCGCGTATATCATAGCCATACAATTGGGAATCCATTTTTATTTAAGATATCTTCGAATACATTTGTATTCGCGCCATGTTTATGTAACCAACAAATCCATTATGTTCCAAAATAACGTTTATACTTTTCTTCCAACATCCCGAATAGGACGTCATAATTTCATTGTTATTTATACAAAAAAATTGTACAAGAATATCCCATATTCTTGTATGTTTCTGGTTGCCATGATTACTGTAGTGAAATCTAAATTAAAAGGTCATATATAGTCCTGAAAAGTGTTTTGACATAAGTCAGAACTTAAAGTAAAATGGAAAGTGATTCCGAAGAATTGATGATGAGCACACCACCCGATATTGAGCCTTTGCCGACGGAATAAAGAGAAACCTTAGAACATTTCTATAAGATTTATGGATTGACGTACAACGGCTAAGTTATCATCATTTTCTGAGAATGCAATTTTAGCATATTTTTCTGTTTTAACCACGAATTTTAAGCCAAATCTATTTAATGATAAAGTTAAGAAAACCGATTTCAAGTAGAAATATTTAGTTTTATCCACATGCGTTTTTTTTTCAGGTAGCTCCTATAATGGCCAAACTATCTATTCAAGATATTAATGATTTAAATTTTACGTTTTTAATAAATATCCCCGATACTCAGACGAAAAATCATAGATCATTCACTATTACAGGCAAACAGATTTCAATTCTTTGGCATGAACTAGCCTGCACCGGTGACGTCACAAACTTGAATTCAATTCAACTTAGTGCAGAACAAACCTAATAATGACAATATTTATTTGAAAATACGAGTTCCAATAAACATTATGTTTGCTCCATTTTGGTAGTATAATAGTATAACGAGATGTAATAGAGAAAAAAGATGCAATAAATGGGATAAATAGGAACGATCAACTTCCTGGGGTTCTTATATTTTACTATATATCTATTTTAATTTAAATATTCCACCATATCATATGCCGTCTGGAAGTGATTAAGACGTGCAAACGGTAATGAAACAGAAGAGATACATTGCACTTCGCCCAAGTGATCCAATATCTGGTATAAGAGACTCTGCGACTACGCACTACATTTAGGCTTCTTTAGATCCATTCTGCTATCTCCCATAGATCACTCATCATCAGTTCAACCAGCTCACCTTGTTTAGGTAGTCTAGTATAGCCGTGACGGGTAGATCACTTATATAAGCCGTCCAAGGGAGTCCCCCTTAATGACGAGAGTGCTGTGCATTCACAAAGAAAATGCCAAGCAGTCTCATCTTTCATGCTGCCCTCTCTGCAAGACGGACAGTCAACTATTCCCATCTTGTAAAGGTGCCTATTTAGTCTACAGTGACCAGTGGGTAGTTAAGTGCCTGCGATTCCTCCTAGTATTGCAGGTACCGTTTCACTAATCTCTAATTAGGATACACAAGTATTTCCTTAAAAATCTTGCAGCCCTTAATGTTATCCCAATGCTTCCTAAACATGTTACACAGGGAAAGAGGAGCGAGCCGCACTAGCGGCTCCGGTGAGAAAATGTTCATCAGAGCCGCAACTGTTGCTATCAGCTCTCCTAATACCTTTGTCCGTATCATGCCACTTCATCCAGCTGACTTCAATATTATTATGCATTGCCACCTGCCTGAGTTTCCTGTGGCATTCTATTTCGGTCTCTGACGTAGCATAAGCTTTCTGCAGAGATAGTAACGCATGCCTTCTATTCGTTAGGCTACGTTTGACAGCTTGTGATTTATGATGTATTCAGCCGCAAGTGTTATATCCATCAGCTCCAGTTCGGTGATGGTTCCAAGAATTCCCATCGGAATATTTGTCTGGATCTTTAGAGTTCTGGAGAAAACTTCAAAGCCCGATTCATCTCTTTTTTAGATCCATCTGAGTAGATCGTTATAGCTGACTCTTTTGTTAGTTTAGTGGGTTGGACAGTAACATTTTAGGTTGTTCTCCGTTTAAGTGTCGGTATACAACAGTCAGTTGCGGCCTCTAGAAGAAGTATATCTTTGCAGACATTCCTCCAGAGGCATTCTCTAAGTTTCCCATAGCTGTTAACATTCCAGATCCCACTACTCGGAAAACGAAGTATAGTCGTCAAAGATATCAAGTGGTGGAAGGCATAGCATATCCGTTGCACCTGCAAGAGTTGCTTCCTTGTGGTCTTCTTCTTAGTCCTGGGCCATCAAACTGAAACTCCGTATGTAAGCATCGGCCTTATAACATATGTTTACAACCAAAGCGTCGTACGCAGTTTCAACCCCCAGATTTTCCCCACATCCCGATGACATTGTCAGAATGCTCTTATGGCTTTGTCTGTTTTAGTATCGATATGTGTTTAAAAGCTTAGTTTTCTATCGGGGGTTATACCCACGTATTTCACCTCGTCACTGTACCGCAACATAGCATTCAATAGTGTTGGTGCTTTTTCTGTCACGTTCCTTTTCTTGGTGAATAGAATCGTCTCCGTTTTGGGAGGATTTACTGATAATGAGTGATAATTGCACCACTGCAAAACTGTTTAGAGCATCTAATCACAAAGGGCGTCTTCAAACATGCCACAAACAAGTATGGCTAAGTCATCAGCATAGGCTGTCACAAACAAGCTTGATTGCTGAAGTTCATGGAAAAGTCTATGTAGAACCTTATTCCAAAGTAGGGATGATAATACATCTCCTTGATAACAGCTTCTATAAATTTTACAGGCAATACCTTCCGTTCCAAATAATATCAAAAACTCAAATGTCATAAATAAGTAGTAGGTATTGCCAAATTATTTACGAGAGCACAAAAATTCAATAAATGTAAAATTAAATAATGCCAAATTGTATACTGTTGATGCTTGAGAAAATTTAACAGCCTTTAAAAGACATGAAGGATTCCGTTGCAGAAGACCAATCTATGGTAAATTGAAGACTTCGAAAAAGATTTTAATTTTTCATGCATACCAATAGAAAATAATGATAACACTAATGTTAATCAGCATTGGTGTTATCATATGTACTATATACGTTGCTAACACCATAATTAAAAATAATCAGCCTTCATTTAAACAATTGCATAAATTTCAATGTTTACATAAACAAGTAGTTTAAAGAAATGTTATAATTATAACAGTCATATTTTCATTAGTTAAAGAGTTTTGAAAAAAAAAATGTTTTATTCGGACCAAAAATTGGTTTTTAGGCCTTGTAAGATTGCCGGATTTGCACCACTGCGTTCCGCGTCATCTGATTATCCTTTTTATTCGTCCCAAAAACCAGCATGTTTTAGCCTGATGAAACAAATATCTATTTAATTTAAATAGAAACATAAACAAAACCTCTTTACGCCATTTTATTATGAAAGGTTAAATACTCCTCTATAAAACTTAATTTAAATGAAAGTCTTATGATACAAAATGTACATTCCGTAACCTTTCTCTTAAACTGTACAGCCGAGGAATAAATCCCGAAACACTCATCTACATTTACGTTTATGCTGTGTAACGATTTTGTTCCCCTAATGATCTCTTTAGGAGATGTATTCTTGAATCAAATATTATAGCATCGTGTAACCATTTATCTTTCAACGGCAGGTATCCGTTATATATTCAATGTATATTTTTAATACTTATATTACATCATTGCTTTGTATTTACTTTGTTATTTTACATTATCAACCATTGTCGTTGGCCATAGATAAAGTTTATTTTTTATTAATTTTAAGTCCCGAATATTACACTTATGGTGTGTAATATTCAAATTTTGTTTTTACATTAGACATTTATTTTAAGAAAAATAATTGCAATGAGAATGCGACATAATTTGTATAATTTTTAAATATTCAATGTCATTGATAGATTAGAATTGATTTTATTAGCCACAATTGTTTAATGGGGGTATATTTATAATATTAACCAAAAAGAGCGCCGCATAGATCTTTTTTTTTTTCGGGTGCAATTTGGAATTTTCGCAAATAATAGCAATAATAGTGGATTATAATAATTTTAGAATAACATATGGAAGGTATCGCAACTTTAGACGATTATAAAATTATTTATCAAAAATTTACGTTTTATTCAAATTTCAATCATATTCAGTATTGAAATAAATTATAAATTAATTGAATTTAAAGTTTGAATAATTGTTATTATGAGTTTTAATTTGTACCATATTCGTTTTGTTTAATATATATTGCATTTTTGTATTTATATTTATACTATTAAACTCATTCTATTAAATTAATAGGTAGCATTTGTATTAAATTTCAGCGATCCATAAATACATAATTGAAAACATTGTACATCACAGCATTTCCGATAATTACACATCAGGCTCGGTCTGTTTAAACCGCAGTGTGAAACATATAATTAATGATATACACAAACAGAATCCATCAAGCATCGTTTGACCGTATAAACCATTGACACCGACGATAAATTATTTAGCTTAGCGATGTTTCAAAACAATTTGCGCCGTAACGCGGACGTCATAAATTGCCCCCGTGACACATTGACGTCTAAAATATTCCACCCCCATATAAAAAATAATACATACATACATTCGACATAAATCACCGAACTATGTTTGCACTTCGAGGCAACGACCAAGGGACGAGTATCGCAAAAAGCCCGGATTGCACGGCTGCATGATAACGGTTTTTCGTTTTTGTAAGATAGAACAAGCGCGATCCATAAATTGAGTTTATTTTTCGGCGAGTGCACTTTCGCAACTTAATTACGAGCCATTTAGCAGAATGGGGATTGTTATGGATGTATGTGTGTGTGTAAATAGGGGGGAAAACGAAAATCGCGAGGGTGAACAAACTTGGAAACGACTTGACAATGTTCGAAAGGAAATCGGGGGAAAGTTTTCGATGCGGGGCTAATTTGAATTTAAAATCTCTGTTGATAATCAGACGTTTAATGGAATATCTATTTGGATGGACTGCGAACTAGGTGTATTTGCATATTTCAATTTTATTCAATTTGACTCTACAAAACGTTTTTTTTTATTAAAACCTTTTTCAAATTTTAAAATAAAGAAAAAAAAATTATTATTCATTATGATAATTTTTCTTAATTTGACTTTTACTTATTTATTATTACTATAATTTCAAGCTGTTATGAAACCAGTTTTCTTATAATAATACAATAATAATTTATTTCCAAACAAAAAATCCATTTAGAAAAAAAAAAAAACTATACGTAATAATACAATTTTGAGTACAGAAAAATAATAAAATGATGAGAAATAACGAATATACAGGATCCTGCATCACAGCTCTCATCTTCGATAACTCAGTTACCAATTAACTTAGGACTTTAATATTTTGGAAATCTTACTTTGGTTTTAGGACGTACTTCAGGAAAATATTTTTGAATATACAGGGTGTCCCATAAAAGGGTTAAGGCATGATGATATGTTTTTTTTAATTGCTTGATATATATTGTATTCATTATTTAGATGCTTTTACAAGGGTTTACATACCCCTAAAACTCTTTTTTGAGACACCCTAACTTAATTAGTACTGAGCTATCGAAGACGGGAGCTGTATAAACAAGGTGATTATAATTATAACTTAGCTTTTTATGATGAAATCATACACTTCATAAAATATTTCAATTTTGGTAAGAACAAGAAAGTGAGCATTACTTAATGAAAAATAAGTCAATTTTTACATTTTTATAATAAAATTTCAAATATAGAAAACGTCTCTATTTATATTTAAAATTCCAAAACTTTTTTATTATTTTATATACAAACACCTTTATTGAGACAGCAGAATTACAATTCTTTACAAATATTTATATTTACAATACATATTGATGTATTATTAATCTGTCATGAGCTATCGACCATTCTGCTTTTTTTAATTATTGTTTTCTTAAAATATGAAATTACACGG
Organism: Philonthus spinipes; assembly: GCA_963082785.1. Taxonomy (NCBI): domain Eukaryota; kingdom Metazoa; phylum Arthropoda; class Insecta; order Coleoptera; family Staphylinidae; genus Philonthus; species Philonthus spinipes. Next base: position 14,093,588 of record OY720304.1, read on the forward strand.
TGTTAAATAATAGAAGATGTATTATTATTATTGATTTTTCTTTTTTTCAGTCACGAATCACTTTAAAACCTTTTATACATTTGTGTTTTTCTTGTTGGTACTTTAATTAAAGCACAATTTATTTCACTGCATTGAACGCCTCGTAATTACGGGGTATATAAAGATGCTCTCCATTCAGTCAACTCTTTATTTAATCAAATCGTTTAAAGTAGACAAGGAAGTTGTAAGAGTTTATAAAGCGCGAAAGAGCTTTTCCAACAGAGCTACCAATTACATTAATCCTGCTAATTTGTAAGAAAAAGTCTAGTTACATTGACATTTCAAATAAAGAATAGAACAATGTATTGAAATAAATGAAAATATGTGTATATAAAAATAAATAAATTACAAAAATGATCCACAAATATCACCATATACAGTACGATGTGGATATATTTGCCGTTTTCTCTGAATTCAAAATTAAGGTTCAAGAGTGTATGTTTATTAACAAGTAAGTGTGGTTGTTTTAATTATATTTACCTGTCACTAATTATTGTTACAATATATTTTTAGATTAAGTCACAAGTATTATCAACTTGTAATATTTCCTTGTAAGATGTAATTATCTGTTGGGAATAAATATTATTATTATTATTAAAAATTATTCAATTATTTTTTTTTCATAACGAATTTAATTTACTATTTTAATGTAGTTAATAATATATCTATTTCGTAATAACGAAAAATATTTTTTTTTTAAATGTCATCTCCTTAAATAATATAATAAATGAAATAAAAAGAAATTTGAATATAATTTTTAACAATTAAATTATTATTTTCCCTTTAACCACTGCAAATTTGTTCGCTACGCGTGCTTCACTTTTTACTTTTTCTGTACTGACAGCAATGTAATCCTCACAAACTTTCACTCAGTTCAAGTTATTTGCAAAGCTTCCATAAGCTATTTTCCTCGCCGTTGTCAAATCAAGGAGTAATTGGCTTTTAGTTTAAATTATCTATCAAATAAAATAATTAATTTACTCAATTAATAAATTATTTTCCCTTTAGCTGCGACTTTTTTTTTAACTAACGTTTACGTAAGTTCTTTAAAACAAATATAATTTAAAACAACTACTTCTCGGACCAACATTGAATTACATAATAGAAATTTCCTATTGAATAATATATTCTATAATGCAACATTATATTGATTCAAAAATATTTAATGCTAAGAACGAAAAACGTTACGTAATATAATGCCATTTGCAGACAGACGTTTCGAGATTTATTTCTCATTAGTACAGCTCTGCCTTATAATTTTTAAAAGTTACTAAATTAAATTAATTAAACGTATCATCCCTGCTGCGATTTCAGGTATAAATGATCGAGCTTGGCGACGGACGTAAAAAAACGCGTTCTTATCGTTCACAATGTCCGTTGTCGAGCTCGATCATTTACGTTTGGGATCGCAACGGGGATAATCACATTTTTATAATTTATTTTTTGTAAAACGCATAATTTTTAATTAATTTAGATTTTTGAATATATTTATTTCGCTCAAAGGCTACAATATGAAAAATAATAATAATGATAATAATAATAAAATAATGTAATTATTAAATAGAATTGAAGTAGGTGACAAAGCAAATGTAATTCAATGCATTTAAGAATAGCTTATAAATTAAAAATAATGCATTTTATAGGAAAATGATTCCTAAAAAAGTTCTTTGAGTCAATCTTAGAATTCAGAAATGTGAAATTATGCAGTATTTTATTTGAAAAAAAAAAAAAACGGAAGTTCACCTCATTATTTTAGTAAATTGAATACCTTGTATAAAGAAAGTTATTTAAATGACCGCTTTTTTATATCAAAGGAGTTTTATTTGAAATTTTTTTATTTCTTACGGTTAGAGAGTTATTTAGGTGTTCCGGTAAATTTGTCTTGTATATTGTAAAGGTCTACCAATTTCAATCAACAAATAATTTTTGCCTGAATTTTCGTATTTTCGTCCTTGTTAAAAAATATAGATAAAAAGTTATGATCATTAACAATCTGTATGAAAAATTCTTGTCAGATATGTACGTCACTTAACTGACACGAATATTGTGAAATTAAGTGTTGAATTGATGATTTAATTTTATAAATTTAATTTTCAATTATCCTTATGTCCAGCTGCTTCATAAAATTTAAATCTGTACTGAGTATTTCTTATAAAATTTCTTCAATTGCTTTGCATGTATTAACTTATTACTAAAAACAATATGTTAACGACTCATAAATAATCATCGGCTCGAAACGTATTTAGTATGAGGAATTGCAACAACGTGATTGCGGTGTTAGCGGTGCTCAAGTCGGCTCCGTATTCAAATTGGGGCCAATAAAATTAATACCGTACAGATAATCAGAAGCCGGGAAGCTTGTATTATGATAACGCAAATCATGTCGGTAATGGTAATAATGCAATGAACGAGCGAATAAACGTCAGCAACATAAGGCAGAGCAACCAGACTTATGAATAAACATTCCCACGCCCTGTTTACATTGTTGTACATAAATTATGAGCGATTACTTCGCGTGAAATTAAGGTGCCGGATTCAAATTTATAGTTGAACATTTATGAAATCGAAATAATATAGTTTATTTAGTTTACTTTGCGGAATATTGGTTGGATGTGACCTTTTTTTAAAGAATTTAAGAATTATCAATAGATTTATTGTAGTAAAGTATTGTAAACATTTCTTTATCATCTTAGCCCCTCTATGATATCGAGGTGCGGAGCATACCCGTGCTTATATTGCTAAACAGAACAGGCATTTTTTCTCCTTTTTCTTATTTACCAAAAAATGCTTACACCGTGACTTAATAAAAAAATATCGGAACATCTTCTAATTGTCAAATAAGATGCCACAAAGATGAACTCTATCTATTTTCCTATATATTTTCGTTATGTAGACTATAACATTTAATAAACATTATTATTGATTGCCAAGCATTAAAAAAACATTAAAAGTATATGCTGTTATATTTCTCTGTTGTAGAATTCATCATAAAGAAATCTTATTATATTAGACTTACTATTAAAAATGAATTATGTTAATCAGATCAAATCGAAAAATAAATACGGTTTTTCCGCCTCGGTGGCGCGCAGGTTAAGCGCCAGGCTAGTATAAATGATGTAATGAATGTTATGATGTCTCCCAATTTGATATTAAATCATTGTAAAGGTTACTGGGTGAAATGGTTATAATATGTCAGACCGATACCCATGTGTGAGTGAAAAAAAAAACTAAATACGTTTTTTTTAATAAAAATAAATGTTTAAACGACAATCATTGCTAAAATCATATATGTAAATACAAGGATATATTGAACGAAGAGCAGTTGCATAATAAAAATAGTGTGAGACTTTGTCTTTATTTGTTATTTCTTGCAGTGTAATATCCTAAATAATATAAAGATTGTAATCACTGAAAACTATACGAGCCTAGGGCAAAAACGTTATTGAAAAATATAAATCATATACATGCAAATGTTTTTGAATCAAGTTGATTCGCAAGGTGTGAATTTCTAATTTGAAGAGAACAGATATTGAATGGATTATTTTTTTTGTATACATTTCATTTTTTATGAATTAGATAATTTATTCTGGAGACAATCTGAAGCATTTTTAATCATTTATATTGTAAAACATCAGTTAGTTGGTGCTTTTAAATGAATTTAAGAATTATAATGGTAGTCAATTATTGAAAACATTTACCATCTCAGCCCCTCCAAGATATCGAGGTGCTTATATTGGTAAACAGGACAATCTGTAGCATTTTTAACAATTTATATTTTAAAACATCAGTTAGTCGCATTGTTTAATAAACAAAGTTTTTTTAAAAATTTTTAACAAAGCATTTAATACCACTACAATTTTTTTAATTCAATGATTAAGATTTTTATCTTTATGATTGAGAAGCATATTTTTTTTATTGAAGGGGAAGTTTATTGAGTTCTATTATACTTTAATTTTATGATTAGTATTATTAAGAATCTTTGATTTTTATAAAGGAAAATCGAGTGCTTCTGCTCCTTAATTCCACTTATTAGGAGCCGCCGGTGGTGAATTGAATTTTATTATAGAAGGCGGCGAGGCGCGCGCTGGGCTTTTGTTAAATTCAAAGTCGAGCGGCGAGGCTCCAACGCCCCGGAAAATGCATAAAGCGGAACAATTTCTAGAAACTCGAGAGCCGCGGAATCGCACCCCAGGGGGTGATTCGGGGAACGATGCGTGCTTCCAACAGGTCAGGGGGTTGCGCCACGAAAAAACAATCCCCTTTGATCCGCGCCAGACGTGGCCGGTCCGGGGATAAATGCTAATTACAAACGCCTCCGGCCCCCGCGTCCTCACTCCATCCTCGAAAAGACGATCAATAGGTATTACGGCACTTCTGCGACAAATGGGGGATGATTTTCGTTCGGTAATCTCGTGGATGGCACGGAGACGGGTCTTAAGCGGCGAACAATGTACTCCGAAAAACGGAAAGATTTATAAGTGCTGCGTCTTGCAATCTTTCGGGGATGTTACGGATTCATGCGAAATCTCTGGATAGAACTATGCTGCTCAGACATAAATCTCTTATGGTGAAAAGAGGGGATGCCGTTATGTAACGCTTATTTTTGTAAACTCTCTGAAAACAGATACGAAAATATAATGCCATTGTTATTTATATGCCCAAACAAAAACAAACCAGTATTTATAAACGTACAATATTAAGAAAATAAATAAATAGACTAAATAAAACACATACGAAAGAATATGAGAATAGATTCTTTCATACAAATTCAGTTAATGTTTATGCTCTTATATAAAATAAAAAAAAACAATTATTTGTTATAATTGTGAACAATTTTTATACATATTTTTACCATTTTATCATTTTTACCTAAACTAAATAGACCGGCAACAGCGTGTAAAAATATATTCCCCAAAAAAAATACAATCGTTAGATAACAGATGGCACTTGGTTTAATAAACATGGATATTCTGAGTGACCTTTTGTGATGTCCATAAAATCTATCTCACTCACTGTCGTTAAATAAATAGAGAACGTGGCTAACACGGATGAGTAGTTCCAGAAACAACCAAAATTATTTTTAGGCTGCACCGTGTAGAAGATTCTGGCGGTAAACATTGATAAGTGCAATGTTAAGTCTTGCAATGTTATGGATTCAGTTAATTATCTGGTCATAATTTATTGACATTAATTCTAAAAGGAAAATGTTTCTTGCTAATACGCATATTCTTTGCTATTTACGGAGTGTTTACTTAATTTTAAGAAAGACGACTTTTTGCTCGTTTATTTAACATAAATAATAAAATAAATGAATTTAAACAAGATTTAATAAAAATATTCTCTGATTTTAAAGGTAAAGATCAAATATTACAATTTTATATATAAATAGATTATTTTTTACTTTTATTTTATATAGAATGAATTCACCTGATAAAGTGTTTGTATGATGGTTCCATCTGGTGTGTGATGGCCGGGAGTCTTGCATCTTTACGTGCAAGCTTGTCTGCATGTTATTTGAAACAATATTTCTACCAATTAAAAATATTCAACGTGATGTATCATTATCGTTAGAAAAAAAAAGTCGTAATCTGTAAGAAAAAATAGTGGTAATGTATATTGATGCGTCTTGCAATGTTATGGATTCAGTTAATTATCTGGTCATAATCTATGGACATTAATTCTAAAAGGAAAATGTTTCTTGCTAATACGCATATTCTTTACTATTTACGAAGTGTTTACTTAATTTTAAGAAAGACGACTTTTTTTGCTCGTTTATTTAACATAAACAATAAAATAAATGAATTTAAACAAGATTTAATAAAAATATTCTCCGATTTTAAAGGTAAATATCAAATATTACATTTTTATATATAAATAGATTATTTTTTACTTTTATTTTATATAGAATGAATACACCTGATACTATCGTAAAGTGTTTGTATGATGGTTCCATCTGGTGTGTGATGGCCGGGAGTCTTGCACCTTTATGTGCAAGCTTGTCTGCATGTTATTTGAAACAATATTTCTACCGACTAAAAATATTCAATGTGATGTATCATTATGGTTAGAAAAAAAATAGTCGTAATCCGTAAGAAAAAAAAAAGTGGTGACGTATACATCATAGTACTTTTCCCATTAAATTCATACGCAGATGGTATCTTTAAAAACTGTGGAAAAGTAAAGGTCTTTTAATAAATTATTATATAAAAAAATATGTAAAATTTATCTTTTCAAAATGTATACCTTTCATTGGAAATAGTTTTCCATTGAATCGATATGAACAAAAGCAGAGAAAACGGCTGGGAGTAAAGTACCACTTCCGGTTTGAGAAATTCTACTAAAAGATCTTAGATCATCTGGAATAAATATACTTTATTCGTTGTAAAGCTGTACAACTCTCACAAACACAGACATATACATTTTTTGAGTAATAGTCCAAATGGAATGAGAGAATCTCAAAATATGTATATCAGTTCTTAGTAATTTAATTGTTTTAACAATCACAACACTATCCTCATATATTTAGTGTGAGGAAAGTATTTAAGCCACATATAAACAAAGCATGCCATTTTTGGGATTTTTGTTAAATATTCTTAAAGTTAATTAAATTTACTGTTTATGTTATTAAAAAAAAAAAAACTAGAATAAAACATTTAAATTTTCTGTCCGCCAAATTGAATTTCAGATGTTTTGAATCCGTGATATTAGGAATTTTATAAGGAGCCAAAAAGATACGTATACAGAATGTCCTAAATAGAGAAGGATTGCATGGGTATCTTTCTTATTCTTAAAGTTAGAGATCTGGTTAAAAGGGCAATAGTGTGCAGTTTTGTATGCTGGATCAGATTATGTTGAGAAATTTTCAAAATTCTGAGCAGTTTCAAAATTATTTAAAAAAACTAAAAATCGTGTTTTTCTAAAAAATCAATAATTATTAAAGATGCGAAGAAAAGTTTCAAATAAATATTACTTGGTTTAATTAGGTGAACATAAAAATCAAGTCAAAATGAAATTTTCAAATGGCCGCCATATTTGATTTTTACACGCCAAAATAATTTTTTTTTTCTATTTTCAACGATGTATAACAAAATAAAAAAATAATGAAAAAAATGATTTTTAAATTTTTTATTTTTTAAATAATTTTTAATACAAATGCAACAAAGCAAAAAAAAAAACCTAATACACCCAAGTAATAAATTAAAACGTATGCTCAAAGTGCTGACCGTTGTTGGCCAAACACAATTGACTTAGTTTAATAATTTCTAAACTGCTCAGAATTTTTGAAATTTCTCAACATATTCTGATCCAGCATACAAAACTGCACAATATTGCCTATTTAACCAGATCTCTAACTTTAAGAATAAGAAAGATACCCATGCAATCCTTCTCTATTTAGGACACCCTGTATACGAAGTTGCAGAATATTCAGATGTTTCTTACTAATAAATACCAGTTGTTTCTCATATTCAGTCTGGTCAGTTTAGGTTGGTCATATCAGCTGACTGGAGGAGGATTAATCAACTCTACCCAGATCTAGCTGTTGAAACTATTGCACTCAATGGAAGCAATCTAAGGAAAATAACGTGTCCTATAAAGGGTCACCGTCCACATAGGAAACATCTGCACAGTATGTGACTTGAAAAAGTATAAACAGTTACAAACTGCAAGAAAGAAAAACGCCACCCAAGAGAAGACAAACAAACCTCACCTGTAAAAACATGATGATTAGTCTGGAAAAACAGAACAACATACTGCTAACGTAGGGACAGAAACATGTAGTAAAAACAAGGAATATTTGTTTTAAGTTTGCATGGTGCTTATCAAGGTTTTCCCCATCCTCAACAGAGGAAATCTTTGAAAAGAAGCAGTTGACATAAAAAGGGTATTTAATGAGAATAGATATCACAAAACCACTAAAAATCATCAAGTAAAAACAGGGAAAACATAAGAAAAAATGTCGACCGAAACATGGGATGAACATGTAGAAAGAATATTTAATAAAAAAGGACTACCAATGACAGAACCTAAACAACTAGCGACCTACAGCAAAAAATTGAAAATATACTGACAAGTATGTCTTTCTTTCCTAAACCATTCTGTGGTAGCAAGGTATCAGATTATGTATGTATGCAGAGAGTTTTATGTAACATCGAACATGCTAGAATGTATTCAATGTAAATTTTCCTATGCGATGTGATTGGCTACGATTTCTAATGGTAATATAGTCTACCCAATTTACACTATTTCCGTCATAGTTGACGGTGCAACATGTATAATTATGGATATTTTACGTAACCGCAATGCATATCATAAAAATCTTCTCCTTTGTATACATTATTGATACGTAAAGATGTCCAACTCTTCGTATATGTCTGCTTTAAGCACTAGAACAGTAACTGACAAATGTAATTCATTTTTGACGTGGAAGGGTGCAGTTTGGGTTGACTATATTATTTTTATAAATAGTAGCCAATCACATCACACTCAATGCTTTGATGCGTTCCTGAACAAATCGAACATAGGGAAATTTACATTGAATACATTCTAGCATGTTCGGTGTTACATATTTGCTATCAAAATTGTTTGAATAGAGAAATTATTTGAGGTTAAATTTATTTCATTATGAAAAGGACCACCAAAACTTGAACACTGTATAATATATCTTATTTAATTAAATAGGAAAATAATTTTGAAAATAACAAAAAATAGTTTTTCTTTAGCCACGGTAACACTGATTTGCATAACTTACTTCATTTATATTGTGTCATAATTCATTTTTGATATTATTGATTTTAAAATTGAAAATAAAAGGAGTGATGGTAACCACATGGGTTTTTATTCATCATTATCTGTCTTATTTCACGATTTTCACCATTCTATAGAAAATTTCCTGGACCACGTCGGACTCCCCAGGAGTGATGGTATTATACGAGTAAATATAAATAAAATATGGATTAAATTATATAAGAAAAAAAAGGAATTGAATTTTATATCATATTCTGTTGATTATCTTATGCTTAAGTGAATTAAAACGGAAAAAAATGTCAGACATATTTTTAAATACAACTAAATTGATTTTGCCATATATATGAGAAACTGATAAAACCTTAGAAACTAATTGGTATATCCATTTTAAATGTATCTATAATACACTAATCCCCGATTTTAACAACGATAAACATCTTAGGCGTTTGAACTCGGCAACCTCATCTAAATCGCGGCCAGTTGTAACTTGTGGCTTCCTCCGGTGTCGCATTTCGTATTGATCGTGCGAAGGCGGAACACGTGTTTTCTAGTCGCGGAACCACGACCACAGGTAGGCAGGCCATCGGGGGCGAGAAGGCCGGAATGGGGTCAGGGGATGCGGGCAACATCTTGTGAAATTACGGAGGGTGTCGCTGATGAACGTGTCAAGTTTACTATCCGGAAAGCGGGCCCTCGGAATACCTGACACTCTTGACCACGAAAACAATTTCTCAAATTGAAATATTTAGTGATATATACAGAATGAATAATTTAATTTCTATTTATATACCCGGTGTTCGCTTTCAATGTGAACTAAGGATATTAACAAGCTTTAGTTATTGCGCTTTCAGCAATTTCTATATTAGTTCAGCCATTTGTAAATATTAAGAAATAAAAAATAATGTTTTCAAAAGGGAAATAAACGGTAAGAAAAAATAATTATTGAAATTATTCATTACTATAAATTGTCTTAAAAATGGAGGTTTTTCAACAATTTATAGTATGAAATACTATAAAAAATAAAATAATATACTATATAATATAATACTACATAAAATTGATCAAATTTAAAGTTACATGAACATTACTTCAATAATAAACATTAATATAAAATTTATGCATCATTTTGTTCATTAGGGTAGCCACTGAATTATTTATTTCAAATAAGATACACAGAACACTATATGTTTAATTAATTTCTCACTTAACTCGTGGTGAAACATTTTTGAATTAATTCAGGATGATTTACACAGAACATATTTTGAATTTATTATTTTGAAGGTTATTGTTATTTAAATATAAGATAGTATGTGGTTTTGTCACGTTTAATTGGTGAGAATTAAAAGGTATTTTTTACAAACATTCGGGGCTCTTCCGTAAAGAAAGTTTTATGTTTAAAGCATGTGTTATTAAATATCAACACATTCTATGTATATATATATATATATATATATATATATATATATATATATTACAAAATCTACTTAGACTGTGACGATAAAATATAAACGTACACGTTAAAATTAATATTTTCTTACATAATAGCCCCGATTATTGATATTGTTGTTGCGTATTTAATGCAATAACTTTTTTTTTTCTTTCCGAAATTATCTTAAGCAAGACAAATATTTGCGGAAGCTCGAGAGGCCACTCTAGAGCTTAGCATTAATAAACCGATAATGCCCTATTTCAACGACGTCTTATTGTGATTACCACCAACATGGCGAGTGGCTTAGGATCTTGTCAAAGCTGACAATAGGTCAAGAGATTGTCCCCATCTATCAGTGTCAACTACAGAGAGGGAGAGAGGGAGAAAACGCGCGCGCGTTGAAACCGCGATTAATGGAATTCGCATGAAAGCCCCCAACAAAACACAGCGGACGAATTGAAAATTAGAAAATAAAAAAAAAACGAGTCGAAATAATTAAAACCCAAATATCCAATTATTACGGTGTATAAATAGGCGGCAGCTCGCAACGACATTCGATACCGCCGCATAAATCAGGGATTCCCCAGTCAGTCGTTAAATTAAAAAAAAGGGAGGCAGAAATGCGGGGGAAATATATAAAGTAGGGGGGATTTCGAAAATAAAAAAGCGCCACGAGTGCTTGTATCTGATAAAGCCGTTTTATAACATTAATAGCTTCATTAATAACGACAGCAGTGGGGTTGGAACCGAGAGGGCCGTTCTAGGGCCATACAACATTTGCGGTGACAGTTCGGAATTTCGATACCCCAACAATTTTGCCTCACCTCTTAATCAAATAAATTTAAATTAAAATAGAAGAAAGTGGAATTTTAACCGTACAAATAAATCATTGTTTATTATCGTTCAATTTTAATCTTCCCAATAAGTTGCTTAAAATAGTTTATATTAAATTGATACATCATAATTTTTAAAATGGTGATTAAAATTACTTTTGCTTTTTCCCCACTATCCTGTAAATTTGGTTAACAACATTGCTACAAATATATTTGTATTTTATTCTTATCTCAGTAAAACAAAAATGGCATTTTTCATAAATATGTCAAAAATGATATCATTGGAAATGCGTCGAGATTTATTTGAACACCAATTATATAAATAAAAAAATATATAAAAGACAACAGTATAGCATACATAATCTAAAAAATATACCGTAACCACTTTTAGAAATTAGTTTTCAAAGTTTGGATACTTTCATAATTTCTAATAAGAATATAACGGTATGAATTTGAATAGATTATAAGTATGAAAAAATGTTTCATATTACAGTTTTAATTGGTTCGAAAGAAAAGAAATTTGAAAATAATTAATTGTAAATAATAAATGATTTAATTATTCTCAGTTTATTGCTATGCATTTAATTGACTTACGAAGTAAGTACAATGAAAATACAAATATCTATTGAAACAACTACTTTTCTGGTCAATACCCACGCCGAACATTGAATTTTACAATAGATATTTGCCTTCTACTCGTTTTTCGTCTCTGTCTCCGTCTTTTCTGCAAATTTGCTCTAGATTTTAGTTCCTTGAATACTTTCGCCCTCTCCTCCAGCACGAGGTCAGCTGGCACCAAAGAAGCCAGCGCTTTCCCCAGAGTCGTCGACACCGTCCAATATGTTTTTATAATTCGATGTGCTCCTCTACGTTGAGCCCACCTTAATCGCCCCCTGTATTTGGCTGTCAGTAAGCAGCTACTCCATGCTGGTGCTCCGTATGTTAGTTTATACTATGGGGTCCCATAACCGAACTCGGTGAAACCCTTCAGCTAAACGAATAAGTCTTGGTGTCCCCTCGTCCTCGTAAAGTAACCATCAATCATCCAGGTAGCTTGTTATTATATTCTTGACCTTTACCCTGCTATTCATTTTTACTCCATTGCAGCTCAGATAGCTTACCATGGAAGGGAATTGAAGGCGTTTCTCACTTCCAATGTTATCAGTACGCATTTTTTCCTTTGCATGCACTGCCTGAACCGCCAGTGCGCAATCCACTGTTGACCACCCCTTTCTGAATCTGTACTGCTTGTTGGAGAGTTCCCCGCCCTTGTCGAGCTCATTATGACGATATATTTTCGAATAGCTTGGCCACCCCATCCACAAGGCACACTGGCCTATACGTGAAATGGCTTCCTCTTCTTTGGTAGTATAATAATTCTGGTGACTTTCTATTTCCCCGGGAACTTCTTTTCTTGCAGGCATTGATTGAAAACCTCGAATAGATCCTGTCCGGTTTAGGTGATTTTCTATTGGGAATTCTTCTTACCGCTGTTTGAAGTTGTCTTTCGGAGATGAGGGGTGCCTCTTCCTGGCGTGTTAGCTCTGTCTCGAGCTTAATACACGTGGTCATCCTTGTTGTTAAGAATAAGGCCTCCACGACTGCCGAAATTCCCCCCGGCACTCTAGCTTGTATGACCACGAGCGAGTGAGCTGCCGCATCGGTTCTACACAAAAATAACATTTAATCGACAGTGATCTCAGCCGCAAGAGAGGTCAAGGACTCCAAATATATTTCAGAGACGAATCTGATCGATAGATAAAATAGAGAATTTCCCTGTTATGTCATAGCCTAAATGGAACTGATTTCAGAACGTTGATGGTGAATACACAATCATTTTATAAAAGGATACAAGGTAAACCCAGTGCATTCACCAGTAACGATCTGTGACTATGGAAAACCAATCTAAGACCTCTTAGATGGTCTGCTCCTAAATATAACCCCTAGAATAGGTGCCGGATGTTACCGCTTGTGAGGTAGCTGGTGCACTAACAATATATAGTTGCTCTTTATATTTAAAACTTACCTCACAATTTCCAATTTAGGTAAAACATCAACATTTATTGTTATTATTAGTTTTAACAGACACGAAATTCTAGATGTTATCTTAGTTTAGAATCAAGCGGCAAACAATGTTATAAATTGGACGCCAATTAAAAGCAGTCCTTCTCCTTCTCGGATCATAGATACCTCGAAATTAATATGCATACGCAATCACGAGAGATTCTGAAATCTTTTAATGGCAACAAAATAAACTGGGACATCTATAGATAAGTCCTATTAGATAAACTACCAAAGCAATATTCCACATACCCATTTCAGAGGAAGGGTCAGATATATTCACAAGTGCATGCAATTGCTGTACATTAAAGCAGCATTCGTAATTCACCAAATACTAAAAATAAACCAAAATAGTGTAAGCAAAAAATTATCTCCCTGCGAAGGAAGGAAAACAGGAATTTCAACCTAGTAACTGTAAACTGTACTAGGGCTGCTTCAGTAAAATAAGAGAAGCTCAGAAATTTTCTACTAAGAAAATCAGTAATTCGAGCTACCTTATAACATAAGATTGAAGTTATTCAACATATAAGAAAACCCTTTATACACTGATCCTCTCGACTAACTATGATGAAAACATATACATAAGCACAAATTATAAAAAAAAAAAACAATAAGTAGGAAAAATCCTGGACTTCGAAAGAATATAATGTGAAACTATATTATATTCTTAAAAATTCTGCAGGGCGTAACGGTATCACTTCCGATGAGTTAAAGATGACAGATAACATTGTTATTCCAAGCTTAGAAATAAAATTTAGAGTCTGCCTAGATATTCTTTATATACCACTATGATAAAGGTAAATAAATATTTTATTCATTCTAAAGATAGGAAATATAATACACTCAAAACCAAATAATTGTTACTTAAATCTATAGAAATACTGATAGAAATATATAAATAAAAAAGTGGAACAACCCGATCCTTCTGTCAGTCGCGTATCATGTCTTTATGAAGGGAAAGTCAATATATACACTCTGCACACTCTATTAAACAGAAATTTTAGCAGTATAGATGGAGTAGGTAAATTTTACAGGAATGCATAAAATACCGGACTTCAAAACTAATTACCCTAGACTCCCTAAGGTTGAAGATTAATGGCTAGGTAATACTTTTGGGCATCATAGTAGATAGGAAACAGAATTCAAAATCTAATATTAAGGAAAGAGCAACAAATGAACATTACTCTTGCAAAATAATGTAGGAACAAATTATGTTCGCCCCATTTATTCCCAGTATTACCCACTTAATATATACAGCCATAGTTAGGCGGATTATATTCTATGGAGTTATGATATGACGGACTGCACCTGAGAAGTAAATCCATCAAGCTGCATTGAGTGGGATATAAAGGTCGGCAGAAATAATTGGTAATAATGGGTTCTATAGGAACAAACTTTAAAAAAAGCCTTAGAAATTCGATTAAAATTGGCTCGGGTTTTACAAACAGGCGGCAGCCAGCACGGTAGTCAGAATAAATTCAGCTGTAGTGCTAACAGACAGAGTCACACAAGGGTTCAGCACTGCCATAAAAAACACACAGATGCAAACCGGAACTGAGCTTTGTGACCAAGTTTTCAAATTAACATCCCTACCAGGAAATATTAGGTTTAAGGAAGGATGGATACAAAGAAATCAGTTTGAATATTTACGGATGTTTAAAAGTTTGACAAAAGGACAGAACAAATTTTCTTGAAAGAACTGGACATTCAACGATCTTCCGATTATCAGCAGTATGTAGCATACTATAGGTCGAAATAAAGACTGTTCAAGAAGCGGATATAGTAATGATCGATACTGGAATTCATGCGGTTAGCATAAGAAATACTATCTGCAGGAAACAGATAGTAAAACTCATCAATGTAGCTTACCGTATCACAGCAATATGGAAGGCAACACAAGGATGAATTGGAACGGTAAATCACAAAGCTACCGGTTATTACATATTTATATGAAGGTCACAGGAATGAGATTCCATAATTATATTAGAACAAGGATGTGCAAGGAGGGGAGATCATCCTACACGTTCTAAGACAGTGGCCCGCTTTAAATAAAACAGAAAAAAATAGTTGGGGCTGGCTCATATTAATGAGCTGGTAGGACTCCTACAACTTTATATTGTAAAATTATCAGTTATATTATGGGGCCTACCTATAAATTTTAACAAAATCGATTATTTGTTATACCAATTTAAAGTATATACATTCAAGATGATGTTTTATATTTTATGTTAATCTGATAAAATTGATCTCTCTCTTTTGCTTTATCTTCAGCACTGTTTTCTGAAGTCCCTAATTCCGAACGACGGGTATCGCATATTGTTAAATTTCCTTTTCTTACAGCCAATCAAATAGAGATTTTTAAAATAAAATATGAATACTTTAATATTAATAGGCCGCTACTTTGAAAAATAAAATCAAAAATTTCAATCGTGAACTGAATTTACATATTCATTGTGAACCTTCTTATAATTATTTTAAATAAAGTGTGGAGCTGTCGTTGTAAGAAGCCTTTTCTTTAGAGCGGACTTCCACACCACCAAAAAAATATTTGGAATATGCTGCTTACTTTAAAAAAAAAAATAAATCCTAAATATTTAGGATTACAGGCAGACCTCTCTACTTAAAGGCTTAAAATGGAATTAAGGGTTGAATTCCCGTTATTTATATGAATATTTAATTGGTGCATGGTATATAGGGGGGAGATCAGTTTCACGAATCAGTGTAATTTAAATAACTAGCTATAAATTTATGAATCTAAACAGAAATATTTTATAAGTGCTTAAATGAAGCAGTTATAAAATATTGCAATAATTTAAATAGTTCATCATATTTTGTTGTCTTAAGTCGAGATTCATAATATCAATCAATAATACGTTTTTTTTCTGAGCATTTGATTTAGAAATGCATCACGTTCGAAATTTAATTAAACCCACCATCGTAAACATTCTGAAACTAAAGAAACCGACGGCTCGCGGAATTCATAAACGTAATACTTTCTTTTTCCCATTAATAAAACTAAGCTCCAATTTTGCACGGCGCGCCGAAGAAAAATTATGAGTTTCCGTGGGATGTAATGACGGAAAAAGGGAGTCGAAGATAAATTAGAAATTTAAAGTGAAAAAATCTAGTACTGCGGAAATAATAATTATAATAGGAAATTCCCGTCGCATTTATTGAAGTAATTAAATCGAAACGGGTTTCACCGGCGTTGCCGTGTTTGGGGTTAATTTGTAACCGCCGCCCCGTAAAAAGTTTCAACCGTGCTCATTTAAATAAATGAATTGAGGGAGTGGAGTTTATTTCGGAGGGTGATTAAGTTTTAGTTTAGGTATTTAGATCGTTTGATTGTTGCTGTTGAGATTTAATTTTTTAATAAATTGAATTATCAAGTAATTAAAATAAGAAATTTAGAGTATTCTATCGTAATCCTACGATGTTAAGTAACGACTTTTCTAATAATGCTCATTTAATCATTTAAAATGCTGCATAATTT
Organism: Philonthus spinipes; assembly: GCA_963082785.1. Lineage (NCBI taxonomy): Eukaryota > Metazoa > Arthropoda > Insecta > Coleoptera > Staphylinidae > Philonthus > Philonthus spinipes. The sequence continues at coordinate 14,110,188 of OY720304.1, forward strand.
ATTACTAAACTTCATTATGAACAAGAAATATATATAAGGAATAATAAGTGCACATTAATGATGAGTCTGATGATATTTGATATATCTTTATACATATACTGTATGAGTCTGATGATTTTTGATATATATTTATACATATTCAGCAAAGTTTTGGTTTCCTCGATTTCGTTTCAGTAATTTAAATTTCAAAGATGCACCACGCATGAGAGGCCAATTGTCGAAAATATAGATAAAATCATGCGCAAGAACTGAAGATTGCACAAAAAAAAAACGCTTGGAATCGCAATAAACATGACAAATTTCTGAAGCGGTTGGTGATTGGTGATGAAAAGTGAATTACTTATGAAAACGTCAAGTCAAAATGGTCGTGGTCGAATCGCAGTGAGCCGATGGAAACGGTGGCCAAACCAGAAAGGTTTTGCTTGTATTTGGTGGGATTGGCAAGAAATTATCTACTATGAACTGCTCCCTTACGGCAAACCTCTTAACTTGGAATTCTATTGTCAACAATTGGGCCATCTGAAGGAAGCAATCTCCCAGAAGTGGCCAGCTTTAGCCAATAGGAGAGAAATTGATCCATCAGGATAACGCCAGGCCATTACACATCGATAGTGCCTCACCAGAAGCTCTGGGAGCTTAGTTGGGTGGTTAGTATGCATCACCCTTATAGTCCAGACCTGATGCCAAGTGATTACTCTCTGTTCCTGTACATGGCGAATAATATTGCTGGTAAACAATTCGCTTCAAGAGAGGCTTGTGAAAATCTCATTTGTTTGCCAATTGATATGAGGGCTTCTATAAGAGAAAGTTGCAACAAGTTTTCGAACGAAACGGTGCATATTTGACTTAAATCAGGTCATTCTAACTATGGTAATCAAAACCTTCAAATTCATGCAAAAATATTGGATTTCTGTTTACTACACCTAATATATTAAAATATGAGTTTCCATTATTTGTTCTTAAAATAATAATGGTGCCATTGTTCTAGTTTTGAACATATTTAAATCTTCTTCGGGTGGTTACTTCACATTCCTGAAGAAGAAGCAAATATTTTCTAAATTATAACGTTCATACATTTTATAAGAGCAAATATTATAATATTAATTCTAATGAATTACATATTTAAATAAATTAAATAAAAGGAAAATAAATAATTAATTAATAAATTATTTTCTCTTTAGCTATATATTTTGATGTGCCATTAATTTCAGTTTTTAATTATTTGAGCATTTCCTGAACCGAAACCAACGATTTAGCTTGATCATTATCGAAAAATACAACTGGAAGTACTCAATGTACCATAATGTGTCGGTTTGATTAGGCAATGGCGTAGATCGAAGAGGATTTATGTCCAATATCCGTATTGAAACAACTTTTAGAGGGGGAGAGACTAATACCGAGCGTACACATAAACACGGTCAGCACATATTGATAACCTATCAGATTCGCATTAATGTCCGCATTTAGTTGCGAACGCGCATTTTGCCGTATATACGTACATATATATTTGATAGTCCATATATAATTTAGAATTATGTATCCATATCATTTTAGATTTCATGGATGTCGAGTGCCGAGTTTGAATAATTTATGATGCGTGCTGCCTCCTGGGGTAGTATATTGTTTACATATACACATTCACGCGGCGCGCGGGGGATTTTTTTCTGTTCGTGTGATGAATGTACACAATATGAACACGATTTACATTATTTTATCGGTAGTTTGAAATTATGTTAAAAAATGCAATGGAAATATTATAATTTTGCAGCTGAATATTATTTATTGCTTGAATTTGTTATTAAAATTTAATATTTGTTATGAAATTTTCATGTACAGAATTCAAAATATTTTTGGAATAACCATTTGGGTGATTAATATGTTTATACGGTTAAAGATGCTATTGAATTTATTTTTTTTTTCTATAATCTAATATTCGATATAAAGAAAAAAGTGATGTGTTAGGTCTAAATATCTATCTTTTATCGGTCGTCAAAAATAGAAAATAAATAATAGACGAAATCCGAACGATAAATGGCTAGAAAATAAGTTTAGAATATGAAACACTAAGCCGCGGTCATATTGAATGAATTTGATTGAATTTGAAAATATGGATTCAAAATAATCGCGTTTAAAGATTTGAGATGTGTTTACTAGAGTCTCGACTAATTTTGCATAAACTCACATAACTTTGGCAGTTTGTATCTAATCAATATGAAACTTTCTATGAAATAATCTTAACATAGTTTCGATTTCCGCGATAATAAAAAAAAAAACAATTTTGTGAACCTATGCAGGTAGGCATCACTCTTTAATACAATTATTGTTTCGAAGTATTTCTACTCATGTTGTTGACGGTTCTGATACCTTAACAATATTTTTATTCACGAATATCGTCTTCATTTGGGTAAAATGAATGTGCCTTCTTTTTTGCGCATACATTTTACAACATAATTATAACCGCTTCAAAAATCAAAAATGTAATTTGAGCCCCAACATTTTTATGTTTCTTTTTCGTATTTCTATTATACACAAAATTCACTAAAACAAACATTTCCACTCGCAATTCAGCCGCGGATACATTTGTGACAGGGTGGTCTAAAACAGTCCTCTCACTTTCACCTTCGTTTTCGCTCTCTATCATCACTTTCTTCGATGGATTGAAGTGATTTATCTTCGGGTTCCTCAGTTTGTCGGAGCATGGGAATCTCTAAATTCATAATAGAAACAGATTTTCTTGGAGCGACGTCAATTTTCTTCTTACTTTTTGTAGCTGTAGTATTTTCATTAAATTGTTAATTATTACATCGTTGAATGACTCATTATGAACATTATCTTGTAGGTTTGAAAGTTCTGCACATGGAAGGTGTTTTAAAACATTATTTCGATAGAGTGGGGATATTCCAGCAGCTCGAAAACTAGCCTGGGAATATAGTTTCTATTCAAAAATTTTACTCCTTAACAATTTTCCTCCACTCAGATTTCATTGGACGAAAAAAGGATATATCTAGTGGTTGACAAATTTGTGTGCTATGGAAAAGAAGCACGGCAAATATAATATCGTTTTCTTCGCATGCCGTGACAACTAAGGTGACTATTGAGGTTATCTTCAATTAGTAGCCTCGTTCCACTTTTCTTTGGAAGTATGTCAATATGATTTTGAGTTAAAATATTTTTGAGTTAAGCCAGCCTGATTTCGACCGATTGTAGTAGCAATCTTAGGGATCGCCTTCGATTCACTCAGGATAAAGATTTTTAGATTTTTACACAATGTATTATAGCAGCATAAAACCCGTAAGCTGTCCCTGCAAACATGATTGAGACAGAACTCTTAGAGGAATCGATATTCCGTCTCATATGTTTTATGCCTTTCTTTGTAATAATTTTCTCTTTGCCTAGATCATCAGGTAAATTGGTCTGATAATAATTAATTATGTTGTTTTTGGAGGAATATCAGCCGCGATGATGCTCTGAATTGATAAATCTGTTCACGTTTTCGCATAAACAAATTGATAGTTGTTTATTCCGTTTTAAAAATTCCTGAACCCAGCTAACACCTGGCAAGTTGTCGATAAACTGTGGAAAGACGACGCCCTTCCTATAAAGGTATTCATGAATGAACTTGTGTAGAATTATTCGTGATAGGATTTCGGACACAATTTTTGTTTCCTCCTGTAGACATAAAACAGGTAGCCTTCCCAGTCGAGGTGAGAAGCCTTCTGCTACCTATCGAAATACGAAGCCCCTATCAACATCACGCAAATCCCTCTCGACATCGTCTAAATAATCCTGGAGCAGCGGAGCCCCAAATCTTCTTTTTTTAAGTGCGGCTTTTTTAGGGGTTATATAGGACATGAAACCCCTAAAATGTGCATTTTTGTTATTTTTTTTTCAGAAATTTTTACTTTGCTTAGCATGTTTTCTGAATGTAGGTTATGTAGTTTATTAAACAAACTCTAAATATTATCTTGTTATTAAGTTTTTTCAACCAGATGGAAACTAACCTGTTAATAGGAGAGATAGCTTGGTTCTTGACTTTGAACATAAAATTTCCAGAGCTTTCCGTACTTTCTGGAGCAGAATCTAATCACAACAATTAAAAATTACAGATGTTACGATACATCAATTGTTGAAATTTGCTAAGATTCGTAGGTATATATATATATATATATATATATATATATATTTATAGCAGGACGGCCTTAAGATTGGTAGATATATATTTATTTATAAGGTAGGTAAGGTAGATTAGTACTTTATGATTTTTATCACACCACAGGAGTTCATGTAAATCTACTATTTCAAAATTCAAAAGTAAATTTACTTTTTCACTGGTTGGCATTTTTATAGATGGTCATATTTCATATGTTAGAAATGCCGCGAATTTTAACAAAATTAGGACGTTTTGTCTTTTGTCCAAAATGACAGTACTCTCTAAATGTATATATTTTTTGTTTATTCAAAAATGTCACTAATTTAATTGTATAAAATAAAATAATCTATTAACGAACTGACCGTATTGCGGGTTATATTGAAAAGAAAATATAGTGCCGCTTAAAAAAATGGGTTAGTGGTCTAAAGCATTATTACAGAAGACTAGTTTGGTTCAAAATGGTTCCCTTTTTATGTCCAAAGATATTATGAATGTTTTCAAATTGATACACCGCATTTGCGAAAAAAAAAAAACGTTTTTCGTATAACAGATTTTGTATTTAGTTAACATACAACACAGTTAAAAGTATTTTTTTTAATAATTATACATAAGGTATAACGAAGTAGAGATCTTATGGTCTGTTTAATAACTAGGAGGAGTGTTTTAAATTTGACGCGCTAAAACCATAAATTTTGATTGGCTAATAGTACGACCTTTTCATACAATACTAATTACGCTATTTTTTACACAACCGTTGATAACGTCAAATTAAAATGCTACCGAGTTTAAATTTTTTCTGTCTCGTGTTATCCTTCCGCGTCGGTTTTTTTAGTGAGTATAAACCTCGTACAAACTTGGCGATGGGATCATATTCACGTCAAAGAAAGCATAAAATATTGGATTTGGGGGATTTATCTCTGTCTGAAAAACAGTGCATATTAAATATGTATAAATATATGATAAGAGATGATTCACGTAAGAAAATTACTGCTGTAGTATCAAACAAAGTTCATAAGAAAATTGTGTTAAGGTTACAACCGTGAATTGAAAATCTGAAAACCAAACATTTAATTTTGCAGATGTAAAAATATATTATTGGATGTAAGTGGAAATTGGGAAAATTGTGTTCAACATATCATCAAAGAGGAATTAAAAATGTCCAAATTGGATGGAATAATAGGTAACTCAAAAGAACCATTCTTAATTTCTCTTAATCATGAAAGTGACTCATCTGAATTTGACTCATAGATAACATAGAAAAAAAATCCATCTAAACATCTTTTGATTCCATTTAAGACTTGCATTTCAAATGGGGGATCAAAATAAATCCGCCAAAATTCCAACTTTTTAAACCATTCCACAAAAATTCACCTCAACCGTCCACAATCTCAATATCGAGCTTGTCACTTCAGATCGATCCGTTACAAATAAGAAGTCATAAATATAAAAATTGTCATACACATTTCCAAATAAATTTACCGGTCCTTATTTTATTTTGTGAGATGAATCATTTTAACTCACATGTATTTATATTTTCCAATAAATGAAATGAAAAAGTGAATAGTTTTAGTTTTTTAATTATTAATATGTAGTCTATAATTCAGTTATTTGTTCGATAAATGTAAATATTATATAAAAATAATTATTTATTATTGATTTTTTAATATTATTAACATTATATATTCGATTTTATTTAAATAGTAATTCTGAAATTATTTCAATTTGCCGCCAAAAGTATCTGGTATTTTTCTGGTGACTTTTTATAGTGTGAATCGGGCTTCGGCACTTATTCCTCCTAGTTATTAAACAAATTATAGTTACCAATAAATTAGTAACAATAATGTATTAAATATTTTCAATTAAAACTTTAAAGACTGTTCACTTTATTTATCTGCATAAAGATAAAATTTGGTATCATAAAAACTTCAAATACTAAAAAAAATATCTCTCATTAAAATTTTACACTTTTATGTATATGCTTTAAACATTCGGTAGTACAATTTAACAGAAAAAAATCATCAGGTGTAATAAACTTAATGCACTGCACGAAATTAGGTAATATACTCTACAAACGAATTTTATCCAACACTAAAGGATCAAAGTGTCCATTCTCGAAAGCAACCGTCGAAATTAGTTAATAAATGCGATAATTTAATGCGCTCCCCTGGAACATCCGCGTTGGAACGCCCATGAAATATTCAGCGTTAATTTCAGCCGCCTAATTCTTACCCTTGGAGAGGGCATAAGTATAATCGTATAAAATATTGCTCGGCAGGGCACCGCAATATTAAATTTGTTTATTGCACCTCGGCGCGCGAAGAAAATTGCGGTGGCCGAAAATTCAAATGGGCGCGATTAATGTAATTTCTTCGGAGGCGGTAGTTTCGGTGGCTTTCACGCCCACTTTAGTTTGTTAATTTGATTACGGCTCGTGGCAATTTTAATAATGGAGGAGATTAATGGGGCTTTAGGTGGACAATTATATAAATTACAAGGTGGGGAGGGCACGGAGGGTGATGCTTAATTATGGAATTATATGTAGACGCTGACTTTCTTAGTAATGGTATAGATTTCATTCATAATTAGAAAATTTCGCTCAAGAATGAAGAATTATTGGGGGCTTAAAAATTGCAAATAATCGTAAAACCTTGTTTTATTTTGTGGATAGGATGGTGCCGGAAGAGAATAAATATGTAATTATTAAGTACAAGTTAGCTGACTGATCATAATATGAAAATTGTATCTCTAAATAATTAAATGAAGCAAGTTTATAATCAAGTAAGTTATTGGGTTGGAAACCAAGTACTTTCGGTTTTGTAATATAAAATAAAACACTTTTTTTAACAAAGAAATGTAATCAATTATATACTTTCCATTTTGCTCAATGACCTTCTGCTATTTTTCTTTCAGCTGCATGCTCATAAAATTTCTGCTCCTTATCAGCAAAAAGAATGAACCATTCATCGTCATTTGTGAAAGTTTTACCATTCAAAGAATTCTGCAAAATTCGAAATAAATGGTAATCAGATGTTGCCAGATCAGGGCTGTATGGGGGATGTGGTATCACTTTCCAGCCAAGCTCCAATAGTTTCCCACAAGTTGCCATAGATGTGTGAGGCCTTGCATTATCATGGTGGGATGATACACCTTTTCGATTTGACAATTCTGACCATTTTTCTTTGATTGCTTCATCCAGTTACATTAATTGTTGACAGTAAACTTCAGAATTGATATTTTTGTTCCTTGGAAGCAGCTCAAAAAACACACCTTTGTAATCCCACCAAACTGACAGCATGATCTTTTTAGGATGCAAAGCTTTCGATATGGTTTGTGCTGGTTCGTCGTGCTTACTCCATGATCGTTTTTGAACTATGTTACTGCACAGGACCCATTTTTCATCACTAGTGATGATTCTTTTTAAGAAAGGATCGGTTTTATTTCGTTTAAGGTGCATATTGCAAAAGATGATTCTTTGTGTTAAATGATTTTTTTTCAATTCGTGAAGTACACAAATATCAAGCTTCTTAACTAGCATTTTAAGACACTTACAGGCGTCGACTGCCATTGGGTGGTTTAGCAGATTTGGAAGTCATATTCACTACTGTTCCAATAAAGTTAGATGTCGATACGATTGAAATAAAAATAACTTAAGTGGTTGCAGGTTGTGGTATTTTAAAACACTTATTTGTTTAAAATAGAGATAATATTTGATAGTTGTTTCATTTGATACTTCGATAAACATTTAAGAGGAAAAGTTGAAACATGTTGAAATATTTGTATTGTATGTATTAACAGTGATTAAAATCCATGTGATTTGAATTGAAGTTGCGTAGATATTTAATTTTAGATAATTATTTAAGTTCTCGAATTACGTAGTATAGATTATGAAGTCCATTATGTAATCGTCTATAACTCATATTCGATGTGGATAGCATAAACGATGTCCAGCGCACATGTCGTTGTGTCTGGACAGAGACCGCCTGTCCTCGACGTTGTCTCCTCCGGTCTAATTTAGAGACTTTAATTAAATTTCAGCCGAAACTATAACTCAACCCCATCCCCCAGCCCTCTCTTCCTCTCTCTATTAGATATATACCCGAGCAAAAATTTACACCGAAAACTCGCGCAATAAAAGGAATCCCCGATCTGCCGACCGACAGGTGAGTTCGAGAAAAATTGTTATCACCCCACCGAGGGTGGGACGGGATGAAAATAGTGCGGGTCCGAGGCCCGTCGGGAACAACAACTCGAAGAGAACCAATTACCATCGGCACGGTTGCGTCTCCGTCGACAAACAGTCGCATAAATACACGTCGGTCTTTGTTATCGCCCTCAGGAATCGCAAACAGCGGACGACTGTTTCGGATACACGCGCCGATATTAAAACCAGCTCCGGACAAGGGCCGTAAATTTGCTTTTATGTCTGTGTGCGGGATGCCGGGGCTGCCCTACGACAATCCGAAACGCGTTTACTACGGGCCGAATTCTCTTTTAATGCAACACAAACTACTCACACAAATTTGTACTGAGTACAACTTTAACAATTACAATATAACACTCATTTAATCAAAGTTTATTACTCGACAAAATAACTTCAATTTAAAGTCATGAAAGTTTGACCCTTACTATGTGGTAATTTATTTAACGTAATATCTTCATAATTGTGCATCTGACATTATCAATATCATTCAGAATGTACACTTCTGTGCAATAAAATTAAGCACAAATGTCATAACAATATTTCACAATATTCTGGTTGTGTAATTCAGGTCTGTTTTAAGGGTGCGGTTTAGACGAAAGAGATAGCTATATAAATATTGGCAATCACTAATTCGAATTAGATTGCTCATGTGATCAATGAACAATATTGTATTATACATTAAATAAATCTTAAAATAAGCAGGATTTTCATCATATAAATTAAAAATTATTATAATGTTTAGTTTGTGTGAAAAACAATTATGAAAAATAATGAAAACTGATCAAATTTATAGCAAATTTCAAATTATATTTTTGCTAATAAAACCTCGTACAATGAAAATTTAAAGGATTTCACTAAATTCTGCATTCAAATAACTTAGCAGACATGACTGATTCATTTCATTATATCTTACAATTTTCTTTTCTAACTTGAACTAGTAAATTGACGTAACACACGAAAATTAAAGATTTATTTTTTATTTAGACTGATACTTTATACATGATAGATAAAAAATAGATTAAAAAATGTAAATACATATTCATATTATTAAATCCAAAAGAATGGGTCATTTTTCAAACGATTATTTCCATTTTACTATATATCTCTTTCTACTAAACCGCAACCTTAATTGCCTAGCAGCAGTTTCAATAATTGATAAAATTAAATTAAAGAAATTGATATATTTATATATTTTTCGTAACTAGGAAACTTATCATGTCCTCTTTGAACTAAAACATATTATGTATACTTAAATTTATTGCACAGAAATGTACATTTATACATTGGTTTTTCAATAATGGCTGTAATTTAAGATTTATTTAGTGACATTGATGTACGTAAGTCAATGTCACTATTGTCATTTTCTTTTTTTAACTCAATTAATACGTAGTAATACCTTCACATTTTACTACAAACGATTTTTATAAATGAAGTAGTGCAAATTAAAAAAAATACAGATAATATTATTTTTATAATTTACAATATGCAATATCGGTATAAAGTTTTGTAATTTCCTACCATTTAAGTTTATAGTTGCACGTAATAATTACGGCCCATTTGTTGCGGAGAACCGGGGCCAACTAAATGAAGTACGTCAAGGTATACCGCAACATATAGCGATAATTTAACGAGCTTAAGATACATGGCAGCAGTCTGACCGTCGAATAAATCAAGTCAAAATCTAACGGGATATTCCTCACAAGCTATCTCTAATAATAAAATTCTCGCCAAAATGATACATTCAATATTCCGAAACATTTGCTGTTAGTAGTATTTCATTTTCATAGAGTGATTTAGAGTGAACAATGTTTATTTTTTAATGAAGATAAGAATAATTTGTAGAATTACTGAATATATGATAATAATCGTGTAAAATACGCGGTTTGTGCGATTTGGTATTAGAATTACATATACTAATATTTAATAAAGATTTATTTAACAACTAGCTTAAAGTAGATGACAAAAATAAATAATAAAAACTTGGAATTAAAAGTGAAATTTAACGCAGATACGACGAAACAACGTGATGTTGCTTGTTTCAGAGCTGAGAACAGACTATCTTTTTAGTTAAAAATTAAAATATAAATTTTATAAACCCTAACAAAGAGTAGGATTATATAGCGAGAATAAAATATGAAAAATAAGTTAATCAATGAAAGAAAATTATCTGGCACAAAATATTCAGATTCTTTGTTTATTGACAACCACTAACACTTTTAGGTATGTTTTTATGAAAAAATGATATATTCTATTATTCTCCCTAGTAGAAGGGAAAAATCTATTCAGAGGCTTTGATACTCTTACTAGGTTTTTACTGGAAGACTACCAACAAAAAACCCGTCTCACTTTACTCGCGTCAACTCACAGGGCCATTAGCCTATCGCAAGACGATAACTTAACTGATTCTAATCACTCACTAATCTTTGCTTATTTCATATATATTCTACTAAAATTATAATTAAATTTAAATTATTTATTAGGAATGACATAAAGGGGTTTATATTCAAAACAATGGTTATCTGTCGTATGTTATAGGTATTGATTCTGTGATACTTTTTAAATACATTTGTAAATAAAACATATTTATTTTTAAATAATCGATGTTTGAGGTTTTTCCTGATGAAACTCCACAATTCACCATTTGTAAATGAAACAACGTTTTTTTTTAAGTTATAAAATTTGTGAAACTTAAAAAAATCACCAATAGAATATGTATTTATTTTTGTTTAACAAATTAATTTATACTTGGTATTCCCAACTGTTCATAAGGAATAACCATTTTTTTATTACTATGGCAATGTTAAATAAATTATAAACCGCAGCAACTTTATTGAGTGGTTTAAACTTTTGGATACCTTCTTATTTTCTTCTTATTTTAAATCACTAAAATGCATGAAATATGAAGGAATTGTGTTGGTTTTTCATAACCTATCGACAAACGTTGCAACTTTATTTCACTCGTTAGAAAGCATAGATTACTAAGTAATTGTGATGGTTTTATATAACCTAGGTATTCTTCACTGATCAGTTATTTTTCCAGGTCTAATTATTTATGACTATATTTTAATGTAGGAGATTTGGGTAGAAACATTGTTCAATGTATCCTCGACTTCAGGAGCAAGTCGCTCTTCTAAATTAGTCATTACGTACGAAACATTTTGTGGTTTCGATGAGTATATTTGCACGTTCCCGTTCACGTATTCCTCTAACTGAAAAGAAAAAACACTTAAAGCAGCACGTTCAATTGATTGGTGTTGATATATGAGATTTCTTTCTGTTTTTCTTGCGTAAGTATTCATTTATAAATCACGTCGGGGGTGACCAATAGTTTCGAAAATCCAGTCAACTCATCTGATGCACTTTCTACCGCTAAGCGCCTCAAAAATCCTGAAAGGCAAAAAAAGATTAGATGAATACCTGACATCAGACACAATTTCCATTTTGTAAATTATTTTTAAGTTGAAATATATTTAGTTAATTTCATGTTTCGATTATTTCGTGCTAAAAGGGACGAAGGACCGAAAAACAAATCCTAAGCAGTTAATTACACCAATTTAAAAAATAATCCCTCTCCCTTTTCTTCCTTGATTCTACTGTACCATTATGATTGTTGTCGCTTTTAGTCATCTAAATTGCTTCAACCTTCTTAATTTATGTAGATATTATAAAAATATAGTTTGTCGGCAGCAAATGCAGAATTTTCTCCTTTATTCTTTTATGATTAAATTGTCGTTTTCCTTTATTGGTTCCAGTATCATTTCTTAGTATTTTTTATTTTATTTTTTATAGAATTGTACTAATATAAATGCGAAACTGTTAAATAACCTTATTTTAGCTAAAGAGATGAACATACAATTCAAATATCTGATTAGAAACTAATTTATAGAGATATTTTTGAATGCAAGAATATGGAAGTAGTTTGAGTACTGTAGATGTCGGATTTGTACATTCCCCCTCACTCTCTCAATCCAATAAATAATCCTTTACCACCCTAATGATTCCAATCAAAGAACAAAATCAACTCCTAGTAAAGATTTTTAAAAATTCCTTTTGCTTGTATATTTTATTCTGTATATTTTATACATAGAAACCGTAATAATTCTAGTACATTTAAAAAAAAACTGCATCTCAATAGATTCCATTTACATTTAATGAAATGTTCTACCTTGTAGACCTAAATCGTTGACGATGCCACTTAAAATTAGGCAAAAGATGGCGCTTGCGTCATCTTTAATTTATTAAGATTCTATTTAATCAAATTTCATCCATTAAACAATCATTCCGAGATTGATTGCTTTTATACTGACAGAACCAGGCTGAACGACATTCCCAAAAGACAGACAACCAGAATGTCTGTCTTTTGGGAATGAAATTAGTATTATCTAATATTTTAGTTTGAGATATTATAACTTTTGTCAATATAATAATATAGGATTTATATTCTTGTTGAAAATATGTCGTTTAATAATTGTAATTAAAACGTTTAAAAAAGAATAGTCTCCTTTTATTATAATATTTATTTATAAACGAAAGTTTATTTTTAAATAAAAATGATTTGAAAATAATTAATAAATTATTTTCACATTTATCTCTGTGACTATAGACTTACCTACGTAAGTACGTTAAACAAATGCACATTAAAACAACTACTTCCCGGGCAAATACCCACGCCGGACATTGAATTACATAATGTACACCTGCTGCTGCATATCATATATTGAATAATGCAACAAAATTTTTTTTTTTTTTTTTTGATCCGAGAAAAATTTTATGTAAAAACAACAAAAGGAACGTTACATAATATAAGGCCATCTGCAGACACGTGTTTCGGGATCTATCCCTCGTCAGTACAGCTATGCCTTACATAATTTAAAGATGTTAAAATAAATCAGCGAGGCGAAAGTTTATTTTATTTTATTATCAATGCAAAAACAATTATAGCAGAACGAATCGAAAAAAAAAAAACTTTAATTATGTTTCTTCGTTGTCTTCTTTTCTTAGCTTTAGTGAGTAAACAATGTCTGTTTTTTTTTATCCTCACGCTTGAGAAATTGCAATTGCGGGCTTTCCCCCGCCGAATTCGCAATAATATAAATTAGCTAATTTAACGGAGGGTCAGTTTGTCAAGTGGGCGATGTTAGATAGCGCAAAACTGGCAAAGGGGCCGGGGAAAGCAGACGCAGGGGCGCAGTATTAAACCTCCTGTCGGGTCGCGTCTAGAGACAAATCGCGCGTAATCAGTAGTGTTTGCAGTGAAAGCACGAATCGCACTGTCAAAAGAGATAATATTTGGAAACTGACCGCCGTTCGGGGATTTTAAGGTCCGAAAGTTGTTATTGTCACGTAGAGAAAAGTTAAGTTCGCCTTTCCCCGGACGGCCGGACTAAAGTTTCACGCTAATTTATAGCCATTTCCCAAACCGGCCGCAAACTTTTATTTTTTTTCTATATCTCCATTCATTTCAGCGCTGAAAGATTATATTGTATCTATCAATATCCAAAATTATATGTGTGCTATTAATGTATTGACTTCGTATTTATGTACAAGATATAAAATCAATAGATTCTTTTCTCAATGTAAGGGGATTCGATGTGTTAAAAAAATCGATTTGTTCCTTAGGATGAGTACTGGAGAAACTTTTATCATACCTGATGAAGCGAGCTTTTAATTGATGTACACGCACAGTGAGAGAGCTTTTAAGAGCATTGAATAAAATGTAATTTCTTAAAAAAATTATAAATTCCTTAATAATGCAAATTTTTCTATTCTGTTTTGTTACTTTTTGGATTTTAGTAGAGAGGATTTCATTGAAATGCATTAGCTTTGAGGAACCTCATGAAACAATATTTTAGCATAGACGAACTTATGTAAGAATCTTGTATTTTCTTCTTAGATGACAAGTAATTACGAAAACATGAAAGACGTTTTATTTTCTTTAGTAAGTTTATTAAAAAAAAGGTTTACTTCGTTGGAATTTGTTGGCTTAAAAAAAATTCTCTTTATCTCCGTTGTTCTAAATTTTATATAAGTGGTTGGTGGTTGATATGTAGAAATATGTCTGTTGATTCTTCAATGCTCAGGTCCACGTTGTTTGTGGACGAAACAATGATTCTCGGCTGTCTACCTTGTAGACCCAAATCGTTGACTATTTCACTTGAAATAAGGTAATTTATTATGTTTCAAAATAGTAACTAACATTATCTGTCCAAATATTATTATATATTTATTGTATACAGGTTATGTTACAGTATATTTAGATTTAAGTCGTCATCGCTGCTCCACTTATATATTCTCTCAGAACATGATTTTCTAAATTATCCTCATGGTATTAAAATTCCATAAATTTTTAGAATTGAGAATTTTCATATACCTTATCATCAATTACTTCTTCTTCACTCACAGACAAATCATCTGTTCTGAATTTCTTCATTTCTTTCACATGGAATTTCTTATAGAAGTGCAATATAATTTTCTTGATTTATAACAAAGCCTCCAATTCAATGTTTGAAAAGAGAAATACTTTTGCTTTCTTCTCATAGATCATACAATTTCAGGGGTGAAAATTAATTATAATATTGCAAAATTTGGAGTAAAATACTCATATTAATTTCATCGATTTGTTTTTAAAAAAATTTATGAATAATATGATATAATAAAATAATTAAAATTGATTGCAAACAAAGGAAATAAAAAAAAGTTGTACATTCATACATTCATAGAACTTGTAAAGTGATGTTTTATTTTTGCAAGGGGTAGCTTTTGCTCATGCTCTAACGCATGTGGCTACAATGTTGACACAATAAGAAACACATATTAAATATAATATGTGTCCCCGCAGTACGAAAACTAGGATATATAGAGTTAATACACTGAGATGTGATTTGTTAATAATATCGAGCTCAAACTGAACGAAAATAAAATAAAATCAGTTCTTAGAAGATCTTATTTTATAATATTTAAAAATAGCGCAAATTCATGACGGCGTCAATTTTAAATTATGCAAAAAATGATGCATTGAGCTATTTTTCAAATATTATATACTATGCTTCGCTATTTAAAATTTAAAAAAAAAACGCTTCTCAACTTATATAAATAGTTTTCTAGAAGAATTTAGTAAAAGGTAATTTTACTAAATTCTTAATTACTGAATTTAGTAAAATGTAATTATTATGGTTTTAAAATAAATTTACAATTAATAGTGATCCATAAAAAATCGATTTAACTTCCCCCACTTAAGCATATAATTCATTTACAAATTCCCACCCATACAACTACACTGCGTATTTGCCTCGTTCAGGAAAGAGCCTCACGAGGAAATCCTCGAGAATTTATACACTCGTTCTTTTTCTAAACTATAATATATGCAGGAGCCCATTCATCACCTAATGGATCCCTTATATCAGGTTAAAACAATGCGCGAGGAACCGTGTAATTTATACTGATCATGATGAAAAGTAATGGCGGTGCACGGATTTAATAAAAGAAAATCGCAACGGGAGGGGGAAAAAGGGAAAGAAAAATTCCGACCGCAACAAGGCGGTTGCAAAAACAGGGAAAATGGGCGGGAAAGCCGTTCCGTTTAATTGCTATGGTGTAATTGGTGTGAATTTTATTGCGGCAATTCCGCGACAATTTTCGTGGGCCCATTTTGTTCCGTGGGGAAAATCCCGATTCTGAAGTTTTATGGTTTGAATGAGTTAAAAATAAAATTAATATCCAGTAGTTTTCAAACAAACAATGCAGTCTACTTTATTTATTTTGCTCTATGGGTTTGTTTCTTATATGAAGCACTTTCTGTACTGACAGTAATTTAAATCTTATGCGTAAATTCACAAAATTGCCCTCAGTTCAATTTATACCTTATTTAAACTAGTATTGGGCAAAACCTATCAAGATTTTATTTTCAGAATAAATGTATGGAATTGAAATTTATATTATAGTAACGCAATATTAAGAAGTTAAAGTAAATAAATAACAACACATGTATTTAAAATATCCACTATCTTACAAAAAGTTACTAATATCTATACAATAATTCCAAGAATTACGACCAATGCCCAAATCTTATCGCCAGCTTTGTGCCAGGAGTTGGCTTTCAATTAAATCGTAAATATACAATAGCCAAATAGCGTTTAGATTATTATATTCGGTTTAAATTATAGCAAATTGAGCAATTTTAAGTAGCTTAAGTAAATAAATAACATCAAATGTATTTAAAATGTCCACTATATTACGAAAGTTAATAATATCAATACAATAATTCGAATAATTACGATCAATGGCCAAATCTTATTGCTAGCTAACGTGTAATGCGAACAATAGCCAAATGGCTATTAGATTATTATATTTGTTTTAATTTCAAATTGTTTTGTTTAGTTTTGAAGTCGAACAGAAATTTTAAGTTATTTCGTTAGGTTTTGTGAATTATCCTCTTACAAATGAGCTTCTGTAGTTATAATAGTTAACCGTAGGGATAAGAGATATAAAATGTTATATACTTAATTTTTCAGTAACAAAAAGATATCGAAAAAATCTTGTATCATTAAAAAGTGGGTTTAGATTAGATATATATATATATTATTTAAATAAAACGCTTGGTTTGTTTCACTTTTGAAATTAGTAAGGTGCTAAAACGGGATAAAACCATCGAGGACATTTGGCACTCCCCAATCGCATACGTTCTTGTTGCCTGACTTATTTTATTATTTTATGATTTCTTTGTATTAATTTTTATAAAACTGACAGCTTTAAAAATTTCTGTACATTCCTTGCTGAAGATGGTCGAAACTAGTCGGAGAGATAAAATATAAAAGTGAAACAAACCAAGTGTTTTATTTAAATAATATATATATATATATATATATAATAATAATAATAATATAATATATATATATATATATATATACTAATAACTTAATTAATAATAATAGATTAGATGTATGGACGCTTTAATCTAAATCCAAATTGTTAAGATAACATAGTGTTTTAAAATTTATTTAACATTAAGGCGTTTTTATGAAAGAAAGTATAGTTTTATATTAATTTAATTCAGCTTCAACATAATTTAAGCCACAATTGATTAATTTGAAAACTTCTTAGATTATCGATTTGCTTTGGGGAAGAATTGAGGGAAGGAGAGCATTCCTAGCTTGTACAATGATAGGACAATTACGTTGAAAAGAAAATAGATTACGCTGAAAAATGAGGCAATTTTTTATTAGAATAAAATTTATAACTAATTTGCTTTGAATCTCTGTTATTTTAGATAAATAATATTTTAAAGTATATTTAAATAAATGCTGAATAATATATACACTGTGTTATACAAAGTTATTTATTTTTAAATATCCTTTTAATTAACATGTATAACGAAGTAGAAACATTAACCTTCAAGAAAATAACAATTTATTATTATTTATTTATTATTGCCCAATACAACAATTTTTATTCAAATAATTTGAATAAGGAGAACAAAAAAAAAACATAATATACGGCTATCATCAGATACGTGTTTCGCGTTACTTTAAAAACCCTTAAAGATATTAAGATATTAAAATTTAATTAATTAACATTTTGACTGTTGGGGGAGTTTGTGGTTTCCTCCTGAACTCGTTTATTTTTGTGTTAATAAAAACAACGAAGTTGAGTTTCATTCTCTATTAACATATGTATTGAATGAAATAAATATGAATAAATTATTAAAAATCAACCAATAAAACACAGATTAGATCGAATAACTTTAAATTCTCGACTAGTTTAGGGTTATTAGCCCATTTTCAAGAGAATTTAAAGTTATTCAATCTAAAAAAAATATATATATTGAATATTTCTAAAAATCTGTACATCTATTCTCTTTAACAGCCGAATAAGAACTCACTTAAGGGTTAAGGATTTAGGGTTGGGAGAACACTTAAGTCAGAGTACCTGGTCCTTTGTAATGCATCCCATCAATGTTGCTAGACCCAATCGGTTATTTCCAGTATTTGGTCGTGGATCAATCTCCACTTTTAACTATCACCAATTTAGGGCTTCTCCCGGGTCGTGGAATTCTTGTCCTTAATAGCTCCGGGAATTCGTAACTTCTATGCCCTGCTGATTCCATGTCTTCATCGTATATTCTTGTCCTTGATAGCGCTGGGAATTCGTAAATTGTATGCCCTGCTGATTCAATTTCTTCGTCGCATCTTCTATATAAGTCGTCCCCCTCAATGCCTATTCTTAGGAGGTATTTCCGAAAGCCGTAATTTACCCCGTTAAAATTCTGATTCTGTCTAGAGTGTTTAAGGAGTTTTTTGGCCTTCTTACGGCCGGGTTTTGGGAAATACATTTTTGTATGACCACATGTTGTTAATTTCTTCTATCTCCTTTCCTGCTTCTTGGATTGTCCTTTCTAAATTGGTTAGAGTTCTGGGCATCTACTCTATTTTTATCTTGCCTGATCTGTCCTTGTTTATTCTGAATTTAATATTGAAGTTAAATGAATGGGTGTTTAGATCTAGTGTACTCATTATCTTTGGTTCCTGGGCAGGATTTGCATGTGTCACTCTTTTAGGTTTAGTCTTGACCATGTGCCCTCTCAGCCCTACTAGTTCCTTAATGTGAAGATCAGTAAGTGGTGTTTCCCTGTTGTGCACATGCAGACAAGCCTTAGTATATGATCAAGTTATGCCTTTTTGTCTATTTCTTTGTCCTAGGCTACTATACAATGGTTCCGTATTCCAGGATCGGTTTTGTTATTCGACTGTAGATCCACAGTGCTATTCATGTGGTGCTTATGGCTCTTTCGCACTGTCAGAAGTATTGGCTAGCTTTGTACGTTTTGTGTTCAATATGTCTTGCCCAACTTAACTTAGAGTCCAGCAGTATTCCGAGGTATTTTACCTCTTTCGCTATGGTTAATCAATTGTTGAATAATTTGGGTAGTCAGTTTGGTCTTTCGTGGTGAATAGTACAACCTCTGTTTTTTTGTAAGATTAACTGAGAATGTGTTATGTTTACAAAAGTAAGGACTTTTGTAAACATAACACTATTCCTAATGCTTCCTGTATTCTGTTACATAGAAAGTTTTCATATTTACCGTTGATCAATATTGTCTATTCCTAAAGTAACCTTGGTTGTGCTGTTTTAGTATCAGTTCGTGGGCTAAACTCTTGCAGATATAGACTTTGATTAAATATGTTTCACCACGGGTTAAGTAAGAAATTAATTCAAAATATCTTGCAGATATTTTTCAAGATTTCCTTTAATCCTCTACGGCTTCATTAGATAATCAGAGAACAAAATATTTTAATTGAATTATTTATGGAAGCAACAAAACTGAGCAGTAGTAAAATATAATAGGATTAAAGAAACGGGACAATGGAATGTAAAAATTTCGATAAACCAGAAAAATAATCTAATGAATTACAGAAAGTATATAAAATATGAATAATTAAATTTATGTGTTATATAAGTTCAAACACTGCCCTTGATGTGATCTCAGTTGGTAATAATCAGCATTGGATATTCTCGAATCAAAAATTGTTTCATTGGACAATCATTTACCGCGCTACAGAAAAGTTCATTTATTAGCCCTTAGTTTCTGAATGTTGTTGTTTGTCTTCTCTAAGTGCCTTAATTACGTATATACACGTTGCAGTAGCTAATGAAATAATTATGTAGTTATTATTAATCTTCTTTATTTTGGTTGTGGATACTTTAATTATTTAAATAAAAATGGTTGTCATGTCTACCACTTATTTTTTTATTAAACTTCAACTACTAAAGATAAAAGCGGTTTCCGAAATATATTTAGTTTAATAAAAAAAAAAAAAAATTAGAGAAAGGACAACCATTTTTATTTATAAAAATATTTGAAAATTATGAATTAATAATAACTAATTATTAATTCATAATTTTCAAATAACTTTGTATTTAATTCATATTATTTTATTTATTGATAATCGAGGCTTTCACTTTCTTATACATAATGTATGATTAAAAATACACTTAATCTAGTATAACAAAAAATTTTGACAAGTGTAAATTGTTAGAACTATAGTCAGTAAATATAAAATTCAGTTATAAAAAGATAAACGTAATTTATTTAATTAATTTATTTGTGAGGTAATATTTTTATTACAATAATCATAACTAAACATTAATTTTGCCTTTTGAATATTTAATAAATAGAACTGACACAATTAAATTGTTCCACAAACGGAAAATCGTGTCTTTTGTAATATGAGAAGAGCCATGTACATATGTGTGTACTTTGCTGAAACCTAAACATCTTGAGGGGCGGAAAGTAGGAGTTCAAACGGAACGTGTATACAGACAAAATATTGAATATTGTGTCTCGGCACACAAACCTCACCCTGTAAGGCTTCAGTAATTATATTTGTATAAATAAATGAAAATTTCAGGCAACGCTCGGATGCTTTGGGTGCATGTTTTGTATACAGAGTAGTGCAATATAATAAGTTGAGAGAATGTACCGAAGGTTTAATTAGAATTATGTTGTATTATAAACGGATATCTAATTTGTGCAAATCTTCCTAAGGTTTTCTATAAATTCATAATGTTAAATAAATAGAAAAGAGAATCTATTTACTTGGTCATAGTTATTTAAATATATTAAATAAGAATGATTTGAAAATAATTAATAAATTATTTACACATTTAGCTCTATGATTTTTGACTTACGCTAAGTTAGTACGTTAATCAAATGCACATTAAAACAACTACTTCCCGGGCAAATATTGCTTAGTCACAGAACTAAATGTGAAAATAATTTATTAATTATTTTCAAATCATTTTTATTTAATATATTCATAATGTTTAAAATTATTTTATATATTAAATGTTGTGTAATAATTTTATATTACTTATATCATATTTTTATGTTTACGTAATACTTGGATATATTGAAAAAACAAAAGTATTCATAATGCCTTGGGTAATTAGGTTTTTTGCTAAATAATTAATATAAAGATGGTTTAAATGATCCACATTGCAGTTTTAATTGAATTACAAGAAAAGATTTAATAAAATGTTAAACCACCATTCATCTAGTGTATGGATAACAAGTTGAATATCTTATTAAATAAATTTCGTTTCCTTTTCTCATAAACAGGAGAAGTTCGCCTTCTATTAGTGGAGGAAACGACAATTGCCCGTTGTCTACCTTTTAGAATCGAATTGTTGACGATGCCATATGAAACTAGGTAAAAGATGGCGCTTGCTTAGTCTTCCATTTATTATGATTCATAAAAGAAAAGAATTTGAAATTAATTATTTATTCTCTTTCTAATTGCTCTACAATTAACGACTTCCGACGTAAGTACAAAGAAAATAAAATTTATTGAAACACTTACTTCCTAGCAAATACCCACGCTAGACATTGAATTACACTAGAGATATTTGCCGTTGCATCTCAGTAATGCTGATAAGGCAAGCTTTTTTGAATAAAACAATAATTTATATGTATAAAAGATGATCTGTATACACTGAAGGAAATAAGTGATCATTTTAAACATGATAATGATTACGTTTACCATTTGTCGGCCTGGGAGCACGCTAAGTAACGTATTTCCAGCAAACATTCCAACTTTGTTAAGATTTAATAAAATGTATTGCTTAATCCAAACAAGATTCATTATGATGTTACTATAGTTACTTGGTCAATAGAGAATATTTGGTGGAAATTACCAATTAACTTAGTACTACGTACCAAGATATTTTAACCATTTTAACTTAATTCCGATAATTATATTTAGGTGCTTACTTTAAACGCTTTTGTGATTATTCCATTCAAGAAACTGCTAAACAAGTAAAAATCCGACTTGTTTGGAAATATTCTTTCAGTGTACACGTGTTTCAAGATTTATTCCTCGTCAGTACAGCATTACTTTATATGAAATGTTCAAAAACGTACCGTTTTCTCCGTTTTATTATTAATTAAATACCGTTTAACTTTAATTGCATTGAATAATTACATTATCTATCATAACTCCTATCTTTATAACCCATCAGATAATAAAACTTCCGTAACGCCCTCATTATTTATTTATTTATCAAAAAGTTAAATAACCCAAATGGCTGTTATTTTCCCGTTTTTTTTTCTCTTCCTCTTTTTTTAATGCGACGCGGACAATTTTTTTACGAGATCGCCCTCGGAATGGGCATTAAAATTACGTATCTGCGACGTTGATCAGAAAATAAATATTTCTCCTGCGGAATGGACTCGAAGCCGTATAAATTAAACAGCGAGCGACGGCTAAATTATCAATGATTTACACCCCAGCGCGACATTCAGTCCGTTTCCCCGGGTTTATGAAATGACGCCAAGTAACGGCCATTTGTCACGTGAGGACAACAACAAATTAATAGGATACGACCGGCAAATAAAAAGTAAAATATAAAGGATTATATTTGATTATTTTGGTATTATGTTCACATGCGAATTTTAAAACAATTTGAGTTGTTAGTATGACGTAATTGATTTTTTCGTCTTTAGTTCAGATTAAATAAATTCTAAAATAATACATGTAGTAAAAGAAACGTATACAAACAGTAAATTTTAGAAATACGAAATTTCAAAAATTTTTTTACCTCGAACACCTAGGACTGTAGATTCTGCCTTATTAAAATTACACATTTATAATATATCAATTAGTGTAAATATTTAATAATACGCAATATATAAGAAAGTAAAATCCTTTGTTTTAAATAAAAATATATTTAAAAAAAATATTATTTTAAAAATAATTACATAAGGCGGAATGATTTCTGGTGGATACCTGTTTATACCTAATGATGACGCGATCAGGTATACATAGATATTTTAGATGCAAAAACATTTTTTGTAAATTCCTGTTCTTTGTTCAATTTAGAGAAAAACTAAAAGACTTAAAATGTGTAGAATTTTTAAAAATATGTCCAAAATGATACTTTGTGATATAATTAATAAATAATAAATTAAATGTAATTAAATTGCATTCGCCATAACTTTCATATTAGAGATGCATTTAAAATAACGTCACTTTTGACATATTTCTGTGATTGCAATTTAACATGGATTTTTAAAGCACGATAATTTTTCAAAATAATCGATATTTATTAATTATGCATCAATTTTAAGTTAAAATTCCTAGAATTTTAATTCTGAATATATTTCAATTATTTAAGTTTTTCTCTAAAATGAACAAGGAAGCAGGCATTTGCATAACATTGTTTTTACATATAAAATCCCAATGTATATATATTTAGGTACAAGTATTGCAAACATATTTAATGTTTGGAAATATAAATTATATATATATATATACTTAGTTATTAATTATTATTCAATTATGTAAAATATTGATTTTCAAAATTCGTTTTAATTAAAAAAATAGTTTTAATTAAATTCACGTTGATATCCCAATTTTTATTTTACGTAATATAGCTAGGAGTTTTACTATATAAATTAATTAAGATATACAAACATACTTTTAAGTTCTTGATTATGCTTGCTAAATACGGTATATAATGTGTACGAAATTTATTAACACAAAATTTAGTTAAACCTATATTTAATATATAATATTTATTGATACAAAATTTAATTAAATCTATATTTGCGTATAAAATTTATTGACACAGAATTTAGTTAAATGTGCGTGTTTCTGTGTGTGTTGTTCATTGTTCAAATATTTATCCCCAATAAATTAAGACCCCATTAAGTGAGGGGGGAAGGGGGTGTTGGAAGAGAGGACGGCATTCTAAGTAACAGTTGAGGAATTTAGGTGTATAAAGAAGGGGATAATTGCCACTACTTGAGAGCGAGTGGAATTTTTCGCCTTATCTTAAGGGGAGTAAATTGGGGGGACGGGAATGCCGAGAATGTTGATCCTTTAAAGAAAATTAACGGAATTTTCATTTCGCATCAGATTTATCGAGAGCATAAACCCCTTCTGTTTACATGGAATATTGCGTTTTATTATCGAAATGGAATTTTATTAAAGGCAGGTTATTAAAAAAAAATATTTTTTTATTTCGCGTAAGTAATTTATTCAACATTTTCCAGCAAGATATCATAGCGTGAAGACGTACAGGTGAATTTATAAAGTGTTTGAACAAAATGTGTAAAATAAATTGTATTTTTAAAACATCGATTCGTCTAGGCATCACTTAGGATGGAGGCCGACGAGGAAAATTGTACAAAAATGGAGTATTTTGGTCTTTTATTTTTGGTCACCTATACGAACCGGAAGTGTTAGTATAGGTGACCAAAAATAAAACACCAAAATACTCAACTGCAAAACATGTCAAGTAAAATTTAATAACATGTTAAATCACTATTCACCACTGGTGATGGCTATTTCGTTATTTCGGACTCATCAGATCAGTGTGTTCCATGAGCCTTGATGAAGATAGTTGGACAGATATTATGTAATAAATCACGTAATTAGAAAGATAGTACCAAGTGCTATATATTGCCTAGTTATAAGCGGCATCGTCAATAAATTGGGTGTATAAGGTAGACGACGGAGAATCGTTATTTCGTCCATTAAAGGAAGGCGAAATTGTCTTGTTTATGACTATGAAACGAAATTCAATTAAGTAACAATAAAAAAGAGCAAACAAAAAACTTCATGAGATGTAAAATACATCTATGCTCCCATAGATAAAGTATTACAAGTGTTTTAATAAAAGTTGTCCCATGAGAAGAAGAAATTAAAAAAAAAACAATTAGAAATATGTGTTTTTATTTAATTAATATATATTTTAAAAGGATTACATTTTTTGTAATTATCACGCAAACACAAAACATTTGGGCAGACTCCATTCTTTATATATTAATACAATAATCCTGCTGAATACAAACGACGTTTTCCAGCGTAACTAAAATTACACGAAACTTATGTGTCTCAAAAATTCCGGGCATGTTTCATGCTCTTAATTACCAGCAGACCATGAACGTCATCGTTTTTTAACTCCCCCCATTCAAACAAAAAAAAAAAACAGAACAAGTATAAAAGAAAACTAAAGCATTAACCGTTGTAATTATTCTCGTGCAATATCCTTGTTGAGTTTTCTTCGTTGATTTTTGCACGCTCGCGCCGGTTGCGAGTGTGTGAGTGATATTGTTGTGTGTATAGAGAGTAGAAGGTAATGTGCAATGCCGGGACGTCGTCGGGATATGCAAATCAGTTAAACAACGTGCAACATTTTCCACATATAAATCAGTGAAAAATAAGTGCCGCGCGGAGGTTATGCAGATTTTCCGCGGGTTACTTATTCTCTTTCTGCTGGAAAGTTAATTCGGTTTGAGAGATTTGCATTTCGCTTGTGCTTATGTGCGGCGTAATGTGTGTGCTGTGTTGAGTTTTACATGTTTTATTAAAAGGACTGTTTCTCCTTTCTTTATTAAGCTTTCTTTATTCAGGATAAAAATTATAATTATGGATTACAGAAGGCATTAAAAATTTTTCGTTAATTTCTCACCAAAATCTTTAAATGTAAAATATTTAGATAAAATGGATGACAAAATATTTATACCTTAGATATTTTCAATATTTAAATTATATATACCTTTATGGATGGAAACGTCAGTAGGAATAAAAATGATATTTCGGTTTGACATTCAATTTTCTCCACGTATTTATATGTACAAACATATTATGTCTTTTATATACTTTGATTTATTTAACAGCCTTGGATGTTTATATTGATGTCGTATCCGTGAATCGTTGCGTATTTTATTTTTTATATTCAATTAGTTATAATCATAATTAATTTAACAACACTGAGAAAATACCTATTGATATACATTAATAAACACAACATTTGGTATATTCACGAATAAATTAAAAAAATTAAAACATCTATTCTCAAAATGTTTGATCTGAAATTAATGAAAATTAAGCATTAGAATTAAAAAAAAAATACATTCTAACTAATAAAATGTGAGTTTGGCCATTATTGGCGAGATTAATAATAGGAAATTTCATATAAAATCTTAACGAATCCCCTTATGATTTTATAAAATAATGTATTCTGACATCAAAATTATGAGAGTTAATGAAATGTGAATTTCGTTTCCTGTTCTCATAAACAGGACAAGTTTGCCTTCCTTTAGTGGACGAAACAATGATTCTCGGTCGTCTAACTTGTCCCAAATTGTTGACGATGCCACTTGAAATTAGGCAAAAGATGGCGCTTGCGTCGTCTTTAATTTATTAAAATTATGAGACCTTAAATTGATACACAATTTTCTACAAAAATGCAAATAAAAAAATGTAAGGTTTCGAAATAAATAGTAACCAGATAGAGGCAAGACAAGACAAGACTATATGAGCGATGTAACATAACTTCCAACCCGAGCTTTAATACTTGTCTATGAGTTACTAAATGTATTTGAGGGTTTGCGTTACCACAATGGATTTTCCAATTTTTCTTTAATTACTTCGCCTAGTTTTATCAGTTTGATCAACAAGTACATTAGAAACAATTTAAAATAAAATAAATATAGTTCCACTATATATTTTTTTTCAAAATTTAAAAAATGACCTTGCAAATTAAGAATATAGAGGTCCCTCTCGGAGCGTAGGGCAAAACGGGCGAAAATATTCTTTAAACAGCATTGGACCTGGAACAAAAAAGTAAATGTTTTCTGAATCTCTGATGTATAATTTACAAAAATATGGGTCGAATTTTGAAAATTTTAATTCTAAACAAAATGGCGCACGTTTTTTTAAAAAAGGTTCATTTTTTGGGATTAAATTTTCGTATAGAAACGTTAATAAAAAAACGAATGGAGCACTAAAAAAATAGCCCACGTATTTTTATAGTATTTTTGATGCAGATTAAGGAATAAATAGAATCAAGCCGATCGATTAATTAGTATTTGAAATTTCTTTTCGCCCGATTTTTAAAAACATGGTTTCGAGAAAAAACGCGATTAATGTTTTAACTCATAGTTTTTCATAGAAACAATGTAATTACCTCTAGTCTGTAATGTCTGCGCCATAAAATTAACCTTCTATATCCTGATCCTTTCTTGTCAATTTTTGTGCCATTTTAACCTCTTTTGCAGCATTAGTCAGCGCGCGCTCGGATAATTGGATGTGGCCTCGTCGCAAAAATCGTAGCAGTTTTGCCCATTTTTTATTCCCAAAACCTGCATATCTTTTATTATGCTAAATAAGCCGTCGTTCAATCCACACACGGCTATATTAGCTGCAATGTCCAACTTCACTTGTCCTCTGGAAGTTGATTTTGGTACACAACAGAATTGAAATTTTCATTACTGTCTAACGTAAATCCACCTAGACATCGATTCAGAAGGTCACATCTACTTAGTTTTTCATAAATTGGTTTTACGACATCAAAGAATAGTGGATGAAAAGCAGCTTTATGTTTATATTCAGCCAAAATACCGTACGCTTTAAATTTTTATGTCGTGAACACCACGAATCTTCACCAGGCGGACATTTATCATGTTGCGACTTCTCGTCGGTTGAATTTTTATAAAACAGAGTAGCCTAAATATAATTTCGCAGTTTTTCCACAGATTCAGGATTTCGGCGAATAGCTAATCAATAATAAATAGCCAGTTCATCAATAAGTTTTGATGTCAGTTTGCTTTTTCCTCCCACTTCCTTTGTGTCTTTTTTTTAGAATGCGTAGTCGCTTTTGCACGTGATCTATACATTCGTTTTTCTTTAAGATCAAATCCTCATAAGGTTCGGCTATTTTAATTAAACACAAATATCAACAACCTTTTCAATGCATCAACCGATACGTGTTACCAAGCCGAACAATGTCGAAAAACCACGCTTTCTTCTCGATCCATCACCCGAGACAATAAAACCGGTATTATTTTTAGAAGATTGATTTTGCTCTTCTTTTGTTGCGCTTTTCATATATATATTACATACATGTTCTATTAGCTATAAATCAGGTTATTTTGCAAGCCAGAATTTTGTATAAAGTCCTTGGTTTGACGAGCCGTATGCGATCTGATATTGTATTGTTGAAATATAGCGTTTGGGATGGTCTCAATGCATGGTGTTGCAACAGGTTGTAGAACTTCAACGATGTACCGTTGTGCTGTTAGACTACCCTTAATGAACACCAGGAGGGACCTACTTCCAAGATTTATATCGCCCCTTATCATGGTGCCAATGGTATTGGTTGTGTGATGTTCTAAAGCAAACTCTACATTTTGTCTTTCACCGCGAAATCGACGAATAGGTCCATGTCCATCATGGGCTCATAAGCAAAATCTGGACTTATCACTAAAATAAATGAAGTTCCACTCTACATTCCAGTTGAATCGGGGTTAACACTATTCCAAGTGACGAGTTTTGTGCAGTGAAGTCATCGGTAGCACCCAAAATGGACGGAACATAGGCATAAAAATCCATGGCAAGAACTCCTCGATTAACTGTTTAACTAGAAACCACACGTCCTGTTGTTGCAACAAAGGCATCTCGAACTTGCCGCAAAGTGTCGCGTCGATTACGCATCGCAAGGTACCATCATTCACCACTCTGTATAATCCTATACCTATCAGAACGTCTGTGACACTAGTCATTTTGCTCAGACCATCTTCTCCATACTCGCATTACAATTGACGGTGTTTTTTTTTTTGAGAATTCGGGCTATTTCTTTCAAATTGAAGCTCATCACTATCATACCAGTATTGCGACCTTTTTGAAAATCACTTAATTGATGAAATCGGAGGGGTGCATAAATTTTAGGCATTTTAGCAAGGTTTTTAAATATAGTGAAGAGCTCAGGAAGGATCAGAGTATAACAGGTGACTGGTTAATAACATTATTAAATTTGCTTTATTTTTTGGATAAGTGTAAAAATCGTATACAAAAATGAGATAAAGCAGAAAAAAAAAAATTATCGCTTTTTATTTCATTGCGAGGTGAATAAAACATGTGTATTTGTTGGTGGATTAAACTACAGATAAGGGATATTGAATTACTTTTAAACTCCAGTCTAAATCAAAGAGGTGTTTTTTGAAGCTATGTATTAGGGCCCAAGCTTTTCAATATATTTACCAACGATATCGCTGAATACATTGAATTTTAATATCTCTGCCAGAGCAAAATATTTCATTTAATGTCTACCTCGAATAAGGTGTTGCAGAATAATTTTCACACTATCAATTACCTTATAATATCTAATAAATTCTATTACTATGATCTCTCTAATTCATTTGCACCATAATTGTACACAGAGCAGAAATTACATATAGCCACAACGAAAATTCCAACAAATAATTACATTGATATATTTTTTTATTAAAAATACAATTATTTATTTATTTTGTTCACTATACGCAGGAAATCAATGATTGAATATTGAATTGTGTGATTTGGTGCATACAGCAATCAACCTTTTAATATTATCCTGCAAATTGTTTATTAGTATTGGAAAATAAACCATTATTATTATTATAAGCGACGATTTAAAGATATAGCTTAAGGCTCACACTGACAAATTAAACTATGACATAAAGTAGTACTGGCACAAACAATACCCGAACGTAATTTATATAATATATTAAACGCGCACCATCCATAAATCACCGACTCTTGTTTGGTTTTCCACGTTGAACGCACCGACATATCAAAATTTCCCCAACACTATAAATAAATCAACGTTCAATTAAACGAAAACCCAAACAATAAAACCGAAGGGCGCGTGTTCGAGCACAGATTAATGCGGTTCAAGTTCCGATTTTTTCCGGCATTGTTGTTTTTTCGGACCGGGATAAACGGACTTAAGACTTAAATCCCCGATAATGGCGTACTATAAAATTCAATTAAAATCACCGACAGTACAATTTTTCCGCACAAACCGGCGCGCCGCTTTATTTATTTACAGCAGAAACGGAACCGTCGGCTTTGGGGGCGCACAACAAAAAAGTTATCGTTGATTTGCGGAATGCCTCTCTCGTTCCGATCGAACGGATCTATTATTGCGTCCGTGGAATTTTACGCTTTGCACAAAAGCTTATCCCCCTCTTTTTTTAACCAAAATAGATTGGAAAATCGACGAAAATTATTATCTCCTGCATTTCGGATTGCATTCTTTTTGTTCGGATGATTTTTGTGCTTCTCTATAAAATGCTTGTTTTGTGGACGATAGATACAATTTGAAAAACAATTAACTTTTTAGTTAACAAATAACAAAATAAATAAATGAAATTAACAAAACATACATAAATATAATACTAAACCAGAGGGATTGTATACTACCGTACTTCAGCATAATTTACGGATTAATAAAATTTTTAATTAGAGATGTATCCTACTGTACAAAATGAGAATTCATGTTTTGCGTACACAAATTGAAAGAACCCCTCAAAATATATATTTTTCAAATTTCACACATTGAAAATGTAGGCGATTTAACCGTAACATTTGTTTTGGGAATAGAAAGTTGATAACATCTATTATGTCATAAACCATGGGGAACCTGAAATTGAATCTGAGCAACAATCAATCGAATAATTTAATAATTTATGAAGTGTAAATAAGGTGTGCTTTTCGTTGATTTTCTAGAGATTGCAATTTAAAATCTTTTAATAGCTTATCGTATTGTCTGGATAGAGTCCTGACTTCTTAAAATATAAATACTTAACTAGCCGTTTTTGAACGGATTCTATTAAATTATAATAATATTTTATTACTTTCTTCACTTCTATATTTTTAACACTAAATGTGTATTTTGAGAACAATGTACATTTAGTGTTAAAAATACAGAAGTAAAGAAAGTAATAAAATATTACTATATTACATCAAGAAAACTTCACATACTCACCGACAAATATCTTCAATAATCTTTAAAATTGAAGTAACTATGTTTGTTTCTTCTAAAATAAATTTGTGTAACTACAAATTCAAAGTGGTTTATTGCTATTTATTGTTGTTTATAATTTTTTTTTTAATTTTTTGTAAAAAGGGGTTTTCCCGTAAATAAATAAATAAAAAATAAAAAAAAATAATTCAGTTTCAGACTTCACGGTCACAGAATTATTAAATGACATGTAAATTATTCCAGTGAATAAATCAAATGAAACATTCAAAGTTAAATATATAGAAAATATAAAAAGAAGTAGAATGCGTTTGATAAACAGTTGGTGGAAAACAGATATTTATTAATATCTATCGCAAACGTGTCGGTGAAATAGGAATTTCAAATGTTTGCATTTTTTGGCGCACAAACGGTGCCATGAAATATGTATATCTGGCAGGACTCGAATTTGCTTTTCAGAAGAGGGTATCATATGCTATACAACATTTGAATTAAAATTTATTCCCGCGAGTCGGCGATTCTTATGAAAGTCCGATTCAAAGTGCTGAATTTGTAGGTTTGAAAAAGCGGAATAAATTCGCTGAAATCCAACATGCATATAATATATTTCTTTAAGTTCTATTCTTATGTTTAATAATTTCATTCCGTTGTATTTTTACTTATATATTTTAATTTCAATTTCACTTTATTAACGTAATCTCCATTTCCAAATTACATATTAAAAATTTACAAGAAAAGTGTGACGCACTAAAAACATACAAAACATTATTTATTGAATAAAAGGCGTACCTTTTACATAAAAATTTAAAATTAAAAGAAACAATAAAACTAAATTAATAATAATCATAATAAATATACAAACTATCACAAATATAATATAAATCACATGTTTCGTATTTTTGACCTAACAGAAAAGTACTTTCCTGTGAATATACCCAAAATTTATACTATTTGCATGTCGTAAAATGCGAACATTGTTATTGGATAATTATATCGAGCGTATAAAAAAAATTGACGACGAAGTTGGCATTGAAAATCTAAAGTCTAACCGCAACCAGCATTTCACGCGTGTGATCTTAGAACAGACATAATTCGAGACTTCCAACGCCAACTTCGTCGTCGATTTTTGTTATACGCTCGATACAATTGTTAGACTTATTTTTTATGTATACTATACCAGGCAATATTATAATTTTATAGTTTAATTATTTTATTTCGCTTTGAGGTCCGTCTAATATTATTATTAAAACTTAATTTCATTTCCTCTCAGGTAGGAGCCTCTTTACATTGAAAAAATAATAATAATAGCTACATACTTGATTATTTCCAGGGTGCCTAACTGTTGAATATAGAAGAATGCCAGGATCCCTGTAGGGTATTTAGATCAGCACCAGTATGGCACAGCTTCAGCACAGCCAGCCTAACTTGTTAAGATAGGCTAGCAGTGTCGAGGTAGGTAGTTCCCTGATATTTTCTTCTTTCTGTCTATTCCTTACCCAGTGTGGATTTTCTACTGGACTTTAACGCTGGACAATATCCAAGGATATGCTCTGCGGCCTCGTCCTCCAAATAAAACACTCTACAATTTGGTAATTCTGGAACCCTCCATATTTTGGTGGTTTGTTCTGAAACTGCAGTAAGAATGGTTGATAGTATCTAATAAATTAATTAATAAGATGTATGAACGAGAATGAATAAAAGACGATTTTGAAGAAAAGTGATATAAAAGGGCAGGTAGGCGTGTGAATAAACAATTGGACTAAGAAATGTACAAAAATAAGTGGTGAATCAACTGAAGCGGGTAAACGGGAGAGTATGAAAAAGTGCGTGAATAAACCGACGAGGAAATGGATAGGGCTTTCGAGGAATTGAAGTATTAAAACTGTTGCCGCTGATTCACGACTTATTATAAGAAACACCACCCCCAACATCTTCGCACGGAACGCGAGAAGACGAAGAAAACATTCACCTTAAAGCGCTCGAACCACCAAGAACGTTTTATTTTCATATTTCCTTGTTTTCATTTGTTAAAGATAGAGATCAGCTTTTCGTTTAAGTTTTAATAAACCTTGTATATGTCGAGTCGAGCAAAGTGTTTTTAATAAGTTGTTTATTAAATGGTCCTTCGAAATAAATTAAATTTGAGGCCTTAAAAAAAACTATAAATGTGAAGGAAGATAGGATAATTCGCAAGAATATCGCTATCTGCACAAAATGAAGCGAAAATCAGAGACACCCAAACAACATAGGGTAATACTCCTACCCTATGTTGTTTGGGTGTGCACACAAAGGCAAAGATACTATTGAGGTATAACGATTATGAGCACCGGATACATTAAGCTATAAGAGTATTTAGAGACAAAAAATAGATGAGATATTGTTGTTGCCAGAGTGTAGTAGTAAAAATCTTTATTATCATACATTTGTACAAGAGTTTAAAATAAAACAATAAGTAGTACATTTTTATTTTTGATAAATGGCTATCGACCAGTAGCCTTTCTGCTTTTTGCCAGAGAATCAAGTTGAATTCATTAAAATACGTGGAATTAGGAATTTTTACTATCGTTATAATGGTACTCTCGTGTCTGTCTTCTCTACTTTAACACTATAGAGGAAAGAAGACAGATTACAAAAAGATAGTTTAATAAAGTGTTTAAAGAAAAGGGATTTGAGGATGGATGCGATAGAATGGTTAAAAAGAATTAATAAAGAAACGTATGAAAGAGCGAAAGTGGGAGACAATAAGCCGGAAAAAATTGGAGTATAGATGGGGTAAGACAAAGGTGCTAAGCCATCTAATTGTTAATTAGTATATGAGCGAATTGGGGGAGGTAATTAAAAATCAATCAATACTCCAATCTCTTGGAGTATTGATTGGGAAAACCAAAGTATGTATGTTAGTGTACATCGCATTCCTACGCATTTTTTTTTTCGCAGATACAATTATAAAATTATGAAATTCGAAATATCATTGTGCTTGATTAATTTAATTCAATTTAGTTTAACTACAAACATTTAGCGTTTGAATAATTGGCGATGCCATTCCGGTCTTTTAGACCTCATCAGACGTGCATTGCACGTGGAATACGATGACGTGCAATGCCTTGATGAAATGACCATCACCAGTTATCCAAACGCTATATGTTCGTGGCTGAGCTAAAATAATCAATTATTTAAGTAAACAGGGTAAGTTTATTAAAAGCAGGAAAACCAAATGATTTATTATTTTAGTTCAGCCTTCAGTTTACTGAATGAACAGCAATTTGTTTTATCTTCCTTACCGAATCAAACTGTTGAAGATTTCACTTAAAACGTTGTCGTTTTCGACTATTCATTAAATTTATTAAAACCTCTTATTTTTTTACTTTAATAAACACGTTAAATCAATCTGTAACACCGTCATCAATTAACAGTATAAATGTGGCCTTTTTCAGTGTGTACAAAAAATATGCATGTGTTTTATTTTCCGGATTTCATTTACCTTCATTTTTGATATTTTGAAAATCGATGTATTTCCAACTGCATTCCAGTGAGAATTGGAGGGATTCCCATCCCGTTTCTATTTTTAGTTGATTGCCTGTGAACCGAACGAGAAGAGAGCCACAGGTTTTTACGAGGACGGATTTTCACAGTAATCAATTCTATTTCCAACCACCGACTACATTTGCTATTCTCTGATTGTATGCTGATTCTTAAAAAAAAATTAGATTATTAACATACATATATTAAATTGTAAATTACAATTTATAGATAAAAATAGAATTTACTTTATTGCAGTTATTTAAATAATGAAATAGAATTTTTGAAATAATTAGTAGTTTTTTTGTATTTTAATTAACTAAAGTTTTATATGAATTTTAAAAACTTATCATCCTCATTAATAATTGATTAAACTTCATATTAAACTTTCATGTATTAAAACATTTAATAATATAAAAAAACGAAACAATAGAATCAATGAAGTATACATAAATTTTAGTTAAATTCATATTTTAATTATTATTTATTTTGGCATTATTTTTACATCATTTATTATTAATTAGACATTTAAACAAAAAAATCTGCGATATACTATTTTGTGGGGGTGGCCGAAAGAAATTAAACCAATCTTGTAAATATTTAACGCGGCCGGGGTGAAATAAAGGCCGCGCGCGAAACGCACTTCCCACGCAAGTAATTGAAGTTGTAAAGTAAGGGAACGAACGATAAAGGCGGCATTAAAATTAGGAACTTTGCGGTCAATTTCACCGCTAAAATGGGGCTTAATATGAGCCCCGTAAAAGGGAGAGAGGCCCCGCGCAGCCCGGCCGAGATCAAAACTTTCGGCTCCGCGCGAAGAAACCACTTTACATTTACGCCAAGGTTTCGAACGTTAAATATTAATGAACAGAAAGCGAATTTTGATGTTTCGCCTTGGATAAGGTTTTAATTTAAACGAAGGTTTTTATTGCGATTTGTTGAAATTTATAAATAATTTGATTGAATTTTAGAAATTTTCAATGTACAACATTGAGGTATAATTTAAATTTAATTGCATATAAAGTGGAAAAGAAACATCTCTGATGGGATTTGAACCCTCGTCCCCCGATTGCCCGTCGGGTGCGCTACCAACTATACCACAGAGTGATACCAATCTTCATACAGTGCTTCAAATCCACCTATATACAATTTATAGGTTGAAGTAATACGCCTAAACCGATATACACTTTTATTTATAGATAACTTGATAATATTGAATAATTACTTTATCGTGTTCAGAAACGTAATACTTTTTGGAAATGGAATTCATTAGCTGCTTCAAAGATGGTTTAAAGCAGTGTTTCTCAAACTTTTTTTGGTGTTCTCCCCACTTTAGGAGTACTATTCGGAAGCATAAAATATAATTGTTTATTAAGTATTGTGTAACTTTATTTTAGAGTTAGATTAAAATAAACACTGGTTTATACTTCATAATTCTTATAGAAAATTTTTCATAGCATTATTATTACAATCTTAATTGCTTCATTTTCCGTATAAGAATTATATAACAATCCGTCTAACGAAATTACCCGAGCGAAATTAACCCCGAAATCCTTCCCCACCCAAACATATCAAAACTCGCATCCGCTTAAATAAACATAATCCCGCTATCTTCGCCGCCCAAGACTTCTTTGAAATAATCATTGCACTAATTGGGCAATTAATTATATCAACCCTCTCGCTTTCGCGCACGCCGCGCGGATTTGTTGAAACCGGGGACCGCTAATTACATATGCAAACCAACAATTAGCGAATATTAGAGTAATTATAAGCCGGAAATGCATCGCACTTTTAGGGCCATTTAATTGGAGCATGCACTCTAATGAACAGGCGCATTCTGAAATGGAGTTATTACCGCTCGGGTTAATCCCTGTGATCATGGAAGGAACAGGTGTTTACGCGTTCTAATTGCCTTCAATGTGCATTTGATTCTGTCGGTGTTGGGTGAAAAACTGTGTACGGGATTATGTTGTTTTGCGGATTGTGGGAACCGCAAATATCTGTAAAGCTGTTATAGCGTTGTTACTTTTGTAAAAAAAATCAACACAAATTATAGCATATTATATGCTACAAATTAACTGACACAGAATGTAACTACAATATTTTCGAAATATAGTAAATAAAAATTTACACGATTCTAGAATTTTGCACACGTTACTTGAGACATCATCTTAACGATGTAAACGTCTTATCAGGTTAAGCGCCATAGCTATTTAGCGAAATCTTCCCCTGGGCCATTTTTTTACTAACAAATAATAGTAATGGATGTTGGATATGGCTTTATATATTTTTTTATAATTTTGATTAAAAAAATGTCATAAAAACGGCGGGGGACACACATGTTCAGTGTCTTCTATCTATTTAATACTTATGAAATTGAAATTATCCATGAGATATGAGATTTATAATCTTAGAGGTATAAGAGATTCTAGGAGATCTAACATAGCTTGTTTACTCTGTTCGTACAAAAGTAGAGGAACATTTTTATTCATTTAGCCGGGTGAAGTAAAATTAGGTCAATTTTTTACTTATATTATGTTGGACTGTAATTCTAAATCCAACATTATAAGTGTCGCATTGATTGATCGCTTAATTTTTTATGTGGACATTAAAATAAAAATAGAAAAAACATACATCCACCAAACATTTTATTTATTATAGCTTTAATTAATTATTTTTTCACCTACTACAAATCTGATATTCTTATTTTACAATATACAGCCGTACAAAATTGAAAGGGGAGACTTTCCATTAATGTATCTTTATTTTGTCTTTCCTCTTCCAGTACTACTGACAATTTAACTCTTATCAAAATGTTAAAACAATATTTAGCTTCCAAATTTTACGCGGAACTTTATATAAGAAATACTCGGAATTATTTCCAACATTTACTTTTAAAAACCCAACCAAAATAAAACTCACTTAAATTGTTTATATTTATAAAAAAATTTCAAGATATTTTGTATTTAAATTAAATAAAAAGAAATCGAAAATATTTACTTATTATTTAATTAATTTCCCTTTAGATATTCCGATTTTTCTACTCACGTTACGTAAGTATAAAATAAATATACATTAAAACAATTACTTTTATTACCTGAAATGTTAGAATAAACCATGTATAAATGATCATTAAGTTCTTCATTATAACTTTTAGAGTCGCAATAAAATGCTTGGGTAGATCCACCCTTGGGTGTAACACACCTACTTTTTTAGCCATACTCTGACATATTGGAAATAATATATAAATTAAAGTGAGAAGATGTAAAAGCGGAAACAATTAATTTTACTAATAGGATGTTCTTATGTTGACTACTTCACTATGGTCATAATTCAACATATAGCTTCGTTAGTGTTGTACACTGAAAATTATTCTATTTTAGCTTACATCTGTTTAGTCGCACAACATTTTTTATTAATTTGTATATATGATGATACATCAAATTCACTCACATTTAAATAATTCAATTTGATGATCAAAGAAAATTAATTTTTAAGTATTTAATAGTTCTAATTATAGAATGAATTATAATTTTGTTTATAAATCTGAAGTTACTTGAAATTTGCGGTTTTATATATAATAATACAATAAAACTTTAATTATATTAAAACCGGCGCATATTGAAAATTACTACACTATCATAAAACCCATGTTCAACGTACGAAAATATGATAATTAATAATTCCACGAAAATTTTAACTGAATATCGATGGTTAGATGAAACATCCGAGCAATTCGATAATTAAATCGCGAAGCCCTTTCTCTCTCTCTTTCCCAGGCAAAACAAAATAATCCCCGGCGCAATATCAAAATAACGCGGCCGACAATTTCATTATTAAATTTCAACGAGCGTGTTTTAACAGTGTTTTAATAACGGCGTAGGTGTTTGAAAAGTTTCATACACATAAGCCGGGATAAGTTTGTGTAAAGAGCGCGCGCCAACATGCATTATTAATCAGGTATGAGAACTATTCAATTTAAACAGGTGCGCAACTAAATTCCCGCGGCCTCGTTTTGCCAACGCGAGGAATATGACTCGAAGGAATAATAAGAACTTCTAATTTGGATGAATTAATGAGTTTTCGGGTGGGGTGGGGTGTGTTGGGGTAGTATGGTGGAGCAATACAATATCGCTTTAACGCGCCCTTCAAGGACTGGTTACATATTTTCACCTGAGGGAATTAATTTTCGTCGCTAGTTTATGTTACACTACTTGTAAGAACATGTTGCTAGAATTTATTTAATTATATATAAAATATAAAAATACTATTTCCATTTATAACATATTGTAATAATATAATATTTAATTGATAATTTAAATATAAAGGATTTGACGATAATTAATTAACCTTCAATCATTGTCTCTTTAGCTACTATGACATTTTGACTTAACTTACGTTAGGTAAGACCAAGTGAGCGAATAATCTTTTCTATTATTATTTTCTTGATACCTTTAATACATTTACAAAATTATACCCTATTTTTGTAATAATATTTTGTTTTGGGAAAATAATTGTTAAGAATATCACACTTGGTTGAATTTAAAGTAAATTTTAGAACTTTTGGAAGTTGTGCATACTATAAATTATATTTTATCAATTTAATATCGATCCGTGATATTCACCGCTTTCTTGTAATTCAAATTACTCGAAAAATAGATAACAAAATTGATAATAATGGACAAAATTAAGTACTTCAGTAATTCAATGTTAAACAATCGATTTTTTTGTCGATTATCTAATGCCGATCTTATCGTTTATATAAGATTTATGAATCAAAATTAAAACTAATTGAGTTATATTCAAATGAAACTTTCATTTTCTTTTGTATTTGTTCTTATTACTATTAATAATATAAAAAATGTGTATTCGCTTAATGGCAAGTATTTAAATAATTATACAAGAAAGTAATTTTCAATTTAGTTAATAACCTATTGTGAAACCATACTAAGTGTTAATTTCTTTAAAGCTTTACATTAATTAACATGGTTCTCCAAGTGACAACTGAGAAATTAATTCAAAGCGTTGGTTAAAAATAAATGCAATTAAAGAACTAAGATAAAGATATAGACCAGAATGATCAAAAACAAAACAATTTGTTAGGAAACATTGGAAATAATATATGTTTGGCTTAGAAAATGAATTTAGGGGAACCTAAATTCCTGTCCGTATTCCGAAAAATACGGAGAGAAAGCGGCGGGAAATCGTGCGGTCCAGATGATGCGAGAGAAGAATTTTCGACCTTCGACGTCAGCGCAGACACCACGTGACTTCCGCCCCAACTTCAACCCCCACATTATTTATATTTTTGTATATATTCATTCATTCGTTGTTCAGCTTTGTAAGTGTAAAGTTAAGTAAATAAAAAAAGGACGAAATTTTATTTAGCCGAGTATGGATTAATTTTTTCTTGCCGTAACAAACAGTCGCGTTACGTACGACACGGTCACATTTGACAAATTAACAATATAGATGAAATGTAAATTTGTTCGCATTGCATTGTTCAAAGGTGTATATGGTATACTTTCTATCACAATGAAAAAAAAAAAAAAAACTTTAATTATACCCATTTTTAAAATGAAAAAAGGGACAATGTTTCTAAATATTTGAAAATATTTTTAATATTGTTATTTTTAAAATAAATAAATAGCAATTTTTATTGATAAGTTTTTCTACAACTTTTGAAAGTATGTCTAAAGAATAAATACTTATTAGTAATATTCTTTTATAAATTGCTAACGTTTTCTTATAATAATAAATCATGTGGAAATTAATTTTAATTTGCAGTTTTTATTATTAGTAATTAAAAAATATATTAAATTTATGAATTAATTTATGAAAATAATACATTAATTTTGTTCTTCATAATTTTTATAATTTCACAAGAACATTTTTTTTAAAGGAAATCCTCCCCCGTGGCGGTGCATTCGCCCGACGGGGTTTCGTCGGGTAAACAAGAGGGAAAGGCGATTTCTCTTAATTTCCCGCACGAAAATTGCGAGCATTAAAAGTTTATTTCTAATTTACCGCCGTCGAGCGTTTCGTTAACCGCTCGCTGCGTATCCATTTACTCGTTTTAATTAATTAATTTCGTGACATTAGTCGCAGTTTTCGTTTTCTTACGGCTTGACAAATGCGACCGGCTCTTTTCCCTTCACTTATTTCCACGGCGGCTGCAGACGATGTTTGACTAGGGGTAGTTGTAAATAATTCAAAATGTAATATTATTAATCACGAACAATGAAAATTCTATGCTAAACTTTGTCTCATGGATGCTAGTGTAAGTACATTGAACACGTTGATTTCTATTAATATTCTATTATACAGGCTACATCTGTCACATAAAAAGAAAAAAATTAATTAGTAATTCAATTACTTATAATTTCCATTTCCATTTGATTATAATTGCTTAGGCTCATTTAATTATTATCTTTTAATAAAATATTCTTCCACCATTTATCTAGCATATGGATAACTAGTGAGGGCCATTTCGGTTTTTCGAACCTCAGTGTAACAGCGGTTAATATACGCAAATTAACAACGATACTTCGTTTCCATCAGAGGTCAAAAACTAAAAAAAAAAATATATATATAAATGATAAAACCCTTTGCACTATCGATGCGTTTGTCGACTTTTCTAATCGTCTAGTCGTAGCTGGAGCTTGATAAGTTAATCCCTAATTTCGTGCAGCTTTAAGCATACGGCTCCCGACACTCACCATGTCACAATCGGCTACAAAAGACAATAACTTGACATTTGAAAAGTATCTATTACGATGCCTGAGCTTTACTAGTAAAATGTTTGAGGATTAAACTTAAATGTAATGAGAGCCACCGCTGCAGCACATTCAGCAATTTTTCCGCCATAGTATTCACAGAGATATGGATGAATGTTAATATTTATGACAATTTTAACAACTATGTGGTTTACCACAAAGATAGCGAAAAAAACTGTATGACAGTTATTAGAAATTCTTTTGAGATACATTTATACATTACATAAGGAAATGCTCGATTTATCTCTAATTTATGAAAAGGGGTTAATATGGCTACAGTGAATTTAATGTCATCAACATTATTTATTATTATTTAAAAAAAACTGAAAAACAAGATAATCATTTCTTATCATAGATATAAGGAAACTTAATTATGTAAATAGGAAAAGAAAGTCATTATCAAAAGCTAATAAATGAAGAATTAGAGATATGTTGTATTTATTACCTACTAATAAAGTTGCTTGAAAAACAAAAATTTATGCTAATCCATTATAATAAATAAAAAATATCTTTTGTGTGTTTACCACTATTTATTAATTTTAATCATGAACAATCTAACTTATTTAATTAATTGGGTATGTTAAATTTTGTTGAGTATATTTCTCTGCAATAGGACTTAGCGTGCTGGGAAATAAACTTACTATAATTATTATTATGACTCGAGTTTCAAAATATTTTCTATCATTGTCAATTCCTGTAGAAACTCGAGTTGTAATAAAATTAATAAATATTGGTAAAACAGAGTAAATAAATTTTACTTCTCTATTATTTAATAGTAAATACTATTTCGTCAATTGTGAAACACAATAGAAGCAATTTGTTATACAAGATGATATTTCACTCAGTGCGTGCCATTCTTAACAGAAATTGATTTTTATTCTCGGCTAAGTTACTTATATCCAGGTGCGACAGAGGTCTTAATAAATCAAAATAATGTCATAACTTTACCAATATTAATATATCACTTTCAGATCGAACAAGATATAGAACACATATAACAGGAGGAATTATACACGATATATTATTTTGACTTAAAATATTCATTGAATTAATTTAAAATTAAATGTATGCTCTATTCATACAATCGTTACTTGTGTGTCCGGCGCATGCACCAAAATAAAATTTAATAATTAAAAAATGCAAATTATTATAAGTAAGCTAGCTAGCTAAGTTTTTATTTGAAAATCACCATAAATTTATGACAGGACAGAAAGACCTCCGACCAATAGCCCATGACAGACTACTAACCCATGGTATATATTGTAAATATAAATATTTGTAAAGAATTGTAATTCTGCTGTCTGAATGAAGATGTTTCTATATATATATATATATATATATATATATATATATTATAAGCATAACAAAAATAATTATTATAAAAAATATATAATTAAATAACGGTGTTCCATATAATTGCCAATTCCAATCCAGAAAGCTGTAATATTACAAATTTGCCAAGTAGATTCCTAACCTCTGAAAAAATAAATATACCATTTCTTTGTTTAGAAGTTTATTTTTGATTGCTACATTTTGTGATTACATTAAGTATACAATACATATATTATTATTCCTAATTGCTGTAGCTACCTTTCTTGTTTCCATCCCTCTGTCCTCGCCTCTTGAATGGATGAATTCCGATCTCGGGCTAGCGGTACGTGTTTGATTCCTGTATATCAATTGATTCGTTAACAAGTGTTGTTTTGTTTTTAGTTTAAAAGGGACCAGTTTCAGTGGTTTTGTATATTTCAATAATTTGTTGTATATTTGTACTATTTCTATTTCAGGTGTTGCGTGTATTTTTTGGTGTTGTATTTGTCAGTTCGGATATCAGATTTTCGGTTTGTTTTGTAGTTGTGAATTTGTTTATTCGTTTAAAATTTTATTCGTATTTTTATTAGTTTGTGTTGGATTTTGTCTCATTTCTTATATTTCGTCATTTGTACCGTGATAATAAACTTATATAGTAAAGGTATAATTTTTCAATAAAGTATTAACCCATTTTTAATATTACGATACTGTTAGGTGTTGTGTCTACGACGAACTAAAGTTATTTTATATTCATTTATATTAAATGCAAGTATTTGATGATATCTGTCTAATTTAATAAATTAGACAGGTATCTCTCGGCATTAAACGTGATGTAAAATTACGTATTTGTTGTATTGATTCATGAATATTTTGTTTATATTCTTCAAAATCGACATTCATCTATGATAAACCTCTGAAAAGCGTTGTTTTTCTTCCAGTGTATGCTCAATGTATCAAATTTTGAAAATAGCGCTTCGGCGAATGGATACGCTTTATAAAAAATATATATATCATATACCGACGCCCGGTGCTGCAGCTAATTCTTCGTTGCATGCTAAGCTAAATAGTTACTTTATACATTAAAAAAGTTCCGTCACATATTCACAGTTGCTCCAACAAAGTTTAATAATTTAAAATTTCAATTAAAAATTGTCTGCCGAGTTTGTATTAATACTTATTTATATTGTATAAAAATATAAGAAAATAAATGAACAGAAATGATAAATACACACCAACAGGACATATATCCATCGTTGTATTTAAAATTCCTGTTAACACAATTTCAAAATAAATATATGAAACGTACATTTCTTAGCGCATTCAGCAACTAATGAGTAGTCTCACAATAGGATAAAGTTTAGGTAGCTGTAATTACCGGAAACGGGGGTTGAAGGGATTATAATTTTACCTGCGCACTCTTTGGTCTTTCTACTAATGATATTCATAAGAATGAATGTTTTTTTAAACACTTTACTTTAGCGAATTATTCAGATAAATTTAAAAATCGAACACTGTAGTTAGAGATAAGACGCGTTAATCTCGTTTTGGTAATCCGTTACCTCCGAGTCGAAAACGATAATGAGGAATATGAATATTTATTGATTGTTGGATAAGACACGAACAATACGACATAACAAAATACTGTATATAGTATAACAAATATATAATTCGCCATCTTAATTTATAAAGATAATATAATAACAATGTGACAAGAAAGAAGCAATTTGGTTGACCAAGTTTATTAGTTAAAAGAATATCATTAGAGATTTAAAAAATTATATATTATATTATAAAATATAGGTAAAATCTGTTTTATTTTAAATATAACCTTTTAAATTTGACAAAAATTTAGTATGTGTAATACAAACTGTGTGTTCTAAGCTGGCACAGGATTATTCAAGCGTTATTTTGTAATTCAAGTTGTAAAGCCTCGCAAGTTCGCTTTCACCGACCTTCCAAGAAATTTCTGAGACCCCCCGTGGTGTTAACCGGATATGAATGAACAATAAAATTCGTCCTTTGCCACCCGGAAGTTTTTGCTTATTGAAAATATGTATTTAGTTTTCTAGTTTTAACTCATTCTTTGTACAGACGTTGAAGGAAACAGATCCCTAATATATATCAAGACACTCCGCTGGGTTTAATTTTCACCAGAAATTGCTAAACTGGACTGCTTACAATAGTTCA
The DNA here is from genome assembly GCA_963082785.1 of Philonthus spinipes. NCBI lineage: Eukaryota > Metazoa > Arthropoda > Insecta > Coleoptera > Staphylinidae > Philonthus > Philonthus spinipes. The sequence goes on from OY720304.1 coordinate 14,155,135, forward strand.
TGGTGTATTTACTGGAACACAAGCTCTTAATTTGTTGGTAACGTCAAGGGTAGTGTGCTTGTAATATAACATATCAATTAACATTTTTTCGCATAATAGTTACTAAGTTAAGAACAAGCAAATGTGTTTGCACAAAATTCTTCATTAACTGCTCAACTAGCGTGTTTAAATTTTCAAAAAATTATAAATTAATTTGTCAAGTTACGATCTATATGTCACATTTACAATCGTTTGTCAATGTTTCAATAATCCAGTGATGTAAATACATTGCTCTTGAATCAGATATGCAACTGCTAGCAGTAAACATTTTAAATGAGGTCACATTAAAAAATTGTATATTATATTATATTATATTATATTATATTATATTATATTATATTATATTATATTATATTATATTATATTATATTATATTATATTATATTATATTATATTATATTATATTATATTATATTATATTATATTATATTATATTATATTATATTATATTATATTATATTATATTATATTATATTATATTATATTATATTATATTATATTATATTATATTATATAAAATTCATTTTGGTCAATGCGCCGGGTTGAAGTGAACAAGTATTATACTTAACAATTAAACTTTTAATCGTAGGCATATTGCATATTTTAGTAATTTAGTTTTACTAAGTAGCCAATATATAATAATACATTCCTATTAAAAAATCTTAGAGATTAAAATTGTTATGTAGTTAATTTAGTGGTCATACAATAATGACCTTCGCTTCTTACAAAAAATATATTCTAAAATGTCCTATTATTACTAGGTGATAAAACAGCGTTATCCCAATTATTAAATTAATCTTTTTAACCTTGAGTGTTGCATATAGTTAACGGCTTAGTAATTTTGTTCAAAATCTAGCGCGGGCATGAAATTATATACACTTGATTGAATGCACGTAATGAAGTTAAATTCACCATAAACACGCGCCAGGCTTCCAATAAGGATCGTAATTATTATGGCGGTGGCATAATATCGCGCGCCATGTAATTATGCGTTAATTTAAATTAAAAACAATTTCTTCCGTGGCCGATAATGCGACATTAAAATTTCGCTCCGGTTCTGCATTATTAGAAATAATATGCAAATGTATTCACAAAATTTAATTAAAAGATATTAAAAAAATATTTTATAATATCTAAATTTATTGAATAATATTTTCACACACTCATTGAATTCCACTAATAAATTTGCATTAAACAGAAAAAAAAAATCCATATCATGCACTTCTTATGTTTTATTTTTGCCTCAAAAGTAATTCCCATTCTCATAAATCCCTCCATTACTATTTTTAAATTTTCTCCAAGCTATAAAGAGTTAATACAGGCCATTAGTGATCATGACCCTAATTGACAGAGGAAACAATATAAGAAAAAAAAACAGTCGTTTGGATTAAAAACAACCTTTATTTACAGAACATAAAAAATATTCATATTTACATAATAATAATAATAATAACGTTTATTGTCCAACAGGAGAATATTCCCAATTACAAGACAATTATATAAATCATATATAAATTAATTACAATTTCATTTAAACAATAACAATATTATGCGATTTTACCCAATGAAAGTACAGATTTAATTTAGCCATATTTTTAAAAAAAAAAGTTAACAATTTATTATTATAGATGATAAAGGATCTGCAAAAATATCACACGTTAACGATAGTTGATTAAAAAGATGACAGACTATGCTAATAGGTGACTTGATGCCATGCAATGTACGATTAGAAGCAATGTAAAATGAGCTTCTGTTTCTACTGTTAAAAGTTGGAATATGTAATGTAATCAATTTTAAAATATTCGGACAATCAATTCCGTTATGAAGTACTTTATACAAAAACGTAATTCCAGATGTCCTTCTCCGTCGTTCAAGCGAGTCAACATTGAATTTTTCCAATAACAACTCATGGCTATAACCTCTAACTGGATAAGTTCCATAAATTTTCAAATGTAAATATTTGAGGAATTTTCGCTGGACACTTTCTATAAGACTAATTTGTTGTTGAGTTAGATAAAGAATGAAAAAAATAATTATTAAATTATTTTCACATTTTCAAGGATCAAAAAATTGTGTTGCATGATGCAATATTTTATTGATATGCAACAGCAGATGTGCACTTCATAGTGCCCCCGCCGAACATTGAATTTCATAATTCAATGTTCGGCGGGGTATTTGCTCGGGAAGTAGTTGTTTTAATGTGCATTTGTTTAAAGTACATACGTAACCTATGTCAAAATGTCACAGAGCTAAATGTGAAAATAATTTATTAATTATTTTCAAAACATTTTTGTTTAATTTATTTAAATAATTGTGACCAAATGAATGAATACACTTTTCATTTTTTTGGGATATTATTCCTCAAGAAACTCGTAAATCAAGTGATTGAATTTCAAGTTATTTAAAAAATGTCATTCTGTTGTGTTCAATAAATTTATTACTGCTTTTCAAAAATAAGTTCTTCCTGAAGAGCGACATTCTTTAACAACAGAAACAACATTTAATGTCATGTATTAAATGTTGTTATGTAAATATAAATGTCTTTATATTCTGTAAATAAAGATTGTTTCTATTGTAAATAACTATTTTTTCTCTGTTAATTACATAAATTGCAATCCTTTTAATTAACAATCGACCGCAGGTTTCTCCGCCACTGTTTTTTTATTTGTGATAATTTATTACTATATTTTTTATGTAAATAAATTACAAACACTTTTTAATTGCACAAAAAATGTAAATTGATCACTCAATTCATTCCTTCTTTGTTTCCGTTTGTGTTCCTTGTGGGAGGAACGTTTCCACGTTTAGAAGTTGTCGGGATTAAGTCCGTATAGTTTCATTTCAGCGGAATAGAAGGGCAATGTGTACGGTTTTAGTGCGGGACAAAGTGAAACGGTGGCTTTTCTCAGGACCGTTTTGGCCGTTCGCCGTGCGCTTTTATTGCTACTTTAACATCCCCACGTTCTTATTTTTATCGCGTTAAAAATTATATCGCCAACCGCGGGATTTACGTGTGTCATTTCTACTGCATAAGAATATACTTACATTGTTGTGGAATTTGCAAATATACGAGATTTAATAAATAACATTAATTAGATAATATTCATAAATGTTTACAAAATAAAAATAAGTATTGGACAAATTTAAAATACGTATTTATCATAGAATATAATTTTGTAATTATTCGTTTTTTTATATTAGCATGGTTTGAAAATGACGCGTTAAAATTAACAATAAATATCTCTTAACTTATAACACGTTAATTAATTACTTTTTATCTAATTTTAAAAGGTAAATAAAGCAAAATTAAAAAAAAAAATTAGAATGTTTCAGCAAGTGATAAGTGAGAAAGTTATTCAAGAAATATTAAATTTCTATAATTATTTTATATTATTTTTCAAGATTTCTATGTCATTATGCCTTTTCTTGAATCCACTTATTTTTCGCATCTGCTCAATTTTGTTGCTTCTTTATATATTCTCTTTTAATTTTGCATCTTAAGGAAAATGCATTGTAATGTTTAAAAATATATTAAAATTTTCGTCCATATTCGTTGTTTTGTATACTTTAGGTCTATTTCCTCGAGTTATTCGGGTATATTTTTAACAGAATATATTTAGTATTTAAAGCTATTTCAGAAATAAATTTATTTTAAAAATAATAAAAAAATTAAACATTAAAAGAGAATCCATCATTAGCACTCATTTTCGGAATCTGACAGGCGAGTCAGACAAGGGTTAATGCACTCAATCACGATTCAAATTGCGACGGGAAGACGTCCTCCTTTTTCGGAGGCCGGGGGAAAACGTTCGGGATGGAAATGGAACGATTTCCAGAGAGCTAGGTGCCCCATCTTTTCGTTTCATTAAACACAGAATCGATACTCGCCCGTTTTCACCAATGGAAATATATTATAATTTCGCGCGCGTTAAAGTTTCAGATATTTTCAAGTTAACGTTTAATACCCTCGGAAATGTATTCACGAGGCGTAGACTCGATTTACCTTACGCGATTTTCTATTTCATTTTTTTGTTTGTTTGAAGGGCAACATTGTTTATTTTAAGCATGCAAATAAATGTTTATTTATACAAATATAAGCATGAAATTTATTAAATATTTGTTCGTGTATAAAAAAATATTATCTTTTGTTAACGTATTTAAATAATGAAATTTCATATTAATTTGGTAGATAAAAATAAGTTGTTTTCGTTTATTTTGCCCTAAAAATTGCTTTTTTTGTTTTAGATAATTTCAATTTTACGTAAATAAATCGCAAGAACAAGTCTGAATTCTAAAGTTATTATTTTTCTCTTTCTTTCTTGAATAAGTTTGAATAATTATTTTAAATAATGTGTTTATTTAATTTAAATTAATTACTATATATGAAAATTTCCCAAAAGTTTGTGGAACTTTTCATATATTTTGATTGTGGTATTATAATTATATTTTTGTATGTATACTTTGTTATAATTTGGAATTTTATTTATCTATTGGACAATATTTTTTTTAATAAATAAATACGTTTATATTTATTTATTTAAATAATATAATGTGGAGAACCTACATAGATTTTTGTTTTATATTGTAATTATTATTACTTTTTTAATTGCTTTATTAAATGCGTACCCTTTGTATAGATATTCCAAAGGCGATAAATTCTCTGTATAAGTAATTTTCCCAGTCATGTAAACACAATAAACCTAAACTTGTGTATAAGTTTAACGGTTCCAAACTACAACTAAATTCCCGAGATGGAGATGTTTGTCGTTGGGCGTAATTAAGGCGCGTACACATAATCCAATCGATTTGACATCCAAACTCGGAATCCCCGTGCATAATTTACAATAATTGCGCCCGTAATAACTTAATTATCGTACAATAACATTAAACCGAGAGCGCTAATACAAACAGAACCCGTGAACTTAACACGTGAGTGTGTGTATTCCGATGGAGTGCGTGCCCACCCCGTCCGCCCTTTGATCTCTCCCTCCGGCTCATTTCCTCCCTTCGCAGCGCAGATCGCCGATATTGAAAATCCTAATTAGCCTGCCTAACTAATTGAGCTCTTCCGGGGGGAAATGGATGGGGTGGCTAAAGGGAGAAGGGCCAATCGGCAGCTTCTCGAATTTCGAAATTTCTCCCAAGAACTTTGGTCTTTACCGTCAAAACTTTCATTGTTTTTATCCGCAAGCGGACAGTTTAAGGACGCGCGGAAACTGAAAACTATCTCGGATTCGGGATGGAATTCTCCGGGGAAACAATCACGGAAACATATATATATATAATCAACTAAGGTCGTAACGTTTAACCTATTTAAATCTGCTATACAAAAATATATAAATTACAATAGAAGTTTGACTTTTGACTCATGTAATACTTGGTGAAACATTGTTTACAGTAGTTATTTGTTTCACTTTTTTTAGGAAAATAAAAACCAAGTGTTTATTTTCTAACAATAAATTCTACACAAATACACTATACAAATAATGAAAATTTGATTCAAAAGCTTGCTGATTCTTATGCAATATAAATTAAATATATTAGAATTAAAAAAAAAGATCTAGAAATTAGGAAAATTGTGAATTCTGAGAGTGACTTAAAAATAGGTCAACGAATAAACGGGATAAAAGGTTGCCTGCAATAGTGTTAAATGTTTCTTTTGTGGAACATAAATATATTGCATTATGGTTTATAAAGAAAACAAAATTACTTTTTTATACCACTTGGATTTTTTATTAATCGAAACTAGTCACGATTAAGGAAAAATCCAACGCCGAAAAAATTAAAGAATATTGCATTATATTCTAATCTGAACTGTATTCTATTAGTTGCTAAGGTATTTATTAAGCCATTGGAAAGCTTTATATAAATATCATCGTCAATTTCATAGTTGGTAGAATCAGACTCCTTAGATTTCGAAAATTATATGAAAAGATGCAAACATAATGTTCTAGAGCATTCTCGGTGCATCAAGATGTTAATAAAAATTATGGGCTATCTTTAGTTAAAGAATAAAAGGATTCACAAAATTTATTAATAGTTAAAATTATTCCATTAAACCAAAGTGAATGAAATATCGTTAAAAGATAATTTTTAATGGTTTGTTAAATACTTAAATTTCTTCTAATAGTGTGTTTTTTATTATTAACTTTTCATTAGATAAATGTTGTTCAGTTAAGAGTAAAATTCGAAAATATTTATTGGCGAGCATGTGAAGTTTTCTTCAATATTAATTTATTTTATATTCCTTTCCTTACAACTTTATTAAAAAAAGCAAAATATAGTGTTTTTCAACAATTTTCTTGAAAATGGGCTAATAACCCGAAACTAGTCTTGTTATTCAATCTAATCTGTATTTTATTGGTTGATTTTTAATAATTTATTCATATTTATTTCATACAATATGAACTACCAATGTCTAAATATTAAAACCATTAATTATATTAAAGTTGCAGATTTAGAAAATAGGTTATAAATTTGTAGATTTTAAGGTCAGTGAAGAAAGTTGATATTTAGAATTGCTGATTCAGTATTGTTAATAAACAATAACAACAAAATAGGGTCGCAGTGATGTATCTTCAATACTTTTGCAAATATATTTTCCAATACGTATGCGCTGTGTATGAAACAAGAGAATGCTTTTAAGCCATTTCACACAAACACCTATTCCATCTGTTTGAGCTTAGATAGAAAAACATCGGTTTGGACATTAACGAATGCTTTAGGAAAATAAGTATAAATAGCGTCAATTTGATAATCATTTTTTAAAGTATCTCATAGGTATGACGTATACGTAAGTAATTGTTGTAAGGGTTCTGGAAGATTAACGAATGCTTTAAAAAAATCAGTATATATATATCGTCAATTTTATAATCATCTTTAAAGGTATTTCATAGGTAAGACGTATATGTAAGTAATTTTTGTAATGGTTGTGGGCCATTACTTTAAAAATGCCGTGATTTTGATCAATTATTTTATCTGGAATTAATGTGATTGATTGTGATACAAAAAGATCTAATAATTTAGAAAGCTCTGATTGAACAACTACTCCTCTATTGTTACCTATGTTAAACTTACAACCATATTTAAAAATCCGAGTGATGTAGCTGTCTTTCCAGAGATATGGGAAAATAACAGAAGTTAACGAACGGTTAAAAATCGAATGAACATGAAAATGGTACGACCTGCAGTATTGTACAAATTGACAAAATTTGTACTTTACCTATACTGTGTTAATTTAATTCGCCAGGTTCGTTGTATGTGGCTATATACATTATAGATTCTAGCTGTGTCGTATTTTTTTTCTGAAAAGGAGTAATATTGTCGGTAAATAAAACTCAGGAGGTGAGCAGCATATTTATTAAAAATGGCAATTATGATTTCTGCTTTTCCATTTCATTATCCCTTTTCTTCAATCATCTACATCTATTTAGGGCTGAAGAATACAAAACAACGAATGTGAAAGAAAGTTATATACTATACAATGATTTTTTTCCTTAAGATATGAAGCACAATTAAAAGAACACAAATAAAGGAGTTATTATATGCTTGACCTAAAATACTAATATTTCAAGAAGAATTAGTTCTAGTTAATATATTAAAACAGTTTGACACATGGACTAACAATTTTTATAAACAAACAAAAATGGAATGAGTAAGCTTTTACAGCCAAAGAAAGATTTTTATTATACCAGGCTTAGCAGCACTGAAAATTTTAGAAAATATTATTAAAAGTTACTCTCCAAAAAGATTGCTTAATTTTAGGTGATATAAATGATTTTTTTTTTTTTCAAAAAAGTCTCAAAGGTCTGTGTTTTTTTTTTTTCGAGACTATGAAAGGAGACGAAATTTGCAAAATGGTTGTAAAACTAAAAAGTTCTTTGATTATGGGTGTTCAAAAATTTAAAAAGTATGGAACCCATTGCAAATCTTCTGAAATATTTGTAGGATGAATATGACATTTGGAAAGTGTTTGGAACGAACTCTAATCAGACCGATATTCTGACTCTATCTATCTTCCGTTTCTACGATAACGACGTAAATTCCAGACAACACAGTCTTCTGCGACAATAAACTTTTGCGGTTCATGAGATAATCATATAACAAAACATGTAAATTGAATTCTTAGAAACAACAAAATTGAGCAGTTATAAAAATTGCAATTATGATTTCTTAAATTGAATTAAAATTAAAAGTACAGATATTTTGTTAATTGTTACACTTGGCTATATATTTTGAATTCATTAAATAAAACACTTTTAACTTTGTTTGTATAACTTATTATTTTATTTTAGTGACTATAGTTACGAAGCATCAAACTAAAAGTTTGATAACAAGTTATACAAATAAAGTTAAAAAGTATTTTATTAAAAAAAAAAAGTTTGAATATTGTTATTATTCTGTATAGAGGTGATTTACCGTAAATAAATGAATTGAATTGAATTGATTATGAAGTGTTTGTTTCGAAACTATTGTCACTAAAATAAAATAACAAGTTATAAAAACAAAGTTAAAATCTGTTTTATTTAATAAAAATATAGATAGTTAAATACCTGTTCTAAATCAATATATTTATTTATGTAAATATCCATTGAAATTTTAATAAAATAAATTTTAAATTCCCTAGAAAATGGTCTAATAACCCGAAACTAGTCGAGAATTTAAAGTATTCAATCCAATCTTACTTTTATTGGTTATTTTTTAATAATCTATTCATATTTATTTTATACAATATGAACTACCAATATCGAAATATTAAAACAATTTATGACGAGTTTGAGTTATTTTTCCTGTTGAATTCCCCAAACAGTTTCCAGTTTCCAAAAGTTTTACTGATTTTAATTGGCCCTGTCAATTTTCTTATCCCATATATTGTTTTCCTTTCTTCTAAGCATTTTCTTTGCCTCTTTCTGAAGCTTTTTACATAGTTTTAAGCCTTTAGGGCTTCCGATTTCCAAATAATCTGGCATTAACTCTAGGCACTTGCCGGAAATTGACTCTGATTATTTTCCACATCCGAATCTTTTTGACAATTTAATAAATTGGAGGCTTCACCACTCTGTTTTCTGAACTTAGCAGAAAGTATTATTTTCTTTTGATTCCTGTAGGTTTTTTTGTCCTCCAGTTGATGGACACTAGGATTTTTTTAATGCTATGCGGCTTGATGTTGCTTGGTGGTGCTGTTTGTAACATCTTTAATTCCCTAAACCTTTGTGTCACTATTTTTTTATGAAGCTATACCCACTTGTTTTTTTATTCTTCTGCGATTGTTCGCGTCAAATGTCCTCCGAGAACAATGTGCTTTTGATCAATTTCATAAAAACAATGTTATGTAAATAATCTAGTGAAATATCCCAAAAATCAATGTACAAAAAATGTTAAATGAGGTTTAATGATTTTTATAGCAATCTAACCCGACCATTTTGTTTAACCAACAACCTCATGTGCTGGAAGCTAGGTAAATTGTGACATTTTAAATAGCAACCTCTATTAATACCAAATTTTTAAAATTTTACATGAAACAATATCTTTCGAAAAGCTGATATATTTAGTTTAGTTATATTATCATAAATGAATTTCGTTACCTGTTCTCATAAGCAGAACAGGTTCGTCTTCCTTTAGTGAACGGACACAACGATTCTCGCTCGTTTACCTTGTAGACTCAAATTTTTGACAATGCTGCTTTAAATTAGGTAAAAGATGACGCTTGCGTTATCTTTACAATTACTGTATTATGTTGTGTATTGAGACCTACACTATATAAAATATAAACAAAATTTAATTAGAGATTATATTATTGTTTTTAGATTAATAAATATAATTTAAATTTAATTTTCTATAGCTTTTTGCAGTATTCCTTAAAACGATTACATCCTAAATGAATATCTTTTTATAAATGTCTAATACCATTTTTTAAGTGGATATTAAAAAATACTGAAATAATTACCGTGGTTAAAAGCAATTCTATTACTTCTGATTGCATTTTGTTAAGATTTAACATTTTTTGCTACTACTGTTTTTAATATATAATTCAGATAGAACATCGGTATTTATACTATTTTATCCAATTTTTTTTTTGTGGACACTGAACATTTTTTTTTTCACTGAATTAATTATATGTGAACATTTTATTCAAAATTATATATTTATAGAAAATTTCTGAGAAATACGTTGAATTACATTATAATATTTACATTACAATCATAAACCTCTAGTTAAGCCTCAGAAAATGGCTATCGACCATCGGTCTTTCCGCCTCAAAATAATATTTAACAACGAATGTTAAAGTAGAAATATTCAATTTTTGTAAGAATTATTACATAATAAGATTCTTTTTGTGATAAGTCCTTACAAGTTTTTTTTTTCATCAAGTTAAAATAAGCCCCGTAAATTTAATTCAGGTTATAATCAATTTATAAGGGCGAATGCCATTTTGTAAAAGAATATTGTAGTTATGTTTCATCAAAATCTGACATCTTAGCATTCATTAAACATTCTTGTTTATTGTGTAATACAATTATTGCAGAAATTAAGGAAAATTTATTATATTATTTAATAATTATAATATTATTTAATTTATTTAAATAACTGCAATATAAGCACATCATAGTAAGATATTATCGCGACCCTTTTATTTTTTGTATGAAACGCTCCTTAAAAGAATCTCATTAAGATTTAAAATTCTGCATGTTGGTATATGTAGCTAGGCTTTATAGTACTGATAAAAATGCGTATAAAATATTCACCACAATTTATATCCGCAAAATGCACCACAGAAATAACAAAATAAAAACAAACTGGGCTAAAGTTATTAATAATCTCCCTCCCCTTTCTGATTAAACTATTGCCGAGTACAAAATATCTATACATCTCTACCGGGATGAGATAAAGCGCGCACTCAAGTTATTTATAAATTGAACCTATTATTCTCTGTTCTAATAATGTCACCTGATATTAAGCTATTTTAAAGTTCCGGCGATATATTACAAGGAGGAGATAAGGAACGCCTCCTTTTCATTCTTAAACCGCACAACTACCAAGATAAATTCAGTAGACGATGGCCCGGACTCGCCGAGTTGTCTTAAAGCGGAAAATAATTGATGAATGGGCTGAGTCCGCCCGGTTAGCGTTCTGCATTCTTAAGTTGGAAGAAAAATATGTTGGAAAGTTAAGTTGTGTTTGATGTTTGAAGTAATTTAATAAAAAAATAAAACCTTTTTATCTGTATTTAAATAATAATAAAATAAATGAGTACAATAGAATCGGAACCGCGCAACTTGAACCTCTCCAATTTTGTTAAGACACACGTTCACATAATTAAAATCAAAGTTATATTTATTTTTTCGTAAAAAGTCCTCTTTACCCAACAAAAAGAGAAAAATAATATAACTATAAATAATTATTAATTTATGTTTTTCAGTAAACTTAGTGATGCCACAGAAAGGAGCATTTATTCACTTACAACTATTTAAAATAAATGAAAATAATAATTAATCAATTATTTTCCCTTGAGCTGCTTTATGTCGAAAAGTCACGACAGCTAAAGGTAAAATAATTGAATAAAAAGATTGTCCATTACTTTGTATAACTATAAATATGATGGAGTTACGTGAAGTTTTTCAATATAGAAAAAATAAAGACGGTTGTATTCACTTTACTTCACAGTGAAGTGAAGTAAATACAACCATCTAAATTTTCACTACTTTGTATAACAATTAAAATAATTGATTCATAATTAACTTTCATTTACTTAATTTAATTTATTACTTATACAATATTTAGTATGAGAACGTACATCATACCTATTAATTTACTAGGTCTGGTAAAAGTATACAAATTATTTGTTTGTTATATATAATTTTTACAATTATTTATTAATCATGCCATTTTATGAATCTGAATATTCATAATTAAAAAAGACACACATTTTTTTTAGTTTTATGGTTTTTATTCTAGAAATACTGGAACTATTATTTCCCCAACACAGATCTGAAAAGACGATGCCATTGTGTTGGGGAAATAATTGTAGCAGTATTTCTACAATAAAAACCATGAAACTAAAAAACTGTATGTTTTCTTTTAAATTATACATATGCAAATTCATTAAGTGACAACCAAACCATTCAATTAAGTAAGTCTTTATATTAATTACATTTAGTTTTGTTTCACCTTTTCAGCATTAACATTACAAAAGAACCAATTAATGTTAACGCCGAAACGGTAATTTCATCCGCTACCCAAAATCCCATGAAACGCATCGAAATTTATATTATTAAACGCACCAATTTTATTCGCAAATAGGCATCATTATTCCAGCATGGCGCCGTATTATTATTATCAATATTATTTCGCGCAAAACCGGAATATTGGCAAGGGCACATCGAGCGAAATTAAATGCAATTTGTCAGGTTAGGACTTGCAGCATGAAACATTGTTATCGGATGCGATTTACCCGAAAACTCACTCAATTTAATAACTGCACGCAATATAATTATGATTCAACAATTCGGAATTCGCCCGGGTGAAAATTTGTTTTCGGCCCCGGCTGGAAATAAATTCCGGGCCGATTTTGATTGAGCTTGTCAGCGCAATCAATAATTTCCGAATTACGATCGCAATACGTAACTAGACAAATAAGTGCAAATATATTCCCATGAAATAAAACAATTTAATTTTGATGCATATATTTGTGTAGGTGAAAAGCAAATCATTTACTTTATTTATACAAATTGACAAAATATTCAAGAGGACTAGACGTATATATTGCGTACAATATTTGATTAAGTTATGTCAATTCGTCTAACTTATTGCTATTCCTAAAGGGATCTTTATACATCCAATGTATATTTATCAAAGTAAAAAAATGTAACGATTCTCATTTTTAATGACTGTAAATAATTAATATAAATTTATCATTCTAAAATAATCTTCATAAATTATATGTATTCCTTTCGGAATTATTATAACAATACCGCGTTTAAACTCATGCAAAGTGTAACGTTATTTTCATAAAATATTTCATAATTAAGGAATAAATTACGCACGCCCGACCAGACAAACACGGATACAACTCTTATTAATTTCATTTGGCGGCCATCCAAAATACCAGCCGCCCGAATTCCCTTTACAAATGAATTCCGTGTTCGCTGCTGAATGGATTTAATCTTCAATATTTACACATTTTGCATACTGAACGACCGAACGGAAACAATACAGAGTGTTCGCTGTTGACTTAAACATTCACAATAATAATTGTAATAAATTCAAAGGTTGAAATTGTTTATGTCTTTGTATTTGGGATTGATTTAAAACTGTTTATAGCAGTGGTTTTTGTTCTCAGTTGCAATAATTTCTATCCTTAATGATTTTACTAAATATTAGGTTAATGCATAATTATTACGGCCTTTTTTGCGTCTTTTGTCTTTCTTGAAAAAAAAAAAAAACGCATTTCTTATTCAAGAAAGAAAAAATTCGCACCATAAAAATAATTCCGTCTTGAATAACAGGAATGCGTATAAAAATGCATATATTCACCACATTATGCTCTACCACTTCAAGAAAAGTTGGAAGACGGCAGAGTCTCAACGAACTTTTCGGCGAAGAAACGATCAGAAAAAGCCCAGTTGAAAGATGGCTCAAGAGGTTTAAAACGGGCGACACAAACTTTGCAGATGAAGAAGGAAGAAAACGGCCTTTGAAGTTCAATGATTAGGCCTTTCAAGCGGCGGAGGAAGAAGATGAAAGGCTGACAACACGAATGCTAACCGATGACTTCAATTTCAACCAGTAGATGATCGTCCGTCATCTCAAAAAGATGTGGAAATTGATTGGACGGGTTCCCCACAAACTCTCCGAAAACATACTTTTTTTAATAATTTGATGCAAAGAAATGAGCAAGGTCTGAAGAATCTCATCACGCGTGATTAATAATGGTTACTCTTGGAAACTGTCCAAAGAAAGAAGGTTTACGAGTCGCCGGGTGTTTCTCCAAAAAGAATATGAAAAAGAGTTCATTATAAGAAGATTATGTGGTGAGTATAGTGAGAAATAATCTCAAACGGCATTTGCTATTGGTGGTATGATAATGATTAAGACCAGCAGTGGCGGATTCCGGACAAAAATGGCAAATAGCAGTTCAAAATTAATAGTGACTTCTTTCTGGCTCACGTTGCAATCGAAGTGAAACGACCACGAAAAAAAAAAAAAAATCATATCGCCTTCCACCATCGTCTATATGTTGAACGTCGTGACGTCGAATCGATCGCCAATAAGAGACGAGATCTGCTCGCACAGCCGCCATATTCACCGACCGAAGCTCCTACAAATTAATCGGTCTTTGAAAAACTGGCAATCGAACAAAATTTACGATTTGGTTGACTTGGTGGCCGATGTTAAAGCATGGATCATCTTCAAGAATCGTGACTTCTTTGCCCGTGAAATTAACCGACTAATAAAGGTGTAGTCAAACCTGCAGGAATTCCTGACGAATACAAAATAATAATAAACTTTTGACTCCACAATAGCAGAGTTCCCGATTTGGAATCTGCTGAAACTCTGCTGTAATTATCTGAATATTTTGAAAATTTAAGTCTGTTTTGAGTGTAAAATTTTATTTCAGTAAAGGACTGTCCTCATACAGTGCTTTTTAACATTGACAAAAATTGCAATAAAACAATACTTTTAAGCTTTGTTCACATAAGGGACTACTTTATTTTACACAAAATTCATTATCTTACTAATCTTACGTTGATAATGACATGTGTAAATGTCGCAATTATTCTCACTAAAATAAAATAATATGTTATACAAGGTTTGTTCGTAATATGAACTAGGGCAGAACTGTTTACACTTTTTTGCATTGAAACTGTTCGTTACAAAAACCAAGTCGAACTGAAGTGCGTTTGTATGCGCCAGTTTCAGTAGAACATTGAACGTGCACTTTTTACTTCTGCTACAGAGCAGGAGCAAAAAGTGTAAGTTAGTTCATAGACAACTGACGTTAGTGAAGGCCGCGAAAATCAGTTTAAACGAACAAATATTTTCGATAATATCTTAAATAAATATGGATTAGCAATTGCATTATGATTATGATATATGCGATTACAGCAACAGCAATTTCGATGTTGTATGCCAACTTATCGATAATCAAAATTGTGTTGAAATTGTTATGTTTTTGTTTATAACACATAACCTAGAAATATTGCTAAAGACTAAATTATTCAGTTTTATTTTTATTACTGCTAGATGTTACAGTAATTGAATACTTTGCACTAAACTGACGCAAAGCGTTCGTTACAGTCAACCCCCGTTCATAAAAACTGGCATGAACTAGCCTGCACCGGTGACGTAACAAATCTAAACTCGGTTCAACTTAGTGCAGAACAAACGAACAAACCTACAAAGTTAACAAACCTTTTCTTACTGAAATTAAAAAATGTATAACGAAGTAGAAGCCTAAATAATTGGGAGAAATTATTACTGACGGGTTTGAAAACAGAGACGAAACAATAAAAACAATTATACATTATTACAACTACTTCTCGGGCAAATATCCCGCCAGATATTGAATCACATAATTAACATGTACATTATGTATGTACATTTGTATTAAAGTACTTGTGTGACGTAAGTAAAAAATGTCACAAATGGAAAAGAAGAAATAATTTATTAATTATTTTCAAATTCTCTTTAGTTAAATTACTGTGACCAAGTGAATGATTACTCTTTTCTATTGATATTAACAGCTAGCGAGGTTTTTATCAAATCTGAGCCGAGGATATTTTTTGTCGGAGTTGCGATAAATAAGGCGAGTGCATTGTTCGTGGCCTTTGCTGAGCTCAGTCATTTTCATTCGAGATCGCAGCCGAGAAGGTACGCGCTTAATTCAGTTGAATTTAATTAATTAAATTTAACATCTTGAAATTGTGTAAGGCAGAGCTGTACTGACGAGGAAGAGATCACGAAACACGTGTCTGTAGATGGCATTGTATTACCTAGATTTGTTGCTCTTTTTTTTTACTCTTTACTTTAAATATTCTCAAATCAAAAATTGTTGCACTATGCAATATGTTATTGATATGCAACAGTAAGTGGCCATTATGAAATTCAATATATCACGGGGTATTTGCCCGAAAAGTAATTGTTGTATTGTGCATTTGTTTTAAAGCACTTGCGTAACGTAAGTAAAAAATGTAACAGATGTGAAAAAGGAAATTCATTAATTATTTTCAAATTCTTTTTATTTAATTTAATTACTATCTAAGTGAAAGAATCACGGAAATGAAAGAATAAGGAATAAACCTAGGAAGCTGAAAAATGGATTAAATAAAATGCGCCCGATTGTTCCTCTTGAAATACTTTTAAATATTGTATATATATATATATATATATATATATATATATGTACATATATTTTAGACATAAAATCATGTATTTGATCGCAAAAACTGGTCCCACACACTACACTGTAGATTTTTCAGTGTATTCTTGGTATTTTACTATAGATAATTTCATGAAAACAATTGATGTATCTGCATGTAATGTAACTGTGGCAATGATGGCAAAACGATCTAGGCAAATAAATATATGTAATACAAAGTATGAATAATTGGTGATCATTTTCGGTCCTCATCAGACCAGTGTGTTCAATGTGCAATACCTTCATGAAGGCGGTTGAACGATTCTTGTGTTATGATAAAATAACCCGATATGAGCCAGCTCTACCTTATACAATTACAAAGTTGTTAATTTAAATTAATCATACGTACTGTCCACGCTGCGATCTGTGGTTGAAATGACTGAGGACATTGACGAACGCGATTGCTGCGCGCAATCTCAATTAATTGTATTCAGCAAAACATATTTTTGATTCAGATTCATAATAAACCCTCGCTGGCTGTTATTAATAATAATAAAAGGATTTATTCATATGATCGAATTCAAAATTGTTGCATTATACAATATGTATTGAACATTTGTTTTAATTTACTTATGTAACATAAGTCAAAATATCATAATAATAATTTATTAATTATTTTCAAATTCTTTTCATTTGATTTACTAAGATTCTAATTGGCTTTATAACTATTTGTTGATTCTTAATTCAAAACTAATTTTAATAAGTATACTGTGTATTCTATTTTAATTAATATTTTGAAATAACTCAAAAAATATGCGTTGTGCAAAAAATGTTTCAGACAAAAGTTTTGAGAAAGTTACTAATTATGTTACAAATATTTCTAGTATTAAATGTAGTCCAATAGTTAATATTCGACTTACACAATCTTATCCTAATTTATGTTTAAATTATTTTGATAATAATTATTATTTCATTAATATATATATATATATATATATATATACAGAGAGATTTTTTTATAAGTATACATTTCCCCTATGTATACCTGCAAAAAATGCGAGTCAAACGCATTGAACCAATTAATGTGTGTATGTTTAGTTGACTATTTGCCATATGTGTGTTCAGTTGCGTGTTATAGGCAACTAAATACACATACATTAATGCATTTGACTCGCGTATTTTTCAGGTATACATATGGGAAATGTATACTGATAAAAAAAGCTCCCTGTATATATATATATATATATATATATATATATATATATATATATATATAGGTCTTTTCATGGCTAACTATATTAATATTTTTTGGTGTATGGTAAAATTAAAAACGACTGTAACTTATTTTATTTTAAAAATAATTATGGCATATGTTATATCGGATTAAAGGGAAAAAATAGCCCTTTCAATAAAGTCATAGCCAACTATAGTTTCCATTTAAAAAAAGGTAAGTTTGTGTCATATCTCCCAAAATATGGGCGAATTTTTTTTTTATTGAGTTTTTGTTATTAATCTGTGTAAAATTTTCTACAACTTTGTCCTTTACAGTTTTTTTCTATCTATAATAATAATAGAGATATATTGATTTCAAAAAATTGATACATTTTTTTTTCAAAATATCTAGTTACCCTTGACTTTTTCAAATATTTTTGAATTTTATTCGTCTTATAAAACTACACTTCTTTCCCTATTTAACCGTTTTTCTATCTCTTATAGTTTTCGAGATCCCCATAGAGAACATCGAAAAAAACTCATCCTGTATATATGAAATGTATAAACTTTCAATGTAAAATATTAAGGATTTTTTTGAATTTAATTAAATATATAAATAATTAATAATTCCATAATTTTTTGTTTCCAAATGCTTATAACAATGCAAGCTTATATAATAATTCATAAATAAAGCGGTTTCTAATAATTCAAAGTAGCGCGCAATAAATAATGTATGCATAAAAGGACGTTTCCGCTCAATTTGAGTGCGGTTGAAATAATTTACGGTGTCAGGGACAAGGATGAGAAACTCTATTCCAAAGTGTGCATTCTCGAAGGTGCACCACCGTTGCGGCTGCGGTCCACGGGAATGGGACAACTCGCTCGGAATTA
Organism: Philonthus spinipes; assembly: GCA_963082785.1. NCBI lineage: Eukaryota > Metazoa > Arthropoda > Insecta > Coleoptera > Staphylinidae > Philonthus > Philonthus spinipes. The sequence continues at coordinate 14,173,634 of OY720304.1, forward strand.
ATCTGAGGGGATCAGATATATACGTATATACATTTCTTAGAACCTAATAAATCTTCGGATTAATTCCACTTCGGCAAACATGATAAACAACCGAATATCCTAAATCGCAGAATTATTAATTATGTTTGAGTTTGTGAACAAAATTACTCTAATATTAATGTTGATGCAATATGCAATCTAAATTAATAAACGTGAATTTTGTATGCTTTTTATATGTTGTAAAATATATATTTATAACGCTCAATTGTATACATAATTGCTGGATTAATAATAATACATTTACTGAATGTTTGTGAAAATGTAATTGTATGTATAAAGATATTTGTATATATATATATATATATATATATATAAATTATAAAATAAATAATGTATTAATATGAAGATTTGAACATGTTTTAAGAGTAAGATTTGTTGTTGATATAACATATTTGGAAATTATTCTAAACATATGTAAACAAACAATTATTAATGATTAAGACAACTACTTCTTTAATTATTGAATTAATTGCGGCTAAGTCATTCAACATTTTCTGTAATTATTCTACTTCCATATACACTGTTTTAATTATAAAATATAACACACTTTCAAACATTCTATAACAAAGTATATAATCTGTAGTGACTAAACGAAATGTTTACATTAAAAAAAAATTACAAAGATATTAATTTAAAAAGAGCACATTCCTTAATTCAATAATGCAAGGAAGTAAATAAGTATAGAATAAATTTGTGTTTATTTAAAATAAATTAAATAATAGATTGACAAAGTTATTTTTATTTCATTTATAAGGATGTTTTATTTTATTTAGTGATTATAATTTAAAGGTATATAAAATAAGTTTAAAAGTATTTAGTGTATTATAATTAAAGCTGTGTATAATTAAATAAACAAACAATAACAAAAAAAATATTGACATGGTCGCAGTTATTTCAGTAATTGAGAAAGTAAATGTCTTAACCATCAATAATTACATTTTATTATTTGCATTGTCTTTATTATTAATATAAACGTAGTTATTTCCTTTTCTTAAGTGTAATTAATAAAGGTTTAATAATAATTGTACAATTTAAATTCGATCGAATTTAAATAGGATTCCTATGTAGTAATTAATGTGTGTAGTTTTGAAGTTAATGCAATAATAATAATCTTTTGAAGTGGATTTGCTTTCCGCCACACCAAATACAAGGGGGAGTTGTTTTGAAGATAACATCATTAGGAACTCGTATAAGATGAACAACAACAATTAGTTGTTTATAAACTGATAAATATTTACTTTATAATGACGCGTACTTAAATCGACGTTTAATAATGTTTACGAAATTATACAAAACATGAATAATTAAGACAAATTAACTCTTTGGTCTTTCAAATGGTTTCTGTCTGTCGAGATTTTTACAAATCAAATAATAAAACAAATTATTTTTAAGCTAAATATCCATTTTAAGGCAACATTTTGAAAAAAAAAAAAAACATACACTATCGTATAGATAAAAGTGGTTAAATGAGCATAATTTTGAAAACCCATGGAAATAAAAAAAGTAAAGTTATCGCTATATCTTGAAAATTAGACAGCTAACATCAAAATTTAACAGCCACAAATAGATATTAATTAGTCAAATACATATTTCAATTTTTTTATTGATCCAATTAATAGTTCCAATGATTTTTAACCGCATCCATCCTTTTTGAACATCCCTTGTAATGTGAGTATAATGGACAATACTATTTGCGGGATCGAATGTGGTTTTCTCCTGGTTATAAGTCCTGTTTATTTTTGTGTTAATAGAAACAACGAAGTTGAGTTTAACTCTGTATTAACATATTCGTTGAATATTTGCAAAAATCAGTACATCTATTTTCCTTGACAGCAGAATAAGAACTCACTTAATACAAAAAAATGTCTTAAAAATTATTTATAAAAATGGAATTTTTGTGCAAGTGCAGGAGGTAGACGTGATTAAATTAAGACATGTTCGTGACTAATCTTTTGCAGATTTTTGATACGATTTTCCTTAATACGCTGCGGCAATTAACACTTCATGAGATAATCAGGTAATAAAACATTGCTTCTTAGAAGCAACAAAACTGAGCATCAGTGAAAATAAAGGGACTAAAGAAACTTGACAATGAATTGTAAAAATATATAAAAACAAAAAAAAAATAATAATAATAATGCAAAAGAATTATAAAATATATAAAAAATATATATATTTTTTTAATTACATCTGATCTTGAAACAATATAAACAAGTAATATTTTTCTATTAAAATCTTTATACTAAAAAATGTTTTACTGAGTTTTGCCCATTGGTGTTTCCTCGATTTTATCACTTTTAGTTAAACTACACAACACACAGTGTGCTCTGTTTTTAATCCACTAACTAGCTCAAACAGTTTAATCATTTTGAATATTCCCACTATTCCCCGTTGTTCTAGCACCTAGAACGCTTTGTCGTTTCTATGATTTTGAATCCATTCTTCATGTTTCTTTTGAAAAAATGTTTTACATCCCCTGCTACAATTTCCACGACCAGTTCCCTGCGTAGATCGCTTATGTAAAAGTCTAATTAATCAGGAATTTTATTGCTACTTGTTGATTATTTTAATTGTAATTTACACCAATTAGTATGTAAGTAATTGTATAATTTATGTTTTGCTTATAAGTGAAGTTGTATTTTTCTTTTCTAATTAAACTTAGGTCTGTTGAGAAAATAAATAAATAAATAAAATAAAATAATTAGATCGTCCGGTAAAGTTTAAGTCGCAGTTATACTTATTGGCTGAGTAACTCTCTTCCTTTTGTAGTAATTGATTTTGAATTCCAGAAGGTGTGTTTCGCGTTAAAAGAAAAAAAAATATCCTCCTAGTATACACTAGGATATTTTTTTTCTCTCCAAGATTCTAAAGTAATGTTAAATAGTTTATTTTTATTATATATCCGTGGACAATATATCACAGCTAATTTTATAGTTGTTTTTTTTTTCAGTGTATCGTCACAAGGGTGACTTGTATTTGTTTGATTTTTATTGAAATATCTTCAAAATGTTTGATATTTTGTTTTAACATTACTGCGCTTGCTCCTCTAGCAGCATTAGATAGGTGTACTGTATGGTATGTATTATACCCCTTTAATCTAAGATAGCTTTTATTAGTGAAATGGTTTTTGAGAGTAAATAAATATCTAATTTTAATATATCTTAGTACATCTGCAGCTCTTCCTTGTGTTGTAGAAGTAAATAGGCGTTCCATATCACTATTCTAACGGCTTGAGGAGCCATCTCTATGTCATAGTACAGCATTTATATTGCTACTTTCTAATTTCAAGTCTTATTTGCATCTAGGATATCTTTTTTTTTTTTCGCTCGTTCTCCTTTTTCTGCATTTCATATTTTCCTTCCTTTATCTTCTCTTTTAATTCTTCTGTGTTCTTTATAATTTCATGCATAATTGTTTTCACCATGTCTTTATTAGTTTTATCTGATTCTTCCTGTTTACTGTTTGTTGTTATAGGGTATTTTTTATCTGTGTTATTTCCTCCAGTTATCTATGTTCTGGTGATCTTATGATTATTTGCTTTTTGAGAAGATTCCTGTTACTTCCTCTTTTCCTCCGTATTCGTTTTCTTTGTATCTATTTCCGTTTCTCTCTCGTTGTTCATTTATTACGGATTTTTTATACCGATTTACTGCTGTCTACAACTAAGGAGCCGTTATTCCATATCCTTTCTGTGGATATGCGCACTCCGGCAACGTCTTAATATATATATTCTGACTATTGCAAAAATTATAAAAAATATATAATAAAATATCCTAAGGAACGAATATCTTGAATCAAATATTAGTTACATTTTATATCAATAATCGTTAACAATTAAAAACATAAAATGAAAAATACATTTTCAAAAATATACAAAATTACTTATTGTATTTTTAATGCTTATTAATTGTTAATAGAATTTATTATTTTTATTGATATGTATATTCTAGTATCATAAAATTTGCAATAAATATTATTATCGAATAAAATACATTTAATTTACATGGTTTATGTTTACCATTATTTCTAATATGAAAACATGAAAATTAATACCAGAATCAAAGAACACCAATTACGCGTAGACCATCTCAGATTCCGTTCGAGTTACTAAACTTTCACTTCCAGTTCTAGTTAAACTATCCACTATAACTCGCTTTATTATATATTATACGCACGCACAAGTTTTAACATCTAAGAAATCATTTGTGTTTAAGATAGTTCCGGGATAACATTGGTGTTACGAGACTGGTGGAGGCTTGTAATAATTACGGCTTTATCTTATCGGGCGACATGAATTAACTATCGAAATTAATTAAACTTCATCCCCCGTGAGTGCGTTTTGCAACAATTACAATTTCCGAAATTAATATGGAGGCGTAAACTAATACGAGTTAATAAGTTTAGAGATAATACAAGTCGATTATGTAAAATATAAGATTCTAATATGAAACAAAAATGTTTATAATAATAATAATAATAATATTTATTGCCCAACAGGAAACAAATATTTCCCAATTTCAAGACAATATACAAGATTACAACAATATAGCGTATTTTAGCATTATAAAGAAAATAATAAAAACCTAATTATTTGATTGACATAAAGCAACTATGGATTTTAGTGATTCAAAAAAGATATCACAAGTTGGAAGTAGTTGATTAAAGTTATTACAAATTATGCTGATGGGTGACTTAGCGCCAAAATTTAATCCATTATGATTGATATTAAATGTAGTCTTATATCTACTGTTGAAAGTAGTTACAACCAATTAGTTGTAAAATATCGGGGCTGTCGATATGATTATTGAATAGTTTATGTATAAATGAGATACTAGACAAGAATGACCACAGAAATCCAAACTTTAATTTTTATTCACGGTTTAGCCTTTGGAAAGTTATTGAAAATAATGCGTACCACAATAAATGTAAAAAATTCTTACAAAATTATGACTATTGCAAAAATGAAATTACAAAAAATATATAATAAAATATCTTAAGAAACGCATATCTTGAATCAAATTATAGCTACATTTTATAACAATAATCGTTAACAAAATCTATTGTTACGAATTTGTTGACATACCAACATTATTTAGTAAACGCTCTTGAAAAGGGTTATCAAGTTGATGCGATATATACTGATCTGTCCAAGGCGTTTGATTGCGTTAACCATAACATCTTTCTTTGTAAACTTTCTTGCCTCGGATTTAATAACTTTAATAATTTTATCTGATGAAATTAATGTAACCTCGGGTTTCCCCCAAGGTTCTCATCGTGGGCCAATTCTTTTTTTAATTTTTGTTAATGATGTAGGCAATTTGTTTAATCATTGTAAATTTCTTTTATTTGCAGATGATTTAAAAATATTTTCAATTGTAAAAACCGACCGTGATAACAAGGCACTACAAAATGATTTGGATAATTTAACTATGTGGTGTTCTAATAACAAACTTAGTTAAATGTGTTTCCATATCTTTTACCAGAGTAAAATTGTTGCAATATTATTATTCTATTAATGGAGTTAAATTGAACAGTGCAAACGAAATCAAGGATTTAGGTATAATATTTGATACGCGTTTAACGTTTTACTCCCATATTTATAAAGTCATATCCAAGGCGTTGAAGTGACTTGAAGCTATTAATCGGTTTTCATATGGGTTTGATTTGTTTACTGTAAAATTATTATATATATCGCTAGTACGTTCACACTTGGAATATGGTTCATCAATATGGAGTCCTTTCTACAAAAACTCAATTAATAAAATAGAAATGGTCCAGTGCAAATTTTTAAGATTAATTTCTTTTAGACTTGGTCATTCTCGCACTACTTTTAGCCATTCCAGCATGCTCCTGTTTTTACATTTAAGCTCGCTTGAATATCGGCGAATTATGCTCGACTTGTGTTTAAACCAATTAACGATTTAATTGACTGTAGTTATTTACTCTCAGTCCTTGACTTTAATTTTTGCATTACTAAAACCACTAGGGCTAAAGTATTATTTCGAATACCATTTCATTCATCTAACTATGGAAATCACAATTCCATCGTCAGGATGATGGTTTTAAACTCTAATTCCAATTTCCATATTTTTTGTTCATCTTTTCTTTTATTTAAACGTGGTCTAAGGGTTATTGACTTATCAAGCTGTATTATTTAGTTGTATACTTATTTGTAGTTTCATTTAGATATTTTTTGTTATTATTTTATAATAGAAGATTTTGTTAAATAGGCGATGTCCGTAAATAAATAAATAAATAATTAAAAACATAACATTAAAAATACTTTTTCAAAAATATACAAAACTACTTATTTTATTTTTAATGCTTATTAATTGTTAATAGAATTAATTATTTTTATTGATATAACACCGAACTTTAAAAAAAAAAATTAATTTGTTTCTAAGCAATTATTTTTTTTATCATTTATAAAAATACTTATTGTAAATATTGTATTTTTTATGTTTATTATTTTTTACTTGATTTTATTGTTTTTTTTTTTAAATAAAATAGATTTTCTTTTTTTTTTCAAAGCTATAATTTCTCATTATTTCTAAGAGATAGATGGCCAATGCCAAACAATGTTTTTTTACAGGGTGGTGATGAACCAAGCAGAACACAGAATATTTTCTATGTTAATTCCTTTATATTGGAATATCAATTTCCCTGGCCATTTTAAAGAAGATATGTAAACTTTCTGTCGAGTAAAAAATTCTGTTTAAAATCGTAGCATCATTCATTTTTCATGTTTTGAAAACCCAAAAAATAAAAAAAAATGAAAATGACGATTTTCACGAAACTTATAATTTACATGAATTTAAAAAGAAATGGGGAATCTAGGAAGCTGACAGACTCCGCATTTTGCGAAAGCTGGTTCTTGTGGATTATATTTTTGTAACACAATTACATGGGTTTGCTAACGCAAATGAAAATGATTAAGGTATCTATATTTGTACCATATCAGAATCTGGCATAATCAAATTAAACTTGCTGTGTGCCAAATTTTGACCCCGTTAAAAAATTGACAATTCTCTGATTATAATTATCAGCTACTGTATCAGCGGAACTATGTAATTTAGTAAGTAATTCGATGGCGATTACGTTTAATTCAGTGTATTTTCGGTCTGATTAAACTATTTCGTTGCATTGGTAGGCTACATCGCCAACTCGTTTTTAGACTTTTGTTACAAATAAAGCAGCAAAAGTTCAAACACTAACAAATATATCATATGGGAAGCACATGCGCTCGTATGAAATAATCCTGCTGACATTATTTCTAGGGGAGGGCAACCGTCAGTTTTAAACTGTAATTTCTCGTGGAATTGCCCCTCATGGTTATAGGATAAAAAATGGCCTATATCAATTTAAGAAATCAGTAAAAATCCACCAGAAATGAATATATATATATATATATATATATATATGTGTGTGTGTGTGTGTGTGTGTGTATCTTGTAAATTAAAATATAATAAACAGAAAATAAAAGTTTTTTGAGGAAGATGTGCAAGTCATGCTCTTCAATTAATTTCCAAAATTAGTAAAAACCCACACGCAGATTCAACAATTTTTAAAGCTTTAATTCAGTACATAAATTAACACTGAAACGAAACATAGGATTTCCGTTTTGTTCATCTAAACTATTTAAGCAATAATGATTGTATTCAGCGAAACTGACGGGTGTTAAAAATAAAATGGTCACAATGAACTTTAAAATACTAACTGAACTTAAAAAAATATGTTGAATTGTAAAGATGTACCCCACTAACTCTAGAAGATATCTGAATTTAAACATTGGGTTAGTTTGACAGATCGCACCGGTGGCGTTTGCTGAAGACAGCCCATAAAAATATTAAAAATCTATAGTTTCTAAACAGTTTTTTTTATTTCTGCTTATAAGCAATATGTATCTGGTATCCCAATATGAAGGTTACCGGCTATATCTCAGGAAATATGATTCCTAGAGCTTCCAAATAAAAAATATATATTAATCAAATTGCCCATAAGAAAATTCTGGAGATAATTTTCAAGTTCGTAGCTCGATAGGGTGTGCAATACACAGTCAAAAATATAATATTGCGATTATCCCAACACAAGTTCTAATAAAAGCATCCTAAAATTATACTTGTTGAATTCATGATGAGTTCAATAAACACAAATTTTACAGCCTTTTTTGTCTTACTTTTGAAATAAAGGATGGGGGAAGGTCTGCATTTGTAACGAGAGAATGTCAAATAACTCTTTTGTTTTATATACGATCTTAATGATTTTTTTTGTCAAAGAAAAGAACTTGTAATACTAAATACAATTATTGACAACAATCATAAAAATAAGTAACTTTATCACCACTAGGTGGTGCCAAGTTTTTTTTTATTAAAAAATCAAATGGAATAATATATATTTTTTCCAACATCCCGAATAAGACGTCACAATTTCATTGTTATTTATACAAAAAAATAGGAGATTCTTGTATGTTTCTGGATGCATTGGTAACTGTAACGAAATCTAAATTAGAAGGTACTAGTCCCGACAAGTGTTTTGACATAAGTCAGAATTGAAAGGAAAATGGAAAGCGACTACAGTCATGCTGATTCACCGTAAATAAATGAATTGAAATTGATTCCAAGATGTGTACATCATCTGGCAAGTAATGCTACACTATAGCTTTTGCCGACGAAATGAAGAGAAATGTATAAGAAACGTATGAACGTTGCTACAGAAGATTTGTTGATTAGCGTATAATGGCTAAGGGAATCTTCATTTTCTGAGAATGTAATTTTAGCATATTTTTCTGATTGATCCACTCGATTACGCGATGTTACTCGATGTTTCAAGTAACATTAAATATGAAGAATGACATTCATATTAAAAATTATTCCAAATTAAAAAAAAGTCTCACGCAATCTCTTGTTCAAATCAATAATAAAAGTGGTGTTAAGGTATAAAACGAATTCATAAGTACTGTTACCGGCGATTAATTTTAATCGTCGTCAACAAAATTAAAATTTTCAATTTTATTTTTTTTTTGTATAAAATGAGTTTTGGCCAGCACTCTACCTGCCGGCCGCCGCGGATTAACCATCGGGTCAACATTTACCTGACCCGAGGTTGGAAGATCACCGCCCGGCCCTCCGGATTATCGTGCAGCAATTAGGGCCCGAGCAGCAAATTAAGACACCCAGGGAGAGGACACAGGCCGCCGTTGCAATTTGAAAGAAGAGAGATTACAGATTAACGTAATTCTTTCAAATTGCATTTTAACGGTTGGATTTGAGAATTCGTTGGAAATAATTATCTTGTTTACGATAGTTATTTTCCAGTGAATTCTTTGCCAACGGCCACGTGGTCCTCGAAAATCATCCCTACTCCAGACGATTTTCGGTGTTTAAATACAGGATGCATCCACCCAGGTCTTCAGTCCACTCTGGTGCTGTACAGGGGGCAGCATGTGGATTCATGAGGAACTTTTGTTCCTCGAAATTTAACCTTCTTTCTGAGACAGGAAACTCTGACCGACGCAGACGCCAGATGTTCCAGACGTCGTTCCTGCCAGAAGAAGTCGACTCCAGGACCAGTACTTCCTGAAGTCCACCAACGCCGAGCATCACGGTTAATGGTGTAACCGTCTCGACGCCACACCGACGCTACTAGTGTAGTGTCTTATGCTGTTGCCGGATCCAGTCCAATCCAGGAACCTGCCGACTCCAGGAAACTCAGCCCGACGCCGACGTTAGCCGTACCTGCCGGCCGTTCCTGCAGTCAACACCGACGCCAAGCACCTAGGTTGCCAGTACAACCGCTTCGACGTCAACACTACGAGGGTAGTGTTTGTTCCTGCCCCTGGATCCAACGCATTAACCCACGGACATCGACGCTAAATCCCGACGCCGATCACAGGACGCCAAACTGCCGCCTGAACGACGCTTCCATTCAGACGCCGACGCTACATCAGGTCTACCCGTTATCTGCATTGTACACTGTGTGACTACTCTCTCTGTCTTGTTTTTTTTTTTGCTAATTTTTTTGTAAATAAATTATTTAAAAACCAATTGTGTTTTAAAGGTTAGTTGCTTCGTCTTTAAATCAACCTGAGCTAGTTGATAATCAGCGTGAGGTACCTTCCCTCCCGTTGACAGTACTACGAACGTTGCTAACACCATAATTAAAAATAATCAGCCTTTATTTCCTTCTGTTCAGTTCAATAACCGCACAAATTTCATTGCTTACATAAATAAGTTTAGTTTAAATAAATATTGTAATTAGAACAGTCGTCTTTTTTTATTAAAGGGTTTAAAAACTGGATTATTCGGACCAAAAATTGGTTTTTAGGCCTCGTAATATTGCCTTCTTACTCGTTCCAAAAACCATCATTTTTCATCGTAATGAAACAAATATCTATTTCTTAATAGAAAGAGGTTTAAATAGTAAGAAATTTAGTGAAAACCGCAAGTGTATATCTAAAGCCTGTCACAAGTTATAATTAACAGATTTTTTATAATTAAAAAGTATTAATGTAATTTTTATGAATTTTATATGGGTTGTTTTATAATAAAATAAATTATAACTAAATTAACAAAATTAAATTATTTTGTCATCCGTTTGGGGCGCTTTGTAATTTTAACAATATCTCGTTTTTAATAATGAAATATTTCTTTTAATACAAATGGAAAGTGGATTAAAACAAAATGGAAAAACATTTAAAACACCGTGTTGGCGATAATATTCGCCACTATGTTGGCGAAACATTTGTAGTAGTGTCTCTACAATAAATTTTGTGAAACTTAAAAAAACTGTTCTTTCATTTTCAAATAGTGTGTTATGGAGTTTCATTAAGTAAAAGCCTCAATCATCGAATATAATATTTGTATTATATTAATCGGTAAAAAAAAGTAATTACAGTATATTTTACGTACTCGTATAATTATTAGATAATTTAATTAATTAAATAAATATTTAAAGTGCTTATGTAACATAAGTCAAACTGTCACAGAAAGTAAAGAGGGAATAATTTATTAATTATTTTCAAATTATTTTTATTCATTTTATTTAAATAACTGTGACCAAGAGGATAAATCATTTTTTCTATTAATATTTACAATAATTAAACAATTGTATATTTCAAAATATTCAAACAACAATTAGTTTTTCTTTTTCTTTTACTCAATACAGACACATACATTATTTTTCAACTAATAATAGTTAATTAAATGTTAATGCTCAAAATATCGACGTCCCCGGAACTAATTAAAAATGCATCTTCCTCACGAGCAAAACTACTAAACAAGCGCAGACTCCCGCGGGGTGTGCATTTGTTATTTATCTAACTAAAAGCTGAAAGCGAGGGCAACTTGCAGCCCCCCAGGACCCGATACTGCATGAGGATGCAGAAATAATTTATATTTTCATTTTACGGATAACGGGACGAATTAAATTCGCTGGATTGTTTCCAATTAAAAGTTTTTGTATCAAATGTTCACACTTGGTATACAATTTTTATTATAAATGCTTATGATGATTTTAAATTATTTATTTAATAACACAACAACCACAAGCAAAAAAGTATGGGATTACAATGAAAAATCCTAGACATATTTTATTGTAATTCGATATTTTTTTTAATTCTTAAATGATTTAAGAATAAAATTGAAATATTCGAGAATTTTCCACAAAACCGTTTACTAAAAAAAATTTTGCGTCAGTTTCAGACTTTATACTAGCACTATATATATTTGATTATAAAGTTTGTAAACGTTTACTAAAAATTCTCGAATAGTTCAGTTTTTTGCTTAAATCAGACATATTTTACTGTAATTATTACTTATAGATCGTCTTTTGTTTTTGAGATATTATGTAAGCAATATTTTTTTATGGAAAATATTTTGTTATACTGAATTGGAAAACAGCATGAAATTTTAAAACCAAAGACGTTAAAAAGTAAAATACTGTATTTTGAAATATTCGAAATGGAAAATAGCATGAAATTCTAAATATAAATACGTTAAAAAGTAAAATACTGTATTTTGAAATATTTGAGATGCTTTTAAAGTTTTAAAACCAAAAAACTAATAACAATTTGAAGTTCCAAGTTTTAATTAAAAAAGTGAAGCAGCCTTGTAACAATTGCTGTTAAAATGATGACAGTTCTTCATCATCTTGTTAATCTGTTATTATTGTGTATTTTTTACGTAATTAAGTAAATAATGATCCGAAATTTGACTGAAACGGCAATTGTTAAAAGGCTATTTGATTTTTTTATTAAAACTTGGAACTCTTCATTGTTATTTGATTTTTGGTATTTAAAGTTTAAAAGAAATATTTCAAAATAATGTATCATACATTTCTAGTGTATTTGGTCATGTTATTTCCAAATTCATCATAAAGAATAGAGCTTCAATTTAAAAAATTATCGCTTATATCAAATCTGAAAATCACAAGACGATCTTTAAGTGAAAACTAGAGTGAAATATGTCACACTTAAAGTAAATATTGACCAGTTGAAGTATTTTTTTTAAACCTTTACTTAAAGATTTATATACTTCAATAGTAGTAGTAGTACTTAAAATAAACCATTTTTTAAACAAGTTTGACGAAGCTTTGATAATGAGTTTTAGCATCAATATACCACTATTACCATAAATATTAGTCAAGAAAATGTGTCAATTTAATAATATATATTTTTATCCGGTTTATTGGGTTACGAAATAAATAAAATCATCTAATACACTTTCTATTTGATTCATATCTATAAAATATCTCATTGCTCATGTATACATATATAAATATAACAGACTTTTAACCTTGAAAGTTATAAAAAGAGAAGAGCGCGAGAAATAGTACTTTAAAGGAGATAAATAACGGCGTATAGAGTTGTAATGGGGAAATATATGTTAAAGTGGGGGAAACTTATCCCCGTAAAAAATTACCCAGGTATCGGAGAAGGAATCCTGGGGGCCACGACGACTAAAAGCCCCCAGTGAAAGATAACGCACCACCCTCCCGTGCACCGCAAGATATATTTAAGCAATAACGGTCAAAGATAAATTCCGTTTTAATAACGGGTTTATTATTACCTCTCCAACGCTGTACTTTCCTTTTAAAGAAAAGCGGGCACTTAATTAAAGGATCGCGTTGTAATGCCGGCTATAATGGGATGATTTATTGCTGCGTTTCGCTGTTTACTATTTCGCTATTAAAAGTTTCCAGTTTGTTTGCGAATTAAACGCTCACGTGGAAGTTTAAATTTATTTACTCGGAGTATTTACTATAACTTTCAACGATTCACTCTTGGTAAATATTAAAAGTGCAGAGTGGCAGTTAAGAATTCATAACAAGTATAATCATTATAATAACGTTTTAAATGCATTTATTTTAACATACATCTGCTTTCATATGGAACTTTCAAATTCCTTAATGACAATTTAAATTAGTTTTACTTCTGATCAGTTTTCTTGGAAGACGGTATAACGACTTTCGGAATTGGTTGTTCGAAAATATAAAATATTTTTTTTAACACTTTGCCCTTTATTTCAACTTCATTCTTACAAGGTTGAGAGCATGATAAATCCAAAAATTAACAAATATTTACAACAGATAATATATACAGAAAGTGGGGGAACATATCTTCTTCTTCCTTGGGGATGGATTAGGGCAAAGGGTACTTGACCCTTCGTTGGACAATTCCGCGAAAAAGGTACTCTATCTGATCAACCCTTACTGGCCAATATTGTCGTGTTCAGGCAGAAATTAACACATAGTCTTTTCTTATTTCCATTATCTAAAATAAATTAAATGCATTTAAGAAATATATTTAATTAACTATGAACATCAAATAATAAAGGTTCAGGAATTTTTAGAACTATTATAAAAATGTTTTGTTTCATTTTGTTTTCATTCAAAGAAAAAAACATTTTTATAAATTTGGTTTGATTTGAATTGATAATATTTGTATAAATTAAATAAAAAGAATTAGAAAATAATTAGTAAATTATTTCCTCTTTAGCTACTGTGACATACTGATTTTTGTTATATAAGTAATTTAAAACAAATGTTCAACAATGGACATTTACTGTTGATTCAAAAATTGTAGCATTATACAATATGTTATATATTGTATAATGCTACAATTTTTGAATCAAAAATATTTAATGCAAAAAAAAATACACAAGAATTAGTCCATCAGTAGACACGGGTTTTAAGATTTTCATCCCTCATCAGTAAAGCTCTGCCTTATAATTTACTAATTATTTTTATTTTAATTTAATTTATTTAAATAACTGTGGCCAAGTGAATAATTTTTTTTTCTATTATGATAATATTTGTGATTTTTTATTTGAAAATAACCCATAAACGAAAGATATAAAAATGAAGCTTAATTAAACGAAGCTTAAGTTACAATTGAAAAAACTGACATTAATGTCTTTTATTATTATGTATATTTCATTTATTAATCATAGAAAATATTTTGATGTGAGATACAATCTCCACAAAAAAAGATAATACAAAATTATTACGTTTAGCCAATTGTAAAACAATAAATAACGAGAAAGGCCCCTTTTCATCCCCCAACAATCGTTATCGTATTTATCCAGAGCGAACTTAAAGTTATCTCCGCCAGTCCGAACCGAATCTCCGGTCCGCTCGCCAAAGTACAGACGGAATTTGTTTTTGCGCAGTTAGATGAAGTGGATTAGGAATTTACATCAACCACCCCCGACGCGAAACACCATCTCCCCACTCCCGATCCACTCTTTTCCCTATCCATTTAACTAATTCGGAAATCTTTTATTTATCTTAGCGCATTGTTCGCGAAAAACTCGCGACGGAAACAGTAATGAAAGGCTTTCACTCGAAGAAATTTAAATACAGTTATCCCGCGTTCCCCCGCTCGTCCTTTCCTCCCTCAGTTCAATTTTCAGACGGGCGCCGTGAAATAAATCATTTCAGACCTGATAGTCCCGACTTGTATAACATGGTACAAAAGCCTGACGGTTCCCATTGTTTGTTTCATTAGGCTTTATGTTATCGCGTCAATGTTATCGCATTAGCGGAACAAAACCGTGCAAGGAATAATAAATAATGGCTTAATACAAGTTTCCATATAAGGAACACACCAGAAAATTAGACAATAAGATTTATTTATTAATACTTTGTACACGGCTAAAATTAACTCTATGCTTGTTTATAAATTCAATAATTTATTCAAGATTTATGACCTATTTTGTCATGATTATTGTGAAAGGTAAAATTCATAAAATAAGTATGTAGGGGTGTATTTTTTCTTGTAAATAATGTCCAAGTTAACTAATTTTGATATTGCTGCTATTCATACTTTTAATCACAAGTCAATTATTTTATTGTGATTAAGCCATTTTATCTTTTTTAACTTAATGTCATGATGAGGAATAAAAATGAGAAAAAAATACGGTTATTACAAAAATTCCCGTTTAAAATTTATTAAATGCGTTATTCATATAAAGTTAGGAATAATATCTTCATTAATTCGTGTTTTACATCCGCATTTTGATGATATAAATCATTGTAAAATCATATTGTTTAACAAAAAAAAAAAAAAAACGCACAATTTCAAATATTTTTATTTAAAGCCAAACCATTAAATGTTATCACACTTTATACACAGCAATATCCGGAGAATAAATTACAATACACATACAATTTTTTTGGTGATACAAATTTCACAATACCACATTAACGAGTCATTGCAAAACGATGATATTATTGCAATTATCGACAAACGAATCGCCAGCGTAACAATATTTTAACAGCATAACAATGGGCAGTTCTAAAATGCACGTGAAGCTAAAAAAGTAATATATATATATATTTATGTTTAACCGTAGCTGAAACACAAATAACAGGTTATATTACAGAAGCAACTGTTGACATAAATAATGATTTAATTAATTTAAATAATTTGTTAGTGGAAAACAGTTTATAAAATAATACCACGAAAACTAAAACCATGATAATAAGCAGAAAAGATTTGTCTAAAGAAAACAATATCATTAAATTCAGCAGTGCCCAATAACTTATGTTAATTCAATAAAATATCTATGAGTTCATAGATAAGCGACTGCAAATCAATGAACATGTGTATGATACGTGTAAAAAATAGGATAAAGTTGGATGTGTTGAGATGAAGTAGTTATTATTTGTGACAAGCTACAAAAAAAAAAACTATTTACAACGCCATAACACTGACATATTTTCATTTTGCAGGAACTATTTTATATCTCGTAAATAGTATCCACTATTTACGAGATATAACTCATTGAAAAGATTACGAATTTTACAGAATAAAAGTATGCGAATAATTTTAAACTGTAACAATTATACCAATATCACAACAATGTTGGAAAGATTGAAGTGGCTTAACATTGAACGTTTTGTGAAATTAAAACTTTATTTTTTGTTGATAAAATTTGCAATTAAAAGATACCAAAGCACTTTAATAAGAGTATCATTACCAATGCTGGTATCCATGTATAAAACACAAGAGGCAGAAGAAATATCTTTCTTGAACACAAGAACATAAAACCTGGACAAAACACACTTTTCTTATGAGCTTCATGAGAGTATAATAATCTTCCAGAAGCTCTAAAAAAACAGAAGAAAAAAAAACGTAAATGAATATAAAAGTAAGTTGTTAGATTATTTGAAGATCTTCAACAATAGTCATGAAGGTTGTGCGGTATGTGTAAGCAGTATTAAAATTAATATAATATTAAATATTCATATAGGTATAAGTACAAAAATAGATAAGTATTATTATATTATAGATTTATTTTGTTTTGTATATAAATATAGGTTTTTGTATTATGACTGATTTTATTAAAGTAATTGTTAGATGTAATAAAGCATGTCCAATTTAAGTGAAGATATTGAAATATCTCGAAAACTACACATCGAATAATCAAAAAGAATAATTAAAATTTGTTCGCCTCGGATACGAAACTCGACCCACTACCCTCAATCCCCTAGGGGGTATGGGGTGAGAAATATAAAAGTTAGATAGGAACAAACATTTTTATATGGATTTGAATATTCCGCGTAAAAATAAGAAATTTTTATTTGAAATATATTGTTTGTATTCGTGACAGACGATAGTCGATAGAATTCAAAATTGGCAAACATTGTTGAAAATTTTCAATTTCCTGAGAAATACATATGAAATCAAAGAAATAAAAGTACACGAAGGTGTGAGTCTTCATCCCTCTAACACATAATAGTTTTCTAATTAAAGCAAGTGTTCAAAAATCCGACCTTCAAACGCAAAAACTCATCATAAAACGACAATGCGCATCTCTGACAAAAAAGATTTGGATAGTATATATTTTCTGCAGAATTTATTCAGTTTCATTTCTAAAAAACAATTACAAGTGAACAATGCCTCATGCAAGCGTAGAAGAAAAATTTAAATGATTCTGATTAATGGCGAATGTAGGAAAAATATTGACGAGGTTGTAGTCTTGTACTCTGAGCGTTTTCAGGATAATGTTCGATCGTGGTCTTTTTTTATAATATTGGTAGTGTACAACCCAAACAAAGGAAACGAACAAACAGTGTCATAGGAGTTTGCAATGAAATAACTGTGCTACCAGCTGTTCAACAAAATCCACACATAAGTTTTCGATAATTACAACACAATTCCGGAATTTCCCTAGGTAGTAGATGATTTTCTTAACAGAGTAGTATTTTGTAAATGTTGATGCGATTTATAATTACAGAATATTGGCTCCATGAAATGACATGGATATCGCAAGTTCATTAATAATTTATCATTTATTATTGCTAATAATTGGTAATGGAAAGAAGAAGACAATTCCATTGAAATGTAAACATAATACAATTAGATCTTTTTGTTATTTTAATATTTTCTATACAATTTAAAAGCTAAAATATATTGCCTTTTCTACATGAATCGTATTTAAAAAAATATATTACAAAAATTTCATAACTTATCAATAAACAATGAAAAAATAAAATACGTCAATTCTGTTTGGAAATACATGGAAATTGGAATAACAACACAGCGTAGGCGTATTTAATGGGATTTTTGCGGTTTCGCGGTAATAGAATAGAAACAACACACAACGTATTGAAATGTTATAAATGCAGTTGTGAATTATTAAGAACACAATAGTGGAATTCAACAGTTATTCCAAAAATCAATAATTCTGTTATTGATATATATATATATATATTCCATGAACGATTTTTGGTTTTATTGAAATGTTATATTAAACGAAATATGAAATAAATGCAAATAATAAATTTTAGGTTTTGCAACCTCAAATAGTGATGATTTATTAAAAATTGATGATAATGATATTATAGAAGTATTATTAATTCTGTAACGATTCGATGGCTCATTAACAGATGTGATTTATATATTTTATTTTGTAATTTTCATCGTTAACTTTATATATATATTGGTATATATCTGTTAAAAAATATTATATATATCTTAATGAAACATTGTCAAAACAAGTAAAATATAAACTTTCAAAAAGTTACAGCCTCAGAAATCTAACAATGGAAAAATAAGTGTAGAAATTATTTAATGTTAAACTATTTATAGGTGCTTTGCAAAACCAACATATAGAAAATAATTTTATTAAATATAATACATTTTTTTGATTACATAGTGCTTCAATGTCTAAAAATTAAAAAATCAATGGAATGAATCTTAAAACGGATATATCCGATGAAATTTACGATTCTAATAGGTTTGGGATCACAATACATTTTTTTGGACATGAAAGCGCGGAAAGTAAAACTGTATGCTTGGCTATCGAAAAACACCCTTACTACAAAATGAATGGAAGCTGTGAAATACCTCAATGACTGATTTTATTTTAATAAAAAAATACGTGTTAGTTTATATTTGAGAGTGAATTATTAAAAAACTTCTTTGTGAAAGGAGATAAGTGTAGACGAATAAAGTATTGTATTGTTTAATAAGAAATTGTCCAAACAAGTAAAATATAAACTTTAAAATATGTATAGCCTCGATAAAATAACAATCAAAAAACAAATGTGGAAATTCTTTAACGTTAAACCATTTACATTCGAAAAAGTATAGGTATATTTAAATAATCATTTCCTCTTTAGCTACTGCTACATTGACTCACATGACGTAGGCACTTAAAAAAGGACAAATATCCTTTGAAATCACTACCCAATAGATATTAGTTGTTGTGCAATAAATGATTGCGCAATGCAACAATTTTTAATTCAAGAATATTTAATGCGGAAAACAAAAACGTTATGCAATAGAAAGCCATCTGCATACACTATAATACACATAAATGTTACTTACGTAATATTAGTAAAAGTTGCAGCAGACAAAGATAAAATGATGTTTTAATTAATTATTTTCTTAATTTTTTTTGATATATATACATATATATATATATATATATATATATATATATATATATTAGTGTTGGGCAAAATCGAATAATATTAGTAATCGAGTATTACTAAATGTGTCATTTTAAGTATTTAAAACGAAAAAGTAGTTTCAAATTTATGTTTATTAATTAATGGGAAATTTTTCTTGATATTTTTATTATAAGTAACATTCATAAAATTATAATATACTTAATTTAATTTAGCAGTAATAAAACATCGACTTTGCCCATCACTAATATATATATATATATATATATATATATATATATATTGAAATAAATACATGTTAGCATAGATATTTTTATTAAACATTATCATCATTTCAAGTCAGAGCAGAATAAACTCGGTAGCTCAGAACAAACAACATTTCATTTTAGTGTATATACTCAATATTTGTAAAAATGTAATACGTGCATGCAATTTTCACCTCCCCTAGTCTTGTTGAAATAAAAGTCGGTGTTTAAATCATTGCGGAAGGAACGTCGCCTCGTGTGGTTAAATTAAATTAGGCCGGTTTCATTTTTCCGCCGTCCGAAATTAAATTACGGCGGCCCCCCTTTGCGTATGAGCCCATAAATTCCACACCATAAAAGTCGACGTCACGGCCAAATACAGGGTAACCGTGTATTCGTCTGTTCTTTTGTTATTTTGTTTAAGTCTCGCGTTGAGTTATTGAATTGCACAAAAAAAAAACGATGTATTAAGGAAATCAATTTATTTGCGAAAATCTAAATCCTGAATAAATAGAAATATTCATCTGAAAAATCTATACAATATTAACACGTTTAATAATTTGTTTTATTCGTTGAATTTAAAATAAAGATATGACTAAATCTGCTATAAAGAAAAAAAAATCTATTACTCTCATCTGTTACAAACATAAATAAAATATAATATATTAATAACAACATTTTACATTTTCTTTAACCTTTAACGTTATATTAGTAATAAGCCTCTATCTTCTACTTCGTTATACACTGTTTTATGTTTTTAATAAAAACACGAATTCACTTTGTTATACTGTAACATTATAAATATGTTTTCCGTGAACAAATTGCGTGTTTTGCGTGATTGAAGAATCAAAAATTATATACTATATTACAGGTATAAATATAATACAATACATTAATAACTAAAAGAAAAGATCACGTGAAAGATCATAGTAAAGGATATTTATGTTTTCTCTAAATCATTTACCTATCTTCAACATTATGAATCTGCCTTACATAAACAAATTGTTTTTTTGTCTGACTGCACTAATTTATTCAAGATTAAAAATATTATATAATTTAAATAATATACTTTTTATCCTAAATAAATATTATGTTGGCCAAATGGACCATCCTTCGAGGCTAAAGAAAAAAGAAATCATGGAAATCAAAACACTGTAGAAAATGAATATTTTCGATAAAATATTTCTTCAGATAAATTGTGTTAAAATGAACAAAAATCGTAGAATGAACCCCAAAATGGATGAATCCGATTAAATTTAGGATTTGAATATTTTTACGAGCACAATATATTTCCTTGGATATGAGACCGAGGAAAGTAAAACTGTAGGCATGGTAAAAAATCGTTACTCCAAAATAAATGGAAACTGTAAAAAATCTCAATGATTGATTAGATTTCAATAAAAAATATATGTGAATCAACCTTGTGAACCAAGAGAAGTTTAGAATAAAGAAGAGAGAAGATATTTTATGGACTTATAAATATTTTAATAAAAATATATGTGTTACTTTATATTTTAAGCTATATTATACAAAAAAAAATCCTTGTGAACTGAGAGAAGTTTAGAAAAATGAATATTATGTGTTTAATAAAAAAATAATATAGATATTTATTCAGTTTAATTATTTTTTTTATAAATTTAGTTACAATGAAATTAAACAAGGAAAATTTTTTCTGGCAATGATCAATAAAATTCGATCAATCCCGTTTTCGGATTGATCGAATTTTATTGATCATTGCCAGAAAAAATTTTCCTTGTTTAATTTCATTGTAATTTAAATAACTGCAAATGTGTGAATCATCTTTGTTTCATTTTATTTAATAAATTTAGTTATTTTTATTATCATTATTTAATATTCATAGGCTACATTAAAATAATCCAGGTGGAAAAAATATTAATAATTTTTAATTTATTTTTTCACTTGTGAAACAAATGAAATTGAGTACACCTCAGCTTAAATGCATAAACACGCGGGAATAAAAATGCGAATTGGAAAACAAACAAGTCCTAATTAACACGAACCGTTGAATATTTTATAATCCCCGGAAAAAGGTGAACGAGAACCATTCACCGATACTCATAAATACCATCGATCCGATGAAATGCCGCAATTGCAGCAGGAAACACTCTAGGTAATTAATTATTTTTTAATGAAAGCCGTTTGCATCATTAATTAATAGTTAGCCGGGAATTATTGCTGCGATTATTGTTCGATATAAAAAAAACGGTATGGCGAAATGAGAATTGAACAAGAAACTCGTTTCATAATTAATACTGTAAATAATTGTTTATAAATGTTGAATAGTTGAGACTTCCACTTCATTATACATTGTTTTAAGATGATATATGGGGATATTCCGTAAAGAAAATGTTAAGTTTAACATATACGTTATTAATTATCTTCACATTCTATGTATATACATCTATTACAAAAGCTGCTTACACTGCGGTGATAAAATATAACATACACGTTAGACTTAACATTTTGCTTAGAGAATAGCCCCGATAATGAAATACCTTTTACTTTATTGTATAACTATGAATTTATTCTGTCACTATAGTTTTCGACATTAAAAACGTCCGTATCAAATTAAAAGTGTCTTAAACTAATCACAAGAAAGGTATTTATACAGAAAATTTGTCATAATATGAATTAAAGAGAGGGGAGTACATTAGGTCGTTGATTATCAGAATTCTTGGATTAGCGTGGGCTTTATATTTATAATATCAATCGATTTTAATTTAAAAATAATAATAGGAAAAATTACGCAGGAAATAGTTTTTTACTTAAGTCATCCGAATATAGTTGTAAATTATTTTCTTAGGTTTTAATTTGAGTTATGTGAAGTTGTTTTAACACAACAAAGTAAACAGTGACAGTCCTTACTTCACTCTTTATAATAAGTTAAGTAACGACTGAATCTGTTCACTTTATTGTATTTATTTCCTTGTCCATTTTTAAATAATCCATTGAGAGTTTTATATCAACTATAGCATTATTTAATTATTTAAATAAAAATAATTGTCCTACCTCGTACTTATTTTTTATTTAAATAATTAAAAGTATCAATAAAAAATATAAAGAAGATAAACGATAACTTTGGTGATTCGTAATAATTTAATATAAAAGATAAATACTATTCCAACAGAATCGAGAAAATCCAAACTTATGCCTTAGATTAGTTTATGGTAAAATAAATGTTTTCAAATAAATTAAAAGTAAATAAATTGCAATAAATGAATTTACTTTGTTTGTATAACTCCGATTGTTTTATTGTTGATTATAGTTTCGATAACCTTAACGTGTCATTATTAAAACAAAAGTATTATAAAATTTACAAGTACAGGTATTTAAATATATTACATAATTGCTTTAAAGTTATACAAACAAAGTAGAAAAGTGTTTCGTTTATTAACATTGAATTGCAATGTATAACAACGTAAAGCCTCAATAATCAACAAGTTAAAAGTAAATAATGATTAGATACGTCTAGCAGACAAAAACTGTGTGCCATTTAACAATATTAAAATCAAAATCTTTTTCTTCTTATATTTATTGTAAATAAGATAAAGAAGTGACACTTATAATGTAAATGTTCACAGCCTGCTTCCAATTGCAAAGCATAATTTCGGAATATTTAAACTTCCTTTTTCTTGTCACATTGTTAATTACATAAATTCGGTATGCCTTTCAAATAGAATTTTATTACGACTATAAAACCACATATAAACATAATTTATAAGTAAAGATATTATTTAGATGTTAGTTTTTAATTTTTTTAACTAAGTGGAGGTATACTTGTATAAATAACTATTTATATACGTTTTAGTTCTATTTATATTTAGATAAGTACGTAGGGATCTAGTAAATACCAGACCCAATACTGCGATTCTACTAATTGTAACTGAGTTGGAATTACCAACCTGAGAGTAAAAGAAATATTGAAATTGTATGTTTGCTAATTTTCAAAATAATTAAATGGGTAGATTTCTTGTTAACCTTTGAATATTAATTTGTTATAGACGATCCATTTTAATGGCTTGCAATTTATAGAAGAATTGTATCGTGATATTATTATAGGAATTAATAATTATCAATAATATTTCATTATTAGTTTTGCGGGTGTCAAATAATAAACAATTTACAATATCAATAATAAACTTGTAATATTTGTATTGAATGTGTAATAATTAACAACATTAATTCCTAAAATTAACACAATTTAATAGTAATCTCTTTAACATAATTCACTCATAATTTT
Organism: Philonthus spinipes; assembly: GCA_963082785.1. NCBI lineage: Eukaryota > Metazoa > Arthropoda > Insecta > Coleoptera > Staphylinidae > Philonthus > Philonthus spinipes. The sequence goes on from OY720304.1 coordinate 14,197,595, forward strand.
CAAGGATACGAAAAGAAAGAGATACTGAAAAAAAAAATAAACATCCATACTGAAATACTGCTGAAGCGTTGATTTATGAAAATGCAAAACCTCGTGTAGGCTTGTGTATTCAGGGGTCACGTATCGCAGATTTAGGGAGCTCTCAAAAACACCATTTGGCCAGGGCTGTAAGTTGGCCGGCCTCGGTGATCAATAGTCCTCATAAAGTAATGTTGCCATCCTATTTCTATATTTGGAGAGCGCGCTGAATACAAAACTTTCCCCTCCAGAAAGCGTCCTGCTGATTTATCGTTATTTTCTGCAACTGCGTAATTTCCATTGCAACGGTGTTCTTTATACACACACAAAAAAAAAACGAATGTTGTATTGAATTATGATGAATAATGAATTATGAATAAGTGTTTTAAATTAAATATTGAGGTTTCACTGTATGTTAGTTGACACTGTAACAATTTGTTGAACACACTAAAGGCGGATCATGATTATTATTTATATATCTGACGATGCCAAAGTGGGACGTAATATTTACTACGGCATTAACATAATAAAACCTTAATCTTGTTATTTCATTATATGTTTGAAATATAATTTTAGCATTAATAACAACAACATATAAGTTGAATATTTATTAAATCGATGTATATTATCGTCCTAAATCAGAATAGTAATATTGGTTTAGGCTAAAATAAATTTGAAAATGAATTAATTTTCAAATTTAATTCATTTCATAATACAAGGTTATTATAAATGATGGACACATTTTAAAAAATTCGTAGTTAATAAAATACAAATCAAAATTAACAACCTTTGTATCCACGAAAAGAGGAAGTTTTAAAGTTTTGTTAAGTGTAAGTTATGAGTGAAATGGCTACCGTGGAGCACAAAGATTTCTGCGTGCTTTAGTTCACAAATAGTGAGTCGCAAATTGTAGTGCATCGGTCATTTCGTAAAAAATCGCTATTGAACCTCCAACTATAAAATTCATTAGCACATACCGACCGTGTATGCCTGAGGATGATGTCAGATGTATTGAAGGAAGTCTTGTTCGCAGTATGCCAATAGAGCTACTAGAGAACTTGGAATGCCCCAATAAACTGTACAAAAAACACCTCGCAATACGAGGCTCTGAATAAATTCTTCCTTCAGTTCAAGATAGATCACAGGGGAAGTGAAGACCTGGCTCTACGCTTCTCGCCACTGTTTAGATCCCCCCTCAATTAACAACTCTGAATTACATGTGGAACCATATCACTGCTGTCGTGCACCAAACGGCGGACACAATGAAAATTTGTAATGTATTAAAAAAACTTTTAAACTTCCTCTTTTCATCGTTACAAAGTTTGTTAATTTAGAATTTGTATTTTAATAATTACAATTTTTTAAAAATGGGTCCATCATTTATAATCACCCTGTCTAAAGAGATATATCAATTCGCGATAAATGGAAATTTAGGACAGTCGTCAAGACGTTTCCAAGAAATGTCAGTTTATTTGCGAATATTTGATCAAATATTTAACGTTATTTTGTGGTTGAACTTGAAGCTTTTAAGAATAACAATTCTATTATAACCACCCAGCGTCTATATCGTCATCACTTTCATTAAATTCAGCGAGATCCAATTCCCAGTTGATTAACAATTAAACAGTGAGTACACAAGATTCACAGTACTGCTTAATATGCCAAAGAAAAATGAAGAGGAAGAAATATTACCACCAGCCGGTGTAGAGAAGGAAGGGATACGTGGACACATTTAGGAAGGGAATGCAAGGAGGTACGAGATAAATGAATGGAAGGGAATGGAAGGGTAGAAGAATGGATACGAGAGAATTGTGCTGGTGTGTGTAAAAATTGTGAAGAAAAGAATGATTTAGTTTTTGATAATTTTTGATCTAAAGACTACTGATTAGTCATAGACATCTTCCTGCATCAGTAATGGTCTGGGCCGACATTTGTTTCATCGGGAAAACGGTACTTGTTTTACTAAAATTGAGTCATACGAAACACATTTGCAGCACAGCACTTCGAACAAAATAGTTTAACCCTTCATTAGCACTGGCCACCAGCGCATTCCATCAACTCAATAATCGCACTCCTTAAACAGTTGTTCCTGGATTCTAAAACAAAGAATTTATAAGATTTAAACCCAATAAGTTTTAGTGAGGTTTGTTTTAGAGGAAACGCTCGTTGTCAAACTGTATATCACCGCAGAAGCTCTAATTGCTGCATTGATTTTTGAATCTGGGTGATAATTGATTCTACATTAAAATATTGACAATCGCCCGCGAGAGACAGGTAATTCTAGTTAAATAAATGAAAATGACACAACAACTAAGGATGGTCCTTTTTAAAATCTTACATTTTCTGAAAAAGCGTTATGTGAAGCACATTTTGATAGGATTTCATTATGATAACTCAAAAATTAGGAATTTTAATATAATATAGATTATTATTATTAAGCATCTTTATTACTATTTTGACACAATATTTATACAATAATATATAATATTTCAAATTAATTTATTTGAAATCAAATAAAACAACAATCGACTTACAGCTAGAAGCCATTCTGCCTATAATATTTATATCTATTTTTTTAATAAGTTAAAATAATTAAAAAAGATAGGTATATGTTTAGTTTTTTTATATTTTTTAAAAGAACATACTTCGATTCGTATTTTGCTAATGTTTCAGTAGGGTTTGTCGATTAACTAACGAGTTATTAATGTATAGAATACTAATTTCAATGAAATATTGAAGTCAGATTTTGTTTAAATTAAATAAAAGAAATTGAAAATAATCAATAAATTATTTTCTCTTTTGCTACTGTGACATTATGGCCTATGTTACATAAGTACTTTAACAAATGTCTAATTATAAACATTTGCTGTTGCATAACAATAACAATTGTATTATGCAACAATTTTTGGATCGAAAACATTTAATACAAAAAAAAGTTACGTAATATAAGGCTATCTGCGTGAATAACTGTGATCAAGTGAATAAATCCTGTTCCTATTATCAGATTTTGTTTTCTTAAATAAATTGTGGTCAAAAAATCTAATGATGGTATTATTGAAAGTGATTAATAAAATTAATAATCATTTCCCATTATCATTACTGAAACAGATTAAGAAGATTAATTACGGGAAACAGATTAATGGCTGTATCAATTTGAATTAAAATCATAAATAGCAAAAAAGTGACTGTTAACACAAATTGTCAAAATTCAATTGAAAAGAGTAGAAATAGTGCTAAAATTCATCTGAAACAAAAAATGAAATAATAAAGTTTGAATCCAACGAAGCAGAAAGTGCAACTGGTTCATTATTGATAACACTTATCACAATTTTATAGATTAAAGTATTATAAAATAAACGTTTTTTTCTTTAGCTAAAGACTAAATATAAAATTCGGCTATACAAATAAAGTTAAAAAAGTAAAATATCAAAGCACATATTAATGTCTGCAACGAATATATGCCAGAACAACGAGATTAACAATATTCGTCACAAAAAATGAACCGGTGAATTATAACAAAATAATTAATTGAACTTCATAGACCAATTTCAAAAACTAACAAAAAAAAAACTGGTACGCAATATTTTTAGAAAAACATCTTTTGTAGACTCCTTTATTCCTTCGGACTAATAAAATCCAATTAAATACAAGTGCGCTGCTCTTAATTAGATTATGCATTGAGTCAATAATTTATCTTTATAAGTATCACCATTTCAATCTGAAATTAAGTTTATAAAACGGTTAGCAATTAAAAATTGTTATCCGACTAAAATTACAGACTTCCTAGTAGGTTAGGTTAGGTAACTGTGGCAGCCGTAGGCTCACTTAGACCATTGTGTTACCATGTAGGGGAAAGTAATTGTTTCACCCCCATATAACCTTCTAGAACCATTTCGAGCTCTTAATGTAGTTGACTAGGTCTGTCAATCTAATAATGCGAGCCAAGTAAATAAAAACAAACAAACAAAACGATCTTATTTCACAAAAAAATCAGCCAGATAATAAAAACACATACATACTTTTGCAAAAACAGTTTTAAATTAATAATAAAAAAATAATAGAAAAACATAATAAAACAGTAATTTTAAAAATGAAGAACAAATTAACAAATACGTTTTCTAATGCGAAAACCAAACGCGACCTCATGAAAATCTCTGGAGTTTATTTAGTTACATGTGGATCATGCTCTTCTATTCCGGTATAAATTTTGATGTTAGGTGAAAAGAAGTTTTGATCATATACAAAACTAAGAATATTGTTTTTTTTTTATTATTTTTGTATGCCCTCAAATGTTCCTTTAATCTAACATCAAAATGTATACCAAATTACGTGAACCATGCGATAGAAAATAATCTTTTACCAGCAAAAAATACTTTAATCAATTTTCTCTGTATAGTATTTTTCAAGCTCTAGTGCTGAGCAATAAAAAATTATCTCGAGTACCCGCAATAAAAATACAATTGCTTTACAACATTGTAAATTTGTAACTAACTACTGCGCACAGTGCGTGATTTATTTGTAACAAAAATTTTCTTCCTGCGGCTGTGCATCGAATATTGGAATTATCCCATTCCACAATTTAAAATGAATATAATTTCTGAAAGAACAGGTTTATGATACAATTAAATTTTTGGACATCTTCAAATCGTGAGTAGCATTAAACAAAATTTCCAAAACTCCTCAGCGTTTCAAAAACATGAAATCAACAGAATTGTGATTTTAACATGATTGTAAACCATTGAGCAAAATAAAACGTTTAATGTTTTAACAATATTGCAAGCGACCAGTTTAGCATCTCGTGGATAAAATAAATTCAACTAGTGTTAAATTTAAAATGTTAAACTTCATGTTTTGAACGGTGAACGTTTAACTACAACAAGTGACTACAACCTTAAAACCAACTAAACCTATTGTAAAAATTAGTTGGGACGGAAATTTTGCGCTGATTTTACCGTCAAAGCCCAACCATAAACATTTACATAATCTAAACTCTACAACAATAATAATTATCATTCAAGTCATGATTTTATATCGAACTAATTAATTAACATTGGTCAGGACATACGACCAATACAGTTTAAGACAGTACAGTTCTTATATGAGTTCTTTGTCAGTGGAAATTAAATTCGTGGTTATGCTCCCGGGCATTGACAAACAAATAAAAATATTTGATTTGGTTTAAATACTAAATAATGTTCTTTGAATCGTTTCTCAAAATTTCTAGGGATTTGGCCGGCGTACACAATTTTCTGTTTTGTGCAGTGAAAATTTATTAAATACCCCAGGATTTCCAGGATTCTGTCCAATTCGGTTAGATTATATGGTGATGTTTGTCGGATTGAAAAGTTGCATACATCATTGAACAGAATGCTGCAAGTTTGTGATGAATAGTGGTTTTAATGGAACGGAATTGTTGAATAACTTTTGTGGGTTTCCTAAATAAATTAAATTCAAATTTGTTATTTAATTGAATAGTGGTGAGATCTACAAAATTATTTTTTTTATTATTCTCTCCTTTTTCCATGGTAAATTTAATTTTTGGATATATATTATTAAAGAAGTTAAAAAATTTTTTGATGGCATGGAAGCATGCCAATACATCATCGACATACCTGAATCAGAATCTCCCATACTGTTTTAAGTTACAATTGAATATATTTTCTTCTATGCTTGCCATGAATATTTCGGCTTATGTTAGAGCGTGGCTGTACCTGACCAAAAAATCAAAATTCGACTTATAAAGGGCATTAACAGATAAAATATTCAGAAGTTGACAGTAGAAGACAAATTGGCAGGTAATTCCAAAAATTGCACAAAGAGTAAGTTACTACTATGTATCTTAAACTTTAAATGATAATCGGGGCTATTATGTAATTATGTAAGGAAAATGTTAAGTTTATCGTATACGTTATATTTTATCATCACCGTCTAAGCCGCTTTTGTAATAAATCTATATTCATAGAATGTGAAGATATTTAATAACATACACGTTAAATTTATAATTTTCTGTATGGTATAGCCCCGACTGATAAGACACATTAAGAAATCAATTGATGAATGACGAATAAAGCAGAATTAAACGATAAATAAATTAATAGGCAATAACAACGAATTTTATTTAATAGAACATTTTAGTTTCTGTTGTTTTGCCATGCGATTAATGGAAATAATGTGATTTAGTAAAATTAAAATCATAAGAAAAAAAAAGAAAAATTTTTTTTTATAAATTAATCAACTTTTGTGTTTAGAGTTTTTATGATTTTTCATAATTACTATTGTTAACCATACCACTCTATAATTTACAACCTGCATAATCATGCTCGATTACGAAATATATAAAACCACAATCGGCGATGATTTATAACCTACAACTGTTAAACTCATGCACGACCCTCGTAACTAACCTACCAATTACTTAAATGTACTAGTCTTAAACCAATTTGCGATCTTAAAATAACTATAAAAATAAATGAAGTTGCTGTTTTCTAAAGTATCATTTAAACAATCCCCCGCTGAGGACATACCAATAAATATGCACGTTTAATAAAATTTCGAGAACTCCGCAGATTTTCCGTAAAACTTTCGCGCTCTCCTATCCCTCGTCGTGTGTGTATTAAGAAAATAACTTAAAATAAAAACCATCTGTTGCTAGTGCCCGATTTTGTAAATTCCGAATAACGACTTTAATCTAAACTTATAAAGCGGCAGTCGAGAGGCAATGCGCCCCGAGTGCAGCAGTTCCGCACACCCTACTGAATATGCAGAAATCAACCTTTACCGCCAATTTGTATCTTAAGGGAATGTGCATTGTTGCGAGTCCGGGACGATTTTCATAACTCGGAACGGCCCACTTGTGTTTCGCATTCCGGAATTGTATCGGGCGCAATTAAACGCTTTAAGCGAACGGTCTCGCTCGCCTCGATTTCCGTGACTGGAATATCCAAAGGGAAAGTAATTAGATGCGTTTTATTGTTATTTTATTATTGCCAATTATTAATAATAAAACAAAACGGCACTTATCAGTATTTATAATAACCAAACGTTTTACTATTGCGAGCATTTATAATATGTAAATTATATCATTCTTGTAATATCATTATTGATTGTGAAACATAAAAAAATATTTGAATTACTTTTCATTAATCAAAGATCGAATATAAAGATAAATAACTTTATGAAAATAAAAAAATATATTAATGGTTTTAATATTTAGACATTGGTAGTTCATATTGTATGACATAAATATGAATATAATATAAACAAATTTTAAATTCTCTTCAAAATGGGCTAATCACCCGAAACTAGTCGAGAATTTAAAGTTATTCAATCTAATCTGTGTTTTATTGGTTGATTCTTAATATTATATTCATATTAATTACATAAATATATATATATATATTTTCAATAAGAAAGTCGTATAATTTATATATAAAATCTCTTGGTTGTTTTTTGTCCATTTTTTTTATTTTCTGTATTAGTTTTAGTATAATGCCTTTCTTACTAATGACCGGAACTAGTTGAGAATGAAAAAAAAAAAGTCTCAGCGTAAAACAAACTAAATGAGAAACAAATAAATGATATTGTTGGGACGTTCGGGGATTATTTGCGAAAACACTCACATACCGTTGTAAACGGCTAGTTTGGCATCGCGTGGAGGAAATAAATTTAACGAGTGTTGATTGTTTTAAACTTAATTTCATTGCGGAAATGTGGTCCATTCAAAAACGATTAAATAAGTGAGTATATATCTCAAAACCAATTAAATCTATTGTAAAAATAAGTTAAGGCAAAATTTTTGCTTCAACGTCGACCAAGCCGGTCCTGTTTAAAAACTGTTGTTTTTAATATTATTTTCTTTACGAAAGACACACTTCCTGCACAAAGTCCTTTTTGCCTCTACAATCGCACTCCTGCATATTTCAATTGATTGGTAGAAGAGATATATGAAGTTTTTTATTTTGACCCTCAATCAAGTCTCGAAGATCAGTACTGTTGTCTTTACCGGGATGTGTCTCGACAAAACGTCCTATCGTCTATTTCATTGGTGGTATGTTGTCTTTATAGAGCATTGCCAATTTTCATATTTGAGGAATTGTTTTCGATGTTGTTCGTTATTTAGATTTTAAACAACAAATATTTTTTTGAATCAGCAATTCCAAAAATCCTGAGTCTTATGCTTTATGTGCTGCCATCTATTGAGCATGTTTATCTCATGCTCCTGTAGATCGGGATCGGAATCATTTTTATGAGATAAAACTATTTGGGATTGTTTAAATAGAGGCAATCCTAGACCACGTCTCTGATAAGGAAGTAACCAGTTGGAATTATTGATAATTAGGATCACCTGTCAGAGGACGTTAATTTAGGATTGTCTCTATTTAAATAACACCGGATACTTTTATCTCATAAAAATGATTCAAAACGCGTGAGCTCGCATTTTAATGCGCGTCACTCTACGCTGTTAAATCTGACATGATTTATATAAAAATGTATTGTTTTAATTGAAGATTAATATTAGAAATTATTAATAAATTTAAATATTGAATACACTCCTGGCTTTAATGAAAAAGGAATAATAATAACGATTAGACAGGATTCGGAAACTATAAAACCTGGAAAAAATGGGTGGACAAAAAACAAAGTTATAATAAAAATCTTGTATGAAGAAATTGTGCTTAATGATAAATACAATATTAATAAATATATCCATCATATTTAGAACATTTGTTAAAGGGACTAATTGTAATCGTGCCATTCGATTAAATACTATATGATCGAAAACTTTTCTCCTCTAAAGTGCTTTGATTTTTTTATTTATTTTCCACAAATTGGCACCAGCGAATAAAAACAAATAAAACGTTACATGTGTCATTATTTAACAAATTAGTAAATATGTTTAATGCCAAGCATAATGTTTTCCTTAACGAAAGCTACATCATGTGACAATAAGAAGAACATCAAGAATGTGCGTATTCCCATAAACCGTATATTGAAGAATTCCACGCTGCATTTCTGGCCATTGCACTTTTCTACGACGATTTGCAGCATGCTATTCAAGAATGTGTTTTAAAGTTTCGTGAAGCACGAGCTGTAATTAAAAAATCTAGCGGTGACAAACCAATGAAACGGACGCCTGAAAATGCCACAAACATAGAGAAATTAATAATCATTCAGTCAAAAAATCCACCTGTAGGCTTTCACAGCAAGTAGACCTTTCATATGGAACATGCCAATCAATTCCTAAGAAACATTGTAAAATTCCGTACAAGCTTCTTTATGTGCAAGAACTCCAGCTTTTCGATTACCACAATCATAAATTTACTTTTTTTGGTTCTATAAGCTTCGTTGTACGCAAGAACCTCTCTCGATAACCACAATAGTAAATTGTATTTTTTTTAGTTCTACAAGCAATGCAGAACAAATTGTACAATTTTTTGTTCTACAGGCAATGGAGAATAAAAAAAGTACAATTTACGATTGTGGTAATAGAGGCCGGCGTTCTTACACACAATGAAGCTTGTACGGAAAATTTCTTAAGAATTGATTGGCACGATCCATATTAAAGGTCCACTTGTTGTGCTTTTAGGTAGATTTTAGGAACGAATGACTTATTCGTTCCTCTATGTTATGGTTACCATGGCACCGCAGTCATGTGGCTTATTGTACTTTTTCCATAACTGTTGCCATTCGAAAATGTCAGTGTCGTTTGCCAATTCCAGTAGCTTTCCAATCATTTTCCCTTTCGGCGAAGTGGACTGGATTGCCTTGAACTAGGTTTTCTTCCATCCAGATAGTAAGTGCCTCGCACTCAAATAGTACATGAGAGGCATCTTCATCCTCTTCATGGCACACTCTTCCTTAGGGTCAATGTTCAGTTATTATGCCTATGATTATTCTAAGGTTACATCTGCCGAGTCTGAGAATTTCAGATAACAGTTCATAGCAGGGTTTTTCCAATATTAGTTTACTGTACCTGTGCCCTGCAAGGTTATTTCAGTGCTCGACGTGTTTATCTAGGGTCTAATTTCTTGCACATGATCTTATTATATTCTTAGAGATTGATGCCATTGATTATAGCACACTGTAGGGTATTCGTGAACCTCAGAGCATTCTCCTTCTTATTGCTTTCTTCCTCTGTACGTTCCTGGTCCCCCGCAGTGTTACTGTGTTTATTGTTGCTAGTTTTACAATTTCATCAGATTTTAGATGCATTCCCATGTTAGCTCATATAGGATCTTGTAGTTGTCAAGCGCTTTTAGAGCTGCTTGGCTATCGGTGAAGATTAGGATTTTGTGCCTTTTTTATCCTCCATGCAGGTTTTGCAATATACATTGGTTGATCGTGAAGATTTCTGCTTGGTGTGTCGTTACCATCTTTCCCAGAAATACATAGATATCGCATCTTGGGGTTACGCCGTGATTTTCCGCGCCAGCTCCATCCTCTTTTCTTGATCCGTCGGTATACCAGATCAAGGTTCTAGGTGTAACGCTTCCTATTCTCTCCTTCATAATCTATTTTGAAGGATCTCTTGAGGGAGTTGCGGTGTTATCCTGTAGTCACTTCTCATTTGTAGCTGAGTTATGTTGACTACCATTCTACTTTTCCATGCGGTACGAATTGTCAGCTGTTCTCAATCTGTATGCTTCAAGTCTGGCTTCACTTTTATTCACTAATTCTATTGATTAGAGGGTTTTCATTGAGGCAGTTGGTTTAGTATGCAGAGCGCCACTGATGCATAGGCAGGTTAGCCGCTGTACTCCAGAGAGGGCTATTTAAAAATTATTTAATCGGCCGACGAATGTCTAGCGCGTTTCTCGAGCGCCTTAGCTGCGGGTATTCCACGCGCAATCTCTAGCCATAATTGGCGCTTGAGATTTTCGCGTCAAATATCCATACGAGTAAACCTTCATCAGTACAGATATTTGTATTTGGCCTGGGACAGGTATTCAGCCTACCGAGGCTCAACCGTAGGTCATGTGTTTAACCACTGTGCTATATAGCCATATCGTCATTCTTGGGTTAATGGCCTATGTTTTTTTTTCAGACTTGGCTTTGTTGTTATTAATGTCACTTTTACTCTATTAATGTACTTGCTATTATAATAAAATTCATTATTGTTATTCTTCTTTTTTTTTAGAATGACATAACTTATAGTGTGAGGTAACTTTTATTGCCAACATCTTTTTTTTAAATAAAATTATCAAAGCACTCTAGAGGATAAAAGTTCATATTGTATATATTACTATGTTTGATGTCCTACTAAGTCCAATAACCAATCACGGAAATGTTAATATATTTATATAAAACTTGTATATCAAATATTTCTATTTAAAGTTTTTCTATCATTGTATATATATATATTTTTGTAATCTTGAATGGTATCATCAAGCAAGATCCCGCGTTACTTCTATTCATCCAATAAAAAGAAACGGATTTACAGCGCCAAAACAAGCCTCAGATACGCAAACAATTTACAACAAAGGACAAGGAAGGGAGACATCTCCCTAAGCAAAAAAAAAAGAAGAAGCAGCAGCAGATAAGACCATCCAATAGAATACTTTATATTTGCTCCACATTCGCGTTAAATCTACGAAGTTAAGGGCGGGAGGGATCCGTGCGTCGTGTCGGCGCTGGAGCGGAGCCAGGTGCTTTATTGGGGGTGGTTTCCTCCCCTAACCTAGTGGCCCGCCGAGACGCATTTATTGCCGTTCGGCATTCACCGGACGACCCTCTGTTTTGGTTTTTCATGAGGCGAACGGGAAAGAAGAAAGGAGGAGAGGTCGACAGGAAATAATTACACCGCCATTCTTTTCCATTACAAAGGGATTAATAAAAAAGGAAGGTGCCGCGTTAGGAAAGTCCGAGAGCGGTATTCAAGAGGGTGCGTGAGTATATGTTGGAATGAAGCTCTAAGGAGGGTGGAGTGGGTTTCTTAAAGAAATTTGCTTATTGTTGTTGAGAATAGAATAGGAAATAAAAAAACAACTTATGTCAGGATTATTCTATGGAGAATTGTTATTATTATATGTAATTAGATTATTCATTGGATAAAATTCGTTTTATATTTCTCGTAAATTGGTAATAAAATACAAAATAATAATTAACAAAAATTGAAAATAGAACATGATAATGAAAAAAAAAACACTTCTAAACTTTGTTTTTTATAACACCTTATTTTTAAAATAATAATGATTTGAAAAAAATAATAAATTTATTTCCACATTTAGCACTGTGACTTTTGACTTACGTTACGTAAGTACGTTAAACAAATGCACATTAAAACAACTACTTCCCGGGCAAATACCCACGCTGGATATTGAATTACATAATGTACACCTGCTGTTGCACTATTCACTTTATTTTTACTTGTGACTGCAAATTCAGCTTGTCATTATCAAAAATTCAGTCACAAGTAAAAATAAATTATGTTGAAAAAGTATTTTTTTTTATTATTATCATATTTAAACATGTATAACGATGTAGAAGCCACCCCAATTGTATTGAACAATACAAAAATAAAGCTCCTGAAAAAATAAATAATAATAATAAAAATTTTATAAATACGAAAAGAAAACTTTACAAATATATTACATTTAATGACTGACTTTTTAATTTTAGTACAGAAAGAATGAAATTATAATTACATCTAACTATAAATATCCACCATAACAATCTGTTGCCTCATTTTAGTGGATTAATTTTATTCTCTATTCATTAAACTGTAATAATAGTTTTAAACGTTTACAACTTAATTCTGGCCGTAAATTACTAGAAACTTTTAATTATGGCTCAGTTATGTGCTGAAGGCTAACGCTACCATTACGTACAGGCAAAACAAGCAGTTGCCCGAAGCGGCCAAAATTAAACTGTAGCGAATTTCGAGAATCCGCGATAATCTAACATAATAGTTACTTTGATGATATAAAGGCTACTAACCGATAGCCGTTGTCTGTTATAATTGTAATCAAATACAATGAAATATCTTTATATCAAAATAAACATCAGAAATGTAATTAGTAGCAATAAAGATATTTAATACCACGAGTTACTTTGACTTCTGATTGATTTTGACGTAAAAATATAATTTTTACTTTTATTTACCAGGTAAAGGATCTGTGTATATTATGAACTGTAATATATCTGATTTGTAAATATTGTATGTATGTCTATAAAGATTATTGAACATATGCACATAGGGAAAATTAAAAGCATGCAGATAAATTCGATTTATTTTTCTCGTGCAACTTATTTTATTATTTATTTTATTATTTGGCAATTTCAGTGGCATCTCATAGAACCAAGTTAAACTAATTGCAGTTCTTTTTGCATAGCTTTGGACAATTGTGCAACCTCTTACAAAATTAATAAATAGCGTTTTTGTAATAGAAGGACTTTAATTAAAGATGTACTAAATAACATTATTTTGATAGACATATTATTTTTTTATATCGTGTGTTGCCTTCCGAAATTTCCAATGATACCATCGATCATGTCTTGAAGCAAATTATACCATTAATTAATAAAATCAGTTTAATTTCTTCTGTATTTTGTACAGCAGGAATTCTTGACTTAAGTCGTCAACCTAGTACATCCCATACAAATTCAATCGGATTTAAGTCCGGAGAACATGCTGGCTAATTCATTTTTGTTCTACCGATTTGGTTTAAAAAGGGAATTACACAGCAGTGAGCGACGTGCGGGCGTTCCCCAATATGTCGAGCATAAGATACCACATGGTTCTTGCAGAATATTCCTAATGTACCTATCCGTGTTTAAAGTACCGTCCCGAATCACTACCAACTCTGTGCGTGCCCCATACCATAACTGAGCCTCTGCCAAGAGAGACTGTGAGATAAATTAAATCATGTATTTTGTTCTCCTTCACGTCTATACAATATTTCCCTGCCATAAATTGAATTTACCCAGAAACGACTGTCATCCTTAAACAAAACATGACCCCATTGGTCATAATTCCAATGCTGGGATTCTCGAGTGAAGTCTAGTCGCGCTACTCGATGGCATCTTTGAAGTATTTTTCTGGGATTTTTTGGCCTATATAACTTCAAACGAACTTCTTAAAGACTTATTCTGTCAGAACGTTCACTTATATTGGTTTCACGAAGTTTTTCCTGTACGTTTCTTGATTGAATTGCCGTTTGTCGTCTGTTTCCCAGTGTTTGCAACGCTATAAATCTATTATCTATAGCAGTGGTTGAGCATTTTCTAACATGACCTCGTCTTCTGACATACAATCTAGTCTGCCTCCAACGGGCAACGCTGCGAAGGATAGTAGATTTTGATTTTCCAAATATTTGTGCAAACTTCCGGTCTAGGTCTAGCCAATATCGATTATTTCTATTACCCTGATCATTAGTCAAATTGTGGATAGTAAAAAAAAAAAAAAAAAAACGATAACTTATTAAAAAATACGAACTTTTGTCCAGAGAAAATACGCCGCTTCAAATGTACGGCAATACTTGATACATACAATACAACTTAAAGAGATATCAACATGTAATTGCAAGATAGGAGGAAATGCGACGCCGTTTAAATCTAGCTAGTAAAAAAAATAAAATAAAATTAAATATTGTATCTCTTCCTTTAATTTTACAGGTAGGTGTATAAAATACTCACAGTATAAAATTATTATAATCATGTTTCACCAAATGATTAATGATAAAACGGTAAAAGAACTTCTATCTATTTTAAATAGATTATTTTATAACATTAATTATTACTTTTGGTTTCATTTAAAGTAAACCTCACTAATATTTTTTTTTATAAAATGAAGCAGTCAATTGACGAATTTCTACTAATTTATATATTTACTCAAAGATTCATTTCATAAATATTTATTGAATAGGTATATAATTAACCAATCACGAGGTATTGAATGAAACTCTCCGCCTGGTGATATTTGCCCAATTAATAGTTGACAACTTAACCGAATCAGCAATCAATAAATAATCCCTCCAGTTTTTTTCCCTCGTCCTCCATCCCCATTCGGACGTGATGTAGGATCAAACTACACATCGATCGGCCCAACCCCGAGGCTTTATTAAATATACGAGAGGCTATATTGCACATTTTTACGGCCTCCCATAACTGTAACGGATAACAGCTATTAATAATTAGAAGTAGGAGGGCTAATTTCATATTGTTACTGATGGAACGTAAAAATTAATGATACCCGGACGAAGTAATGAGATTGTTTTAATGAACCGTTCGTTCTTTTCGTGGTTTACTCGGTTATGGCGTGATTAGGAGCGATTTTTTTCCCGGATACAAGTTTTTAATAAAAAAAATGTTGATTGTCTGTCGATTTTAATTATTGCGTGCTTAGATGGCGTTAGATGAGTGCAGGTTGTTTTTTTGTTTTCTTTTCGTAGGATGAATTATGCTATTAAGTGTGAGAAGGGGAATTGTTAAAAAAGGAAAATCGTGTTTGTATGGTAATTTGTTTGCTATTCTGGGATTTTATGGTCTGCATTAATGTGAATTATTATTTCTTTCAAGTGTGCTTTATATTTATGGATTATTTGTTTCTGAAAAGGAGAATTATTTTATTATAAAAAAGTAGAAGTTTTAACATTTTTTTTTTTAATTAATTTCACTATAAATTTTTAAGATAATATATATTAATACAAGATTTCGTTTTTATATTCGCGGACTCGGCTATTTTTAATTATGATGCAATTTTCGATTATGTTGTTTTTTAATCACATATGCCTTGGTAACTTGTATGGCAATTTACAAAACAATTGCAACATTATTAATTTTATTATCTATCAGTTAGTAAGTCGTGCATCGAAATGACTAAAATTGATTACTGGGCTGTTATAAAAATCCTAACAAAACAAGGAAAAATAAAATATTTATGAAGCGAGAATCGACAATTAGCAGCTTCACTAGGAGTTTCATAAACAAAACTTTTCAGAATTTTACACGATTACCTTGACAAAGATTAATGCAAGATGGGTGCCGCGAATGCTTTCGCTATTCTAAATGCGTGTTCAGGCGTGTTCATGGCGCGCTATGGAGATGAACCAGATTTAATTATCAATAGACTTGCTACTTGAGATGAAACCTGGGTTCATCATTATAATCCTGAATCGAAACAAGATGCAGTGGCATAATAAGGACTCCAACCATTTCAGGAAGTTTAAAGTCACCCCTTCAGCAGGAAAAGTAATGGCAATCATTTTTTTGGACTCTCAGGTAATTTTGCTCATTGATGCATCGCCTTAGATATGCCAATAAAGTGAAGAGTCGCAGAAAAACAGACGTAAGGTGTCTTGTTGCTTCACGACTTGTGCACCAGTGCACAAGTCTAGACTTTTAAAAACTACTGTAGCTGTTTATGGCTTCGAAGAAACTCAAGATCCACCTCATGGTCCAGATTTGGCACCGAATGACTATTTTTTGTTTTCAAATTTCAAAAAAAAAATTCTAAGGGGATAACATTTAGGGACAATGACGAACTTATAGCAGCTATTGAGATCCATTTTGCGAAAAAAAAAGCAATGCATATTTTTATACTGGATTCAAAATGTTATTGAAGAGGTGTTACACCTGTGTGATCGATCGCTATTCTAGCTATTTTAATAATTTTATTTTCGTAATAGAAAAGAGTATTGATTCACTTGGTCACAGTTATTTAAATAAATTAAATAAAAAGAATTTGAAAATATTTATTTTCAAATTTTTGAATAATAATAGAAAAATGTTAATAGTTAATTAAATAATTGTGACTAAGTGAATAAATCCTTTTTTCTATTACTATTAAAAGCCAGCGACTTTATTAAAATCCAAGTCGAAAAGATTTTTTTACAGAAAACAATTTAAGATTGCGCATCTTGAATATTTCCATACCAATCCCATTTTACGAATTAGGTCCGAAATTATTTGTTCAGCTGAATTAAGACTTTTTGCGATCTCCGATGATGCCAGAAAATGATCTTGTTGCAACTACGTCGTCAATCAAAGATGGTTGCCCAGAACGTGGTTTATCAGACAGGTCGAAATCACCTGTTTTATTTTTTTACCATCGTTCTGCATCACAAACTGTACATTTATAAAGTCCTTTCAATAAATATCTATATGCTTCTGTAGCATTTCTTCCTTGGTATTTTTTTGTATAATACAGCTGTTTAAATGAACATTATCAGTAGCCATGGGTACACTATCGCTTCATACTTAAGACTAATATGACTCCATTTTATTATAGTTAATTTTCAACGTCAGTATGTATATTTTAAGCTATAAAAATATGCATTAAATAAGCATGTACTTACGTGTTATAGAAACGGACATAACTTTTCAATAGTTCTTATACTAACGTAGTGTTTTACTTATCAATAAGAAAAATAAATTTTTTGTTTCATTTTTCAGTATCAAGAATTATTTAATGCTTTAAAATTATTTTATTGAACCACTAAGAATTATTATCAGCGTAGTGACAGATAAACGTGTAGTAAAAACACTTTATTTAATATTTGCTGGACCGTTTATCTGAATTCCAACCAATTTCATCGTTTGAGTTCCTGAGGTCGTTTGAGCAGCCGGAGCACGTCGATGAGGTAAATAGGCAATCTGTGAGTGGGGTGCATGCGGGCACATGTACGGTTCTTGGGCGGCCCATAACGTTGCAACAATAGTGCGGGCGTGACACCCTTAACATCCGAATTGAATACCCGCCTTCTCGCCACTGATACCGGGAGCTTATTATGCTCCGGGAATTTCCACGTTATTTTTTTGCTTCTACGGCTCGCTCGCTTTTAATCGACTCCCAATCCTAAAATTTCCCACCCAGCACTTTTCTCGATTAGTCCGCCCCCCTTTTGTACGTATCCCACACAATAATATCGACGGTATGGGTTGCAGGGAATGGGGCTTGATGTTAGGTTAGGGCCGATACGGACGATAAAAAGAAGTACCTGATATGAGGATTGAAATAATAATAAAATCGAAGGAAATACAGAGATTTCTATAGAAAATATTGAAAGTATATACATTATTTAATGGACGCATCATTTATACATATCACTTTAAGTAATAATAAAATTTGTTTAAAATAACCAATACTGTAATATAATTAACGACCTGGATGAACATTTTAAATTTAACTTTAGAATTAAACACTTGGATCACTAAAAAATAAAATAAACCATTTTTTAAAAAGTTTTATTACTTTCATTTACAAAACATTAAGTCTTAGTTTGCTCTAGCAGTTTTTTTTATTTTGTATAATATTTATTTAAATAAGCATCGAATTTAAAACGGTTTCAAATAAAAGTTTCAGACAATTAAACATTATATAGGGCAGAAAGACCTATGGTCGATAGCCCATGACACACTACAAACACAACTGTACAGTTATTGAAATTTTGTTATCATATTGTCTGATTAAAGATATTTATATGTATGCATATATATATATATATATAATCTTTATTTTCCATCATTATATATATTTAAAATACATTAATCAAACACTTTTATATATTTAATAAAGGTGTTTGATTTCATGTTCGGAAATCGGCTATCGATCAGAGGTCTTTCCGCCTGGAACTTCCATTTATTCGCAATTAAACTTTTGAATTATAACCAATTTAATGTACTTGAATATTTATCTCGCTCTTTCTTTCGCCTTTTATTTATTTCATATCATTTCCAAAACCTCGAATGTCCAAATTTTTCGATACTTATTTTTCTGTGAAGAACATTAGATTTCTAATGGAAGAGTACAATACCAAACGATAGGAATATTTCTTGTGGTACTAGTTTTCCAGTTATATATTACAGAAGGCTATTATATGATAAATGTAAAAAATAATTTTATATTCAAATGCCACAACCGCTAATTTTGCAACTTTTCTGATTTTTTTTGCACGATTAAAATATTTCAATTAAAAAAGGAATTTACATAAAGAAATGCCTTTAAACATGGAATAATTTTTATCTTATTTAAACTAGTTAACTTACTCAGTGTGTAACTAATATTTAATTGTCTTCGTAAAGAACTCATCCACCTTGTTTTCACGACTACAAAAAAAACGAAACTGTTCGCGCATTTAACCATAAGGCAATAAAGCAAGACCTTTTTCCGGCGCATTATTATCCGCACGAAAAAATATGAAGTGCCCTCAACTAAATCTAATGTGCGTGAGAAATTGTTTTTATGCGGAATATAAGGCTTTATTACCACACCAACAAGCCACAAAAAAAAAAACATTACTTATACGGCACAATTTATAGTTACCACAAATACATATAGAACTATATATTTTTTAATAATTTATATTAAAGCATTATAAAAAAAAATAAATTTTCACAATCAGTAAGAAAAATGGATGATTTTTTCGTGGATTTCATATTTAAATTCGAGCCTGAATGAATGAATAACTGACTGTAGAGATATTCCTTATTAAAACGTTTCCAGAAGGATTGCATTACTTAGCTTCAAACGGCTAATACGATTAATAAAAAGAGCAGTGTATAAATATCTATATTAATCAACACGTATAATAATAAAATTGTATGCAAGAGCTGAATAATTAATTATTGTTTTGTGTATGTGCGTGAACATAATATATGATGTTATATCTATAACAACACGTAAAAACATTGCCAAGAAACCTCTCGAGGTTGTGTAATCCAAGAAAAATGTGCACTTTAATATGTTTGATTAATGATGTATAGTATAATGCGGCGCTGAATTTTAAGTGCCCGGCGCATTCGCCATTTCTGCGCCAGACTGTAATTCATGTTTTTTTCTTTCTATTCGACCGCGCCGCCGGTTTTTGTATTCTAAATTAAATATGTGAAACCGCAAAAAGTTTAATACGTATCATCACCTAAAATATTTCCAGCCAAGTCCTTGGTACAAATTATAATTTTGATCGCTCAGATAATTTCTTCGGCAATTAAGGACGATTGTGGGATCCGTGGGGAAATTTCAGTGGAGGAGTTTGTCCAGTGATTCAATTAGCAAGCCAAGGCGGCTAATTAATTGCCTCGCCGCAATTAACTTATTATTCGATTAGTGTAATTTCGGTTCGCCCGCAACCGGATAAGATGTTATTACAGGTGTATGACGCAGATAGTTAATTCCGCAGCGTGTACTTTTACCGAAAGGATAAGATGCATGTAATTAAAGTTAGCCACTAATTTTGTGGCTTTAGGACTTTGTATTGACCTAGTTTCGGCCGGATAATTACTTTTATTTTTACATCAAACAGGATTATGTATTGCTCGGTTTTACTAAGTTCAAATAAATTAAATAATTAGATGGAATACGAATAAAAGGACAGAAATATTTTTAGTCTGTGCTTTCGACTAAAAATATTTCTGTCCTTTTAATTAATCCATAAATATATTGTATATACATGTTATTATAATGTGATTAAAAAATTATAGATGTTTCTGTAGTAATAAATACAACAAAATTATTTTTACTTTTAAAATTATAATTGGGGAAAAAGACATTTTCCATCGGAAATTTTTTTACCCCTAAAATATATTCAAATTGGATAAATAAATAAAGGGATATGTCTAAATAGATATATATTGAAAATCTTTATTTCTGAGTATTACATTATATAATTTTATAATACATATAAATACAATCATTTACACATTGTTAGACCTCAGAAAATGGCTATCGACCGTCGGTCTTTCTGCCTAAATAGATAATATATTTAATAATAAAAAAAGGATTAATGATCAAGGTCACAGTTATTTAAATTAAATTAAAAGCAAATATATTTAGTACAAAGAAACTGAAAATAATTAACAAATTATTTCCTTTTTAACTACTGTGACATTTTGACTTATGTTGCATAAGTACTTTAAAAGAGGAAATAGTTTATTAATTAATTATTATATTAATTAACTATTTTCAAATTCTTTTTACTTAATTTATTTATATAACTGTTTAAGTAAATAAATCCTTCTCTCTATTATTAAATAAGAATAATTTGAAAATAATTAATAAAGTGTCCATTATGTAATTCAATGTCAATACGGGTACAGGCCCGAAAAGTAGTTATTTTAATGTACATTTGTTTTAGAGTACTTACCTAACGTAAGTCAAAAATCACATTGGCTAAAGAGGGAATAATTTATTAATTATTTTCATTTTTTTATTTAATTTTAATAATATTTTTATTTTGCCACTCAAATCAAGAGACTTAAAATGTAAGTACAAAGAATAAATATTCATTGAAATAGTTATTTCACATACCAAACATTCATATAGACTATATTATTTCCATTAATTATTTTCATAATCCTTTCTTTATTTGATAATTCTTGAAACGGATTGAAAAAATTGTTTGCAATATTATTAATTATCCATTACTAAACACCATTATTAAATTTAGAATTAAACAATGAAAAATATTGAAAACAATTAATTTAAATTTAGGATATAGAAAGCAATTACTTTTTATACTACTTATCAATTTATATTCAAACTCAGTTTGAAAATTATTAGCGTGTATTGGAAGCTAATCAAAGCTAAAATAAGTGGTATAAAAAAGCAACAAATCTTTATTATAATATTTATAATGCAGCATGAAGTTAACACCTCAAAGATTCATGAACTAATAAATCAAACATTCCATTCTTTATCTCTCTAAAAATTCTATCTGATGTCCGTTTTTGCATGCATCAATTGAAGCAATTACTTCCCGCGTAAATATCCTGACGGAAAATAGTTTACACAATGAATGTTTGTTGTTGCATGCCAATACTAATACGTATTGAAACTGTTTCAGCCGAAAATATTCAATGAAAGCAAATTTTGCAGCGAAAAAAAAAATGAATGAAGAATTTCATTATTCTTCATTATTTTTTTTACATGGTATATGATGGGATTCGATGCACAGTATTCGGATCCGTCGCCGGACTCGGCCATTTGCACTGGAGATCACAGCCGAAACAGTACGTTTTAATTAATTTATTTTTTAACAACTTTTTAATTATTTACTTTAATAATTCATAATAAATTAAAGACGACGCAAGCGCCACCTTTTGCCTAATTTCAAGTGGCATCGTCAACGATTTGGGTCTACAAAGTAGACGACCGAGAATCATTGTTTCGTCCACTAAAGGAAGGCGAACTTGTCCTATTTATAAAAACAAGGAAAAACGAAATTCACATTTAAAGAAAAACCGAAATGGCCATCACTAGTTATCCATACGCTAGATGAATTGTGGCCGAACATTTCTTTAAATGTTACTTTAATAACTTTTTAATTATATAAGGCAGAGCTGTACTGAATCCAGTAATACCTGTCTTATATTACGTATTTTTGTTTTGTTCTCTGCATTAAATATTCTCGAAACAACGAAAATGTTGCATTATACAATATATTTTTGCTATGCAACAGCAGGTCTCCATTATGTAATTCAATGTCTGGCGGGGTACAGACTCAAGAAGTAGTTGTTTTGATGTAGATTTGTTTTAATGTACTTACGTAACGTAAGTAAAAAAGAAAAAAAATAGTGAATTGTGGAATTTTTATTGAATATTTTTAATATTTTCCTCAATTTAATTTTAATTTTCTTTATTCGATTTAATAATAAAGAACATTAAATTTTATAAGTTAATATAAAATTCTATCCAACTGATAACATTGCGTTGTGGATTGCTTTCATGGCTTGTATGCATTATACGAAACTTCATAATATATCATTACTTTATAAAGATACATCACATTACTCAATGCTGACACTTCGTACGTTTGAAAAATGTGCGATGTAGCTGCGGCCGCATAAGATATGCACAGATGCAGCGGCATCAAATTAAATTCCTCACTGGCACAACACGTAATCCCACAGTGCCACTATGACAAAACGAAAACGTATTTAGGAGTAAACTAGTTCATGGCCTTGTTATAGACAGATGGTTTATATTGAATCCGCAATAACAGTTTGGGGCTCCTAACAATGCTATCTTATTGTAGAATTACGGTAATTGAATGTACATTGTTGGCGGTGAAGTGCAGTTTCTAGAAAATATAATCGAATATTGCTCGTTCGATCTGGTTTTTAGTTTTATTTCCTCTAATGCTTCTGTCATCATTATGGCTTGGATTTTTTATATTTTATAACAATTCATTGCAAACTTTTTTTTTCAATGCATGTATAAAATTATCAATTCTTCTCACTGAATTTTTACTTTTCGAACACGTGAGTACGAAAATATATATATTTTTTCAAAAATATTAAAATTTAATACATTTATTAAAAGTGCATTACATCGAATTAACAACCAAATAATTCTTTTTAAATGAAATGAACATACAATCTTTATAAGTAAACAGGAAATGAATATTTGAGTTTATTTTTTCAACTTATTTATCTTGTATTTTCCTTGATTAGTTCGGCTTTTTATAGTTTTATAATGAGTTACATACAAGAAAGTTACAGATATTTATTGGGTGGGCTACGAATAACCACCATTCGGGTTAAACATTTTGTATTCCTCAAAATTCTACTTAATAGGAAAATATTAAAAACAAAATGAAATGTATATATTCAATTTATGAATTTATAGACACGCACATTTAATATCACGGATTAATTGTAAATATATATTAATTTATTATATTGTTGTATTACATGTATTGTATTTTATAATGTATGCGACGTGCAAAAATGTGTGAATGTTGTACAAAATTTGGTAAATAAATTTTCATTTCATTTCAATACTACCGTATTTTAATTCCGTATCACTACATATGAAGCAATTACTGAAAAGTCAATTCGAATATATTCCATTTTATTTAACACGTGTATAAAATAGATTTCCTATGCACAGAACATTGCATTATTAAAAAAATGACATGATTATAAACTATGTAATTAAATAAAAGTTACTATCTATATTTACTTTAAAATAATTAACGATGCGTTATTCGTGAAATAAAATATTAAACGTATCGATAAAATAACGTTAATAAACAGTTCAGATGGTTAATAAATTATTCAATAATAATTTGAAGCTAAATATATGATATGATAAACGCAACGAAATCGAACAAATATTAAAGTTAACGCTATTATTTTTTGATAAATGTTCATATTTCACATTTTGATGGCGTAACACGTTTGTTTATTACATAGCTATAGTTTCGATTTATTTTATCCGTTTTGTACTAAATTAATAATAGTTATAATTTATTTATTGAAAATTTGCATTTCACATAAAATGATAGCATAAGATAAATATAAACATACAGTTTAATTCTCAATTCCTTTTATTCTAAATAGTTTCAGATTTTTTTCTCGCTTATTCGAATATGTCGGCGCCTCATTTTAAATAAGATATATTTTACAGTTGTGTATAAAATACTTTAATAATAATAATAATAATAATCTTTATTGTCCAACAGATATACCATAAAAGAACAAATATCAGAAGAAAAAAATACAAATCAATTAATTAATAACTAAAAATGGTTCAATAACTACTGTAATAACAACTAAAATGAATTATAAAAATTAAATTAAGGTTTATTATTTATTTAATACAGGTATGTTATTTTTGTATATCTATTATAACTAATTTTGGTTCTTAATATTATTCCTCTCCACACTGTTTATGGCAAGTATATACATCTTCTACACTTATTATTGTTGTTTTTTTTTCTGTTTAGTCTGTTATTCTCGATATATGCAGCATAATCAGAAAAGTCCCAGGTAGAATATTATAATATTATATATAGTAAGTTTAGTTGATATATATATATATATATATATATAAATCAACTAAACTTACTATATATAATATTTGCTATCCACAAAGTGACGAAAAAATCCTGTATTTGTCAATACTTTGTGGATAGAAACTATAATATTTCGTTAATACATACAAGGTTAGTAAAAATTAGTGGGACGTTTAAATTATTCTGAAAGTGTAACATTTTTCAAAAAATGTTTCAAATAAAGTTTTTTTTTGATATAAAAAATCTATTATTAAATTCACAGGATATTCAATTTATTGAGAAAATTGGGCAGACTTGGGTTTTTTTTAAATGGAACACTCTATATATTTTTACATTATTGAATTCTATGATTAATTCCAAGAACATTTTATAGGAATGTGTATTTTATAAAATGAATAATTTTTAAGTAATATAATAAATAATTAATTAAAATAATTAATTTTTCAAAATTAAATACCGAAGCCAAAATTCGTAATAATGTATTGTAAAGTGGCTTTGAGATCAAATTAATGTATTTTTCAAAAAATATATCAATATATTTTTCAGATCTTCAAATTTTACGGTTAATATGGCCGCTACAACAGCCATGCTCTTCATTGGTTGACGCATAGTTTTTTTTATTCAATGTACAAGAATAAAGAAATCGAAAATTCAAAACGGCTTTATTCCATAGTTGAAGTTCTCACGCCTTCCAGAGCGAGTGCCCTTTTAATAAAAATTGTAATTAATATTGTATTAATTGGATGTATTTAATAATAAAAATAAGTGAGAAAGAGAAGAACAAAAGAATGACCATATTGACCAACACTTTTAATAATTTTCCTCGATGATATAGAACCACTTGGATCAATCAGATCGAGCCGGTGGTGACTCGTGACAACAGGTTTTGTTTATCAGTTCAACCAGAATCTACAAAATATACAGCCCGGAATGTCAAAGTGGGGAGGACTCCGAGATGCATACGTATACCAGGTCTTGGAGCGCTCAACTCGCGCACTGTTGTAATGCAAACAAGTTAAATTGTAGCAATTATTATTGCATGTAGTTATAATGATAAATATTAAAATTTCATTACATAAAATTAATTTATTCTGGTGAAAATCAAAATCAATATTAGGTAAAGAAATCATTGTGAACGGGAGATGTTTATGTCACGATTGTTAGTGGCATATTAATTCTACCATGCGGACTTCGAGCAGTAGACTCCGAGATTTCGAACTCCTCACTCCAATATTCCGGCCTGTATCAACAAAACAGGCGATAGAAATTATTCGTATGAATATATATACAAACATCTTTATTCAGACAATATAAAATTTTACAAAATTTATTATAACAATATGTACAATTGTGTTGGTAGTCTGTCATGGGCTCTTTCTGCCCTCGTATGAATATTATTCAGTGATTGTAAATTAACGCGCCTGCTCATGATTTCTACAATTCATGACGAGAACGGCATTAATTGAGTAAGTGTTAAATTAAAAAATAATTTGTTCATATTTTAAATTAGATCAAAATTAATTAATCAATAACTTCTTGTTTCTTGACTTTAAACCATGTTCCGGCATACAACATTTTTAACAATATTTCTAAATTATTTGCGTTAGCTGACAAATTATAGATTTTGGTCATGGAGTGAGGCTATATTAACCTACTAGGTTATCTTTTGTAAATTTTTAAATTTGAATACTCAGGGTCCAGCATCTCAGCTACCGTCTATCGAAGATGCTGTTTTAATTTTTATTATTATTTTTTAACAGATGGCGCAGAACCATTGGTTACCTATTTGTTGGCATCAAAAACTACTTGCTCTAGATATAGGGATGCATGATCCTTAGGTTTTTACTTATTTAAAGCTCCCGACAACTGAATGAAATGGTGAAATCTTTCTAAAACACTTTGTAGATGGGTTTATCTGTCCTTTAGAAGCATTTTTTTAATTCCATCGATATTCTCTTAAAATATCCGATAACTCTAAAATTGTACGTGACGGTCAATGCGGCACAACTATTAATTTTCGATAACTTATAATGCAGTAATGTGTTCAGACTTTTAAGAATTTTTGGCTGATGACCACATCAGCCAAAAATTATTGTTTCTCTCTGTCTGTAAGTGCCCCATGTATTGTTCGCATTTTTTTTTTTCATTCCTGTTATTTTTCCTTATTCTCATTGCACATAGTGCCCCTCTCCTAACGCTCTATAAGTAAACATAAAACCGGTCTGTACATGTAAGAATATGGACTTGGTATCAATTTTTGGAGCATCTAATTTCTTCCGTTCTTCCTTTGACTGTGAATTTGGGTATTAGGCTGTTAAAATATACACAATATTTTTTTTTTGCTATTTGTGCAAGGGAGGAAATATTTCATTTCTCATATGGGCCTGGTATTTCCTAATTTAACGTTTCCTTCAGTGCGTCTTTTATTTCTTCTATTGTCACTTCCCTCTCCAGCATTGTATCTTCTTTATTTTTTGCTTCCCTTCTTGTAGTAATATTTTGTTTTTTTTTTTGATTCTGTGCTCGGTTAGTCCAATGTTCTTGGTCTCCCCGGCTTCTAATCATTTATTTTCGCTATTTTGATTATAGATCGTTGGGTCTAATTATTTGTAACGTATCTTATCGTTCGAGGTTTGTTACATACAATCATTACATGTTCGAAGTGGTCTGAGTCAATTTGAGGTAGTTGCTGCTTTTTATTTCAAAAAATTTAATATTGTATTAATGTTCTTTCTAGATCGGTATATCCCTATTATTTATCGTACATTTCGATGAATTATTTGCTATTCATTTATTTTGTGTTATTCAGTATATTTTTATTCTTTCCTAAGATTACATCTTTATCGTGGTCCCTTCGTAATCGTTTTGTTTGTTCGTTATTATTATAGATCGAGATCACTTCTGTTGAAATGAAACTTTGAACTTAATTCATGTCCGTTTATTAGCTATTGAATTGTTCAGCTCCCGCATGATTAAATGCGTAACCTTATTGTAGATGAACTTGTGTAATCGGGGTTTACATTTTGGATTTAGTTCATGGTAGAGCATGTATTGAGTTTCACATACAATTGTAATTTCAGTTGTTAAACCTCCATGCACGTTATTATTCTACACCTCAACATTCACAATCTCAGCTTAATGGCTGATTTTATTAATGTATTCTACAGGTATTTTGTAATTGGAGTAATTAGGCCATTTAGGGAAAGTTGTCGATAACAAGACTATGCAGCTCAAAGCTGTAGGATGTAAGTAAGTTTCCACGGCAATTATTCTATAATAGCATATAACTACGAACGACTCCGACGACTAGTCGGAGAGATAAAATATAAATAGTGAAACAAACCAAGAGTTTTATTTAAAATAATATATATATATCGAAGATTTTTTTTTATACTAATGGATATATACTATTATTTTTTTGTAGAAGAATTTATTATCTTGAATAATTACTTTAAGTAATGGTGAAAATCATTCTGATGTTAAATTAATTTAAGCTTTAAAAATGTTTAACGAAATGTTTTATATTGTTATACCTTACGATAAAACATTATTACAAAATGGCCGAAACGACAAAGCGAGACCAACAAAAACCGCTGAGGACTGGTAAAACAAAACGGTCTATTACGATAACCCGGCAATTCCCAACTATGCGCAGGCATAACCGTATAAAATAAAGTTTAAAGTTCCCAGAGGAGCCCGTCCTTCCGGACGCTTGCATTAAAACCCTTTCAGATAGATTGATCCGGGCGGAATGGAAAATAAATACCGGACCCGAGTTTCGAGTTCGCGCACGCATTTATACATATCGCGATTTCACGCCGACACTAGCGCTAATGGCATGTAATCATATTCGAAAGCACACTAATAAAATCCCGAATCGCCATAATTGAATTACCCGGGGAGTGAATGAAGTGGTGCGGGCGGCCCAGACTCATATGAAATGAGCCATCTGGATCCGATGTTAAACATTCATTCGATTATTTTGTGCTTAAACACCGGGTTATATTCATGTGTGATGATAATGGAATCAAACACATTCCACGTGCATTTATTAATTCACACCGAGCTTCGATCGTAATTAGTGTTATTAAAAATACTGGCTTTAAATACACCATTTATCAGTTTAATTACTAATGAATTCGATTTTCATTCGGGAATTTATTCGATATTAATAAAGTAAATTATCTATAATGGGTTTTTTGTCATTAGTTCGTGAATTAATTAAAATTACCCCCATTAAATAATATTTATACAGAGCATTCAATTAAACCTTCGCTTCTCAATTTTATACTCAAATTAATGAATACAAATACTACAAATGGGCTTTAGAAATATTTATATTACATAATTTAAACAAACAATTACATTACTAATTGAATATTATAATTTTAGCTTTATAAATATAAATTATATAAATATATTTAACTTTATGTAACTGGATTTTATATTTTGTGATTATAGTTTGAATAAATGATACTGACTATTATTATTATTTTAAATACAAAGTCAACTAAGGTAAATATTTTGTTCCCTGTGCAAACCTATATGAGAATAATGACCATTCTCATAGAAGTTGCAATTAAGACTGTGAATGGCACAGGGAACAAAGTATTTACCTTAGCTGACTCTTCGTGGAAAATATTTCAACTTTCAATCAACTCCGATTATACCGAAATGGCTGCCATCTTTAGTCTTTGGATCATATTACATTTTACCTACTATTTACCTACTATTTAACTACTATTTCTAACTTGAATGGAAATTATATTAATTATTGAATTGTTTATTTTATTTATGTCTTAAAGAAAAATAATTCCTACAAAAAAATTAAATACAAATTATTTCAATCAAGTTTTTACGTTAAATATATACGTTACAGTAGCTTAAGAGAAAGCATTCATTTAACATAATTAGTTATTTTCAAAATTATTCTTATTTAATTTATTTTAAATAAATGTAACCAAAATGATAAAACCATTATTATTCATTCAATTCTTTGTAAGAACATTATTTCAAAAATACCTATATATACACACATCTTTATTCAGACTATACAGATAATACAAAACAATATAACATAAATAATTACAGTACATGTGGTGTTAGTCTGTCTGCCCTATCATGAATTTATGATGGAGTTAAAGAAAAATCTATTCTAGCTAGCTGAACTGTTCTGATGAATCGTGAATGAATGGTGAGGGGAAGATGTTTGTATTTAAGGAACGATATTAGGATTACGGGAAATACAGAATTTAATAAGACGGAGTAAGCCATCAGAATTATTGGCATTTTTTTTTAATTAAGGTAAATATACGTCGCGATATGAGTGGGATAAAAATACCTATTTTGTTGAAAATATTAAATATTTCGTTCATTGTAAATTTTATATGGGGTTTATTTCTTTAAAATTTTCCGGTAGTAAATTACTGGCAACGACTGCTGTTGCCTCTATAAGCTCAATTGAAGCGCAGCATAGGAAACTTCGGTCATTTTGTAAATTCACTTGAAATTTACTTTATACGATGGACGAAAACTATAGGGGACTTTGAATGTAAGTTAGCATTTGGTTCGAATTGTTTATAAGTAAGCACACATTCGCCTCTCAAATAAAATAAAAGTGGTTAAATCAACATATACAAAAGCGTAAGCATTCTAATAAAAAGCTACTTTAAACAATAATTTTATAAAAAATGTATTGAAGCCTCAGTTAATATCAGTTTATTGTTTAACACTTGATGTGGTTCTATTTAATTGAAATTAAAACATTCACAAAATGACAATATTTAATGCCTAAAAAAACTGTAGGGAATTAATGAAAGATTATTTTATTCACCATATGATGTTGTAATTATAATGTTGAGTTTTTCGAAAGAAACATTGCATTTAACTTAAGTTTTATTTAAAGAAATATAATAATTTATTCACCTCGAAATACATGATAAATTGCCGACTGAGCTAATGGTACTGAATAATGGATTGTTTAATTTAAGATATGTTAACCTTTTTGTTTGAGTTACGGCAAGATATTAACCTTTCATAAAGACTAAAAATCTAAATTTTAAGTTTTGTCACATTCAGATTTTTTAAAATTAAAAATAATGTACATTTGTTTAAAGTACTTACGTAACGTAAATCAAAATGTCATAAAGCTAAATGTGGAAGCAATTTATTAATCATTTTCAAATCATTTGTATTTAATTTATTTAAATAACTAATTGTGAATAAATACTATTTTCTATTTAAATAAATATTTTTAATGAAAGTTATCTATTTTTATTAGTGTTAATGCTTCTACTCGGTTATGCGTCGTCATTCTAGTAATGAAACATCCTTTAACAGCGTTTGTGTAATTTAAATTTATTATTAAGTCATTAACGCGTTATTATCACACCTATAGTTTGACAATAAACTCAGAAAAAAGCAAATAACCCAACTCTTTAAATTTTCAACTAAGATTTCTAAAAAAAAAATAATAATAAACAAGAGATAAAATACTACATTTTTTAATATGTTTATTTTCAATTGAAAGTGACATATTTATCTAAAGCTATAAATTTTCTTAAATTTCTAAGGTCTTCAAGGAGAAGCAGTGTAAATCAATTCCAGTCTTAGTATATCCACTAAAGTTGGAGCAACATTAATAGAATTTAAGTTTATACACATTTTAAACTGTGTTTGTATCCTCAGAATGGTCATTGGCTGTCAAGGATTTATGAAATTAGATATGGATCAAAAACCTGTAAATTTCGTAGTATTTCACTGTAGCTAAGAAATTAGTGTAAATGTGACATATATGTTACAATATATTAATTGGAGATACAAAACATATAAAAACATTGATTCACAATATACAGTATGTTCTTAATTTAATGCAAATTAATTTGATAAATATAGATTTGCGTTTCTGTTGAGCATTTAGCATATCGCGCCGAAGTGTTCGACAGTAGACAGACAACATCTATGCAGTCGATAGACCCTGGTAGCGTGACTCGATCTCCGAGATACCTTAATGAAACTGATTACCATATTTATCGCCAACTGATCCTAGGTTTTCGGGGAAGAAATCAAAATATGAATGGAGGAAATAAATCTTCATTGATATTTTGCAACTCAGGTTTCCGTATTTCCTAATGCAGTTCAGTACAACATTTAAGTAGTCAGAATACTCATTATTTCCAAGGAAATTGGCTACTACTGATATGAATGCCATCCATGCTTTTCTTTCCGCAGTGCCATGCAGTAAGTTTTGAAAGCTGCTGTTAGCTATGATCTTCCTTATCTTTGGACCTATGAACGCAACTTCTATCACTTTCGTATAACTCAACTTTGGAAATTTTATGCACAAGTACCGAAATGCATCTAAGTTATTGTCTAGCGTCTTTAATATGAAGCGGTGGCATGAAAACTCTGCCAAGCTGAACTATCGGTACACGAAGGACGTTTTTATTTCCTGACTGAATGTTATCATTCTTCTTTATGTAGTGCTGCTTCCTATGAGCAGCACTACATAAAATTAAGTGAGGAAATAAAAACTTCCTTCGTGTACCGATAGTTCAGCTTGACAGAGTTATCCTGCCACCGCTTCTATCACATTGGCAGATGTTGTAATAATTGAAATATCCAGTCTGTATTCCCATGAGAAACATGATCACTTTTAAATTACCACAGATACGCCAATTATACCAACAATGGCGTGTTTTCTTAAGAAGAAGCGACCTGGTTTCGTACTTCTCTTTTAGTTGGGTAGAATATCCTATTGGTTCTGACGCATATCTGACGCATAATCGATGTAAAATCGCCATTCTTTAATGTCCACCCTGAGGCTTGATATAAGACTTTCAACGTTTGTGCAGTAGCAGATAGCATCAGCCATTGCAAAGAACTGGTCAATGTCTTTATGCCTGTGGCGAAATTGTGAAGACTTTGTACCTGGTGCAAGATAATTATATACTTTTAGGCGCGAACCAAGAAGTTCAGTTTGGCCTTTACTTAGTGCCATATCCCGGAAAAGGTTTCAAAGTTTAGCGTCAGTCATCAAATGATTTTTCTTCACCAGGTTGGTAGTAGTCAGAGTATGAGTAGTTCGTAAACACAGAACTTTATTCTTGCATTTCTTCAACAACTGCGTATTCTGCAGGTATTGGTGGTATTGGATAAGTGGACATTTATGTGGAATTAGATTAAAAATTGATGGAAAGTCTGCATATTTTACACACGTACGAGATTTAAATGAGAATTTTAAGACCTTCGACAAATACAAATAACAGTCTGTGACATGGTTGCTTGGCTCACGTCATATCATATGAACTCCAAATGATTGTTTTTCATGGCATTTCTTATCCAACGTCGTAAATTGCATGATATGTCAAACAGATGAACTGCTGATTCCACTAGTTCCCACCATCTACCTTTGAGTTGAAGTATAGCTTATACGATTTCTTCAGAAGCGGTGTATAAGTTTATCTATGGGATTTATCTTTCACATTACCGCACACCAGATCTGGTGAATTTATACGACCTATGGACGCCAGAATATTCACCGGTTACAGAATAGATGAGTCAATGGTCACCGAAAACAAAAATCAAAAATGTTAGTACGTGGTATATAATATTCTGTATATAGCAAAACATGACGAATTAAACGTTATAGACGGACAGCGTTCCACGAAAACTGTGATTTTGTAATTATCTACAACCTGACGCGACTGAGCAAAACGATTTTCAAATTTTAATCAGCATGAAAAACTGTACCGGAAATGGTAAATATATCTACCACTTATTTATCATATATAAAAAAGGTGTGAGACTGTGAGGTTTTGTTTGCCATACAGCTGATGACATCAATTATAGAGTTTTGAAATAAGGGCGGGCCGGTGTTGAAAGGGTGTGGCGGGAATGTTGTTTTGGCGGCGTCAAAAGATTGTATACTTTTATTTATTATTCAGTCATTGATTGATAAAAGATTGTTTATTCGTGTAACCATTGCACGCGAAGCTCCCATTTTACAGCAAACGTGATAGCTCTTCAAGGTTGACCCTCCGTCGTTTGGTGGCCAAATTCGAGACAACCGGTACGATAAACAATAAGCTATCATCCATACGCCAAAAGAACGCTAGATCAACCAATGCCCATAAAGGTGTGCAGAAGAACTCTAATTAGTCAATTCCTCGCATTGCATAAGAATTCGGACTTTCATAGACTTCAACTTAGTCAATTTTGCATCGGGACTTAGACTTTCTGGGTGCAATTTCCAACTCATTTTATAGCCACAGACAACGCCGTTTGTTCGCTGACTGGGCTTTGAAGCGTTTGGAAAAGGACTCTAATTTAGGGACAATGCAGCAAGTTCAGCGTTAGCCATTAAATTATTTTATTCACCGGATTGGTAGTAGTCAGAGTCTGAGTAGTTCGTAAAAAGAGAACTTTATTTCTGAATATCTTCAACAACTGTGTATTTTGCAGGTACTGGTGGTATTGGCCAAGTGACGGGAACATGTGGAATTAGATTGGAAATTGATGGAAAGTCTGCATATTTTAGAAACGTCCAAGATTTGTATGAGAATCCATGAAAGTGTTAAAAATAACCTGAATTAGTCAATTCCTTGCCGCGCAAAAGCACTCAGCCTCTAATAGATTTCAATTTAGTGAATTTTGCATCGGGACTTAGGCTTGCCGGGTGCAAGATCCAACTGACTCAGGAGCTGAAAGTTAATTACCACAGAAAGCTGTTTGTTCGCTGACTGGGTTTTGAAGCGTGGAAGAGGACCCCAATTTTGGGTGAAGTATTTTTTTGAATAGATGAGAAAAGATAATAGGGCCATTGTCAGAAACCATGTTTATTTTGTCTATTTTATAAACGAGTATTGATAAAGTATTTTTTCATAATAAAGGAAATCAGCCTGTGCTTAGAGATTGATTGGAAGCCATAAAGAGCGACTAATGAAATGGGATGATTGGTAAATTGGTGACATCTAAACCAGTACAGTGCGAAACTATCAAACACTTCAGTTAATTAAGAACGTCTGTGATTTTGAATCCATTGCACGTTTTGTAATTAATATGAAATCAGTAAATATGCCTCACATATCACAGCACTTACTAAATTATGGAAAGATAACGCTACTCAAGAGAATGAAAAGCAACATCACTTCAAAAGACAAAGTGTCCAAGATGACATTAGAACTAGCGAATATAATTATACTCTTTGATTACTGTTAGGAGAAAAGGAAGTACAATGATCAATTTAAATTACTAAAACTAAATAAACCGACTAATATTTTTTTATTGAAATGCGGACACGCTCTATGAAATTAATCTTACAGTAATAGCACCGAGGTGATTCCTGAGTGGACAATAACTTGCTATTGGCCTAGTAACCTGTAATCTCAGGTTGTTTATGCTAAATGAAATTGCCTCATCAACTAATTCTTGTCAGGATTATTTAAGCATTAATTTGCCCAGTCGATGGCCTGGTGGGTGTTTTTTTTTTTCAACAGTTAGTGTTTCTCTATAGTTCATTTACTGTTGCACGACCTGATATTCCGTTTGGAATGTTTAACACTAGCCTTCACCAAGCGTGTGATTTATAAGATTCAACCTTTGCTAATTTATTTGCTATTTCATTGTCATTTTCATTTTTATTTTTTTTTTTTCATTTTTCATGTCTCTTGTACTAAATAATTATCTTTCGTCTTGTATACAACAGTAATTTTTAAGGATGTAAGAAGATTTGTGTTACTAGATGAAATAGTATAACTAATTATAATAGTGTTTTTATTATTCTAGAAGAAATGCTGATTTATTGGTTCAAAAATATTTTTATTGGTAAATTTATTGATTGTTTTATTTTTTTATTAATATTTTCGTTAAGAGTATAATATAAACATACAATTTTGAAGAAAATTATCAGAAAACTCGTTGATTTATGAAGGAAACTAAGGCAAAGATTTTCCATATAAAGCGCGGAGATTTCCCGTGAAATTTTTAAAGGTGCACTTCATCCGACAAGACGTGTACGTACGTACTCCAGCACCATGCCCACCGCAAATTCAATATTGCCGTCCGACCGTTCTTTGGGGAAATTCAGCGTGCTCGCCTCATGCCTCATGGCTCGTGAGTGCACCAGACAAGATCCATCAGAGGTGGAGTGAGTCGAGTCCGTGTGTGTGGAGCAGTGCGGTGCCAAGTAAAGTTGCATGCGCCAGCGATATTTCACGTGTGACCCAATATGCTCGCTCCGGAGGGAACGGGAACACGGACCCCGGAATAATAAGCAATTTTAATCTGAAGACGCGGGAGCCGAGGAAGGGAAAAGGGTGCGAATTGATCGGCGAGGTGGAGGAGGATTCGTGGAATAAATTGAATCGCACTCACTGTGTGAAGATAAAAAAGTCATTACCGCGTTGGCTATAAATTATCGGTTCGTAAATTAAATTCCATAATTCAAAAAAATTCAAGCTTTAAAATGTGTATTCGCAAATACTAAATCTTTCAATGCGAATTAATTAATATATGGATGCATTATATAAAATCTGCAAATTTTACTTTTATAAAATATTTAATAATTCTAGTAAATATTGTATTTGAAAAATTGAAGAATACGTCTAAAGATTACACATGGAAATAAATCCTATAAATTATTAATAATTAATGTCTTAATAACGCATTCTTTTATAAATAAAGATAAACTTAAATATCCGAAGCCCTGGGCAATTTAAAACCCAAAATGTATCATCAAGATCCGCATAAAATTGTGTTATTCAATCATTTAGGGTATGCAAATTAAATTTCTAAACACGCCGGGGCTTTGTGCGTACGAAGAACAGGTAGGGAGATAATAAGAGGTAAAGGCTTCTCAGGGCTGATGTAATTAAAATTTCGTGTTGAGCCGAAGTTTTACAAAGCGGCCGCTTATGTTAATTTTTACAATGTTTATGCAAAGTTTAAATTGAGTCGATTAGGTGAAATTTGTTACGATCCGCACCAACTGTTTGTTGTTTACAAAGTATTTCCCAGAACTCGACGTGGATGTTAAGATGTTAATTTATCTTTATTATAAGTATTCAATGTATTCCAAGAATTTGTTAGGAGTTGGTTATTTATTTATTTATGTTTACTTTTAGTACATAAATAAATTAAATTATTTCTATTAATGTTTTTTATTTTTTCCATTCATTGTCTATTAAATTATTGCAAAGATATTTGTTAAATTAGCAATATTATAGTGACATTTTTGTTGAATTAGATTTAAAATGTTAGCTAGAATAATCAATGAGGTACTAAATATTTACTAATATTTTTAAAAATATTATTCATTGATTATTCTAACAAAGATTTTAAATCTAATTGAACGTTATATATATATATATATATATATATTAGAATCAATTACAAAAATGTCACTCTAATACTGTCGACTTATGAGTGCACAAAGGTGAAGAGAGTTAAATTTAAAGAAATGGTGGTTGTTACAATATATTTAATATATCGAGCGTATAACAAAAATCGACGACGAAGTTGGCGTTGGAAGTCTCGAGTCATGTCTATACTAAGAGCACACGCGTGAAGTGCTAGTTGCGGTTAAACAGTGTCAACATGACAACCAGTGACTTTTACTCGTGATTTTAGTTCAGACATGACTTTAGATTTCCAATGCCAACTTCGACGTCGATTTTTGTTATACACTCGATATATAATCTTAATTCATTATACCCCCTATTGTGGTGTCGAATATACTTAGGTTTAATTTTTGATGAATTTCTTCCATGTTGTTCTGTCTTTGGCTAATTTTGTAGCGTCCTTCCATGTTAGTCCTTTTCTTTCTAATATTTCTGCAACAATGCTATCCCATATTTTTCACGGCCTTGCCACTTTCTTATTCTTCTGTATCTTAGCTACCCATATTCTTCTTACTGGTCTTGTGTGTAGGTGTTCCCACCAACAAAGTTGCCTTTCTTTTATTGTTTGAAACATCTTTTGTCATTCTAGCTCTTCTCTTATTGTTGGTTTTCCTTAGGTATTTCCTCTTTCGCAATATTTCTTATTTCCCATTGTATTCTTCTCTGTTATACTGTTATGTCACTCTCAATGTATATTTTCAATTTATTACTCTTAGCCTTCATTAAATCTTCCTTATTGTCCTTCGTCTCTCGTTCCGCAACTAACATTTCTGTTTTTCTCCTTTATTAATTTTATAAACTTCAATTATTTTCGGATCAATTTCCAGCTATGTTTTTATAAATTTCTGAAGTGCTTCTTTTATGTCTTTTATGTCTTCCTTCTCCGTCCTGAATCCTTTGACAATGATTATTTCTTCTTCATGAAAGGAATCGAGGGACATGGGTTCAAATCCCATTAGAGATGTTTCTTTTCTACTTATATTTAATTGATTTAAATTATTTCCCAACGTTGTACATTGAAATTTTTTAAATTCATACATATAAATATAATTTTAAAATGGAATATTAATTTAATTAATCAAAACTTGATAATTCACTTAAATGATTTTTTTAGACTCCTTCAATCTAAATAAAACACGTATTTACTTCGTTTGTATAAATGCAATTATATATATATATATAATAACATCTTTATTTATATACAGAGTTACAATATTTACCACTTAACATATATTTACAATGATTAATTAAATTTTATATATAAATTGGTTATCGACCGAAAATCTTTCCGCCTAAATCCAATTATTATTTTGGAAATATTTATTTTATTCATTATAATTTGAGTAATTTTAATTTTTGGTTTGATAATAACGATTTAAAATTATTTAACAATAATTTTAATGGGTAACAAAGTAAATATTACAATTGTTGAAATTATAATCAACAAATTAAATATCAGTCATACACAAACACAGTTGATAAGTGTTATATTTATACTTAAACAATGTATAACATACTGGAATGGTCACTAATCAATAACTTATTTCGATCAATTATAATTGATATAAAGTTGGAATTTCGATGTTTGGTGTGAATCTTCGCCTAAACATTGTTATGCAAAACGGTTTTGTATACGCGCCCGTTTATATAGTATATATTACAGTTGACCTGTTAATTCTGGAGTGCAGCACCATCAAACCACCCCGCAAACTATTTCAAATTCTGGCCATGTAAGAGAGAACTTTGCACAGATCAATAATACGAGGGTTTGCATTCAATTTAAACGCTGTTTGCTGTACGAGTGCATGCACCGATGGACTTGTTAAGTCATGCACACTTCTGTTGTGCCCCATGTATGGATTTATAACGTAAGTAAATATGGAATACTTGTTTTATTTCACAAAATAGGAGTATGCAATTGCGCTGTGTTGTGTACGGGAAATGGTGAGCTATTTCAGACAGTTGTAATTCGGAACTTAAAAACTCAAATGTTGTAGATATCAAGCTTTGTCTATTAATAATAATCCGACACAATGGAGTTATTTTGTAGCTTCATCAGCAGACGAAGCTATATGTAGTTTTTCAGCCGAAGTAGCTATTGTGTAGCGAAACATTTGCTGCGAAGAGTAAAAATTAAAAAAAAATATATGTGATAGTAAAATAGGTAGTAGTAGATAGTAAAATAGTTAAGCTATCTCTATTAATAATAATACAACTCACTGGAGCTATTGCGTAGTTTCTTTAGCCTAAGAAACTCTTGTGTAGCGAAACATTTGCTTTGAACAAGAAATTAAATAGTAAACATTAAAAAAAAGTGATAGCTTCAATTAAAGTTGTAAGCAATAATTTAAAAAAAAACTGATTTTTAAATTAATATTATTGCAACCAATAAGATAAACCCCTCCAAATCGAAACTCTTTATCCCATTTCACAGAATAAAACCATAATCCCCAAAAATTATCATTCAAAATAGTACAATCCTCCTCTCACATAATTGTAAATACTTAGGCATCCTGTTTGATACGAAACTCTCCTTCAAATCACATATCCTTTGCGTTAAATCGAAAATCCTAAACAGAGCCAAACATTTCAGATCCCTTACATATAAGCAGGAAGGGATATCAATTAACACTGCAACTCACATTTGTAAATCTATTGTATTGTTTTTATGCCGGCCTATAATCTAACAGAGGTCGACATATCGATTTATAGCCATTCTTTTCACCAATATAAAACCTTCAACCTTGTACCACCTCCAATTATCTGAACGATTCTTCCTAAGAACCGTCACTTAACTCCGGCATCGCAATAATCCACTCCATAATCCTTTTAACGAGTTCCTTTACGAATCCACCTAAATAACTACTATATCCCAGCGTATACTTTCTCTCTCCACTAAATTTGCTCCAACCAGCACAATTTATCCCTTCTTACAAAATATTGCATTCCTCGTAACCCTAATATTCCCTCCAAACATAACAACTCTTCGGTCACTATCCACCTATTTATTGACTCATGCATACTGACAGTTCAGCTAGCTAGCAGAGTTTTAATTTGAAAATCACCATAAATTCATAGAGAGCAGAAAGACCTATGGTCTATAGCCCATTTCTACATATTGTTATAATATCAACAAGTATTTATTAACCCATCACCCAATCATCACTTGATTTAATGAAAAATAAACACGCGAACAAATATATATGATTACGACACTAATATTGTAGCTTAAGCTATGAACAAACACATTGATATATTTTATGGGAAATTAATGAAAGCATTCAACAGGTTAGATTATGGCTTATTAACATCTCAACAACTCTCAACGCTTATTTAAACAACAATAAAAATTATGTATTGAACTCATGTTTACATAATCGTGATCATATCGTCGATGTCGATGAAAATTTTTAAAGCTAATTGTCCTCAAGTGGTGTTCCATAAGAGATTAATCTGGGATCACTGTTTTTTTTTTTACCTTTTACTGAGACATAAAATTGAAGTGTATCGTAATACGTTACGCGGATAATATTAAAATATTAAATATTGCGAAAATTTCAATTATCTCCAATGATACATCGGTTAGTTTGTGGAATGACGTGGCATTAGAAAACTATCGCTCAATATAAACAAAATATTCTTGTTACAGTAGAAAATCTAAGATAATTCTGCTTGCTTAATTAAACACAACTAGAAATAAAATATATCAGTGTGAATTTCGATTAAAAATTGTTTTTTTTATAAACATTAAGAACATGCATCAAGAAAAGGGTATGTTTTATTTTTATATTGTTAGGTTTATTTTTAATTAATTACAAACTATTATTCGCAGTTTGATTTGAGTTATGTGAAGTTATCACCATTAAATTAAAGCACTTTTTATTTCCTTCCTTCGCTTTTGTTTTTATGTCAAACACATTTCGAGTACCTTGCAGCCATTATCAATGACTAATGCTTAAAACCGACAGGGATTATGGTGAAAAACGTTAATTCTCAGCGGAGGGGATGGGGTATCTATTAATTTTCGGTATAGGACAGGTTTATATAAACGGCTCAGGTCAAAATTTAACAAAGTGAGTTTGTATTTGTACATTTCGGTTGATTCTAACATGTCTAATTTATTTTGGCCATTTTTAGTAATTTTACATTTTTTTTAGAGGAAACTTGTGTGCTATGAAATGGGAAATCGGACTATGGAAAGCAATGGCGGATTTTTCTATATTTATATTTCTAACATGATAATCGTGTTTTTTATAACTTTTTAATAATTTTCGTTGACCAATGTAAACAATATTACAGTTATTGCAATTAATAGGATATATTCCTGATTACTTTTACTGTTAAAAATAAGTTTATTTTTATATTACTATAGTATTAAATAAAAAGAATTTGAAAAAAAATCCCTCTTTAGCTTCTGTGACATTTTGACTTATGTTACATAAGTATTTTAAAACTAATGTTCAATAATGTACACATGCTGTTTCATAATAATAACATTCTGTATAATGCAAAACTTTTTTTATTCGAAAATATTTAATACAAAAAAAACGTAATATAAGGCCATCTACAGACACGGGTTTCGGGATTTCATTCCTCATCAGTACAGCTCTGCCTTACATAATTAAAATGTTGTTAATAATAATAATAGTTTATTATCCAACACCTATATAAATCTAATTACAAAATAATTTAAAAAAATATATCATTAATTCTAAAACTACCCTTAAAAATAACTTTGTCGCGTAATCCATAAACTAAAGACAGACACAGCCAGAAGGGCAAGTTATACAATATTTATTATCTGTATACATTGTGAAAGTAAGTTATTTAAAACATTCTGATAACTGGATATTTAGGGTAATAAAACACACACTTGGTTTTTGTTTCACAAAAATATGAACTTAATCCGCTTCAGGTACAAAGAGACCGCTTCGTTTGTAAACATGCGCTCCAATAATTAAAGTTTCACTAATCCGTGTCAGATTATCTATTGCAAAATAACGCAACCGCTCCTCTTTTACTTCATTAATCTTGTAACTTTGATAATGGTCGTCTGACCGAAACTAGTCAGTGA
This sequence comes from Philonthus spinipes, assembly GCA_963082785.1. NCBI lineage: Eukaryota > Metazoa > Arthropoda > Insecta > Coleoptera > Staphylinidae > Philonthus > Philonthus spinipes. The sequence continues at coordinate 14,239,819 of OY720304.1, forward strand.
ATAAATAAGTTCATATTTTTGTGACACAAAAACCAAGTGTGTGATTTATTACCCTAAATATCCAATGATAAACATGTTTCACCAAGTGTTCGATGAGTCAACAATCAAAAGAATACATTCTGATAAATATTTCACCAATTATTTCTGTTATATATTAAAGATATCTATATTATTGTAATACATGTTAACACAATCGCACATCGAATATAATAGGGAACTCAAACGATGATTTGTATTACATTTATTTAAATAAAACGAATATTGCAATCTACTATTTAAACGAGGAACGTAGAAATTTAAGTGTCGAAGTAAATTTTCGTCATAAAACTAGTTTAAAAATTAATGTTATTTGCGTAATTTTACGAAGATTATGCAAAGCATGAAAATAAAATTCTTTAAGAAGCTCAGTATTTACCGTATTCCATATTTGCGAAAATACATAGCTTTCAAAAAAAAATATTTTAACAGATTCAATTTCATCCACATAACGCGAGTATAAAGGGATCCATATTAAAGACGCGTATTCGATTTGACTTCTAATAAATGCTTTATAGAATCGGTATTTTTTTAACAATTTTTAATTTCTAAGGATATAGCTAAGGATTTTATAATATTAAAACTACGTATTTATATGTAATTAAAAAAGATCGCAGGCGATATTAGGATTATCACTTTTTAAAACTACATCCCAGATTGAATTTAAAATGAGACAATACAATTTGAACACGTTAGCCTTCTTGAAATTAAAAGTGCATGCATTCGGTGAAAAAGGTTTGTTTTAAATTTTGGTATTCATAGCATACGTTATACTTAAAGTAGAATGATAATAATCTTCGGGTACTAGAGGCAATTCACAACGCTCAATTGATATTGATAAATTACTTGAGTATAATATTAAATCAAGAAGATTATTATTAGTTGTGCCAATGAATTAAATTCAATAAAATTTAATAGCAAGTTAGATTTATTACGGTATAAGCTTGGCAATAGGGGAATATTAATATCACCTGCAATACAAACCGGGCTATTTAAGTACCGCTCTTAAAACTCAATTAATTTTATACTATAAGCATTAAGTTCTGTGTTCGGGAAAATATATAAAACAATTAAAATAATTTATTCGATACTTGTTCTGCTACTTTCTTGATGGAACCAAATTTTCATTTTGGGTAAATTGATACACTTGTTTTGTTCCATGTTTTTATTTCCAGCTCCCTCCACACACTTTTACATTAACGCAAACTAAATCTATATTAAGCGAGGTTTTATTATGATTGATATATGGTTGTTCACATACGAGTTCTTCATTGACGGCCACGAGCACACCACATCCGCTATTATATGAACGATCACACCTAAAAACTTCATATGTACTTGAAAATATTTCCAGATTTTGTAGCTAATCGATGAGTCATATTTCCGTCAATAGAATTATATCAAGTGAATCTTCAGCAATCGCGTTGTTATAGAAGGTTATGGTTTTCGAGTTCAATCGACGGATATTTTAATAGTATATATTAAGTGTGGTATACTCAATATTTGACTGTTGGAGGTTGATACGTTTTTTCTTTACTCAAACTTATGAGGGACTCCTTGAGATTATTTAAGGGAAACTTTCTTGCAATTTTGCTTTCTGGTTTTAAATTCATATAATATTTATTTCTTCTTATTATTTTCGCGTGAAGTCAAATCATTTTACAATTAGACAGTTTTATTGTAATCGGCTGTGCGTAGTTTAATTGCATATCTCAAAACTAATAACGGAATATTTGATGATTTAAAAATCTTTTTAAGTAGCCGAGGTGTATCATAAGCACGCGGTTTACCAAGTTTTACGACACGAAAATCTTTTAATTTTGACAGAGAATCATCTACTGTTGTATTTGTTTTACATTTCTTTACCTGAAATTGAATCTGATTTCGGCCATCAGATTATATGAATCAAACGTACCGTCCACGCTGCCATCTCCGGTGGAAATGGTCGACAGGACGTTGATGGACGCGATTGCATCGCGCAATCTCAATTAATTGTTATCGACAAAAAATATTTTCTATGCGAAAATATATTTTTGCCCTCTTAAATTAACTTTAAAAATAGTAGTACTGGTTGAAAGGTTGAAATGGCCTTAGCAGCCAAAGCCAGTATCCACAATTCATATCCTTAACCTTGTTAACCTTTCATCTCCTATCCTTAAAAAAATAACCAAATTAATGAGTCAATATTTTTATGCCTAAAAAAATATACTACTACTTTGCTAATTTAACCGACTCTCTAACTCAATAAATAACAAAGATAGCAATGGTGCGTACTTAATTTAGAACAACCTGTGAATATTTTGAATTTCAATCGACTGTAGATGATTTAAAATAAAAAAGGTTTTGAAATGAATACAAATTCACTCCATGAAATTTTAAGCCATCTACCGGCAAAAATTCCTAGTACTGAAACTTTTTAATTAAGCTATCGAGCGGACACAGCGAAAAGCAAAAAAAACGGGGGAGAACGAAAAAAAAAAAATGTAGTCCCTTCCGTCGATTTTTAATTCCCGAAATAATTTTACTTTCGCGTCATTAGCGATGCACGAAAATACGAAAAACTGCGCACGCCAGGGCGAAAAAAACGACGACCGGTTTATTTTCGAGCGGCGAATTGAGCTACAAAACACCCAGAAGAAAAACATCGGACGATACTTAAAATTCTCCCCCGGAATCCCGATGACGCCTCGCATAGGTATTTTAATTAAAACCGACTGTTCTATATACTCCGAAAAATACGGGGCTAGAATACTAATGAGAATTAGAATATTTCCAAGCGCGCCGGGTTTTATTCCCAACTTTATGAAAACTGCTAATATATACCAATTGAAATGATTTAACATTAAAATGCTGAAGGGTGAGTCTTAAAAATTCACGCTAATAACAATAAAACAATAATAAGCTCGCTGTCTGTTCCGTTTCAGCAACACTTGTTTGAAACTTTAAAGAATTTTAAAATGCACAAATTGTCCGGGCTTGATTTAAATAGTGGAATTAGGCGGAGCATCTCGTAGTTACTTATTAAATATCTCGAGAATTATGCAAATATTGGAAGCGTCGGATTTCGCTGCGAAAGGGGTGGATTCCTTTTCGGTTATATTAAATATGTGCAGGCTTTAATATTGAATGTGTCAATCAAATTTATGTTTGTTCGCGAAGAGGTATTCTGTGCACGTTTCATCTATATAGATATATAAAACCTCTCCCTTGTTTTCACAAGGAATTTCTAATTATGTATACTTATAAACAAATACTTGTATTTATATATAAATCTTTTTTAACATGCTTATAAATCATATAGAGAAAAACAAACCGTTGAAATTCCATAATCTCGCTTATTAAAAAAAAAGTATATTCGCTGCATTTCTGTAAGAGAAATGTTGAATTTAACGTGTACGTTAATATTTATCATCACACTCAAAGCAACTTTTATAATAAATATATATTTATGGAATGTGAAATATATTAATAACGTACCGTTTAAACTTTATATTTCTGGTAGCCTCGAATGTGGGATTAACGAAACCTGTTACTTCCGTTAATAAAAAATAATAACTAAAGATTAACCAATAACAATACATAATAGAAAAATCTCGGTTCGTTAACCGAGACAGAACAATATCAAAATGTGTTGTAAATATAAATGTTGTCGATATTTTTGTAATATTACAATAGTACTTACATATGATAAAATATACTGTTTTCAATGCCGAGTTAAAATATGTAAACAACATTCAACTATTTATAACTGTTTTAAAAATAAGGGGAATTACCACAATTATTTGATTAAAACTTACCAATGATTTCGACAGAATCAATTGTGTTCAAAAGAAGTTGAACTTCATAACATTTTAATGTTCAATCTGTGTGAAAAACAATTACGAAAAACAATGAAAATTGATCAAATTTATAGCAAATTTCAAATTATATTTTTGCTAATAAAAACTTGTACAATGAAAATTTAGAGGATTTCACTAAATTCTGCATTCAAATAACTTAGCAGACATGTCCTATTAATTACATTATATCTTACAATTTTCTTTTCTAACTTGAACTAGAAAATTGACGTAATACACGAAAATTAATGATTTATTTTTTATTTAGATTGCTACTTTATACTTGGTAGATAAAAAATGTAAATTCATATTCATATTATTAAATGCAAAAGAATAGCTCTTTTTTCAAATGATTATTTCCATATTACTATTTTTTCTATTAAACCGCAATCTTAAAATTTGTTTGGTAAATTTTCTATATAGGATTAAAGATTAATAATAAATAGTTTTAAAACATACATTTTTGCGTATTTTATACAAACGACTGTCATACTGTCATAATTATAATATTATATTAATTTTGATTATTATTTTTCTAATATAATAAATAAAAAGTTACAGATACCGTCTAGGCGGCCAATTTTATGCTATCCTTTAAACTTTTTTTTCAGATACAAGGCAATATACAACTTTCTGGTTTTTTCTACTTTGTTCCTCATATATTAGTGTTATAAAAACTCGTGTTTGCGTGGTAATTCCTGTAATTCCTAAAATTTTGTGCAATTGTATTTGCGTTTTGGTTTTAATTTCAAGCCTTCGAAGCCATTCGAAGCACTTAAACTAATTAGCCAAATCCATGATTCGAAACTATGAATCATTTATGTAATTCACCGAACGAATGTTAATTAAATCCAATAAAACTATGTTATAATGTAATAAATAACACATATTAAGTTTTGAGCATATTAAGTAAAATAATCTCAAATATTTCTTCTCTCTTCAGCGTATACAAGACAATGTGCCATAATTGTTTCGATACATTCAGTAAAGTTACAGGAGCCGAATTACTGTTTCGAAAAATCAACTCTTCCGCCAATGCTACTTCGTTGGCCGTTTCTCGCGCCGATGTCAAATTATGTGATAAATTGACGTTTAGTTTTGGATAAGTGCGATGAAGTAACAATTTTGTTGTTGTGTTATCATTTCATGAAAATTTCATCAGTTGATTAAAAAACATATTTTCGAATTATCATTATTATTAATAATTTTGTGGGATCTTCCTTTTATGAACACTAAAAAAATAATACTATTTGAATTGTTTTAATTTATCTTCATATTTCTGAAAAAAAAAAATTAAAGTCTTCTGAGTTTTCCGTTTTGTATTTAACTCAGATATTTGTATTGCTCCTTCGTTACATTTGCTAACTGATAAAGTTTTTATTGACAAAATGTGCCTTTAAATTAGCTCTTCTTAGAATATATCAGTATAGGTTTTGCTGATAGTAACAGCTCAGAAGTCTTATAATGTATCTAAAAATATCGAAACAAAATGTAAGATGCGCTAATATAATTTTTAAAAAATGATTCTTCATACTGATTTATTGCGAATTCACTAAACAATTCGCTTTATTTAGAATTAGTGTATAAATATAGCTCATGCGGAACACGCCGAATATTTTATTCTATTTGAATATTTATCATAAATTTTGGTCCCGTTTTCGAAATTAGGCTTTCGCCGGCGTTTGTTAATGCAGGAGCAAATAAATTATTTAATATTGTTCAAATGTGCTTTTATTAATTCGATATTTTGTACGTAATGTTTATAATTTATGGAACGGCATTTACAAATGCGCGTGTATTATTCTCTAATGTATTAAACCCGGATGCCGTTATAATATGGCGAATGGCTGATATATCGCTCCGAATGCAAACGGTATCTACAAAAGAGTTTCTACGAAATAAAATTGGTTTAATTTATTATTTAAACTTTTTATTTATTTTTTAATAACTTTTTTAATAATAATAATAATCTTTATTAACAGATATATACTACAAAAAATACTAAATAAATATTAAGAAATAACAAAATAAAATGTATTTTTTATATCTGTTAATTGGCTATCGACCAATAGTCTTTCCGCCTAACTTTTTTTTATTTTAATGGAATAACCCGATTTTTAAATTAATATTCTTCATAAAATTGCCTTTACAATATCCTTCTTTTATTTATTACAAAAACCTCTTATAGATTACAATTATACGAAACGACCATAGACCAAAGGTCTTTCCGTACTTCTTTGTCTTGTTCTTGTCGTTGTCTACTTACTCATAATGATCACTAACAGCAGTATTATTTTATACCGAAACGTATTTTTCTTATCATTATTTTTAAAAAACCTCACACACATATTTTTGTTGTTGTTGTTACTTTTAAGTGATAAAATATCCGGCAGCATATTAAATTTATGCAGATTGATGATTCGTCATAAAAATATTCCGACGGGGCGGAAAAAACTTCTAAATTTAAGTAATTAAAGCGAAAAGAAAACTCGCTCTCATAATTACGCCCCGGGGTTTGATGCTGAAGTTTCAGCACTTCAGAAATTACGAAACAGATTAAAACAAAAAAAATTGATTCCACCGCGGAATTCGCCCGCCCTCTATGCATCCACATAATTTTCCTCCGAGATTTTATAAATTCCAGAGTATGCGGATTTACTTAGTAAAGTAATTATTTTATTTTACGTAATTACTAAAACATTGTCATAAAAAAAACAATGTAATAATATTGAAAATATTATACTGTTATGTTACAGGCTCAATAGATTTTGAAATAAACGGAAACCTCTATGTTCGTTCACTTTATACATCTGAATAAATTTAATTTATTGAAAAATACGAGTAGTATTTTTATAAAAATTATAATAATTAAATATTTAAATGTTTTAAATATACAGTGATCAACACTGAAATATACAGTGATCAACACTGAAAGGTGGGCAACCAAATACGCATATTACTGCAACTTATTTTATGAAAAAATCCCTAAGATTTCCTTCGGCGTAGCGAACATATTTTTCCAAAATTAAATATTTAATCATAACTATATATTTAATTTTTACACGTTGAAGCTGCTCCAGACTTATGTTCCTGGTCTTTTTTTAATGTGTGGTTTAAATTGGTTTAAGGTATGCATTCGATTTTTAGAAATAAAATACGACGCTGTTAGTGTCAAATATAATTACTCTTTATTAGTTTTTTTTTCTTCGTATGAAGTTGAAGCGATAAAACTCCCCAAATTTTTTGGCGGGAAATTTAAATTTAAGTAAAAATAATATATAATACAGCACGAATAATATTGAGTGCATTAGGAGAAAATCCCAAAATCCCTCCAAAATTCCATGGTCCACAATCCACCATTCATAAATTCATATCATCTTTCATAAATAACTATGTAGATGTACACAAAGATTGTCTCCTGAATGACCAATGGTCGGTGGGCATTTGTAAATAGTTAAACTAATGGAAAAGAGTATTTACTCACTTGTCCACAATTATTTAAATAAATTAAATAAAAATAATTTGATAATAATTAATAAAGTATTTGTACACCTGCTGTTGCAAATCAATAAAATATTGCATAATGCAACAAATTTTTTTGGATCCGAGAAAAATTAAATGCAAAAACAACAAAAACAATATTACGTAATTTAAGGCCATCTGCAGACACGCGTTTCGGGATCTATTCCTCGTCAGTGCAGCTCTGCCTTTTATAACTTAAATATGTTAAAATAAATCAACAAAATTATTTTAACTATACTGTTAAATTAAATCAAATATATTAAATAAAATCAAACTAAGTCGGTTTAAATTAAAATAAACGAAATTAATTCAATTTAAATAAAAACCGAATAAAATTAAACGAAGCAAAATGTACTGACGAGGAATAGATGCGGAAACACGTGTCTGCAGATAATAAATAAAACACTTTTTATTTTGTCTGTATAACTTGGAGTGTTTATAGTTGTCTATAGTTTAGTTTAGCGTAACATTATTAAAAAGTATAAGCCTCAACAATTAAGGGGTGATGCATAACTGAAAAGCCGAAAAAAAAAGCGAAAATTAGAGACTTTCTTTCTCTAAAACGAAAAAAGATAGATGAAATCCAATTACACCAGTTTATTTGACATATATTTGTCGTGATATTTGATTTCTTCGACTTCTCCGAAGGTACTGAGGTTCCGTAATACAGCTCCCCGTAGAAGACTTTTTTTCCAATTACTTTGCATTAAGAATGAGTAAATGCTGTCTTTGATAATCGATTTTTAGAAAAAGAAATTGATAAAATGACGACCTCCTGAGTAAAAAGTAAAAGGGACTAAAAATGTGTCTTTCATCGGCCGTAAAACCTTAAATTTTCGTCGTAACCGATTTTGAAAATGTAGTTTCAAGATAATTGCGCTTAAAGATTTGAGATGTGTTCACTAGAGTCTCGACTAACTTTGCATAGACTCGCACAACTTCGGCAATTTGTATCTTTAGAATTCCGCGATAAAAACAAAAATGATTTTTTGAAACTATGCAGGTAAGCATCACCCCTTAATAAGTTAATAGGTATTTTGAAGGATGACATTTTTCCTAATTTAGATCTGAGTCAAGCAGGTATACAATTGAATAGTTGTTTTGTTCACTAAAGAGAAAGTGAACTTGTGTAGTTAATGAAACCATGAAACAAAATTCATTTAATAGAAGAAAAAATAATAATAATAATAACGAACGTAAGTATAATTAATTTAATTTCATTAAAAAATTGTTAATACAATATACAAAATGTTAGTGACGGGCAAATTATTATTATCTATAACTAATTACATTAAAAGTATTATATTATTCAACTTTGGATTTGTTTTTAAATAAATCGATTATGTATATAGTCAATTTTGCGTAACACTGTAACATTTTATACAAAATTAAAATTATATGTTTCATTTAATCATACTAATTCTTTGATTTTTTCCAGCCAAGCCTTCTTTCCATCCATCCTTTTTATTCTTTCTACTTTTAATTTATCGTTCCCTTATAAAAGCATATATCCTTTGAAATATATGCACCTTAAAAACTCCGGGCAAAATCTCCTTTGGAACGGAACAAATTGGCCCTAAAAGATAGGAAAGGCGAGCACTTTTCCAGTGGCGGGTATATTACGCGAATACATTTTTTTTGCGCCCGCGACGAAAAGCCGCCCTTAATAATTCAAAATAAGCCTACGTCTGGTAGAGGGGCGCGGGGATTATATTTGCACGAGCAGTTTTCAATATTTCATTCGGATGAGCGGCTCATTTTTTTTTATCGCACCCAAAAAATATATATTATATTGTTGTTCCATTAAAAGCGTTTTCTATCTTCGGTTGCTTAATGAGAGTTTCACATTTCGGAATTTAATGAAGCCAACCTTTGTAATGAAAACACGCTTGTAATTATTCATGACTGCGGCTTTTACTTTATTATATATAGTGTAAGATTATAATAAAAATAATTACAATAAAAAAATAAATTAAATACGACGCAAACGCCATATTTTGCTTAATTTCACGTGGCATCGTTAACAATTTGGGTCTATAAGGTAGACAACCGAGAATCATTTCATTTTCTTTATAAATAATATTATAGTAAGATTATAATAAAAAATAACTTGTATAAAAGAATTTTAGATTTTGTGTCTGTAGTTTAATGAATAGTTTGATAATAAGTGTAAATTGTGGAAATTATAGTCGCTAAATATAAAATTCTATTATAGAAACAAATTTCAAAAGTGTTTTATTTTAAAGTTTGTATTTATTAAATGTATTGATAAAAAAGAAAAATGTTTGAAATGTTTTATTAAGTACTAATATATATACAATCACGCTTATATATACATTTATATTTACATAAGAAAGAAATATTGTGTTAGTCTGTCCTGGCTATCGTAAAATAAAAAAAAAGTAATAATGAAAACACTTTTTAAAACGCCACAAAAAAGCACATATTTCACTATAACTTTTTAATGAAAAAAGATAAAATAAAAATTTGATTTGGATAAAGATGATTTAATTACTAATTTTAATAAAAATAAAACATTTCATTTTCGAGAGAAAGCTACAATTCTTGCCTACACACTCGCAACATCAAAGAAATGGTTAATCATCACAATATTACACTATTTTTAAATAGCAGTCTCTTTACAATACATGTAGTGAGAATTAAAAAACTGTTCTTTTATTTTCAAATAAAATATTAGCGAGTTTCGCCAAGTAAAAGCCTTAACCATCCATTAAAATAATAGAAAAAAGGATTTATGCACTTGGTCGCAGTTATTTAAATAAATTAAATAGAAAGAATTTGAAAAAAAATATATATATATAATTTCAAATTCTTTTTATTTAATTAATCCATTAAAATATATTCTAATTAATAAATATTGTTTTTGTTAATCGCTTTAAAATCATTGGCAATATAAATGTTATTTTTAATTAAAAAAATATATATATAAACGTGTTCCTTATTATTCCACACTCGAACTTTATTAGAATGTTCTCCTTTAAATAAGTTAGATATACATCAGAAAATAACGGCTTTAGTCATCAATTATAAATGATTTATTAATATTTACTTTTAGTGAACTTATTGAAAACTAGATATTAAATTGTCCTTGGTAAGTTAGATTCTTTTACAACATAGTAAAATGTGTGTGTTAATGAAATAATATACGATTTTTTTAAATGTATTCTAAATTAAATCTGGCAATCATAGAAACCTTCTCTGCCAAATATTGTTCTCCATTTTTTGTTTGTTTTGAAATCCTTCACTAAATTATAACAGTTTACGCTTATTTACTTTATTTAATTTCGTGAATGTAGGAATATGTATTATTACAAACTCGTATTCGATAATTAAATCCTGTATCTCTCGCAACCTCAACATTACTTCTAAATTCGCCCATCCTTCATTAACCATTCATCAACTCATAACATTCAATTCGCAGACATAGACAAAGATGTTAATAATAGACTTTTTCTAGGGACAACATATAACATAGTAGAAGAATTATATTGTTAATTTGTTGTATATAAATTTGCCTGCAGAAGTAAAGATGTTATATATATATATATCAGAAAATTCAATTAAACTGTTTGATTTATAACAATGTAATATATAAATTAAATATATGCTATTATTCAACACTGTCCGGAGAAACTATACCGTGTGCGGAGGCTTATAACAAGAAACATTCAAATAACAATTCATCTGTTGTTAAAGAGATGATAATACATGTATAAAAATAAATATAATATATATATTATATTATATTATATTATATTATATTATATTATATTATATTATATTATATTATATTATATTATATTATATTATATTATATTATATTATATTATATTATATTATATTATATTATATTATATTATATTATAATATGTTATATATTATTATTACATATATTAAATAAATATTGTATAAAAATAAACTTTGAAAATACTATTACTCCCAATTATAGTTGAGTTTAATTTAATTCAATATGGGTCAATACTGATCATATCCCAAAATTGTGGCATTATATACATAATACTTGTTTGAATAATACATTTTTATGAGCTCCGCTCAATTAATTTTAAATCCTAATAACAATACATTCTCTGTTGGTATGTATAATTGGATAAATTGATTAAAATGCACGTCGCACTGAAATATCAGACTATAATTGGGGATGCGTTAACAGTGGACAGCAAACTGTTCAGAAATAAATGTTTTTATTGTGTTGTTTTTCAATAATATTTCGATAATGAAATGTTTTTAAATTTAACAGGATTGTATAAACATTGTATTTTTTTAATTAGTTTCTTACTTAAATGAAACAAAAAGGATGGGTTCGTATTAAATTAGCGGGCGGCATATAAATTTGTAAATTATAGTTTCAGATAGGGGCCATCTGTATGTTTCATATACCCTTCGAATGTACAAATTATGCAAAAAAGGCTTCGGTGTGTGTTTCGAGCCATGTTAATATGATCAAGTTTGATTTGAAGTTACTAGCACCATCGAAAAATGAATCTTTGCCAATTTCCTGTTATAACCCTAAAACGGTTAAAGATAGATCTTTTTTCATTGTGGCCTCGGTTGGTTGAAAGAATATGCGTCAGAGACATCCTTAGAGACCTAGAGTAAAATCAGTTGTACTAAAGAAAATAAATAATATGCAATGTTCTGGTATTATTTTTCTCTTCACATCGTCAAGAAGAAGAAAAAGATCTAACAAATATTATGCAAGAATTCAATTTAATTGGATGATTTTCATATTATACTCATGTGATTGTGATATTACTATTAACAATCTAATTACATTGTAAATTTGTCACATAAAATAAAAATTGTATTAATAAACTGAAATAAATATTTTTGAAGCTGGAGTAGAAATGTAATATTCTGCATCAAAAATTGGTTCAGATGGGAGAAAGTGAGTAAAAAGTGTTAAAATAAAAGTAAATGGGGCAAAAATACCTCAGGTTGATAGCCCAGAATGGACAAAAACTCTCATTTTATTGTTATTGCTAATCCTTACTATAATTTTCTTGCACACTCCTGTTTGTAATTTACAAAAAAATATTAGGAACGCAACTAAGTTCTCGCTGTCTTTTATGAAACTTTTTTTGCGTTTGATTCCGATTCTCATCGAGTAATGCTATCAATTCAGCGTCTTCGAAGGTTTTTGGCCTTCCTTCACGCGAACGATCGTCAACATCGAAATCACTGTCTTTGACGCGTTGGAACCAATCATGGCAAGTTGTTTCGCTTAGAACAGCATCTCCGTAAATTTCTTGGAGTTATCGATACGCTTCAGCCGCCCTTTTCTTCGAATGAATGAAGAAAAGCAACACATCTCGCAAATGACGATTTTTTACCACATAATAAGACATTTTCACAAAACCAAAAGTATATGACGCAACAAAAAAATCACTGATGTCTTAAAGCGGTTAGTTTACAATATGTCTAAGCTTGGTTGATGACGTTTTTGTTAAGTCAGAATCAACCAGCTCTTACTACTGAAGTCATTGCTTGAAAAACAGTGCGAACTAATTTTTCTAAATTTAGTGTCAACTCAAAATTCAAAATATGTTTATTTTTTTCATTGAAGGTTTGGTTAAATTAAAACTGCAGTCTTTTATAAATAAGGGCTGGAATATTTTCATGATCTGAGTTAAATTATTTACCAATTTATCAATGGTTTTCTCAACATTGCATATACATAAGGAAACCTTCGATGTTCCTTAGTTATATGCAATGTTGAAACAATCTTGAGATGATTTTAAGACATTATCCTAAAAGAATAGTGTATTATTTTTCATTACGTTGATGTATCTAGAAAAATGTTTTTGTATAATGTGTAGAAAATTATCGCTTTCCTGAACTAATTAAAACAAATTCGTTTGACTAATATCACACTTGCAGTCCAAGAATTAATAGCTCTCATTTAAAAATAATAATAATAAAAAAAAAACGATTGAGAGGTTGATTTCTTAAGTTGAAAGTATTGTTTTTCTTGTATCAGAAATTTAAATTCAACTTAGGATACGTTTAACAGTTTTGTTTTTAACTGTTTTTATGTAGAAAGCGTACATGCATCAATCGTGTTATTAAGAAATTATCTGCTCAATGAATATCATATAATTTCAAATTTAAGACTTCTTAATAAGAGTGTTAGATTCCAATCTAACGTGCACATGCAGTAATCACGCGCCTGTCGCATTTCTAAGCTTTTTAATACAAAACACGTACAATTTTTATTTTTCAAGAATTACAAATTCTAAATGTCAAACATCCTCAATTTCATTCGGATGTTTAATTATAATGTGGCAGCGAGCTAATTATCATTTCTATAACAAAACTAATTTCTAATTCAAACTCTCGAACATCCCTTATTAGAAACGGATGTGTCTATTGCTCTGCGCCAGCCACCTTAATTATACATTCAAACTCACGATTTTGGGAATCCATTCAATCTTTATGCTTAGGAATGCCAGGTACCTCAGATTCAGTGAACGCGTGTACGTGACACTAAGGGTACCACCCTTTGGTCACGCCCACGCCCACCAAGCGAAAGCTGATTGCTGGACGCGTACCACCACCTGTGATTTCTAACACTTCACCCCACATTATCAAAACTTATTGTTTCGGTTAAAAAGCTAATGTTTAAGCTTGTAAGACAGAATTGTTTTCTTGAATCACACACAGTTAACATCCATTCCCGTGTTCGGGTCAACTTGGTACCTTTTCTAGTTTTCAAACACAAACTTTATAATTAAGATTGTAACTAGTGTAAGAACAATATAGTTGATAGTAGTGAAGTTTGAGTATCATTGTGCATAAACCCCAAAGAACCCAGGTCTCCAACACAAAATTGGCGCAGTCGTGGTAGGATTCGTTGACGAAAGAATTGCTGAAACCTTCTTCAAGGAGCACACTTTCGGTGAAGCCCACTTCTTAACAACGAACTTTAATTATCGGTAAGTGTTTTCCTGTTATTTCTTTGGTAAATAGTGCATACAACAATGACCACTCAAGAGAATTTCCCTATCACATTCATTTGTTCATTAATTCCTAACTCATTTTCCGGAAATAGATACGAACTAGGGCAATTTATTGCTAATTGTAATAATGCAGTTTCACTTGCCGCTGATAACCAGCAAACACCATTACTATATTTCATATTATCTAAAATACAAGGCAAAGCGAAGGACCAGTTGGCCCAGCACTCTTTTGACAACTGGGAACAATTAAAAGAAAAATTAAAACTACTTTATCAAGATAAAAAACATTACTGTCAGATCATGGAAGATCTTAATAATTGCTCACAAAATCGTAATCAATCAGTAACTGAATACTATCAATTATTAGAAACACTTAATTCCAGAGCAATCTCTGCAATCAATCAATATACACAGGACAAAAATGATATTCCTGGAAAAATTAAAACTATTAACGAAATCACATTAAATAGATTCGTTCTTCATTCCAAACCTGAAATTTCACAAATGCTAAGGTGGAAAGATTTCGACAATTTAAATTCAGCTTTTAGTGCTGCTATTTCAGAAGAGCGTGCTCTTGCACTAAATTTTAAAAGTAACAATTATTCTCATAACAAAAAAATATTTCATAGTCAAACTCGTCCTCCTAACTATTCACAAAATCAAAAATCAATTAATATTATTAAATCTTGCGATATCTGTAAGAAAACAAATCACGAAACTGATAAATGTTTCTTTAAAAATAAAAGTAAATCGTGTAACTACTGCAAAAAACAAGGTCATGTTATATCAGAGTGCCGTAAAAGAGAATATAATAACAACAAATCAAAACAAGAACAACCCGTTAATTTAAACTTAAATCATTCTCTGAAAATGAGCACCGTTTCAGAGAATCTAGAACAAATTCAGGTGTTCCAGAATTAAAAATATTATTATCAAACGAAAATCTCAATTATGTCATTGTTAATTGTAGCTTAGCTCGCAATGAAAATAAACAATTAAAATTCTTAATCGATACAGGTGCGGGTGTCTCAATCATTAAAGCTAGCAAATTAGTTAAAAATACTAGATGTAATTTTAATGATAAACTAATCCTTCAGGGACTCAGTCCCAATAACCCTATTGAGACACTAGGCAGCTGTCAGATTCCCTTAAAATTTAAAAACGAATTCATTTATACAAAATTTCAAATTCTAAACTCTGTCTCGAATGTACCATTCGATGGGCTTTTGGGCAAGGACTTCTTCGAGAAGGAAAAGGCAACAATCAATTATTCCAATAAATCTTTGACAATTCGCGGAACTTCAATTACTCTACATACCGAAAAATCCGATCCATCAGTATATATGGTACCAAAGATTGTACTTGCTGCTCGATCTGAAACAGTTGTGGAGATTGAGGTAATGAATCCCGAAATCAAAGAGGGTATCATGCCGGAATTTGAAATCTCAAAAGGGATCTATCTTGCTAAATCCATTGTAAAAGTAAACAAAAATAAAAAGGCTCTAACTACTATTTTAAATACGAGATTAGTAGATCACGAATTTACTCCATTTTCAGTAGTACTCGATCCAATCCCTAAATCTAATTCAATCCTAAATCTAAATCATCAAATCTCTCATCAAAATAAAGATATAAGTAGGAAAAATAATTTAATTCAAAATCTAAGATTAGATCACTTAAATGATGAAGAAAAACATCATGTATTAAAAACATGTACTAAGTTCATTGACATTTTTCATCTTCCTGGCGATAATCTCACTCAAACCGAATCTATTAAACATGAAATCAATATCTCTAATCCTAATCCTATTTATACAAAAACATACCGCTATCCGGAAGTCCATAAGAACGAAGTTAATAAACAGATAAATAAAATGCTACAGGACAAAATAATCCAACCTTCAAACTCTCCTTGGTCTTCTCCTCTTTGGGTTGTACCAAAGAAATTAGATGCATCTGGTGAACGTAAATGGAGAATCGTTGTCGATTTTAGAAAGCTAAACGATATCACTATTGGTGACAAATATCCGCTTCCGAATATCGAGGACATTTTAGACCAGTTAGGTCACTCCAAATATTTCACAACACTAGATTTAGCTTCTGGTTTTCATCAAATCCCAATGAGAGAATCAGATCAAGAAAAAACCGCATTTACTACTCCATTAGGGCATTATGAATTTAAACGTATGCCATTCGGATTAAAAAATGCCCCAGCAACCTTTCAAAGGTTAATGAACACTGTATTAACTGGACTTCAGGGAGTGCATTGTTTTGTATATTTAGACGACATCGTTATTTATGCTTCTTCATTGCAACAGCATGAAGAGAAATTAGAAACTGTATTTTCTAAACTAAGGGCAAATAATCTAAAACTTCAGCCGGACAAATGCGAATTTCTTAGACGAGAAGTCGCATATCTAGGTCATATTATCTCAGATGAAGGCGTTCGCCCTAATCCCGATAAAGTTCAAGCTATCAATAAATTTCAAACTCCCAAAAACGTAACGTCAATAAAATCATTCTTAGGTTTAGTCGGTTATTATAGAAAATTTATTCCTAACTTTGCAAATATCGCTAAACCTCTAACTCTTTTATTAAAAAAGGACACTCCTTTTGAGTGGACTGAAAAGCAAGATCAATCATTTTCAGAGTTCAAACGGATATTAATGTCAGAACCTCTTTTACAATATCCAAATTTTAATAAAGAATTTGTTCTTACTACTGATGCATCCAATGTCGCAATTGGAGCAGTTCTTAGTCAAGGTGAAATAGGACAAGATCTACCGATTGCATACGCATCACGCACTTTAAATCAATCGGAGAATCACTACACAACAACTGAAAAGGAACTTTTAGCAATAATATGGAGCATAAAACATTTTCGTCCTTATTTGTATGGTCGTAAATTTAAAATTGTAACCGATCATAAACCATTAACATGGTTATTTAATTGTAAAGACCCTGGTTCTAGATTAGTTAGATGGCGCTTACAAATTGCTGAGTATGATTACGAAATTGTTTATAAACCTGGGAAAATAAATTCCAATGCAGACGCTTTGTCTCGTATTGTGCCAGTGAATTTAGTTAAACACGAAGAATCGTTTGACGATTTTATTAAATTTCATTATACCTGCAATGATTCAATTCAAGTAGATATCGTCAACACTAGTAAATTAAATAAATTCCCTAATGTATTAATTTATTCAAAAGATTTAGACGATAATAATTTATTCAGCGAAGAAATTAAAGAAACATTTGACACATTAAAAATATCTGAACCAGTTTCTTTAAATTCATTCATAAAATTAAGTCGCAATGATAAAACGACATATTTGTGTATTGCTAAAAATTTCTATTTCGACAAATTAATATACAAAGATTTATATTATAGTCTAAGATCTGTTCGTAATGAATTAATAAAAACAATAAATAAAAATAACGATTCAATTTACATTATAAGTCCTATATCTAATAACAAAAATATAAAAAAGAAAATGTTCTCTGAAATGATTTATTTTCTTTTCAAAGAAACTAAAATAAAACCCATAATCCTAGAAAATAATAAAATCGAAATCAATTCCGAGGAAGAAATCAAACAAATTCTAATCGATAATCACGACTCAAAATTAGCCGGACACTCAGGATTTCAACGAACATATAATAGAATTAAAGAAAAATATTATTGGTCAAGTATGAAAAATGACATTAAGAAATATATAAAAAACTGTCAGTCTTGTCAATTGAATAAAACTAATTTCAAACCGACTAAGGCACCAATGGAAATTACCACCACATCTGAAAAACCGTTTGATAGATTAGCTATTGACATTGTCGGTCCTCTTCCGCAAACAGAAAATAATAATCGATTTATTTTAACCATGCAAGACGATCTAACAAAATACTCTTACGCTACAGCCATACCAAACCATGAATCCAAAACAATAGCCGAAGAACTTACTAAATTCATTACCCTATTCGGAATTCCAAAAACTATCCTAAGTGATCAAGGTCCAGATTTCACTTCTAACCTCATTAAAAATTTAACTAAATTATTCCATACGAAACATATATTGTCGTCTCCGTACCACCCACAAACCAATGGAGCATTAGAGAGATCACACCTCACACTTAAAGATTATTTAAAACACTATATTAACGACAAACAAACGAATTGGGATGAATTTATTCCGTTTGCAATGTTCTCTTACAATACACATATACATAAATCCACGAACTTTAGTCCTTACGAACTTCTCTTTGGTAATAAACCGTTTTTGCCGTCTTCAATAACACAAGAGCCTCAAATATTATATACGTATGATGACTATATTAAATCTCTAAAACAAAAACTAAATTTTAGCCATCAAGTCGCTAAGACTAACATAATTAATTCCAAAATAAAATCAAAAGAGTATTACGACAGTAAAATTAATGAACATAATTTTAAAATCAATGACCTAGTTCTAATTAAAAACCACAAAATCAAATCAGGACTCAATAAAAAACTACAACCTAATTTCGCAGGTCCATTTAAAATTGTAGAAATTAATGACAACAAATCTGTTGTTATTCTTAAGAAAAACAAAAGGGTAACCTATCACATAAACGAATTGAAACCGTTTGTTTCAGATACATAAACGATGATGAAACTCAAATTCCTTTTCCCATTTACGTTACTTATTCCATTAGTCCTTTCCATTGACGAGCATTATGAAATTAAACACTTAGATAATAGCTCTGGATTATTTTACCACCATTTAGGAAAATCAAAATTAAGCAATTCTCGTTTTACCTTACTATCCTATTTTGATCTCAAAATCGTTGAGGAAAAATTTAATCAAATTGAAAAATTCTACAATTTAACATTAAGTAAATGTTGTGATAAACCTAATTTTAAAAATGAGCACTTACACTTTTACAGAAAAAATTCTCTAGATCTCTTACTAATCGAAATCAATAGATTAAAACAAAAAATTCAATCAGTAAACTATCTCACTGGTCACACTTTTAGAAATGATAGATTCAAACGAGGTCTATTTAATGGGGTTTCATATGTAGTTAATTGGCTTTTTGGCATTCCTGATGCAGAAAATGCTAAATTTTATGATCAATCTATTAAGTCTTTATTTTATGATAACAAGAACGTTCAAAAATTAATGTCCCAACAAATAAAAGTTGTTTCTGGAGCGATAACTAATTTTAATTCATCATTACAAACTTTACGCATAAATGAAGAAAAATTAAATGAGAATATAATTCAATTCAATAATTTTGCCAAAATGATTTCAGAAAATTTAAAAGAAGTAAAAATTCAACAATTAATCATGGAGCAAGTAACTATATTGACTCAATTAGTAGCTGAATTAGAACACCATTGCGATGAACTTATATCTTCAATTACATTAGCGCGAAAAAATATTTTTCATCCATTCGTCTTGTCACCTAATGATCTCATTAACGAATTAACTCAAGTAATATTACCAAAAGGAAAAGTGCTTCCCTTTGCTTTAGTATTCCCTGAAATTCATAAATATTTTGACATTTGCAAACTTGAAGTAGTTTATATTAACAGAAAAATTATATTTGCTATTAAAATCCCGCTTGTTGAAGAATTTGAATACAACATTTATAATGTATTACCTTTACCTATCCGTCATAATTCATCAAAATCATATTCATTCGTGAATCCCACTTTCCCTTACCTTCTCTTGAGTATCACACGTGTGTACTACGTGCCAATGAGAGACATGGGAAAATGCACCGAATCGTCGAAAGGAGAATACATCTGTCACGAATTACAAACGAGGCGAACTTCTGAAAAACCAATATGCGAGACTATGTTGCTCAATTCCGTGATTCGCAAGATGCCCGATTCATGTGACATTCGCACCAGCCAATTTGATCTGGAAATATGGCACCCATTGGGGAACAATGAATGGATTTTTGCTGTAACAACTCCAACAGAAATCACCATAAGTTGTCCTTCAAACGTTATTGTTAGCACGGAAATAAACTCAACCGGACTCATCCACTTACAAAATGAGTGCAAAGCCTATACACCAACCGTGGTATTAGAAGCAACGACAACAATGTTTCATGAAGTCCACCATATGGTACCGAATTTCAACATCTTGAACGACGATTGCTGCAATATTAACAATTCACACATCGAAGACTACATACCCATAAAATTAGCACCAATCAAAATAATAAATACGGGATTAGACGAATTAAAGATTGCGAACTTTAAACTACAACAAATGGACAAAATACTTGAGGAAAACTATGAAGAACCTAATAATTATCGAGGTTTATTTTCGATGATTACATCAGCCGTATTCAGCATTGCATTCCTAATACTAATCTGTTGTATTATACGCTGCTGCGGTTTAACAAGGTTATTTCGGAAACTATGTTGCTGTTCATCATCCGACCTAAAATGTCTCAAAATTTTCAATACAAACATCGCTACTCCAGTCACCAGGGAACAACTCGCAATGATAATTGATGAAGAAAATCAAGACAGGGACAACCAACCGATCGAACTCCAGACTATGACGGAAAATTCCCGACCTCGAAGATCCTCACCACCCTACCGGACCAGATCATATATGAGAGCTGCCCCAATAAACATGGAATAAGTGCAGTGAAGTTAAATGAAAAAATAAAAATGTGTAATAAAATCAGTGAAGTAAAGCTTGTGGAAAAGAAATGGAATAAGGACCAATGTAACGTAACAAACTTTTATTATTTTCTAAGTGTAATTAATTAGTTATATATTTTTCTCTTTTTCTTAAAAATCTATTATCATAGTGTATTGTAACAAATAATTTGCTCAAATCAATTATGTTAATTTATGAATCTTAATTAATTATTTAATCAATATCTCTTATTTTTATTAAATTTTATATTTATATTTTTTATTCTTATTGTATCGTTTAGTAATTCAAAGCTTAATTTCAATTCATTTCATTTATTAATTAACCTGTACTCTTTTTGTTAGCTACTAAATCATAAGGCCATTAAAACCTTATAATTTATTTTTATGGGGGAGGTGTTAGATTCCAATCTAACGTGCACATGCAGTAATCACGCGCCTGTCGCATTTCTAAGCTTTTTAATACAAAACACGTACAATTTTTATTTTTCAAGAATTACAAATTCTAAATGTCAAACATCCTCAATTTCATTCGGATGTTTAATTATAATGTGGCAGCGAGCTAATTATCATTTCTATAACAAAACTAATTTCTAATTCAAACTCTCGAACATCCCTTATTAGAAACGGATGTGTCTATTGCTCTGCGCCAGCCACCTTAATTATACATTCAAACTCACGATTTTGGGAATCCATTCAATCTTTATGCTTAGGAATGCCAGGTACCTCAGATTCAGTGAACGCGTGTACGTGACACTAAGGGTACCACCCTTTGGTCACGCCCACGCCCACCAAGCGAAAGCTGATTGCTGGACGCGTACCACCACCTGTGATTTCTAACACTTCACCCCACATTATCAAAACTTATTGTTTCGGTTAAAAAGCTAATGTTTAAGCTTGTAAGACAGAATTGTTTTCTTGAATCACACACAGTTAACATCCATTCCCGTGTTCGGGTCAACTTGGTACCTTTTCTAGTTTTCAAACACAAACTTTATAATTAAGATTGTAACTAGTGTAAGAACAATATAGTTGATAGTAGTGAAGTTTGAGTATCATTGTGCATAAACCCCAAAGAACCCAGGTCTCCAACAAGAGATTTTATTTCAATAAAGTTGATAGTGCGGGGTAATAATTGTCTTTATTTATAATTGAATTATTCATCTGATTTACAAATAGATTAAATTGGTATATATAAGATTCGGATTGTTTTAGTAATTATTTGGAAAGAAGAAACTGTTATTCTATCATTAATAAATTTTCTCTAAGACCTATATTGATAGCTATGCGTCAATAGACTAGATTTAAGATTAATCTCTAAGTGTAACTATAATGTTGTGAGTTATATTGAATCTAGACTCAATGTTCATGAAATTCGAAGTATATAAACGAGGCAATAAAATACAGGGTGATTTAAATGTTGGAACCTCATTTATAGTCATTAAAGTATAAATTCAAATTAAATTTTTTTTAGCCACGAAAATAAAAAAATCAAGCTTTGTATTAATACATTATAAATCTTCAATGTGTCCACCGTTTGATGTATAACAAACATCTGCGCGGTAGCCAAACTCGTTCTACATACGAGGAAACGTATCTGTTGTTACTGAGTGCACGGTAGCAGTGATATGGTTCCTTAGATAGTTCACAGAGTTGTTGGTAGAGGCGTGACGTAAACAGCTTCCTTATCATAACCCCATAAGAAATAGTTACATGGGGTGAGATCAGGAGGTCTCGGTGGCCAGAAGTGTAGAGCCAGGTTTTCGTTTCCTCTGCGACTTATCAAGCGCTAACGAAAGAATTCATTAAAAAAAACTCGTATAGCGAGGTCCATACTGTTAATGAAGTCCTGTGAGTCTTCCAAAACATATGGGAACAGCCATGGTTCCAACATGTCCAGGTACACTATTCCACTTACAGTTGTATTCGCAGTAAAACATGATTTTGAATGGGATACGGCACAAAACACGTTTTTCTTTGGTAAATATTTAATGTTGCAATGTTTAATGTCGATTTTGCAAACCCCAAATGTGATTATTGCGTCTGTTGACTTTTATATTAAGGCGGAATATTGCTTCGTCGTTAAAAATTATATGCTATAAAAACATGCCATCGTTCGTAATTTCCATAGCGTAAGCACAAAATTCGAGACGTTTCTTTTTGTTATTACGGTTGAGAGCCTGCACAAGTTGTAATCGGTAGGGCTTCTACAACAAACGTCGTCTCAGAACTGGAGAGAGGATGATCTCTATATCGTGTTGAGTACAGTTAGTTAGGGATTACAAGTTCTCTACAAGCTCTATTGGTGGATTTACTTGGATTTTAAACAAAACGTTCTTCAGTACGTGTGACATCATCCTTAGGCACACGCGGTTGGCCTGTGCCTCTTCTTTAATGCACACGTCCAGTCTACTGAAATTGCTTAAACCAATGCCTAATGGATTTTATAGTTGTCGGATCAATACCGAATTTAGTATGAAATGCTCGCTGCACTACAATTTGCACTCAAGCACGAAGAAAACTTTGTGCTCCACGGTAGCCATATAAATGTTGTTGCGAATCAAACGGTGGACACATTAAAAATTTTAATGTATTTAAAATCCTTGAAACGTCCTCTTTTTATGACTAAAAAGATTGTTAATTCTGGATTTGTACTGTAATAAATACGATTTTTTTAAATAGGTCGATCATTTGTAATAACCCTTTAGTAAGTATACATGAAACTAAATACAGAGTTATTACAAATGATCGACCTATTTTTAAAAAAATCGTATCCTCTCAATGTTTATTAAACTCTAAGTCCACTAAAGATGCCATAAAATCATGAGTTCCATGAGTCCTGACACCATGTTCTTTCGCTTTTTATGAGAAACAAACAAATGTCGTGAAATAAAAATGTGAAATATTTCTTATTTCCAGTTGTATAAAATTACTAATTAAAAAAAAAAACATCAACAGTATAGTTTACAGCGTAACATTATTCCATGCTAGTCGATTATCGCGTAACGAAAACAACATCCGTACGTAATCGAATAACATTATTATGTTCGCGTAATTCACTAATTGACAAACTGACATTTGTAATGGCCGGGGCCCGTTTCGGGAATTTAAACCCGGCATGTAACGTTCGCGCGAAGTGTATTATGGCGGCAAATTCGTGTTCGGATTCGGTCCGATCCGAAACGCCGAGAGAACAGCCGATTGTTGCGACTGTAAAATTACGTTATAATTTTAGTTATAATCTCGATGTAATTAAATTAATACGACCCTATCGATTCGCCAAAAACGGTAATCCCGATCCGCATCCCAGGTACATGCACATGATGTTATTGCATTATTTAATGTGCTCGATTTATTTATCGCACACCTGACGCCGTATTGGGGGCGTTTTTAATTATGGGGATTGGTTTGAGTTATGATTAGGAATTGTTATAACGCATATAAATATGGATTATCGTATGTTAACTATGTAGTCAATCACTGAGCGTCGGACAAGGGACAACTCTCACGCGAGCGTCAGCTAGGGCTGACCTGGCAGGAGTCTTTACTTCGGGGGAACGATGTAGCCCTCCATCGTTCCCCCGAATCTAAGAAGGGAAGACGACATGGGGAAGACAAGCTGCTTAACACCAAGGATAGGAGGGACTTCTCAGAATGGATTTATCCAGGAAAAATAATAAAATAATTATATGTATAGAAAATAGTTATTACTGAGATACATTAAATTACATCACAATATTTACAACATTACAAACATAAACATCTAGTTAAGCCTCAGACAATGGCTATCGACCATCGATCTTTCTATTAAAGTTAACTATTTATTGTAAAATTTAAAAGGTATATAAATTATTCTCTCAAATGTGTATTTCTCAATAGGAGAGATTTCAGAAGTCTAATGTCAAAAATCATAAATTCCGTATTTATAAACGATACTATAAGTTTACCAGTACGCACATTTGAATGTATAGCATCATATCTAACGATCTGTTTTCTGTGAATCATCTTAAATTCATGCGACCAAAAGTGTAATTGCTTTAGCCTGTAAATAATTGCAGTTGATTCGCTATCAACATATCTAATGATATGCCAAACTACAAGGTCGCTGGTAAGGTACACTATATTTTTTTAGTTATATTTAATATTATTATTATTATGTCCTGTAAATTTCTATATGACGGTCTAGCAATATAAATAGCTTAAATAAAATGAAACAAAGATGATTCACACATTTGCAGTTATTTAAATTACAATGAAATTAAACAAATTTCATTGTTATATAAATAGCTATTAATAATAATGTTATATAATATATGGACACGTTTACTACCAGATTTTTTTTAATTAAAACATTATGACATTATAAAAGAGATCATATGGTATTGGTAATGCCACGTTTTAATTAATTATTCGAAATACCCGTTCCAGTACAAAACCATTCAATAATCAATATTTCATCACATCCTTTGCTTTATTTTTATGCTACGTAATAAAAGCAATATCCGCGAAACATAAAAATAAACTGCAGCATCACTTGCAACAAAGAAATTGTTATGAAATTCCGATATTCCTCCCTTTTGAAAAGATCTCAATGCTCTTATAGTCACGCACGCAGAGGAGGACGGCGTCTTTAAAAATGCCTTCGGAAGTCTGCCCGTGCGTGAAATTCCGTGACTGGGCCGCATAAAAAAACGCGCCCTTCTGTCAATAAGTCGGTAAATATTTAATAGCCGGGACACGAGCGTCGAGTCATATCACGTGACGGAATTATGCCTCCTCCTCTCGTTAAATAATGTATTAGGTTTAACGCCAGTAAAAAAGCGTAATTATGTGGTAATGTGTTTGGTTTTTTTTATATAGAACGGGGGGTGGGTTTAGGAAGGATTAAGGTGTTTTGCCGTAATATAAAATAAACATGGGGGAATTTTTGTAATTTTGGGCTTGTTATGGGTGGGTAATTCATAATTGAGGAAAGAAATTGCTTGAGCGTAAAAAATGTGTAGAACAATAAAATTAGAACATTTACTGCACCTTATTTACGAAAATATCTGTTGTTCCATTACTCTTCATTTTTATTGCTTTATTAAGTTTAATTTGATACAACTTTAACATTTATTTTAAAATCAGTATTTAATTACATTGAAAATATTTTTATGGTTAGCGTATGCGTGGTTTTATAAAAGTTACAAAACAATTTTATTTACTCGCACTAAATAAAATGTTCACAAATAACGTTACATCAATGTTGAAACAACACGCAACGTTAATATAATATTAGCGTTTAATTTTGCTCATTGGGTATGCATATAATGTCATAGATATATGAGAAGATTTTCCTTGAGGTAAAACTTTGAAGGAGATTATAATGCTGCGATCCCTAATACGTTTCCATTTTAAGGGATTAACAATATTATACAGTAATAAAAAAATAAACATTAAATACAGGCATATTGCTTATTTACTGATGATCGACATCAGATAATTTTTATTTTTTAAAACAAAAAAAGTGAAAAAAATTTTTTTTTCAAAAATTAATTGAATTTACAAAAGTACATTTAATATATATTAAATATATCTGAGTATACGTGGAAAGTCTTCCTCTTAATATCCATATTTAACACATTCATAATATTATTGTTTGTATGCTCCTTAATCCTATAAAATTGTCAATGATAACAAATTTAATTCGACGCCGTCATTTTTATTTGGAACAGCTCTTAGTAGTTCAGACGTTTGCCAATATGTTGAAGAATCAAAGTTGGAATAAAATAAACACACACATTTTGTAAAAAACCAGTGCACGCTCTGGCGCTAATCCCACCGTCTATTAGGCGTAAAATCGCAGCCTTAATTAAGAACAAATTAAACAGCCGCCCGAATATGGATCATTAAGGTTATCTTGTGAAAATTATGAGTACACACTACTTTATATTTATGAAATAAGAATTGTTGAATATACAACTAAATGGGTGGTAGTTGTAGAAATAGAATTTCCGAAAGAGATCACCATGGGGGATGCGATTAAATGCGTTGTTGAGATCAAAGAAAGATGCTAGACCCAAACTGACTAATGTGCAATAAATTCTGCTATTCAGAAAACCTAATAACTTGTACAAACATTTTTTACAGTTCAACTACTCCTTAAAAAACAGCTCTCCTAATAAGAACAAACGAGAAACTGGTTGGAAGATAAAAATTACCAGACAAATTGATCAATTACGAGGAAAAGCTGACGTAATTTCAGAATACCTGAAGGAAAACAATAATGGCAAAGTCAGAACGAAAATGAAAACGATATTTGAGGAAGCGCACCTAAAACAGAATGATACGAATATTACACAAAAACCGACATATTTGAGAGACTTAGTCAGACTAAATTTAATGCTAATTAAAAATCGCTTTACACGATCCTTGCAGTCTCCAGTATAGTTAAACTTCAAAGTTCAAGTGGCTCAGAGAAGACATGGGCCATCTCATTTTGTTTATATCGAGACGAGTACAGAAGCGTACTTAGTCACAGGATCGTTAAATACATTATTTATTTTTGTTTTATTCGTTATTTAAGTGGAGAGGTTTTCATTTCAGGTAGGTAAAATTTATACGCTTTTTAGTGCGAATTAAAAAAAAAATATTTTTAAATTTAATTTCCCAATTTTTCAGTAGTTACGATAGAAAATTGCTCATCCGAATACAGACTTTGAAGTTCATGTTTGGTTCTTCTTTCGATTCAAGGATTAACAAAAAAAGTGGCAACAATTTATATAAAACAAAAACACCTTTATTTCGCATACAAAACACAATCCGTATATACAATATATTATACTCTATTTATATCTCTTCTTTTTATCTCTTTCTCCCAACCCAGTCTCACCAAAATCTTTACCCCAGCTCCATCCTTTCTCATCCACTCTCTTACTCTCCTGTTTTGCCCCAGACATTCCTTTGATAATCCTTCGCACTCTTCTCCCAAATGACTCCAAGTATCCCTTCCACTATTGCACAGCACACAACTACCATAACTTTCGCCCATCCACATCTTCATTCCCCTCTCTTCCGAACCACATCGCGCTCGTACTAGGACTATCTTCTTTTCACTTGTGAGATCACTATTATTTAAGTACCCTGGCACTCTACCATACACTTGTCATATTTCATATCCTGGGTTGTATGTGCTTCTTCTAATACATCCTTGCCTCTCCTGCATCTCCACCTCACTCCACTTCTCTTTCTTCCATGCCTGCACATTTACCCCATTCTCCAACCACTCATTCACAATATTCTCCGACACTACTGCTCTTTCATATATTTTTTTTTTCGTTCGTTCCTCCATTCACTTCCCATGCACGTTCTCCACACCTCTTTCACCAATCTCTCATTATCCAATCCACATAACTTCATCTCATACTTCACCACTCTCTCCATTGCCTCCACATGCACACTCACTATATTTGTTTCCTGAAGCAAAATGTACCCAGGAGTTGATCTTTCGACCCCAAGAATCAGCTTCAGGAATATTTTATAAGTTTAAGATTTCCATTAAAATATTTTTCTTAATTGTGCAAAAGTGGAACTGTGTATATTAGACTGGTAACAATTTATAGTGCACGCAGATTAAAAAAATCGTATTTTTAGACAATAAAAACAATGAGAACTTATTAACAGTTCTCATTGTTTTTTTTTTTGTTATTGGTGACCTACCCTATATATATAAATATTTTATATATATATATATATATATATATATATATATATTCGGATCTCATTCAGGTAATTTCCTTGAAGCAAAAGAGCTGTGTGCTAACAAATTCATTCCAAAGTATGCTTATATACTCATTCAATACTAAGCTGCTGTAAAAGTACTACAAATTACGAATAAAAACTCTAAACTTGTGACTGAATGTCTGAATACATTAAAAAAACTAGCAACGTACATAATGGTCGAGGTGATATGGAAACAAGGCCACATAAAATATGCAAGGAACAGAAATCCAGACAAATTTACAAAGCAATGCATTTCGGTGGTGCCACATATGGAATATTTTCTTAGTTTTAGAGATATCGAAAAACCGTTTTCGCGACCCTAGGGCACCATTTTTTAATGATAAAAACAATGGCGAAGACATTATTTTTCTAACTTTAACCGTTTCCAGGTTATAACCGGAAGTTGACGATGAGTTAAATTTCGATGACGCCTATTACTCCGTAATTATTTTCTTCACCATTATTTTTATCATTAAAAATTTTCCCATGACCACGAAAACTGTTTTTAAATTTCTTTTAAAATAAAAAAAAGATAATGCTTATGGTGCTACATCCTTGATGGAAGTTAATATTGATATTTGGAAAACCGGGATGTTTGTTTTCCAAATATTAATATTCCATCAAGGATGTAACGCCATAAGCATTAACTTTTTTTATTTTAAAAGAAATTTAAAAACCGTTTTCGTGGTCGTGGGAAAATGTTTTCCTAAATCTTAATGAAACATTTCGAAGAAAAGCTATTCAGTGACACCAACTTACCAAAAAAATATACAGTTTTCGTGCAGATATGTAGACAACGTGTTTTCAATATGGGAAAGATCCCACCGACAATTAGACATGTTTTTATTGGAACCAAACAAAATAAGCAGCATTAAACACCTACATACATCGGTTAACCTCTATACCAATGACACCTAAAAAAATACAATGAAGAACCGTAGATAATATACAAGATTACCACAAGATTACCAGCAACAACGGTTATGGTAAACACATAGTCCAAAACATATTACGGAACAAGAAAAGAAGATTAAAAGCCCAACTACTCTACAACATATTTCCGGAAACAAAAGACGAGAAAACATATGCTGTGTTCCCATATATCGACAATACCAGTTCTAAAATTAAAAAAAAATAAAAACAAATAATCATATTGAGGCTATAATGGTTAAAACTTTCATACTACACAAAAGAATAATTAATAATAAAATAGAAACGATTGATTAACAACAACAATCAGGTGTGTACAAAATAAATTGTAAATGTTGTAAATGAGTATATATCGGCCAATCTGGAAGACATTTTGAAATAAGAGGGAAGGAACATAAAACATCAATTTGGGAAGGAAATAACTCAACAGAATTAGCAGAGCATTGCATCACCACAGGACACCACATGGGAAATTTATCTGTATCCAAAATTTGTAAGAAAGGGATTCGAGATTAAACGCACGATCACCAAAGGGATTAACATTTTAAATAACCAACAAGAATTGAAATATACCAACAACTTATTAAACGCGGATATCTCCGATAATTAATTTAACATTTAAAAATTATAGATTGGAACATATGTCACGTAACTGAAAAAAAAAATCGTTAATTAGGGCCGACCAAAAACTCAACAAGATTAACGGAGCACCATAAGGACACCATATGGAAGATTTATCCGTACTCAAGATTTATAAGAGCTCAACCTTCTGGAAGGATTAGAGATTGAATGCGCGTTAACTAACCAACACTCCATTTTTATGTATATATATAACGACTCTTTCGTATTACATAATTAGTTTATCGTTTGAAAATTATCTGTAAAAATCGAAACATATGTCAGGAAACTGAAAAAATAAAATAAAAAACATGGAACATAACAAGAGTGATTGTTTTTTACTCAAATCCGTATAGAGCACCACCAAAATGCAACCTATATAAATATAAACTCTTTCTGAGTAAATGATGATAAAAGAAATCCACTTGAAAAGGCCAAGAAACACTTCACAAAATCATTCTAAATAACACTAGTAACCGTTGGAAGATTGAAGCATCTATAGCAGTGACAGATAAATATGCGACAGAAAAGAGATGCGAAGAAATCATTTCGTTAGGAAGAAATTACATTGTACGGTAAATATCATTATAGGAAGCAATTGATAATTATGATCAAAGGCTGGGTACATTCTATAATGATTTATGTAAGAAAAGTCTTTATGAGGAGAAACAGAAAGAAAAAGACCTCCACTGTCTATGTCAGTGTACTATTTTCTGTGATATCAGAAAAATCTGCTTTGGAAGTGTTTTTATGAGTAGTTCCGACATAGCAATTGCAAATTTGGGAAAGCTGGTAAAGACAACTCAAACTGTTTTTCGGGTTAAATATAACCATATGATAGTCCTGTTTCAATAGACCTTTCTAAGCCTAAGTGTACAGCCCCAAAACATAATCTATATAAAATAGTGTAAATAAAAACACAGTACGTGTTTATTCAGTGAATATAGTAGTCGAAATAAAATATACATTATAGATATTAATGTAATTTTTATTTGATTTTACAAATTTCAAGATTAAATTAGCACTAATAGAAAATATGTAGAGTAAAAATAATTTTTAAGAGTACATTTGATAAAAGGGTTATTGTATTCTTATTTCATTATTGATTTAGTTAATTTAAAAAATTTATATAATTAAAATTTATAGTGTCAATAAAGATGATGAATGTTTTTGAAGAACATGACAGGAAATTTTAATTAAATACATTAAAGTCACAGCATGAAATCCGAAGGTGTGTGCGTCCCGAATTTCCGCAAGAATCCGGCGGCATTACGGGATTAACGTCCGACCCTCTCTCACTCTTGCAAATTTCGCGTACTAAATTACAATAAGCCCAATTTGGTGATTACGGTCGAACAATGTGTCATAATTACATTTAATATTTGGATTAGGGACGCGTCATATATTAATTACAACAGGAGATGTTATCCATATTTTATATATTAATTACTAAATATATATGCGCGCGATTTAATAATTAACGGAGCTAATTATTTCGCAGGAATTTGGGTAAAAATAGTGCACGGAGCGAATTAAAGAGTAGAGCGCACGGGTGTCCGGACAATGTCGCTACAATTTGTAATGGAATTTTCGGCTTAATTGACGTTTAGGATTTCCGACAACGGAACACGCCCGGACCACGCAATTTTGTTAATTAATTTTAATTGTGATCCTGTTTACGTTACACAACTGATTCGAATTATTTTATATCAGACATTAATTAAAATTATACAATTACATAGCAACCATACTTTATATTTCAAATTAATTAATTTTACAAAACAATTGCATTAATTGACTCAACTATTTTAAAATTGTCTAAATAAATATATACTTTATTGGAAACACTTTTTTCAAAATTAAAAAGTATTTAAACAATATTTTATCATGTGACTGATAGGAAAAAATGTCTCCGATAAAGTTGTTTGTACCAAATGTACAATTCTTTTATCTAATTATCTCAAAACTAAAAGCAAACAGAAACATATAAAAGAAATTCTTCAAGAGGAGAATTCTCGATTAATAGGTTCATACCACAAAAAAATTACAATATTATTAAAAGAATCAGCATAATGGTTCTAGTTTTAAAACTTCCAATTATCTTAATTTTAGTAACTTCGATAATTGCTGATAAATTTATTAATAAATATATATGTCAATATTTATTAATAAATTTATCACTAATTTAATATAGTTAATTAGTAATTAATATGTGACGCGTTTCAATTAAGTTATCACCAATTAATGAAGTTAGTAAAATTAAGATAATTGGAAGTTTTAAAATTGGAACTATCATGTTGATTCTTTTATTAATATTTAAATATTGGTATTTAACAAAATTCCGTATAAATTCCCCGTTCATCTATTACACCCCTGACATTTCTTCCTGCGAGGGAAAGTGTTTCCAGTATTATTGAACCGGTTGTAATTTCATTCGCACTCGGCGAAATAAAATTCCGTCAATGTCGTCCCATAGAGCTCCATTTGAAAAATTACCACCGCGAAAATTCAGGGAGGGAGCGCGCTTTCCCAATTCACTCTTACTTTTTGTCGCGGCAAGGCCTCCAAGAATAAGATGACAAATGTAATACAATAATCAACGTTAACGCCTGCACTTTTTATGCGATAATCCCTGTGACAAATCATGGCCCATATATATACACAGAGAAGAAAGAGAATGGAAAAAATTCGGCGGAAAAACACACACTTAAATAAATTGGCCTCTTTATGTGCAAGGTATATTTTTGAAAGCAGTAAGACGAGACATAAACATCATATAAATTATTTTTTTATATATATTTTAGCTTTGTATTATTAAGACTAAAAGCATATGTGCTATTTTTTATATGTTTGTGTATTATAAAAAATGGTCCTGATAAATTAAATCAAAGCTTTCGAGACTTATAATTCTCCACTCTATTTTTTTAAAATTCTTACTTTCATGTATTCCACTTCATATAATATCACCCTTATAATTATTAAAAATAGTTTTTTTTTTTCAACAATCAAAATCATTATTTCGCATTTGTTTGGCTCTGGGAGCCAGATGGAGCCAAACAAATGCGAAATAATGATTTATCTCAGAAGATCGTTTAGTAATATAGATCTATTCGAACACAAGCAAAAATTAAAAGGCTCGAACTTTTTAATCGATCTTTTCCATCACTGATTTACATTTCTAGTTAAAATTTAAGAGCAGAAGAAATTTTGTAGAGCTAGTATAGAAATATTTTCTCAATTCAAAATCCTTAGAATGGCTCCCCTAATTTCTTAAGCGGAGATTTGGATAAAGGATATTACAGTTTTTAAGTAATCCTTCTTCTTCGTTTCTAGAATAACCTAGAACAACAAAAAGCATAAAATACGGTTTTTTGTTATTCTAGTTTGTTTGTTAGTCTAATGTTTGACTACACTTAGAATAAAAAAAAAACAGTATGTAATACTTTTTGTTATTCTAAGTTATTCTAGAAACGGAGAAGAAGGATTACTCAAAAACTGGAAGAATGGACCATTTGTCATTAGAATAGGCACCATTACATCCCATTGATTTAGATTAGACATCGGGATACCTCAAGGATCGGTATTAAACGTTACTCTATTCATGGAATTGCAGACCACATGGAGTAATAACACTTACAATAATTAATCCTGGGCACAATAAATATTATTAGGCAAGATATACAAAAGCATTAACATTACCTATAAAAGAACGGAATTAAGAGGTCTACGGAATTTGTCCATGCCATATAATTCAATAATTAATTTCCAGGTCTAATGCTGAATTACAAACTTATCTGGGAAGACCACGTCATATTAATAGAAACAAAAAGCTCAAAGTGAAAACCCACTTTTGATGAACAACAGAGAAACACACTATTTAAAAGAATAGTGTGTCAAACTACATTTCGGTTTATTTAATAGTTTTACGAATTTCTTATCCGAAGAGTCACTTTTACTTAATAAATTTAATGTAGTGTTATATCTATAGAAGTCAGAATATGAAAACAAATTAGTTTTAGAATATCTGGGTTATCAATCCAACCATTTTCTTCTACAAGAAATGGTTGGAGTTATATTGAACAGTAAGACGAGACGAGTCAGAATATGCAAACAAATTAGTTTTAGAATATCTGGGTTATCAATCCAACCATTTCTTGTACAATCAGATATTCTAAAACTAATTTGTTGTCATATTCTGACTTTTGTAGATATAATACTACCTTCAATATAACTCATAGTAAAACTTGTTATGGTTTAAAATCACTTATTGCAAGTTATTCAATTGGCCCGTAGATTCGAATGTAGAAGTTAGTATTGTATATTTGCAGATCTAGTTATAGGTCATAATCGACAACAGTTCTAACAAAACTATACCATTGTTTAATGAACAAAAAACAGAGTATTTCCGTTTGTTATACAATCATCAATCATTTCTGTTGTGAAAACTGGGATATTTTTTTGTGAAATAAAAAAAGCGAATTTTTAAAACATTGAGCCAAAGATTCTAACAAAAAAATAATTATTTGACCTATTTCTTTGACTTTAGATATTCATGCTAAGTATATATCAACTAAAAAAATCTGAACTATTTCCTTTGAAAGAGTACAAAAAAATCCACAAATATATATATTTTTTCCTATTCTTGTGCAGTGAAACATCAGATGCAGCGCCATCCGGCAATCCTCCGCCATCCGCCCGAGTTAATTTCGAGTCGGGGGCTGTTCATTTGCATAACAATGCGAGTTTAGCGTCTATAGTGCATGCAGAGCTTTGTGTAAACACAATGGATGCGATCACACTGACCTGTCCGAATGGCTTCTTTAAATTAATTTATGTGGAGTCACGCTGATATCGGGCCAATAATAAATTCTAAATAAAAGCTGGAAATAAATCAACGCGAATGTATATATAAAAAAGGACAAAGGCATACATGAGCATGATTTATACACACAATTCCATGTTTGATCACAATTAAGCTGAATTTCAATACCAGTAAGAGGCTCGCTCGGTGGTTTAAATTGTGCGAGCAGAGAACCTCAGTTGGAATTATAATCACGAGGTTTAAAAGAGTATTTAAATTTACTTTAAAATAATATATAGTGATAGTTTTATTTCATTCAACATTATCACGTGGTCAATCATGGTACTTTTCCCGGTGAATTCGGTGAAATTTTATTGTTATATCGTCTTTATTGAAATTCAAGAAATACAATGTTTACAAATATGATATATAAATTCTGCGTAGGCAAAGTTCTGGCAAGCTAAAGCCTGTCGTTGCTCTTCCACTAAACCTACCAATTACAATAAACTTAATAAATATTTCTATGTTGGCGACTACATAATATTAAACAAAATAAGAATCAAAACTTGTAATAGAGCAACTTTTGGGCGCACCACGTAAGATTAGGATACACATTTTTATTTTAATTTTATTTGAACAGAGAGATTTCAGGTATTTTGGAATTTTATTGAACGTTTTATAAATACTATATGAAAAGGACCTTCTATAAAATGCAGTTTTGTATTGCGGAGGGGATATTAATTCCTGAAATCTAACATTTATGTTATGGACATCGGTAAAAAATACAATTCTCTTATATAAGAGAATTGTATTCTTTTCCGTATTCTTTACTATTCTTTACTTGCGCCATCCACCTTATCTATATAGATAAGGTGGATGGCGCAAGTTAAATATTTTAAAATATATAATTGCTGAGTGTAATGTTCTCTTATTAGCTATCTTTATCCAATTTATCTCATTAAATTTTCCAGAAATATGATCAAACTTATGAAATAAGTTTCTGAATGAACACTTAACAACAAATGAAAAAATAACTTATGAAAGCGAGGGTAATTTTGGCTCACTAGGAACGAACGTCTCGGAATGATCGTACGAACCAGGCTGCACCACCTACAATGACGAAATGTAGCAAAGAAGTTTCAGAATTATTGCCCACCTTTGATGGACGAAACGATGAGATCGATATGAATTAATTCGTTGGGAGAGCAGTAGCTGTTCAGAGATCATACAGAGTGAGCGATGAAATCATACCTTTTATGGTAGTTTCAAAACTTACATGTGTTACTACGAAATTGCATCACTTGAAAATAGAACAAATGACAATTTCCTTAAATATAATTCTGGAATCTTTACAAGAGAATTTTAGCTGCAGTCCCGATAGAATATTGAATGAACTATTTGGATATTACTACCATGATAAAGTTACATATGGAAACAGAACGAATCTTGATGAGGAAGACATGATAGCATGCCTTATTGAGGCGAATGACATCCCCTTCCCGGGGTGCAGAGTACGGC
Source organism: Philonthus spinipes (assembly GCA_963082785.1). Classification (NCBI taxonomy): domain Eukaryota; kingdom Metazoa; phylum Arthropoda; class Insecta; order Coleoptera; family Staphylinidae; genus Philonthus; species Philonthus spinipes. Next base: position 14,276,497 of record OY720304.1, read on the forward strand.
AAGGATGTGGGAATATTTACTAAACTTAAAGACTTATTCTGAGTAATGAACAGAGCAACCCAAAGCGATAGTGGAATTACACCGCCGAGGAAGCATGTACAGCAGAAGTGGAACTCAGCGCAAGCAGACACGACTGTGAAATTGAATAAAGGGCTAAATTTATTGAAATCCTTTGTGTAATATAAAACAAGTGTTAAACAGAAAATGACTATTGCCTGTATAAATATAAAAATAAAAACAATAAAAATACCAGATTCGTACCTTACTTCACATTACAAATAAAATATGAAGATACAAATATTTTTTTCTCACTTGCTCACAAATGAAAATTCATATGTTTGTAGAGCGCAAAAAAAAATAGTAAAATCAGACAAAATTACAATAAAATATTCGAGCTTTAGAATCATATATTTATTTTTCAAAGTATTCATTGTTAAGTCTTTTTATCATTTCATAACATTTCACATAACTCATATAAAAATCTGGAAATACGTTTATTTTTTATTTTATTTACTTTTTTGTATTGTAATTAAGTTATAATTTCTAGTTGTTTCACCACAAGGGACAAAATCCGCGCGCGGGCGGTTTTCGAATGATTTACAGCTGAAATTTAGTTTCGTTATAAATTATCTAATAAATTTCCTCTAAATAAAACGCACCTAGTCGTTCCCGGAGGAGCCCTCTTAAGGCCCCCCTTTCCCTCCAGAACCCGGAGGTATAAATTTTATTATGTTACTTCCCTCGGACTCGGAAAAATGGCGCATGATATACGCGACTTCGCCCGTAATATTAACTTTATGCAGAGGTAATTCCATTTCTAAATAGTGGCGGGTGTCGTTGCAGCAGGACCGGAGTTGCAATAAAACCGAATGACCGCTTCGGGGGATGGCGGGAGGTTGGGGGATGGGTATAAAGTGTCGTATCGATTTTACAATTTTCCATTATAAATTCGCTGAAACCGATGTCCCGGGAGGAAGAGGGAAAACATTAAAGCTAACGTCGTACATAAAGGATTTTTATCAGTGTTTTTATTCGTTCGTAATATCGCCGGAGATGATTGATTTCGACTTAAATGCGCAGGCTTTTTCACCTCTATTGTAGTTTTAAGTTGCAGTTTCGGGTTTTACGGGGTGGTTTCTAATAAAATTTTATTGAATTGCGCTAAGTGGGATTCCGAAGGGGATACCACATATTTTATATCTTTGTTAAATCAAGATACATGTTTTTGAACAAATTTTGTCACTTCATTGAAACGTTCATTTTAAAATAAATCTTAAAAAAGTGCTTTAGGTTTTATTTCATTCAATTCTCATTATTCAATTGGTAAAACTTAATCAACTGATATATAAAGTGCTATTATTTGTAATCAATAATTTCATATTTATAAAATATCTATGAATTATAGAAATTTAAATGTACAACATTCAGATATAATTTAATTTAATTAAATATAAGTGGAAAAGAAACATCTCTCATGGGATTTGAACCCTTGTCCCGCTCTTCTGTTAATATTTTCACTGTATTGAAATCGTTGAAATCTACAAGGCGGGAATATAAATTATTTAAATATTTAAGGTTTCTTTATTATAACAACAATTTAAATTACACAATAATTATTTTCAAACAAAATTATTTAAAATAATAATTGAATATATATGTTATTGGTACAATAAACAAGCGAAAAAACATATATCTGAACTTCTTCAAAGGTTAAGTTTTGTTTAAAAACATGTAATAAATATATACTTGAGGTTTATAAGTGATGAAGAAAAAAATAGCTTAGTATACTTTGTATAAAACGGTAAATGGAGATAATGAAACAATTCATATCTATGATAAATTAATATTTTAAATTTTTATTAATATTTATAAATTAATACTTTGAGGCGTTTAACCTTTACATTTTATAACGATAAAGCTATGCCATTTAGATTATTTTATTAGTATTAATTCAGGATGATTTAATTGAAATTAAAACACTTGGTTTGTTTCAGTTATTTATATTTTCTCCAACTAGTTTCATCCATTGGTCATCTTCAGGGAGGAATGTGTAAATAAGTGAAGCAAACCAAGTGTTTTAATTTCAATTAAATCATCCTGAATTAATTAAACATATTTTATTAGTATGTTAAAAATATCACACTCTTGTAAAAATAATAGTAACACTATAGCACATATATTTTAAGAACAAAAAACACCATATTTATAACACTGAAGCATAAAATGAATAAATTATTAAATGTTATACTGCCGAAATCCAGAAAAAAATGTAATATTTTACCAATAATTGCCAATAATTTTGCTCAAACAATTATAAACTATAAAATGCAAACGTTAATCAAAACAGAGAAAATAAAGGAAACATTGAAAATCTGCCAGGTAGCATATCTAGCTATGATTTATATGATGGTGCTTTCATCATATTATTTTTTTCTTATAAATAACTCCATAAGAGTGGTCATATCCTGGTTTTGAAGCATTCCGCACTCTTGTGAGGTCAGAAGCTTGAAAGTCTAACAAGTTGAGCTCTTGTGGTACGCGAAACCTCGTCCCAGAAGAAAACGATCTTTGTTGTTACTCTCGGCGAGCCCAGGACACATTCTACCGTCCACGACGATGTCCAAGATAGCGATTTCTTATCTCCGCCTCTTTGAGAGATAAGAAAATATATTTTACGAATTGAATATTTTATAAAAAAAAAAAACATTTAAATGATTAAATGTAATGTAATTTTATAATCTATGCACGAGATCTTTAAAGTAAAAACTTAGAGTGTAAGTAATTTTTGTAGGGATTGATCGAATTTGATTGATCATTGCCAGAAATATTCTTTGCTTTATTTCATTGTAATTTAAATAACTGCAAGTATGTCAATCATCTTTGTTTTATTTGATATAATTTATGACTTCACATTAATCTTATTGTCAACTCACTTTACCTTAATTATATATAATGTACAAGGGATGCTTTACATTTGCACCTCTTAGAAAATAATGGCTGATAATATCCAAAGAAAACAACAAACGAAGCTGCGATAAAGAATGTTTTGCATTTGCCATACTGGGAAGGGAATGCTTCTCATGTTTATTACAATCAGATGATAAGTATAGTGTTGTATCTTTTTATTGCTAATTAAAAACCCCAGTACGAGAATTAAGTTTTAGTCCCTGTATCAACTATATTTTATAAATTTGCTAGTTGTCGTTTTTAAGATGCTATTTAAAGCTACAATGTAATTATTTAAAATTCACCCTAATTGCCGGCGTTAATTTCTAATAAATTTAAACTTTGGTTAGGTTATATCACCGCCGGGTTACTTAGTTCGTTCACCTCTATTGGCTGTGAATCCTTGCGAGTGGAGTATCTCGACCTTTAATTTGTAAAAAAAAATAATTGCGGAATATAAACCCATCGAATAACTACCGACTAGCAAACATTATTTAAATTTGAATCATTCTTAGTAGCACTGAGTTGAATTAATATAATTGAAAAGTTTAACGATTATATTAACAAACAAGAAAAAGTAACAAAAATAAAAACAATAAATATACAAGTCCAAATACAAATAATAATAATATAATAAAAGAAAAATTAAACACTTACAACATTTACTTGCGATGTTTGAATGCAGACTTCCCTGAGTGATTGGAGAGCAAGTTCTTTTATATGATTAGCCTGCCCTCTCCCCCCTGACCATCTCAGATAAATAAAATTATTTATAAATAGTAAAATATTTTAGTGAGTTGATAGCCATTTTCTGAGGATTAAATCGAGGTTTATGATTGTAATGTAAATATTGTAATGTAATTGTAGCGCTTAAGCGCTTTAAGAAAGCGGTTTCGCTGAACGGTACCGCTTTATGTGTGGCGCTGTAGCGCTTTATCAAGCGGTAAAGCATATATTTTTTCCGCTTGATCGCTTTTCAAGCCATGCAGCTGTAAACAAAACCGCCATATTTTCGTGAGCGACCTTAACGACGAAAGCGTGTTCAGGGAACATCAAGCGCTTTGCGCTGTAGCGCTACATGTTAAAAATTCCCTGAACGCGACCATTAAAAGGATTTTAACGGCATTTTATTCCGTTAACATATATTGTATATTTTCAAAATATGTTAACGGAATAAAATGCCGTTAAAATCCTTTTTTCTATGTTTACTCTAATAAGTTTATAATCGCCAATTTAGACGTGATCCTACACTTATGTATATCCTTTTTTGTATTCAATTCGTTAGCGACCCAGGATAAGGACTCATTTACGAATAAATCTCTTATCGATCACTTTGATCTTGTAGGTGAATCATTAAGCTTCCTATTTGGAGAAGATCGAGAAGGGGCTCAGAGAGGCCGGATGATGCTCCTGCTCATCATTATCCCTATATAGGACACCGCTTATCTTATTGCTGAACTGCACTTTGTCTGCTTACATTGTCAACAATAAATCTGCACTCAACTGTCGCAAATACATCATGTTTTCGCTGATATCCAGATAAGGTCATTTTTATGAGATATAATAAAAATTGATCGAGCAGAGAAAGCCCTCATCTACAAATCAAATCTGCGGCTACAATTTATGTGTTGTGGCTGGTAAATCGTAAATTAATCTTCATTTTTCCTCTATAGTCATATTTTAAAATACATATTTTCTTGTTATTGTTATTCATATTATTATATTCTGCATATTTAATTATTATTATATATATAAATGTTGAATTGTTAACAATTTATTTTGGTATTCAATCTTAATACTTCTCCTATCTACATTTTATTACTGAGTAGATAGTATCTAAAATGGATCGTGAGTTATTAATTAATCCTAGCCCTGTTGAACAGTCTCTGGCGTCAGTGAGGCTCCTTCTTTTGGATAAAGGGCTTAACAAATTACAAATCAGCAACACTACGCTAAGTGGCAAACTAATTTCACCTTATTTGGCTTACAACTATTGTACATGTTTAAAAACTCGTAAAAGTTACTAAATTTTTAGAAGCTAAATTAGGTTGTAGAATATCAGGATATAATTCGTAATTTATACGGCATAGATTTTCTTCTACTTCTTCTTATCGAATAATGGCCTTGGTTATTTGGCTCTTTGGAAGACATTTATTATACACCAACCCTTATAACACAGCTACATAATGAATGTTGGCTTACAACGATATAATTCGTAATTAAATCGTAATACATATCAAAAAAATCTACTGGCAGTGGAATCTACAAATTATGGGAGAATATTACGGCATTTCTTTCACTACTGTAATAACAATATAAATACTATATGGGTCGCCCTCTGTACCGATTCCCGTTACATCAAGTTGTCAAGAAACAACAAAATGAGCTAACTACTAAGGAGATCATCCGATGCCATGCCGCCGAAATATTTACCGAAATACAAAGCATACGGAAAATTATGATTTCATCATAGACCTTTATACCACTAAAATAAAAGACTCAATAATAGACTGACAAGAACTTAAAAAAATAGAATATGTTTTACCGATTTGTATGAAATAAACAGACATGTGAACTTTAAATGAAACAATGTTCTTAACGAAAACAAAACAACAAACCATCAGTATATTTGAAAGGAAGGTGATCGAATTTTATTTAATTTAATTAATAATTTCAATAAATTTCAATATTTTTCCTTATTTCATTTTAATATATTGAGAAATAATTTGTAAAATGTATTTTATTATATAGGTAAGAAATGTAAACATTGCAAACATCCTTTTTCGCATTTATCTCCTAGTAAAATGAGTTGATTAGCAATTCCAATCGATCCGCAGAGCGCAATTATGGAACTGCCCCGTGCAATTATGGTTGGTTGGTATATGGTAGCGTAATTTAATTCTAATTACAGCGTGTAATTCACGTCATGCTGAATTTAACACCAAATAGCAGATAAATTCCACGGTTCGCAGTTAATTCCTTCTATCGGCTTTCGAAATTCCATTTTTCCCCTTTTTAGTGGATTGCACCTTCATTCAACCCTAAGTGGCCGTCCTTTCGATAAAATCTTTATGTAAATGCGGGCAATTCCTGCATGAGGGAAAGCGCCGTCAAGAACAAATGTCACATGTCGGGGATAAACTCTGTATATCTGGAAATGTCCCTGCGCATAAACCGATCGTGGCGATGAATTTTCTATTCCGCTGTCAGGATTTATTTACCCCGGCACATATCTCAATCTGTATTATTGTTTTGTGATACATCAGGATTATTATATCCATGCTGGTTTGTTTAGAGCATTTGCACAAGTACGTATTCGTGTTGATATAGTTGGGTTTGTCAAATATACATAGAGGAGGATTTCATTCAAGGTAATGCTGGTGAGTTGTGTGTAACTTATTTATGAATATTTAAGTGGGGCGTTATCGTGTATGGTTCCCGAAGGGTTTTTTGTTTCGCGTTTGTTTGCCGAACAGTCTAGACTGTTTAAATGGACTTGTTTTAAACGAATTTTATAACTTTACAGATAATTTATTGTTTTGTATTAATGAACACCCCAACAACAGCAATTAAGCAATTAATAATAAAGGTTATTAATGTTATTTACTATTTACATATAATCGCAATAATCAATCTTAAAATAACTAAACAAGTGGTTAGTTTAACAAGTATTATTGTAAAAGAGTTTATTAAAAAAAACTATTTCATTGCAAGTTTAGTCAGGAAATAATTGAACAACTCTATATCATTAATTCATGTGTAAGTATAGGAAGCTTAAAAAGGAACTTAAATAATTAAGAACCGAAGGTAAATTTCTTGCAAATCCTGTAAACAGCGAAACCAGTTAGTTACAGTTAATAAAACATTTAATTTATAGGGCTCAAAGACCTCTGGTTGACAGTTCAAGACAATCACTTACATTCTATTATGTATACTAAATGTTATTTTTTTTAATAATAATGTATGTAATTGTTTGGATAACATTATTTGTATATTTGTATATTCAATTTGTAAAATAAACCAAATGTACTGTATTTATGCTTATACCAAATTATTTCAACACGCTTCACCAAGTGTTGAGAAAGCTATTCAAGATTTATATCGTTTTATTTCCTTTTAATAAAATTCCATACCCAGTGCATTTTTTTTAAATATAGAAAAATCACAACCTATTTTATGAAAGAAACGTGTTATTAAAATCTCGAAGCGAAAATGAAAACGAGAAAAAGTGCAGAAGTTAATTGGATTTCACCCTCTTATTTTTATTTAGCATTCATTTCGCCGAGGAAGTGTTAATTTCCTTTACGCATAACTTAAGTGATCGCATAATTAACGATTTTTAAAATATTTAAAAATGTCGCTGGCATATTATTAATTCAAAGTGTTTCTCATTTTAATTGAAATGTATTTAGCGTACTAAAAATAAATACCATTTATTTTAGAAGTCCTTTGTTTTATAATAATAAATTCATAAATATATTTCCAATTGGTAATAAAAGACTATATTATTTAAAAATATAGATATGAATGATTATTTTTAATTTATTACTATTGACAAGTTTTACAATTTTATGATTACCGGTTTTCATTCACTTTGTCACAGCTTTTTAAATAAAATAAAAATAAAGAGTTTCATAATTAATCAATAAATAATCGATCAGTTAATGATAATTGATTAATAATTAAACATAAGTTAAATATTTAGTTTGAATTGAATATTTTAAAAATTCGAACTAGTTTTAACTTGAAAATGATAGTAACCTATCGAAACATGTGTCTCACAACATAAAATAAAAAGATGGTACAAAACAAGTGTTTCAATTCACCCAATATGGAAATTTGTTTCAATTAAGGAATTAACAGAACAAGTATCGAATAAACTAAACGTTTTTAAACAGTAATCATTATAAAAAATTTTAAAATTACATAAATAAAGTATGTTAGTATTTCATTGAAGAATAAAATATTTAATTATTAATTTTTTTTATTTATTTCAACATAAAATAATTTATAACGTAGTAGAAGCCTCATTTATCATTTATCTAATATTTTTATTGTTTACATATTTCTTAAGTGGCATTGACGTATCTAAGCAAAGCTTAAGTTAAAGAAACTATTGAGAAACTAGGTCTTAGTGAATATAATTAAATATTATTACTTTTAGTATTATTAATATTTAATCACAATTATACAATGATTGAAAAATCACATAATTTTGTCTTATTCTATTTTAATTCTACTGCTCGCATAAAACTTTTTAATCTTTTTTTTAACACCCTCGTCGATTTTTTACAGCTACATTCCGTTTGAGAACCAATTAAATTGAAGTCAGTGCGGATAATTGAGTCAACCAATCATCTGCGACGAATTAAACTCGATTTTACTTACTTATAAATTTTCCGCTTGAATTCGCGCTGGGAAAATTGCATTGGCTTTTAATTCGGCTACATACAGACAGAGAGAAAGAGATGGATAAAACGTCGTTTGGAATGCAGTTGGAAATGTTGATTTTACCCGTTTCACTTCAATTAACTAGCTATGATTTAAACAAACAGCATCATTTATTAAATGCTCCTTAGTATATAAATATGTTTGGTTGCTTTTGGGAAATCATTTTATAATAGAATGAGTTTTTTTAACATATTGACTGCTAACTACGTGATAACTCGTACGTTGTTTTCTTATCAAGGACGCCAAATACGAGTTATCTCTATGCGTCTTTACAGATCAATTTTGTACCGCTACGACTGACTTTGTAGAATAACAACGTAAATAAAAATTTAAAAAAGTTATAAAGTCCGTTTATGATTATTTTAGTAATATTTTGTAACTTATAAAATATAAAATATTTACTAGTTAGGCAATAAGAATAATATTTATAAATGTTACTTATGTATCACTTGTGAATATTTTATGGCTTATAAAGCAAATTAACAAAATATTTATTAAAAGTCATCAATACTTTATGACTTTTTTGGATTTAAATGCCCATTTTTATTTTTTTACATATTTAATATTATTTTATAATTTACGATATTAAATATTTGGTCAATAGTTTCAAAATTATTAAATATTTTTAATTTTAAACGACACCCCCATCATGTTACACTTCAAATTTGAAGATTTTTTTGGATACAAAGAAAACACTTAACTTTTTTGTAGCACTTTTATTATTATATCAAAATTTAAAATGTACCACGAAGTGAACGCCTCCAAGATCCAAGTATTTTTTTGGAAATATTTCATTATTTTATTTTATATTATTTTTGCAAATCAGATTGAATTGTAATAACATTTTTTCTTTAGTTTTTCTCTTTGAATAACGTTTATGATTAAGTGTGTGGGTTGTAAAGTGTTTCCGATTTTCCGCCATTTTGCTTCCCGTTTCCATTATTTCTTCTTAATTCATTGATTTTCGTGCTATCTATCATTCCATTTTGTCTTTGGCCTTCATATTTATTTTTATTTACCTATTTTTACCATTTTCTTTCAATCTCTTCAATCAGTACTGTGACTTTTAGTTTATCTAATGGTGTCATATATAATATTTTATTGCTTCTTATTACTCCAATAAAGCAAATTTTGAAATTAAACAATTTGCTAATTTTGTATAGGTCGAATTTAGCAAATTGGTTAATTATCAAACAAACCGTATAGATCGAAAGTTTTCACAAATAAACTGTGTATGTAATACAAGCAAAGTGTTTAATTTCAAAATTTACTTTATTGATTTAAACATGTATTATAAATTAATGGCTTCCACCATCCAATATCCTATTACACAATTTACCATCTTAAAGTATTTAATATCTTTTGTTTATAATTTGTTCTTTTTGGATTAGTTGTTTGTCAGCTTCCATTTCAGTATTAGTGTGTATACAGTTGTTTTGTATATTTTTGATGCAGAATTACCTACATCTTTTGTAGTTTTGTATCATTCGCGTCTTCTTTCATTAATTTCGTATTTCCATTTCCATCCATTAAAACTCTTAGGTATCTAAAGGTAATCACTTATCTCCATTAGTGTTCCGAATCTATGTCCATAGTTTTCCTCTTTTAAATATTAATTTTTATAAATGTCTTTTATACCAATGGGAATAAGATCCACTGATTCAGTTTTTCCTGTAAGTTTGATTCGGTTTTCGCATATAACAATACATCGTATTGACTCCACCTTGTTGTAATTCATATTTTATTGTAAACCTTTACAATACACGAAACTACGTGTTATTGTCTTTCCACATGTGTTTCTTGTTGTAATCATACAAGCTTTGGCTTGCTATCGTTGGTCTTTAATCGACGTTTTTGTTTACACATATATTACAGTTACATAGTAATGAATTGAAGAAAATTCAATGTACAACATTGAGATATAATATAAATTAATTAAAAAGAAGTGGAAACTAAACATATCTGATGGGATATGAAGCCATGTCCCTAGATTTCTAGCCGAGTGCCATCCCATTAGAGATGTTTCTTTTCCACTTATATTTAATTAATTCAAATTACATCTCAATTTTGTACATTGAAAATTCTTCAACTCATAAATATAAATATAATTTAAAAGGAATACCAATTTAATTAATTAGTTACATAGCTGTCGATAAAAAATGTGTTTTTTTTATTATTAATTTGATATTGATGAGGATTAAGGAATATAAAATATCATGTAAGAATACTTCTACAAAAAAATAACACATTTTTATTACACAGTAAATGGATTAGAGTAGTGAATGCGTGCACTTCTATTTTCCTATTATGTAGAATAGGCCATAACTAGATAGGGCTGAGAAGGGCCGTTCAATTTCATATCGCATATTGCCGGGAGTGGAATAATGCCGCGTTAAATTTTATTTAGCTTTTCGAAAAGAGTGTTTTTGGATATTGGTCCGAGGATGTGTTCCGCCGTGTCTGCGCTGTAAAAATGTTATGTTTTTCATCTCGGGGCCCCCACAAAAGCGGTCTCATGTGGAAAGATAGGGACGCAGAAAAAGGGGACGGGACAAAAAAAGACGAACCCGGCTCTCGCATAACTTAATATTGGATACACACACCTACGCGATAGATATTCGGAAAAGAAATTTGTTATAAGAAAAAAAGAAGAAAAAAGGGAATAACCCTGGTAAATATTTGATATTTATGGGTCTTGAATAACTGATTAATATGGTTAATGTAATAAAATTATTTTAAAAAATATTAATGTATTTGTATAATACAAAATGCCTTCTGTCTGTTAAACAGGCAATAATTAAATATAAAAAATATTAATTCCAATGGATAACCGATCCACATCAGAATATAATTTTGTATTTATATCTTAGCATTGCCTTTTTTAATACTGGTAGTATTATTGCTATTGACCAGCGCCTGTATTCCAAACCAACTTGACTAATTTATGCATGCGTTCAAAACCTTCCTCATCCATATACTTCATCATTTCTGTCTTGATATTGTCTATACCAGCTCTTCTATTTTTAAATCGTCTCACTGAAACCTCGACCTACTTTCTTGAAATGTCATTTTCTTCTTCAATGTTTACGAAGATTTATTCTGGGCAAACATTGTCTGTCTGCGTAAATAGTTCTGTGAAATATTCCTCCCATTTTATCTACAGTTAGTTTTTCATCGGTGAGTTATTAACTACCCTTATCATCAATAAAAAAATGTTTATTTCTTTGCTATATAAGGTCATTTGCGCTTTATCTCATCGACTAAGGATATATAATAGTCTTTGTTGATCGTCTGACCTTTCTTTCAGATAGTCGATGGATAATATTCCTTGCGTATCCAAAAATACAGACCATGGCCATAAACTTGCCAGCCGATTATTGGATTTTTGGACGGCTTTCGTCCTCCGCTCTCCGCTCAGCAGATACGCTTTTCGAATCTAGCTTGTAGTGGTGCATCACATATTGACGCAAAAAATTGTATCCCTCTTTAAGAGCGCCAAACAATGCTCAGATTCGTCAATTCATCAACCACTTTGAAAAACGTTTTTTCAAGCCTACATTTTTGTGCAAAAGGTTGAAACCGGTACCTTTTTATATCTTTAGGATGTCAGCAATCTCCTGCAATTTCAGTTTGGAATTACCTATAACAATTTTTAACACTTTTTTATGATTTCTGACATTGTCACCTTTTTTGGTTTTCTAGAGCATTTGAGTCTTCGGTGGTCGTACGGCCATGTTTGAAATGATCAAAGTTCAGTTTGGTTTCGACGGAGAATTTTCCCGGTAACATTTTTCAAGCTATTCCTTGCGCTTATTTTTATTCATTAAATAGCAGTGTTTCACGAAACTCGTTTTTAATTAATTGTTTATAAATTCGCAAATGTATCGAGCGTATAACAAAAATCGACGACGAAGTTAGCGTTAGAAATATGACACTTTTACGCGTGCGCATGTAATTTTAGTTCAGACATGAAATTATATTTCCAATGCCAACTTAGTCGTCGATTTTTGTTGTACGGTTGTTAGCATCTCTTCAAACTCAATATCTCAAAATGTCATGAAATTTATACACGTTTTTTTTAAGGTTGATACTACCTAAACATTCGATATTTCTGGCGCCATCTATTAGTTGATCCCAGGATTGTTTAATCCATTTGTTATAATCAATAATAATAAAATATAAAATAATGGTTTTAATATTTAGGCATAGGTAGTTCATATTTATTTCATAAAATATAAATTATATAAAATTTCAATTTCAATTTACTTTATTAACGAAATCTCCATTTCCAAATTACAATTATAATTACATGTTAAAAATTTTATAAGAAAAGTGTGACGCTCTAAAAAGATTACAAAACATATGTATAAAAAAAAGGCAAATTACCAATCACAAATTACGACAAAATACAAAATAAAATAATACGCATCAAAATATTTATTTATCAATCCCAAACAGTTCATTGTGAAAACAAAATGCAACCGGCTTATTCCTATCTTCAAGTGATGATAAATTAATGTAGATAAAAAAAATATGTAATATAAATGAGATGGGAAATATCCATGCGGCGTAAATGGGCTGTGAAAACTGCAAATATTTCGATTTTCGTTACATTCTTAACAATTCGGTCGGTATCATAAATAAATTGTGTATTTTTAAAATGTTTTGGTCAAATTCATAACATACGTCAATAAGCTTCCAAGGAATTTAGATATCACAGGGAATTGAGGAGAAAGGAAAAATTATCTTCTATCATAAATACATTAATTTTTATTATAATTTACCGTCATATTTAATAATCAATTACATGGATAAATGTATACTAACTTCAAAGATATATTACCCTAAACATCAAGAATTATCTTGAAATTTGGCTTTTATTTTTCTATAATATTAAAAAATTAATATAGTCGCAATATTAATACTACACCAATACAAACCGAGTTCACACATAAATAAGTGGAAACTCTTCTTGTAATGACCTTGATTTTAAGAGTTATGAAGTGTTTAAAATACTTTATGACCTATCACTGAAAACAAACACACGTATGTTAAATTTAACGTTTAAAGCGCAAAATAGTTCACTTGTGTCTGTTTTCTATAATTTCTTGTATTATATATAAATATTATTGAAACTATAGCCTATTATTTTGTGTCTTAAAACTTTTTTACTAATTTATTGTAAAATAACCCGAAGCGCCAATTCCAAACTAATCCCCAATAAAATATTCATTAACAGCAAACTTTTCTAATTGCTTAGGACAAACTGTAGAAATGCCCCGGGATTAACATAATCGAATTCCCCCGAAACGAATGCCCAAACAAACTCTATGAATTCCTCAAGTGGAGCCCGCGTCTTCTGTTCAAACACACGGATGGGAAATTGCACAACAATGGCGAACCTGACCGCGTATTCATTAAACAAGCGGCCTTAGTTTCAATGCGAGGGTAGGCTCTTATTGATTTTATCGAATTAGGGTAAAATCGGGCGCAAGAACAATTTGAAGTAAAGACCGAATTGATATATTCTCGCCCCCGGGCTCCCTGCTAAATCCCACCCAGTTATTCCCTCCCTCCATACCCCATTCACCCGCGCTCACACCCCATTTCATATTCTATAGCAATTTGTGTAACGTTGTTAACAATCAATTATCTCCCATTGTGTCAGATTTGGTATTATTTAAACAATATGTGAATGTTGGATGATTTACGCTTTGGGTATTATTTCGGTTTAAGGGGTGATATTGAATTTAATAATTGGTTTGTACCTATTAATACAACCGTTATGTTAAATAGTCTTGTTGAATTTCTATTATAATGGAATTTGACTTTAAAATGAATGTTCAACAAATACAATTTAAAAACTAATTCTTCTTTTATTAAATTATAAAATAATAAAAAGTATAAACAAATCATGAGTTTCAAAATAATTTTGAAATTTTCGATTAAACACAACGATACCAGTTGTATTTTTGTTAAGACAAAAATGCGACAAGATTTCAGTTGCGGTTTCTTAATCAGTATTTAATGATTTATACGTACATTTTCCTCTATTTTCATTCTGAAATATTTCAACGCAGACTCTCAACGGATAAAGGCGAGTGAAGGTATTAATAAATGAAATAATTCCCGCGCACGGATCACGAAATCAATTTCAATTTTCGATTACTGTGCAAAAGTTATTTTTTCGCGGCGAATTACTTCTGCTGGATTAACCGACGAAATTGATTTCGCCTCCCCTGTTCCAAGGTTACAAATGAAGCCACTACTATTTCCACGCGGTGCCGACTAAAATTCTGATAAAATAAATTAAATCCATTGATAACGCATTAACTACTATTTCCACCGGATATTAAATCGTCGGATTTCACGTTTGTGTTTATCGTTATCTTACCAAACGTATAATGGAATATTGAATGTTTGAATTAAATATTTTGCGAAAGTTAATATCGATGAATGTAAATGGGATGTATTAATGACTACAGTTAAAATGGATTGAAATCTTTTAATGGAATTGTATATATAATTTAAAAACGCATTCAACTATTTTATTTTTATAAAAGGGTTGAGACATTTATCTTAGATAGTTGATTTAATTTTTTTTTTGTAGTTGTATCACAAATAAATAAATATTATTGATTGATTGATGATAAATATTATCAATTGATATATGATTGATGGTCCTATGGCCTACATCGCTGCGACCTCGAAGGATCCCGATTATCTCAAATTACTTGCTCTAATTTCACTTCCTTGATTAACGCTATCGTCCACGACAATGAGATTTGGGTATAGCTTTCAGTATCGATTTTGTGTAACTTAGCTTAAGAAGTCTAATCTTTATAAGTGCTTCACAGTGGTACAGAACGTCATGCATCTTCTTCTTTTTTCTGACAGAAGCTGAATATAAAAGCTCCTGCTTCGAGACCCATTTATCTTGCGAAACTCAAATATTTTAAGAAATATTAGTTATATGAGACAAAGTTTATTAAAACTTTTTATCATTTTCGAATGTTTATTTAAACCAATGCAACTTAACAAAAAAGTCATAATTTCAAGATACAATTTGAACTGTTCTACAAAAATGATTTACAATGAAATACCTACCTATGGATATAGAGGTATTAAATATAATTTTATTAAATATTATTGGTACTAGTTATCCAATCTTCGAGTAGCTAACTGATCGGCTATCTATTGATAATGAACAGATTGTGTTCAAAATTTAAATCTAGAATTGAAATAAAATAAGCAGTAAGTAATATTACTGTGTTTAGTTATTCAAGATACTCAACTTCATATAACTAACAAATTTGCAATTAATTAGAGTAGTTTTTTTTTTAAAGGAAGGATGATTGAAAGGATATTAAGGTTAAGGAGTGATAAAAATGAGGGACATTTTTGGCATAGGTAAATTCCATTCAGCGACTAACGAAATTGTCTATGAATATATATTGTCATTAACCTAAGATGAGGACAAACACAACATCCATGGATCCGGGACAAGTATATTTCGTTGGAAATATCTCTTGCCCCGGTGGGATTCAAACCCGAGCACCGCGACAGGTGAATTTCTAAGACCGCTCACCCACCGCGGTTCCAATTAGAGTAGTTGTTCGGGCAAAATGCACTTTCCTCTGGTTCAAAGGATTCACCCATGATTTTAGTTCTTTGGTAATAATAACAATAATGTTTTGTTTAACACTCTATTACCATCTCAAAATATATTGCAAAATAAATTTAAAAAAATGGATACAACCTTCGCGCTCGAGAGTTAGAATTGAAGTTCATGGCTTTTGCGATGCTTCTCAATCCGCATATGGGGCATGGTTTACATTAAATTAACTAATGGGGACGGTAATGTCAATACAGCTCTACTTTGTGCAAAAGTAGCCCCATTAGGGCTAATCTCGATTCCTAGATTGGAACTTTGTGGAGCCTTATTACTAGCTCAACTAGTAAACAAGGTTCGAAATGCATTATAAATAAAAAAATTTAAAGGAATATTATTGGTGCGATTCGACAATTGTTTTTTGCTCGCAAAAAATCAAATAAATGGAAAATATTTGTTGCTAATCGCGTTTCTCAAATTCAGGAGTTAACTAATTCAGGTCAATGGCTACATGTAAAAAGGAATGAAAATCCAGCTGATTTAATAAAAAGGGGCATTGATTCAAGAAAACTTGCAAATAATGAACTTTGTTGGTCCGGACCTACATTTTTAACCTCATGTTCAGATTTTTCACGTTTGATTAAAGTAGGAGAGGCTAATATTCCAAATCTTGAATATAAAAAACGTAACACATCAACCTGTATTACATCGTTAAATGTTCTTCGAGAGTTTCATAATATATCAAAATATTCAGATTTCTATAAATTGATTCGTGTAACTGGTTATTGTCTTAGGTCCATAGAAAGCTGACATTTTGAATCGCGCCAAAATATCACTTCTTGGATAATGATGGTATTTTACTTATAGGTGGTCGTCTTCAAAATTCAAATTATTCATTTGAAAAACGTCACCCCATCATATTACACAATAAACAACGATTAACAATGTTACCTATTGAAATTGAGCATTAAATATATATGCATTGCGGGGCGCAAACATAGTTGACAAACTTAAGAAATAAATATTGACCATTAGCAGAGAGTAACTTATGTAAACAGATAACAAGAAACTGCATTACTTGTTTCAAGCCACAAATTATGGGCAATTTACCTGAAAAACGTGTCTCTCCTTCAGGTACTTTTCATTCATGTGGAATCGATTATGACGAACCCTTTTTAATTAAAAACAAAAGGGGTCGCGGTTCTAAAACGAGCAAAGCGTATTTATGCATTTTCGTATGCTCTCGACTAAAGCCATACATTTGGAATTTGTAACCGATTGAACTACGACTGTATTTATTGCTGCTTTAAGAAAATTTTGTAGTAGACGAGGAAAACCTTCTGATATATATATTCTGACAATGGTAAAAACTTCATAGGTGCGAGAAATGAATTAAATTAGCTTGCTCAATTCATATTAAAGGATAAAAATCGAAGACTTCACAAATTTTGACATTATTTGGCACTTTATACCACCCCGTTCTCCTTATTTTGGAGGACTATGGGATGCTGGAGTAAAGTCAGTTAAATCAATTTTAAAACATATTGTTGGAAATGCTTCCCTCACGTATGAAGAATTAAAGACATATCTAGTACAAGCAGAAGGTATCGCGTTCAATAATCCCTCTGTCCAACGATCCTAATTATTTTACCCCTTTGACTCCTGCTCATTTTTTGATTGGATAATCAATAATTGGTTTGCCTGATGCCGATGTGATGGAAATAGCCGATACGAGTCTTTCGAGGTTCCAGCGAATTCAAAAGCTTACTCAACATTATTGGAAAAGGTGGACAAAGGAGTATTTGTCAGAGTTACAACAGAGATCTAAATGGAAATGTCAAACTAGAAATGTTCGTAAAGGGGATCTTACACAAGGATAACAGCGCTATCTCATTCACGTGGATCTTAGAACGATGGTATTGTGCGTGTGGTAACAGTTAAAACTGCATCAAAGATAATAAAACGTCCAGTGATGAGTATATGGACTCTTAATATTTTTTAATAGACTCTTACCTTCATTTCATATTCTTTAATTTTGTGACTTAATTGAAATACTAGGCGGGCGGGATGTTTTGTTTCAGTTGTTAAAATATTTTATGTTTATATGTGTATTTTTTCTAATGCCTCTATTGTATACTTTATTGCAGTTTGTAAATGTTATTTTGCTTATTTTATTGATAATCTACAACACAATGATGCGGATTAAGGGTATTTTCGGTAATTAAGCATCTGCAGAAATCGTGCTTAGCCGATTTCCTTATCTCGAAAAATCTACCTGAGGTAATCAACCGACCCTTAGCTAGAATCGGGGAATGCGCATGCACCCGTATCTTTCTCTCTCCTTTTTGTACAATTTGTAAATATTATTTTAGTTTTAAGTTCAATTCTAGCTCTCGAACGCGAAGGTTGTATCCGTTTTGTAAAGTTTATTTCTTTATATATTTTGAGTTGGTAATAGACGTGTTAAACAAAACATTGTTGTTATTATTACCAAAGGACTAAAATCACGGGTGAATCCTTTGAACCAGAAGAAAGTACATTTTGCCCGAATAGTAGTTAATTTGGTTTACTTCTTCATTCCTATTATTTAATTAATTTTTGAATTAGCGGTGTAGAATAGAAGCTATGTAAAACCATAATATATACACAACCATATTTACTGTAAAATTTACATTAGGTATGATACAATAAATTTTTTAAATCAAATTCTTCATAAATGGCTATCGACCATCGGTCTATCAGCCAGAAGTCCTTACTTTTATGTCATGTTTGATAGTGATTAATAGTGATTGATGTGATGATAATTAATAGGTTTAATAGGTCTTGGGTTACATGATTTGTGGCTAATTTATGGGATAATTGGGTACGTTTTAGGCATATTGGAATTATCCCATTTTTTTTTTGAAAAGGTGTGTTAGAAAACCATAATATTTTAAATGATTTTTTTTTTCATTTTAAGAAATTAATTCGAATATTAACGTCATAAATCATGTTAATTAACATTCAACGATGCAAATGAAACGATCCAAAGTAGCCAAAGTTAAAAGCTCGGAAAATAGAAGAGCCTCCGTAATATTCACGTCGATTTTTTATCGTGCGAAGACATTAAGCGTAAGTATTCTATCATCTGTGGAGCTTTTAAATTTTACGACGAATGCTTTTATACGATCAAAGTACGGCCGAGATGCGCCCTTTTATGTCTCAATTCAAATGCCATTCTGACTGGGCCGTAAAAACAGCTCAGACTGATTCGTTTTAATGAAACCGAAACTGAAATCTGTTGTATGTGTGTGTTTCCTCTCTTCTCTTCGGAGATCAGTTCAACATCAAGGCGGAAATATTGGGTTTTATTAAAAAAAAAGAAGGAAGTTTTAACGGGAGTTCGAGTTGATTGAACAATTCATTGCGGGTATTTTCTTGTTAAAGAATTTTCATTTATTTGTGTAATTTAATAAAAGTTTATATTAATTCTGGGAAATATATTAAATAAAAAATATCAACTTGCTTAATCCAGTTTAATTAATCGAATTATATTTTAAACACTCAAAGTTAATATTTAACTAAATTATGTTTTATTTGTGTTAGTATTCTTAATAATTTATCTTTTTATTTTAATTTAATTAACGCTTCATTATATTCTCTTATTATACAATGTACAATGTATTATACGTGTTATAAATTTTGTTCTCCCATTTTATATATACCTTAAAAGGTTGAAAGACCACTGGTCGATAGCCAGTTTCAGAGTTGGAAATATATTGTGAACGTTAGTGTATTGTTAGATATTGTATTGTAATTGTATATTCCAATCTCAGAAATAAAGATGTTTATGTATGTATATCTTAAATTTCTAATTAGATTTATTACGTCATTTATTAAATATCGGCAAATTTCTTATTTTATTGTTAAAGATGCTCGGTAGTGAATAATATACAGATGTCGTTATTTAAAATACATTACGTTCTGTTATTTACTTGATAAGCTAGCTACAGAAACTATTAGTTAGAAATTTTACATATTGTATTTTGACTTGTGTAAGCTAAAGTTTTTTAACACCAGTAAAATATTATTATTAATATTTAATAACCGAATTATAATTATAACAATTTTCATTTCAAAATAAACTGCTAATTTTTTTAATTGGTACACTTATATAATATGCAATAAAAATAAACAGCCCTTTTTAGGCGTTTGGCACATCTTCCTGCAAAATAAGGACCGTGTTTCGGAATGAAAACAATTGGCTATCTAATAACCCTATATGCTACCATTTAAACAAAAAAGTGGTAAATTGTCATTCGTATTTGTTCATTCAAGTGAAGCAGTTTAAATCTTGAGCAGTGTATATTCTCAAAGTATATTTTCAATAAAATTAAACGTAAATCATAATATAAATGTTTGCGATATCTTATTTTTTTAATTTGAAAAATTTTAGTACGTAGGAAGCTCCTCATGTAAACTTCATTATAACAATTATTTTGTATGCTTAATTGTGTTGCACAAAACTGTACTTTGTATTGTTTTTAAGTAAAAATAAATAATATAAAATGAATTCAATAAAACAATGTACTTATTTAAACTTAAATTATAACAGATTACGCTAACTGAACAAAATGTTCACAAATAGCATTGTATCAAAATTAAAACGATTTAAAAACTGAGTTTTAGTAGTTTATATTCACTATTTTACATATATATTACCAAAAATGTTTGTCTGTCTACCTGTGTTTTTTTTGTACTTAGTGTTTTATTTTAACACTTTAAATACATTACTGGTTGTAGTAATGTAAATGTTTCAGCAAGTTTTAGATGAGTCAAGAGTAAAAAAAACATTGTATAGTAACATAAATATTATTTTTAAGATTGATTTATTTTTATTGAGAAAAAAAAAACTCGTTTATATTTTTTTTGTTAACATTAAAAGGAAACACTTTGATGGGTTCAATAAAGACGTGCAAATGGAAATCCTCGAGGGTATGGCCCACAGTCTCATTTAGTTTGATTCATTCCTTGAGAATGGTTAGTTCGGACATGTGTCAGGCCCCTTCTCACTCAGCCCGGGCGTTTCTCCCTGAAAAATCGACACCGCCCAAAAATCTAATAACGAAACAAACGGAAAATTCCGATTCATTGCCTTTTCTAATTTACCCAATAGAATATATTCGGTTGTCTGAATAAAAGAGAGAAATAATTTGAAAAATAAATACACATGATAATATACTATTATACTTTTTATGGAAAAATTACTGCATTTATTTACTGTATGTTAATAACGAAACTCATATTTCCGTTTAACCCTACTTGGAGGGTAAGAATTTTGAAAAAAAGTGAAATATGTGAGATTTTCCTAATTTTAGAGAGAGAGAGAGATAACGTTTCATCATAATCACGACATTCCCTATATAATCACTGTAGTGACTTGAGCATGTGTTTTACTAACATACGATATCGCTTTTACCGAGGGAGATAATTTCTTCGTATAAATAGAAAAGAGTATTCATTTACTTGATCACAGTTATTTAAATAAATTAAATAATAACATTGATTTTTTCTCGAATCAAAAATTTGTTGCATGATGCAATATTTTATTGATATGTAACAGCAGGTATTACATTATGTAATTCAATATCCGGCGGAGTATTTGCCCGGGAAATAGTTGTTTTAATGTGCATTTGTTTAAAGTACTTACGTAGTGTAAGTCAAAATGTCACAGAGCTAAATGTGGAAATAATTATTTTTATTTAACTAATTTCTTCGTATCTTTGTGTTGCATAATGGACATTATTACCTAGCTGTGCTGCAGGTGCATTCAGTCCTGTAAAATCTAGAATATATTCTTTGGAATTTTTTGCATGTTTTTATGCAGTTTAGAGTTGTATCTTCTTTTAATGGTTTGTCAGCATTTACTTTTTCTGTAGATTTGCTGTGGCTGGGTTTCTAAATAACTTCATTTAGTGCGCTCATTATAATATCGAGCGGTTATTCACACTTAACGGCGTTCATTTGCGTTTTGTCTCAGGAAGGATGTTAGCACTAAATGCTTGGAAAACATAATTCCAAGTGTTACATTTATGATAGTCTCAAAAGCTCTTTATACGGATGTTTATATTGCTCCTGTGATCATCAGGCAACCAAGCTCTTTACTTTCAAGTTCATTGGTGTTTCTTCTTTTATAGCGCTATCAACCACTTACATACTATACCATAGAATCGACCTAATTATGGCCTTGTAAAGCCAATTTATTTTTCCTCATCTTTCATCTATTGTAGATTTGTCTGTGAGGTGAGGGGCTTAAATATAAGGCATACACAGTTTGGTTTTGTTGGATTAATGGTAATTCTCCATTTAGCAAACCACAGCGATAGTGTATTGATCAGCTCTTATAGGGTAGACAGCGCTTTCCGGAGAATGGGGTGGTGAGCAGTTAATGCCGTATCGTCTGCAAACTGCAGAAGATAGGCAGAGTGGTTTATGTATTGTAGATTGGAATTATAAATATTATGGACGAAGATGTTAAAAAGGAGAGGAGAGAGGAATGAACCTTGTGGGATACCTTATTGGGGTATGAAAAGTTGAGAGATTGTGAACTCGTACTTTGAGGGAACGATTTCTGAGGAGGCTGTCCATAGATGGTAGGATATTTTCAGGGAATGACATTTGTATAGGAGACCTTAATACGAAACGGAGTTAAAGGACTTTAGGAAATCTAGAAAAGGACTGCTATTTTTTGTAGACGTAAGGTTTCAATGTTTTTGTAATTTTAATTTATTATACTTATATATACACATATATTCATTCAGAGAATAGATAATACAAAACAATATAACATAAATAATTAAATTCCATGTAGGGATTACTCTGTCTGGGCTATCGAAGAAAGATCTTTCTGCTCCGTTATGAATTTATAATGAAGTCAATGAACAAATGTATGCTAGCTAGCTGAACTGTCCTGATGATTCGCACAAATGAATTGATGAATGGTGATGGGTTTAATATTATTATTTAATCATTTTTATAAAAAAAATAATAGGATATGGCTGAGAGACCGATGGTCGATAGCCATTTAGTAAGAATATTATATAAAATGTATCGTTTTGTATTATACTTAATGTAAATTCTACAAATTCTACAATAAAGATCTATGTAAATTTTAATTAATTTTAATGAATATTTTGAAAATACTGATTATAACAAAGTACATAAATGAAAAGTTTAGGAAATAGTAAAGGAATGATGGGATACTATTAAGTTGCGAGCATCAACGGAATCGTAAACTCCAAAAATTACACCCCATCAAATTCATTCACAGTTCGCGCGCTTTCCCTCTCGCTCGCTTTTCTATAATTTCCGCAATAAAAAATTAAAGCCCATTAAAACGTCCCATCCGCCGGTTGCAAATATTTAATCGCGAATCGCGCAGTAAAAACGGTACTGATTTACGGCGATGTTTTAATTAAAGGTATCACGTCGAATGCGCTTTGCCGGTGTTATTGTGAATTCTTGCTAAATTAAATTCGAGATAAGGTCTGGTCGGGCTCGTAAAAATAAGCGCAACTTAAATATTATGAAACGCGAACGACGAGGGAGCTACGGCTCCGAAAACAAGGGGGCACTTGATTGCGCTGCACTCCAAAGGAGAGCAGAGAATCCCCGGCGAGGCTCGCTTGTTTATTGCCGTGTGTTTGCGTTTGTATTTGTGCACGCTGCTAAATCAACAGGAACATATGGGGAGGGCTCTGAAGGTGATCCACAAAGCGTTTATAATGGCTTTATAGGTCGGGTGTGTAGAATATGCACATCAAGGAAGCTAAATAAATAACCAGTAAAATTGAAACAATGAAATATTTATTAGATTTCTAAATTTATTTTATTATTACAGTGTCCATATATTTTAAATTGTTTTTAAATAATTATTCGGTGTGGGGTAGAGCAAGTGGCTTATTTTGAAATTCAATAAAAGAAATAATAATGTAGATATCCATTTAATTCTATAAACAATCTCAAGTACAAGGTTTATGGTCACGTAGTTTTAAATACAATATCAGACAGTTGGAGTCCATTATTGTCAATAAACGCTTTAACCTTTTTCTGAAATTTCATTAAACTCTCTCCAGTATATCGACCTGTATTTTGGCTATAGCTTAACAAATTTTATTCTTGAGGTGATCCAGGGTCCTAGGACGATCATTGTAAACAAATGATTTTAAATAACCCCATTGAAAAAAATCACAGGGAGCTAAATCTGGTGGTTGCCATTTCAGATCCCTTCGGAAGTAGATGAGGCGTCCTGGGAAGTGTTGCCGCAAAATAGCCATTTACATACGAAGTGTGTGTGCAGTGGCACCGTCCTGTTGGAACCTCACATCTCCCGTATCTTTATAGTTTAGCGTTGGCAGGAAGAACTCCTCAATCATGTGGACATAACGGTCAGAAGTCACTGAAACGGTCCGTTAGTTTTCTTCAAAAAAAAACATGGACTAATTATTCAAACTCACGATATTGCACACCAAACAGTCACACGTTCTGAATGTAGGGGGAAGATGGAAGTGAGCCTCGTCATTGAAGTAAATAAGAACGTCGTCAGGCATTACAAGAAGCTTAAACCGAGGAAATTCATGTGAAGTGTATTTCCTCGGGCAACAAAATCACGTGGTTTAAGTTTGTACGGATGAAATTTCAATTCTTCATAAAGGATCTGCCTCACAGAACAAGCAGAAAATTGAAGAGCAGTAGCATGTTTTCGTGCTGAGCGCCTATGAGACCGCAAAACAGATTTACTTACAAATTCGATATTTTGAGAGGTTCTTGCTGTTCTGGTGAGTCCAGGTTTCTTCTTTTTCACGTCACCAGTTTCTCTGAAGTTATTTACCCATGTAACTATCGAATGCCGTGTTCCAGGCCTCGAAGCACAATATTGAAATGTACTCGGAATGCCCGTTGCGTGGCAATGATCGAGCAACCATTACTAAAATACGCCTCAACAGCAAACGCGCGTTGCACTTGGTCCACTCCTTGTTAACTGACTCAAACGACAAAAAAATTTACGAAGCACGCTTTCGATTGTGTTTACCCCTCACCCTCCCCCGAGCAACCGTCGCTCCAGAGCGCCAAATTCAAATAAGCAAGTTGCTCTTGCTTTCCTACCCTTTACATTTACACATACAGGGTTAGTCAAAATTACTGGAATAGCTAAATAATTCTCAAATATTTAAGAAAATGCAAAACATGTTTCAACTAAAAATTTATTCGATTAAAGAAGCCATTATTTAATTACATTTTAAAAATTCAGGCTGCAATATATTTTTACATTTCATTTGAAACTTTTTTTTAAATATTCTTATAATAAGAGAATTATTTTAGTGTTCCGGTAATTTTATCCAACCTTGTATATGATCATAAATATATAACATGGTAACATTTTCTAGTGCATTTAATTTACTCGAATCAGATATTTTAGGACAGAAAGACCGATAGCGCAGACGGATTGACACTCGCTTTTAATAAACACTTGTAAATATTTTAAATAAAATTGTATCAAAAATGTTCCGAATAAAGATGTTATATATATATATATATATATATATATATATATCAGAAATTTGATCATAGAGACCTTGAATGTTTAAGTGAATTATTTTAACTAATTATCATTTCATAATCTGTTTGCATTAATTTGTCAAGCTCTATATGAAAAAAAAAAACATTCTGTACTTCATTAAAAACATAAAAATTAATACCTATAACAAGGCACAGCATTATACAAGCAGATAGAATAATAGATACTGCTCTCAATATCTAAGGCAGGATTTATCAATCAGTATTCGGCGAATCACTTCTGGTTATTGCTTTCAAACACATTTAAAATAGCCGCTAAGATTTATGATTTTTCTGTCATTTAATTATTATTCCTATTGATTTGGTTAACTAACTGTATTTTTACTACGTTATTAGTGAAACTATAATATTTATTATAATTATTATTATTTATTTATTTTTCAACATACAATAGTCATTTATATGCATCTTAGAGTCCATATAAATTCATAAAAGGCAATCTTCAACCGTGCTGATGTTTGATATAACGATGTAAATTGGAATATGCAGTCATAGGAAACTATAGGAGTATCTTATTACCACTTTCATTCCATTTAAATTGGACCATGATGGTTCTTCAAGGATATCAACATTCATATTTAAACGTATGTGTCGACGTAAGGTAATAAATGAAACTGAAATACCAACAAAAATCGACCTATACTTATTCAATCAGTCTCGAGGTCCTCCACAATCATCCTATTTAATATTTTTTCGATGATCGAGTAAATTCCTGAGATCTAAGTTTAATTTACTTGACTTACAAATATTTGTTTTTAGATAGTGAATGAAAAACAATAAAAACTGAAATTGGAAAATATTTCAATAAAGAAGCTATTAACTTTAGAATAAAACATGCACGAAGAGAAGATATTTGCGTTCAAATTATATTCCTTTTATTTCAAATATGTTTCCCTTTAAAATTTTTCGAAATATAATTGTCATCATGGAATAATTTGAGACGTAATGAATCAACGGATATCATATCAGAACAATAGTGAATACAATTAAATCTATATACGTGGCTTGTTCAATTGAAAATCATCTTTGGTCAAGAAAAAATGTATTGGTAAATATATTTACAAAATAGCCATTAACATACGAGATGTGTGTGCAGTAGCACCGTCCTGCTGAAACCACACATCTTAAGGTACATATCCAGTTGTTTCACCAAGTGATATATACCTCGCTTAAAGAATTCTTATGGTTGCTGCTAGAAGAATTATTTTACGGCATTTTTTATTTCTATTAACGCTTTTCTCAGTGGCTCAAAAATTTTTGATGCTCTAATGTCCTTCATTTCTTTCGTTGTAGATTTTCTTTCACTAATCTAGAATTATCGTGCAGAAGAATGACAACACATAAGATGTTCCCTAGGTGTTTTCATTTTATTACATGATGGGGCTTGTTCAATATTTCATTATACAGGTTTACGTTGATATGCACTCTAAGTTCTGTAAATATTATTAGCAAGGGTTCTTCATGGTCGAAAAAAAATGACCTTTCCTACAGAAGGTTTAACTTTAAAGTTTTTTGGTGGTGGAGAAGTTGCGTGTTTCCATTGCATCGATGGCAGCTTTCTGGATGGTTCAAAATAATGACACCGAGATTCGTCGCCAGCAATTATTGACGAATAAAAATCATTACCATTTTGCCTATCGTGAGATGTTACAAAGATAAACGCAATATAAAGCTTTTTGGGTCCTCTGACAAAAGACGAGGAACCCATTGAGTACAAACTTTGCTGTGACCCAGTTTTTGTACGATAGTATGGACAGATCCTGTACTCCAACATTTTCTGAAATTGCTCTGATTGAAATAATGAGGCTTTTCACTCATGCCACATATGTTTGTTGATCAATGCACCTTGTCGCGGCTTATCATTCGTCTCCGCTCTTCCATTCTTAAATTTTCGACACCATTTCGAACACATGCGTTTCCATACATTGCGTGTATGTATTTGCAATGGCTACAAACCTTCAGCATACAAAAATTGAACAACCGTGCGCTGATTATATTTATACGGATTATTAACAAAAAAAAAACCATTTTAAAGTCACAATACTTAAAATCGCTGTCATATACAAATAGTAGGAACTGATCAGTGTGACGTTTACAAACACCTAACATTGCATAATATCAGTTGTGTTTCTAAAACTAACCTGACCAAAGATGGATTTTTATTGAACAAGCCTAGTAATATTTAGTTGATTAATGAGCGCGGAAATGCTTTATATTCTAGGAAGAATTTTGGAGAGATTTATTATTTATCAAAAAAATGTATTAATTAATAATTTGACTTTAGTTTTTGTGGAGGACTGCTTGATACTCTACACCTAAAATTAAAATAAAAGTTTTAATTAATTTATCATCCAAAAGGATTCAAGTTGATGGTTGTAGATTTTCTTCTTATAAGTCTGGCATTGAAATCTATATTGGCTTATAAAAATCCACTATTCCGCAGAATTTGCTTGTTTGGACAAGCACCATTTCTCTCACTCTACTAAAAATATTTTTAACATCCCATTCATGTCCTACTTAAAATGGATTCACTGTAAATTTTAATTGCCAAGATAGCACAACCTGTTATTATTGTGGTTATATAGGTTGAAATTTTAAATTATATATATATCTTTATTCGAAAAATATGACAACAAAAATTTACATTTTTTTATAACAATATGTATAATTGTTTTAGTAGTCTGTAATGGGCTATGGCTCTTTCTGCCCTCTATAAATTTATGGTAATTTGGAAATTAAAACTGTGCTAGCTGAACTGTCATGTATGCACGAGTTAATGAATTAGTGGATAGTGACCGAAGGGTTGTTATATTTGCGGGGAATATTAGGGTTGCAAGGAATTGTTTTAAATTATTATCACCAGTTCCTTCTTCTAGTTCGCAATATCATATATTCCTCACTAAAGCCGGTAAAACGGTTTCCCCTTCCACTTAAATTTCTCGCTGAGACGCATTAATTCAAAATATATCCTCCGCTAAAGGATAAAAGAGGTATACGTGAATTTAACAATCCCAAGGATATAAATATGATGGTGGAGAAAAAAGAGGCAATAATATCGGGGATAGACGGGCGAACAAAAAAAAAGAGTCGTCGGGAAAAAAAAAGGGGGAAAACACGCACGTTGCACGTTCGAGGGCTTGTACGTGGGCACGGAACGACGAGACAATTTCGCGCTGGGTGTCTGTTCTGCGGTGGAGAGGACGAAATAGGAAGTGGTGGAGAAAATAAAAAGAACGGGAGGGAGGGACGATAACGCGAAAATGGGATATGTGCGACTCGGGTGAATGCGTAAAAAACAATAGTCGTGTATTTGAAAAATTTTACTCCTGTTTATTTCAGATATAAAATGATTAATGGATTTAAAACGGTATACATTCTTTTATTTAAGTAATTAATATTACAATATATACATATTTATAAGTAAATGCGTCAATTACATCTTTATTTATATATATTTATAGCAATATTTTCATTTAAATTTGTATTGGGTACAGTTTTCATACACTTAAATATCTTTATTTTTCCATGCTTAATAAATTAAATATTATGAAAATTTATTCGATATTGTATTATTTTAAGTACTAAAAATAATAAATAACGCAAATCTATTAACTATTATTTATGTGAAATCTTTTTTTTTCCTTCTGTGATTAAAATGTTTCAGCCGTTCAGGCTATGACAAGTTAACTTTCTGGAACTACTTCTCCGAACTGGATGTCGGATTTTCGGTGATTCTGTTCCAACAAGGCAATTGTTCTGCTCGTAATAATTTAAATGTTAAAATAGTTTCAAATAATTAATTTCTAAACCTTTTAAACCAACATTTTATGTTGAAGAAGAATAGTCCATTGTATGGTTTATTACGTTTAAACTTTTTTTCTTCTTCAACATAAAATGTTGGTTTAAAAGGTTTGGAAATTAATTGTTTGAAACTATTTTAATATTTAAATTATTACGAACAGAACAAATGCCTTGTTGATACAATCAATTGATGCATTCATTATCTAATATTTATGCATTGTTTTATAATACGAATTGCTATAAGTCTAATAATTTAATACTTTTGTTTATTTCATTGTTCGACTTTAAGAATGGACACCTGGTTATTACTAAACAATAATACATTTAAAAAATAGTTTAATATTGACAATAAAATATAAAAATTGTGAAAGAGACAAAGATATGCTAGATTAAAAATATATTAATAATTAATTCATTGTTAAATTAATTAATTAAATTGATTGATTGAGTTACGTGAAGATCAAATTAATTCGACGAATAAAGCACTAATAAAGGTTATTAGTGCTTTATTCGTCGAATTACGTTGTTAAATTAATATCACTGTGATGTTTGTATTAATATTGTTGTAAAGTTGTTATATAAATATATATTTTTTTCCTTTTTAATATTTTCTGCTAAATGCTAGAAGAAATTAAAACACAGCATGTACCAGCTCAGGTATAAATGATAAAGTTTTTAATGTTTTATGTTGTTAATGTTTTAATTTTATAGATTTCGTCAGAGCCCATAAAATTGTGCTGCATATGCGTTGGGCGTCTTTATAATTTTTCTATCGTCGATTTTATGTTGGATTTTCAACAAAAGATATATATTCAAAATTCAATGGTGTGGTTAATAATTAACGCTGTTAAAATATAGTAATTAATTTCATTTCATGTATTTGAATGTGAACAAAAGTCCATTGTTATAAAATGTGGAATATATTGTGTTGTATACAATTTTGTAATACAATAGCCGACCCAAACATCTATACGTTTCGGACTTCTCGATCATTATACGTATGGTCATACTCCATACATAGATGGTATTGGACAATAACACTCCTTACGGCGTCAGTTCTGTTGAATTTAATAACGACTATCGGCTGCTATTCTGAAATGTTGAGTTTAACGTGTACGTTAATTTTTATAATCGCAGTCCACATATATATTTATAGAATGTGAAATTAATTAACAACGTACAAGTTAAACTTAACATTTCCCGTGCGGAATAGCCCTGTATATCCTCTATTAATTTAATAACTTCAAAAATTAATTGAAATAAAATTTTATATTCTTATTCAAATGATTTGTATGTATTTTAATTGTATCATAGAGTAAATGTTTATAGAATTAAAATAAATAAAGTAATCAAATAGAGTCATATATATATAGTTAATTAATTGCGATTAATTCATCGTTACTGAATAATTTCACCATGATGAAACTAAAAGTTTTTATTATTTAATTTAATAATGACAAGTGTAAATTGTAGAACCTATAGTCACAATAAATTAATTTTTGTGTTATACAAACAAAGTTAAAAGTATTTTATTTAATTGATAAACAATTTATAACAAAGTTGAAGCCTCAGTTATTAATAATTCAACATAATTTTCTATGGAAACATATTTTGTTAATTTCCAATTAATCACGATTAGCAGACTATGCTGATTGAGATAAAATGCAGATTTTGGTATTATGAACAAACGAAATAAGAATGAATTTATACAAATAAACCATCTCAAGAAAATACGCTTTCCAAAACCATCCGACGACCGCAATTCCACCTTAGAAAAATTCCACCGTTCCTCCTTTTCACTTCCCCCCGTACGTCATATTTATAGCTAATAAACCTGACTAGTGGGCGCAGTTTTAAAAATTATAACCTACCATAAAAATTGCTCATTTCACCCCGTAGTTTCCTCGCGCTGCCGGAGAAAGACATTTCCCCTCCGGCATCTCGGTAAATAATATCGTCGAATGGAAAACGGAATCGATTGTGTGTGTATGTGCCCTTTAGGCTATTACATATACACGTGCATCGATTTTCAATGAAAACGACGTTGTTACCTGTTTTATTTTTATTTTTTGCGCGCGCCATTTATTCCGGCTTCCATTCGGATGCAAGAAAGTCTCGAGATGGAGATGTAAACATCTTATATGCAAAGGGTGAGTTACTCGCTGAATATGAAATCACTTTGATGTTTAGATTGTATACACAATATAAGCTATTCATATGAACTATTTACTATGTCGCTATGCTGAACGATGATAAGACACGAGTATCTACAATGCGTGCTAAATTGTTATTATTATAACAATAAACCTGCAAATGTATTCCTGAGTGTTTGTTCGCAAGTAGAATTTGGAGAGGATTTTTAATATGTTTGAAGCCAAATCTTTTGAATTATAATTGTAGAGTCTATATTCCGATATTGATCAATTTACAATAATTTTACTAAAATTTTGGATAATAATAAATACTTGGCCAAGTGGCTTTCAAGAAAACATCTGTTTCTAATGTTTTCTTTTTAAGGCTACGATCGCCAATACGTTTCCGTTTTAGAGGACCAACAATGTTATACAGTCATACAAAATTAACATAAAATTCAAGATTTTCCTATTAACTCAACACACAATTTATAATAAGCTATATAAAATTAATTGAAATCTATGAAAATATCGCTCACATCTCTAATAATAATAATACTTTTTGCATTTGATACATTATAGAGATCACAGTTTTGATGTGTATGCGCTCTGCTTCGGTTTACACGAGGATTAAACCATGCTCGGATCATAGAATAAATTAATGGAGAAGTAATTTGACTCTACGTTTTAACATATGTATCGTTTGACGCATTGGTTACTAACTAATGATTCAGTTAATTGTTGTAAAAGCGGGCATTAATATATCCGAATAAAATAATTGCCTGAGTTAACTATAAAAGTAATTACAAACAGAACGCGGATTGATCGCTTCAAAGAAATCGATTCGCTTTCAACCTTTTGTACGACACGAAATATGGCAAACACATTAAGCACTCGGACCGATTACGGATTTCCCCCAAGCTCTCCCAAAATTTCCATATATTTTTTCCCCCGTTGAGAGAGGGAATTTTCTCGATATGAATCGGATCAGGAGGAAGCGTCCTGTGTGATCCATCATTTACGTACCATAAAGTCCCTCGCCCACTCTCCAGATTCGCTAAGTGCGATCTGATATGGCTGGTAATCCCGGAATGATAATATAAAGATAAACTACATATGTATATCGGGCGAGTGGGGGAGATGAGGGAGGCGAGACCGGACGTGTCCAGGAGATGGCGATGTTTAGTAGCTGACCCAATTTCCGGTGTCAGATAACCGGAACGGCTCACTCTGTTTTCCACTGCCGGCCATTGGTCATTCGGTTTACCGTATCTATTACCGCTGGGGCGCCGATGTCTGACCTCATGAAAAATACTTCGTTTTATGTCGAATCAATTTCAATTTGTTAACCCATAACAGATTTATTGTTTAATAATATCATATTTATTAAAATAAAAATATACATATACAATTCATATTTTTTTAAATAATTGATAATATAATCAAACTCCCAGAACATCAATTTAAAAAAAATCAATCATACCAAGAATAATGTCTTTCTTGGTATAAAGGAGACAAAATATTATCAACAAAATTCTTTATTTTCAAAATAACATATTTCTTACAATATACAAATTGAATCAACTAATATCTATGATATTATTTAGATTTTATTTCGAT
Source organism: Philonthus spinipes (assembly GCA_963082785.1). Lineage (NCBI taxonomy): Eukaryota > Metazoa > Arthropoda > Insecta > Coleoptera > Staphylinidae > Philonthus > Philonthus spinipes. Next base: position 14,309,674 of record OY720304.1, read on the forward strand.
TTTAAATAGTTTACAATTTAAATTTACCATTAATTAATTATAATTACAAAATTTAATTATTAACTAATTAGATCTCCTCCTATCTTAAATGACTAACCGATATACGCAATAAAATACAAGGACTACCGGCTTACGATCGATGGCCATTTGCAAATACTTAGCTATAATATTGTAAACTTTATGTAATTGTAAATGTCGTAATAAAAGTGTTTATTCATGTAATAATCTTAAATTTCAAAATATCTTTTACACACTGGAATAAAAATTGTGTCAAATATAAAAATACATATGACATTTCAATTGAAGATATTTAATGAGAACCTTGACTATATAAAAAAAACGTAACATGGCAAAATCCATTGTTTAACACCGTAAAACAAGATATTTTTAGCCAGTGCAATTATTATTTACCTAAGTAATTAAATAATTGTATGATTATTGTATTAATAATACAATTGTTAATACTTATTATTTATTTTTAAGACAAAAAACAGATGTGAAAAGCTTAATTATTGGGAAATTTTATACCTTAAGAATTCAAAAAAGGATCGCTCGAAACTAACGACAACTTAGAAACGTATAAAACCCTACTAATTGATATGTTTGCGTCTTTGTACCACAATAATTGGGTAACGACTTAATCCCTTTCGGTATATCACGGACATCGCATCGCCCCTTCTGCAATTTTATTCTTGTAATAACTTTGAAAATTGTCGTCTTTTATTTATTTTATTTTATTTTATTTTATTTTATTTTATTTTATTTTATTTTATTTTATTTTATTTTATTTTATTTTATTTTATTTTATTTTATTTTATTTTATTTTATTTTATTTTATTTTATTTTATTTTATTTTATTTTATTTTATTTTATTTTATTTTATTTTATTTTATTTTATTTTATTTTATTTTATTTTATTTTATTTTATTTTATTTTATTTTATTTTATTTTATTTTATTTTATTTTATTTTATTTTATTTTATTTTATTTTATTTTATTTTATTTTATTTTATTTTATTTTATTTTATTTTATTTTATTTTATTTTATTTTATTTTATTTTATTTTATTTTATTTTATTTTATTTTATTTTATTTTATTTTATTTTATTTTATTTTATTTTATTTTATTTTATTTTATTTTATTTTATTTTATTTTATTTTATTTTATTTTATTTTATTTTATTTTATTTTATTTTATTTTATTTTATTTTATTTTATTTTATTTTATTTTATTTTATTTTATTTTATTTTATTTTATTTTATTTTATTTTATTTTATTTTATTTTATTTTATTTTATTTTATTTTATTTTATTTTATTTTATTTTATTTTATTTTATTTTATTTTATTTTATTTTATTTTATTTTATTTTATTTTATTTTATTTTATTTTATTTTATTTTATTTTATTTTATTTTATTTTATTTTATTTTATTTTATTTTATTTTATTTTATTTTATTTTATTGTATTTTGTTTTATTTTATTTTATTTTATTTTATTTTATTTTATTTTATTTTATTTTATTTTATTTTATTTTATTTTATTTTATTTTATTTTATTTTATTTTATTTTATTTTATTTTATTTTATTTTATTTTATTTTATTTTATTTTATTTTATTTTATTTTATTTTATTTTATTTTATTTTATTTTATTTTATTTTATTTTATTTTATTTTATTTTATTTTATTTTATTTTATTTTATTTTATTTTATTTTATTTTATTTTATTTTATTTTATTTTATTTTATTTTATTTTATTTTATTTTATTTTATTTTATTTTATTTTATTTTATTTTATTTTATTTTATTTTATTTTATTTTATTTTATTTTATTTTATTTTATTTTATTTTATTTTATTTTATTTTATTTTATTTTATTTTATTTTATTTTATTTTATTTTATTTTATTTTATTTTATTTTATTTTATTTTATTTTATTTTATTTTATTTTATTTTATTTTATTTTATTTTATTTTATTTTATTTTATTTTATTTTATTTTATTTTATTTTATTTTATTTTATTTTATTTTATTTTATTTTATTTTATTTTATTTTATTTTATTTTATTTTATTTTATTTTATTTTATTGTATTTTGTTTTATTTTATTTTATTTTATTTTATTTTATTTTATTTTATTTTATTTTATTTTATTTTATTTTATTTTATTTTATTTTATTTTATTTTATTTTATTTTATTTTTTGTCTCTTTTTACCTGACAACCTTAAAACCGAAACTAGTAATTTAAGAAAAAATGGTGAAACAATAACCAAGTCTTTAATTATTTTTTTTTTTTTGAACCAAGTTTAAATTCAATGTTATAAAAATGTATATTCAAATTATTTAATTTGCTGCATTTAAGTTTTTAATTGTAAACTCTTCATAAAATAAGCTTTCGTTAGATATTTAACACGTCAATTTTCATTAGAGTACACACCAATACAGGTGAAAGACATAATCGATAATTGTTATTAATTATTATCATGAGCAGGTAATCCATGCTTAGCCGATATTAAATCCATCGTCGTTAATATCCGGAGTTAGAGCTAAAACTTGACATAATTTACTGATGGGTGTATCAAATTTGGATTACCGGGGATTACACATACGATACCAATAATATATGTGAATTTTAGACAACGCATGAACAAGTAGCATTAAATTGAATCACTAAATAAAAATAATAGTCAACAAATTTAATTTAAAATGATAATTAATAAAATAATTGTGTTTGTAATAATAGATAATTTAAAATTGATGATATTTATCTTTTTAGTCAATAGTTAAATTTAATGGCTATTTATACATATAATGTATATTATACCCACTAAAAATTATTTGTGAAATATTTATATATATCGTATGAAAAATATACAAATTTAAAAATATGTAGATAATATCTCAATTCAATCATTAATACTGAGTTTAAACTTTTTATGTTATTAGAAAATATTAAGTTGTATAATCCTGGTCTCTTCATCTTAATTGATATCGTTTCAATTTTTCTTTTTTATATTGTTCATTAGTAGTAGTAGTAAATATCTTTATTATCAATAATTTGTACAATAGTTTAAAATAATACAATAAGTAGTACATTTTTATTTTGATAAATGACTATCGGCCAGTGGCATTTCTGCCAATATTGTCCATTATTTTTCTAAATAAATTATTATAAATTAAATACTTATTGTTAATATCTATTTTTAAATCATGTAACCTGCGAACGGCAACTCTTTTGTCTTAAGCAAGGGCCATGGTTCAAAAAATAATATATACAAAAAATTAATAAATAAAAAAGAATTTAAGCGCCACTTGGTTTAAGTTTGCGTTTTTAACTGTTCCTAATAAACCAAGAAATCAGGAGAGCTTCAAAAGAAGCTAAGGATCAAATGAATATAATTGACTACACAAAAATAAACTATATAATTAATGTAAATAATTAATTAAATCAATAACTTTAAGATATTCCTAGATTTACAACGTAATTTATAAAAATTGACATCACTCTTTCCTCACATTATTTCATACAATATATAATATGTTTCATCAAATAAAGAATATTGGTTATTAATTAAACTTAAGAAAGAAAGCTAACGGCATTTATTTTAATTTTCCTTAAATTAATACGATTCCTTTCCTAAATTTGTTAAACTCTCAATTACAATTTTAATTTATTTTACATAGAAATACAAAAAATTACCAACGGAATTTATTTTTAAGTTTACTTAAATTAATACGAGACTTCAATTTAATTTCCTAATCACACTTTTAATTTGTCTTACAGAGAAATCAATCGTTTTATATGTAGAGTATTTTGTAGACTTTTATTTATTTATACCATGGCGTTTAGAATATACAAAAAAAATGAATTGTTTTCCTCAACTTGCTTCCGTCCTAATCGTTTCTAACCCATGTTTCCGGATGGTTAAGCACACAGCGGAACCAGACCCTAACCGGAAACTTCTCCACAAGAAAGTATGATCCGGGAAAGTTCGAACCAACCAATTCTCCCTGACTCAAAAAAAAAAAACGATCCACCTACGCAGTCATGTTCATTAAGGCACCAGGAAACAAAAATATATATGGTGTATATATAAATCTATAGAATGTAAAATTCATAAATATTATAAATTCAATATACCACGTGTTTTTCCGTAATTGAAAATTACTTCTATCCGAGATTCTGAGTTTTTTCTTAATTTAAATTATTTTTCCTACGTAGTATAACGAAGTTGAATATTAAGACAATTATTTTTATATAAAATAAATTACCACTGAGATTACCGTGCCACTTTTAATTTTGAACTGTCGAACCACTTGGGATAAAGTTGACTTATTTGTGTATTTATTATTTGTGATTTATGTAAATGCTTATCATTTTGTGGAAAGATTTTCATAAAATAAAATAAATATTAAAATAATTATCATCTAAAATACAATTTCATTATTGCTAGCAATTAAATATTCATAATATTATTTTTACAATAAAGCATTACGTAATATACTTGTAGTATTAAATTATTTTAAAGCAAAGTTTAAGAACATAAATAGAACAAATATGAACCAACTATAACTCACGAGATATAATAAATCTAGGATACACATCGAGCATTATCAGGACGTCTATAAACTCGCCAATAAACAACCTAGTTCCCCAGGGACGCGCTTATAATCCGGGACTCGCCAACGTGTTAAACTCCCACATCAAAAACTCCTCCACTCACAATTAGTTAGAGCGCAACGCCACCGCGTTTTTTTTTTGCTTATTATCCTCCTGTGTAAATCCGTCGGAATTAAAAATTAAGGATTAAACCCTCGACATGTAAGGGGATGTGGGTGGGATGATTAAAATAATTCTCCCCGGTCCAAGGGCTGATATCACGTGCGAAAGCGACGGAATTTAACGGCGAGAGCGCGCTGCTAATTTGCATCCAGAATGGCCGACGCCGGAGCATTTTAAGAAGCAGAATTGCCCGGAACGAGAAAGGCGACATGAGCCGTGTAACGGCGGTTTAATCTCCAGGACGGCGCCATAAATTTATTAAAATGTATTAATAAATGATTTATTAGATTTCATATTTTAAGTGTTTTGTAACTATTAACTAAGATTTATTGGGTTGTCCAAGTTATAATTTTATTAAACACGTGCTAAAAAAATGGGATGCCATTTTTATATTAGCTTTATTATTAAATTTTATTAGCATTAAAATAAAATAAAAATAATATGATATGAAAGGATCCAGTACACAAACATTTAGTATATAAACTCTATTAACTTTTTATCTCCCACTAAGTTTATTATAATGTTTTAATTGCCATATTGTAACGTCGAAAAAGTATATCTTATTGCCAGAATGCCTGGGGTTTATTTAAGAGAAGTTGCGGACGAGTTGCACGAATAACATTTAATCTATGGAGAATAGGATCATACGACGTCACTAAAGTCATTCATTCTATTCGAGCTACCCGGGATACCTCACGAAATCCAGCAGCTTCTATGCTCGGAACACAACTCCAGATAACTTGGTAATAAGATATATTTTAGCGACACACTGGGCATATTGTAATTCTAACAGTAATGCCAACCTATTCAGTTAGCAACTTGCTATATATATATATATATATATATCACATAAACAGGCATAAAACTGTCCGCATAAAACGCAAATTGCAAGCATATTTGATGTAATATTAAATAATGCCCACTTGGCTTAAGTTTTCACCCCGCCGGTTATTGAATTTCATAATGTACACCTGCTGTTGCATGTCAATAAAATGTTGCAATATTGCATCATCCAACAAATTTTTGATTCGAGAAAAAATCAATGTAACTGTCGAAATAATTCATTAATTATTTTCAAATCGGTTTTATTAAATTTATTTAAATAACTGTGATCAAGTGAATTAATCCTTTTTTCTATTTAAATGTATTGAATTGCTTCAATATATTAACAAAAATATCAAAAAAAGAATATAATTATGTTCACATATATTTTAATTTCGTTTAAATATTTTTATGAATAATCTTTATTAACAGATATACACAGAAAAAATTTGCTTTATGGTAACAAACGATTATTCCTTATATTATTAAGCATTTTTTCAATTAAATTGCGTTAACATAAAGTTTACATCGTTTTTCATTTTTGAAAAATAAGGCCCCAATCTTCCATTGATTTCAACTATTAATATTTTAAATATTTTTATGAATAATCTTTATTAACAGATATACACAGAAAAAATAAATAATACAAATTTCAAAATCAAATTTAAAAATAGTCAATGGGCTATCGACCAGTTGTCTTTCGCCTGTTTTTTTTTGTGTGTATGTCATTATCGTGAAAAATATATGATGATATTCAACTGCTGTCGGAAGTTATTGTCGGGTTTATATTTTTAAGTATTTTTAATTTAATCTTTTTCGAGGAATGTACGAAATATAAACAATTTATTTTCCTTTATAACGAAAGTTATAATAAATTAAAGACGACGCAAGCGCCACCTTTTGCCTAATTTCAAGTGGCATCGTCAACGATTTGGGTCTACAAGGTAGACGACCGAGAATCATTGTTTCGCCCACTAAATGAAGACAAACTTGTCCTGTTTAAGCAAACAAACGTTTCATTAAATTTAATAAATAAGAGACAAAAAATTAAATACGGCAGGTTTATTTACAATTATTATAACAGCGATCATGTTTTACCAAGTAAGAACAAAATTATATATTTAAAAGTGATTTTTTAATCAACAAGTTTAAAATAGAAGCTTCATTATCCAATATAAAAATATTACAAAATATTAACAATTTTTTTATATATCTTACAAGTCTTAATAAGGAAATTTTTTGTGTGGGTAATAGATATTTTAATGAATTTACGGTGAAATATTCTAATATTTGCAATTTCATCTGTGGATGCTTTCAGCGTCTGATAAATTTATGGAGATTACATTATCTCCGGTGAGTAAAAAATAATCTTCTCATCCCCGACGAGAGGCAATTCTCGTCTCCTTGAGACTGGATTTTCCAGGCCAATACATAAATTATGAGTAGTTTCTGTAGAAATAATTTATATATTAGATAATATATGAAATACACAAACCTGATTTAATTTAAATTTAAATGAAAGTCAGCATTCCTTGTAAACACGAATTAAAAAGATGAGTAAAGGAAAACTACCTAAATATCAGTAATATTTTTAAAAATATTCCTTAAATGATTGTTTGATTTGAAGGATTTTTTGTCTCTTAATAAATGTCGATAATTTGCAGTTTGGTCGACAAAAAAATTAAATGCAATAAAATTCCTTCCATTTAGTTATTGATTAACATCAATTTAAATTTTATTCTCTTGAAAAATAAATGTCTCCAGAATGCCTTGGGTAACTAGATTTTTTTACCAAATTTTTAATGTAATTGATTTGAATATGACTTTTTTATGCGAATACTGTAAAATTTATTATAAATTATAAAGAAGCAAAAAATATTAACCAAACTTTCAAGTAATATTTATTTTTTTAATTCAAATGCTTAACTGTTTATGTAACGGTAATATTTTATTCTATACTTAATATTGATTGATGGTGGATATATTAATACGAATGATGTATAATTCTATACTATTACACCAAGCCTTGGAAAAGTTTATAAAAATCGAATGAAGCATTCAAATGTCATTAATTTTCCAACAGTGACGGGACACCCTGTATAATTATTGGTTTGAGGAGCGGAGGATGGTTTGAGGGAATGTAGCATTGGCATGTAAGTTGTGGAACTCATGCATAAAATCAATCTTGAGGTGTGAGTAAGAATGAATATTTAGAGAGAAAGCAGATTTATTATATTTCCTGAAGCAGATTCTGGGGGTGAAAAAATCAACCCCGAGATATTTTCTGCTGAAGGAGTATGAATGGAGAGGCAATGGAAAGGGTGGTGAAGTACGATATGAAGTTTAGTAAGTTATTGAGTGAAAGGAAAGTAAGAAACAAGTATAAAAGCGAAAGGAAAATGGGGTTTGATGAGATGGTCATTTTCTAAATGGTCGGAACTAATTGGATAGAAAATATTTAAATTGAACAAGCTTAGTTTTCTCTGCTGCTTGCTAATTAAGTAAATATATTTCTATTATATTTATTATTTGTCTCACTAAACTAAATATAAACCTAGCCACAACCTAGAAAGGACAGAAGAAGGAAGGACTGAGCGAATGGTAAATAAGGAAACTACTGTTTCAGTTTTCTGGAATACTGCGGGTAGTGGCCTTTTTTTTCGAGCGACCCAATTCGGCGATAAAGATTTTGGTATCGTAGAAACATGGATTGAGGAACAGGAATGGCTCAGTTTAAAAGACAAACTGCCTAGTGGATTTTGATAGGATTGTATAGGAGCAATACGGGAAAATACAAAGGGCAGGGAAAAAGGTTAAGTTATTACTGAAGTAAAGTATGATTTCTACTTAAAGGAAATATGGAGAAGAGAGGTAGTGGAAGGGGTCGTTAGTCAAACCTTTAGTACATGAATGAATTGTATACTGTTATACTGTTAATTTCATTGTAATTTAAATAACTGCAAATGTGTGCATCATCTTTCTTTAATTTTATTTAATGTAACTAAAGTATTTTATATTATTAAGTGGTCATTTTAATCTGCATTTCTTATAAAGAATTTAGGTAACATAAGTCAAAATATTACAAAGCTAAAGGAGGAAATACGTCCTCATTAATACTTTGAAATTCTTTTTATTTAATTTACAGTTATTTACTGTAACCAAGTGAATAAATACTCTTGTCTATTTACTTTTTTACTTTGTTTAACCACTGTATTTTTAACTATAGTGTAAAACACGGTGGCTAAACAAAGTAAAAAGTTTTCAAATAAATAGAAAACAGTATTCATTCACTTCGTTACAGTTATTTAAATATATTAAATAAAAATAATTTGAAAATAATTAATAAATTATTTTTTAATTAATTTGATTCAATTCTTTTCGTTTAATTTTATTCGGTTTTGATTTAAATTGAATTAATTTGGTTTAATTTAATTTAAATTGATTTAGTTTAATTTGATTTAATGTAACTGATTTAATTTTGCTGATTGTATTTGAATTAATTTAATTGATTTATTTTAACATCTTTAAACTATGTAAGGCATAGCTGTACTGACGAGGGATAGATCCCGAAACACGTGTCTGCAGATGGCCTTGTATTAAGTAACGTTCTTTTTGTTGTTTTTACATTAAATTTTTCTCGGATCAAAATTTGTTGCATTATACAACATTTTATTGATGTGCAGCAGCAGGTGTACATTATGAAATTCAATGTCCGGCGTGGGTATTTGCCCGGGAAGTAGTTGTTTTAATGTGCATTTGTTTAACGTACTTACGTAGGTAAGTCAATAGTGACAGAGCTAAATGTGGAAATAATTTATTAATTATTTTCAAATCATTTTTATTTAATAACAAGTGTTCTATTTACAAGTGCACTTAAGATATAACATAAAGTGACAACATAATAGAATTTTATTAAATTAACCAAAAAATAAGTTAAAGTGCCAATATTACGTGTAGTGTTTATTAAAAATCAATCCGCTTTTAAAACCCTCTCCTGAAATATTTATTAGTGTGTTACGTGGGAAGGTGAGAATTAGAAATTGATTCGCCGTAAATGTAATCTTGCTACTTTTATACGAGACTCGATGCATCAAAGTATAATACATAAGTCATAAACGGGTTCCACTATATATCTAGCCATAAAATTATTTTATGGTAGTATTTTATGTTATCTTGAAAGCATGACTGGAATTATAGGACCTCCTGAACTCACCATACGTCTGAGGGGAAATAGTTTTCTATGCACTTTATATCGTGTATAATACGTATAAATTTCAAATTTTATGCGGGCATTATTTAAAGAAATATTCAAGGATGAAATAATTTAAATTGTAATAAGGATAAAATATATTTAATGGTGTATTCGTATTACATACAGAAGTTATATAAATGAAATAATAGAAATATTTGAATGTGTTTTTCTCTGATCATGAAAATGGAATTATTACAAAAAAGGAATATATAAAATTCTATCACAAATTAATTTAATTCTTATTTTTTATAATAAATCTTAGGATATGTCGTATATTTCATCCGAAAATGGATTTTTTCCCTTCACAGTCCAAAACATATTTTTAGAATTATTTTCTCTCACTTAATGGACCACTTTAAAAAATACTTATTTTTTTTTTACGAAAATAGCTTAAAGCAAAACTAATGAAATGTATTTCGACTAGTTTCAATTATTATGTCCAATTAAAAACGTTAATGATACAGCGTCATCTCATATATACAGATATTAATTGAAAATGGAGTAATATGTGAAACAGATCGGAATAATTTTATATATTAAATAAATTGTGTAGGATATAATAAAATAATAATAAACATGAATTAATTATTAAAACCAAATAAACAAAATAAAAAGACACATTAAATTGAATAGGTTTAAAAAATACGAAATTTATTTAATGTGTTATTTTTTGATTTACTGGTGGATTTTTATACACCACCATTATTTATTTATGTAATATGTTTAATATTCATACATTGGTAGTTCATATTAAAATAATAAATATGAATTAGGTTGAAAAACTTTAAATTATCCACCAGTTTCGGGTTATTAACGAACTGAATTTTTAATTCTCTTAAGAATTGGCTTATAATTCTTAACTGGTGTTGAATTTAATGTTAATTAATTTAATTTAAGATCTTTTTTGTTTTATTAGTAGATTTGTAATAATACTCATATTGATTATTGGAACAGAAACATGTTTCTTTAGAAAGGGTTTTTCTTTATTACAGGAGGGGTTATTTTCAAAATTTGTACTGGCAGCATTACCGTTACACGGGACTAGCTCCCTCTATATTTGGCTTTGTTTTCACTTGTTTACAAATCATGAAAGTATATACATCAAAGGGTTAATAAAACTGAGATTGTAAGTTTTATGTCCACCGTTCATTTAACTCGCCCTAATACGAAAAACCTAACAATTACTATATTATATTGACATTTACTTACAATTCAATACAATGACCACAGTAATTATCTATAACTCTGTTTTTGTATTATTTGGTTCATAAAATCAATATTAATATTTTAATGAAATTATTTGTATAAAAAAATCATTCCTTAATGGCAAACAAAATTCATGCAGAAGAAAACTGCGTAGTTCCCATAGTTATTAGTATTCATGGAGGAAAGTTAAAAGTAAGATTTTGATGGATCGTGTTTGGGTTGAGCGCGCATTTTTTCGGTAATCCCACGGCTGAAAGTTCCGAGACAACAAAGCCGGCGAGCATTTCCGGCGAAAAGTTATCCCGGGCGCAAAGAAAAATGCGGCCCGGCGTTTTGCTTTATTTTGATTTGTTTTTGTGTATGTGTGTGTGTTCCTAAAGAATACGTCCAATTTCTGGCAAACTTACATTAGAATGGATTTTATATTCCCCCAAGGACGGTTTTTTGCAAGCCAGAAGGGCAATTTATACGGAGTAAAAGGGAGAAAATAATAAAGATTAAATATTAGGAGTTTGTATAATTGCTGCTGTTTTGTGTTTACAGTATGAACGTTAATTAGAATGAAATTACAAGGTTCTAATTAAAATAAAAAAATAATGAATTGACATTATAATTTTTAGATTATTGTAACGATATAATTTTTGAAATCAATGGCGATCAATATAAATATATTAATAATTAAAAATCCTATGTTTGGATTATCAGTTAAAAATATTAATTTTGTTCAAGCCATAATAATTAAGAAGTTTAAAAATATTTAAAAGCCAAACATGTTTACTCAATGCACATTCAATTTTTTCAATAATAGGTAATGCAAACAAAAACAGCAACTTACATCTACAAAATGATCTGCTACGGTGCAATCCTTTTACACAATCCTCATCCTTCCACATGAGGTTAATAAGCCGAATTTTGTACAGAAAGTAATAGTATTGTGCAAACAAGATAGAATAATGTAAGTATCTTACAAAACAGATTTTTACCCCAAATTGAAGAATGATGCGAATAAGCCGTATATTGTACAAAAATTAATAGTTTTGTGTAAACAAAATGGAATGATGTAAGTGCCTTATAAAACAGAAGTTTAATTCTAATTGAATAGTAATGTGATAATGTTGGTACAGTTTGGTTCATATTAAATTAATTTGATTACACATTCTCATTTAAATGGAGTCCAGTAGTTTCAATAAAGCTATGAATTAATTTTATGAATAATGCCAGGCCAACAGGTAATTTTTCTTTATTAAAGCAGTAGAGTCGAAATCTGTTCTGTTAAGCAGCTTATAAGAGAAGTTGCTGGGGCTAGTTAAAGACGATGCGCAACATCATAATTAAGATTCATCAGCTTGTGCCTCATAACCACAGCTGAGCGACTTTACCCATGCCGAGATAATATACAGAATATGAAAAAGAAAACGATCATATTATTTTAAAATACATAAATATAATAATTCTTTCTTTCTTAATCTTATATTTTATACCTGTATTGGGTGTCGATAAATATAATAATTAACATTAGTAATGTTAAGAATGAAAAAAATATTAATGAATATTAAATGTGAGGGAAGAAGACTGTGATCGTTATTAGAATCCGACCGAGAACGAAATTTTTGAGATTTTTCCTTAACAAAAAAATACTTTGCTTTATTGAAACCTTTACTAAACATTTTATATTTCAGACAGAAATAATATGGATTTAACACGCAGATAATAAATCACATATGATACATACGATCGTTGAAGTCGAAACGCGAATATTTCTTATTTGTATTAAAATTACTGAAAATATTTCACACTTCCTGTGTTCTTAGTATTATTATTACTGAAGTATACGAATTCTGGTTATCGCCGTTTCGGCCGCACCCTAGTTTTCTCCCCCTATTTCGCATTTACAAGTCGGTAAAACATAACTGTCCGTGGAACGCGTTTTTCCTTCACCCATTTCCTAAGTTATTTACGATAATTGCACTTTCAGATTGCACTCTTTAAACATTACAAGCTCACTACTTTACTAGCTCCGGGACTTTTACGCCGCCACCGTGATTCCATTAAAAAAATACGGGAATGATGTAGAGGTGGCGGTGGAGATGAAAACAACTTGTGGAAACTTTTATGTCTTTATAATTTATGTACACATATAAAATGATATTTTCTTACTTTTACAAAAATTGATGTAATATATATTTGTTATGTTTCACTCCCAATTTTTGTTCCTTTGCTAACAATAGTAATAATAACTTTAATGTTGTATTAGAATTACATACAGAAGGTATATCAAAGAAATAATAGAAATATTTGATTGTGTTTTCTCTTATCATGAAAATGGAAGTATTACGACACAAATAATGAAATATAATCAATTGAGCAGAAAGTCCTCCGGTTGTTAGCCCAGGACAGAAAAATCTTTATTTTCGTGTATATCCTCAATGTTAGTAAAAATGTAATTGTCTGAATAAAGATATTTGTATATATAATTAATTTATTTTTAAATGTTATAACTTAATAGATTTCAAAATTTTCTTTAAATAGAATGTTGGAATGACTAAATAAAATAAACGAGGCTTATCGCTTGCAAAGGTAATTGTCTATATATTTTTTCTAAGATATTTTTTGTATCGCAGATTACAATTAGAAAAAAATAAAATAATATTAAATAAAAATTAAACCTCACATTTCCCTGTGTAAATTAGTCAATAATGCTCATAACCTTACGTGGTTACTGTTACAGGAAGCACAGAATTTTGTAAAAATGTACAAAACTCTGTATTCCCCGTAGTCCTAATATTTTTCCTCCTAAATGCAAACGTCTTCCGTCACCATTCATCAATTCATTTATGCGAATCATCAAGACAGTTCAGCAGTCATTCATGATATGACAGGGCACAAATACCTCTTATCGTTAGCTCAGACAGACTAACACATGTATTGTATTATTTATGTTAAATTGTTTTGCATTGATGTGCGTATATAAGAAATAAATTTAACGTTTGAGTTCACAATTTATTTTTCAGAACTATACATTTTTTTCGACTATTGTGATTGTAGTGTGACTCAAAGATTAAGTTTATTTGATATTAAAAAATGTCGTTTACAAAGACATTTAATTATAATTCATTATATGCATATTATCACATTTTTGATATTTGTGATATTAAATGATACTTAAAATTTAAAAAAATCCGTTTGGCATTATCTTTTATCGGTTATTTTCCATTTTGAGGAACTTATTGAATGATTAGAGACGTAGATAGTAAATGAATAATGTATAAATCAAGAAACAATGAATGTAACAAAACTGTAAATTATTGGCAGCATGAAAACTTAACATGTTTTTAAATAAATAACATAAGGATTTATTCTTCATTTGTACGTATTGTTTCGAATAGTACATCTGAGGGTGAAAATGAAATGTGAAGTCAGAAACTAAAATTATTTGTTGTTGATTTAAACACTTCACATAAACTGAAAAAAATACACAATGAAAATAATTGTGTATTTTTTTGTATTTTTAATTATATTTAATTTTTTTATTTTACTTTTCTTGCTTCATTTCATTTTTATCTCACAATATAAGAATAAAGAATAATTAAAAACAATGTTTTTAACCTTACAATCTCAGAAAGAAAGAGAAATATACAAACATATGAAACATATACGTTCTTTAAACGAATTATTTGGAACAGCAACCATTTGCACATTTTCAATAACATTAACATTTTCCACTAAACATCGCTAATTGCTACGCACGGCAATTATAACTCCACCTCCTCTTCTGTCTGTCCTATCACATACAAAAACTCAAAAAGTACCTGGAAATAATTCGGCAATATTGCACTGATTATTAAAAACGTATCGCTATCGTTAGTGTAAATTTTTATTATAAAATTCGTTGGTCTTAGTCAATAATTTCTGGACATTCTGATAAAATACTTTTAAATATTTCGTTGGAAATTAGACCGTTTTCTAATGTTCCAATTAAGTCTACTAAATTTATTTGACATCAATGTTTTAAAACAATATTTCATAAGAGGCTTATAATATGACATATTTATTCATAATTGAAAAGCTTAAAACTTGTTAATTTTTTACATAATATTTCACAAATTCAACATCCTGGTGATATTTATAATAATCTACAAATGAAATATTAATTGCCTAAAAACTTTAAATCATTACAATATATGTGATTCACGTTGTTGCAGTTATTTACATTAAAATTAATAAATATGACTCGAACTGTTGTAATGCGCATTCATAAACAAACATCCTTTTTGCAATCCAATATCCGGAAAAGTATTTGCCCGGGAAGTAGTTGCACGATGGGTAAATGTATATTAAGATATGATGACCTTTAATATTATTTGTGGTGGAAATGAAGATTAGATTATTAGAGATACGTCGAAATTTGCATTGACGCTAATTGAAAGTGTAATTAACCTTATTGTATCAATGGATATTAGTAAATAAACTTACAGTTTAAATATTTTTATAGCGATGAGATAGAAAAAGAATGATTCTTTTTATTTTCAATATAGTTGTTAAATAAATTTTAATTTATACTTTGTTGATTTATGTTTATTGATTTAATTACAAATCAGGTAAATAAATAAATATTCATAATAAGTGTACTATATTCACTTATTATGAATATTTATGTGTTCTTACTACATAAATCCACACATTACTTTATTATATATTTACACTTTCTATAATCCCTTACCACCTTTCTACGTGATCAGATTTCCGAACTCCATCGGAATTTGATTTGAGGTAATAAGCAATCCCGGATTGATAAGTTTTTTTCCCCGCTCCACTTTTCCTCGCGGAAGTCAAACACCCGCGGGCGCCCTTTTTCTCCTTTCTCCTCCGTCTCTCCCGGGGAAATCTCATAATTTCAAAACTAATTTTTGGGCCTTCCCAAGGTTTATCCAATCAATGAACTCCCCCGGCCCGGCAAATTCCTCTTCCACTTTATTAAGTGGAAGAGTAAATATCTCCGAGAGAACGGGGTAAACATATTTTCTTTTCGAGCCCCCGCAAACATCCTCGCTAGATAATAACTGCTTTATTATGTATATTGCGGTTATTAGACGTTACATTAGTATACACAGGTTAATTAACTTTTATGTTGTTCCCACTTTTGCACTTTTGCCCCGCGTCGACGCGCTGATACACACTTTTACAGCCTCTATGAGCTCTCTGGGCGTCGGGGCTGCGGAATGGAGGTGATATTAAAGCTGGGAATAAAAATTGCGAGCGCACAAAGCAAGGTTAATTACACTTTCAATTAGCGTCAATGCAAATGTCGGCGTATCTCTAATACTCCACCCTTCATTTCCACTACAAAGAATATTAACGTCATCATATTTTAATATGTATTTACCCACCGTACAAATCAAAGATGTTATATATTCCCTTTTCATCTGTTAATTAGGTTTCGCAATTTATACCGTAATTTGTTTGTTTCTTCGATTAATTCCTCATAAGGGTCTTGCAGAATCGCACTGGTTCGTATAATGTAGGTTTGATAATAATTTTATATAATAAGTAATATTTTCTAAATTCAAAATATTCTTAACCAACTAATATAATAAATGTAAAAAATGGATGCATGTATCTTGCATAAGCATACCTATTATACACGGCTATTATTTTGAAAAAGCAAAAAGGTAAAACAACTAAGTGGCTAGAAAAGGTGTTAAAGCGGTTTGTTAATCAATTTTAAGTAGAAAAAAAAAACTAAAAAAGTTTTTAAAATAAAAAATTAAATTAAACAATAAAAAATAAATAAAATAAAACAAAAAGGGCAGAAACACCTCCGATCGATAGCCCATGACAGATTACTAACCCACCAATATGTATTGTAAATATAAATATTTGTAAAGAATTGTAATTCTGCTGTCTGAATAAAGATGTTTGCGTATAAAACAAAAAACAAAATATTTGGTAATTATTCAATAAGCTTTATGAGGCCAAAAATATACTAAATATGTAACTAGAATTTGTTTTTAACATTTTATTAATAGACTTATCATTAAATAAATATTTGCAATGTATAGTTGGATGTTAATAGAACTAATTTTAATCAAAATATTTCAAAAATATTACTGATTTCTAGTCAAAAATTTATTAAATCAATAAACTTTACTTTTGGCATAAAAAAACATCGGCCCTTAAAAGTTGGAATAATAATCAATTCGTTGTACATATATTAGAGAAGGCGAAAGATTACTGTCTATATTAAAACTGAAATAACTGAAATGTAAATATATTTTGACAAAAATCCATTCTGAATGAAGGAACAAAATAAAGGCCGGAATTAACATCGTATGCCTATTCGAGGCACTCCGACACCAGATGCGGAAAATTAATTCATATCATAACAGAAAATTCATCGTATCATTTTAATTATATATATATAGAATCTATATTTATGCAGAAAATTCTATATGAAGTGAATTGACAATAAAATTTCCCACGTAACCTACTTATTTAATTAATTGAGTTAAACATTATTTCAAAGAAGATAAAACTTCTTGCCTTCCTTTATACATTACTTACAATTGAATAAAATCAATATTAAATTAATAATTAAATTAATGTGTGTGAAGCTGGCAATAATTTCATCAATAACCCGGCGCTTCCACCATTTTTAAATAATTTAAATAATATTTTTACAACAAATCAGCGACTAAAGGTAAACATTTTATTTTAAGTAAAAGAAACAAAATCTATAAAACGCGATAAGACACAATTTTATAATTGCATCCTAACCAAATTAATGGTGAATTAAAAAATCACAAAAGTCAAATATTTAAAATGTTTTTTTCTTCCAAGTGCACTAATTTAGATTCAATGTTCTTTCACTAAATGTTTATACAATTATCATACAATATATTTCCAATATCAAAATGTTTACATTCATATTAATTTAATTTCTATGGGACATATTGCCAGCTCCCATATTTTCTTCTTTCGGGGAAATTTTCAAATAATCATATTTTCAAATTCGATACTTTAAATTCAACTATCTTTCTAGAGTTCTTTAAAATATTCCTAATGAACAAATATCACTTATCAAAGGCTTTACTTTATACTTTATTAAATTGTTATTACACATTTTGTTGGGTCTCACCAACCGCCTTAAAGTTGTATTTTTCAAAATGGTATATTTCAAAATAGCACTATTTTAAATTCAATTTTCTTTAAAATTATAATAACACAATCATCACATGACAATATTCAACTGTCAGAATGTTTACATTCGCTTTGGTTAATTTGTTATTAAACTTATTTCTGACAATCGCGCTGTTACCATCAGATTTTCACATCTAAAAATGATAACAGAAAATTCCAAGTTAACAAGGCATGGTCAGTTCTTCTCGAAACGTTCTTTAAGTCAGACTAATTTGATGAATTCTTTGGTGAGTTCTAATTTCGACGTAGGATAGTCGTTTAATTAGAAATGTTGGATATTGTTTTATATTGAGTCTTCAAAAGAGTGAGCGAGTGAAAATACTAATTTTGAAGTTGGTTCGTTTTAATAAGATTAAATTAGAAAAGTAGGACATTGTTCTAAATTGGTTTATACTGAATTCATGTCTGGACAAGAAAGGCTAGCGACTATTTTGAATGAAAAAATATCCCCAGTAAGTGTATGTATGTATCTCACCCTATAATTACTAAAGCAGTCTTTATTTATAACAATGGTGGAACAAATTCAATTTTGAAGTTTATAAAACGACATTCGGCAAAAATACGCGGTTTATCGGTTTATTCATTAAACTGGATACAGTTGACATGAATGAGGAAGAAATATCAAACCCTCTATTAGACGATTAACGTTCTAAAACTAATATCGCTTCAACAAATTCAAGCGAAGACAATTCATATTCGCAAATTGAAATTCTTGATAAAAACATTTTAGATGTGAGCTAATAATTCCACATTGATAGGACAATTAAAAAAATTTACAAAAACAGAAAATATATTGTTGAAATGCTACCTAAGAGTAGTCGTAACATACAATTAATAAGTGTAAATTTAAATAAAGGTGATTGCAAATATGTGGAGGGTACATTTTAACTGTCATACAATGAATTCATTACATTGTACTATGATAACAAACTTAAAAGGGAAACATATACATTTATCGTAATATTAATAATTGAACATTTGTTAACAATACATGTGTTTTGAATATTGGAAATGTAAACTACAATTACGGAAACATTTCTATAAATGCATATTGTGCTCACGGATAATGTAAATGATTCCGCATTGTCTTCGAACATTGTAGTCTAATGAAATTGGGAACAGTATTTAGTAACTGCGAAAATTATAACAATTTTCAACAAAAAACATGTGACCAAAATTGAACGAAAGTTACTAGGAGAACGACTATAATTTTCAAGTACACAAATGATAGCGAATGAAGATATTAAATTATACACAACTAATTTAAACAAAACAAAAAAATTGTTACATGTAAAGTCAGATTCAGTATATAGAAAAATTAAATCTGAATCCAATGCTGCATTAGATAGTAGTCATAACGACGTTGACGAGATGATGTTAATGAGAAGGGAAAATGAATATTATTTATGTAAATGCAGCGATCCAATAATGGTTATAATATTAAGTAAAGAACAGATTGAATTTATTAAAAACTGGTTATTAAATCCCGCTTATCCCGTACTTTATATTGATGCGACTGGATCAATTGTATGAAAACTAAATGATAACTTCAAAAGAATTCTATGGAATGTACTCAATATAAATTTTCTTATGTTCGATTTGTTCAGGAACGCATCAAAGTTTTGAGTGCAATGTGATTGGCTACTATTTCTAAAAATAATATAGTCAACCAAAACTACACCCTTCCCCGTCAAAAATGAATTACACTTGTCAGTTATCGCAAGCAAGTGACATTTGCTGTTCATTTAAATTACGCTTTACCTTCTTTAACTAATATTTTACAGGTTAAGAATATCACTGATGTTGAGATACATTGCGGTTAAGTAAAATATTCATAATAAAACATATAGCACTTGACATAATAGTTGACAATTATAATTTATTTCTGATGGGAAGAGTGTAAATTGGGTTGACTATATTACCATTAAAAATCGTAGCCAATCACATCGCACCCAATGCTTTGATGCGTCCCAGTACACATCGAACATAGGAAGATTTACATTGAGTATATTCTAGCATGTTTCGGTGTTACATAAAACTCTCTGTATATTATTAGTCTATTCTATTTTATTTTCTCCCTTATGCTCTGTATGGAATAACAATTTATTATAAATTATAAATTAGTCGGTCTAAATTTAAAGGATCGATTGTAATTAGTAATTTAAACTGGTAAAGAAGGAAGATATCCACTAATTTACTTTCTTCTTCTTCGTTTTTTTTTCTTCTTCTCTTTTTTTGATCTCATTTGTAATTACAGCGCAACTTCTCTAACAGAAAGGGGATTTGTGTAAAAGCGCGCGACATTCATTCCGATGTAAAGAATGCATCCGTCTAGTGCACATTTACATTACGAACAAACTCCGTGGAACTTCTTAGCGGAGAGACAAACTAAATCACATCGTAAAACATCCCGCGCGCCCGCTTTCCGCCTTCTTTTTGCCCCCCTGCCAGTGATGAATGTATATCCCTTTAATTGTTTCAACAGTAATAATAAACAAAGGGACCTGAACTTTGCGAGCAGGCCCCGGCCTCTCTTCCTCATCTATAGGGGTGAATTATAAACTGTACAGCATCTGGAACCCGTACCTGTTTTAAAGAGTGGGCGCGGGGCGGAGTGTCTAATTCGCCCTTGTCTCTTCAAACTTTTCCCACTTTTGCCGTAACGAATTAAAATTAAAATTCGCGTTTGATTTATTAGTGTCGCTCCGGCTAATTGTTTATTAATTGTTTTTTAAGTGAACCAAAAAAAGCGTGCCGTGTTAAATCTGTACATTTAATAAATACAAATTTTGTAATAATTAGAAAATTGATAAACATGCATCATTTATGGTTTATGACGAATAAAAATAAATGTTTTAAAATCAACAGGATGATATAGTTTTAAGAATATTGAACAAAGTTTCACATTAAAAGAAGAAACAACTTACTTGTTACGGAAAAATGTAATTCTTTATTAACATCAATATGGCATGTTTTTAACATTTCCCGGATCCCTGTCCAAGGGAAAGTATTGTGATCGTAAAAATGTTCGAATCGCCAATTTCAACAAATATGCACGTTTTGAGGACCCCTGAGACCATTCCATCAAGTTTTGAACAATGTCTGTTTTTCCGCTATAGCGCATAAACAGCTAAACTTGTTTTATAAAGCATAAGCTTTGTATCTAAGCTTTTTATAACAGTGGAATGATCTGAAAAGCTTTTGGTGAGAATAAAAACTCATTAAGTGCAACTTTACTCTTAGCGATTTTTCATTTTTTTTAATTCGGATAGAAAAATATTTCAAATAAAAGTTGCAGATATTAAAATAATAAATAACTTTTGTTGTAAAACTTTTATTGTAGGACCTTTACTTTTTATTTTATAAGCGGCAGAATTTCCTATTAAATTTTCATTCAAAAACTTTACCATTTTTTTAACGCAGCCTGAATAATATAAATTACATAAAATGCACAAGTTATATAAAAACGTGATTTGGCGCGAACAAATATGTTTAGTATATTTTTTATTATTGAGTTAATTACTTTCATAAACGAAGTAGATTCTATAGTCACGATAAAACACTTTTAACTTCGTCTGTTCTTTATATCGATCGCATTCAACGAGTTATTATCTACAGCAAAATGCGCTCAACGTTTATATACAAATATCATTGAAAAAAAAAAAATGTAATATATATGTGATTTTTATTTTTAATTAGACTTCATAAATTCTTTTGAGTTACCTTCAGTTTTGTTATTCCAACTAAAGGTGCATATAGCAAACGTACATTACCAAATATACATTGAATGAAAAAAAAAAACAAACATATAAA
This sequence comes from Philonthus spinipes, assembly GCA_963082785.1. Classification (NCBI taxonomy): domain Eukaryota; kingdom Metazoa; phylum Arthropoda; class Insecta; order Coleoptera; family Staphylinidae; genus Philonthus; species Philonthus spinipes. The sequence continues at coordinate 14,331,747 of OY720304.1, forward strand.
TAATAAATAATTTCCACTTCGATTACATTAAATCGATGTTTATTTCAATATTATAAATCATATTTATTGATTATTGTTAAATAACAACTAGTGTTTGAAATTATTCATGTTAATAGTCGAGTAGTGGTTAAATAAATATACTGTAAAGAAAAAAAAATGTTTGTGGATTGCAATATTTTTATTTTTATTATTTATAACAACTGTTGACACATCAATTCGTTTGATTTTTATTTATGACAGAAAGAGATCAGATGGACTAATGAATATACTTATTGTATATAACTATTATTGTCATTACAATTGGTAGCCGTTTGAAAAAAAATATGTTTGTATATATTAATTTGTATTTATTGTTTTATAATGAAATACAAATCTTAAATATTTGAAAAATTAATCTATAATAAAAGTTTACAACAAAGTAACGATCAACACCGCTTAATAATTTTTTTATTGTTAAATAATAATAAGAAAATCACAATTCTATCAAGAACAAATCGATGACTATGAAAAAGACATTTTGGACACGTGAAAAAATGTAATGCTTCGACCCAGACAATCAACAGCCGGTGTCTTTTTTCCCTCGCTCCCAACATCTGATTGATTTCTTCCCGGATGCCGCAAACGCAAACATACGAAACCCGCAATATCCTAATCCAGTAGCGGGTATCCGCCATTAATTCCATAGTCTGTAGACTATTTCTGTTTAATCAGTAATCTAATCGCCGTGATTATGCTGGCTGATTAGTTCCTCTCGTGTTCGTATTAATGGTAATTATATAATATATAACTCGGATTGGTATTAATTATCCCTATTTCAGTTCGTAAACCTGTTAATTAATTAACGTATTACTCAATGGTGTTATGTTCTCATCTATATGTTTCTTCCGGCATGTAATAATAATAAGGAATATATTAAATATTCATAAAAACAGGATAGAAAGACCCCAGGTCGATAGCCCGGAAATACTAACACAATATTTATTTTTGTTAAGTAAATATAAATGTATGTGTAAGCTTATGTAATGTTGTTTGAATAAAGATGTTTGTATATATATTCATAAAAAATAATGCCTGAAGGTGTAGATGTAGAAATGTAATTGCAAGTTATACATCTAATAATTATTTTTAATAATTCTAATATTTAAACACGACTAGTTCATTTTATGATAGTTTCTTTAAATTTTAAGTAAATCAATTTATGCACTATTTGTAAATAAAACAATAGTTTTTTTCCGTTTCGCAATATTTAATGTAGAAACACTGCTACAATTATTTCGTCAACACAGTGGCTTAATCAGGCACATTATTAATGAGATCATATTAATTTTGTGAAAATTAAAAAAACTGTTGTTTTATTTACAAATAGTGTATCAATCAACTATCGATTAACTCAATTTATATCTGTATTTATAATATTTTGTTAGAATAATCAATAGGTGATAAGTCCATTTAATTAAATCCACAGTTAAATGGAAAATGAATTAAAAAGTCTCATTGATTCGAATAAAAAATCTTTTTTATGTCTTAGATATTTACTCTTCAAAAGTTTGAGGAACACCTTTATATACAGTACTTACAAAAATGTACATATCATATTTGAATTTTCTATCCTTTATATTCATGATATTTTCTTATTGGTTGAATTTTACCATTAACACGGGGGTAAGTATTAATCACAAAATTCCACTAATGTAAGCGATAAAAAAAATATTTGGATACAATTGATAAAATTAGAAATTTCTAAACATTATTCTGATCGTATAAATATTGTAATAAACACCAAAAAATGCAATAAACGGATATAAAATAAATATATAATGTTCATTCATTAACTATTAAACAAAACATGTAGCACCCATGCTGTGCCAACGTTTTATTTTCAGGATTATCGAAAAAAAAAAAAAACGCGGTATATTTTGCGACATTAATTATTAACCGTTATAAATATCTGTATTATTCATGACGGTTAATAATTAATGGGAAATAATTTCAAATTGTTATACATGTTTTTAAGTATTGATACAACATAATCACTAAATTACGTTTCAACTTAATCTATGTATACTTTTTATGACAGAATTTACATTAATTATATTTCACCGAATCAAAACTAATGATTAGTTTTTAATCTGAATCAAATGCATTGGCATAGGATTATATTCATTGAAATAAAATTAGTATTTTTCCTAACTCTTCTTGCTGTTTGTGATGGTGCATTATCATGGAGCAAAATGACCTTTCTATATATCGGTCGTTTTTTACGTAATGCTCGATTTAAATCGATAATTTGCTGTTGGTAGAATGTGTTAACGGTTTCACCAGGTTTTAGTAACTAAGCACAAAGCATTGTCTTTTTCATTGGACTCATCCACTATTTCGCTTAGGATTCTCAAAATATATCCATTTTTCATCACCAGACATCATTCAATGGATAAATGTTTTTGTTTGGTATCTGTGGAACAGTATTTCATATATGGTTTTTCCATTTTCTTACTACCTTTCATTGAGTTCATGCGGAACCCATTTCCCCACTTGCTGAACCTTTCCCATTGCTTTCTGCATCACATTCAATTGATCATCGTATTTTTGTTGAGTTTGAGTATCACCTTCATCCAATAAGGCTTGTAATTCATTGTCTGAGTTTTTTTTTTCTTTTTTTTTTTAGTGATTTCTCTCGGTCTTCTTTTCTCACGTCAAAATTACAATTTTTGAATTTTTCGTACCACTCGAAATATTGTCTTGTACCAAGAGCATATTTACCATAAGCTTCGGCTGGCATTCAATGCGATTCTGTAGCAGTCTTCTTCAAATGATCACAGAAAATCAATGCCGTTCGTATGCACAAAACTCGACATGTTTAAGGTTATAGAAAAATATATCGGTGTATGAAAATTCCGTTGTTTTGTGTTGTTAGCGGTGGTGCTGCAGAAGTGGTTATACGGTCACTAAATTGATGTAAGCACCATCTATAGGGAAATTTCTGTTTCATAATTCTATACCTAGTATATACCAAGTGATTTTTCTACCAATACTTTGCATAGTCAATGATGTTTAATTATGTGTCAAATTAGAAAATAATTGTGAATATCTGGGCATTTACTTTGTTAATAATTTTTCATTTATTACTACAATTATTTTTTTTAATGTAATCTATAAATTTCCAGCTTTCTTAATTAAAAGTTATTTAACTTGAAATTTGTTTGGTTTAATTTTTTTATAAATTATCAAGTAATTCAGAACATATATACAGATAATCATTACACTATTATTACAAGAACCTTTATCCTGGCGCATTCACCATAATGTAATATACTATATCATTAAAAGAGTAATTAACTTCTTCTGTTATAGTAAATAATTGTTTTGAGACATCTAGCTTCTAACTTCAATTACCTTGAAATGCTAAAATTATCAAAAAATATTTGAGTTTATTGTTTTAATTCATAGTTGTTTCCGAAGAATTAAAGACTGGACATAGAAATTAAAAAGTTTATTTCAACACTCTGGAAATGCTAGAAAACAAATGCCGGCTGGGGAACAAGGAGTAAGTGAAAAATGATATACATAATTTAGACTAGTTTTTACGTGTAGTATCAGTAACAGGAATCAAAGATATACCAATATTTATTTTATCTTAAACAAAAAAATCAATTTTTAAAGATACAATAATTAATAACATTTTTTTAAAATAATGAAATAATTTTTGCGTAACAAATTGATTTTGATTTGCAATGATTATGTTTTTTATTGTGCATTTTATATATTTGTACAATAGAATCACTTTCAAGTGTAAAGCAAGGAGCGAAGTTTTTGTCATTTTCATCGCATACATTTCTTAACAACACATTTTAAGAATTTATATGTTGAAATTAGATTATAGCAAAATTAGCTATATACACTAATTCTCTTTAGATTGGATATAATCACAGGTTTTACAATATAAACAGAAGTAAAGAACGACATCACAATAATTAAGGTAGGATAATACTAATCGAATCATATTCAGATGTCCTTCATACATTTAAAATTTTTGCCATGTGAATATTTTTTTTTTTTTTGGTCTCAATAAGAGGATTAAAATAGAGCTTGAAATATTTGAAGACCATCTGAATACGATTCGATATAAAATTATTAAATATGAAATAAGCATCAATAAAAATAGAAACATCAAAAATATATGTAATTGTTTCATAAAAATGTTTTGAAAATAATTAATAAATTATTTTCACATTTAGCTTCGTGATATTTTAACTTATGTTAGGTAAGTACTTCAGACAAATGCAACTATTTCTTGGGCAAAAACCCCACCAAACATTGAATTACATAATATACACTTGCTGTTGCATATCAATGATATATCATCATGCTATATTTTTTATCAGAGAAAAATTCAATGTAAAGAAATGTAATTTTGGAATTAAAAAAATCACTGTAATAATTATTTTCGAACCATCTTCGTAATATAACTTGAGGATGTTGATTTTTTGTAATATACTTAATCTACCTTAGACGTAGTTTCTTGTTTTTTTTTTTTTTTTTGTATATTATCTATTGAGAGTTTTCGAGTTATTTCAATTTGAATGTAAAAATCGATGATTTAATAGCAATTTTCTTAAATTTTCAAATTAACAAAACTATTTTTTAGCAATTTTTATGAAATTTCGTGGGAATAATCCGAACTATAGTTTTCGAGGTATTTCCAATATAATGTCCAAATCGGTGAACTTTTAACAATCACGATTCCTTCGTGAGTCTGCGAGAGCAAAGGTCATTCTTCTTCAATATAAAAAAAAAACTATCATTGTTTTTGAGATATTTTCATTTTAATGTCAAAATCGATGATCGTTCATTCTTTTCTTAGCATCTTCCACCGCATCTTTCCACTTTCCACCATGCATTGATCATAATAGCATCCCCCATTTCATCTCATAATTTACATCACATTAAACAATTATTATTTATTAAACCCTGAAAGAGAGACTAATAAAGACGATATTTTTACATTTTTTTGTAATTGAATAAATCACAATAATAACTATTTTCGAAATATGCCAGAAAATGTAAAAAGAAATACATAATATAAGGCACGTGTTTTGAGATTTCATCCCCGCCAGTACAGTTCTGCTGTATATAATTACAAAGTTGTTAAATTAAATTAAATCATTCAAACGTACCGACGGCTGTGATATCCGATGGAAATAATCGAGTCGACGACGGACGCAAATGCTCCGCACATTCATATATTTTTTTATCTACGGTAAAAAATATTTTCGATTAAGATTTCAATAAAGCCTCGCATGTCATTAATCCTTTAATCATTTGTAGAAATTAAAAAAAAATGTTGCATCCTATGTTTTCGAGATATTTCCATTTTAATGTTAAAATCTTCGATTTTAACTTGTTTTATTTTCGATTATCTTATATATACAGAAATCTTTATTAACAGACACATAATACAATACGTATAACAAAACATTTTTTTTTATATATATATAAACATATGATTCTTCGCCTGTTAATCGGCTATCGGCCGACGGTTTTTCAGCGCGACTTCGTAAATATCTGTCTATGTCTTATGGATTTGCGTATTTATGTATTTGATTTAACTGTCTATGTCTCTGTCTTTCTCATGAAGTGATGAAGTGAACTGAAATAATGATGTTGATGGGTTTTTAGGTGTGGATCTGGTGTTTGGGTTGAGAGGGATACATACGGTATTGAGGAGATTGTAATTGAAAGGATTGAGGGCACATTTTTCGGCAAGGATGGTCAGAAGGTGTTGAATTGGTTGGATCTGGGATAGTTCATACAGGAGGGTGTTGGAAGGGTTGTTAAGTGGGTTGAGGGAGTATCTGATTGTAGTCATTGCTCTTAAAGCGGATCTTTCTGCTACTTCTAAATTGTGGATCGATTATCTTATTATAATGGTATTTACAAAATGATGCCGGGTTAGAATATTTTTTAAAACATATTTTTGCCTAAGCGGCAAATCATGATTGAAGAAATAAGAAGACATTTTATTTCGAGTATAACTTTACTTACAGCAAAAAATCGACAAGTTGTTGCAAGAATTAAATCATTTTTAAATTGAGTTATCATAATTAACTTCATTAGAAAATTAAAAAGTGAATAAATATAATTTTTTATTACAGGATTTATTAAAGTATTTCGGTTATCAGTAATTTGATATGTCAAATCTTAAATTTAGCTGAGCTAAATTAAATTAAATAAAAAAAATTTGAAAATAATTAATAAATTATTCCCTCTTTTGCATCCGTGACATTTTGACTTACGTTACGTAAGTACTTTAAAACAAATGTACATTAAAACAACGAATTCTCTGACAAAAAATGTCTGGAGATGGCATTACATTACGTAAGTTTTATTTGCTCTCTTCATTAAATATTCTCGAATAAAAAAATCGTTAAAATCGTTGCATTATGCAATATATTATTGATATTCAACAGCAAGTGTCCATTATATAATTCAATGTTTGGCGGGGTATATGCCCGAGAAGTAGTTGTTTTAACGTACTTTTGTTATGTAGCGTGTTACGTAACATAAGTCAAAATGTGACAGATGCAAAATAATTTATACATTATTTCGTTAATTATTTTCAAATTCTTTCTATTTCATTTATTTAAATAACTGTTATTGATTAGATGAGCTAATTAATAAAAACATTTTATATTTGAAACGAGTCATTTAAAATGTAATTGTAATTATTTGGTGCACATTAGTTTATGAAATTGCAATTAAATAAAATGATTTTCTTCTTTATAGAATCAATTTATTAAAAATTTCAACACAGATATGAATTATTCCTAACGGAACCATTTGCTGTTGTTATGATATATTGTTATTAGATTCATTAATTGTTAAGGCCTCTATTTCGTTATACATTCTTAATCTATTATTAAATACACCTTGAGTTTTGTTAATCCAACTGAAATTTTAGTGACTTCAGGACCATCTTTGATATTTTCGGCATAATCTACGCAAGAAGTCATCATATGCAAACTTTTATTGAAAACAAAAAAATAGTAGTCATGTAAAGAGGTCCTTCTTTCGATCCTTTTAGACAAAGTAAAAAAGATTGAAAGAAGGATCTCCTGAAGCAAAGTTGACGCTGATTCGGAAATTCCCGCCGTATACGACGAGCATGATTTAATATATACAATTACTTTTTCTGCTATTTTAAGTAGTGTGTAAAAATATTTGTGTATTTGTGAATAGTTTTTTTTTAATCATTGTCATTTTGATGGTGATTAAAAAATAATGTTTAAATCTAAGTCATAAAATAAATAAAAGTTGTAGAACGCGATTTTATTGTTTTCATCTACAGAAACTGTGGTAAATATATTTTTATTAAAAATTATAATTCAATTTATTCAAATTTTCAATCAATAATTGTATAGTTTTTGCCCCATTATTGTATAGATTAATGTGTTACGTAATATTCCGACGACAAAGTACGCGGGGCATATTCACCTGACGTTAATCCCTGAATTAATTCCCGAATCCAGTAGTTAAAATCGAGCCGGAAAATATGGAATCTCTGATTATATCCCGGGGAACACTTATCCCGCTCATTCATTATAAAGGCGAGCAGTTTTGTAGTGTGTCAGTGTGAGTGTGTCTGTGTGTGTAAGAGCCGGTCGATTCGCGTCCTTAGAGCCGTTAGAGCAGCGTCGGCGTTTTATATGAGCCGTTTCAGTTATCCTTTACAGGAAGTGCATGCAGCTCGTACAAGGATAATAAGGCCCCCTGAAATCCCAACATCCTACTTGGCTCTTAGATCTTTCCATCGCGATCCCCCTCTCCGACGCACTCACTCCCGGCTCTTACCACTCTTTAAAATCGACGGATGCTGCAATTTTTACATCGACGCCGCCATCACGGGATTTTGACCCCAAAACATTTAAAACGAAAAAAAAAAGAACATTTAAAATATAATAATAGTGATAATAAAATAGAAACAATTATTTAAAAATAATTAGTAATGATAATTCTTTTATGCGGAATAAAACAATTTACATAATACATTTCAAAATATTTTTTACTTAACGCATATGCTTTAATAAAATAAAAACTGAATTCATGCGAGTTTCACAGTTTCACAAGCTTTGTCAGTGACTAATGTGGATACATTTTTTTGGTTGTTACTAAAGTTTAATTATTATATTTTGGAAATTCACTTATTTTGTCATAACTACATTTTAGTTGTTAAGGGTTGTTGTTTTTTTGTATAATCACTCAGTTTATTATAAATAAGGTATAATTTAGTTGTAAAGTGCGGTTATTATTACTAATTGTACTTAATTTATGTATGTAAGAGGAATCTCGTTAAATAAATAAATGAATATTTGAAGCTGTTATTCGATGAGAATTTAAGATCATAGTGAACAGAACAAAAAGTAAGTTAATGCAGAAAATAAACGATGAATGGAGTAAGAAACAAAAAGATAAATATCAAAGGTATAATATTTTATTAAAAAATTGTTGAAATTAATACTCAAATGAAAAATGAATTATATAAAAAATATATTTATATAAAAAAATTAAACTCTTTTTCTGAGGCCTGTTATTCGGGATAAACCCGCCCTTATTTAAATCCCAGTGCGTTATAAACGATGTTTTAATTAAACAAACCCCGTTTACACTTTACATTAATCATCCCCTTTTAAATACACAGAAGACGAAGAAAAAAAAGCACAAATTCCAAAGAAATAAGATTAAAATCATGGGAACAAGATGAAGTGAAAAAAATTACGCAGTCCATATTTTACAAATAAAACCCGGGAGTTTAACTAGACGCGACAAAGACAAATGTTTCGAGGGTGGCTGAAAAGTTCGTGCAATAAATATATGGAAATGCTTCTCGAGGATGCGGGGAGAGGGTGGAATCAATCAATTATCGGACGCCCTTCCGCGACAAATCGATCCTCTCATCCGGCGCGGGGAAAACGTTCATTCAAATATCAGAAATTGTCGCTGTAAATATACCCCTTATGCTTGTCCCCATATTTCACAATAACTTCAAGACCCACTTACGCGGTCTATCCTCCCCTAAACCGGAATACGTGAGAGGGTAGTTTTGTAGATGAACATCACGGACGGAGCATTAGTTTCGGGGGTATAAAGTAAATTTCGAAGGAGTGGTGGGAGGGAGTGGGGGGGGGGATGATGTTTCGTGTTTGGGTTTTGTATAAAAGGGCCGTTTGAATACGACGCGATAGGTATTCAGTATGAAATATGACGAGCATTGTTTTATATTGTATTGCTGCGGGCTAGAGAGGATCCATTTTGACCCGCTGCACCGACCTTTTTTTACCTTTCGTAATACACTGCGAAAGTTATATTTTTCAAGATAACAATTTTTCAAAATGATAAATAAAGCACTCACAGTCTCTGTTGTCAATTTATTTATTCGATTAAAGATATTTATATCAAATGTTTCTATCATTAAAAAATATTAATCTGTAAAATCACTTAATTTATAAAATTTCTGGAAAGTTGCCTTGAAATAAGCAAAAAAAAAACAATACAGCTGCTGTTGCTTATATCAAGGATGGTCATCGGCAAGAGAATTTTTTAAGAACAGGAAACGAAATTCATTTATTAATTTATTCATTAAATGAACCAAAGCAGCAACGTTCAATAAGTACCTGGAGCACAACCTGAAAACATAGGAAATGGTGTAATTAATCTCACAAGTAAGAAAGTCCAATTATAACAATTGCGATAAAACATTTAGTTTTAAGTAAATAAACGAGTATTAATAGTTTTAAAAAACACTTGATTTGTTTCACTACTATTTATTTCCTCCGACTAGTTTCGACTCTTGTCATTATCAAGGAGGAACGGAGGAAATAATTTAAGTAGTGAAACAAATCAAGTGTATTTTTCAACCTATTAATTTTGTGATCATGTTTCATCAAGTGATTAATGAGAATCAGATTAAAGATTTAAATAAACTAGGTTACCGTTTTAATTTAAATAATTGTTCCTTAATTAAAATTGGTTTTACATCTGAGTACAAACGTCAGCATTAATAACGCGTCCTAATAATCACCCCACAGCTAAAATAAATATATTACCTTTATTAATACTATTGTTTAGTCCAATAAAAAACGGCACAGCACCTATTTGTCCTAAAAAGCCATTTGTGTATGCAAAAATTACTGGTATGATGCAAACACGCTGTTTTTTTAGAGTAGTTGTTCAGTGCAAAAAACTTGTATCATTTGAAGCAAGATACCCTGGTTTGCAATGTGATCTAAAGAAAGAGTAATTAGTGCTTAGCACTCATGTGTAAATGTTGTAGATCTAAAACTTTTATTTAAAACATTTTTCTATCCGAATTAAAAAATGAAAAATTGCTAAGAGTAAAGTTGCACTTAATGAGTTTTGATTCTAACCAAAAGCTTTTCAGCTCATTCTACTGTTATATAAAGCTTAAATATAAAGTTTGGGCTTAATCCATTTAGCCGTTTATGCGCTATCGCGGAAACACACAGACACACACACAGACATTTTTCAAAACTCGATGGAATGGACTCAGGGGACCTCAAAACGTGCATATTTGTTGAAATTGGCGGTTCGAAAGTTTTCACGATCACAATACTTTCCCTTGGACAGGGACCCGGGGAAAGTAAAAATATGTTCTTGTTAATTTCAATAAATATAAAATATCTCTCTTGTCTAAAAGAAAAAGCATGAATTATGATTTATTTCAACCGTCAGTTGAAACCGAAAAATTAACAAAACATGTCAATTGATTTTAATACTTTGTGTTCAGAAAAGGACCTCACAGAGGATCAGGGGAAATCCATATGGAGGGAGATTCTAACTGACGTATGGAATTGTGAAGCTTGGCTGTATACATCACATGTACCAACGAAACTTCAAAGAAGTAGCTGTTGGAGAAAACTACGGCAATAAAACCATAGGATGGCGCTGTCTTGTGCAGTGGAACTGCCAGGGATATTGTCAGAACGACCAAGTCTAAAGTCTGGATACCCAAGACGGACCAAATCGAGGCCAAGGACACGGCAGACCTTATCAGTTTGCTGAAACCCAGAACTTCATGCTAGAGACAGTAAAATGGACATAAGTGAGCCGTCGGGAACAGGACAAGAGAACCTCCTCCCTATACATTGACGAAGGTTCACTGAAAGCCCTGGAGAAGGTGGTATTTCAAGCCTACCTAGGTTTCTCCATCATTGTCTTCGGAAAGAAGCCGGAGGTCTCGGATATTGGTGGCGGTGATTTAAATTAACCCTCACCACTCAAAAGAGGCTATTGCTGGCCTGTGCCGCCAACTCCAAACAGGTAAATACAGTCTAATCCTGATACAAGAACCCTGGCAATACAAGGGTATTGTAAAGGGGTTAGGTAACACCGGAGGTAAGTTGGTATATATTATTGACTCTGAAATGGTCAGATCCTGCATTAATATACGGAATGATATAACCACCTTAAAACTCCAATTTATACTTTCCTGATCTAGCTGCAGCGAAGGTGAAACTCTCGGGTGAAGGAATCATATTGGAGGCCGAATAGCCAAAAAAGAGATGATTACTTTTTAGATTTTCTATTGGCCTCAAACCTTGAAATCCTAAACCGAGGAAACAAACCTACTTTTGTTACCAAACAACGTCGCGAGGTGATCGATATAAAGTTTTAATTGCGTAGTATAAGAATTAGTGAAGTGGTATGTGTCGGAAGAACCGTTTTTTCCGACCACCGATATATCGTGATGAAGATCAATCAAACTCGTGAAACCAAAATTAAATTTCGGAACCCACAAAGGACATGCTGGGAAAAATACCAACTAGACCTCGGTACTCACGTTAAGGGTAACCAGGAAACATCAAAAGCTCACTGGATGTAAAGCTTGCCGCAGAGCAAGTACAAGAGGCCATCATTACCTCCTTCCAGAAAAACTGCCTTGAAACGAGGTGCTCCATCGGCAAAGTTATACGGAGAATTCTGAATTTTCACATGCCGGAGTAAGTGACAGGGTTGTCAAAACCGGTGAGTGGGAGTAATATTCCAAAACACTTGCCGAATATAGCATGGAGATCAGAAGGGCAAGCCGGGAGGCTTGGAGGATGCTCTGCTCGGAGATTGGTCAAATCCCCGAGGGAGCAAAACTTCACAAAATCCTAGCGGATGTACACGATACTCCGTGTCGAACTCTCATAAAATCAGATAGCAAATTCGCAGAAACCAGTAGGGAAACAGCGGAAATCCTCATGAGAACCTATTTTCCCGGATATGAAATTCAGCTAACAAATATTGCAGATTTAAAAAAAAACTTTTTATTTTCCAAAAATTATTATTTAATTTTACATTATTTATGTATCTTGATACTAATAATACACATTAACAGTATCTTCGAGCTTAATAATAAGCTTAGGTTCTTTACAATTTTACGAACTACCTACCCATAACTAAAACCACCCCTTGTCATCCCCGCGTATAATAATTTAAGCCGATTTCAGTTTCCGCCCCCCTTCCCACCGGCGGCGGGGGTCGTATTTATGCCCCCCGCGACGCCGCCCCATTATACCCCGCAAAATTGATTAAACGGGCAATTTTGTTTACTTTATTGAAGCGTCGCGACGCGGAACGCCGATACGGCATTCCCTAACGATTTCCCTCTCCGGCGGTTTTTTTCCCAGGCCCGGATGCGGGCCAAAATTAATACTCATAAATATGTATAATGCGTGTCCCTAGGGCGCTCATCCGATTTTCCAAATACCGAACAATTATTGTGCCCGTTTTTTTCTCTCCTCTCTCTGCGTGCTGGTGTTGTTTTTATTAAACTGGGAAGAGGCGGCTAAGTTGAATTAAATCACCGAAAAAAAAAAAAAAACAATTACGGAATTGAATTTGGTTTGTAAATGTCTGGATTGCGGTGTGGAAATTAAATTGAGCAGCAAATTCGTTTCAAATAATTTATTGTGTTTGATAATTTTAAATTAACCCATTTTTTAATAACAACACAGTTTAATTGTCCATTGAAATTAAAAGTATGTGCTAAATGCAAAACTAATCAATGATTTTCAATTTTTCGATTTTGCAATAAGTCGTCTCACAAAATAGAAACATAAAGAAATAGTTATAATTAAAAGTGGTAACCCATTTAGGATTTTACTCCTCCGTTGTAGACTAAATCTAGTTAGAATAACACCATTTTATAAACTCTGCCGAAAACTAGTTATTATTTTCTTGTCGCCAGTTAATTTTATTAAAAATAATTGCCATTATTATTAATATCTTCTTGCCAGCATGAGGACAAATTATATATTCCATTTTTGAAAAATGTTTCATTTTTTCATGCGAACAATTGAACAAGTGACTGGTTGATATATTCTTAATTTTTTAATTCTTTGCCCGTCAAAAAAAACTTGTTTGGATATAAAACTAGTTATAGTCGGAGAGTGCCATGACCAAGAAATACGGCTATTTCTACATGCTTCTGTAGCATTTCTTCCGTGTTGAAATTCGTATAAAATACAGTAAATGATCTGTAGAAATGCTTACATTATCGCTTCACACTTATGACTAATGTGAATTAACTTTATTATAGTTAAATTGCTATGTCAGTATGTATGCATTAAGGAATAAAACTATGGAGCCGAACATGCACCAGATAAACATGTGCTTACGGGTCGAAAATGTTTGTCATAAAAATTGACAGAACTTTGTGGTAGACCTTATATTTCTTTATAAACGTATATGATTTTCTAATACATACTGAAATTTGAAATTCTAAAAATGCTGGTATGAAAAATTATCAGTTGCACTATAAACAACATATTTATCATTTATTCCCTTTTAAGTGAAACACCCTATGCCGTTTTGCGCTATTTATTTAATTATAATAAGTTTAGGCCTAATAAATTTGATTTATTTCTAATTTTATAAAACAATTTAGAAGAGCAATTTCACGTGTCTACCTCGAAGAATCATTGATCTTTTAATTGAAAATTAGACATTAGATTGCGCTGTGCACGATTTATTTAATATTTGGAAACTTTTTTTATCCGAATTAAAAAAAATAATCGCTAAGAGTAAAGTTGCATTTAATGAATATTGACAGCGACCAAATGTTTTTTAGATCTTTCCACTGTTTTGATGAGGAGATCGTTTCAACCGTACAATGTAAAATATTTTCAAAATTTTCCTAAATCAGGAACCCCGTAAACTTTTAATAGCCGTTATTCTTGTCCCATCCTGTATAATTTATTATTACTGACAATTTTATTTTAATGATTTTTTTTATTTCGAATATATATATATATATAATTCAGGATACTTTCTTTTATACAATTAAAAATATGTAAAAAAATAAATACGTATTTTAAATTTATAGATTTTTATTCACAAAATTTTCAGTGTGTAAATAAAGTTTTGCGTATTACATGCACATACAGTTATAAGTCCCGAAGCGTATCTGTGTATCCCTCCCAAACGTGCGCTTTTTGTCGGAAGCCATTAATCCCGAAAAAAAAAAAGTAGAAAATACTGCCCGACCGAAAAAATGTGGGATTAAAGTTTTCCCATCAACTGGCCAATCGTTATAATTGGAAAACATAGTTGTGAAGTTTGTTGAAAAAAAAAAAAAATACACGTTATTACAGCAACCGTTTCGTTCCAATAGCAATAAAGCTGTGGAACAATTTCGGTAAATAACTATGTTTTTATTTGTGTTTTTTTTTTTCAGAAATGGTTTATTTTAACTTTTAATTGTGAAATGTAATAAATACCGTTTGTTAATAAGATTGAAAAATAACGGAAATAATTTTTATTAGCAATATTTACATCATTATTGGGGAAATATTTAAATAATTATGTTTTTCACATACGGGCATAGATTTCGCAGGACTTTTTTTTATAAAAGCTTCACTTCTGCGATCGATTAAGTCAGTTAAATGTTACTCTGCTCTATTCATATGCACGGTTACGAAAGCTATACACTTGAGACCCACTTCGGAATTAACTACAGACGCCTACTTGGCCGCTCTGGATAGGTTTATTTCTCTTCGCGATCTTCCTGTCCATATTTATACTGATCAAGATCGCAACTTCAAGGATGCTGCACGAGAAATCTCCGAAATTTCACGATTGCTGGAGGAATCACATGCAGAGATTGTTCAATATTTATCTGTCAGGCAGGTGGAATGGCATTTCAATCCACAATATGCTCCTCATTTTGTAAGGTTTTGGGAGAGCGGGGTGAAATCCGTTAAGCATCACATCAATTTCTCTCTTTCGAATAGTTTGCTACAGTTCTTGCCCGTATTAAAGGCATCCTAAAATCACGGCCTTTGTGCTCGTTATCCAACTCTCTTGATGACGGTTTTGATTATTTAACGCCGGAACATTTTCTCACAGGTGGTCCTATTTTGTCCAGACCTGAAGCATCCTTACAAGACGTATCGGTTAATCGCCTTACGCGTTGGAGGCTAGCACAGCAGCTAGTGCAATCCGTCTGGAGGAAATAGACTAAAGAATACCTGCACACTCAGTTGTTTCGCCCAAAGTAGACCGCTTCCACAAGAGAAATTGAGGAGTGACCAAGAATTTTGGTTTGCCCAAAAAGGTCTGAAAAATTGAAAGACCTACAAAAAAAAGTTTTATAACAAAAATTATTTATTTTTACAAGTTCTACAATTTTTATTTTTCTATTTGAATTAAAAAATCAATAATCGCTAAGATTAAGGTTGCACTTAATGAGTTTTGATTCTGACCAAAAGCGTTTTAGAAAATTCCACTGTTATAAAAAGCTTAGATATATTTTTTTTAGGTTCAATCCATTTAGCCGTTTATGTGCTATCGCGAAAACACACAGCCATACACAGACATTTTTAAAAACTCGATGGAATGGACTCAGGGGACATCAAAACGTGCAAATCTGTTGAAATTGGAGATTCAAAAATTTTTACGATCACAATACTTTCCCTTGGACGGGGGTCCGGATAAAGTAAAAAAAACATTTACTGTTTTATAATAATTAACCTAAAGGCGACAATTGTTTTTTGTTTCATTTATATTTCATTGAAAATTATTAACTTTTAGCTCCTTGAAGAAACCGCTAAGTAATCATATTTGAGAATAAATAATTTAATTTGAAACTATAGCCGATTACACCGTATTACAATAAACAAAAGTAAACATTTAAACTATTTAAAATTCAAAATACAAAAAAAAGCAAAATTATTCTTTGTTTCGATACAATAATATAATAATTTAAATATGGATTATCAATATTTAAATGCCACAACAAGACTTCAATTTCACCTAATTTCTTTTTTAATTCAATTCTTTACTCTGACAGTGTATCTATTTATTTTTCTTGCAATCGTAAGATTTGAATATTGAGAAATGGAAATAATACACCGATCTGGGAATATTGTCCGATGTCATATTTACTCAAACGCGGAGGATTTCCAATATATCTTTGTCTAGACTATGGAACACAGACAATCCCAATAGAAGCGGTTATTATATTAAACTTAACTGAATGATATATTATTCAATAACAGACATTCAATTTCTCCGTTTAATGCGATGGAGTTTACTGAAGTTTGCAAACAATTTTATATTTGTAACCCTGAAATTGGAATTTGTATTCGATAATTAAGAAACGGAATACATTTTTAATGAAAACTGTATTTTTTTTTTGTTTGTTGAACCATTATTTTTTTTTCATTATGTTTCCTATAAAAACAAGGAGTTAAAGAGGTAATTAAAAGATTTGTCATATATTCAAATTTCTAAATAAACAAAAATGTTACATGTGGGCAGAAAGACCTCGGGTCGATAGCCTATGAAAGAACAACCTCAAATTATATACCGTATTATACTATACAATACTGCACTTAATATAATGTAAAAGTCCCTTGAATAAAGATATTTGTATATGTTACATGTGTTATAACCTGACAAATAAACTGGAAAAATTGGCGTTAATCTAATTTGAAATTTCAAAGTTATTCCCAGCCCAACCTACCCTTGTTACAGGTGTTTTAGTTAAAACACTTGTACCATAATTATTTTAGTAAAATATAATTTGTTTATTTATTAAATTCATTTTACCGTAATAATTTTTAATATTAAAATGATTAAAGTTCGTTCGTTCGCATTGGGATTATTTTTAATCCCAAGCCTGTAAATATTAAGATTAGTTTAGTTTAAGCTTGTAATTGTTTATTTTATTGCTGGGGTCATAATAGTTTACGAAGCGGGTTGTAAATAGAAAATTTCCCCTAATCCGGGAAAATTTAACAATTAGGGCAAGCCCGGTACCGAACAATAGGCTCGGTACCGTAACGCGTACCTTTCGGCACGCCCACGGATTAGGGGGATTCCTACGTTTGCAACCCAGGTAATGCAGATGCTGGCGCGTGATTTAATTTATCAATTAATTAAATTAAATCGCGCTTCTACAAATAATTGTAAATATGTTTTTATAAATATATCACATTACAAAATGTTAAGTATGACCCCACACAAGTAGGATAAGACAACGCAAGAGACCACTCAAGAATAATTTAGATTCGTCTTTTTTTATTAGTTTTTCTGTATTTTTCTATTAATTAATATTACGCACTACTTTCTATATTACATACTGTAATCCAAATTATATTAAATCATGAAATTAAATCAAAAGATTGAATTATGTGTGAAATAGTACGCACATGGTCTCCAACAACCCTCCCACATAAGTTAAAAGAACAGATATTGTTCTCACGCAACCCGCATAAAATTATATTACAATAATTTTGTAATATTTATTTAATGTTTATATTTATTTTTATAAACATATTGGCGTTCGCGGGTTGGCGTCCAGTTTAAACTGCCACCTTGGCGTAGTGGGAGTTGCTCAACACGCTTGCGCAACCCTCTGACGCGTAGCAACGCACCAATCAGAGGGCAGGCGCTTAACCACCACTAACCCCAAATGGAAGGGGGTTGCAGTGGCTAATAAAACCAATGAGGGTTGATGGAGACAACAGTTAATTTTATTTTCGGAAAGCGAACAGTGAGATGTAAGTGAAAGTAGTGCGAGTAAAAATCAGTACGCGAATAATTAATAAGTGTGTATTTATTTTTTTTATCTTTTGAGTGGTCCCTGTGAGTGTCTTGTTCTTATATATATATTTCTTTCTTTCTTTCTTATTATTTTTTTTTTCTATTTTTTTGTTAAATTGTTTTTTTTTTTATATTAATTCAGATTTAATTAAATATTGTTATTTTTGTTTTTCGAAATCATTTTTTTTTTTCATTATTCTGCCCTAAAAAGAAATATATATTTATGACAAGAAAGTGCATACCGGAAAATCCAGGTAAGTACCCGTTTGATATTTTATTTCAACAAAAGTGATTGTGGCATTCCCTCTACCGACGAACTAGCAGGAAATCAACAGGATCCGATTCTGAATATTAGGCCAACTTTGATTTTATTAATAAATTCAGAATCGGGGCAGTTAATTTGTAAATTTAATTAACGCCTTAATTTTCCCCGTTGATAAATGGCGCCCAACGTGTCTTAACATTCATTTTTTTTGGAAAGTAAATAGCGCCCTTATTGTAGTTTGAAATATCTTTTTTAAACCAATTAGTACTTGGCGTTTATTATTGCAAAATTAGTGAAAGCACATATATGTGCAGTTAAGAAGAAATCCCACCCATTGTTAAATTATTTAAATTTTATTGACTTAACTAATTTTACAGAAATAATCTTTTGGCCTATAAATCCCCAGATTCTCTTTGTTACAACCTAACATTTTTTTTTCAGGAAGTGTACTGTGTTAGTCTTAAGTTATTTATAGCAAACAAAGAGAATCATTTACCCATAATCACTTTAAATTTTGACCACGTACTAAATCTTTGTTCGAGTTTTTATACCTGAAGAATAAATTGAGAACTCGACGGGGCCGAGTTAATCTTATTAAAAATAAAAAAAAAAAAAAACTCTAACAAAGATGAGTATCCGTAGTATGCAAACTCGCTCGCGTTGCGAAGATTTAGAAGTTGAGCAAATAAACAATAGGCAATCCGTACACGAAACTGAACGTCAATCAAACGGGAGCTATGTTTCACGACAACATACACACATACGTTCAGATTCGAGAACATCGAATGTATCTTCAGCTATTGACGAATTAGATGAAGAGCTTGCCAGAGAGAGGCAAGCACATTTAGAAAAAATGGATCGTCTCACTAAAATTCGCGAAGAACTTTTGCAAAAGGAAAAAGAGGAGAAATTGGCTCGGGAACAGGAAAGGACGTATACGTGGAAAGACGTAATGGAAATCCGGGAAATTGTTGAAAGACGTGAGGCAAAACTCATCGAAGAAAGGGATGAGATGCGCGCTAAGTTAGACGACGTATTACATAGGTTAAATACCATTGAGTGCGAACAGCGTGCCGCTTCACGGCTCTCGCATTTTAGACAAGTGCTACCCGAAAAATCCTTGCCTCCGCCGAATATCCATGTCATACAAGCGGATATCAATTCTTCTCCGAGACAGGTGATGACGCCGATACCACGATCCCCCCGAGATCGTCCAACCGAAAATGGAATTAACTCATCTCTCGTCAAACAAATCACTTGTATTTTGAAAAATAATAGTGAGGATGAGAGAGTAAAGTTTGACGGCCGAAATCCTCGAAAATTTATCGAACACTTGGAAACAGAATTTGAAGGCCAGGATCTCCGTGACGATGTCAAACAGCGTCGAGCCTTAGCAGGCATGGACACGGAGTGTGTGAAGAAATACGGTGGATATTTTAATGATGATGTTTCGTGGGAGCAATCAAAACAATTATTCATCCTCGCAATAGATCCTGCAAAAGTAGCTGTAGACGAAACAAAGGAACTCCTGATGAAACCTCAGGGTTCCGTGCCGTCGGGAATATTTGCCGTAAGAAAGAGAGTATTGTTTGACAGACACCTATCATTTTGGTCGGAGGAAATGAAAACTCTCGCGATGTGGGAATTGGCCTCGCAATCGCTAAAACAAGCGTTAATCTCAAAACCAGACACAGTCGACAATTTCGTAATTCGAGCAACGAAAGTATCGGCATCGCAGGTTAGAGAACCTGAAGGAAAAGTTGCCAATAAACAGCTACATCAGACGTCAGAGAATAAAGCTCCGGAGAAAACTGTGTACGACCGCCAGAAATCCTGGAAAAACGGGAAGAAGAAACAATATCGTCCCCGGTCGCCACAATTTACGAAAGCGGATGATAACAAAGCCAATCAGAACCTCGGAAACGAAAAATCATCTTTATCGGAGAATAATACTGGAGTGAATCAGCGTAATGATAATCATTCGGGAAACTCGAAGCAGCGGCAGGAGCAGAGATAGGCTTAATGAACTCGCCTGCCGCCCCCGATAAACAACAACGCAACCGACCCGGATTTACGCGAAGGAGGAAACCATTCATCCCGAGATTTAACCGAAAATCCCGAAAACTTCACCATGACTCAACCGAACCTACGCACACAGAGTTATCCCCGCACGTCCATCAGGATATGAGTATTATTCAGGACTCTGATCGAGAAGAGGGCATAAAGAAGTGTAATATAGATAACGTCGTAAGTGATGGAAACACGCAACCGACATGTTACACTTCAGTGGCTCGTAAGTCACAATTAGTGTTACTCCCGCTTATTGTGGGTGAGCAAACGCTAAAATGCCTTCTCGATCTCGGTGCGGGGCAAAACTACATTCGTCCAGGAATTGGACAAGGCTGTGTGAAACCACTTCGAGCCAAAACAAATCTAGCCGAAAATAACGTAACGGCCGAAGTGACTGGAATTGCAAGTTTAGCGTTTAAACTTGGGACGCAGAACTTTTCGGAGGACTTTTTCATAATGCCAGGATTACGGTTTGAAGCAATCCTCGGCATCGAATTTTTCAGGAAGCATGAGGCTGTAATTGATTGCAGTAAATGCTGCATTCACCTCGGCACCGGCTTACGGCAAACAATCCGATGGACCGAACAGCCCATGCAAGAAGAAAGTTCTGCAATTCCAGAAGTGAGCCATGATTTTACAGGAGAATCAGCAGATAAGTTTAGAGAATTAACCCGAAACTTCGCTACGCTTTTCCATCCGAAAAATCAGTTTGCGAACCGCACACGAACCGCCGAACATACGATCCAGGTGACGTCGACCAAACCGATACGGATTCGGCCGTATCGTGTAAATCCTGCGAGAAAACAAGAGATCGATAAACAGGTCGAAGATCTTCTTACTCAAGGGATAATTGAGCCTAGCACGAGCCCGTACGCGTCACCAATCGTATTAGTAAAGAAGAAGGACGGAGACAACCGCTTCTGTGTCGATTATCGAAAACTTAATTCGATAACGGTATCGGAACCGACGCCGATGCCTATAATTCAGGAAGCTCTGCGTGACTTGGGAGATGCAACGATCTTTTCAACGTTGGATTTAAAAAGCGGTTATTGGCAGATCCCAATGAACGAGAACTCCAAACAATACACAGCTTTTTCAACACCAGACGGAGGGCATTACCAATTTAGAGTAATGCCGTTTGGGTTGAAAAACGCTCCCGCCACTTTCCAGCGACTGATGTCCCAACAGGTACTCTCGGGTGTTATACATAAATTTTCTATGGTTTATTTAGATGATATAATTGTGTATTCCAAGACAGTGGATGAGCACCTGAGGCATCTCGCTCTCATATTCGAGAGATTAAATCAATTTGATCTTCGCCTTGGAATAGATAAGTGCTCGTTTGGGAAAACATCGCTTGAGTACCTGGGACATAAGGTACACGCCGACACAACACAGCCGCTGGAAAAACATCTTACACAGATTGGAAATTTCCCCATACCGAAAACTCGTCGGCAATTGAGGAAATACTTAGGTTTATGTAATTGGGTGAGACAATACATTAAGGATTTTGCTCTCGTAACCGCGCCATTAACCGAACTCACCGCTACGACCCGTAAGTTTAAATGGACTCCAGTAGCTACAGCCGCGATGGAGGAATTACGGAGTAGAATTCAGCAACCTCTTCAATTACATAGACCTCTTTCCAATCTGCCATATACAGTACAAACTGACGCATCTAAGATTGGCATTTCTTCTGTATTATTTCAGACAACCCCAGCAGGAGAAAAACGGATCATTTCCTTCGACTCCAGGAAATTAACGGAAGCGCAAACCAGGTACCACATAAACGAGCAAGAGTGTTTAGCACTCGTGTTCGCCCTTCAACGGTATCGCCCGCTTCTGGAAGGCCGCCATTTCCACGTCGTGACGGACAGCAGAGCGCTGACCTGGCTCGCCAACTTCAAAGACAGTAAATCGAAACTGACGAAATGGGCATTGCTGTTACAAAGTTTCGATTTCGAGATCACCCACTGTCCTGGAGAAGCAAACGAGCTGCCTGACCTGTTGAGTAGAGACCCGGATGACGAGTACATCGGCTCGTTACCAGATTTGGAGTCCACTTTTCCACCGCAGCTGAATGTGCTAGGAGTTCCCGTCGTTCGCAGTGTAATGGAAGCCCAGCAGCAGGACAAAGACATCCAGGACAAACTGCAAATATTGGCCGACCAATCACACCCAGAGTGGACAAAACTGAACGAAGTTTTGGAAACCACAGGAGGACAGTTGTACCGTCAACCAGTCGACGATGGGGACAGAACCTTGTACGTTCCAACATCGGCAATTCCGAGAGTTTTACACGCGATGCATGACGAGGCAATCCACCCAGGACGAGACGAAACAATAAGAAGCGTTCGTTCTCGATATTACTGGCCAAATCTCGTCAGAGATGTTCGTAAA
This sequence comes from Philonthus spinipes, assembly GCA_963082785.1. Lineage (NCBI taxonomy): Eukaryota > Metazoa > Arthropoda > Insecta > Coleoptera > Staphylinidae > Philonthus > Philonthus spinipes. The sequence goes on from OY720304.1 coordinate 14,354,590, forward strand.
TACGTGAACAATTGTCTCGTCTGCATTGCCACGAAGCGTGGTAAAACTCAGAAGAAAGCTCTAATGAAGGCGAGAATCATCCCTGAAGCACCTTTCCACACCGTAGCTGTCGACTTAATGGGGCCGTACCCATCGAGCAGTACTAGAAAACGACATATCCTGGTGGTAACCGACCTGTTCACCAAATGGGTGGAAGCATTTCCTATTGGACAGGCCCGTAGCGGAAATATCCTGAAATTAATGGAGGAGCAGGTTTTCCACAGGTTCGGTTACCCAAGAGTTATTATTAGCGACAATGGCTCGCAGTTTACTGCAAAACGATGGCGTAAGCAGCTAGAAACGTGGGGAACAGATGCCCACTACACTCCCGTATACCACCCGCAGGCAAACCCAACTGAACGTAAGAATCAGGAAATTAAAAAGTGCCTGCGGGTCAAGATGAAAGATTTGCCTGCAAATCAATGGGATCGACAAATCCAGTCGATCCTGTTTGAACTTCGTTCCCGAGTCAACTCCGCAACAGGACGAACTCCAGCTCAGGTACTTCTTGGCTACGAGCTCCCGCGGCCTGGAGAACGAGAGATTCACACCGAGCGTTCATACACCCACGGAGAAGAGCAGGAACGAGTTCGAGAGGAGACGCAGAATCGTAATACACAGTACGTGCGAAAATACGATCAACCGGATGAACCAGCCCAATTTTCGGTGGGACAGGAAGTCCTAATCCGAAACCATCCCATAAGCGACGCTCAAAACCCCGCAGGATTTGCCGCTAAATGGCTGGGACCATACACAGTTCGAGACCGATTTGGTGGACGTGTGTATATAATCGATCGAAATGGTCAGGAAGTACGAGTCCACGCTGATGACATCAGACCCGCGCCACTTCACCCTTCGGAAGGACCAGTTCAACTGAATGATCCCTCAGACCCCGAGGATATGGAGGATGATCCTAATGACCCGGAGGACGTCGACGATTATGAAGACGATTAAACACCATCCGAATCCACTTCAAGCAAGAGGTAATGAACTATATCCCATAGTGTATTGTGCTTATTTTCTCACGATATAGACGTTTTTCCCGAAAATAAAGACACTCGATGACATGGTGATAGTATTTGGTTGAAGTGAACTTAGTGTGCTCCAGTTTATAGACATTACCAATGTACATATTTTTGTTTGTATATAGATGTTTTTGTAAATATTTTCTTTTAATAGATACTAACGAACTTTAGTCATTTCACGGGGCCGAATTGTTACAGGTGTTTTAGTTAAAACACTTGTACCATAATTATTTTAGTAAAATATAATTTGTTTATTTATTAAATTCATTTTACCGTAATAATTTTTAATATTAAAATGATTAAAGTTCGTTCGTTCGCATTGGGATTATTTTTAATCCCAAGCCTGTAAATATTAAGATTAGTTTAGTTTAAGCTTGTAATTGTTTATTTTATTGCTGGGGTCATAATAGTTTACGAAGCGGGTTGTAAATAGAAAATTTCCCCTAATCCGGGAAAATTTAACAATTAGGGCAAGCCCGGTACCGAACAATAGGCTCGGTACCGTAACGCGTACCTTTCGGCACGCCCACGGATTAGGGGGATTCCTACGTTTGCAACCCAGGTAATGCAGATGCTGGCGCGTGATTTAATTTATCAATTAATTAAATTAAATCGCGCTTCTACAAATAATTGTAAATATGTTTTTATAAATATATCACATTACAAAATGTTAAGTATGACCCCACACAAGTAGGATAAGACAACGCAAGAGACCACTCAAGAATAATTTAGATTCGTCTTTTTTTATTAGTTTTTCTGTATTTTTCTATTAATTAATATTACGCACTACTTTCTATATTACATACTGTAATCCAAATTATATTAAATCATGAAATTAAATCAAAAGATTGAATTATGTGTGAAATAGTACGCACATGGTCTCCAACAACCCTCCCACATAAGTTAAAAGAACAGATATTGTTCTCACGCAACCCGCATAAAATTATATTACAATAATTTTGTAATATTTATTTAATGTTTATATTTATTTTTATAAACATATTGGCGTTCGCGGGTTGGCGTCCAGTTTAAACTGCCACCTTGGCGTAGTGGGAGTTGCTCAACACGCTTGCGCAACCCTCTGACGCGTAGCAACGCACCAATCAGAGGGCAGGCGCTTAACCACCACTAACCCCAAATGGAAGGGGGTTGCAGTGGCTAATAAAACCAATGAGGGTTGATGGAGACAACAGTTAATTTTATTTTCGGAAAGCGAACAGTGAGATGTAAGTGAAAGTAGTGCGAGTAAAAATCAGTACGCGAATAATTAATAAGTGTGTATTTATTTTTTTTATCTTTTGAGTGGTCCCTGTGAGTGTCTTGTTCTTATATATATATTTCTTTCTTTCTTTCTTATTATTTTTTTTTTCTATTTTTTTGTTAAATTGTTTTTTTTTTTTATATTAATTCAGATTTAATTAAATATTGTTATTTTTGTTTTTCGAAATCATTTTTTTTTTCATTATTCTGCCCTAAAAAGAAATATATATTTATGACAAGAAAGTGCATACCGGAAAATCCAGGTAAGTACCCGTTTGATATTTTATTTCAACAAAAGTGATTGTGGCATTCCCTCTACCGACGAACTAGCAGGAAATCAACAGGATCCGATTCTGAATATTAGGCCAACTTTGATTTTATTAATAAATTCAGAATCGGGGCAGTTAATTTGTAAATTTAATTAACGCCTTAATTTTCCCCGTTGATACCCTGATACTTTGATTAGTTTCGGGTTATCTCTGGAAAATGGGCTTATAACCCGAAAATAGTCGAGAATTTAGAGTCATTCAAAGTAATCTGCTTTTTATTTATTTTATTGGTACATTTTTAATAATCTATGAAAATTTGTATTGTACGAATAAATTTGAATAGATTATAAAAAATCTACCAATAAAATAAATTAAAAGCAGATTAATTTGAATGACTTTAAATTCTCGACTATTTTCGCTTTATATATATGAACTACCAACGTTTAAATATTAAAAGTTTTAATTACATGGAATTGATTTTTGATTCGCATTGAGAAAATCAATATAATCTTAATACTTCATTTGTAGATCTAGGTTTATTAATATTTTTATATTTACAACTGATTTTTTTTTGTAATTTTCATTATATCTACTGAATAATCATGCATTATATCTTTTAAACGACTTTAAATTATCATCGGATTACAAAATATTTCAAATATAATATAAAATAATAAAAGAGTCGAAAATTGAATTAAAAATAATATTCGTCTTCTATAATAAAAGTGAATGAATATATTCACCTGTAAATGCAAAAGTCCATGTTATAGTTAGTTGACTTTTGACGCTAAAAGGGAGTCTTATCGTTTGGTACTCTAAGTATACAGCTGTTTCGATATCTATTCCTCGTCAGTATGGCTCTGCCTTATATTATTATTATGTCTGCAGATGGTCTTATATTAAGCAACGTTCTTTTCCTTTTTCTTGCATTGAATTTTTCTCGGATCAAAAATTTGTTGCATGATGCTGTTGCATCAGCAACTGTACATTATGTAATTCAATGTCCGGCGTGGGTATTTGCCCGGGAAGTAGTTGTTTTAATATAAATGTTTTAACGTACTTACGTAACGTAAGTCAAAAATCACAGAGCTAAATGTGGAAATAATTTATTAATTATTTTCAAATAATTTTTATTTAATATATTCTTTTTTAAATTTTCAATGAGACTCGTAGCATCAATGGAAAATTGACAATCAATTGATTCAATTTTGATTTGTGTTATAGGCGTTCACTTTGTAATTAATTGTGGTTAACTCATGCTTAATGATGATTACTGGACATACTATACGATACTATAACATATCTCAAGTGAAAAAAAAAAAATAATAATAAAAAAAAAATAAATAAAACAGTGGATTAAAAATACAAAAATATTATTTCATTTAATTGAATGAACTCTTTTTTATTGTAACTATTTTTCTTCCGGTTTGTTATTGAATAGTTTTTACTATACAACGAGGAAACAGTACAAAACAATAACTATCCAACTTTAACATTCCTGTATTGCGAGTTGTATCCCGCTGTGGAGATCCGTAGGGTCACCTGGGAAATGAATATTTCACGGCAGCAGTCCGGTTTCGCTTGTTGTTTTGTTTCAGGAGTGGTGCATTTGTGTTCGTGTCCGAACAAAAACTGATTTATGTGAAAGATTGACGACCTTATGCACGCGCGTACGCGTGTGTCTCGTTGCCCGGGCCCGGGACGGATTGAATGGAAATGGAAATTTTATTGTGGCAACGAAATTCCAGGCGGCCGGAATCGCATTTGTCGCGGGAGACGGCAAACTTTCCCCGAGCATCTATTTGCGGGGCCGTAATCTTTTTACAATGAAAATCTGATATCGGATTTACCGATTGGATTCACGGCGATGTTGTTATGAAAATTTCATGCTAAACATCAAAATACAGCGGGATCTTTTTTCTTTGATACACTCAAAGGAATATAAATTGTTTACTGATGTAATGGTATCATCGATAATATTTTTGACGGGTTCAATTTAGTTATTCAATAATAAATAATAACAATCTCCTGTCGCTGAATGAGATTTAATACAGTCAATAAATCCACAAACGCAAGATAGAAGTAAATGTAAGCCATAAAAACTTTTACTTAGAAAAGTGGAGAGAATAAAGGATTAACAAAAAAAGAGAACGGATAATTGAAAACGATAATGCTAATTATTAATATTTGAATTATATCAAATAAAATACACTAGAGCTGAAAAGTAATACAACACCCAGAAAGAAAAATGTTAAAAAAATATTATCGTAGTTGAGAAGCGTACCTACATGATACGTATTTTTGTTATATATTTTCCCCGTTACTATTGTGAAAATCGCCGTGTCAGTCAGTTAATTGAAATACTGGCAAAAAATTCAGGCGTGAAATAGAAATAATTGAAATGAGAATAAATCTAAATGGTCTTCGATTGTTTTCGGTAATAACGGCATTAGTACAATAATTTGATTTTATAATTATATTTTACATTTATTATAAAAATATATATCTTTATTGACATTTTATTTTAAATTCACAATAATGAGATAGAAAAATATTTTAAAAATGTAAAGATTTGTCAATTGGCTATCAGCTATTGGTCGTTTTATCGTGTTTATTATTTCGTCGCTGATCATCATTGTTTAACTGCCTTTTGAAATCACCAATGTCAATTTAACTGTCTATGTACTGGAAGGACGTAATGAAATTAAATATTTTTGTGGAAGGATTTTTGCGGATGGGTCTTGTTTGGGTTGCGTGGGAAACATAAAGTGTATAGAAGGACGCGTGTAATTGGATTTAGGAAAAATTTTTGGGAGAAGATAATGTTACGTTGTTCAATGGGAACGATTTTTGTTTTTTCATGTATGAGTGTGTTTGATGGATTATGGAGTGGGTTTTTGGGGTTGTCTTATTTTTATTAGCACTCTGAGGGCTGATATCTCCGCTACTTGCATATTTCGAAGGGTCTAGGTATGAGTTATGGAAGGGAATTGGAACGTAATCAAGCAAGGGGAGAGAAAACATTTTATAAAACTTTACTGCAGTTTTCATATTATTTATTCGCTGCAATAATATCGATCGCTAAGCTTCTGAAATACGCTTCCCTCTGCTTGAATTTTACTTTAAGGATCATGGAGTAGGGATTGAATGTAAGTTTTGGGTGAAGAGTAATGCCTAGGTATTTACTGGAAGTGGAGTGACAAAAGATTTATTGAAAATTGGGATTTATTATAGTTTATCGAAATACGCTATTTGAGAAGCGAGGTTTGTATGGAGTCCATTAAGTACTAAATGCTTTCGGGATGGTATTGGCGTGTGCTATTAATGCCGTGTCGTTGGTATACAGAATTAGATAAGTAAATTTATTAATAAATTTGTGATCGGGGTTATAAAGTAATGAACTAGTAGGTTGTAGAGGATAGGTGATAATGGGCAACCTTGTGGAATACCTTGTGGAGGAACAAAAGGAGCAGAAAGTGTCTGTAGGAATTTTATTTGGAAATTATTATTATTAAAGTCAATACTAAATAATTTTAATTATAATGTAGTAATATTTTATTCCTTTCTTAACTTTTTTATTTTCATCATTATATGTACATTTCAAGCACAAAAAAGAGCACGCTTGAAATGTACATATAATGATAAAAATAAAAAAAGTGAAGAAAGGATTAAAATATTACTACATTATATCAAGAAACTTCACGTACTCACCAAAAACTATCTTAAATAAATTTAATTGATAAATAAAGCACTAATAACCCATCTTCACACTTTTAACAAAAGTTATTACCTCTTTTTTATCAATTAAATTTGAATAGAAAAGAGTATTTATTCTCTTGGTCACAGTTATTTAAATAAATTAAATAAAAATGATTCGAAAATAATTAATAGATTATTTCCACATTTAGTTCTGTGACTTTTGACTTACGTTACGTACTACTTCCCGCGCAAATACCCATGCAGATGTACATTATGTATTAAATGTCCGGCGTGGGTATTTGCCCGGGAAGTAGTTGTTTTATTGTGCATTTGTTTAACCTACTTACGTAACGTAAGTCAAAAGTCACAAAACTAAATGTGGAAATAATTTATTAATTATTTTAAAATCATTTTTATTTAATTCAATTAAATTTTATCTTCAAGTAACTCACCCCATCAACTTAATAAATTTATTGAGGAACCCAATAAATAATCAGTTACTGCAAATAAGATGAATAATAAATAATGTAAAATAATTTAACACTTCCAAAGAAATGTATTTATTTGGCACATTTCCACAAATAATTTATTAGAAACATAGAAAATGATTAATACCCCGAAATCACCATTAAACCGTAAATAATGCAGCGCCACTATATTCACAAAATGCAAAACATTAATCGCACCGACTTATCTTACTAATCGAAAACAATACATTATAACCCGAACGCAAATAATACATAAATAACGCCCCTCCGGCGCTCTATCTTAATATTTACGCAAGCGCTGAATTCGTTATTGCACTATCGTTATTGTTATTATTACCACAAGTCGACGGGAAATGGGTCAAAACGGCTCCCATTGTTTCCGTAATTATCTCATTAAATCTAACTGTGAAATGAAAATGATTCCATTATATTCTAATAACGGACATGGCTTTTATTTCAGCCGATATTGTATGAGATAATTTATATAAATTATTAGAGTGGGTCTGTAATAGTTATTCGAGTGTTAAGTAAAGTTGAGTGTTATTGGATGATTAGGGTTGGGGAGAAGTAATGATCACTGAAGTAGAAGAATTTATTACAATATTGTTTAATTATTTAATATATTTATTTAATATTTAATTAAAATAAATTTAAATAGAAGAGTATTCATTCACTTGGTCACAGTTATTTAAATATATTAATTAATAAATTATTTCCACATTTAGCTATGTGACTTTTGTACGTTAAACAAAGGCACATTAAAACAACTACTTCCCGGGCGAATACCCACGCCGGACATTGAATTACATAATGTATAAATATTGCATAATGCAACAAATTTTGATTCGAGAAAAATTCTATGTAAAAATAACAAAAGAAACGTTACTTAATATAAGACCATCTGCAGACACATTTTTCGGGATCTATCCCTCGTCAGTACAGCCATGCCTTACATAATTTAAAGATGTTAAAATAAATCAATTATATTAAATCAAATTAAACTAAACTAATTGCGATTTCTTTTTCCAGAAATTCCAACGGTTTTAGTATAAACAGGATTTAATTTAAACAGGAATTAGTTTAATCACTTTTTAATTTATTGTTAATTTATAAGTTTCAATATATTTTTTTAAATTTTTATTCTACGTAAATATTTTGATTAAAGTTTTGGTTTTGCATTGACGTTTCATTTTGTTACTTATTTTATTGCAACTTTATCCATTTCAGTAACAAAACCGGCAATCTCCTACTTTTGGAAAGAAAGGCTGCAATGTCCATATTTAATTATTAAATTTTGGAAAAAAAACTTACGAGTTTTATGTATAATTATAATTCATTATTGCTTCTACTCATATTAACTTTAGAATAAAAACACTTTCCCTTTAATACCAATGATGAAGTCATACCAGTTTTTCTTTACATCTCGAAACTGTGGAAGTTGGAGATTTTCGGTTTCTAGGCCCCTAACATAATTAAACTTGTGTCTTAATTTTAAGCTTACCTCAAAACTGAAGGATGTCTGATTAGTGGTCATTGTAATATTGACATTTTTCTAATTAGAATCACTATTAATTACAAATAACAATTTCTTAAAACCTTTAATAATTCACAATTATTTATTTTATTACTACATAAACTCACATTTCATTCATTAACAAATAGCTGAACATTGATTACCCAAAAGTAACAATTCATAAAATATAAAATTTAACTTAATGTTACGTTAACTTAAGGTCAACTAACGATGCGCCAATTTTTTTTGTCTATCAACACTTCACTCATATAATGCAACGTTTACGGTTTTGTAAACTGTAACAATATGTCTTTATGAAACTTTATACAATATCATTCGAATGATTACCATGGCTAGTTTGACACGACCCCATCGATTTGACAATATCAATATAACCTAATTTCAGTACCATTTCGATAGTAAAGCATAAAAATAACATTTTAAATTTTGATTTGATACCCCTTAATAACCCTTGACATACATACACACGTAATCTGGATTGTTAGACTCACGTTCGCGCTTGTCTTATTTTGTATGGGCTCCAACAGAATTTATTAATTATTTTCAAATCATTTTTATTTAATATATTAAAATAACTGTGATAAAGTGGATAAATACTCTTTTCTATTTGTTTATTTAGAATGAATGGTAATTATTTTGTCTGCCCGAGAAGTAGTTGTTTTAAAGTACCTATGTAACCAAATTCAAAATGTTACAGTAGCTAAAAGAAAAAAATATGTTTTAATATAAGTAATCTTTTGAAGATGACTATATCGTAGTCGAAATACGTATTTAATAGTAATACATATTTGCGACAAGAAGTTTTTACAAGTGTTTTTATTAAATATTCACTCAACTCACAACCATTTATAGGAAATAATATATTAATTATTTTCAAATTCTTCTTATTTAATTCGATTTTATTTGTTTCAATAGCCTCTGCATGATTAGCACAATAATTATCCGGACTCGCTACAAATCCAATGAGGTTAAATCAAAGATCCAAGACGGCCAATAGACACCAGCAGTTTTTTTTATTTCTGAAAAAAAAATTCAAAAGATGGCTGAAAGGCAAGTGGCTCTGCCCTACTGAAACCTAATGCCATCCATCTCAGTAAACAGTTATATACTGTTCTTCTCAGGCCTTCTATCCGAGAACGTTATGCAAAATTCTCCTGAGGAGTACGAAATATATTGAGTTCTTGACAAGAAATGGCGAGTATATGTTGATTTATCCAATAATGATCCAATTTTGCCAAAGACACTTAGAAAAAATGATAAATCATGCTGAAGGTAATTCTTTTTCGTTTTCTTGCAATTTATGTTAAATATTCACCAATTTAAAAGTTACTTTTTAATATTTTTCAACTTAATTTATGCGTGAAGCGTCCCATTTCGTAGATACCAATTTTTTATCAACTCATATATGCGAATAGACTTTTAGAATTTGAAATAATTGTCAGATTAAATTCCAAGCATTATATGAATCACCCATCATTATCATTATCCACATGACAATAAGGCGAAAGTACTCGGAAGAAAATAAATTTGTATCAACTATGTTCGGAAGAATCGAAGATAGCTGATACAAATTTACGATAAAATAACTCGAGAAAATAGTACGGCAAATACACCTCTATATTTCATAATATAAAGGTTTGTTAGTGCGGAGAACATTCAATTAATTGCCACTTTTATAAAGGATAAAAAATTAAGAAGTGTCCTAAATAGTAGATAGACAACGCCCATTGTAACAATGTTGCGATATAGAATCTATGAGATATTCGAGAGATTTTAGTTGGTGGTTGAAACAACTCTTGGTACATACTTATATTTTTTATTCACATGAATAAAAAGTTTAAAATATTTTATATAGAAAAGCAATGCGTCCCGACTATTAATTTTAAAATAGTTTTTTTTTAATTATAATTTATAATTTATATCAATAGCAATGGTGCGACTTAGAAGCCATGAGGTTTTCGAGGGATTTTGGTCGGTGGTTCAAATAACACTTAGTACATAATTGTATTTCTCGTTCACATGATTATTTAGTTTAATATATATGTACAGAGAGCTTTTTTTATCAGTATACATTTCCCCTATATATACCTGCAAAATGCACGAGTCAAATGTAATAATGTATGTGTGTTTAGTTGCCTATAACACGCAACTGAAAACACATGTGCCCAATAGTCAACTAAACATACCAACATTAATCGGTTCAATGTGTTTGACTCGCGTTTTTTGCAGGTATACACTTCCCCTAATGTATACTGATAAAAAACCTCTCTGTATATATATTAGTTATAATATTTTTAAATTATATCAACAATTAATAATAAAGTGTATAAATTATTTTCAATTGTAAAAAAAATGTGCTTACATTGCAAGCATTTTTTTGTTTTGTTTTTGTTGTTGCGTAAATTTCCCTGTTGAAATCGCTGTATCAGTTTATAGAAATACACGCAAAAGGCCCGGGCGTTTCGTTAAAGCGCCGATGGTATTTTTTTGTTGCGTCCGCTGCACGTTGGAATAATTCAACACCGGAATTTATGATAGCCCGGGGATGGTTTAATTTTTAAAATCTTTTTTACAACTGATATCCTCATAACTTCCGCAACGCTCGCTATAATTAATGTTTTTTCCAGATTTTCACGGCGTATTAATGGCTCACATCCCGCTAAATAAATACGCGCCCTCAATGCGTTATTTTTATTTTCCTTTTTTTTACATAACAATCAATATATAACGCGTAATGTACTGTATTTTAAAGTTTTAAATTGTCTGCATTTTTAAAAACAGCCAAATTATTTTCTGTTTTATTATACCGCTTGTATAATATTTTATTGCGTGCACTCGCTCTTCTTTTATTATTGTTAAATTAAGTATTTGCTAGAAATATTAATGTTAATTAATCTGTTAACTTAAGAAGCAATTCACTAGTTATAATGATGGAAAATTAAACAACCGACTCCAAAATCCCTCGAACGAATACCTTTTTGAATCCACCCATATCCAAGCGTAAGTAAAAACATGCCAAAATTCCTGAAAACCTACCCCTTATAAAATTCTGTATTCTCCGTAACACTAATATTTCTCCTAAAAATTAAAAAAAAATTCCCTTAATCAACATAAATTGCTTTTAATCCTGATAGCCTACCCCTTCTTACTAAATTCTTGCTCGTAACACATCAATTCATCAATTAATTTGTGCAAAACATCAACAGTTCAGCTAGCTGGCATAGATTTTTTTTCTTTGGCATCATGACAGGACATAAAGACCACTGGTAAATAGCCCAGACATGACAAACGCCCACATATACTGTTATTATTTTTTTAATATTGTTTGGTATTATATGTATAGTCATCATACATGTAGATTAATTTAGATCAAATGAAAAAAATAAATGAAATTATGCCTAAACGAAGCAATTTAATTATTTATATCCGACACCTGTCAAAATAAAACTTGTCATAATATAAATGTATTTTGGAACAACCTAATTAAATGAAACAAAAATGAAAATACTTTTTGAAATAATAATTAATTAACAAAATCATCTGTAAGAAATTCCTTATCTTAACTCCATAAACTTCATCCGTTCCTGTAAACTGCGATTAAACACAAATTAACCCTCCTCGAAATTGTTGTATTTAATTTCCATTAAAACTTTTATTCATCTTTAAAATCCCTTTAATCATAATCTCCACCGCAGGTATATAATTTACGCAGCTTTGCAAGTTTCGCTCGCGTATTTGTTCGCATAATCAGACAAACGCTCCATCCAGAACGGAAGAAAAACTTATTCGTGGAAAAGCAGAACTTTCGCTGGTTTTGGTCAAGAGCTTTTACGAAACTTGGTCTGCATGCTCGCTACGATATTCCGCACAGATATTTATCCCCCGCAATTTCTGTACATATTAGAAGTAGTTTTATAGAAGTTCGCAAACTGGTTTTAGTTCGTTATATGTTTAAATTTTGTATGTTTATTCCAACGGAATTATCTTTATTATGTAAGTTATTTAATTTGTTGCTTTTAAGTTCGTAATTTAGATTCCTAACTGCTGTAAACAAATATCGAATTGAAGGAAACTTAATATAACATGTTGCTGTGTTTGCATATATAAATTAACTAATAATTCCACATAAAGAGTAAACATCAAAATAATATAATTTAAATAACAATTTAATTTCAGAGAAATTATGCTGTATATAATTTAATATTCATTTGCATTCATAAAATCATTTGGGAAAATCTTCATTCAAGTTACATTTATAACATAAAGGTTCAATTTTTGAATCACAGCTTTAATTTAAGCTTTGTTAGACACTTAATTGAGAGTAAAAATATGTAGCGATTATTTTTTTAATTGATTAATTAATTGTCAACTTTGTTTTTGCGTATTCGATTAATGAAAACACTTTTCACTTTGTTTGTATACAACTGAAATGAATTTGCCAGTCTAATTACAATATGTTGATGACTTTGAAGTAATAGCCATTAAATAAATTTTAGTAACACAAACAAAATTAGAAGTTTGGTTTACTTTAAATACAAGTTTACACGTAATCTATTTGCCAATTTTTACACTATATGTAAATAAAACAACAGTTTTTTTAAGTTTCGGAATATTTATTTTAGACACTGCTATTAATTGTTTCGAAAACACAGTTGTATCACCAGGCAAATAATTTGTTGGCGAAACAATTGTAACCGTGTCTCCACAATAAATTTTGATAAACTTAAAAATCAGTTGTTTTATTTAAAATAGTGTATTATGGAGTTTCATCAAGTAGTAGCCTCAACCATCGATAATTTTGCTTTTTTTAAATGATGCATAATTAATTTTGTATTGGTTAATATGTAGTTATTTTCACATCATAGTTTTATTAATAATTAAATAAAATCTTTATTCAGACAAAAACTTTATATAATATACAGTTATATAATATAATTATAAGTTTGTATGAAGGTATAAGTCTGTCCTGGGTTATTCACTTGAAATTTTTCTGCCCTAAAAACTTTACCTTTTTTCCTGTGTAAACAAATAAAATATATTTTAAATTAATACAAGGCGCTATATAGTTTTAATTCAATTGATATGGCCAAATTATTGATCATTGGTCAGTCAATTATCTAGATATAAATTCTAACTTTTATGACATATAATGGATGATCAGATTTTTCAAGTATGGACACATTTTAAAAAAGCTCGATCATTTACACCTGAGATAGCAGCATGGTACGCATTAATTTAATTTGATTGATTTAATTTAACAACTTATAATTATATAAGGCAGAGCTGTACTGATGAGGGATAAATCTCGAAACACGTGTTTACAGAGGGCCTTATATTAGGTTTTTTGATTTTTGTTTGCATTAAATATTCAGCGTTCATTGAGTAATTCTAAGTCTAGTTCGGGTACACCCGAGAACTAACTGTTTCAATGTACATTTGTATTAAAGTACTTACGTAACGTAAATGTCAGAGTAAGCAAAGGGAAAATGATTGTTTAATCATTTAATATTTAATATTTTCAATTTTATTTAATTTATTAAAAATTAAAGTATGACGAAGTTTATGAATACCTTTTTCTATCGAATTACATATTATTTCTCCAGTTTAGATATTAATATTTGTCTTCGTATATATATATATATATATATATATATACAAAGACTATATATGTCTTTTATATACGGGGCATAGTTTAATTATTATTTATAAATAAAGCACGCCTCTACCTTCGAATATAGTTGAATTTAACCACACAATTTGCTTCCGTTTCACACAATTTTATAGACATAATTGCTTAGTTTAAATATTTCACGACTGTTTTATCCGTACTGACAGTATTTTAGATTTAAATATTTAATGCGACTTTCATAAGTGTAGTTGTTCAATATATTACGTGCATGAATTACGCAAATTATGTTCAATAATTACCCTGACGTTCCCACAGAGCGGCTTTTCAACGTCTAGACGGCTTAACCTTTCAGCCAAATTAAACAATGAAATAATCATCTGAAGGCCGGCCTTTGATGTTTGATTGTTATCAAAGCTTGTTTACATAAACTTCTCGGAAAATCGATCATCAAGAACAACATAATATTTTTTATATAGAATTAATCAAACATAAATCAATCAATACCAATTAAAGAATCAATTAAAATGGACTCCAACTTATAGATTATTAGGTAATACATGATTTTAAATGTTGTTTAATTAAGAATGACGACGATCAATTAGAATAAGCGTTTTTCCTTCGAAATCACATAGAATAAACAAAATCATTGAGTGGACCCGATTAGTTGCAGAAAAGAAAGGATTAGACATGATCTAAGGGATCGACTTTTTTACGCGTAAAAAAACATTATAAGCGTCATTACTAGTGTGGGTCATACATTAGGTAATTCTAACCAACCCAATTTATAACTAATTGTGAATCATAACAACTCGAATTTGAGAAGTTGTCCTTCAAATTTAACTTTGATTGTCACAAAAAACCGAAAAAAAAAACATGTATTAATAATTACCCAAGAAAACCCTCAATAGCGCTTACATTTTGAAAATTATTTTATAAACAATAACTGGGATAATAGATATTTTTATGCACGTAGTCGTTTGACTATTCAGCCTTCCTACACCGCAATCAATAATATCGGTTGAGCCTACCCTTTTGTCCTTATTCTTTTATTCTGTAAGGAACCCTACCTATTAAGTGAAGTCTAAGATATCCTTAAGAGACGGTTCGTAGCTCTTGGGGAGTATCCCCTCCGATCCTAACAAGTCTACTGTGCGCTAGTGTCAAACACTTATGTTATATGCTAAATGATTTTCTCCGCCGAGTCATATCCCCCAGGTAATTTTCGCTGCCTCTTTTCCCTGGAGTCCGGGATACCACCATAAGGCTACTCCGTTGCCCTTTGCCAGGGTCCAGGGTCTATTTGTATTGCCAGGTAACCTTGTAATAAAAGTTGTTAGGTTTTGGACTCACTAGGGCTCCCTGGCTGTCCGAAATGCTAAATATCCGCTTACTGTTGACATTTTTTTCTCAGACAGATATGTGCGCATCTATCAATTGCCATTATTTAGACTTGGATAATACTTGTAGTGTCGCTCAATGGCAGAAACTCCCAATAACCCCAGATATATATACCGATACTTGTATCCTTTGCAGATTTAGCTGCATCGGTGTACCATATAGACGCTTTCCTTTCGTCTAGGTTTCTAGTGCTCTGAACACTGCTATGGCGGTTAGTGATTACCACTTAAAATGCATTATCAAAGTCGAATTCTATCGGCATTGCGTCCTTGGGGTATGTTAAGAACTTCTTCCGAGCCTGATCTTTTATTTTCATTTGTCACAGTGTGGGTATGGCTCGCTTTTGTCTGAGAACACTGATTAGACCTTTTCCCGCCTGTTTTTGCAGCGATACATGGCTTCGATGGCTGTGCTTTGAGTTGGATGCATCGCTTCTTTGATTCCAAGGCATTCAAATCTTTGAAGTTTTCTCTGTGTCTTCTTCTTCTTTGCCTTCGTCTACCAGACTAAGAAACCATGTTTTCCTCAAAGTGTTTGCGTCAAATCCAGAAGTCCGCTGTTGCTTTTTCCAGAACATTTCCTAGATGTGAGTTCCATGTGTGTGATAATGGGCTTTACTATCGTGAGGTACGACCACAGCACTATTTATGATTTCAGCAACCATATTTTCCCGAAGAGTTTGCGGCAAATTCTGAAGGCCGCTATCGCTATTTCGAGAACTTTGTCTAGATGCGAGTTCCATGTGAGTTCAAAATTCCTAGGCACTTGACCTCTTCAGATAACTCAAGCACCTGGCTTCTTAGCGTTGGTGTTACTAATGTCAGCTTCCTTTTCCTGGTGAAAGAAACCAAGATCGCCTTGCTGGAGTTTACACTCAATGATGTTAAGTGCACGTTGTGCAAGGTTGTACTTTCGAAATTTCTTTTCGAAAGACGATGTGGCGATAATTGTCGCCACATCATACCATTCATACCAAACCGTATGGACCCGGTTCTCTATTAGGTTGTTAAGAAGATCGTCAACCACCAGACATCAAAGCGGAAGTAATATTGCCCCATTCTGTGGGCAGCCTCTATCCGTGGTTATCCGTGGTACAATCTCCCCAGCGTCGCGATTATACCCCGTCGGTTGAGCATATCTTATAGCCACTCAGTCTTTGTGGCGTCAATCTCCTTTCTAATGGCTGCATTTTTTATTGACTCTCGGGTGATGTTATCAAACGCCCCTTTTTTGTTTATAAGTATTTACAGTGTAGTTCCCTTTTTTTGCAACGCTGCTTATACCAAGGCCGCTAGCTCGTGTAGAGCATCCACTGTATACTTACCGATTTGATAGGCACTAAGGATTGCCTTCGGAGCGGGACCTTTTTAAAGGGCCATACTGTATGTGATTGTCCACAATCTTTTCCATCGTCTTGAGGAAAAATGAAATGAGGCTGAAAGGCCGGTAGAGGTTTTGTGGCTTGCGTCCTCCTTCAGGGATTAATATTACCATTCCATTCCTTGGATACGTATGCCAGCTTGCAGCTGGCGCTATTTTTTTCAGCAATGCACCGGGCTGTACTATCAATTGGTCCTGCAGACTTAAAAACTATTAACAGCTCATATGACTCTTTGAATATTGAATATGATATTGGATACCTTCATACTAGTTTTGGCTGATCTTGTCTGCCGACTTAGCCTTGGATCGCGGAAAATGCGTCTGTATTAGAGCACTTAGACTTTCCTCAGGACCTTTGGTGTACATACCATTTGGGCTTCTTCAGTAGTCCGAATTCATTGGAGTGATCTTTGGTAAGAGCAATCCCGTCGATTGTCTTGGATCGCAGAAAATGCGTCTGTATTATAACACTTCGACTTTCCTCAGGACCTTTGGTCATTGGAGTGGTCTTTGGCAAGAGCATTGGTCGATCACCTCACAGAATTCTCTCCAGTTCATTCTTTTTGACCTATTCAATTCCCTATTTTGTTCTGAAAGTGCTACTCTGTTTCTTTTGAAACCGTTAAAAGCCTTTCTGACCACATTCCTTAGCATTCCAAATTCCATGTTCCATCAAGGGATCATCTTACCAGCTGCTTCTTTTTTTGAGGGCAGTTGGCTTCATAGGCAGTTATTAATATGTCTTTGAGATGGGATGCCGCTGCTTCCAATCCGTCCGTAATGTTAAATGTTGAGGTGGAGGTTTTCCGTTTCGCTCCTGAGAATTCCATTCATAATCTGATCAAACATTTCAATCTCACATCGTCACACTGCAAATTACTTTATTGAAATAAAGAACAAAAATACATACTGAGTGAAGTTTAATTGGAATCTCACACATTCTATATAATAACCGGAAGAGGAAAAAGATAGTAAGAATATCGTATAATAGCAATTATATCTTGGAATATTATTAATATCTTGACAAAGCAAATGAAGGAATAATATAAATATATATATATATATATATATATATATATTTGTAACAAATCAGAATAACACATAAGAATATTTCAATAATGTCGTCGTCACTATTATAATAATTAAATTAAACTAGTAAGTCCAACCAAATAAACCATTCAGAGAAGGATGGATAGCAATCCATCCTTTGTTAGAACATTCCAGCTCCTACGCCTTCAAGTTACCATCTATTTCATTTAATGCGACAAACCTTTTAAATAATAAAATTCCAACGATGCAAATTAAGGTACAGTGACATTGAATCCGTTTATTCCTTATAAAAGCTTTATGATTATTGTATTATGGTATCTCCTGATAGGTAGTAAGAGGCTATTATTTATTTAAATTTATTAATTAAAATTATTTATTATTTAAAATTAATAGTTATTTAAAAAAATAGTAAGGTTTTCAAAACAACTAAAATCCACAATACAAGTTAGTTGCCAATCAGTAATTGACAAAATCATTTCATGACATAATCGAATTTATGAAAATTATTTAATTTCATGTTAAGCATTTATTAATGTTTAATTTGAAATTATCTAGATTAGAGAAGGAATGATTATTATAAATAATTTTGGGGTTTGAATTACAGGTTTTATTAGGATGATTAAATCAACGTATAATTTTTCATTATAGTACATTATTTCGCTTTCCATTACTGAAATGGTTGATTTTCTTCTTCATTCTTACCAACTTGATATAAACCTCAAAAATTCCTGTTTCATAACAATACTTTGCAGACTAAAGTTGAGGCCCTAACAATAACTACTAATAGTTTAATGTAAAGTCTACTGGAAAGTCCTATCCTTTTTTTTTGGAATAAAACAAAATACAATTTGTTCTTACTGCCAACTGACTTTAATAAATAATATAATTGCTATTATCATTAATGACTTCTTGTGAGGGGATGAGGGTAATTTATACACTTCACATATTTTTTTAAATATTTTATCATTTGATGCGAAAAATTGAGCCAATGCTCGTTTGGTTTGGTTTTTGGTCTTCATTTTGACGTAATTTTTTTGTAAAGACAAGAACAAATAATAGTCGGAGGGTGTTATGTCCGGAGAATATAGTGGATGAGACCAAATTTCTCAGCCTAGTTCTGCAATGTTTTGACGAGTCCCCAAAGCAGCATATGGCCTGGCATAATCATGGTGCAGTATGATGTCCTCTATTTTTACCGCTCTCTATAAATTATCCAGTTGCTGACAATACTCCTGCGAATTGAGCTTTTCATTCAATTTTAAAATTTCATAATGTATTGGTCCTCGAATGTTCCACCATTTACACAACATGGTCAAATTTGGTTTAGATGTGGAAGGGCTAGGTTTTACGGGTTCACAATATGACCTTTTCCTTACAATGTTGTCATAAGTAATCCACTTTACATTCCCAGTTATCAACTAGTTCAAAAAGTCTCGATTTAGTTCCGTGCAAGCGCAGATGTGCATATGATTACTCAATCATCCAAATTCTTCTAACATAATTCATCTTGAATATTTTCACACCGATCTTATCTTCCGAATATGATTCGAAAGGGGTTTGCTAAATTAAGCCTTTCTGCAATCTCCGATTTTGTCAGAAAATTATTGCTTCAACGTGGCTTTAACAACATCGTAGTCGATCAAAGATGGTAGTACAGAATATGGCTTATCTTCACCTGTTTCATAATTTTCATACCATCTTCTACATATCCTATCAGAAACTGTACCTTCATAAAACACTTTTAATGAACTTTAATATTTGCTAGGTCAGTATATTTACATTAAGTGATAAAAATATGGAGTCGAACAGGCATCATATAAACATATGCTTACATGTCTAAAATTGTTATCATAGAAACGGGCAGAACTTTCCGGTAGATCTTATAAATTTTTTGTATAAAATTATATTTATTTAATTATGAATAGAAGTTTTCAAACACAAGCAAAATTATAATGCGCACAAACACAAAACTAGCCCTCTTTAAACCCTCTCTTATATGCGCCAAAAATTATCATAAGAAAACTGGGAAGTTTCAATTAAACCTCGGCGCAAAATAAATGCGATGCACGGCTACTTTTACGCGAAACAGCGCCGAGCCATTGTTGAGCTCTCGCGGGGCTAATTTAAATAGTCCGCCCCCTAAAGAAGGAGGAACTTATAGAAATGTTTCCAGTTTGTAGACCCGCATTTGAATTCGCTCTTTTCTATTCGGGTTTATTTTAATACCGGGCGGGCGGGACAATGCGGAGTAATCCCGGGGAAATTATTTTCTGGCGGCGAGGACAAAAACGTAAGCCGGTTTTAATTTGTAGGGTTTTTTTGTCGCTTTCTTCTTCGCACAGAGCGCTTTTCTTTTTCTTCGCTCCTCCAGTGTCAACGAAATTAATTATTAATTTTGAGTCCGCAAACGGAGGAAATGAGCGAGAGGGGGTGGGTTTAATGCGATTATTATTGAGTGTCGGGAATTTTGTGGCAGTGTGAGGAAATTACTCGTTAACGCAAAATGTTCGAGATTGATTATATCAATATTCCACATTTTCCAAAGTATTGATAATATAATATGATGTTGAGTCTCTTTTTATAATATGTTACCCTAACATATATTTCTTAAATGTGTATTAAAATATATCAAATGATTGATTTATGTATTTATTTTTGCTAAAGTATTGGTATAGCTTCTAACCATTCTCAGACAAATGTTGCTATTAGTAATAAAATTTGATTAAGGTGTGTTACTGGTTATTATTTTTTACATAAACATAATATTTTCGTATTATATCCTTAAATTGTGAATTTAAATAACTCGATATTCTCTAAAAAAAATAATAATAATAAATAAATGTTTTTTTTTTTCACATTGTTATTAATGAACTCACATATTAGCTGGGTGTTAACTCGGCACCATCTATCAGATACTGATTCGGAGTGAGTGCACCGGACTATATTTTCTGCGGTACTTTCTTTATTTTTATTGAAGGACATATCATATTAGTGCTCGCCTATACACCGGGATATTCTTTACATTACTTCTTTGAGAACTTTGGCAGCAATAATCCTGTTATAAATTCTGCCTCCTGCTGCACCCTCAGTAGGTGTAGCGGGGGGAAAATTTTGAAATTTCAATTGAGAACCCACATTACTTAGTAATAAAAAAATGTATTTTTATCCTTGGAATCCGATTATTGAATAAAAAGTTGGAGTTCCAATTTGAAATTTAAAAGTTGACCGCCACCTCACCCACTGAGGATGCAGCAGGTTGCTGAATTTACAACAGAATGATATCCCCTTAGGAAACAATAATTTTTGATTTCGTAACATTTTTTTTAGGATGCGCTTTTTATTATTTTTTATTTTGATTTGTCAGGTTAAATGATACACCCGGCATAAGAATAACATTTTTAAGAGAATTCATTTTTTATGCATATCTGTTTTTATGTTATAATTCTAAATTTATTTGAAAAATTATAAAAATTTATAATTTGCTTTCTAATTTAGGCAAACAGAAAATGTATAGCTCATTTAATATTAGTATTGGCAATTTAACTTATATGCCATTTTAGGCCAATTCATGTAATTTTTGTGCTTTTATTATATATTATAAATTCGCAAAATCATCTATTTAAGATAGATACAGGAAGCATAATCATGAGAAACTGAATGAATAATTTTTCCACTAAACTATTTTTCATTTTAATTTTAATTCCAGATTATATCTCTTATTAAAAAATAATAATAATGCGAGTATAAAAGTCTTCAGCGTGTTAGCATCCGCTCTATTATCCCTCCGTCCTTAAACTTTCCCCCATTTGTAGTTGTTTTATTTCCACTTTTTTTGTTCTTTTGTTTTGCACTTTTATTCTCGTTTCTTCGTTTTTCGCACGGCGAGTAAAAGCATTTTGTGTTTTCATATACGAACTTACTATAATGGAGATACTTTACTTTCCATATAAACTTTGCTCACGTGCACGGCTGAAAATTCCTGCTGACAAACAAACAAGGCTACAAGTGCTTTTGTATCTGAGTATACTTTCACGAAATGATGTTTGCTCTTTAAACAAAGCTTCCAGTTAGTTCGGCCGAAACTCGCGAAAACTATCAGCGGCGAGATTCACGCGGAAGTTGGGAAAACGCGTCAGGACTTTTTGCTGTTTATTTAAAGTGATATAATATAAATATTTGAGTAGGGAAAAGAAAAGAATATTTTATGAATGTTGGCTCATTTCTTAAATCAATCACCAATACTAAATTGCATTATAAATTGTTAGTCATAATTTAGAATTGGCATTGTTAAATGGAATTTAATAATAAATATGAACAATTACTTAAAAATTTACGAATTACATAAAATAACAATTAAATTAAATTAAATTCTTAAGAAAATTTAAAAACTCTTTTTTATAAATTAATAAAAGACTTCAACTTTGTACAACTGTTATTTTATTTAGTGCCTATTATTTCGGCATTTGTCATTACTAAACTAAAAGTGTTTAGTTTGATTATGACACGCTAATGTTGTCAAAACTATAGACACTAAGTGAAATAAATGAAATATCAATTGTACAAACAAAGTTAAAGTGTTTTATAAATTTATAATAGACCATGTACAACTAAGTGGAAGCCTTAACAATTAAGAAATTATTTTTTTTGATTATATATTATAATTTTATACTTCGTATTTAATTTCTAAGATATCTGCATTTATATTCTATATTAAACAAATATAATTCACTTCCTACTTTATGAAAATACAGATATATTTTTTTGCTATATCAGTCAATTTTCCGCAATATGTATGCTATTTAAAAATATATATTTAGGCTATTTAAGATAAGAACGCACATCATAGGGATATTGAAAATGGTAAAAGACACAGGGAGGTTTAAATTACGTTTTTTTGATAATTTTTAAAAGGATAAATAATCATAAATTTCTGCCTTCCTTATGTAAGCATACAATAAATAGTGCAAATTTTTCCTAATTTAAACCACCCTATATCTTCTATCCTTTTCAAGATCCCTATGCTGTGTATTCTTTTCTTGGACATGGTGTATATATTCTAAATTCTCAACTCTCATACATAATCCACTAATTGCGATTAACTAATCGCTACCAAATAATTTTCCTGTTCTCTTTTATGGTAAAAAATTTAGTTAGACTAGAGTCTATTTTTTTTAATTTTTTAGTCGCGATTAACATAGTATGTATATGGTTCTGTGCGTTTTAAAATGCATTCCAAATAGTAGCACTTTATGTGTTTCGATTCTAATACAAATTTATATAATCGTAAATCGCAGGAATTTTCATAATTAGATCGAGAATTTTAATTTTGGCAAAATGTTTACAAATGCTTTATAATTTTTATCTTTCATTTGGCATAGGATTTTCTTCATTTAGCCAACAAATTAAAATTAATATTTAATTTAATAACAGAAATAACCAGAATAAATTGAATAAAACTCTTTCTTTACAATATTAATAATATTTATTATTATTTTTTAATTATTAATTATTTTCGAATTTCATTTTATGTAATTAATTTAATATTTCATAATTTTTAAAATTATTTTCATTATTAACTCTTCATTGATTATTCACTTGATTCAGTTTTTTTCTGTTAATAAATTAAATATTAAGCACTTATAACATATTTATTGTCTTCTTAACAAACACAATAACAATACAGATAGCCTTATATTATTATTATTGAAAATAATAATGATTATTATTGAAATCAAGCGTATAACAAAAATCGACGACGAAGTTGGCATTGGAAATCTAAAGTCATATCTGAACTAAAATCACACGCGCACGCGTAAAGTACTGGTTGTCATGTTTAACCGCAACCAGCATTTCACGCGTGTGATCTTAGTACAGACATGACTCGAGACTTCCAACGCCAACTTCATCGTCGATTTTTGTTATACGCTCGATAACTTCCTTTCATTAAATAATTTTGACTCGAAACGTTGCAATGCACAGTACTGATATGCAAAAAACAAATATCCATTATGAAATCCAATGTCCGGCGAGGTATACGCTCGGGAAGTAGTTGTTTCAATAGATATTTGTCATTATCAAACTAACAAACACTGTCGAACCTAAATACTGTCACTAAATTAATTTCAGTTATACACATACAATTATTGAGTATTTTCATTAATCGAGCAACAATAACTTCCATAACGTCATTATTCTCATTTTCTTATAAATATCAAACATCTACAGAACACAAGACAAAATAAAAATCGATCGTTACATGCGGCTGAAAATTATGCCGTATTTCTTCCCGCCTACTCCCTCTTTCCCCACGACTTCAACTATAAAGTATCCGTGGAGGCAATCCTCTCAATGTACACATTCTGGAGTAGACTTTTATATCCAGAAACAGGGCCAGAGTCAACAGGGATCATATATAAAAGTCTTTCAGTGGGAAACATCACAGAAAAGAAAGACGGCCCTGAGTGAATACTTTATTTCTCGTGCCGAGCAATCAACAAAGAAATGAAGGAACAAGGGAGAGGGGGATTTATCGCCGACACTTAAGAGTTTTAACTACTTGTTTTTTTTTTCTTTTCTTCTTCTTTTTTTATTGTGAGGATTCAGTATGTAGAATATTTTTAGGAGATTAATGCAATTTATTTATTTCAAATATACTTTTATTTTTTTATGAAATCTTAATTTTAATGAATTGAACTTTAAATAGCGAAAAGGCATTTATTAATAGTAACATTTATTCTAAAGATGTGTTTTCTTGTTTATTAAAAGTTTATAAATGTGTTTGAAGTGTATTAAAAAAAATCTCGAACTAAATATTAAATATATATATATTTATACAAAAACATATCAATAATTGATTAAGAGTATCACACAAAATGTCATTAGTTGTTTAATGGCCATCCATCATAGGTCTTTCTACCTATATTTTTTTTCAATTGTCCTGTAAATCAACTACAAATTCATGGCACATATTGGGTTAGTATTGGCAATTTAACATATATGCCATTTTAGGAAAATGCAGGTATTTTTTGTGCTTTTATTACTTATTATAAACCATCAAAATTGTTCTGTAAGTCAACTTTACAAAACAATAATATAAATTTCTATAAATCAGTGTTTATTTTCAGTATTATTAAATTTATGTTTATAATATAAAAATTAGGTTGCGATAGCCAATTTTCTACAATCTTAAATGCTAATGAATAATTGACCTTTGTATTTATGCTTTTATAAAAAAATAAAGTTGTTTCTTGGTTATAACAGTTATTAAAATATATTAAAATGATAAACTAATTTATTTTAATGGACTCCTTTGTGTTGAAATAACCGTGGCTTAGATTTGGGTGTGTTATAAATGCTATAGTGAGCCCTTTCGTAAGATAAATGTAACCAATTACGTTTTCCTTTTTATAGTTTTACAATTAAGAGGGTTCTTCACGTATTGGCCTTGAAGCTCTCCTATGGGAATTGTTAAGAACTGTCCACTACTCTACAGAGTTTATTAATTGAGATAATGACACGAGATAAATTATTATAATTTAAATTAAATCAATTAATTTCAGTAACTTAATGTTTAAACGAGTTAAATGAAAATTCCAACAAACTTTTAAATTTTGATTTAACTTTAAACAACAATTTAATAAAATGATTTGATTTAATTTACATTCTAACATTTTATCGGATTTTATTTAAAATATCAGGTGTATTATATTATATTATATTATATTATATTATATTATATTATATTATATTATATTATATTATATTATATTATATTATATTATATTATATTATATTATATTATATTATATTATATTATATTATATTATATTATATTATATTATATTATATTATTATTTTTTTAAATAAACAAAAATTAAGGCGCGAACTAATATTGTTTAGAAAATTCGGTTCCGATTTATAAATTCACCGCTATATTGGATATATTTATTTTGTAGGAATCGGCGCTTTGTGGAGTGTGCCTCCGAATGTCCATACTTTTCTAAAGTAATCAAACAAAGCGAGCGCGATCGATTATTAATGGTGTTTTAAAAGTAATAAAAATGTAATGCATTCAAAATATTCACCGATTTTTATCATAAAGCGGGAAAAAATGTTGAAATTTAACATTTCCTAATATATATATTTTTATAACAAAAAAATAATTATAAAATTTAGTTATTATGGAAACTTTAGTCAAACAACACAAAATTGTACATAAAATAAACCGCATGTCACTATTTTTATTAATAAACTGTGTAGAGTAGTAGACAGTTGTTAACAATTCCCATAAGAGAACTTCAGGGCTCGTGACGAACACTCGTAATAACAAAGACACAAATAGTTACGAAAAATGCACCTATAATAAAAATCCATCACGGAACAACCTCAATTATTAAAGGTCTAAATGTTTTTTTTTTTGAAGTTTTCCTACTTGAATTTCGAATTAAAATAATTGCTCTAATATCCTTACAAATAAATGATTATCTCAAAATGTTAACGCTTTGAAAGGCAAAAACTGCGTTAATAAAAAAATGGAAAGTGTTTAAATTGTTTTGCCAATCTAACAAAATTAATTCACATTTTTTTATTATTCGATTTTATTATAAAAAACCATTTTAAATATTCCATAGAATAAAGGTCATGTAATAAAAACATTAATGTTTAATCTTATACCGATGTGAAGTTATCAAGCCACGGCGAGGAATTTTAATATATTTTTCATTTCATCATTATTAGTATAAATCGAAAAATAACTTTGTGAAACACTATTATTATTACAATTTTTTTATTTACTTTCTATCATTCACGAATTTCAACATAAAATCGATTAAATTTCAAAATCCAAATCGGCTCCCTTTCGCGAACTTTAAATTCGATTTCTTTGTCTTGGATTGCTATTAGAAGTCTTAGGAATCATCTGAGCTATATAAAAAATTATTATTATTTTTTAATTATTACTATTTTTAATTATTTTTGTCATCCACTGTTTTTAACACAAAATCGAATAAATTTCAATAACAAAAACGGCTCACTTTAGCGCACTTTAATTTTAATTCCTTTGTCTTAGATTGTTAGAAGAAGTCTTAAGAACCATATCAGCTAATAAAACATTTTTTTATATATATACAAACATCTATATTCAGACAATATGATAACACAATTTTACAACATTTATTATAACAATATGTACAATTGTGTTAGTAGTCTGTCATGGGCTATCGACCATAGGTCTTTACGCCCTGTATGAATTTATGGTGATTTGCAAATTAAAACAATGCTAGCTAGCTGAACTGTCATGTGTGCATGAGTTAATGAATTGGACATTTTTTTATTATTACAACTTTTTTGCCATTCACAGTTTTCAACACAACATCGAACAAACTTCAAAGTCCAAAACGGCTCATTTTAGTGCACTTTAAAATCCATTTATTTGTCTTAGATTGTTTTTAGAAGTCTTAGGAACCATATCAACTATTAAAAAAGTAATTTTTTGTATATATTTTTTGCCATCGACGGTTTTTAACACAACACCGAACAACTTCCAAAGTCTAAAATGGCTCACTTTTACGCACTTTAAATTCGATTTCTTTGTGTAAGATTTTTAATAGATGTCTAAAGAAGAAATTTGATCGATTTTATATTGAAATTCCGGGATAAAAGAATTAAAATGGAAATTAAAATCCGCGGAGAAACAAAGAACTGCCTCCGTCATGGTGGATGCGCCGGGCCCAAAAAAAAAGCGTAACTGAAAAACCGTGGATAACTTCACATCGGTGGTTTAGTTGAAGCAGTTTAGATTTCTGGAAGACTTTCGTAGTCATAATGTGAAAGGTGGGATTTCTACTATTAGTACGCTTATTTCAGAAACCGATATTTTGGGATAAGTGTTTTTCATTCTTTAAAGACTAGATTTTATTAGGATTATAAATGAGAAGCTTCAGTGGCAATTCAAATTAACTTAATTATACTATTCGAAATAATATTTATCTACAAAGCGTATACTTGCTTGAAGAATAGTTGATTTAATGTAAAAATAAAACAAGTATCAATTTTCTTCATTGATATATTTTGTACTACTAAATGTAGTACTTGATTTAGTAATGTCTAATTTAAAGTCCTATTAATAGTTTTTCTGGCTAAACCAAATATTAATGATAAATATATAAAATATAGAATGATTAATTGTTGCCACAGATTTTAGTATGTATTAAATAAATTAAATAATATAAATGATAAATTAAGTAAATCAAATCAAGTTACTAAATAAAGCGGATATATTTTATACATTATCAAATTAACGCTCAGAAATTCCACCTTAATCGGCCTTAAATGAAATTTCCGAATTTAATGTGCGTGCTCGGAAGGGCCGGTTAATTGGCCAATAAATATGAAACTGTGTGAGTTTCCCGATATGTGCCCGTTTTGCTTTATGGACGCCGCCCCTATTAAAATATTAATAAGCGGAAAGATAAACAGGGACCGACTTTTATTATGTCTTGCCCTCCGATGTTAATGGCTCGTTAACTTTTGTACACTTTATGCGCTTTAACTAAAGGTTAATCGATAACGTGATATTACGTTGTATTCATAATGGATGAGGTATTTTGTCGGCGGTGCACTTTTGTGGATAATAGATTCTATCTAGGCTAACTCATAGTTTTAAAATGATTGTGTGCACGATTAAAACGT
This sequence comes from Philonthus spinipes, assembly GCA_963082785.1. Lineage (NCBI taxonomy): Eukaryota > Metazoa > Arthropoda > Insecta > Coleoptera > Staphylinidae > Philonthus > Philonthus spinipes. The sequence continues at coordinate 14,383,050 of OY720304.1, forward strand.
GATTAATGTTTATATAATTTTTTCTGCTCTTGTACAAAAAATTATAAATTGCTTTTTAAAAACATAAAGTATATTTTCGTTAAAATTATTAATTATAGTAGTTATTAAATTTGAAAGTAATTAGCATTTATATAGTTTTTTTTTTTTTTATTTAAAACCATAGTTATAAATTATTACGTTGGGTTTTGAGTTGCATGAAGATGAGTTGATTTAATGTAAAAATAAAACAAGTATCCATTTTCTTCATTCATATATTTTGTACTACTGAATGTACATTTCGTCCACCAAGTGGACATTATCAATAGTTGTACTTCCGATTTATAAATTCACCTTTATGTACATGCTATATTGGATATATTTATTTTGTAGAAATCGGCGCTGCGTGGAGTCTCTCGCTGAATGTCCAATATCCATTTTCTTCATTGATTTTATTTTGTACTACTACTTGGTGGACGAAATGTACATTATTTCGTCCACCAAGTGGACAGTATAAATAGTTATACTTGAAATTAAGTTCTTTTTTATGTTCACAATAGAAATAATCATGAGTATTATTCTGAAAATACGATAAAAAATACAAAATTTATAATAACAATATATACAGTTTTGTTAGAAGACTACCATGGGCTATCGATCATAGGTCTTTCTGCCCTGTCCAAATTTATGGAGATTTGCAAATTAAAGCTATGCTAGCTGGCTGAACTGTCATGTATGCACGAGGAATGCATTATTTTATAAGAATGGATAGATTGTGAGGGTTTTGTGATTTTTTTTTTGAAAGGGTAAGTAAACGCTGGGATATGGGAATTATTTGGGTAGGTTCCTAAAGGATTTCATTAGAGGGATCATGGAGTGGGTTATTGGGATGCCGGAGTTTAGTGAGGCTTCTTAGGGAGGATCGTTCAGATACTCGGTGGTGGTATAAGGTTGAAGGTTTTATAATGGTGAAAAGAATAGCATCGTAATCTAACAGAGGCCGGCATATCGATATGTAAAGTGAGTTGCAGTGTTAATTGAAATTCCTTCCTGTTTATATGTAAGGGATCTGAAATGTTCGGCTCTGTTTAGGATTTTTGATTTAACGGAAATGATATGGGGTTTGATGGAGAGTTTCGTATAAAAAAGATGCTTAAGTATTTACAATTATGTGATGGAAGGATTATTCTATTTTGAATAATAATTTTTGGTGATTGTGGTTTTATTTTGTTTGCCTCATATTATTTCTTAATATTTCAATGCCTAAAAGCAATGTTTTATTCTATGTTATTTATTGTCTCTTCCATGGACAGGTATATTAGAATCAATAAAACAATAATTCCAAAAAATCTATGAGATGAGTGCTCTTTGGAACAGTTAATGACATTCATGATTTAACTTCTAAAAACAACAGCATTAATGCTTCCGATGCGTTGACATGGATTTTATTAATTTAAACAAAGGATTATGTCGACTTTAATAAAAAAACCTCACTGTATATGTCTAATGCAATATATCTGAAGCTGTATTAACTTTGCAATTGAAAATTCATTGACTTAATTTAATGTACCGGGTGTCCAGATAAGAAAGGTCACCGGCTATATCTCAGGAACTATGAGTGCTAGAGCTTTCAAATAAAAAAAAAATGTTGATAAAAGTGATCATGAGAAAATGCTGGAAATAAATTTCAAGTACGTAACTCTTCCAGTAGGGGGCGCAATGAACAGTCGAAAAGTAATATTGCGATTACCTCAAAAAAATGTTTAATAGACATCATAAAACTACACTTTTTGAAATCATGATAAATTCGTGAAACAAAAATGTAACAGAATTTTTTTTCTTACTCTTGAAATAAAGGGTGGGGGAAGGTCAGAATTTATAAAGAGCAAATCTCAAATAACTCTTCTGTTTTTTAACCGATTTTAATGATTTTAATGTTATGCGAAAGAACTACACCTTTTTTCTTATAACACACAAGTTACAATAAAATATGCTTGTTTATAAAATATCTTGTATTGAACAGACTATAAGAAAATATAATATTTCATATGTTATATAAAAATTAAAAAAAAAAACACTTTCGCGTAATTTTGAAACCAAATAAATATACATAATAAATTATACATAATCATAATCGCTATTAAACAATATTATCATTATCCATTATTAGGCATATAAGTGATAAATGAAAGGACACGATTTCGCAATCCAATACTCACCATATGAAATTTAAAACAGAAATAATTTATATTTATAAAATAAATGAACAATATTATTCATGTGCTTTTGAAACATATAATTAACGGCTCGAGTTTTGTATGCAAAAATTTTGTCTATTCATACTGTTGACTGAAAGCATATAATAACTTAAGTGAAATGTAAAAAAAATATAATTTAATAAGTTTTGAATATGTCTGGGTTGTTAATTATATAAATTATATGAAATCTCGTTTTATTCGCTGTGTTTTTTTTGCCTTAATGCTAAATATAAATTTTGAATTCATCATCAAATGAAACCACCATTGAAATTTAAGTTGATACCATACACGAAGAATTTTGCGTCGCAACTTCAATTCAACGACACAGCTGTTGATTATGAAAGAAGGGTAAAGTAGCACTAAATATTACATATTTTCATATTATATTATATATCGTCTTAACGCAACACAAAAATTACTTCTTAAACATAATCTACAGAAATATAACTAATTATTCATCTCGAATTTTTTCCGCGAAACTGAATCCTAATTAACTTCGATTTTTTTCTATATCACAAGAATCAATATTGAGTGCAAGCAATGGAATCTATATAACTAGGTATGCAGTTTCCAGTCCCATTGTTTACCAACAATTGGTTCAACGTGTGCATTAACCATCACTCGTGGAAGTTTAATTGATTATTGATGTTTCTCCATGATTGTGCTCTTGCAGGGATCGATACGCCTGAATTGAATACGGTGTGAATTTGTAGTTTAGGAACGTAACACAGATTGTAAAGGCTTCATTCACCGAGGCACCGAGTGGAAATCACTGCGACGTTGTTAAGAATTGAAAAGAATTTTGATTTGTTATTATGTGTGAATGTTGATAATTAAGTATGGTCTTTTTAGATATATATCGGGGTTAATTGATGATGTTAATTTGTTTTGTATAACTTAAATTAATGAAGAAAAACTTTAATTCTTTAAATATGTTATTATAATTTCAAAATAAACTTAATTATTTTCTGTTTGATAAAATAATTAATAATATTACGTTAGAGGCTGCAAGATCTCCGGTCGATAGCCGATTCATCATTTACAGAATATAATTCTATTTTTTGTATATTATTGTACATACATATACACATTTGAATAAATATGGTTAGTTAGTTATTACGTTGGTTATCATACGTCATAACGTAGTAATATAATAATATTTATTGTCAAACTGTTAATAATTAACCAGTTACAGGATATTATTAATATTGTCCATGGGAAATAACTTTATCCAACGGAAAAATAAGTTTTTTCGAAAGGGTAACTAAATGAAATATTACATCCTAGTATTAGCTATCAGATTATTATTATTAGGCAGTCATAGAATTTTATTTCACACCTGGGAAACTCTTAAGATTTCTTAGGAATACACATAGTTTTTTTTTTATTTCCAGGCATACTTCCACTTCAACTAATATTCAATGACTTTCACCACCGCAAAATGTTACCATTTGTTGCCATTTCAATTTATAAAATACACATCACAAATGAAATACTAATAAATTATGACAATTATAAACTTGGCCCTTGGCATATTAATAAACCAAATATTAAAAAATAGTCAAATATTTTTAATCTACTTTATGCTGGTTATTTTTTATTTAACTTAATTTATTTCAGAAGCTAAGTTTCAATCTTCAGTAGTAAACTTTAAATAAAAAACATGTTTTTATTAAATATATTAAATATGTATTTTTATTTAAATAAATATTTTTATGTAGAAAATTATTTATTTATTATTTATTTGCAGAAAAAGATAGTTTGAATCAGAAAAAAATTATGTATATTAGAATTCGGTAAATATTGATATTTTTTTCTTAGTTGGTTCCGGATCTGTGATCAGGATATAACAGGTAACCGTAATATTTAAAGATGATATTTCTTATGTTCATCTTTCCTTTGGTGTAACAGTGATTATTAATATTGTATCGTATGATCATGTTTACCATGTGATAGATGGGGAAACTTACAGCCTTCTAAATATACAGGTCGGAATAATGGAGTGGGGAGTTCGAAATTCAGGAAAATGGAAAATCCTTTACCGAACCATGATGAAGGAAACATTTCCCGTTCACAATAATTTATTTGCCTAATTTTGAATTTTAATTTAATAAAATAATTTTAATTAATGACCATAAGTAATTATTTTATAATAAAAAAAATAAATATTTATCATTACTTTTACATGCGAAAATAATTGTTATAATTAGAGCGTTAGAGCAGTGCGCGAGACGAGCAGCCGCACGTATGCATCTCGGAGTACTCCCTATTCCGACATTCCGACTTGTATATTTAGTAGGCTCTGGAAATGTATATCCAATATATAAACTGTAAAAACACTTCTATTATTACGATCCATTAATCTTCACGTGGATCACCTGATAATATAGTTCAGCCCAGTTTATTCATTAAATATTCCAAATATTCAACACACAACATTTCCGCAACAGCCATCCGTGTTATTTATGCGTGTAATAATTTAAAACATACTCAAAACTCGGTATTTATTGTGCAGCAACAGCACGGCAAATAATCCGGTCCTGAATAAACATTAGATATAATGGGGTCGTTGAAACTTTTTAATCCGTTAATCATTAAGTGTATTTTCAACTTAATGATTAAATTGCTTCGGGGTATTTTGCGAAGCGGTTATTTGAAACCCGCGAACGTCAACTTTATTTGCTTATATCAAACGTAACGATTGGACGCTTTTTAGCGTTTCTTTTTTTTAAGTTTGCTTAAGCGCTCAATTAACCTGTTGGCTCAACTTAATTGAGCAATACAAGGGACAGTGACAAGTAAATAATCCGTCATTTTAGCAGCAATGATACAGTGGAATGAACAACAGCATGCGTCAGCCATAAAAATATTTTATAAAAATTGTGTTAATGTGAAAACTGCTGATAAGGAGAACATCAAAACATACGATGAAAATTTAGATTAATATTTTTGAAGAGAATAATCTACTTTAATTTTTTAACTAATAGAACGTGGTATCTATCGTTGTGAGAGAGTCTTATTGAATTATTTACTAAACCCATGACGTTTAATTCCTAATCAAGAAGTTTTTAGTTAAAATGTACGGGAGAATGTTTATGGAATTATTCAATTATAATTGAAATTTCATCCATATAAGCCACAAAAGGATAACGATTACCTGTTGCGACTAGAATAAACCTTGTTAATATTGAATTAAGCTTGTAAATTTAATCACTTGGTTTAGTTTTTTACTATGTATATTTTAACTTCAACTAGTTTCGGCTTAATGACATTATCAAGAATGACTGATAATGGCGAGTCGAAACTAGTGAATTTAATTTATAAGTTTAATTCAATTTTTAAATTATAATGGAGTTCCGTCTCTAAATTCTACAAGACGTAAAGCCTAATAATTATTAAAATTCATTTGCAAATATTGAGCGAAAATTATTTGAGAATAGCAATACTTCTGCCAACTAGTCCTTTTTTTAGATTTTACAATTTTTTTCTGGAGAATTTTTATTATTAGCCATAGAGAGAAATAATTCATTATATTGTTGTAAATATTGCCCAAATTTACAACTTAACTACTTTAAATTTTGCTTTGACCGAAAGAGTATGCTCTTTCGATCAAAAGTTGTTCTTAAAAGAATTCGATTTTGTCATCTTTTTAAGTCTGTAATATTTTTTGGTGCAGCTTTTGGCATCAGGCTTAAGAAGAATAACGAGCCCCTAATAAAAGCTGACTTGAACATTTTTCTATCAATTTTGAGATTGTTAGCGGTCTTAAAATAGCATTTAATTGGCTTTATGTCTAATTTGCGAGCGATAAATGATTTACTTGGCTAGCAAAATTTAGTATCTAAAATTGATTCTGGCTCAATAGTATGAGCCACAAATGCTATGATAAATGAATTAGAAATATTAGCAATTATTGACCAAGTCACACTTACTTTGTTTTAGACGTAAAGCCTAATAATTTTAAAAATTCATTTTATTGCTAAGTTGGCACAATATTCGACTAAACTAACTTTGCTTATTTGTTTAGTTGTTTAATTAGTTAACAGAAAACATAAAATATAATTCCTGGTGTATTATTAAATATTACTCATTCGAGCTTTTAATTCTTACTTCTTTCATATTTTCTCCTCATTTAATCTTCTCTGCAGGGGGTGATATTTGAAATACCTTGTTTATTTTGTTACATGATAGTGTACATGAAAATGTGATAATTATTGTTTCTTCCGTTTTAAATAAATTAATAATATAAATAAATTATATTTATTCTGAAAATATAATATGTAAAGGAGAAGATCAACATGATTTGATATTCATATTATTTATCTTAAATTAATCCGAGATAATAAAAACAAACTAACTGATTTTTATTAAACTTTCAATATGAATATTTTTTTTTAAATAAAATGTTCAGCCACTATTTATCTAGCGTATGGATAACTAGTTATCCTAGATCAATGGTGGCTGAACATTTTATTAAAAGAATTTCGTTTTCTGTTCATAAACAGGACAACATCTCGCCTTCCTTTAGTGGACGAAACAATAATTCTCGGTCGTCTATCTTGTAGACCCAAATCGTTGACGATGCCACATTATATTGGGCCAATTATGGCGCTTGTGTTATCTTTAATTTATTATGATGAATATTTTACATAATAAGAATGGAAAAGAGTATTTATTGGTCAAAGTTAGTAAATTTATTTTAAATAGAAAACAAATGTTGTATTATACAATATGTTATTGCTATGCAGCAGCAAACATCCATTACGTATTTCAATATCTGGAGGAGTATAGGCCTAAGAAGTAGTTGTTTCAATGAATGTTTGTTCTTTTTTATGTAACGTAAGTCGAAGGAGCTAATTTATTGATTAATTAATTATCTATTTAATTTGTGAATATTTTTAAATTGTTTGTGTTTAAAAACAAACACTTGTAAAGAAAACTTTATTTTGTTAGTTTGTTTCAGAGTAAATCCGCCTTATTCCATAAACAGTAGTTGTGAAACCATCCATTCTTGCCGCTGCGTACATTGTTTCTAAATAAATAATTATCTTTGGGTCGTAACTGTAACTTCGAAGGCTGTAATAATTACGAGGCAGTTTAGCGAAGAGGGCGAGAAATGAGAGAGTATGTGCGTGTGGGAGGGAGACGGCGTATATACCTGAACATAATTCTGCTTTTTATCCGGAGTCCACTCTCCACAATTTCAGCTTTTTTGTCCGTCCTCAGGGGAGGGAAGCGGACGAATTTGTCTGCGTACTGTTAATTAACTTGGAAGGGCCGGGGGCCGTTGCGGAGGAGGGGGGGCGGTTGCGTCGACTGGCTGTTGGTGACCTAAAAGCTGGCAGCGAGGTGTTCATGAAAAATTTACCACTTAAGTGATTTTACGCCTTCGTTAGGAATTCATATGTGAGAGGGGGAATGGATATTGTGTTGTTTCTGAATATGGGTAATGATTGTTTTGACATACTTTAGTTATTTGTAATTGTTCTTCAATATTAATTAATCATGTATATTTTAATAATAATAAAAATGAGCTTAATTATTTCGAAAAGCTATTTAAATTATTATTAATTTCATTAATTTACGGACTCACCATTTCTACATTCAAAATATGTTTACATATATTGAGCTAACAAAATACCAACTTATAAATTAAAAGAAAACCAATTACAAGATAGAGGAAAAACAAACATTATATAATAATTATCAATTATCAAATAATAGGTAAACAATAATAAACAAATATATAAATAATAGTAATAATAATAATAATACCCTAAATTGTTCCACTTCATGTTATGAAATAAATAACATGCAAAGTATTATTGTTAATTTTAAATTTATTTAATAGAAGATTCCATTGATTTTTCTTGGGGTAGAATATGTTGTATATATTCATCATATAGTTGTATTATAGTTGTATTATTATTGTATGAAATTAATGATATTCATTTTTATTTAATATTTTATAGAGTAGACAAAAATATTTGTCATAATAAGTGTGTACTTTCAGTGGCGTATAAAGTTATTTACATTCATTGATAATAGTAAAGTAAATCAAATATATAACGTATAAAATCAATATAACCCATTCATTCAGACCATACAAATAATACAAAGCAATGTAACATAAATGAATACAATACTGTAGGTGTTATTCTATCTGGAATACCGACAATAGGTCTTTCTGCCATAATGTAATCTATTATCTTAAATATATAAATTTATGAAGAGAAATAAAAATGTCTTCACGTTATGTTTTTTCGCAAAGTGGTTAAAGATTTTTTGCCTGCTATAAAATTATCATTTTGATATGTATTGGGTAAAATATTTTTCGTCATTCAGATCTGGTTTATCCAATACATATCAAATTGATAATTTTAATAATAATGTTATGGTTAATAATTTGATTATTAACCATAACTTATGTCAAATGTAAATTTTAAATGTAATTTCATAATCTAGTTTAATAAATTCAATATAACCATATTTAAGAAACGAAAAAAAAAAAAAATCATTTTTAAATTATGAAAATCTAAAACAATCTTATGCAAAGAAACAAGACAACAATTATATAATTATATTTACATAATACATATAAAAATGACAATTTTAAAGGCAGCGAAAAATCGTAAACAAATTCAGTTTGTGACATTGCAGAAAACGTACAGAAAATGAATCAATCAAATAAATTCTTGTACTGTTTATTTATTAGGTGTTACAAACATAAACTCATCATATGAGTATTATAAATGTGGTGCAATTAATTAGTTTTCTCACATATTCAAATGTATAATACTTTTGTAAATGCACTTATGCTATCAATATTATTAACAATGCGCTAATTTTTAGTTAACTCGAATATTGTATGTCGTTGAAACTTCTACTTTACAATACTTGTTTGAGTTTAGCCACATATTTTTACTGCTGAGTGGTAATGCTAAGTCACCTTCAAGTCTTTAAGGTAGGTGGGGGTGTTGATATTATTTTACAATGAAAAATAAAAATGCATAAAAGTTTAAACAATCTTTAATTGTAAAGTTTAATGGTAGCTTTAGGATACTTAAATTGGCTGTTTTAACATTACTTGATTAATTTATTGTTAGACACATCATTTATTCATTTATTTAATATAAAAAATAATTTTATCTAATCTATTAGATATATTTTTTTATGAACATTAAGTATATGCATTAAAATAAAAGTGATTGTCAGCCTGAGCCATCGACTACAAATCTTTCTGTCCCGAGAAGTTAAATTTATATATTATCTTATTTTTTCTCAACACTAGAATTTATCTGTGGGCACTTTTTTAATTGTATTCCATAACAATTAAAACACATTGAGACATAATAAAAATAATATTACATTTATATTTTTTTTTGTTATCGAATAATAATTTTCAGTTTAGATTGAAAAAAATAAATTCTTCACCAGTTTTGAGCTAATAACTAAACTAAACTATGTTTTATTTGTTTTATTGGTTGATTTTTAATAATTTATTCATATTTATTTTATACAATATGAACTACCAATGTTTAAATATTAAAATAATTAAAAAATTTTAGTATTTATAATATTTAAATTAAATTTAAAAATGAAAATAATTAATTTACTCAATTGATTGATTACTCAATTATTTCCTATTCCGCTAAATGTGACTTGTTTATTTACTTATTTTTGGAAATAAATAGTTCACTCCATTGAATAATTAATATATAAGTATTCATATATTAATTATTATTTATTCAATTGAGTGAATTAATATTAATAGAAAATAATTTTTATTGATATGCAACAGCAGGTGTACATTATGTAATTCAAAGTCCAGCGTGGGTATTTGCCCGGGAAGTAGTTGTTGCATTTGTTTAACGTACGTAACGTAAGTCAAAAGTCACAAATGTAGAAATAATTTATCAATCATATTCAAATCATTTTTATTTAATGTTATTTAATTTACTTTAAGTAACTCCTTAAGAAAAAAAATGGCAAATAACCGAATAACCTACCCTTCCTTACAAAATTCTGTAACCCTAATATCCTTGTTAAACACAAACATCCTGCTATTACCATTCATCAATTCATTTGTGCGAATCGTTAAGACAATTCATCTACCCAGTATAAAATTGTGTGTATATATTTAAATAAAAGTGACCAAATAAATAAATACTCTTTTCTATTATTTATACTTGCTTTAATTTTATTAAAAATATTATTTGAATAAAGAATTTGTAAGTAAAAGAAGATTCGACAGAAGTTTTTTTATAATTCTCTGAAAAAAGTTAAATTTGAGAAAAAAAATGGATCAACAAAAACCAACTCAACTAGTTAAAATTGTAGCTCGAATAAATCCCTAGCATCACAAGTTAAATTACTTTCGGGGCTGTTCAGAATAAGTGGACCCTCAGCGCTGACCCCGGCTCTGTATTTTGATTACGCGATACGAAACGAAAATATATTTTTATGTAATGTACGGTTTTTATAATTACCGGATGTATATTAGGGTGTGTCGCGATAACTTAATTAATTAACGTACCAACTCTTATCATGAAATAGGGAGGGTGTTTTGTGATAAATGACTCGGCATGCGTGTTCTATCAACTAATCCTATTAAAAAAGAAAGAAACATGAAATGGAATTCTTGAATTATACTGATTTGTTTTAAATAATGGGTTGTGTAATTACGGAAAAAATGAGTAGTTTACTTGAAGTTGCGATTTATATGGTTTCTGAAATTACAGTGATTTTCTTTTGTTATTTAATGTTAACTTAATTTAAAAGGAAAATATTATTTTAGGAAGATAAATTTATATAAAATAAATTGGTTGAATACACTTATTTCAATGATTTGTTTGAACTGTTTTACCAGTATGAAGTCATTACAAAAAACAATCGAACATATTTTATGGAGAGTTTGTGAAGTTTTTTTGATTGCTAAATTATTTAATATCACTCCCTTCATTTTGAAATTAAACCATATATGATTATTGAATACCCGATATATATGAAACTAATTTTAAAATGTGCAGTTTAACAGCAGCTACAAATTATGTAAGTAACATATTTTCTATATTTCTAAATAACTGATATACTTCGTCGGAATCTTGCGCCACCATATATATATAATATACACTTCAGACCTATAATATATTTAAATAAAAATGATTTGAAAATAATTAATAAATTATTTCCACATTTAGCTCTGTGACTTTTGACTTACGTTACGTAAGTAGGTTAAACAAATGCACATTAAAACAACTACTTCCCCGGCAAATACCCACGCCGGACATTGAATTACTTAATGTACACTTACTGTTGCATATCAATAAATATTGCATAATGCAACAAATTTTGATCCGAGAAAAATTTAATGTAAATAAATACACTTTTCTACTTATTTACGAAATTACAATATCTGCTATATAACATTAACAGAAAAAGGATTTATTCACTTGTTCACAGTTATTTAAATAAATTAAATAAATAGAATTTGAAAAGCATTAATACTGATGAGAGATGAAATCCCGAAACTAGTGTCTGCAGATAGCCTTATATTACGTATTTTTTTGTTTTCTTTTTTGCATTAAATATTTTCTATTCAAAGATTGTTGTATTATACAATATGTTACTGTTATGCAACAGCAAATGTCCATTATTGGACATTTGTTAAAGTACTTATGTAAATAAATCGAAACGTCACAGCAGCTAAAGAAGAAATAATTTATTAATTATTTTCAAATTATTTTTATTTAATCTACGATATAACCCGAAATACCAAAATATTAAAACGGATAAAAAAAAACTAATGGTGGAATTTTCCAGGCAGACACTTAAAGTCCTTTATGGACTTTACAATACACCCGAACTCTTCATGTTGGTTTCATTTCAACAATTTAAATCACGAAATTATAATTACAAAAGTTATATAAAGTTGAAGTTTTCAAATTTAAAAGTCTTAGGTATTTTATTTAATAATTGGTTCTATAATATGCTTAAATTGTCAAAACTGTTGTAATAAAGTTAAAAATAAATGCGATCACGTTTGTGGTCCCGTGTTTTATATTAATAAAAACAAAAATATTTACATTTCTGTTCGTAATTTACGATATTAAAACCCGTATCGCGATTTAAATTCGCACGAAATTCACGCGTAATGAAAACGCCGTTACTTTTTTTATGCGTTGATTTGTAATTCGTTCAGAAAAAAAACGAATAACAAGAAATTCAGTCAAATTTAATAACCCGATAACGCGATGCCCCCCCCGTGCCGCGTTTCCCTGTCGAAAAATAAATTCCACATTACGTATTTTCACGGTAATTAAAAGACGAGAAACGGCGATATTATGGAATGTTTCATTCTTGTAATTTAATAGCCGGTTATATTTTTATACTGCTGGTATAAAGTCTGCCATAAAAATTCAGCGGCTGCAATTGTTGACCTGGATATACACAATAACACGACTTAGGAAAGGAAAAAATGAAAGTGTAAAAAAATGAAATAATTGGGAAAGTTGTAATTGAAAAATTTTGATGATTATTTTGTTAAAGATTGCGATTTTTTTTACAAGAAAAATAATGATTTTAATTTTTTCGATTATTTTATTTTCCAACATTTAATTTTATGCAAAATCGCATAATTTAAAAATTCAGTTACACAGCCAAATTAAAAATATTTTATTAGTTTTAGGTACAATATATAAACAATTATAAGCCTAGATAATTAAGGATTTTTTTCTCTTACCACATCACCACCTTCTTAAAATGTTCCACATTCTTAATATATCCAGCTTTGACATGTTTACAGATTCTGTAAGTTCTTTGCGCAGTATACTTAGTGCTAAATAGTTTGTTTTTTTTAATGTGTTTTTTTTGTTAATTCTATTATTTTATTATTGTAACTAATCATTGTATCATGTATGTATGTTACTGTATTTAATGGCCTCCGTTAATTAAATAAATAAATAAATAAATAAATAAATATTTTAATAGAACATAATTTAATAAATAAAAAAATACAATACTAATACGAAAAACTGCAAACTGCATTTTACACTAATTTAATAGTTACTTTCCCCGGACCTCTCTCCAAGCAAAAGTAGTGTGATTTAAAAAAAAATCGTATTGCCAATTTCAACAGTACTGTACTTTTTACCTTTCCATCGAGTTTTCAAAAATGTCTGTATGTGAGTCATCAAAATGCTGTCATATTTCAGTACGTGAATAAATGATAATAATAATTATAAGTTTATTGTGTTACATATTTACATAAATATTTACACTCGTCAATAAGATATGTTTAATATTGATTCAAAATGCGTATTTAAAAAATTCATCGATTTGTGAACGACAACAAAAATGTTCTAAAAATTATAAAGAATATGGGAACATTTGTAAAGTTATTGTAAGGTAAAATATAAGAAAATAACTAGCATTCTTCTAAATATATATTTGGCTTTAACTTTAAAAGACAATCATTCATATTTTCATTTAGTAACTTTTCATTTACTATTAAATGTTCATACAACTCATTTGATCCAATTTATCGGGGAAAGTACCATGATGGACACATCATCAGTATTATTTATGGAACATATTTAAAAAATAATAAGAAGCATACTATTAAAAAAAAAATGCATTTAACACACAATTAAATGTTGCAAAATAAATTAATTAATAACGAGCCGTGCAAATGTACTTAGAAAATAGATTCCAAGTAAAAACTTAAACAAAACATATTAAGAAAGTATGACATATTTAGGAAGGTGATAATATGCTTAAAAAACAATATCATTCGTTAATTGACATAGTTTATAATTTGTTATAAGCTGCTGTTATAAATGCTCTCATTCTATTTCACAATCGGCGTCCAACTTTATAAAAAAAATCAACAATAATGAATAAAATTTAATTTGTTTTTGTAACTGATTTTTTTATTTGTGACTTTAGTTCTTATGTTATTAACTGGTCATTAGCAAACCTACAATGATAAAAATGTAAATAATTGATTATAATCATTATAATATTAATTATTCTATCATCCATTATCCCATTATCACTTCTGGGCTTTGAAGAAAATATCATTCCAAAATCCGATGTCGAGCATCCCCTGTGCTTGTCACACTTGTCTCTTGGATTAACCTCGAGGAAGATTTAATCCAACCCCTATTCCCATTAAGGCAAGCAACACAGAGAGCAATTTAAATAATTGCCCCAGCCCTTGGAATCAATCGAATTACGCTGATTTCGGGATGTCTATGATGTATCGCCGTCGATAAAACTCGAGAGGGCCAGAAACGGAACGCAACTTTTCGACGTAATAAATTTTAATGTATCCGGAGCATAAGCTGCGAAATCCCACTTGGTCAAATAATTTTCAATGGGCAACATTAATATCACGTTTCTGAACTATTTGCGAGCAGCGTAGTGTAACTGTGTGAAGTTTGCGCTTTGTAAACTCATTTAAATGTATGTGGATCGTATGTAATTTTAAGTATGTTACAGGCTGCTGAAAGTTCATCGATTTATATAAATCTCTAAGTGTTAACGGGAAAGGAAATATTCAGATATTTCCCGGCGGATTCACCATTTAATTTATTTTAAATTTCTTTATTGAAATATAATCCGCATACAATAGCTTTAAATTGACAAAAGAAAATAAACATAATACAGTCAATGGCGGACGGTAATAAATCTTTCTACCTTTATTACTAATTTTTTAAGCATTTGATTAAAGGTTGATTTTTTTTTCAATATGACTAAATTCAGGACGTATTTACTAAAACAATTTGTAGACCTGCTTCGAGAGCAGCAACATTTTTGAATCGTTGCCAATTAAATGTTATTAATTTTAACTTGTTTAATAAATTATTAACTTCCTCAGAATATAAACATACGAATATGTAGGTCATGTAAAATTTTATAGAGTGCAAGCATTTCAGTGATTAAAATTTACTAATAAGCAAAAATTAGTTAATTGAATTATTAAATTTTTCCCTTTTTTATTTTTGTTGAATCTTGTTTATTATTCTTTGTTATTTTTTATATCGTGTTATTACTTTCTTTAAGTATTTTTCTATAAATTGTTGATTTTTTTTATTAGGTAACTTTATGTTTAAATCACTGATATATTAAATGTTCTTTTTCCCTAAATATGTGTTTTCCATTGTATTTTTTTACAATAGATTGATATATGTTTTATTTTCATTTACTTAAAATTGTGTTTTTGTTAATTTTTATGTTTGCTGTCATAATAAAGTCTATATTATCGGGAATGTATGGCATTATTCTCCCTCCTTTTGTTATAAAACAAAAGGAGGGGGAATAATTCTGATGCGTAATTGACAACTTTATATAGATTTTTATTAAAAGGCCAAGTTTCTGTTAGAGCAATCATATCCAGTTGTTTTTGTGCAGGGAAATAGTTCTATTTTTAAATATTCAGAGTTACGTCTCTAGCATAATGAATGAATATTACATTTAATATCTCAGTGTTTGATGTACTATCGTACATTTTTCTTCTTCTTGGATCTACAACCCAGGATCTTGGTCTGCTTTACCATGCGTCTCCAATCTTCTCTATTTTCCACATGTATCCTACATTCGATAATATTCATTATCCGTAGGTCCTTCATTACCTCGTCCTCACATATATTTCTCGGCCGTTCTTCAGCCCTAGCGTGCATGGGCTTCCATTGAATCATTTCCTTTGTCTCTCTTCCTTTCTCCATTTTTATTATATGCGAGAACTATCGCAGCCTTTGAACCTTGATAAATCTTACATGTTCATGCGTAATCTCAATGTATTTTTTTTTCCTCCTGCACTGGTCCGAAACTCTTTCTCAGTAATCTCTTTTCGTTCTTTTTGGGTTACTTTTATCATTTACTAATGTTCAGGTCTTGCATGTGTATATTAATTCTGGCTTTATTAATGTTCTGTAAATTCTTAGTTTTATTGTTCGATGTACATAAATTTTATAGCAAATTTAAGGTAAGGGCCGTCGCGATGGGGGAGCGTCAAATGTCTTAGATGTTATTATGAGTGGCTTTTCCATTTTTTTATCGCTCTGTTTATTTCTAATCTCTTTTGGAGATTCAATTCACATCCCTTATTACCTGAATACAAAATATTTAAATTAATTTAATGAAAAAATGGTATTTTTTATGCAGTGTTACGGAAGTCCTGTGGAAAAAATATTATTTAGTATTGCTTTTTTATGTTTACTTAATCTAATTTATAAAGTTCGTTTTGATTATTCTATATACATAATGACAATCTCCACACTTAATTTCGCATACGCCACTTTTTCTAAATCTAAGATTTATAATGCATTAAAAGTTTGTGTGGATTAATAGGGTTCGTCATTATAACATTAAATTCATACCCGTTTAAACATTTTTTTTATATTTTTTGATAGGTCAAATTTAAATATTTTGTATTCAGTTCATAAAGGGCGTGAATCGAATTTTCGAATCCCCCTTCGCGACGGCACTTATTACCTGAAATTATCTGTAAAATTTGAATAAGTATTGATACATTCGTAATTTTTGTACATATCTCTTCGAGAGAAAGACTTAAGGACAAAACCAGCCGGAGTAATAAATAATGTGTGTTAATTAAATGTTTCACCATGAGTTATGTGAGAAATTAATTCATCATACTATGTTTATAACATCATATTGTAATAAAATTGATTGGTAAATTTAACACAAAACAAGTTATGAATATTTTATTCAGTTAGTATGATACTGGATACCCTACACTCTTGGTAAAACTCAATATACGAATTATTATATACACAAACATCTTTATTCAAGCAATAACAAAAATTTACAAAATGTATTATTACAATAAGTACATTTTTATTTCTTTCTACTCACGAATTATTATTTATTTACATTTATGCAACTGAAACTATAATGTAATTAAAGTAAATATTAAAGATATAAAGCATAAATATATCATAATGAAACATAGTTAATTTATAAATTTGATTTTGGGTGCTGTTACTTGATAAAACTTCCATAATATGGTAATAAAAAATGAAAACCTATTTGGCTTCAAATTTTATTTTGTTGATACTGCAACAATTGTTTCGCTACACAATTCCAATAAAAATGAGAAATCTGAAAGAAAGAAAATTCATATATTTTATTGAAGTTATCTAAACAAGTTAACTATTAATCTATATCTGATTTTCTAATTTGCATAGCCGATTCGATCAAAATGTAGATAAGTAAAATTAGTAATCAACTGTTACTTAAGTAATCGGTACTTCTTAAGATCACAAAAATGTTAACGCTTGTTGAAGGTAATTCATTAAGCATTACGTTATCAGGAAAATTATTAAAATTACAATAAAAGATACGTGATGAATTTAACTAAATTATAATTATATTTGTAATTGTATACTACTAATTTCTAAATTGAATAAAAGCTTGATATAATTATTATTGTTATTATTATTACATTTAATATGGAGTTTACATGGGAATTACAAACATTAAATCAATTGAAATTATATTTTAAATATATATAATATATAAATCAAAAACATGAGCATCAATTGTGTATTTCAATTACATATACAAAATAAATAACGAATATAAAATAAAACGAATTCTATAAAGTTACAAACTTACGAGTATAGAACAGAACAATAGATCTTACAGGTCGCAGTTCACATGAGGCTAATTTACGTTTCACTAGCCCCTACGAGTATAGAAAAGGAATAGATTTTTACATCTCTATAAAAATGTAGCACTATACATTAACACAAGTATTTTGCTGTAAGTGCTATTTTTTCATATTTTTAAATAGGACACATATTTCAAGCTAAATGTCTCATGTAACGATATATGGTTGATTAATTTAACCCAGCAAGATCCCAGGTTAAACGCCCTAAAATTAATAGAGCCTACAGGATGTTGACTTAGTTAAACCCTACGTATAACCCCTGGGGGAATTCGAAGAAAATTACCCCCCGTGGACCCGAATCCCCTTCCATCGTATCAACCCCGAAACATCAATAACTCAAATTTTTGCCCTCATCAGCGCGCCCAGGTATATCACAATTACAAGAAACACCCCCTAACGAGACTTTCTCATTTCTTACCGGCTCGAGCATCTAATGACTTCCTCCCTTCAACTCTTGTTGTTTCCTCTTTTTTTCTCTCGGCAGCTTCTTTGTACGTAATGAGATGTAGATGGACACGTGTAATATACGGTGTGTTTGCCCTCTGTCAGAGTGTTCGCGTTATATGTGTGCAATATATCTAGCCATTAACTTTTATGAATCCGCAACCACTTAAAATAAATTACGCCATAACTATCTACCCTCCACAGTGTACGTATAAAAATAAAAGATCAGGGGAAATATGTCTTTGGGGTAAATTATATTAAGGGCAGTCCGCATTCGTTATACCTCTGCGGAATAACATTTCTGCGAACCCTCCGGGCGGCACTAAATTATCTTTAAATCGCTCCATTCTATCTTTACAATGATATAATCTCAAAGTGACTTCACTTACATAACAAGTTGTTATTAAATTTTTTACAATAAATAATATTTTAAAAAATTACTTATCACAAAAGCTCCTTTTTTATCCCATCTTTATATATTTAATAGGAGAAAGAGCAAGAAATATTGTTTTCAAAATTAATAAATATGTGTTTCTGTAAAGATTTCTTTTATTTACTTAACAAATTTTAAATCAGCTGTGCCAATTTAGCTATAATAATCACTTTACTACTATTGCCACAGACAAACATGTTATTAAATATTTTGCGAAAGAAAATATTAAAAATAAATAGCGGGCTTTTCGAGATATACATTTTTTAATAATTAAATTGTTTATAACAAATTAAATATTGTCAACGACACATTTCATATAGTTGGTATTTATAATCTTTTGTATGATTACATCTTTTG
Organism: Philonthus spinipes; assembly: GCA_963082785.1. Taxonomy (NCBI): domain Eukaryota; kingdom Metazoa; phylum Arthropoda; class Insecta; order Coleoptera; family Staphylinidae; genus Philonthus; species Philonthus spinipes. The sequence goes on from OY720304.1 coordinate 14,402,212, forward strand.
AGAAAGAAAATCAACAATAAATGTTGGTCTTTCTTAGTTATGAATTGCCAACAATAAGTCTGTTAACAACTAAACAATTGTTTGTAACACTTTTCTGATCGATGATATTCATTGATTATCGACTGTTTAAGCATTTTGTGAAAGTAAATCAAAAATAAATTTCGAGATATGATTATTTAATTTTCCTCATATTGAATATATGCCTGAGCTACCAATAACTATTTAACCATTGTTGGACATAATTTTGATAGTTAATATTTGTTGTTTAGTGATCGTTTAAATATATTATAGAATAAAATCAGAACTAATGGTTGGATTCACTGAGTTATGATTTTTTTGTAAATTTAACAGATGGTCGAGCTCGCAATTAGTCCGATAACAAATTTACTTTTAATTGTGACATATTTCTGAAGGTTTATATTTGTTGTTTATTGACTAATTAAGTAAAAGATTACAGAAAAACGAAAATAAATTGTGGAAAATATGGACATTTTAAAATTTAAATTTTGATTTTTTTTAAATATCATTAAAGTTGTTAGAGAATATATATCTATTGACGCAACTTATCGCATTTTGTGGGCAATACTGGTTGTAAACAGCGAGTGTGCAAACTCTTTTAATTAAATGTGTAATGTGTATTGTTAAAATAATTATTTTAATAACTATTTTTGGTGGAGGCGCCGGTTTATTGCTGGAGTTATTGCCAGCTTATCACACTTTTAAACTTTTTCCCATTTTTCAATCAGATGTATTATTTTTAAATAATCATAACTTTTATTTAGACAATGAAAATATATATCATTAGTTTCGGATTAAAGATAGATCTTCTTTAATTAGTTATTGTGAATAATAAAATTTCCGTGATTAATAAACAAAGCTTTCAGTGTAATTTCAAAACACTTGTATAGCCATGATGCGAAGAAATGGTAAAATCTTGAAAAAGTTAAAACTTCTGCTTTACAACAAAACCTTTTGTTTTATCATTAGATATTAAATGAAGAAGGTTATATTAGTAATTTTCCTGCCAATAACAAACATGAGTTGACAGAGTTTAGAATTTCAATACGGGAGAAATGCATCAATCTTAAACAAAAATATTTATTTGGACCAGAAAATCGCTGGATATGAATTACCGGTCTAATTTGTCATTCTAAACAATAATATTTAATTGTCACTCATAAACAAAATTTTCATAAGATTTGCAAATCACAAAAATTCGTTTCAGAAAAAAAGTCAAAATGGTGCCGGCGCCGGGAGACCAAATCCTTTGCCGAAATTCCAATTCCTCATTGGTTCATTATCAATACAAAAATTAAATATAATAAGTTTGCTAATGCATAAATCTAATCTTGCTTATAATTGTCCATAAGTTCCTATATGGACAATAATGATTATAGAAATTATTTAGTTTCATGGTTATGGTGTGCTTCTTTAATTATTCACTTATCAATTAATGGAGATTCAATTAACAGATTGTAATAATAATCATGTAGGTACAAATACAATACTATGTTATAGTAAAACGATTTGTTTTGGTTTCACTGAATAATTCATTATTAAATCACTAGATTCGGTCAAACAACCATTATCAGAACATGTGTAGGTGTACACTAAATACAAAGAGGTTGCGGTTTACTATTTATATCCAGATTAACTAATTAGAGCGCATGAAGGATTATTAAATATTGTTCTTAAAATGCACCGAGATGAAAGTGTTGAGCAATAGGGTGGTAATGACATCTAACTGGTTATTGGTGACGTAATTACTGTTACTGCCACTTTAACGTAAATATTTCCCCAGTATGTTAGTTTCTTTATTTCTTAATAAATTTGAGAGGTTTGTAGTTCGAGAGATCGTAAATCATCAATACAATGTTTAGCGTTTCGTGTTTTTTTTTTTGGCTGTTTTTCTAAGATTGATTTTTTGTGTTCTTTCATTCAGGTTTTGAAGTTTCTACCTATTTGTAAATTGCACATTGTATTCGATGAACTCCATTTTTAATCCCTGTTTATTTACAGGAATTGTTTTTTATATATATTTCCTTAAAATTATTAGCAATTGAATTAGATTTAAAGTTTACATAATTAATAGGAAAAAACGTTTTTTGTTCTATAGGTTCTATTCCTATATAAGTTGATTTTAACAAAGAGCGTTTTCGTTTTATATTTATTAGTATTTCTATTGGTGTTTCTTTATAACCGTTATTGTAGGCTCCGCTTTTGATGGTATTTAATTCGTTGTAGAAATCAACCTTCGATAAAGGTAAATTAAATAATCGGTTAATCGGGCTATGGAATATACTTATTTTAATTTCTAATAATTGATTAGAGTCTGTGAGAATGATTTAATCGCTATATTTGATTTTTTTTATGTAAAGCTGTTTACTAGTCAGCTAACAAAGAATTAGTCAGTGAAACAAAAACCAAATGTTTTATTGTAACATATATAGCTAAACAAAAAGACATAAAAAAGACTGTTATTCCTTACTTCATGAAGTAATAAATATCAGTCCTTTTTTTGATTAAACACTTCACGTAAACTCAAAAACTATAAAGTTATACCTAAATAAAGCTAAAAAAAATTGTTTACCAAGAGTAAATTTACAAATACAATTTTTACTGTGGTAATTACTGATTATTAATTGATGTTTTACATTAAACGCTAAATAATATTTGATTAAAAAGCATTTGTTGATTCCATTGGTATCTGTGTATTAGCATAATACATAATTAGAATGAAATTTGAAATAAGAGCTGATAAATCTTAAATGGATATTACAAATAATAAAATTGGATTTTATTTATATTTTTCGTGTTTTATAATTTATATAAACATTCAATTTACTAAAGTATTTATACCCGATAAAAATATTTTTCAAACTTTTCTTCCTCCCCATTTCCGAAGGAAATCCCCGCCAAAACACCTTCACGCTTGTAAACGATGATATGGAGCGCACATGTAAATAAGAGATTCCTCAAGATAGCGGGAACGAGTTTCCGGACATTTTTTCCCTAGCCCTGAGCAGCGGGCAAAAAAAGGGCAGGCTGCAGTCCTCGTGTAATCGACGCTTACGCTTTCGCCGAAGTGTCCCTAAGCGTATCCCTCCGGGCTTAACTCACAAATTTCGTTACTTTCCTTGTATATTTACGATAAAAGAACGTGTTAGTTTTTGTAATCCCGTATAATTCCGGAGCGTCCCACTTTCTTTCCCTCAAGAAACACACACACACAAGAAAAAATAAATAAATAAACAAGCATAAAACGTAACGAGATATCCCACACAAACGCTCGACTCAACGAGAGGTATGCCTTGTTTATACGGGGGAATAAATAGGAATGATGATGAATGTTCTATGCGTAAAATTTAACAATATCATATAATTAATCATGATGTAATTGAAAATGTTTTCACTGCAGTTTTAAGTAAAATTAAAAAATGCGAAAATAATAAATAAACTAACACAAAATTTATTCTGGTTAATTTAATTATTTGTATTTTTCGTGTCGGATCGTTCGCTCTAGAGTCCTTTTACAACTCTAAAGATTAGGTTAGGTTTTTAGCTTCCGGCATCGGGGTCCTTTAACAACCTCAGTGTCGTCTCTCTGTGATATTAGGTTTAAGTTTTAATTTGTTTATAATTGTCATTTTATTATTGTAAATGTATTTATTTAGTAGATCTAGGTTTTATTTTACTTTTTTAGGTTTAGGTTTTTATTTTATTTATTTTGGGTTTAGGACTCTGTGAGACTAGATTTAAGCAAAATGGTCTGTGATATTAGGTTGTAAGTTTAAACAGAGCAATGTCTGATACTTCAATTATACATTAATGAATGTCAGAATGTAATGTATATGACATTATAACGAAACCGGCCAATGACCGTAGTAGTCGACACAGGTTCCTTAAATTTGTAATAGTTTCAACTGGGGTGTATGCAGAATTTATTTTTCGATAAAAGTTATTAAAAAATAATAATTAAATAAGGGAAATTATCCATACATTGTATCGTTGCTGCGGCAATTTTGTTTGTTTATATTTTATACAATTTAATTGATTCAGATTCTGACGGGTAAGTCCCGCACGCGCTTGACCCCAAATTTAGGCGAAATCAACAATTAAGTTAAAACTGTTTATTTTTATACAATTTAATATGTTAATATTCTGACGGGGAAATCCCGCAAGTGTTTGGCCTCAATTTTACGTAAACTTGACATAATGCATAAAGAACTTACTATTGTAAAAGATAAATGTTGAGATTTCAGACGGGGAAGTCCCGCACGTGTTTGAACCCAAATTTATGCAGAATTGGAAAATAAGCGAGAATTGAATGCGTGAGAACGAGTGTGAGCTTGCAAAAATGGAATAGCGTTCATGACCATATATGGTCAGGGCGAAAAGTTGCAAAGAAGTCAAAATTGTGTGAACGAGAAATGGTGAGAGAAAATCGGGAGTTCGACGGGATTCGTGAACGGGGACGGACGTGAAATTAAGTAATCGGGTTTTTGAAGATTAATTAAATACTAATTACGGGCAGAAGGGACGCGGAAAGTACTCGCGGTCGTGCGTAGATAAAAAAGCCGGAAATAATAAGAGAATTAAAAGTAGAGAATTGGTTGCGGGCACGTGTGCTATGAATTAATTCAATAATAAATTTGTGAAAATGGGTCAAACAACTGCAGAGGTATCGCTCAAGTCTGAAATCAAGTAAGTTCAAATTTTATTCAAAGGAATCAAAAGTTTTAATTGATATAAGGTGATTATTTAAAGCAATGATGTTTCACAATAATTAATGTTTCATTTTGGGGCCTGAAAAAATTGAAATAATATATAGTTAATATAAAGTTAATCACCAAAAGTTAAGAATAAATTCAAAAGTCATGTGCATAAAGCATAAAGTAAAAATATATAAAGGGACTACGATTTAAATCAACAAGGGATAATTAATTCAGTTCTGTTTCTGTAAAGTTGATATTTTATTTGTTAATTAGTTATACAAAATCTACCATAATCAAAACCGTTTAAATGCTACCAACATTCAATACAGCTTTTAAACTTGTTATCTTTCTCCTCTCAAATTTAAACACTTTAGTGACCAAATTCCTCTCACTGAAAAACAATTACATTCTCTTCACTTGAATAGATGTTATCCAAGACAGTAACGAATATGATAATTTGACTAGTCGTTAAAGGCAATCACTCTTTCTTTCGATTAATTCTGTCAGAAACTTTAATCCAAGCTAAGAAAGCTTTCTCGTTCATTCTCTAGCTCTATACAACAAATAAATCGTAATAATATCATTATCTATTTGATGGTAAGTACGTATGTACTGTTATAAAATTTCACCCCTATATCTAGTTAATATCTGAATTGAGATTTTAATCTTAAACTTTTCACTCTCTCGAAAGATATATATAACTATATTATGAATTAATTACTTACGAAATGTAAGTCAAAATTTGATCAACGAATTAAATACAAAAAGAACACAAACTCGAACGAATAATACTAATTCTCAAACAGAAAATGTAAATAACACAAACTCGAACGAACAATACTTATTCTCAGATCAATTTCATAAAATGAATTACACGTTGTTGAAAAACAACAAATATCACAATAACCCGCAAACGTTTTAAGATAAAGCACAACTCGAACGAATAACCACAAACTTGAACGATTATAATGTGCATATTCTTGAAACAACACATAAAACCAATTAAAAGTAAAACACAATTCATAAAATGAATTGCACGTTGTTGAAAAACAAAAAAAATCACAATAACCCGCAAACGTTTTAAGATAAAGCACAACTCGAACGAATAACCACAAACTTGAACGATTATAATGTGCATATTCTTGAAACAACACATAAAATCAATTAAAAGTAAAACACAATTCATAAAATGAATTGCACGTTGTTGAAAAACAACTAAAATCACAATAACCCGCAAACGTTTTAAGATAAAGCACAACTCGAACGAATAACCACAAACTTGAACGATTATAATGTGCATATTCTTGAAACAACACATAAAATCAATTAAAAGTAAAACACAATTCATAAAATGAATTGCACGTTGTTGAAAAACAACTAAAATCACAATAACCCGCAAACGTTTTAAGATAAAGCACAACTCGAACGAATAACCACAAACTTGAACGATTATAATGTGCATATTCTTGAAACAACACATAAAATCAATTAAAAGTAAAACACAATTCATAAAATGAATTACACGTTGTTGAAAAACAACAAAAATCACAATAACCCGCAAACGTTTTAAGATAAAGCACAACTCGAACGAATAACCACAAACTCGAACGATTATAATGTGCATATTCTTGTAACAACACATAAAACCAATTCAAAGTAAAACACAATTCATAAAATGAATTACACATTGTTGAAAAACAACAAAAATCACAATACCCGCAAACGTTTTAAGATAAAGCACAACTCGAACGAATAACCACAAACTCGAACGATTATAATGTGCCTACTCTGAAAACCACACATAAAACAATTAAAAGCAAAACACAATTTATAAAAATGAATTGAACATTGTTGAAGGACAACAAAATTCACTACTATCCACAAAATATTCTAAGATGAAGCACACCTCGAACGATTATCATGTGCTATTCCTAGAACTACACATATCATAAATAACCCTATGAAATAACGATTCTGAGAAAAAGTAAAGTCATAAATCAAAGTCACATCAAAGATGTTGTTCCAGCCGACTTATCATACACATAAAAAATAGTGATAGGAAGGTCTGGGCGGATCTGCGATGTAAACACAATTAACTAAAAATGTATAACACGTCAAAGATGTCGTTCTTGCCGACCTATCATACACATAAAAATACTGATATGGAGGGCAGGGACCGATCTGCGACAGAACCACAAATGACAAGAATAAAATCATCAAAGATGTTGTTTCAGCCGACCTATCATACACATAAAAATACTGATGGGGAGCGTCTGAGCAGATCTGCGATAATCACATAAATCAGAATCACATCAAAGATGTTGTTCCAGCCGACCTATCATACACATAAAAATACTGATAGGGAGTGTCTGGGCGGATCTGCGATGAAAACACAATCTGAGAATAAAGTAATTTCATATAATCACACAAAATTTCCAAATAGTCATGCCCCGAGGCGGTTCAGTTTTAGTGGGTTTTTTCCGTCCTCTCGAAGCAAATGCGGGGCAGAAGCGCGTAGTCCCACACATTTTTTTTTTGAGTTTTCAGTCAAAATGCATATGACAAGCAAATTAAAATATGACAAAATAAGGCGCACACATATTTATGAAATTCAATGAATGTAATCATTTATTAATATCTGAAAATGCCTTATTAAAATTAAATTAGTGCTGCTTGCCGTAAAACTCACTTCAATGTCTTTTATTTCTTGTCCACAAGTCACCCTTTTAATTTACAGGTGAAAGCACGGTAAGTACCGATAATGCATGTTGACATAAATAACGGGCCTGTTAAATAATTAAGGGTTACTACATAATCACAACAAAACAACGTTATTAAAATTTCAATTGTAAATTTTAATAATATCGGGGGTCGAACTATTTCAAATTGCAAAGCAATTTATATGGTATATGCCCGGTAGGTGGTTGTTTAAATTAATTCTTGTTTTGTTTATGTACTTACTTTGTAAGTCATTCTAGTTTCACAACTAAAATAAAAATAATTAATTTATTAACGATTTTCGCAATACTTTATTTTTAAATATTTAATAGAAATTTAATTGACAAATAAAATATGACAAATTGAAAGACTGTTATTCCTTACTTCACAATTTATTTTTTGTTAGATGTACATTTCGAGAAACAAAGTGCTCATTATCAATAAAATATGATACAATAGTCTGGACTAGTCATGTGTTAAACCAACCCGTAAAAAAGTCAAATCATATTCTGGACAATACAATCAAATCATGAGTTCTCAGAAGATTCTGAAATTAGAACATCGCAGAATTGTATCTGAATTATGCATACCACATCAAATTTTCAATTGTTTTCTGCTTTCTATGACTGTACTCGAATGTTTAGAACTTCCCAACAGATTACGATACACGAATTCATTAGTTTTTCATATAGCAACACACAGGAGTAGCATCTTTTTTTTTAATTTCATCTGTCATTTAATATCTCTCGCAAATAATACAAGGTTTCACATTTTTAAGGATTTACTCATGCTTTAAATTAAGACTTGAGAAACCATTTTTATAGTCCACATGTGATAATATTTAATCTTGAATATGTATTGATAAGTTAATGCGTGCTTCAAATTAGTTAAAAGTCATAATTATACTCATATAATGAAATAATTAATAATAAATGCAAATTTCGTTTTCCTTGTTTCCATGAACAGGACAAGTTCGCCTTCCTTTAGTGGCTGAAACAATGATTCTCGATCGTCTACTTTGTAGACCCAAATCGTAGACGATGCCAATTGAAATTAGGCAAAAGGTGGCGCTTGTGTCGTCTTTAATTTATACTGTACTTTAATATATAATAATGCAGAATTTGTAAAATGCAAATATGTGTGAGATTGCTTAGGTATTATAAAATCTTACTGAAATGGAGCGAAATAATTTTATGATGAACAAAATAATAAATAGTGATACCATAGATAAAACAACGTGCTATTAAATGAACACCTTGATAAACCTAAGAAATCTGAATAAAATATAGCATTTATAAGTCAAAATATTGATGGAATGAATGCTTTTCGAGTGATCCTTGTCAATTATTTTTTTTAAACAATAATACAAATAATATAACGAAAAATACGAGATCAAGTTCTTCAACACAACTCATTATAGTGAAATTTTCAACTTTAGAAAAATTATTCATTATCAGGTTTTGATGAAATTTCATTGCATAATATTAAAATGTGCTTTACTCCAAATTTACGGGATTCTTTTAAGATACCCTCCATTATAATCATTAGTTGTTCGAGTTATATGAATTAATAAATTACTAATAAAACACGATTTGATTTCTTTTTTTTTACTTTAAGGAAATAATGTCGTGTTTGTATTGTTTTATTTATATCATTTATTATTTTTTATTGTTTCATTATTAGCACAAAATCATCTGTATACGCATTGAATTGACTTCAATTTATGGGCAGGCTTTTAGTAAATAATTTATTTTGTCGGTTCTTCTATTATTTGCTTGATCTTGTAGTCGATTTTCCGGGTACGAATTTGATATTAATATAGAATGACATTAAAGGTGGTTTTAATGTATGTTCTTCAGTGAATAAATATAAAGTGTGTGCGAGAGATATCACGGGTTTTAGTAGTCCATTTCCTATGACAACGTAACAGGCGAAGCGAGACCAGCAACGCATGTGGTCTCCGTAATTAATTGCTTTCAATGGCGGCCCTTTTCCCACACGCCCAAACCCCCGCACCGCCCCCCGTTAAGCCGCAGTAATACATACACGGTACGGCGCAGAAAGATGCGCTAAGCAATTTACATAGAAGGAAGGTGTATGGAGATGTGGGGAGCATACTTTCCAGACAATGGATCCCAAGCCACCCCGGGCCCCATCTCGGGGCGGAATGACCTTTTGTTGCAACTTTTGAATGTTCACTCTACCGGCAAGTTCGTCCATAACTCTGATCCATTCTTAGCCCTGACACTTTTGTCCGCCACTTTCTAAATTGAATGCCCGATAATATTCAAGTTTGCATTCAACCCCCGCCCCTCGGATCGTGGAACACGGCCTCCGGACCATTATTTGGTGATTACATTCGGACGCGGGCGCGAGGAGAGTGAGACGCAGGAAGCCCCCATTAAATCAAAGCTTTAATCTAAGAATCCGATCCCCTCCGGAGGAAAAGCGGGAGGAGGCCACTTTGCATTTAATATAAAAACCCATTCTGTCTCCTTTAAGCCCTTTAAACGCCGAAACAGAAGAAAAAAAAAACTGTTAACTTTCCTGATGGAGGGCGTCGGAGAAAAAATTGGATTTTTACGATTAAGAATGATACTCCCGCTATGCGCCTTATAAACAAGCGTCACGTAAGAAGATTCAGAACTTCTTTATCTTATAAACTTAAATCCGCTGAGAATCAAATGGCTCCCGGTTCATCTTTACCTGACACCGAAGTCACGGGAACATAACAATATACTGTGCTCATTCAATATCCCCCTGTGTCTCAACTTATCCCAAGAACAATATCAACAAACTAATTGCGCGTCCCTTTTCTTCCTCCCCTTGTATACAGAAAACTTCACTGTTCTTAACAGGATTTCACTCAAGGATATAATTAAAATTTATTTATATAAAGAAATGCCCATAATAGGTTTTTTAAACAAACTTCTTTATCTTTGCACCAGAATATAACTGCTATAAGATAAAACTTCATTTTAGAAAAAATGGAATCATTTCTATTTTCCTTCAGTGTTTAATCCGGGAAATTCGCAGGTAATTATAATATTCTTTTCGTCGTTATCTGATCTTGTAAAAATATAGTTATTTTGATATTCATGACTTTTTTATCCCAAAATAGTGGTAAAAGTTTTATGATAGTAAACAAGTTATCATTGCTGCTATCTATAATTTAAATTTATTGTTGTAGAACAGTTATAAAAGCGAAAATTTCACATTCACCATTTTACAAATTAATGGATATAACAATTACAGCACCATCCTTATCCCCATTACACGAATACACATAAAACATCGGCATTAATTCCGCGGCCTTATCTACAAAACAAACGTGACGGAAATAACGAAATATCCGCATCCCCGTAGCGGGACTAATTATATTTTTCAGTACACTCACACGATATTTATTACCATTTCCATTCGGGGACACATAAAATTTTAATTAACGTCCCTGGCTCCCGCACAAAAAAATGCGCAACATTCACAAACACAAGGGACCTTCGAAGCCCTTCGCGGTTGCATTGAAGCCGAAACCCGCGTATTTGCTTTAATCTTTTCCTGTTTGAAGTGTTTTTATATAAATATATCTTGTTTACCTGAAAACTTGTTACTACTTTAAAATGCGAGAAAATTCGTTAATGAATTCGCTTGTATGTTTGGGGGTGAGAAAGGGGAAGAGGAAAAGGGCAATTTCCTGGATTTCCCGAACGGTCGGCAGGGATTTGTTAAATGAAAAAAAAAGGAGAGAGAGAGAGAGTAAATATTGGAGTTTTAAAGCCGGTGCGGATTGAACAAAAGTCATACGTTTGCTGCATACGCGTATAAACAGGAATAAATAAAAAAAGTGTTTTCAATTCGGGCGGGGTGTATTTACTAAAAAATAATAAATAAAGGGCTGAAACGCTTGGACAAAGGTATTTAATGCGGACTTTTATGTTTAATACCGCTGTTTTTATATAAATATAAATGTACTTTTTAGGGACATTGCATAAAAGTTTTTGTTCGTTTTAGGATTTTAAATAAAATGTATAAAATTCAAAGGTATTTAAATATGGGGTACATTATATTAATCATAATAAGTACGTTTTTGTAACAAACAAGTATTTTAACTATTTACGTAGAGTTTCCATTTATCATGATCGTAATTATGCTTTTTCTTACTTTGCATTCGCAATTGATAAATAAAAAATCTTGAAATATTAAACCGCAGCATGTTTAAGGAAAATTATGCAAAACATCTGCAAAGGTTTAGGCCACGAATGTGTTGCAATCCATGTGGTCCAAGTACAGGTAGACGGTATTCTACCTGTACTTGGACCACATGGGTTAAACGACATATTGGCGCAAAATACTTCTATTATTTATGTAATTTTTCAGTATTAAGTAAGTTCATATTCTGCTGTCAGAAAAAATAGATGCACAAATGTTTATAAATATCCAATACTTCCACTATTTATGTATTTTTTTAGTATTAAATAAGTTCATATTCTGCTGTCAAAAAAAAAAAATAGATGCACAAATGTTTATAAATATCCATGCTATATGTTAATGGAAAGTTAAATATAACTTCGTTGTTTTTATTAACACAAAAATAAACAGGACAAGTCCTTAGAATCAGGAATAAACCACGCTCTACTTCAACCATTTTCTTAAATTGGTGAATTTAATTTATGAAAGAAAAATTAAACCAATTTATGGTGAGAAAAAGTTAATGAAATACATTTATTTATTTAACGGTATATACCATTGAATATTGCAACAGAAATACAATAAAATAACAATAAAAATAAATCCATATATTAAATATAAATATGTAACTAATAATCAACGATTAAAATAAATATAAGGTGAAGATAAAAAAAGAGAAACTAAAATAGCTTTGAATTTATTGAATACCCAGCAATAAGAACGTGCCGGCAATAAATTCACAATTTATTTTTATTTCATAAAATTGGCATAGCTTAAACGTCGTCTGCCAGCCACAAGAGTTTGCGGACGCCCGTCGGGGGATTAGTGGAAGGGGTGGTGAGTGGCTGCTTCTTTAGAGAGAGATCCGTGCATATTTTACATAAGCAAGTCGACTGGTAAGGGTGGGCGTAATAGGAAATGCAGCCACGCATACGGAAATAAATAGGATTCCGGCCACTTTTTCCATCTGGAAATTTATTCCGCTTCCGCCCTCGTTATAAATTCACTATCTAAAAATAACTAACAAACACCCGCGAAATTGGGTCACTCCGACTACTAATTGTGCCCGGTGTAATTTAAATTTCACGCGAATGTGAAATTTTTATTTTAATTCCCTTATAACGTTATAAGGATATGCTAATTTATGAACGCGGCGGCAAACAGTTGTATATTTTTTGACGTAATAAAATTATAATTTTTTTAAACTTGATTATGTATAATAATTTAAAAATATACAGGTTTTAGAATCTGTAAACATATCAGAATTATCCAAATAAAAAGAATTTTAAAATTATTTATAAATTATTTCCTCTTTGGATACTGTGACATTTTGCCGACTATGGTGCAATGTGTAAATTACACCAGTAAATTTTGTCGTTCACATTTGAGTTGCGTCAAATATGCAACAGTGAACATTTGAATAGATTTTTTGACGCGGTGGATCGATTAGCGGAGATGAAAGTAAACATTACTCCCGAACTATTGACTATCATGTTGCAGTATAGTTTATCCGCGAGTTATGAAAACTTCATATAAAACCAACAGTGAACAAAGAATTACAAAAAATGTTGATCATGATTTGTGTGTGTGGAACACTTTACAAATGTTCAATTCTAATAACACATACAATTGGTGTCTAGACAGTGGTCATGTTTGAGCAACGAAATTCGCGATTTTAGATTTGAAAAATCGACAAACCTGAAATTGAACTTGGCTAATAACAATTTGGTAAATATAATCACGATTCGGTGTCGCATCAAATACGGCGGATATTTACGGTAAAAGAAAAAAAAACATGAATATTAGTGAAACATTGCACGTTCCTGATTTATGTACAAATTTACAATAGGTGCGCAAAATAACTGATAAAGGTTTTGATATGTTAAAGAAAACACACGCATTGGCGATCAGTTTGAACGATGAAATTAATTTAGTTGAAGATCGAGTAGGTTATCTATACTTCTCAAAAAAAGATTCGACTGGAAGAAACACTAAGAAATTCTGCGTTGTCCAGAATTAACAATGTTTAGTTACAGCTATAAGACTTACAGATATATGCGGATCAAAACTTGAAGAATCGTGCGAAATAAAATTTTGCAAAGTTTTCTAAAGTATCCGGACGAGAATTTAAAACATTGGATATAGTGCATATATAAAGTATGCTGCCTGCAGTCCAATGTGGGTCGAATCGATTGTAGGAGCAAAATACTTCGTAATATTTATCGATGATCATTCTCAGTGGTGCAAGGTTCGTTTTAACTGATAAAACAAAGAGAGTATTTACCTTGATGGAAACTTAAAGAAGAAAAAGAGTAAAATGCATACAGTCGGATAACGGTACTGAATATGTAAATATTAAATTCGATCATTTCCTTAAGGAACAAGGAATATCAAACTGTGTAGGCTTTCACGACCAGTGTGGTCAGAGTTGCTATTAGGTCGTGGTTTGTTGGAGTTTAATCCAAATGTTTCGCTGACAACTGATGATCAGTTAGCGAGGAGATATCTAAGAGTTCATACGCCCTTCGTTCATGAAGCCACTGAAGAGGCCAACCGCAGTTATTAGCAGAACAGCATTATAAACCACGGCCTAAAATTCCAGAAATTAACAATTTTGAACAAGGAATATCTCGAAGAATAGCAATCCCGTATAAAACTGAACAATAAAACTGATTCTTTTGAACAAAGCCAGTTGTTTATTAAAATAGTACGACTTACCAACTACATTTTAGCCAGGAGCTGTTAATACGGCAAATTACCTAAGAGATGCCCTACGAAAAGTCTACATGGAAAAATACCATACGTAATTTAAACGGGAAAAAAAGTAGAATATTAATCACTTCAGAATATTTCGTTCAAAGTTAATATTCACTGATAGAAAATCTACAAAAGGGAAATTCGAGTCCAGAGAGAAAGAAGGAATTATGATAGGTTATTCTATACAAACAAAAGAATACAGAATTTGGCAAGAAGCACTGAGAAAAATTGAAATAAATCGTGATGTAAAATTTAAGGAGAGTGCAAGAAAAAGCAAAAAAAAAAACGCTAATGTTAGGCTAGAAATAGATGTGACGAAATCTTTTAATAAAAATTAACTTCATTATCACAGAATGATCAAATACGATTAAATGAAGATATGGAGGAAAAAGCGTATGACAAAAAACGAAAATTTGGAAAATAAACAACAACTCAAAGAAGACCCACAACGTGGTGAGTCGAAAACAAAATTAAAATAAAGCCTGGGTGATCAAGACTGTTAAGAACAGAAAGACCAGCGAGACTAAGAAAAAATTATGATGAAACTCTCTACTTCTAAAACATGCAATATCAGGACCGGATTCAGGGGAATGGTATAAAACAACGGCGGAAGAAATAATAATAAGGAACGATACTTGGGATTCGTGAATCGACCAACCAACCAACACGTCGTTAGGTGTAGGATTATTTTAAGGAACAAGTACAAAGCTGATGGAATTTTTGACAAAAGAAAGGTAAGGCTGATATCACATGGGCTTCCGTCAACAACAAGGCCTGCATTTCAACGAAACCTTTGCTTCTGTAGCGCGACTTAGTACTATTCGAACTATGCTGGTAACAGCCACTCAAGAGGATATGTTTATTAGATCACATTGATATTATTGTTACGTACTTGAGAAAAGAGTTGGAAATAATTTGCAAGGAACTTCCAAATCAGCTGAACAAGTTGAAATAATAAAACAAGATAAAATCACCACCAAAAGAATTTCGAGAGAAATCTATTATGATTCTCAAACATGCAGGGATCAAGAAAAAGTGCGCCTTTAAAAAAATACACTTTATGACTTACGGCAAGCTTGAAGAGCATGGTACAATAAACAATGCTCTTATATTTATTGGAGCGAAACCAACTAGCTAGGACTCATGCCTCCACCAAAAGAACACTCGAAAAGACTCGTTGAATATGTATATGACATTCTGATATTTTATGACAACAAAGAGATTATAAACATAGAACGTGAACTATCACAACGTTTTGATATTAAAAACCTCGGCGAAGTTAAAAATTGTTTGGAAATTGACCACATATAGGGCAAAGGTAAATAATGTCTAAATCAAAAAGGATACAGAATGTATAAAATAAATAGTAATGGAATGATGGATTGTAAGCAATTATCGAAAGTTAAAAATGATGATGTTTCTCTCACGTTGCTTTCTGTCATGTAACTCATTAACAATTGCACTGGTTGAACTTTTCGATGACACATTAGAATTAATGTGATTAATACAAGATTTTAAATGATTAAGCTCGGAACGCATAGACACGTTTTCCGTTTTGATGTTGGCAACATCTACTAACAATACGTTTAATGCATCATTATCAGCAGTTAGCCTTTCGCATTTTTTCCGTTAAAACATTTAATGATTTTTGCAGATCTCTGACACATTTGGTAAAGTGTTATCGTTCTCACAAATATGTTTATTTCGGCAACTAGGATGACAGAACTTTTTACAATTTACGCAAGTTATTCTGTTTGCTACAGCCTGGCCACAGCGACCAACATACATATAATCAGGCATGATATTATATATATATAACAATCTTTATTAACAATTAAGTTTACAATAAGGTAACAAACATTAATTATGTATATCACACAAAAATTAATTAATTGTTAAATGGCTATCGACCAGAGGTCTTTCTGACATGATGTTATTATTCAGTGAATTTTATTTATTTCAAAGCAATATTAAATAAATATTTATTGCAAAATTTAAATAAATACAATTTACAAATATACCAATAAAATAAGAAATGTGATAATAGCTGAATGGATAAA
The DNA here is from genome assembly GCA_963082785.1 of Philonthus spinipes. Lineage (NCBI taxonomy): Eukaryota > Metazoa > Arthropoda > Insecta > Coleoptera > Staphylinidae > Philonthus > Philonthus spinipes. The sequence goes on from OY720304.1 coordinate 14,418,650, forward strand.
TCCATGCCAAAAATTTAAATACTTTCGATTTACATGAAAGTACTATAATTTTGTGAAGTCCGACGTGGTCCATGAAATCTTCCATAGAATGGTGAAAATCGTGAAATACGACAGAGAATGATGAATAAAAACCCATGTGGTTAAAATGTTACGATAATTTTGAAAATATTTTAGCTCTACCAAGTTTTATACGCTTTTTAGAATATCGATTGCCATACCATATCTGCTTTCAAATAAAAATATTTGAATCTTCTTTATTAATATATTTCCCAACTCTTAATTCCCTATCACAGTCCTCTCACCTCTCCATTCAGAATAAACACTACCAGCACATCAATTCCCCCATCCCCAAGAACATTCTTTCAAATCCCACTACAAATAATCAAATCCAAAGTCCAGAACGACATTTTATATCACTAACATATAAATGTCAGTTCAAAACCGCGACTCACAGTTATAAAATGATCTGACGTCTCCACTTCCACCTCCAACGCAAGGCATGCTTTTCTTTGGCTTCTTGAATGTACTAAGTCGCCATCTTGTTGAAATGTCAATTCAGGTTCGTAAAATGGTAATAAATTAGCTTCCTAAATTCCAATGCACTCCATGTTGTTCAGTCTGGTTGATGGAAAGACTGAATCTAATGTTTCGATCGCTTACCGAAATCCGCAACCCAAACATTTCTTTACATAACCCATCAAACACCCTCGCATGTGACAAATCTGGCATAATCCCAGCATACCAAAGATTATTCCAAAAATTTCGTCATCCTGAATCCACTATACATACATTCATCTCATCTTTCATCGAGGACTAAAAGACGGACATGATACATAAAACATTGTCATTTACAACTTATGTGCAGTCAATCCTTGAAAAAGTAGTTTTTTTTTCAGTTTCATAAAATTTATTGTACAGACACTGCTACAATTGATTCGCTAACAATCATCTGCCTGGTGATGCTACTGTGTTTGCGATACAATTGTAGCAGCATTTCTACAATAAATTTTGTGAACTTAAATAAACTTTTGTTTTATAAAGTAAAAAAGCCTCAACTATCGATTACATTCATTTTTTATTAATTGAATTAATTGAATCGACAGATTTCCGACCTTTTGAATCGTTATTACACGCCGAATATTATTTTTTTTTTAATCGATATATGTGCAACTGTGAAATTATTTACAGGCCATGATTATTTAATAAAACCGAACATATATGCTGCATATTTAATTCGCTTAAGTAAACTTTTGCATTATTAAATTTTCGGAATGTACATTTTCAACTGGGGTACGATCAATTAAACGTAGTATGAACGCTAGGTGAATTATATCTCCGACGAGCAATTAGGAAATAGTGGCAGAATTTATATATAAGTAACTTACGTGCCAGGGCCAATTTGACTGACGCGAAAATTACATTCCCTTGTTCTCCTCTTAATGCCGAGTCTAATATTACCTGATGCTCCTTTTGTTCGGCGCGCTTTTAATTTCGAGATTGGAAGCCGAAGTTTCGGATGAGAGTCGATAACGTAGTGTTTAATCCGTAAAAAGACACCTCCGGGTTTTAAAGCGTTAGGCTTTCGCGCTGTCGCCATCGTTATCCTGGTTTTGAGGCGGTGGGGAGGGGAAAGGAAGGGCATTAGTCGGCTATGGCTCTTCGGTTTGCCTTTTTATGTCCTAATGAAAACCTCGATACCTTGTAATGGCAGGTCAATGGCGAGCGTGTGTCCCTACAGGACCCCTTTTAATTCTAGCAATTTCCTAAATGGACGTTCCCGTTGTTTTACAGGGCATCAATTTTGAATGTGTTTCTCTCGGCGTCATTTCGGAGGTGAGTTTACTTTCATGTATGTTATGAACAAAATTGGATTTTCATAGTTGCATACAATAAAAATGTTTCACACGATACACAACTAGGTAAGGTAAGAAAAGGTAAGGTAAGAAAATATTTGTTTACCTTATCAGTATCTGCAAGTTTTATCGACATATAAACCAAACTCAACTAAATATCTATGAAGAATCAGAAAATAATTTTCAGCATGTTGTTAGCTTTCTGGATACCGCTCAATGTATGTTTCCGAAATAACTTGCAGATTTCAATGTGATAAGTAATAATGTTCTGGCACATCGCGTTTTTTTTTTTGCACTTGAAAACGGCATTTTCTTATAAATGTATTTTAACCGACCTTGTATCTTTTTAAATAACCGAGTCCCCATCCTTTAGCTCCAAAATCGGGCATCCTGCATATATAGTTTTAAGTTCGTAAAATTTTATTATGATCTCAAGAAATAAGCTAGTCTTGCGAAACAAGTGAAGTGTAAAAATAAAGACAATTTTTAAAATGAAATAATTTAATTTAAAATTAAATTAAAAAATAAACAATTTTTTGAATCCACTATTTTCAGACAAATAACCCGGGTTTTCATCTACATTCTACCGCTACATGATTCCAACACTCCCACTCGCATTATTACATCCTTTCGATATTCGCACAGAAATAAAACTGGGGCAATAAAATATATAAATTCCATTCTTTCGATTCGCGAAATCAAAAAATAAAGGAAGTATTTGATCCGATCAGCGATCCCGCTCCGTGTTTGCAGGAAGTGTAATATCTTTTTGTTATTGGAATCCACAAAGAGATTTAATATATTATGTGTCGACGTATAAATCGAAATTTTCTTCAAGCGGACGCCGAACGCGTCTTTAAATATTTACAGTCTCACACGGAAGGAAACAAAACAAAAAAAAAACGTGTAGGGAACACGAAACGTCAGTTTATTCAAAAAAACTTTTCGCTTGGAATAAAGCCTCGCTTTTTTCTGTGGAAATGTGAGTTGATGAAATTGCGGCTTTGGGTGAGTTTGATATTTTCTTGATCTTTTGATTTTCATCGTTGCGGAAATAATAAGTAAAAATAGGTAAAGTAGATCATTACAATTTTTTGTTACTTCTGTAAATGGAGAATGCTACAGAGCGATGATCAATTAATGATTTAATTTCTAATTTGAATGGTATGAATACGGAGGCAATGTGGGATTTTTAAGACGAAAACTTGTGTCATAAAGCCAACGCAATAATTGCTTTTTTGAAAGAAAAATTAGATGAGAAAATTATTTCGAGAAATTGACCTAATCGGATTTGTATAGATTGCTAGAATGCTAAACAACATAGATTTAATTTTGTTATACAATTCAAAAACATAACAAATAGTTAAATAAAAAGAATTTTAAAATAATTAATAAATTATTTTCCCTTTAGCTACTATGATATTTACTGTTTGCAATACAATAATATATTATTATTTAAATAACTGCGACCAAGTGAATAAATCCTTTTTCTATTATAACAAGTAGTGTTTACATTGCAAACCAATTTATTTTTACATTTTCCCGGGGAATCGCGATTTTAATAACTTTTCAAATCATGATTATTCTTACAATTTGAAGGTCTACTATATACTATATAAAATTTAAGGAGTTAATAACGAATATTTGGTATATACACACTTTATACAACAATTTCCAGATAGACGTGACAATAAATAGCACCAACTAGTAAACCCCAAAAGAGCAAAACAACGGCGAATTCTGGTGTGTCGTCGTTGTTTTAATGGAAACTAACTGTACGGGCGCGATGCCGCACAATTGAGTAGCTTTGCGGCAATATAAAGTAGTGTAACTTCTACAGTTATAACTAACGCCGAACTCTTTGTTCTGTGTATAGTGCGCAAAACCGCTAACTTACTTACTCGCCGTTATTCCGGAGGCAAAAACATTACTAGGAAATTTAATTAAAGTCGCTGCAACTGGATTAGTGCAAGAAAGCAATTCCCACCGCGCCCGCTAATTACTAATAATGCAAATTGTTCAAAAACATGCACGCGGGTTTTCCGGATTAAATATTTTAATTGAATCCCCACGATCCACTGATTCACAATGACGATGAGTGATTATATAAAATATTTGTAACTTTATCTCCAATTCCACAATGATATTGCTTACATAAGTACTATTATTAGTTTAAATAACCAGACGGTACTTATTTGTTTTCTGAATTCTTAACAATCTTTCACGAAAGTGAAAGAAGCAACTGGAATGAGAATACGTATAAAAGTATTAAATGTTTTGAAATATTCTGTCGAACGCGCGACGGTAAACATGGCGTCATGGAAAGTTCTGGAAAATTCGAAAAGCAAGCGTCTTCACGCTATATATGCGCGCGTTAGCGGCGAGGCGAGCAGTCTATCACAAATGTCCCAGTGCTCAACATCTAGTTATAAATAAATAGTGACAGTGTGATGATAATAATGAAAGTGTACTTTAAATAAATAAATTGATATTGTTTTACATATTTCTGAGTCTGATCGAACCTGATATCGTAACAATATAATAGTTACATTTTAAAATCTTGAAATTACCCAGTTTAAAATCATACTTCTTGTTAATTGTTGAGGCTTCTACTTTGTTATACATTGTAATTCAATTTTAATAAATAAAACACTTTTTTACTTTGTTTGTATAACTCGGAAGTAATGAGTTCACTCATTTAATCCGAGTTATACAAATAAAGTAAAAAAGTGTTTCATTTATTAAAATTGAATCATACTTCTGTTTACTATTTGAGATGTTTGAGTTTACGTGTAGTATTTTAACATTAAAAAACTTAAACTGTTAGTTTAGTTATGGATGAGCACGTTATGTTTTGAAATGTACATCTAACAATGAAACTGATATAAAATGATGTATGGAATTAAATCGATTTTATTTTGTGTGAATAACCTTCTATTAAATACAACAAACAATATTTATAAGTTACAAAAAATTAAAATACTGCGTGTATCTTTTACGAGCAAATGATTTAGAAATATATTGAAAAGATATTACATTTACAGATTTCACACTAGATTACGTGATTCAGGACGCATTGTATGTCGGAATATAGTGTTATGTAGAAAATATGTTAATTATTTGAAAGTTTTTGTGCACGATCGTATGTTGGATTTTACTGCAATTTCCCAATTTTCTAAATATCAGTCGTTTATTGCCGTATTTGTGAAATTTGGGGGCCTTTTCCTTTGGATGTAAACAGCTTAGAAATAGTAACGATAATAATAAAAAAGTGTTTAAATATGATAATAAATACGAAATATTAATGGAAGTAATGAGTGAACTATTTGATATTATAATGGAATAAAATTTATTGATGCAATTACGGAGCGTTTACATCAGTCAATAGTAAATACAACAAATAAAGAATAGTTCTTAATAATATTAATGTGACAATATCTCCTACCAATACATACATAATAAATTAAACATTTAATATAGAGTATAATAATTAACATTTCAACAAAAATTAAATAAATCTAAGACATGATAATAATAAAATAAAACAAATTAACATTAAGTAAATGTAAGGATAAACGTTAATACATTAAAATAAGTATCGACCGTATAACAAAAATCGACGACGAAGTTGCAATTGGAAATCTAAAGTCATGTCTGAACTAAAATCACACGTGCACGCGTAAAGTACTGGTTGTCATGTTGACAGCAACCTGCATTTCACGCGTGTGATCTTAGTACAAACATGACTCGAGACTTCCAGCGCCAACTTCGTCGTCGATTTTTGTTATACGCTCGATATATATCACACATTACAAACTAATTTAAATTTAATTACCAGTTCAGGCGTTACAAAAGTTAAAATGTTAGTTTAGTAATAAAAAATAATGTTAATTTAGAAGGAAATGGAGACCAACAAAATCATAAAAAAATTTAATTGGTGCTGTACAAAGTATTCTTTTTAAAATATGGTTTCAGTGTTTGTTTAAATTTTGAATGTAACAAGCATATCCGGGAATTTATTTTACGGCTTGGATCCTATGAAATTAATGCGATTTTGTGTGATAGTAATCCAACTTAATTAGATCATTATCATTATACCAATGTTTATTGGTTTGTTTAATATAGGTGGTGAGATTTTTATGCACATGCGTGAAACATTTTAATGCGTAAAGGCCAGGTAGCGTTGCTTATGCCTAGTTTAATAATCAAGCGACGCTATTGTTGGTATTACTCGTCGTTGTAGTGTTAATAACCTTTTCAGGGAGCTGGGAATGACCCTATGAAAGAATGCCGAAAAATAAATGCGATTTACAATAAGAGTGATATGCGGCCATTAAGGTTTTTTGTGGAAATGATATTTTAGAGATCTAATAAGAAAAATAGATTTGCATATTTTTTCAGTAACTTCACTTTCATGTTTATTTGCTAGTGTTAACAGTTAGCAAACCATTTTATAGTACCCTCCACAGTTTCTTCATTCATTCTATTTGCTTCATTAAGTTCTGTAGTCGTATTAAAAAGTGTTGTGTCAAATAGAACAGTAGAATTTCGCAATTGGGGCGGAAGATCATTGATTTATAACAAAAAAGAAGTTAAATAAAAAGAATTTGAAAATAATTAATAAATTATTCTTTCTTTAACTACTGTGACTTTTTGACTTACGTTACATAAATACTAAAAAAAATGTCTAATAAGAGACATTTGCTGTTGCGCAACAATAACTTATTGTATAAAACAATTTTTGAATCGAAAATATTTAATGTAAAAACATTTTTTTAAATTAATATAAAAGTTACGTAATATAAGGCTGTAGACACGTGTTTCGGGATTTCATCCCTCATCAGTACAGCTGTGCCTTACGTAATTGCAAAGTTGTTTAGTACATTGATTAAAATTAATTAAAATTAAAATTATTTCGATTATTAGCAAGCATGTGATTAAGCCATATAAATCTTGACTTTATACTTTTAGTTTATTTATCATATCTCTAACAATGACGGAGCTTACCTCTTTAAAAATGAAATAACTTTTTATAGCTTTGTGATCTGAGAAACCCAGATCAACTGGAAAAACTGAAATATTTTATCAATCTATATTTGTATAAATATTATCAATAGAATTGTTAAGCCTGGTACTGAACGTAACCATTTTTTATCAGACCAAATATAGCCAATAAATCACTGAGTATATGATATATATTATCGTTGCTTTGTATTAAAGCTAATGTTAAAATCGCTACCTATAACAATATGATTAGCTTATGCCGGGTTTCACCTAATAAATCTATAGTTAATTGTTAAATAAAATTTAGTATCCAGTTAAATATAATACCGTTTAACCAACACATTTAAATCTCCAATTAACTATTCAATAAATATACAGAGAGGTTTTTTAATCAGTATACATTAGGCGAACTGTATACCTGCAAAAAAACCAAGTCAAACGCATTGAGCCGAATAATGTGTGTTGCCTATAACACACAACTAAACGTCAAACGCTAAACTTCAAAATGTGTGAAATATTTGATCGAAAATGTATACAAATGAAGAAAAAGTCGAATTTCAAGCGTGTATTACAATTCCAACAGTACTAGAGGAGGATAAGACATGTTTTAAATGAATCCAAAGTGGCAGAATACCTCAGTTAGGATAATTCTAAAAATAACTAAACTAAAACATTTTCTTTGGAAAACGCAACGAAATAAATAATGACTAACACTGCATGCGTTACCGTCACAAGCAATTTTCTTTTTTATCAAAAATACGTCACTTATTATTATGGAGAAATTACAGGTAAAATATATCAACAGATTTTATTAAGACAATTTGAAAGAAAAGTAACAGTGAAGAACAATAAACTTGAAATCAATAATTAGAATAAATGCTATAAATGACCACCACAAACTGCAAGATATTAACTCAAACAATAGTGAAAATTGTTCCACATTGTGCATTTCGATATTGTCATAAATAAAATAGAAAATTGTTAAATTGTTTTTTTTTATTATCCTAGTTGAAGGAATCGATTGTTCGGGTTGCGTATTATAGGCAACACATACATCAATGCGTTTGACTTGGGTATTTTACATGTACACATAGGGGATATGTATACTGTTAAAAAAACCTCTCTGTATATTCGTTTATTCATATATAATTGGGCTAATAAGCATAAAGCTGACGATAGCGTTAGCGATTATGATTCATAAGTTATGACTTAAATATTTCTTCCTAATGTAAAATAATATATTGAAAAATATAAAATGACATTAAAGTTTTGGCAATGTCACGGCCACAGGTGGAAGGACATAAGAAACTGTATGACAGCAATGCATGAAGTCGTGATCAGTTGTGAAAGTAATTTAAAATAATTAATATGGTAATTTATAATCAAAAATATAACTTTATTAATAATGTCAAAAAACAAGAAGATACATGAAAGATATTCAAGCGTAAATTGAAGAGCCCCATTTGTAACAATACTCATCTGAAAGAAAAAATTTCGCTTCTTCGTAGAAACCACGTCCTATGTCAAGGCTTAAAACAATTATAAATTTTAGTTGTACTCATTTTCAAGTGAAAGTATTGAAAATGAAAATGGAACAACACGAGAAAAAAAAAATGGAAATTTTAAATATTATTAAAGGAAAAGAAGAAGATAGCATTAGAACAACTACAAAATCAACCAATTTAAGTTACAAATAGTTATAATAAATACAAAAATAATATTCTTAAGTTGAAATTATAAAATATTACCTTATAAATATTGTATTTATTATTGCTGTTCGTATTGACGTATTATTATTTTATTCATATGACAAAACATTTTCTGGTTCTTAAAATACAGGTATAATTACTTCTGGATCTTTATTCGGTGAAATATCATTCATATTAGCACAAATATTATGTAGCACAGCTGTTGCTTCTACTACAGGCACTATCGTCTCATTTTATTCTCTCATTGCTAGAGATACGAAACACATTCATTAACATCACACTGTCACTATTTATTTATAACAAGATGTTGAGCACACAAACGTTCGTAATAGACTGACTGACTGAATGCAGCGCCACTAGCGCGCGTTTATATAGCGTGCTTGTTTCTGGAACTTTCCGGAACTTTCGATGACGCCGCGTTTACCATCGCGTGCTCTGTGGAACATTCCAGAGCGACCTTTCCAATTTCTTCTTACACTTTAGTTACAATACGAATATGAGTACAATATATTGCGATAAAAACTCGTGGAAAATCAGTAATCCCATAAAAGTCGTTTTTGACTTTGACTAATTTATTTTTATTCTGTGGTAAGTAAATTAATTGTGGGCGAAGTATTGCAATTTCATGTGTAACTTTTTTTATAATTCGGCATACAGTTGGTTTAGTACATTGAAATGATCACCATTGCACATTTGATATTATCCTATAGCAATAGAAAATTAGCAACTGACTCATTGCACTTACTGGGAAATTTCGATTACTAATATTTATTAAATTATTTCCTATTAAAGTTAAAAATTCTTCGACACATTGTTTTGATAATCTAAATCTTTTCTTAAATTCGATATTGTCATGTTGAACAAACAAATTTATTCTTTCCAATATTATACGCGAACGCAGTTGTTGAATATAAATAAATATTCTATAAAAGTTGTTAAAATTTAACTTCATGATCTTTTAACCATAAATTTGAATAGCACTAACCTATTACTAATAGCTGTTGAGGATGGTAGTCACTTGCAATACAAAGAAAACGTAACGGATTTCAGGTTCGAAATCTCGAAATAACTTTTAACAGGAGAAATTTCTTATGATTAATTCATTAGACGTTTTATTCAATGAAACGATAGATGTCAAATTTATTCGACAAATAAATTTAATCATCGAATAACGATTTATTCTCAATAAATTTGTCACTTAACCCGCTGTGAAACATTTTTGATTAATAATGATATAAAATTAAAGCACTTAGTTTTTTTATGATTGACAGATTATACTTTATTCTCCGACTAGTTTCAGTGAAAAGTATAATCCGTGAAACATAAAAAAACTAAGTGATTTAAATTTATATCATTATCAAGGAGTGATGTCACTCCTTGATAATGGTCACTAACCGAAACTAGTCGGAGAATAAAGTATAATCTGTGAAACAAAAAAAACTAAGTGTTTTAATTTTATATCATTATTGAATAACGATTAGAGTTGATGAAACCCGACATTAATTAATTTTATAATATTTAATATTTTATCAAAAAATCATCAAAGATTGATCCTGATATCGTAACAATAACCCCTGTTGGGGAGCGGTAGATATCAATAATTACAAGAGCAAATGTTAGAATGTGATTTACAGAAATTTAACATTTTTTATCTTTTTAAAGATTTATAGGATGGACAAGTGTATTGTACGCATATTGTGCACAATTTAACTGTAATACTATCCTATGTCAAAACGTGCTCCGCGCAAAATTCGCGCCTAATTGGTAATCCGCTAATTTAATAACATTTTATTCATCATTGTTAACCAGTGCTCACTTATGCGAAATAAATTAAATTCATTGTGTGCTAAGAATGCCTATTTAGATTGAATATTTAAAAATAATAAATTTAAAAGTATTACATTATTTTTTCATTACTTTTTCAGGAGTGATATTATAATTGATTGATTTAACACAATCGACAATTATCCCTTCGGGTCAATTTTCAGTATCAGTATCAGTAAGGGATGTTATGATGAATATTATTTCGCAAATAACTTTAAATTCATTTTTTCACAATCCATTATTTATAATGAGCCTGATGTATAAATCATATTGTATATATTTTTCTAACTTGAGAATTTATATTTTTTACATTCATTGAAATAAATCAGATTCATAAACTTTTTTTATATTTTCATTTTTACCTTCTTTAAAAAGCACACTCATAAACGTATATATGTTTAAATCAACATTTCCCTTTTTTTAATTCCGTAATTATTTAACCTGCTGAAACTTTTCAGGCATCACTCGCATTCCCAAGGGCCGCCGTAAATAAATTCTTCGGGGATATTTAAATTCCTCCACTCCGGGTGAATTTGCCGGCAGCGGCCTTGACCCCCTCCCCGGCTTTAAATCCAGCAAGGATTCCCGAAGATCTTCATCGAAATTGCACACATCCCCACATTGCTCGAACTATTTTACCAATCTTGACCTTTATCAGCACCAGGAATCCGGTATGCGAACCTCCCGCGTCAACAATACCTTTTAACCTGTATCCAATAAAGGGGAATATTTTGGTAAATTTGCAGTTAATTAAATTCAGGAGGTGGGACTTGATTAATTAGTTTTATTAGGGACGGATGGGGGATGGTTGTTTGTTTGATGGTGTGTTATGAAACGGCGTTGTGTGTGGTAATCACGGGGCGGCGTCTTTGAAGTCATCCCGGGAAATTAAACGGCACTTTTGTTGATGCTGCCCCCGGCGAACGGCGCAGAGAAAGGATGCGATGCGGAGCTTACACAAACATAATTCTTTGTGTGGGGCGAGTTTAATGATCAATCTTGGATTCCACTTTAGCCTCGTTAATTTCGCCCATCTCTAGGATGATGGAAATGCATATCTTAATATCGCGAACTTCGCGATTTATATTAAATTTTAATCTATTATTACACAAATTTTAATATATAACGATTCACAAGTATCGTTATATAATCAATAATTATTTGAAACTACAAATAAGTATTATACACACAATACAGGAAAATAAAAAATAACTCAAATGATTGCTTTAAAAAGTATACAACTAAATAATACAGCTTGATAAGTCAATAACATTTAGACCACGCTTAAATAAAGAAAAGATGAACATAAAATATGGAAATTGGAATTAGAGTTTAAAATATTGCAATATTTCATCATCCTGACGATGGAATTGCGAATTCCATAGTTAGATGAATGAAATGGTATTCGAAATAATACTTTAGCCCTAGTGGTTTTAGTAATGCAAAAATTAAAGTCAAGGACTGAGAGTAAATAACTACAGTCAATTAAACCGTTAATTAGTTTAAATACGAAACACAAGTCAAGCATAACTCGCCGATATTCAAGCGAGCTTAAGTTTAAAAACAGAAGCAATTCTATATTGTTTTATTTCATTTCGATCATAAAACATGACCGTAAAGAGTATTTCATTCAATATTATTGAAAATCAATACTTACTATATTCTTAATAAAAGAATGGTTGTACTTTCTCTGATGAAATCGATCAAATGAGTGTTTGAATAAACAAGTTATTAAATTAAAATATAAATTATTGTCTTTTAAAATTAAAGAAAAATATTTAGTAGATTGTTATGTTATTTTGTTATTTATTACCTTACAATTACTTTATAAATTTTGCCATACTGAATATAATTTTCAGAACATTTGTGTAGTCGTTAACAAAATATTTATTCACCTACTAAAATATGACTGCACTTTGACTGCCATAAAAATAATTGTTTATTTTTACGGGAATTTATCGGGTAGGTGAAACTCTTCCGCTTATAACATGTAAACTAGTGGTATATAACAAAAATTATTTCGTTTTTTTAAGATCTACAATATTAATTTTTCTATCCTAATAAAAATAATAATTGCAAAGAGTAAAATTGCACTTAATGAGTTTTACATCTAACCAAAAGCTTTTAAGATCATTTCACTATTGTAAATGTTTTTTTTTTTTGTTTTTGAGAGAATTAGATATTTTTAATTTTTATTTTTTTGCAAATATATATGGATAGGTTATTAAAAATCTACCAATAAAATATATCACTTATTCAAAATATATTAACAAATATATTTGCATTGACCTGCAATTAACAAAAATACGGTACTTAAAATTATTCTACTTTCATTATTTGCTATAATAAAGTTCTAATTGGCTAATACTTGGAGGTGACACAGAAATTATTCAAATTGTTTAATGTTTTAAAAAAATCAATAAAATATCTAGCATTTTTACTATCCTCGATATACATTCTTTTTATATATTAGAAGAAATTATCATATTATTAGTTGATTTGGTTATAGAAAACAATTTAATTCTTTATAATTTGTGTAATGTTTCAATGTAATACAAACTAAAACACAAACTCGCTTACAATATTAAAATAAATTACGAAAGACCTGTTTTAACTAAAAATATATACGTGAGTGGATTTATTTTACAGATATATCTAGTGTTTCATTGTTCAATAAACGGTCGAATTTAATTAAATGTGTGTGCAAGATAAAAGGGTGATGGTTTTATTTAATGAAATGTTAATTTTAATTAAAAGCGCTGCTGTGGATTTTTAATCGCTCCATATTTTAATTAAAACGTTAATATTAGAACGTAAACACCAATTTATATTCAATTAAAAAAATAACAAAAATTATAAATTTTGATGTTAATCAATTATCGCTCGTTTTTTTTATATAAATTTAATATAAAATGGAAGTATTTTTTATTAGTATACAGTATTATTTATTAGTATATGTATACATATGTAAATAACAATAGAGCTAATTACAATTAACAGGTTAAGCATCATGGCTATTTGAGGAAATCTTTCTCCTGGGCCAATCTGTTTCTTTTTTTACCACCTGTTCGTAATTAAATGTAGCTTTCTATATATTTTTTATAATATCCATAAAAATGCCAGAAAAATGGCGGCGGACACCGGTGTCTAATTAAAATATCTTCAGTAAAACACTATTTTTTTATAGAGTTAGAAACCAGCTATCAGTAGTCAAACCTATTCGTACAGCTGACATTATTTATTGGCACAAATTTTGATTATGTTTTAATCTGCATATTTTTTAATATACCCTCTATTATACCTTTTACAACTTCTTTGTTATAATTAACAATCTGCATTTCTATTAATTGAAAAATTGCAATTGTTTTTCTTTCATTAGGTATAAAGTAAAATATTTTACATAAATTAAGTTAGTAGAAAGTTGACCATTGACCAGTTTAGCCAACCTGTTAATTTATATAAAGTAAATAAAAATGTTTTGAAAGTAAGTAATAGATTAATTCCACATTTAGCTCTGTAATTTAATATAATTGATTTAATTTCGCTGAGTATGGTTGAATTAATTTAATTGATTGATATTAACAACTTTATATTATGTAAGGCATAGCTGTACTGACGAGGCATAGATCTTGAAACACGTCTGCAGATGGCATTATGTTAAGAACGTTCCTTTTGTTTGTTTTTGCATTAAATTTTTCTCGAATCAAAATTTGTTGCATCATGCAATATTTTATTGCAACAGCAGGTGTACATCATGTAATTCAATGTCCGGCGTGGGTATTTGTCCGGGAAGTAGTTGTTTTAATGTGCATTTGTTTATTATACTTACGTAACGTAAGTCAAAAGTCACAGAGCTAAATGTGTAAATAATGTGTTAATTATTTTCAAACCATTTTTATTTCATTTATTTAAATAACTGTGACTAAGAAAATGAATACTATTTTCTATTTATATTTTATTTTAATTATTTATTTTGTATATTTATAAATATTTCTATTAATTCCTCAATATTCATGAACTCATTAGAACCACGCAAGACAATTAAGCTAGCTAGCACAGATACTTTTATCACTGTAATTCAGATAGGGTAAAAAACACCGGATGTCGATAGTCCACACAGACTGACACAATATTTATTCTTGTTAAGTAAATATAAATGTTGTCTAAAATCTATATATATATATATATATATATATATATATATATATATATATTTATATATATATTTATATATATATAACACATATAAAGATATTATTAATTTTATAACAAAAATAATCTTAATTTTACGGTTCTTTAATTTTATTTGTATAATATTCATTTCAATTTTAAGACATCAAACCACAGGTTAAATATTATATAATATACGAAGAGAGAAAAATAATAACTAACTAGCAGAAAGGCTTACGGTAATTGGTTAATGCAAATGGTATATACAATGAAAATAATTTATTGAATTCTTTATTATTACAATATTATATACACAATTTCTTTTAGTAACGATTTTATTCTCAACATCAATAATACATCAATCGATTAATTGAGCATATTGACAATTGGCATGACACATTTTCAGTTTAGAATATGCGCTTTTATAGATTTAAATTTTTTAATCTATTAAATTAAACTATGCGAGGATTTTTTTAACATTTTTTTAATCTTAAAATAGAATGAAACGTAATCACTCTATTTTAAGAAAACTAAAGCAATACATTAAACCGCTAACGATAATTAAGTTCCAAACGAATGGGTCTGTTTTTCAAGTTTGCAACTCTTTGCCTCGGAACGCTCGGAGGAGGAACACACGGGAACCGAAAAAGGACGAAAGAAGAAAGAAAAAAAAAGGCACACGGGGCGCAATTACCGTGAAGGAAACTCAAACCCTAAAAATACCCGAAGGATTTGATTACATCCGGTACCACCCGATCTGTCTGCGAGTCGAGCTCCCCTTATTAATTATGCTGAAATTACGGGATAAATGAAAACAAATTGCACGGCTTTAATTTCTCTAAAGTTCAGCGCCGGGTATAACCTAGAATTTGTTTTATTATAATAGCGCCTAATATTTCACGCCATTATTATTAGACAGCGTTATTATTCGTGATGAACGCCCTCGCATTTGTATTGCTCGGATTTGTTTCGTTTCATTAAAATGTAATTTATCGGTATAATATTTACTGTGCACACACGCTATGTGTGTGTTTTCGCAAGTGATTTATTTACTTTTCGTGAGATTATGCGTGGAACACAAGGAGTTTCATATCTAAATTAAATTACCCGGACACTAATATGGCGTGTTGTATGCATAATATATACAGAAGAATTTTTATGATACAATTACTCTCACTTTTTTTACTTAAATTATTCATTTACTTTATATTTATACAAATGTTTCTACATCCAATAATGAAAATAAAAAATCATTACATTATTTAAGAAAAATTCAACTTTTTATTAACAATTTTAAAGGTTTTTTTTTACAAACTCAAGTTACGTTCATTTTATTATATGACAATAAAATTTTACAAAATTTATTATAACAATATGTACAATTGTGTAGTAGTCTGTCATGGGCTATTCATTTTATTATTTTTAATTTATTTAATTTAATTTAATTCATTTATTAACGGAAATCTCCTTTCTACAAAAACTGTAAACATTTACATAAATCATCATTATATTATTATTATTGAATAATAAAAGTTAATACAATATAAATATAAAATAAGTGTGTTTCACTTATAAGAGTTAATGTAATATTGCTGTACAATCGGGTTCGATAATTGAACCCAAAGATTTAATTAAAATGTGTATTTATGGACCCATGCTAACTTAATTGTGTTACATTTAATTATTATAAATTAATTATTATTATATAATTATTACATAAAGTTAGGATACTTGCCCTTTATATCAGAAATATTTTTGTATTATCAGTTGTCGCGGAGTGTATAAGGGCGTACCTTATATTTAAATAAACGAGGACATATAAAGATATTTATATATTCCTGTGCATTTTTCCACAATTATTATTTATTTACAATACATTAATTAATATATTTATGTAACATATTGCGAAATGGCTATCTTTCAGTTTATATTGCCTTATTTTATAAGATAATTGCAGTATCTAAAAGAACGAATTAATTAATTTTAATAATTACTCCCGTAATCTTAATAATAATAATTAATGTTCTATAATTATAAGGATATTTAAAATATTTTACATTCTATTTTTAATTAAATTAAAAGATTTTGAAATTAATTAATTAATTCTCTTTTTTCTTTTAAAACAACACCTCCTCGGGCCATTAAATTATACAATAGATATTTGCCGATGCATGTCAGCAATGCTTTTGGATCCCAAAACTTTTTCAAAAATAAAAATGTCAGTATGTGTAAAATGCTATCTGTATACACGTGTTTTTAAAGGGCGTACAAGGTAAAGCTATACTAACGAGGAATAAATCAAGAAACACGTGTCTTAATTTTATTTTCTGGATTATTATTAATAATTAAAATCGTATAATTTTTGTATTCAATTATTTTGAATGAGTTATTTTAAGTGGACGAAATTAATAAATAACAATACATTTTGTTAATAAAATGGGAATAGTTTCCGATTTTAACAGATTAAGTAACCTTAATAAAAATGAAATGTACTTAATTTGGTAGTAATAAAAAAAAAACTTGGTAAAAATCGAATTTAACTGAATAAAACCTTAAAATTATATTTTATTCATTCAATTCACAACACACTCGAATATCTCAAATAATCTTCAGATAAATCTTTCCTTTCTCATTTTTTTTTTCTATTCGCGTATAAAACATTTTTTTTTTCGTTATTATTATTTCAATAGTAATATTTATGAGTGATGTCGTTCGAGCGAAAAACGGGAGAGCCGCGCTTAATCAAATAAATCGAACGAGCGTCCCGAATATTCGAAAGTTTTTGTTTGGCTCTCCTCCTGTTCTTTAGTTTCGCAAAGAAACGCGTCAGATTTACACGGCGTGTAAAAATTCCCTGACACATTAATGCGTTTTCCGGTTTGACCTATTAAACTTTTATTTTAATAAAATCGATGAAAGTTCGTGTCGTTTCCCGTTAAATTATTAAATATTTGTTTTGATATTCATTTTTAATATAAGCTTTTTTAAAAGTTCTACTTTAAATAATGTATAGTGACGTTGTTTCCTTAGTTAGTTTTACTTGCTAAAATTTAACTATACTAAAAAAAACGCATTACTTATATTAATTTCTCATTCATAATATTATTTTTGAAGTGACTATAATACCATAAAGTTTGTAAGCTATACTACTTATAGTTATTTTACTTTTATGAATAAAACATTCAAGTTTTTATTTCCAAATAAATTTCAAATTAAATAAGGTAATTCTGTATTTTTGTATACTCCTACACTGGCAATAAATGTTATTATTATTTTTATATAATTCTATTTTAGATAAGAATAAAACAGTTTACACCCTTAATGCTTACTTTTTTCTAGATCATAAAATATTAATATATCTAATATTAATAATATTTAATTCTACAGGCCTATTAGAGAGTTATTTACCGATGTGAATAATGCATGATATATATCCATATTGACATTTCCTATTACGAAACATCCATTTTTGACAACAGACAGAGTTTGCATATTTATAAGTTTATTTCTATATCCATCCCATTTAAAAAATCGTGAATCGTCAGGCCCAGAAGGTTTAATTTTTAATATTTTGATTTTATATCCCCTATTTCTATTGTTAGTTTTATTGTGTTTGTTTTATTTTCATTAAACCTGAAAAACCTAAATAATTCTAAAAATCTAAGAATTTAATAAAAAATCAAATAAAATGTTTTCGCACATAAACAAGCTATAATTAAATTAGGCAAAAGGTGGCGCTTGCGTGGTCTGTAATTTATTATTAAGCTATAATTAAATACATTTTTGAAAAAAATATTCATCTACTTATTTTTTTTTAATGAAATCCATTAAAGTGTTAGTACTTTTTGTATGAAAAAAAAAGAGAATGATTGAATTTAATTAAATATTGAGGATATCCTCCTTTTTTTAATTTTAATTCACTTTGAAGGATTTTTATAAGTTATCATAACACGTAAGAAAGAACTATTATACAAAAGGATATAATCAATGTTTATTTGTTAATTATTATTATTAAAATAATTTATACACTATCCCTAAATAATTTAGCAAAATTATATTCCATACTTTACTAGAATAATTTAATAATAGGAAAGAGTATTCATTCCCTAGATCACAGTTATTTAAATAAATTAAATAAAAATTATTCGAAAATAATTATTAAATTATCTCCTCTTTTGCTAATGCCACATTTTTAACGTTACGTAAGTACTTCAAAAAATATTCATTAAAACAACGACTTCTCGGGTCTGTACCCTTCCAGATATTTAATTACATAAGGGACACTTGCTGTTTTACGGCAATAACTTATTTTATAATGCAACAATTTTTTATTCGAAAATATGTAATGCAAAGTACAAAACAAACAAAAGCATTAGGTAATATAAAGTCATCTGCAGAGTTGTTTATTGAATACATGTTTTAAACTTATTTTATTTACGTAACGTAATTAAAAAAATCGCGATATCCAAAGAGGACATAATTTATTAATAATTCTAGAATTATTTTTATTTAATTAATTGGAATAATTTAATACTAGATGTAAATTTTGAACGCATTTTTAATAATTTAATTTAGTATTAGAAAACAGTAATTTAATTAATTGTTGAGTAATTAATTTAAATTACTCAACTGCAAATAACTTATAAATATACAATTATCTGCAATCCATTATGGATAATTGATATTATTGATTATCCATAATAGGAAGAGATTGCAATCATCAGTAATTCCTTCGTATTATGGATTGCGGATAATTCTATATTTATGCGTTATTTGCAGTTGAGTAATCTAAATATTGGCAAAGTAAAAATTGAGACGAATCGCATTATGGCATGTCATGAATAAATTATACACATGCTTTTTTATTAACGCAAATTAAATGTAATAGTACTGTAGAATTTAATACTCGCATATAAAATACACATTATGCAAAACAAAAAATAAAACAAAAATGCAAGTGGTTTAAATTTATAATTTCATTGCAAATACTAAACTTAATGAATGAACTTCACGGCGCTTAACGAAATTCCCGGTATATACATTTTTTTATAAATCCACACAGGAAATGAAAATTAGTTAAACGAAGGTGCATTATGAAATTACACGACACTGCTCCCTTAGTGCACCGGCGCGTCATAAAATCCTTTAATGCGAGATCACAGCGAAGTCCCTTCATATTAACGCCCACCTAGAAAGTTTTATTAGAGTTTATAATCGGTTTTTCTGAGGGTTTAACACAATTAAAAAGTTTTATACGTGACGGCGTTATTTTTTTATTACGCTTTTAATAATGAAATAGTGCAACAATTCATCTGAATTTCCGCGCTTATCCTTTTGACGGTTGACCTACACAAACCGACAAATTGATTTATTGTTTCGGCTTGCTTTTTTCGTCCGTGACGCGTAAATATTAATTATTGTGCATTTAGGTAGCGGCATGAATTTATTTACTTTTTCATAAAAAAAACGTGTTTATTTGATAAATTATACAATTTATAATTTGCCCATATATAGGACTCGTTTAAACAATAAAACAATCCCATTAAGGTTTATTATGATTTGTTTGATTGTTAATTCAATATAAATCAAATATATTTTACAAATTAAAATTATTTTTTCACTGTCGTTGCAAATTTTGGATCCTGAGTCAATGTCTTTTCAGTGGAGTAAATGTAACGCTTTAAAGAAATTAAGGCTATTGACAGTGATGAATTAACCACAAGCTATTGTTTCGAACTTCGAAAAAAAGGATTTGTTTTATATATTGGTTTATTCGGAAACCACATTCAAGATTAACCACTCGACAAAAGCCTTTGAATATACTGCCACATCCACCAAGACGATCCGCATAAATTGGAAGTGTATGCTTAGAATGACGTGAAATATTTTACTTATTATTGCATGTGCACGTCGATCCCAAATATCGTGAGCGGACTCATTTTTATTTATTTAAAATGAGCGGGATTAGTCTTCATTGGAAAAAAATCAGACTTCGCGATCGAAGTTGAGCCGAATTGGATATTATATTTTAGTGGTGTCTTGCTACGTATTATAAACGCAATCCTAAAAAGCCACTGAAACTGACTAAATACGTACACTTCTAGTGCTGCGATACAATAGTCCGATTCACAAGCTATATACGTTTAGTTATGCTGTTTTGTATGCACACATGGTAGGGATTTTTTTCAAAAATACCTTTGTTTTGTAAAGCCGTTTTTACTATAATTTATAGGTTAAGCAAGATAAAATGTTTTATTTTTTTATAAATACATATGTTATATATTCTATCTTATCATATAGCAAGATACTAATTAAAGATTATTATTTTGATATAGACCCTGTTTTCTATAATGGTTCTTGCATTTTATTCCATTGTTTATCCGGTTTACTTCTGACTTGGTTGCCGTTTTGTTCCCTCTTCTTTTCTTGGATTTTAGAATATTGATCTCCAGCTTTGATCTTGAGACAATTCCCTTGTGTTTTGATTTAGCATCCTCTATGTTGTATATAAAAAAAAAACACTCCGTGTTAAGCGATTCCCATTAGAGTCGGTCGATGTTTTTTGTTACTGAAAAATTAAGAAAAGTTTCTTACTGTTGCTTGTTGTTTCAATTGCATTAATTGCCTCCTATTAATTAATAAAGACCAATTTATTGTTATTTATTACTCTAACTGCATAAAATTGCTCCTTTAGTAATGTTCTATTACTAAATTACTGGAATTCTTCCAAAACTAGTTCTAACATTATGAAATGCAGATTCCACTGATCGGACAGAAAGCGACCCAGTCCATCCGGAATATCGAGGTTAAGAAGGACATCGGGCATATTTTTTTTTTCAAACTAATCATTTTCTAACCGATCAATCGATGAAAGACACATATCCAATATTGACTTATCCGTTATGGTCAGGCATTGTTAGCACGGAGATATTTTGGTCCGCTATCGTTGTATTGACCTTATTTTTGTGGTGATATTTCTAGTTGATAACTAATCGGCTATTTTAAGAAATTTTGAAATATATTGACATTCATTGTTGATTTGTTATGATTTTTATTTACTACCGAGTTTTACCGAATGCCTATTTCATAATCTCGCATTTCCCATTCTCTTAAATCTTTCGATTGGGATTGCAAATACCATTGCTTTCACCTTGGAAAATTATAACATTTAACAATAATTAACCGGTGATCAAACATAACCTAATTAACTTTTGTGCTAATGGCCAGAAGCTTTTCTGACATTTAAAACTAAATTAAATGTAATTTTTAATAATGTTTCATCAAGTAATTAATGAAAACACAATAAATAATCAATTAAATCTTTTTTTAATAATTAAAAAAAATTATTAATATATTTTATAAACGGAATAAAAAATACTTGATTAATTTAAAATAAACATTACTAAACTTTCGTAAATGAATTTAATTTGGTGAAAGGAAAATATTCTTGAAGTTTATTGAGCGCAAACTTTATTCCTCTTAACAAAGTTGCTGTCATTACATTGATTTATTTTATAAAGCGTATTAAGTTTCGCAAATTAAGATATTATAATAAAAATAAGCGTTCGGCGTTATTTGATACGAAACACGCCACAGTAGTTAGCAGATAATTGAAATATTCCTCGCCGTGAAATGGCTGAAATAACAGTAAAATTTCAGCAGTCACGCGATGAAAAACGGAACAACCAACTATCTGAACGTGTAACTATTTACATAAACAGCTTCTGTCGCACTTAACTCGCCGCTTTACGTTTTATTGCCGCCTTTTTTTGTAATAAACGCACTGATTACTCAAACATAAATTAAATATGAACATATTCGTAAAAAAATTAATTCAATTAAAGTTTATAATATATAAATTTTGGAATTTTGGTTTAACAATTAAATAACAATGAGAAAATTATTTAGAATACTTTTAATAAAATGAATTAAATTTATAATGACTATACAAAACATATTAATGGAACTACCACATTAAATAATATGTTAATTGTTAAGGCTTTTGCTTTGTTATACAGTGGAAATTCTATTTCACTGAATATAGCCCTATGTATTGTTTATGATAATTAATGAAATTTGAATATATGTACAATATATTGACATGAACTAATAGGTTTTTTATTCGATTTCAATTTATTGTAAATATATTCAAATTTCATTAATGTTATGAATTGGCAATGAAACACAATACATATGGTCAATGAAATAACATTATACAAGGCTTTTAATCGTCATTTAGTTGTAATTCATAATAATGAAATATTTTAGTTTGTATAACTGATTTTTTTATTACTAACCATAATTTTGACGGTATTATGGCATCATTAAAAAACCGACAATTTAGTTATACAAATAATGTAAACGTATTTTTTTATTGAGAACTAAGGAGCGGGTATAGAAAAATAAATGTTGGAAATATATAAATAAATTAATATATTATAAAAATGGTCATCAAGGTACGTCAAATAAATATGCGGTCAAATAAGTTTTTGAATGAACATTTTACAGTAAATGAAAATTTATTAAATGAAAAAATGATTGTTTTCATTTAAAGTTAAGCGAAGTATTTATAAGAATGTTAACACCTATTTTGGGATTTCTTACCTTATAATGACATGAAAAAAATCCCCACATTTTTTTTTTCATGAATGAACGATTTCGTGAAAGATTCAAGGAGTTGCTAAAATATAATAGGATTTTGTTGTTTTATTTGACATAATTGTTTATTTCTAAAGGGCAGTTGAAATTCTTCCTCTTGTAACACAAAAAATAAATTAAATAGAAATAAATGGCAAGATAATTTTCAACATAATTAATAAAAAAAGTAATTATTAAAATAGGTTAAATTTTAAAGCATGCTTTTAACCAAATGATATAAAATAACGCAATTCCCACTAAAACATACACGCCCTTTCAGCCCCTTTAAAGCACATATAAATTTTACATCATTTGACTAACCCGTTATCTTTCCTCTTGAGCACGTGTATGTATTTTTAGAGAATCATAACACGAAAGGGATATTATTCCGGTTTACTATAAGATATAATGGGGTCGCGTTATGTTCTCCTTGCGAATTCCGTGTTATGTTTTATAATCCTATTGAAATAACCAAAGCGTATCGCGAACGAAACACGAGAAATGAATTACGTATACATATGTTGCTTCTTTTCTTGGAGCATTGTATGTGTCTTTCTCATTTCGCAAATAATACATTACGTTTACATATTTTGCTTTACGGCTGTGTTCCTTGTGAGTATAAATCAAGTGGATATTTAGTAAATCCGGCATTAATATTTCTGTGCTTTTAAAAGGAATAGTCTTTAACGTTAAAAAGATTGGTTTATGTGTATTTTGGAGAATTTGTAAATCTTAGAAACAGAGAAAGCATTTAAAACTTTTTGTAACCCGAGCTTGGGTTTGAACTAGAGATAGACAAAGTCGATCTTTTTTGTCACCGCAAAAAGTATGTGACAATTTTCTTAATGTTATTCGTGATTATAATATTTGGAAGAGTCGCCTATTAATTAATACACTCCAATTTATTGTTGTTTATTAACTTTAGCTACCTAAAATTGGTACTCTATTACTAAATTCACTCTAATTTTCCCAACATTAGTTTCAACATGTAAATTGAGATCTGTCTAGGCCCTTGGAGAAATAGACCGTCAACATTTTCTATAACCATAATATTTAAAATATGACAAGAAGTGTACATGCTGAAGATTAAAACATATATATACAAATTTTCAAATTATTGCTTTATACCTTTAAATCAGCAAATATGATTTCAGATGGATTACTATCCCGCTCACTCCAGTCGTGAAATGTGATCATATTTAAATAATTGTTTACGTCACTCTTTGATTAGTCAAGATAGATCAATAGATTAGCCAGCTAGATTTACGGATTTGCCGAACAATGTTTTTTATTTGTGGGAACATCTATTATAAAATCAACGCCCCTGCGACACGAATGAACTTAAACAAGCATTTTTAACAAACTTGGTTACTGTTCAGCTATTAGCGCTGGTTTATTTGAACATTTTATTTAAATATTTATTATTGTTTTTCTATTTGGTGTTTTTTGTTATTGTTGTGTTTGACTTCTGTCTTGTAAATAAATAAATAAAAAATGTTTAATATTTCTTCTTGTAATTTTATCTATTATACAAACATCTTTATTCAGACAGCAGAATTACAATTCTTTACAAATATTTATATTTACAATACACAGTGGGTTAGTAGTCTGTCATGGGCTATCGACCGGAGGTCTTTCTGCCCTTATCTATTATTTTATTAAAACGTATTAAAACCAATAATAATTTATAACCCTAAGTATCACATTAATTTGAAAAAAAAAAATGGATATTTTTGTTAAAATTATTTTTTCACTGTAAATTTACTTTCGCAGACATAATTTATATTTGCAAGCAAACAGCCAACACAAATATTTGCAAATAAACTTATAAAATGTAACAAAATCGGATCATATCTCTCGTAAAAATTCTAACTCTTATTTGTGTTGATAGATTTAATATCATTACAATATTACATCGTATTTTATTATGAATTATATAACAAAGATTATATAACTTGAGAAAAATATCTAAAAGTGAAGTTTATTGCAATTTATTTATTCATTAATTTTGTGTAAATTCCTACTTTTTTCCTCATTTTAGAGGAAAATTACAAGAATTGTAATATATCCATGATTTAAACATATATGAAAAACGATGCTTCATTTTCTTTTGAAATCGATGTATAATTAATAATTAAATAAGATTTTTTTATTATATTTGCTAAATAACTACAACTTCATTTTATTCCATACGTCAATGTATACTTTCAAGCGTCACTTGCGTCGTATTAACTTGACCAATTTGTCTGAGGTCTGTGGAGTATTGTAACAGACAATTTTAATATATTTTTTTAATACAATACAATGTGTTTTTTTTAAATATGATATTAATTCATTTAAGTTTTATTACACTCTATTACAATATTTTTAATTTGTTTTATTCAGTTTTTTATGTGTCTTTTTTAATATGTTTAATCGATTGTTTGTATATTTTAAGCATATCGCTGGGAGATAATGATTAATTTTATTATCTGCATCAATTTCTATATAATCGAGTGAACACAATTTTTGTTTTCTTATTAAAGCATCTGGGCTTACATATGCACTTTTTACATTGTCATATTCCGTATTTACACTTGTCAAACGTATTTATAAACTTATATTTAAATAATTGTAAAACTTGTAAAAAGGTGATTACCGTAATAAAATTATTATTATTAAATATCAAGTGTTTAAATTGCATTAGCCACGACTTATAAAAAAAATCATGTTAAATTGCAATAAAATAAATATGTTAAAAATTATTTTAAACGATATTTTATATAAAAGTCATGGTTAATGTAGTTTATTAATGTGATAATAGGCAAGTTTAATTACATTTAATTTATAATCGATTTAAAAAATAATGAAGTACCATTTTTTATAGATTTTTAAATTCCAAACACATTTAAATTCTCATATGTTTCTCTAAAATCTACAGAGAAGTAGATATTTCCATAAAATTGATTATAAATGTAAAATCCCTATATATACTAGGTATGTTACCAGTAAAATAAAACATTTAGAATGAGTATTTAGTCATTCTCAATGCTTTGTTTTATTAATTTTAAATAATTATTGTAACATCTGTCTTATTACAGGCATTTAAACAGTTAAAAAAAAAACAAATTTTTATTCCGCTTGTTTTTTATTGTTTTTGTGAATGTCTCCATCCCAATTAAGATAATTTCCACGTCAATATTTTCCAGCATTTTAAAAAATAATAAAATGTTCCCTTAATTTATATAAAATTCTTAATAACACAAAATCCAACTCTGTGGTTTGTTAGTCTAAATGCAAATAAAAACGAGATTGCATCGTGCAGATGAGAGGACGAGCTTAACGAAAGCTTGTTTGTGTAAGCCATATTATGGCAGACTAAACGCAGTTTCAGTTGCGTTTTAACATCCAAAGGCGTTATTGAGGGGGAATGGGCGTTGAGTTTTCACTAGCAATTTGCATATTCTAGTCTGGGTTTCGCCTGTTATTAATAACATAACTCATTTATGTAATGGGTTATTAAAGGCGGGCTCGAGAGTGAGAATGGAAGTTTTGTGTGTGGATATGAAATTTCATAAATAAGTTATGTAAATTTTAATCATGCATAAACTGTTACGTGCGTTGTAGTATTTGATGTACACACAACAAAATACCTGAACAACGTGTATATTTATAGAGTTTTAAATTGAAAAGTTGGGCATTGTTTTTTTTTTCAATTTGTAGTGTTTCAGTGTCCAGAATTTGATAAATTTCGGGGATTTACAGAAAAAAAAAAACAACTTTGGATTATAAATTATTATTGCTTTTAATACGTTTTAATAAAATAATAGATAAGGGCAGAAAGACCTCCGGTCGATAGCCCATGACAGACTACTAACCCACCAATATGTATTGTAAATATAAATATTTCTAAAGAATTATGTATATAAATATATATATAATTATTAATCTGCAGCATGTACACTTCTTGTTATATTTTAAATATTACGGTTATAGAAAATGTTGACGGTCTATTTCTCCAAGGGTCTAGATAGATCTCAATTTACATGTTGAAACTAATGTTGGGAAAATTAGAGTGAATTTAGTAATAAAGTATTTCTGAATAACCATATAGGAGTGGATTTGAAGGATTATGTAAAGGATTCAGGATAGTATGATTTTAGTTAGCAAAATAAGATATAATTTTCTGCATTAAAATTAAACTCAATTCTGTCTGATTGAGCCATGTTTTCAAAAACGTAATGATAGTTAACATTTTTAAAAGAAGACTGCTAGGACAAAGCATCCTAAATTCATACAGATGGGTATTCCCATTAAGAAGCAAGTAGCCTACCGTCCCCCGAAGGGAAGTGTTGATTAAAAAAACAGCAGTTTGGCTTTATGTTGTTAACTACACATACAAAAATATTAACCATTCACACTGTTGCATTTTTTTCTATTTAATATTTAACGTAAGTTAAGTCCTACATAATATTCTCATAATACCACATGATGAATATAAATATCATTCATCATGTGGTATTATGAGATTATTGTATTGGCCCATTGTTAATTTCATTTGCATACAAATAAGGTATTGCAATAAAACGAATTGTAGTCATGTTTTTTTTGCTTATTATGCATTATCGAAAACACTGCGACGCATGGTAAATCGAAAAATAAGTCTATTTAACTGAAAAAAAAAAAAACTTCAAATATCGTTTACGATACCGTGTTTGTAAAATATCTAAAGTTTTTTTGACAAAAATTAAATCCATACAATCTTATTAATGATTTATTCAGTAATCATAAAAAATAATATTCTTAGAAGATTATATGGATCTTATTATTTACAACAAACTGTTAGATTTTTTTAATAAAAACCGTAATTTAATGTAATCTAAGAAATATTTTTTACATTGTTGAAGTTACTTATTCCTGTAACTTGTTCAAATACGGAATGTCCAAATTAATTTTAAATTTGTCATATAGTTTAAGTAGTTTTTTTAAAGTAAATTAATTGTACAAGAAAAAAGAAACAGTATTTACATAAATTAAATACAGGAAAGATTAACTTACCCGCATATCGCATACATTCAAATTCCTTGCTACAAGCAACGGTATTAACTGGTCTAGCAAATAGGTACATATCAAAAGTTGCGCGCATTTAAAGTTTACATTACGTATCGACTGGCATTCCGGATGCAAATAGACCCAGTTTTGCATTAAAGACCGCCCGTAAAACTGCATTTGCCGGATATCCGGGTTCTCGGAGAAAGAAAATTGCGAAATGCATCTTCATGGGCGAATGTGTGTATTCAAATAGAAATAAAACTGGCGGGGAGACATAAATCGGGGCCCAAGGAGGCACGTACACACATTTACTCCCGGTACAACATAAGCAACGCAGGGAGCCAATAGCGGCCGTAAAATGTTTAAGGGCGCTACGAGAGCAGGGGCTTTGATCTCAATTATTCGGGAATGCATTATTGAGAACGGGGAGTGTGTGCGTTGAAATACTGAGTTACTTTAGTTTATTAGGTTAATTGATTGTCTTTGCAATAAGGATACGTTAATACAAAAGGGATTTGTTAAAGAAATTCCTCACGTAGATATTAACATAGTTTCTTAGGAAAGGCGTATCATCTCTCTGACGTCAAGCTGCCTTTTTAATAAATCTTAGAGTAACCATAACTCTGTAATTGTAAGTCATAACACCATTACAGTTTCTAATAACTTTTAATGAGATGTTCCATCAAAAAAAATGTTCCTGCTTAACAACTCTAATTCTTCAGAAAATCTTCGTTGAGGGAAGATCGACTTCCAGATACATTATATTTTAGAAAATAAATAGGATATAAAGGAATGCAGGCATTGGAAATAGTGCCGAAGTAGAAATGAAATTGTATGAACTAGAAGACGAAAGATTGGCAAGGGAACTGTGAAAAACGTGAGTTGTAGGTGTAGTCTATATATATGGAAGATGGAACAAAATAAAATTTACGAGATGGTAGGAAATTTAGAGGGAATAGTGAATGAATGATTAAAGAGGGTAAATGTGGCAACATGGACGAGGAAAATAGAAGGAGGAGGAACTGCAAGACGAGCATTGAAAAATCACAAGATGCAGTTTTAATCGTATGTACAAAATAAAGGCAAATCTGGTATTTAAAAAGAAATCCTGGAAATTTGAGTAATAGGAAGTTTAGTGTGGTGGCTGGGAGTGATTCTAGAGGAAAAAGTTGGATATATTGGATCGATAAAATATATGGTGTGATAACCATGCGGTATGTGTAAATGGGAAGAATACAACCGATGTGAAGTTATCTGTTTTCCAACCACGGTTTTGTCGACTCAGCGCCTCTCCCATGGTGGATTTCATCGACGGATTTTAAATTATTTTTCTTTGTATTAGCCTATTGGTAGAAGTCCTAAAAATTACTTTCAATAGTATTATTATTATTATATTTTTTAAATTTTATTTTTGACATCCACCAATTTCAACATTAAATCGAGTAAATTTCAATGTTAAAAATGGCTCACTCTGACGCAATTTAAATTCAATTTTTTGTCTTAGAGTATTACTGGGTGTCTTATGAACCTTCCTAACAAATTAAAGAGTTTATTTTTTATTATAACTATTTTTTGTTGTTATCTATGGATCAAACTTCAAAGTCCAAAACAGAGCTCATTTTGGCGCACTACAATAATAGAAAATTAACTTTTTCATTAAAAGAGATAGTTCTTAATACTTCTAGTAATAATCTAAGAAAAGGAATTGACTATAAAGCGCGCTATAGTGAGCCATTTTAAATATTGAAATTATCTCGATTTTTTATTGAAATTCGTGAATGGCTGAAAGAAAATTTAAATATTGTAATGATTATAATACTGGTATTATTGAAAGTATTTCTTACGACTTTTACCAATAGGCCAATGTAAAGTAATGGAAATTAAAATCCGTTAAAGAATAAACTACACGAATATAATGTTTTCTTATAAGTATTTCATTTGTTTCAGCCATTACCATGATCACCGTTTTTGTAACATAACAGAAATTTAGTTTATTAAAAGCTGCAGTACTTCGTTCGTGCTGCTGTTTTAATTCCGTGTCAATGTCAACTTTAATCATCACGTGGATAAACCACTAATTGATCGGTGCATCAAACTATGGCGTAAGCGCCGGGACAACAAAAAAAAAACAGTGGCTAGAAAAGCGTGGATTACTTTACATTGGTAACAATAGATGTATAAATTTGGGAGAGAAATGTGAGGGAGTGTTTGTAGAATGGATACATGGTAACGGGAAGATGAAAGAATGGATGTGAGAAGATGGGGCGCGTGGAAAAGATTAGAAAGTTTGGTCTGTAAAAGGCTGAGAATGATAATGGTAAATTATTAATAACTGAGGCTTCAACTTTGTTATACATTGTTTATCAATTTAATAAAACACTTTAAACTAAAAGTTTTAGTTTGATAATGACAAGTGTAAATTGTTGAAACTATAGTCACAATAAATATAATTGAGAGTTATACAAACAAAGTTTAAAGTGTTTTATTAAAATGATAATGGTAATACATGTATATCTAAATAATGATTGCAAGTAAATAAATATTTTTAATTAAGCACAATATTTTTTTACGTATATGTATGCTAAATACTTTTGTTTTTTTAATCACCTACAGATTATATAATTCAATTAAATCCTGTAATTTTCTCTACTAAATATTTTAAAACCTTAACTTAATCAAGTCGTATTTTTTTACCTTTACTGTATATATAATGAATAAATAAAACAAGATAGAGTAAGCAATTATCGTGGAGCTAGTTCTGTTGAACAAGAGCCAGACGGAGCGAAATTTCCGGTGGATCCGAGATTAAAGTTTAATTGGAAATAAATACAACTTAATTATCGAAGTGAAACTTATTGCCGGAAACTTTTACAGTTTCAACTTTTTCGAGAGATTTACGTCCTCCGCGCTTTTACATAAAATAAATCCGGGGCAATGATAACGGGATTTCCTTTATGGTCAATTCTTCCGCGTAAGCGCTTCCGGAAAGCGTGTAGTTGAGGGATTTCGGAATTATTAGGAAATAATAGGTGTTTTACCTGTGTTGCAGATTAATGGGGCTTAAACGGGTGGTTGTAATTTAATGGGCTGAATTTGTCCAGTTAATAATTTTGGGATGAGGTAAATATATTTACTTGTATTCTATTCAGAATATTAAGCAGGAAATAACACGAGAGATATTTGCAAAAATTTTAACAAACAATATACTATATATAACAAATTAAACAAGACAATATACTATATTTTTTGTCGCTTGATTTCCATTTGTTCGTTTTATTTTTTAATAGTTTTCAGTAGTTGACAAAACGCAACTATTAATTATTTCATTTCTATATTTTGAATTAATTTCTCACTTAACCCCTGGTGAAATATATTTAATTAATACACTTTGATTAAAACACTTGGTTTCTTTCACTGATTTTTTATTTTTACTCCGACTAGTTTCGACATAGGTAGAGTATTAATTATTTCCACTAATAATAAATAAATAAGTGATGCTGTTTCTGTGAATGAAGTAATTTTTCTTATAGAATTTAAGGGGACATATAGTCTCAATATAGTCTGTAGAATATGCTCTTATGAAAATTTCGCATAACATTTTTTTTCAGGATCCTTCGGCTATCCAGGTCTCACTTAGTTCGCATTGTTAGACCCAGATGACGCTATTATAGCAAAACTTTAAACAGCTTTTATGAAAAATTAATATTTCTGGTAGTAGACAAAACAGCATAAACAGTAGACAAAAATCATTGTTTTTCATATAAACTTCATTTTATTAATAATCTAAATTTTTCCATAAAAAAGTTCTAAATAATTTTATAATCTCTCAGGCATTTTTTTTTTTTTCAAATTTGGTTTAAAATTACTGTGAAGCCTTGCAGCGTCTATCCCGATGAACACTGCACGGTGCACACCATGATGCAGTCGCAGCTATATGAAAAACAATCAAATTTTCTTCAAATAAGAACAAATCATATAGAAAAATAGGTCAAAAATTATTATGCCTTCTTTAACAATATTATCGAAAAACACTGTTTTTTTATCAGATTATGTAAGTTTTCCCCTAATGGATTAAAATATTATGGGTAGTACATAAAAGTATTAATGTTAATTGCTCCTTTAAATGGTTTAAACAGTTTCATGATGATGCAATAGTGACGCCAAAACTATAGTCAATAAAGAAATTTCAGTTATACAAAGTTAAAAGTGTTCATAA
This sequence comes from Philonthus spinipes, assembly GCA_963082785.1. Lineage (NCBI taxonomy): Eukaryota > Metazoa > Arthropoda > Insecta > Coleoptera > Staphylinidae > Philonthus > Philonthus spinipes. Next base: position 14,451,094 of record OY720304.1, read on the forward strand.
ATTGGAACAATATCACAAAACATTATTTGTTGCTTAAAGTACATGGATTGAAAAGGAAATGTCCATCACCAACAATCCGAACATTGTTGACTCGTGGCTGAACAATCCATTTAAAAGTATTGGCATTAATAAAAATATTGACCTGTCATTGAATTTCACTAGATTAAATAATAATATCTTACTTCAATAATCAATGTTTTGATTACAGAATGAATATTTTTGTACAAAACAATACTCATGGAGTGCTTTACATTTAATTGATCATTTTCAAAATCAATGATTTTTATTTATAACCGAAATACACACAATTTATTCCACATGCTCCTTATTAATAACACGATTTCCTGCCCCGAATATAGAAAAGACACACTCTTACTTGTGAAATCTCGGCCGGAAATAAACGAGCAGAAAAGTCGTAAACACACAAGGGAAACATCTAACATCGCGTACGGTGCAAGGAAGGGCCGAGGATCTCTGTGGAAGTCAGAATAATTTATCAGGGGCCCTCTCTCGCACTTATTATCGGCCGTAGCCGCAGTCGAACGGGGAGGACGAAGGGGGATGAGCGCGTGGGATGCGATCTTCCCTCCATAACAAGCTCATGTTTTTCATATGGCTGAAAAATTATCCCGACGACACACGCTGAAGGGAATTAATGGCGCCCGGCTTTTCCCCCTCGATCCTTATTTCCGGCTCCGACCCCGTACACACGGCGAATCGTCTGCCTTTAAAAGTCGATTCTTACAGGACTAATAAGTCAAAGGATGCGGCTTCAAGATTTAGATACTATACATAGAAAACATATTTATTGGTTGCGTGTGTTTTTTTTTTGCCATTCTTATTTGAATCATAGGCATTTGCAACAACAAACTGAACATAATATGTATAGTAAAAATATTTTTTCTTTTTGACTATTTAACTAAAATTTGTTTACTAATATAATTAACTGCCATTAGTAGATGGGCACGAGGAGCTTTTAATTGACTGTTTAGCAAAGGAATATGATAAGTTCTTTTCATTCTCAGCATACGCCTGGTGTTGATGCTGAATTATCTTTTAAGATAAACTGCTTGCTGCAGCAATTGTTTTTTTTTTCATCATATTTTTCTTCAGTACTAGATCTATACTATGGAAAATTACAACAAAAACACTGTAAAGTAGTTCTTGAATTCGATTAAATAAATTCTTTACACACAAATTTACTTCATTAATAAAAAGTTAACTTACTTTCTCAAATTAACACGATTATTTTTTTAAAGTTTGATGGGCATGTTTGCGCACAGTTCTTAAAGACACAAAAATCTTCTCACTTTTCCTTACTATATTCAGATGAATATTATGCTTTTGTTTGTTATTTTCAAATGTACCGATAACTTCTCTTAAAAGTATTAAGTCGTCCTGTATCTTAAAAGGAAGTTTACTTATAGACAATTTTCCGGACCGTTTTACGTTTCACCTAATACGACAAACTAGACGAAAAGACGTATTGCGTCTTTTTAAAGACGTTTACGTGAAAGCAAAAATTGTCCGTTTCCTATCAACAAGCAAATCACGTGCGTTATTAGCAATCGAACGTTTCGCTAAAACTCTTTATTATGAAAGAGCAAACGCCTTGGCGGAATTTTACTAGCGACATTTTTTATGCTGGTTCCTGCATTTGCTTGTAATTGAAACTAAGATTAGGTTTTCAATCAACCAATACGACAGCACGGAATAGATTGGAATATTGAAAACTAGTTCACTACTATTTTACGAGGCTAAAATGTTATTTAAGCGGAAAAACGACTCAGTATATTCAAGTATGTAAAACAAAAATTGACTTCCTGAAAGTGATATTACAGTTTACGACCACATGAACATAAATTCTGTGGAAAATATGTGGGTCGTGCCAAATAATTACAGGAATAGCCCACAATAAAGTAACGCAAATAACCTGAGAGCTGTATTGGCATAATTTACTACGAAAACGATCGAGCGAATTTCACACAAAATTTCCATTATTGTTCAAAACAAGCGTTTTGTATAATTATGAAAAAACATTTTTTAGTATTTTAAAATTAAATTGATATATTGCTAAGTCGCCGAGCTAAAACCTAAAATCTTCTAAATATAAGATTTCCAAACAGTGGGCCGCAAAAATTACAAGAAATCTGCCATAATTATTATATTAATCATAATGTCATAATTGCCTTGATCATTTTATTGACTACATCGCCTTTTCTGGAAAATTGGTGTTTTTTTTTTCAATCCTCCGATGTATCGGTTTCATTCTAGCAAGACTGATAAAATATTTTACAGAAATGATAGATTCTAGGGGATAAGTGGCGATAGGGTGCGGAGGGTTAATTTTCCAGAACGATAACGGGACAGCTCGTTATCATTCTGCAAAATTAATACCTTAAATTAGCTCCGTACCTCTCCTTAAAAAAAAAAAATACAGCGCTTTGCATTGCCTGTTGATTTCAATTTCTAGGTTTCTATTGTAGGTATTAATTTCCTTCTTGAGGATTCACTGCAAATTTTAAATTGTTTTAATTTATATCGTTGTTTTTTTTATAATTTATTGCGATTTCGTCAAAATATGACCAGTATAATAATGAGGTCTCTCGTTGACATCATTATTATAGACTAGTATATCGACGCAAATAAGACACATTTGTTCATAATTAAACCAGTTTATTCATATTTTTTTATTCCTTTTAAAATCGTTTAATTATTTGATGACACGCATTCGAAAGTTCTTAAATCAAATTGGCTTCATTAACTCCTTAATTCTGTAACAGATCATTGTTAGCGAGGAGTAATATTCCTCTTAGATCTGAGGTCTCGTCCAGTTTTTGTTTGTCTTAAATAAAATCAATGAGTTTAACTCGTCTGTTGTTACAGAATTTTGTATATCAGTGATTCTCGACCTTTTTTGTATGAAGCCCTAGGGGTGGCTTAGTAAAAAATAATAATAGATCATGCTCTCATCTTTGAATTAATATTTACGAGTACAGAGAATCTAATTTCGCAGAGATTAAATGTAGAAAGCTGCATGTTAAGTGTTGAAAATTTCGCGGCACTATTGAGAAAGACTTACAGCGAACTAAGGTGCCGTGGCATCTTCTTTGAAATCCGTTGGTATATAAAATAAAATAGTGAATTTGAAGAATATTTTATTCCAATTAATTATTTACAAATATCATGATGGTTTTGAATGTTACTATGTGGTAATTCAAATCAAATTAAATGAAAAAAAGACAATGTTTTTGCTCCTTTCTATTAGTTATATATGTATACAGATTTTAGACAAATATATATACATACATATTTTTTTCGAACTAAGTTTCAACAGGATGTATATCATTATCAAGGATTTTTCGTTGTCGTAATTTAGATTTTGTGATAAAAATTCTTATTCTGTGGAGTGAAGATGATATATGCCACATTAGTAAAAGTATTCAATGGTTTACCATTCACAGATGATTGTGATTTTTTTATGATTTCATGAATCTTGTTTCATCAGATTATTTTTTTTAATACGGCTTAAATAGATTTTATGGACTACTTTATTCGTATTTCCTCTAACAAAAACATCGAGTATCATATATTCTACTGGGCGTAATTTATATGCGATTTTTGAATATAATACCTTCAAATAGTGTTGTATGGAGTTCTTCTTCTTGTGAAGGTTTCGGATTTCTATTCTTATCCATGAAAGATGTGCTTTTCGTTAGGCTGTTTATTGATACTAGTGTTTTGTCCTCGTCCTCAAGTTCACGTATTTGGGGATGCTGCTCTTCCGAAGGCATTCACTGTTGAAACAAATATTCTGCGATGTGGATCTGTATTTCTTCATTAGGTTGTTATATAGTTTGGTCTGTTTAGCTGTACTTGCTCACTTTAACATCACGATGGTTTCCACCCTTACTACGTGGTAATATAAATCAAATTCAATGAAAAAATAAGAATATTTTTTATCACTTTTTATTAATTATATATATAAAACGTGGTAAAAAAACATAGAATTTTTCATTCAATTATATTTGCAATTATATACAAACAGGGGACAGAGGTGTGTTTTGTACCAACATGAGCATTAACCCAAGTGATCCATGTCAGGGTAGAAACGATACAATTTAAGCAAGTTTACAACCCAGAATTTTCAAGATTTTGTTTACCATTTTCTCTAGATCTGCAGAGAAATTCTTTCCATAATTACTGTGGATTAATGAGGTAGTGAAATAGCAACTGTTTTAATAGACTTTGATTAAAACACTTGGTTTGTATCACTGATTTATTTATTTATTTTTTTTTTTTTTGATCAGTGAAACAAACCAAGTGTTTTAATCAAAGTCTATTAATTAAATATGTTTCACCACGGGTTAAGTGAGAAATTAATTCAAAATAGAAACTGTTTTTGTTATTGAATTTAATAAATGACTATAAAAATGCACTATAATAAGTGTATTAAAAATATGCAAATTTAAAGAAATACAAAATATGCAAAAACTGGAAAAATATTTCCACAGTTTACTCCTACCAAATAAAGATTTCGATTTTTCGCAGAACGATTTGCATGTAACGAGTCAAATTACGAACATCTTAAAAAAATGTGTATCCCCAGAAACCCCAACATAACCCCTAAATACAAAAATTCGCCAATAACCCTTTACGAATACATATCGCACTTTTACCCTACTTTCCTAACTTGAAATCGAAACAAACGCAGTTCCACATCAAATCCAGAGCAGAAAAACTTGTAGCCGATAGCCTTTGCGACAAGGAAACATTTTAATTTTTTCTTAAAAAAATATATTAATTTTATTTATTGTATTCCTTTTTTCAATAAAGATATTATAGTGTTTTCGCAGTCAAAGCTGGTAAGATAAGAAATAAAATAAGAGTACAGTTATAATCAGACGTAGGCAGGAAGTTTATAAAATGATTGATTCATGCGAGAATAACCAACAAATAGGATCTGTTCAACTGCCTTCATCGAGCATAACATAGCCTTTAAATGGTATACAATTTGCATTTATTGGATTATTTGCTTAAAATAGAGTAAAAGATACCACAACTTACCAAATAAAAAAAGCAGTTTTAACATCTCATCCCATCAAATTTCTCATCTATTTCAAAACTTTTCAGCAAAACATCTCACTTTTAAACATTCTTTGAATTCCATCAATCATGAATTCATACATGATTAACGAGACAAAAAGCAAGGACTACCGAGTGAAAGACCAATAATCTTTGGAAGTATGCAAACACTTTATTAAATTTAATTGAATTTATTGTAAAGTTAGTGTAATTGTTGTACGTTTTAAAATGAGGATGTTTATGTATGTAGTTAAAAAATATTATATAATATGTAAGAGTATATAAAATACAAACATATATAAAATAATCTTAGTCGTGTTTACCCGGAAAAATAAACATAAAAAAGTCTCAACTTTTAATACTAATACTATATCTTCATTCTCTAAAAAAAAAAAAAAAAAAAACTAGGACAGTGTATATAATCTACCATAAAAAAATTGGTCTCTCTGCACTTGTTTTCTTCTTTTTTTCGATTTTATGCTAATTGAGAATTTGGTAATGAAAGGAGAGTGTAGTGAGTATATAACTTTTAATATTAGTTTGAAAATAATGGCTAATATTTTTTTTACCAACGGAAATATTTTTCATTATATTATTTATTTTATATTTATTATGATTTCAAACAAAAGCATTAATCTATGACTCTAAACAACACACTTTTATATATATATTTGGGGGGAATAAATCCCTCATTCCTGTATTCGTGATTTAACAATGTTTTAACAAAATCCCTCTCGCCGTTAAAAGCATCATCAGGCTTTAGAGATAATTTTAGAATATATAAAAATCACACATCATATTTAACGTACATTACCGAAATAGAAACAAAATACATACAGTGAAAATATTAATACGAAAGAATAATATGTCATCATTAATTTAAGTTAAATAATGTAACTATAATTATTATACAAATACACATTTTATTTGCATCAGTAAATATTCCAATTTAAATTAAGTGTTAAATTTACTAAATTTAAATCTTAATTTACTTTATATAATAACCTATTAAAAAATACTATATTTACCATCCTCTTTTACATTACGACCAGTTGGGTCTGCATATATGCTGTTGCATTCGGAACCAGGAATATAATAATAGAAAATAGTATTTATTTACTTGTGACCAGTTATTATTTAAATGAACTAAACAAAATTGTTTATATTGATTATTTTCATTTTTTTATTTAATTTAAGGTTAGGCTATGTTTACATAAATAAAATCATCATTGTATGTAATTCACCATGTGCTAATGTTAACATTTATTCAATAAATAAAATCCTCTTAAAAAATAATATAAAAAAAAATCATTGCGGAGTTATAGTTTATAAATTTCAAGAGAAAATCTATATTCTTTTTATGGGAAGTAATACATTATGCATAACTATTATTATTATTTCTACAAACTTAAATCAGGGTTTTGGTTTTCCGAGGGCCGTTAAATAACTTTTTGAAGGAGAACGCCGCGGCGACAATACAACTTTGATGTTATTCATAGCCCGCGTAATGTAATCTTTAGGGACGAAGTTTCGGCTGAATATAGTACGGCGGGAATAGTGGTTTCGGATCCGGCATGTAAATAACAAACTTTGCGCCTCGCTCACCTTTTACCTATTTTCCATACACGCGGACGCCCCATTCTCATTTTTTCGCATTCAAAAAATTCAGCACAAAGAACGGATTTCAACGGGCGGTAATGTTACGTATTATGTTACGACCGGCACAATGCGCGATGGGAAAAATGTACACGTTTTTTTTTTTTTCGCGTAAATTATGAAGAAATGGACGGAAAATGTGAGGGGTGGTTTAATTTCCAACCTCCTCTCTTTTGAATAATGTTCGTTTGTGGTGTAATTGATGGTTACAATGGCGTGGTGCTTTCGCCCGGATATTTTGGTTTGCTTTTAAGTAATTCCTCCTTATTTATGGACTATAATGAAATGTGGCTTAGATAATGCCAATTAAATAGTAATAAGTAGAACGACTTAATTAAAGCTGCTTATTTTGAATAGATTTATCATTTAACACTTGGTAAAATATTTTAAAATACTTATACCGAAGAACAAAAGTTGTTATTTATTTAAATGTATTTCTTTTTGTTACTTAAAGATGACAATAATTTTTATTAAACACACCTGATAATTTTTTATTTTTTTTTTAATCTCCCCCGATTTATATCGCATCCTATACAGACACAAGGTGTGCGACATTACGAAAGTGTAAAAAGGCATGACGGAATTTATTAGAAAACATGAAATTATGAACGGAGACTGTTCCTAAACTAATAATTCAATAGGGCGAAAGCGGACGGGAACTGGGTCGAATAGAAACATAATTTAACAAAAAAAAAGCTCATCAGGCTAACAGGGAGTACCGGAAAAGGTTCTGCGGGGAGATTGATGAAACATTCGCCTACGCCGAAAGTTGAGAGTACTCTCTGGAGATCGGCTACAGTACCTTGGGGCATTGATCAAATACAACAGGGAATACACCGACTGTAATAGAGAAACTTTCGAACTTTTTGCCTCCCACTTCCCAGATTACCAACTATTATATGACAATGAAGATATGACACTCTACCCAGACAGTCGCCACAATACTGACTGTGAGGTAGCTAATAGAGTTGGGCTGGGCCATCAACACATTTCATCCACTGCAAAACGGGCTCGAGGTAATTATCCTACACTTGATCGAAATATTCAGAGTTATAGCCTGAAATTATATACCGAAAAGGTGGTCTGAAGTCAAGGTGGTAGTTAGTTCGTGCTTTCCCACTTACCTAAAGTAGGAAAGCACGAATCTACAACCCACTACGTCTTTAGGACCTCTAGTTTCATTCCTATAAAAAAATGCTGGAAATAGTGCTGGGTAGAAAACTATGGGACAGTTTCACTTACCAGTACGTCTACCAGTAGTGGCATGGATTGGCATAGAATAACCTTGTTGGACAACAAGGAAAAAGCAATTGCTGGATATCGAGGGAGAACTGAAGCAATGCTTATTACTAGAAAGATGACGATATCATTCTCTGATATCTTATTTCAACTAAAAATAACTAGGGGATGCCCACAGGGGGGAGTTATATCGCCCCTGCTATGGTCGCTGTTAATAAACGACCTGTTGATAATAATATACCCACGACATTACCTTAGTGGTCAGAAGCAACGATGACCAGGTTATCTACGAAACAAAAAAATGCACTGCCTGTAACTGGTACACGACAGAAAGTCTCAGCGTTAACCCAAATAAGACTGTAATATTTCAAGAAGAGTTACTGCGCTAATCGTACTGGTCTACATTTGCGGGGAGACTAAATATCTAGACATAATACTAGATAAAACTATCAGCTCAAAGCCGCAAGAATTGGGAGATGGCACCCAGATATATTCACTGGCTGTACACTACAGTCGTTAGGCCATCATCAGTTACTGGTGAGGAACGGGGCAGTGAAATCATTGCTAGGACCAGAACCGGAATTTGGCCTTTCCCGATAGTTGGAGGAATGCTCCCAGCATGAGAAAAAACTACTCTCCAAGGACTAATCGACACTAGAGCCAAAATTCTGCTATACAAGAGCATAGGCGACCTAAGAGCTGTCCATAGTAACTAGATTTAGCCGCCTCTTAACCACCATCTCACCAGAATAAGGATACGAGGTAATGCTACTTCTAGACTGTGTCTAAAAGATCATAAAATACCAGAGCATATATTATGTGTCTGTCCAGATTTCTGGAATTGTTTCTATAGAGCTGGACCTGAATGCGATCCATAGGACCCCTTCTGATTAAGATCATAGAATACTTAGAAACCATGAATCTGAAAAACGAAGTGTAAGGGCTCATATATGAGCCACAATAGATCGTCCGATCGAGGTAGATGGGCTAACTGGATGCGTTAATATAGAAATATAATATTATCAACTATGATAATGAAAGCTTTGAATTCCATGCAAAAAATAATAGATTTTTTGACTACCTTATATTAGATTCCACAACTCTAAATTCCGTTTATTTTCTACACAGCAATGATTACCTCAAAGATCCCTTTTATCACTTTTACCGCTAGGTTTAAAGTTGTAAAATAAAAATTGTAGGTACTCTGGAGAAGGAACGTCAGTGTCCATATTGTATAAATAATCTAAAGTTATATAAAATTATAATTCGTAATTAATTATTGTTTATAGTTCCAAAGCGGAGTGCTTATCCACTACTGTACGCTGACGAATCGACCCACGCGTCCATCTTCCAGAAAGCATTTAATGCTCTTTAAGAGCTGATTGGCAGTATACAGACATGGTATGCAGAGCAGAGAATTTCTATTAAAACATAACTCCTCATTTCAAACAATCGTCCTGAAAAATCACAATAAACAATTATAGTCAACAACATCGCTACATTTTCAAACACAAACTTACGAAGCTATATTTCACTAATCATACAGAAAACATGAAGGCAGCAACTAAAAGCAGGGCTAAACATTTTAGCATTTTCGCAACTGCAGCGCATATATAAATTTATATATCGCCTGCTCGAATACGCGATGCCTTCAGTCCCCCCCCTCCACTTTTCTTAATTCGGAAGTATAGAAACGATCAACCTATAGAGTACTACTGTAAACCGATTTATGTGGGTTTCTTGCAAACTTTAAAGAGAGGAGTTCTAGACACTCTTTAATAGGATTTTTTGTGAATGAGAGTATTGGATATGTTGTATAAAGGATTGTTGGATTGTTAGGTCCTTTACACAGTTTTTCCAATACTCCCATTCACTAAAAAGAAACAATTTAACCTATGTTAAAGAGCGTCTTGAACTCCTCTCTTTTAAGTTTGCCAGAAACCTATATATATCCCACCTAAGTCAATAGCCGATGCATTTTCGGATATCAAAGTTTAATTTTGTAATTGATTGTAAATATGTTTATTTGCATGAATAAAGATGTTTAATTAGTTATAAATTTAGAAAGTGTTATAATTAACAATTTTAATCTACAAGGTAGACAAACAAAATTGCCGTTGATTCATTAAAAGCAAGGTTAACTCACCCAACAATAAAACGATAAATAAAGTTTAAAGAAGTATATTAAATGTAAATATAAAAAATATATTTTTCGCTTTAGTTTTTCTCAGTTTCTTCTCCACATCATTCTCGACGAATGAACGGCTATATATATATTTTTTGCTCACTGAACCTTCAGACGTTTCCCCTCTTAAATCATTGGGCGTCAGTCCAACACACACAAAAAAACAATCAAACCCAAAAATTACCCCTTTCCGCCCACGCACGAAAATTCCACCCTTCCGCCAGTCCGCGAACCTCCTACACTATTTCACCGTTTTCGGTGTCGGCTCGCACCCCGAAAATCTAATTTATTCGGAACGTGTTTGTGTATCCCTTCTGTCAGGCGCGCACCACCGTCATCAACAGTTCAATTTAATAATAAAACGCCCGCCGTTTTGTATAAGTGGCAGGTGTTTAACAAATTAAATTTTATTATGTTATCCCACGGGCTACGCGAAAAAAATTGCGATGGACACGCGGGTGTTTACGTTGTCTGGTATTCAATTACGGAATGAATTTCGCTTTTACCATGCGTGCGTTTTGAGTTTTGTAGTTGGTTTGCGGAGTAATTGATTCCACGACTGTTTTCAGTTATTTTAATTACACCAATTTATTCAAATGAAATGAATTCTGTACGTTTATTACGAATTTATTAATAATAATGAAATATCAATAATAATTTAAGTGAGTAACTTCGTGTAGCGAAACATAAATAATTGAATTTCTTTAACAATAATTAATTATTAAATTAACAATTTTCCTCTTGCAAAATGCATTAATATTTTATTTTAAAAATTCTTCGTTGGCAGTAAAAGTAGCTACTCTTTATAAGTTATGCTCAGGAGCAAAAGTTTTAATTGGTGCGAACGATTCAATATTTTGTTATTTAAAATTTTCACTCGCTATAAAGATAGACCGACCTTTTCTGACCAACTTGTATATTTTTTTAAATGATTTGACAGAATTATGATTTCAGTTTTCGATAATATGCTAAATATTGGCGGTATTATCATACAATAATGTATGGGGTTTTAGCGCTATATGCTCATTTGTGGTAGGGGCAGTATGAGTAGTACACCTCACGAGCACACGTTTCTCAAATGTATCTAATGTATTAGAAACAATATTTATTTACAGAAAATATATATTTACATATTTACATAACAATCAAAACATAAAATTAACAATTCAGTTGAGCAAATGGTCTATCGACCAGCGGTCTTTCCGCTATGTTGTATTATTTTACATGGATTGAAGATTTAGTTTATAACCGTATATTGTTAATATTATTATTATTACACCACTACGACGGCGAGATTTTCGTAACAGTACAACACACATACACTTACAACATGAATTCCTAAAAATTATAATCAAACCAAAACGAATCCTCATTATGCAAATTACAAAAAGCACCCTGAATTCGATTTAATTAGAGTAAATATTAATCCAGCCCGGAGACTCGTAAAGCACACATTTTTAATTACGTCCCGAGCGTAAAACTCCGGGCCGCGTTATTTTTCAGAGTGGACATTTTTTCGCCGTAAACGAGCTCCTTATGAATTAAACGAGACTTGTGGGAATTACTGGCGGGTGTGTTTTTAGTTAAAGTAGTGTGTTTTCCTCGCCGAAATTACCTCGGTTTGATTGGAGAATACCGTAGACGATTTAATTGGCCGCTGTCCTAAAACAATGTTTGTCTTATGTTTTAGTTTGTTCGTTAAATTATTCAATACTGTGTAATGTTGTGAGTTAAATTTCGGGTTTTGATAGTACATAATTTTCTAATTTAAACATATTGTTTTATTATGCCTTATTTTCACAACTTACATAAACTTATGAAAATAAGACATTATAATAAAACAATATAATTAAATTACAAAATTACGTATTATCAAAACAGGAAATGTTTAATGTTGCGAGTTAAGCAACATTAAACATCTTTTAATAATTTAACAAACAAAGGAGCACATAACATAAGCATTGTTAATACATAAAATAATATTTATTATATTATGCAGATTACAAGAAAAGTCTGTAACACCTGACATAACTTAAAAAATCTTAGTATAGGCCAAAAAAATATTTTATTTATTTAATATTCCAATTGTACTTCTATTGTTCTTTAGAACAATGAGCACCAACATTCGGTAGTGTTTATAGTAATAATAATAGTTATTTTAATTTTCAAATTGTCAACATTTAAATAAAAATTGCATCAATTAATCGGTGAGGTACAGAATAGAAACAATCTTTATCTGCAGAACATATAAATTTACATATTTACATAACAATCAATACAGAAGTTTATCAATTTTCAGTAAAATGCCCATCGACCAACGGCTTTAAAATTTAATTTCTTGGAGTGAGGATCGAGGGTAATGCCAAGATTTTGCAGGAATTTATGGGGGTTACTAGTTGATTGTTAATTGTAACAAGGAATGGGGAATTTGTATTACGGTGAAATGTAATGATAAGAAGGGATTTATTTCAATTAAAGAAGATTATCCATTTAGCACACTATAGTTCAATTCTATCTATCAGACCCGGAAGAGTGTTAAGTGCTTTTCGACTAGAGGGAGCATTGATGATTCGAACAGTATCGTCTACGTGTGATAGTGGGAAGGATTTCTTATCAAAATATCAAGCACGTAATAAATATTATATAATAAGAGGAATAGGGGAGAACCTATGGAAGACTTTGCTGAAGGATGAATGTTAAGGAAAATTAATTGTGGATTTTGACTTATACGGATTTGTTTAGAAAGTTATTTAGTAGAAAGGAGATTTAGTGGGTGGATTGGGATATTAACTGAATTACATTTATAGTGCAGACCTCTGTGCCAAACCGAATCGAACGCTTTCTCGATGCCTTCTAAGTGAGCTGTGTGACAGTACTAACGATAGAGAGGGCGGTGAAGTGGAACGATGATGGAGGAATTCAAATTGCTACAGGGGAATATTTAAGGAAATGTATTTTAGGAGTTTGAATTTGAGAATGGTTTCATTTTTTTTTCTAATATTGGAAGAAGGATAATGGGTAATTAGACACAATTAAATGTTTATTATTTCGTTTTAAGGATTCATATTATTCTGCCATTTTCCATTCAGGAGGGATGATTTCTGTGGTATCGATGTTGTTAATTCTAGGATATATTAATGGATATTATCTGGTAGAGATCTTAAGACACTTTTTGAGATTACATCGTGTCCAGAAGCTCTGATTTTGCTTTTAAAAGATGTTCCTAGTATTCTTCTTTATTTATGTCGTCTTCATAATAGTATGTTAATTCAATATAATAATAAAATTCTTTATTTTCTACAATAACAAAATATTTCATATCCTAATAGTATTAAAACAATATGTACAGGGTTGCTAGAAAATATGTGATAATCTTCAGTTAAAGTGGTTCGTTAATTAATTTTAAGTAGAAAAAATAAAATTAAATAAAACACAAAAAATATTAGGTAGGTTAATGTCATAAATATGTGACTAGAACATTTTATGTATAATTATTGCTATTAATAATTGACTTATCATTAAATAAACATTTGCAATGTTTAGCTGGATGTTAATAGAACTCATTTTAATCAAAATATTTTTAAAATATTACTGATTTCTAGTCACATATTTATTATATCAATGGCCTCATGAGCGTTAATGAAGAACCGTACAATATTTTTTTTACTTAAATTTTCTACTTGAAATTAATCAATGAACAACTGAAGATTATCACACCTTTTCTGGCCACCTTGTATTGTAGAAAACCCATGGGAGGAATGCATAAAATAGCTTATACAAGAAAATATGCTTTCAACCCGAATTTAATCAAGACTAATAATATTTTGCAGGAATTATACCAATTGTCGACTGTGTTGAAAAAGTCATTGCCATAATTGTCTTTATATATCATTTTGTATATTGTATATTAAAATAACTTACAAACATATTAGATATTAGGCAGAAAGACCGATGGTCGATAGCCGTTTTCTAAGGACAACGTATATCATAGTATAAGAATTATATTGTGAATTTATTGTACATGTCTTGTATTTTATTTATATAGCATGTCTTTCGATATTTAAATATTTTTTGATCTCATTCCAATATTCTTTTCCTTGTAAATTATTTATGTTATCACATGCCTTCATTAATTTATCTATTTTATAGACTGTAATTAATTTTTGCATGTTATTATTAAGCTTATTGAATTTAATTTTTAGAGTATTGTCTTCAGCCGGTAACGTACATTTTTTCTTCAAATTTTCAATTTAACCTAAATAACTACACTCATCTTAATTCAGACTATTCAGATAATAAGAAACAATTACAATACATGTAGGTATTACTCTGCCTGGGCTATCAACCAGTGGTCTTTCTGTAGTGCTATGAATTTATGATGTCAAATAGAAAATCTATGCTAACTAGCTGAACTGTTGGGAGGATGTTTAAACATATTTTTTGATGTATACATAATTGGTTATAATAACTTATGATACATTTTTCATTTAATTTCCGGTTTATCTAAGAAAACATATTAATTTAATCCATTTAAAAAGTGTTTGCAACAAGGCAACATTTTGCTTGTAAATACTGCAGCCATTATTTCAAAGCGAATTTTGAAAACATTTATGACATGCAAGAAATTTTATTAATAATATATATATTTTAAAGTACAATGAAACTAAGAACAAATTAATATAATACATCAGAAAGTTAAACTTATCCTACTTTGCAATACAAGTGTATAGAAACATTCGTTATTTGAATATTTAAAAATAGATAGGTAATAATTGGGTTACTGTTTAATGAAAAATTGAGTATCCTTTATTCACAACATTTATTGAAACCAGATCTGCATTTCGGTCACGATATGATCAATAACAACGTCAATGTGAAACTAAAAAAACAAATACAAATTTTAACAATATTGTATTGACCACAGCGTGGCCGAAATGTACTTACATTTAGTTTTAATAAATCTTGTGAATAAAAGATACTCAATCTTTAATTAAATTGTATAATTCATCTTGACGTAACTCAACAATCATTAAAGTAAATAATTGGGTTATCTATGAAGATCTACTATGTATTCTGACTATTTCAGATTCTCAGGTAACTCTGGCTTCATCTCTTTGATTAAAGTTGTTATTACTGAATAAGTCTCGGTCATAGTATTTTGCACTTAGTTTAATCTCCTATATTTTAAGAAATATCGTCGAATAGCACAATTTATTTACAAAAAGAACACAGTAGACGCAATAAACATAGAGCATACAGTCTTCTATCGGTACACCGACCATTGCTTTGATCATCTCATGTATTACATTAAAATGCTTGTATCTATGTTCAACCTTTCATGTATTTCCGGATTTCGGATTGGGTGATGCCTCAGAAAGGTTCCGGTATTCTGTGACGCACACCAAAGTCACTTTTATGCGCTCTCCTATTTCGTTCAAGGCTTTTGCGCATTTCCACACAAATTTGGAGTTAAACTGTGTGTTTTCTATTACTCCTAGAAGTGCTTAGTTATTAGAAAATATAGTTTTTAGTCGACTGTTATTGTCTTGTCTAGTTGCTTCTCTTGTGTAAATGTGTATCTCAAACGCTTCTACCTTGGAGACTTTTATGTTATTTTTTCTTCTCTATGTCGGATTTCTTATTATAGATGCTAATTCCGTCACATTTTTCAGGATTTCAAGCACAAGGATGTAGAGAGATGAAATTATTCATTAAGAACCTGTCTCCAAAAATTACCATGAACCAACCGAGCCTTTCATCTATTCTTCCTTTAGCAGAGTCACCACTATGTATTTTCTATTGATATTGTACTTTATTACCATCGCGTCACTTGACTTTCATGTGATAGGATTTACCTTCAATTCATCTTCCAGCTTATATAAGCTATTCCTTGTACATTGCACCTAAACAAGAAAAAATATTGCATTAATATATATGCTACTGATCTGAAATTTCCCTGATAATGATGTGTATGCCAATAAGATTAGAATTTCCTGTAGAATAGCTATTGGGGTAGTACTTAAGGCTTCTGTGATACTGTGACATTTATATAAGACTCTATATAATATTTAGGAGCTTTATCGTTCCTTGTTCCTTTGTACATTTCCTCCAAACCACTTCCATGTAGGCTATCATATACCTAACGATCTTTGTTTACAACCATTGGGTTAATTTCCTAAAATTTCGAAACATTTGTAGACACACACCCAATACCAATACTACCCTGTGCGTCTTTCATTTTGTTCTACTCCCTAAAATTACCCAAAGGTACTTCGCTTCTTCGACCAAAGGAATTACCGTACCTTCCAACATCGAAGATATTTCAAAACTGTTCTTTATGTGAAAGTGAAAATCTGTGTTTTCGGCATTAAAGGACAGTTACTTTCAACGACTCCAATTGACAACTATATATAAAGTCCTTTTTTTTTCTCTGAGAAGAAACAGTTCCTATGAACCAACCTGCTGTTGTATATTTTTAATCAACAGCAGGTGTACATTATGTAGTTGAATGTTCGGCGGGGTATTTTCCCGGGAAGTAGTTATTTTAATGTGCATTTATTTAAAGTACTTATGTTATGTAATTAAAAATGTCACAGAGATGAATGTGGAAATAATAATAATAATTATTATCAAACCATTTTTATTTGATTTATTAAGTGACTGTGAACAAGTGAATGAATATTCTTTTCTATTTATATTAATAGCTAGCGAGGCATTTATTCAAATCTGAGCCGAGAAGAGTTTTTTTGGGAATTTGAGATAACAACGACGCTTGCTCTCGCGTTCTTCCTTGACTGTTATTACTATCAGAGCACGCGGCTGGTAAGGATCGCTCATTTTTTATTAATTTATTTCAATTCGTTTCGTTTAATTTTATTCGATTCATTTGACTGAGAGGTTGATTTAATTTAATTGATTTATTGTAACATCTTCAAATTGTGTAAGGCAGAGCTGTACTGACGAGGGATAGTTCCCGAAACACGTGATGGCAGATGCACTTATATTTTGTATCGTTGTGTTTTACATTGATTTTTTCTCGGATCAAAAATTTGTTTAAAGTACTTACGTTGCGTAAGTCAATATGTCACAGAGCTAAAAGTGGAAATAATGTATTAATTATTTTCAATAATTTTTATTTGAAAAATTTTCTAAATAAGAAAAAATACTCGGCAAAGCGCGTGATGTAAAAACTATAGAGTACAATATTTTCAGCAACGGGTAAAATATTGTGTAAAAGATTTTTGTATTCTACCAATTTTCTTATTTTTCTAATATTGCTCTAAAATTATTGGTGATGGCAGGAAGGCAGATAGCAGATTGCTATTTTATTTCGATTCATTGTTTTTTTTAAATTGAAATCTTATATATTATTGTGTAAATATTGTATGAAAGCAGTAATAAAAATGTGTATTAATACTAATAATTATTAGTGAAATGTATAATTGTAATTTACATGTTAAATCGCTATATTTGCACTATATCTCAAATTTTGGGTGTAATTATTACCATCACAATAATATTTTTTCTATGATTATTTTTCTATAAAAGGATCCTTTTAAATCAATGACGTCAGCAAAACCACGGACCCTGATCCCTCCCCCCACGATTCCGGTGCAAACCTCATCTGCATTTCAATTTGCGCGTCGGGATTTCCTTATTTTTTTAAATTAGGGCCACAATTCATCTAGAATTGAACGCAATCAAAGAGTTACACTCGGCGACGGTTTTCTTCCTCTAGCCAGCGTCAGCATTCCGCATAATGGCTCGCGCCCTCCCATTATAAAGAGAACGGGGCGGCCTTTAAAAAAAGCTCACAAAGTATTTTAAAACTCGGCCCCGTAATCTTCCTTCTTAAAAATGAACATAAAGAACGGAGAGTGGGAGCGGCGGCGGGGGCGGGGGTATATAATAGGTTTTTATCTTATTCGCGCAGAACTTGTGTAATATGTATGGAGATAGCGAGAAAGAGGTGCGTTTCTTTCTCCGCTTTTTTTTTGGGATCAAAAATAAATAAGACTGAACGAAAAGAAAAAATAACGTAAATATTACTGTTTTCGTTTTGTTTAACTTTAATTAACTTTCTCCCTCCTTTTAAACTGAATAAGATCTTCAAGGATAAGAAGCTCGCTAATAAGACCGTTTGATTATTTTAAAAGACATTAATAAAGGCAGATAATTTTCTTATTTATACAAATGTACCAAACGCGAAAACAATATTCTAACTAACATCTCTACATACATAAGCATCTTTATTTCTGAGATTGGAATATACAATTACAATACAATATCTAACAATACACTAACGTTAACAATATATTTCCAACTCTGAAACTGGCTATCGACCAGTGGTCTTTCAGCCTTAACATCTCTATTTATGTAACACTTTACAATATTTACGACTTTACATATATTTACAATTAAATAAGATTTGTATATAAATTGGCAATCGACCGAAGATCTTTCCGTCTGCAGTATTTAATATTGACACGTCCAATCACTTATCAAGATAAGTAGATTGTTTCTGAAAATATGGTGCACTACAGGTTTATATACAGGCCATATTAAGCGTCCTAAGTACGAACAAAAGCAAAAATTCAACAGATAGAAGTTACGGTGTCACTCAACCCCATCTGAGTGACACCGTAACTGCTATCTTAGATGACATGTTTTTACAATTTCAACCATTAAATGTAACGAATAATTCCGATATTTACTATTAATTGTTGGAGAGTTTGAACCAATTTGTCATCAATGAATGTCCAGAATTTGTTAATAAATAAATACATATTATTGGCCAACAGGAAACAAAATTACAGGACAAAAGATAAAACGTAAATAAACAATAGTAATAACAAAACATAAAGTACACAACAATATAAAACTTTGCGAAAGTTATTGAGGTTTGGATGGAATATGGGATACTCACTTGCTCTTAAACCAATCGAAGTTCCACTTGTTTCATTTTCTCAAAAACTTTCTTACGTAGAAAGCGTTCAATTTAGATATTGATGTAAATCAGTTTTTCCATCAGTTCTTGGACGACGAATATAGATCCTTCTAGTTATTTATTTACTTTCACAGGATGAACTTACCATATGCTCACTTGAGATAATAATATATAATTAGAAGATTAATAATATTATATAAGGAATAAGTATATGTGGTACAAATTCCAATGGAAGTATGTACATAATCCAGTACGTTAATAATGTGTATTCACACGTCTGTGTATCTGTCTGTCTGTCAGTTTGGCGCAGAGGGAAATGTATTGATGCAATAGAATTATAACTAATATTTAGAATGTATTTTAATTAAGAAACTTCGTTATTCGTCTCACTAAAATAACCACGTATCTTAATTAAAATATATCTTAATTAAATTAAATAGCTGTGAACAAGTGAATAAATCCTTTTCCTATTATTATAATTAAATATTACATAAAAATATTTCACCATGGGCTATGTGCGAAATTAATAAAATAGACCTTTATTTGCATAATCCGTACAAACATACATTTTTAACCAAACAGACTTAATAACTTCTTCTTACTTCTTTTTCCCATCCAGTTTTTCCAAGATCCCTTCGTCTGCTCCATCCTATCTCATGCATTCAACCAATTCAATCCTGACATACCTCCTTACACTTCTCCGCAATTCGATTTATCTTCTATGTATTTATTCCTCTTTCCATCCGATCCACAGCTAGTTCTTGCTAAGATAAACTTTCTCTTTTTACATAAATCGCTGCACGTAAGGTACCCTGGCTAGCACCCATTCATCTACCACTAAAATAATATATATATATATTTGGTAAATCGAAACAAAATTGACCCATTCCTAAAAAGATTAATAACGGGCGATGAAAATGGATTAAATATGAAAAATAGGAAATTACATTTTTAGATGACCCAATACTAAATCAATTATGTTTATGTTCTTGTCCTGGTAGAACAGAACATCTTTTCTATGTATTTTCTTGTAAACTTAATTGTTAATAAAGTCATCTGGTAACAACAGACTTAAAAGTCAAGTTTAGTCACTTAAAAATTAAAATTACATTATAAACATAACTTTCAAAGACGCTAAAGTCTACAGTTGACTTAATTAAGTTGCAGTTATCATAAACTTCAAGGTTATTTCACAAAAATGATTGAAATCTTATATTGTTCGAACTTATAATGTCATGGGAATTAAAATAGAGCGACACTTGTAAACTGCAGTGGCTTTAAAATCAAATTTTAGCGATTGTAGTGCCAAATATAGGCACTAATATTGAGCTATAATGACTCTAATGTTAATAATAGGCAATGATAGTGAGATATAATGTCTCTATTGTCAATAATAGGCAATATCAGTTAGCTACAATGACTTTATTGTCAAAAATAGACAATGATAGTGAGTTATATTTAATTTACTGTCAAAAATAGGCACTGACAATGAACTACATTGACTTTACTGTAAAAAATAGGCAGTGACAGTGAACTATATTGACTTTACTATCAAAAATAGGCAATGACAGTGAGCTATATTGACATTATTGTCAAAAATAGGCAGTGACAGTGAACTATATTGACTTTACTGTCAGAAATAGGCACTGACAGTGAACTTTATTGACTTTACTGTCATAAATAGGCAATGACAGTGAGCTATATTGACTTTATTGTCAAAAGTAGGCAGTGACAGTGAATTATATTGACTTTACTGTAAAAAAATAGGCAGTGACGGTGAGCTATATTGAATTTATTGTCAAAAATAGGTAATGACAGTGAACTTTATTGACTTTACTGTCAAAATTAGGCACTGACAGTGAACTATATTGACTTTACTGTCAAAAATAGGCAGTGACAGTGAGCTATATTGACTTTATTATGAAAAATAGGCAATGACAGTGAGCTATATTGACTTTACTGTCAAAAATAGGCACTGACAGTGAGCTAAATTGACTTTATTGTCGAAAATAGGCAATGACAGTGAGCTATATTGACTTTTTTGTCGAAAATACGCAATGTCAGTGAGCTCTATTGACTTTATTGTCAAAAATAGGTACTGACAGTGAGCTATATTGACTTTATTGTCAAAAATAGGTACTGACAGTGAGCTATATTGACTTTATTGTGGAAAATAGGCAATGACGGTAAGCTATATTGACTTTATTGTGGAAAATAGGCAATGACAGTAAGCTATATTGACTTTATTGTCAAAAATAGTCAATGACAGTGAGCTATATTGACTTTATTGTCAAAAATAGTCAATGACAGTGAGCTATATTGACTTTATTGTCAAAAATAGGCAATGACAGTGAGCTATATTGACTTTACTGTCAAAAATAGGGAGTGTCAGTGAGGTACTTTCCTTTACTACACTTTCTAATACAGGGGGTGTATTTCTATATTTTATACATATTTTTTCTATTAACTCTAAAGTCCGTTTTCTCAATCCCTACGCACACTCGCCTTACCTCCCTTAATAACCTATCTCTCTACTTAGTACGCTCAGTCTCATTTCATACCTACATACTCGCTTCATTATCTATCTATAATAACAAGCTTTTCCCGTTTCTTGAAACAGGGTGTAATCGTGGGTGGACTTTTCTACCACCCAACATCTGCTTCAAGAACGTACACTTATACCATCTTGTTCCCCATACTTCCACATTGTACAATAATATCGGTTTCACACACTTATCCCATAGTTTACACATCGTTCCGAAATTTCCTTCAACCATTTTCCCCCACTTCTCTCTTGTAATACACCATGCTTTTCTCGCTTTATTTTTCACTCATCTCACATGCTCCATATATCCACCACAACACTTAAATGCAAACCTTAACCACTTAAACTCTTTCAATCACCTCTCTCTTCCACATCATTTTCTCTTTTTTCCTTCCCCTCCTCTGTTTCGGAATTTTATCCACTTCGTTTTCTTCACATTCACACCCAATCCTATTTTATTCATGTATTTTTCGACACTCTGCAGCATCTTTTTCATTTCTCCCCATTCTCTCGCTAAAAGAACCACATCATCCGCGTATGCAAGCATCAATACATTTTTGTTCTACCAATCACGACCCCGTCTTCTCTTATTTTGACCCCTTTTCTAATTCACTTATGTATAAATTAAATAGCATAGGGATAAACGGGAATCCCCGTCTCACACCCATCCATACTTTCATCTTTTCAGACACATTTTCTCCCACGTTCGCTCTGATCCATGTCTCATCATATACCCTTTACATCCATTAAACATATTCTTCACTCACACCTCTTATCTTTTAAACATTCAATTAATCTAACTCTAGATATCGAGTCATACGCTGTCATATCGCATACATACTTCCCTTCTCTAACATTCTCTAAGTTATTGTCGCAAGTGTAAAGATCTGGTGCCCCTCCATTTTATAAACCCCCTTGTGTCTCTGAAACTAGGCCGTTCTCTTCGCTCACCAGTTTATTTTTGAAGCATATAATTCAAAAATATTTTGTGTAATTCATTGAAAAATGGCAAATAGCAATCTAATAAAATGGAACAAAATACTATGTATTCACTTTCGTTCTTTATATAAATAATTCTCAAGTAATGATAAAAAGTGCGTGATGATATTTCAAGCCCTAAATCGTAATGCGTTTAATTTATCGACACTAAAACTGTCACCCTAATTAAAATTACAAAACTTGCTCGCTGCAAGAATTTCCTTTCAATTTCCTCTACGTCACCCCCCGCGCATAACGTAAAGCGAACAGAGTCTATGTGAATTAATATCTGCCGTGTGCATTAATATTAAAACCGGATGCGGAACGTCATTTACCCCAACATAATTTCAATGCAGCGCTAATCGAATTATTTCTTTAATTACCGCAGTTCGCTCTCTCGCCCGGTCGATATCTCGGTGCGCGCAAAGTACGAGAACTTGTAAACAAGCCTTAATTGTTTGTTAGTGGGTATCTTCGCAAAGTTCCAACCGCCAACATGTTTTGTTTAACAACCGGCGGTGAATTATGTATTTTCATTATTACGAATGTTCCTTTCGCGGTGTTTACACATGGAGAAAATTGAAAAAGATATTTCAAAGTAAAATTGGAGCCGTCAAATACACGAGGGGTGATTGGTTTTAAAGGAATTAAAAGAGGATTTTTATTAAATAATAAAAATGGAGAAGAAAAGGATGATTCCTAAAAAAATTAATAAAATAACACATTTTATTTATATGAATATACGTAAAATATTTCTTGTAAAGATTATTGAAGTAATAGTAACAATAAAATTTTCATCAAAATTATAACACTAACAATAAAAAATATTTTATTATTTTTTTGTCAAGAAAATATTTACAAAAAATCCTCAAATAACACCTTTGCATATCCCGTAATCTCAATGTTCCTAAAAAATTTCGATTTAAACAATTTTTTTTTATTTAATTTCATCAAATAATACAGACTTTTACAATAACTTTAGCTATAATAATAAGTAAGTAGACAATGGTAGAGCAAAGAAGGGTCAAGCTTAAAATCCTCTTAGCTAGTTCGCAATATCGTTACATGTATGTGTCTAACAGTTTTACTCCTAGCCCGAAAGATATTCTCATTTTGTTTGTTGTCTCAATCAGGCTGATTGTTTCCACTTTTGTCTCTTTTTACCTGAACCACTTCGGACTTCCCTTACATGTATGTATTATAATTACACAATAAGGAATTAACCTGACTAATACAAAATAAGTGGTTAATCAAAATTAATCCTAGAAAGTTGCGGCTACTTATTCTCTATCACAAAATTACCAAAAATCTTTTAAAGCACGTCCAAAATGTAGTGATATAAAACATTTATAACTACCATAAGTCCCTGGAAGAATGAATTTATTGGTTTAATATTAATTTTCTTTAATTCTCTTCTAAGAGTTTTTGTGATATTATTTAGTATAATTTTAATTATTGGTGTTCTATTTTATTTATTCATTAATAAAACAATAAAACCAATTACAGGGAATGTAACATGAAGTAAAAAATATACATATGCGAAAAACATCTACAAATTAAATAAAAAAACACAGCTTATTCTATAATTACTGTTTGTATCTATAAATTTATGCGCTTCTTTCTTCATTCCCAAGTGATCATTGGGTATTAAACTTTCAAGTAGCCCTATCGATCGAAAGGCGTCCTCTATTGACTAGGAATGAATATTGGATGGTTCCTCGATTGAATCAGATTTACGGACGTGGGGATTAGTCGAGGTCCGGTGATCATTCACTTAACAGAACGGAATTATTGCCGTGTGCACATCGACGGTTTACAATACGGTCCGAGTTGAGAGGATGCTTTTGAATTACACTCCTCATAATCCTCTTAATAGCCTTTTTAAATATTTATCCTACAATTTATTTAAAACTGAATGTCCTGGGTTTACACAATTTTAGAAATTTAATCGAATAAACAATCGCGACGCCTAATGATTGATACTGTGATATTGTAATTATTTCAATAATATATAATTTTTACGTCACTAAGAATACGTTGCTTGTTTCATTAAAATTTCAATTTAGCCTTTGAAACTAAATTGATACATTTATGGTATTATACCATAGCAATAACTCCTCTTTTTTTTTCTTGTTTAAAATGGCACTTTGCTATTGTGAAATTGTAAGACCTCTATTGAAAGCCATGTTCCACAAATTGTTTCCGCTCATATAAAACATTTCTATTATATGAAATCTGCTATTGGTCTGTATGTCTGTATTGAAACGAATTAAATCAAAGTTCTCTTGGCAATATCTTAGAAAAATGAAATTAATGAATCGTTTCGCGAATTTTTCAGCCTCGAGTTTGATCGACGCATCTACCATGACGTAGGATAATTTACATATAGTTTAATTTAAGTTTATTTTCGTTAAATCAGTCCATTGCTGTAGGTTTAACATTATTTACGGCTATCATAGATTGATAAACAGTTGTATCTTTTGCCGATATCGTTTTGTTATCAGCGTAGAGGATGTTAGAAATGTATGAGACATTGCATGGAAATAGAAGAGGACCTAATATAGACCCTTGAGGAACACCATGTTTTAATTCTCCTACGCCGGATATATCATTCCCCAATTGACGAATATATTTTCTGTAAGTAAAATATGATAAAATCGTTTTAATTGCACTTGGCTCAAAATTGTAAACATAAAGTTTACGGCAAAGAATATCATACGTGACGCTGTCGAAAGCTTTACTTAAATCTAGTAAGTTTAATGACATTACTTTGTCTTCTTCTAAGCAATCTATAATATCATTTACAAACTCATTGATAGCCATTACAGTCGATCGGCCGGGTCTGAACGCAAACTGTGCATTGTTTAGCAACATATTTCCTTGAAAGAAGTTTTTAATCTGCTATGAGAAAATATATTTCATTATTTTTTTTAATAACGGTATCCTTACAAGGGGATGGAAATTGTTCGCTTCCCGGACATCTCCCTTTGCATTTGTCAATTTTAAGTGCGTATGGGAATATATTATTTGTAATACACATATTTATTAGCGTTGTAACTGGAATTATAATTATATTAATGCTTGACGAGTTCAATATTTGTATGACTGACCTTACGTTGCCACAGGGAACTGATGTGAATTTAACGTAATTGCGGATATGGTAGGTTGGTGAATGGAGTATTAAATCTATAGGATTTGTGACACTGATGGGGATGGAGTTTATTATATTATCGATTATTGGTAGCAGATGTGAAAAAATAATTAAAAGATGGAAGTTTTAAATTTACAATTTCCCACTTTGCTTTATTTAAATTACTGTATGTATTTATGTAGTTGTCGTTTGCCTTTCTTTTTTCACGCATAATTATATTTTTATAGCTAATTTTAAGTTTTTTCCAATAATTAGTTAACTCCGGTGTTGATAAATGACTTATAGCTTCTCTAATAAAATTTAACTATTTCCGCATACTTCGAAGCTTATCTGAAAACCATTTCAATTTAATTTTTTGTGGTATTTGTTCAATGATTTTTGTAGGGTAAGGTTTTCCTAAATTATTACCAATAATCCCTCTAAATGTATGAAAGCTTACTTGGCAGGTACACTTTTAAATTAAGTTATTTGTAATTATGTTAACTATACAAGCTGTGTTTGTTGTTGGATTTGTTATTAATTGATGAAAGCCCTAAGAAATAAAAGGGTTGCATAAACCTATACATTCTTATTTGTTGTATTAAATTGCAACTTAAAATCGCTACAAATAAAAACTTTATTTGATGTTAAGTTTAATCGTTCAAAACAACATTTCAAGATATTGAATAAAATTTCCATTTGTAAAGCGATATATAAATATTATTATTACATTTTGGTTAACTAATTTTGTACCATACATTTCACAAGTCAGTTCTACAGATAGGTGATTAAGAAATTCTATTTCATTATATACACAATCACGTTTCACTCTATTGCAGGATCGCCCATTTGTCGCCATTAGTTTATTGAAATAACTGCCATTAATATTATTAATATAGTTGATCCTTTGGATTTCGCCTAATATTGTTTAATAATAATAAACCATTTATTGATCAACCAATATATTAGATAACACAAATACAATAGATAACAAAATTAAATAAATACATAGACACAAAACTTATAATTGTTGATCAAAATGATTATATTCAGCTTGATTAAATAAAATAATCAAATTGATCTTCCATACAACAGTTGAATATATACACAAAATGATCAATTGCGACGTAAAGAAAAATAAAAGTAGAAAAAGAGACATATATATACAAACTAGGAAAACAGAAGAGAACTTAAAGTGTAACTTTCTGATATTTGAATTCACTAAAACAGTCTGTGCAAGGAGCAAATTGTTTCTTATCTTAAATCTAAAGTGACAGAAGATAACATTTATTTTCAAATTTTTTACAGCCTATCAAAAATAGATTTTTATACCCGAAAAGGCATTTTTTTACTCAGGAGGCGCCTATTTTGTAAAAACTTTTTTCTCAAAATCGAACTTTCAATTACAGCATTTACTCATTCTTAATTTAACGTAATTGGAATTTGTGATTTCGACTTCTATTAAAAATATTTAACGCAAATAATACAAGGCCATTTGCAGACACGTGTTTCGGTATTAATTCATCGTCAGTACAGCTCTGCCTTTTGTGATTGCAAAGTTGTAGTGCAGTATTTAATTTAATCACTATATTTAATTTAATACTTCTATTTTATTTTTTTCTCCAGGCATTTACCAAAGAACTTATTAATTTAAATGAATATTTCTTAATATAGATTTTTTATAGATTTCTTATAATCGAAGGATATGTGTTAATGATAGTGTTAACATTGGAAGCGAGTTTTTGATTAAATAAACTCAATTTCAAATTATACACAATTGTGTAATACGATTATTAGAAAGAAAATAGTGTAATAGCTATTTTGGTAGAAAATTATTTCATTTTCAAAATTGTATTAATTTTTATGTGGTAAAATCAGGAATTGTAAATATTATTTTTATTATTATTTTATATAAAAGTGGATAGACATTTTCAACTAAAATCTACATTTAATGAAAAAACCTTTAGTGGACGAAACAATGATTCTCGGTCGTCTACCTTTTAGACCCAAATCGTTGACGATGCCACTTGAAATTAGGCAAAAGGTGGCGCTTACGTCGTCTTTAAATTATTATGAACAAAAATCCAACTCAACCAATCAAGTAAAGGGTATGAAATTATACAAAACAATTTTAATTATTTTTTGTTCTTGATTTTAAATGAGAATTGTGATCTGAATAGAAAAAAATGTATTAATGTATTAATTAAATACTTAAATTTAGGAAAAAAATAAATAATGATTATAATAATTAAACCACTGTAAATATTTTAAGTGCCATCTTATTTTTTTGTAATTTAGAAAGATTCAAAAGAAAATCATGTATTAGAATCATCAACAGTTTTATAGATACAATTTAATTTTCACAACCCTCTTAAATTTATTACATCAATCCCTTAAAACTAATCTCCGCTGAGAAACCTATTTCCAAAACAAAGACCTTTGTATCCCAAACACAAAGACCCAACTCCCGTTTCCCCTTCCCCTCAGCCATCTCTATATTTCTTGTAGGGCGAGCGGTTGCAGATCGGTGCATTATCCTCGCCCACCTTAAGATATTTACTATACGCGAGAGCGAATTTGCGCAAACTTATAAAACTAATTATCGCCATGTACAAAGCGTTTACATACCCACGTTCAAGCCCGGCAATCAATTCAATTCAAAACTCTACTTCACTTCCATCCCCACCGCCACTCACTCCAAATCTCCCCGCTAGGGCTGAAACTTATTTAATGCAGCCTAAACATTCCCCCAAACTTAATTATCCACTTCCGCTCGATATCTTGAGTGAGTTAAAACCGGGTTAACTTTTATATTGATTTGTTGAAATACAAACAAGGAAAAATAGAATATTTGATATAAAAACTAAAAAAGAAGAAGAAGTTCATAATTTTTTTCCTGATAAAGATTATTAGTCATTTATAAAGTGTACAAGTTGGATTTAACTAATCGCTACTATATAATATGACCATGTTTTTTTGTAGTGGCAAAGGCTAGCTCCGGGACTAGCAATATAAATCGAAAAAAGAAAAAAAAAATACGTATGTATTAATTAGTCAATATATCACAGTAGCTAAAGAGAGAATAATTTATTAATAATTTTTATATACTTTATTTAAATAACTGCGAGAAAGAGAATAAATCCTTTTTTCTCTTATTAGAATTGTATAACATCGTTCTAACGTAAGGCAATACAAGCAAAGTTAATGGATTTCTGTTTAATAGCAGCCATTCATTTAGAATTCATAATATTTTTGTTTATTCTACTTAATTATATTCTTCTATAGTAGAAAATATTATTTGTATTCTATTTTTTTTTTTTTTTAGTACAAGCGAACGAAGACTTGTTTCACAAATAACATAAATTAAATAGTAGTGAATAGTAGATAAGTCAACCTAAAGAATTGTAGAGAGGGAAGAATTATTCAAACACAACTACACCCTCAATAATTTCCTATTTATACAGTAGATAGTAGTAAATGTTGATCTAGTGAAGGGATGTTCACATGAACATCTAGCCAGGAATATAAAAAATATAAACAGAATAATTTTAAAATTATATGAAATGAAATGATTTTATTGACGGATTTACATTTTTACAAATCTAAAATATAATTAATAACATTTATGTATAGTGGATTGTAGAACAAAAATAAAGCAATAATAAAAACAAGAAAACAAGCCGTTAGATTATAATAGGGCGATTTGCTTAGATTGATGAAACAATTAAAGTTCAACTATCAATTCCAATGACAGATACGTAATTCAATAAAAAATACCTTAGTAAAAAAACATTAAATTAATTTTAAATACGAGTGCATAATATATCAACAACTTCTGCAAGCAAATAAGGTACAAATGGAAGTATTACTTAAGTACTTACAAAAAAGTTGTCGCTTAACGACTAACATATAGCCTTTTCTACAGTGGATTTTTACTGCTTTCTATTTGTTATAGGTTTTATGTTTAGTGTTAATGAAAGTGGCAATAAATAGTAATAAAAACAAACGATGAAATATAAATATTTTGGAAGGTATGTTAAGGTTTCTTCCATTGTAGTTATAAATAAGTGATTTGTTTTACACACACATGCCTTAAATTAGACAAAGAAAATGTTAAAATAAAAAAAATCTGTGAAACGTTGTCATTTTTATGTAATAAGTAAATTGAATCCACGGTTATAATTTTCAAATTAAGGCTACTATTATCTTAATTATCTTAACAAATAGGAAAATTCGAAAACTAATACAAATATAGTAAGCATACCAAAAGCACTCAAATTTTTGCATTAACTTATTGATTGTATTCAGCGTTTATATTAAAAAATCCGAACTACCATCCATATTTCATCGTCTATTAAATATTTGGACATAACTAAAATAAACGAAAAAAAAAAGTTAAATATTGCTCTAGAATGTCTAATAATTTATTATTTAACTTATTGTAGTATTTTATCTTTCTCAGAGCTTGATGATTTTTCATTAGCAACGTTTTTACAAGTTTTTATATTACGTTGGTTGGATGCTTTGTATATTTCTGAGATTAATATAAAAACTGACATTCATCAAAATGAAGCGCCTTACTTCACTTTTAAAAAGTGAAGTAAGGAATAACAGTCTTTCTATTTTGTGTTATACGTTATAATGAGGAATAAGTTCAAAAAATAGGAAAGATCATAAGAAACAAACAAAAAACCTAATACAGCATGTAGAAATGAAATACCTGAAAGAAATGAAAAGTGTACTAAGATTGAACAGTATCAATCTTAGTAAAATCAATCTTTAGTAGATTCGTCCAAAAATGCATATGCCCCACTAGCTCATTTACATTTTTGTATGTATTTTAATAAAGATTGTACTTCCAAATGAGCTTGTGGGGACACAAACAGAGAATTCCAGATATTTTGACAATGAAAAAAATATGGAATGCAAATGTAGTAAATAAAAGTAGAAGAAGAAAGCCGCGACTAACATGGAATAACCACATTAACACAATATTAAAGGGTATAATAGGACTCACATTTGAAACGAAAACAAGTCTTAATGCTTCAATTATTAACTTTTTGAATGTGAGTTCTTTACCCTCTAATGTATTGTTAAGTAAAGACGAAGTGCATGAAATACAATGTAAATATTCATTTTATAATTTTAAGAATTATATATAATTTAACATTTACAAGGGTAGAATATAATTAATAAAATTTATTTATTAATGCAAATTAATTTACTTAAAATATATAGAAGATTGTGACTAAATGTATTTTATATTAAGTATTTGTGTAATATAATTAAAATTATGAAATTAAATATTCATTTTATTTCATGCACCTCGTCCAGTTTCGTACTTAATATATTAAGTAAAACAAAACCAAGTGTATATTATTTCTAATTTTAAATTAATTTTATATAAAGTTTTAGAATTGAAGAAGTAAAACAAGAAATATAAAATATTACTAATCAAGAAAACGTCACGTAATTACCAACAAATTTCTTTAATTTTCAAAATTCCTTTCCCTTTGTATTTCATATGAGGAAAGTAAAAGAGCATTGGTAAGGTTATAAAAACGGATTAAATTCGAGTTTTATTAGTTTTTCCTTTATGATTGTTCCTGATTTGAATCGGATTTCAGGAGAATTAATAAAGCAGGTAAAGTATATAAACGTCGAGTGAGTTGATGAACGCCAAGATGTTAAGTGGATTTTCGTAGGGAATAGGTTTATTTTCACACCCTAGGCGCATATATGTACATGGCGGGATATGTGGGTGAAGGCTGAAGTATGCAGCAGGAGGATTTAATTAGATCAAGTCTGGAACGCCGTGTGCCGATATTAACCCGCAGGGAAATTGCGAGCGGACATTTCGCGGCGAAAAGAAAAATATTCCCAATTTCCACTCATCACAGCGGCTCGAATTAATTTGTTGTACGCTCTGCCGCAATTTGTAAATTCCGCGAGGAAGACTCGATATCAAAGCCACTTTTATTATACCGTATAACTTTCATGTCGCCTACCTCCCTTCCCGGACCCCCGCTCCTCTTCCTTATTACGTTCGCGCGTAATGAGAACTTGCATGCGGAAACATTTTATATTCCTTTTATGCGGGAAGAAAACCCTCCATTATACGGGAGGCTCTCCTCCTTTTCCTTCTTCTGCACACTTTAACTCCGCCCGTCGCGGCCCCGAAAAACCCTCGTTTCCTTTAAGAAATGTACTTACACCTAAATTAGCTTATTTCTGCTTTATTCGCGCCATCGTTGACTGAAATACACCCTCGCAAATTCCGCACGCAACTGCTTAATCATAATAAGGGAAAGTGCTCTTCGCATCGGCTTGATTGTTTGCAATAATAATTCATTGAAATATTCTACTTTATTTAAAGGTGCAATCATTTTTAATGCGCGGAATAAATTTATAACTTTCCCTTCATCACCGACTCCTCATTTGAATTATTACTTAGAAAAGAAGTTTTTTTTTTAAATTCAGTTCAAGAATCGAAATATGCCTTAAATTTTGCTGCCAATAATTAAATATTATTCATTTAGTGTACTATTAATAATTGGCATCATTATTTTTTTAAATTTATTGCATTGCTCTTTTTCTTTACTTAAATCGCTATGTTGTCTTTGATACAAAGCCATGACAAAGATTCAACCATAATTCTGTATGGATTGTTCCAAACATAAAATGTTCAACCACCATTCATCTAGCGTATGGATAAGTAGTGATAATTGTGGTAGAACATTTTACTAAATCAATTTCATTTCCTATTCTCATAAACAGGACAAATTCGCCTTCCTTTAGTGGACGAAACAACCATTCTTGGTTGTCTACCTTGTAGACTCGAATCGTTGAAGGCGCCACATGAAATTAGCCAAAAGATGGCGCTTGCGTCGTCTTTCATTTATTATTCCAAACATTTTATCATGCGGGCAATTTCACCATCCTCGTTCCATTACTGCATTCTATCATATTCCTTCACTCAGAAGGAAACTCTGATCTGAAACTTTCATAATTGTAGCAGTAAGGACATGTTGACTTCTCAGATTTAAAAAAAAAATACCTTACAACTTTTATTGCATTACATAATGTTTAAATTTAGTGAGTGCAGTTTCAACTATTTTGCAATTTTCATTATCGAATTGAAAGTAAATTAAAGATTATCCAATTTCTTTTGCTATTGCAGATCACATAAAAGGGCTTTACAGAGTGGCGTTTTGAAGAGAGGTGTTGATTAAACTTTCACCATAGCTAAAAAATAGTTTCTTTTTTTAATTAAACACAACTTCGTACATTGTAAATGATTAAATAAAAACACGTTTTAAATTTGTGAACAATTTTAATCAGCACCTTTTCTTAACTCATAAGCCACATTAAGCTTATTAGTTTAATATTACCACCGTTAAATTCTAGACAAGTCTGTGGTATTTCTTTTTGTATCCATTGTCTAATAATTCATATTTCATTTAGTTTATAGCATATGATCGAAAACTTTTCTCCTTTAGAGTGCTTTGATTTTTCTATAAATAAAAATTATGTGGACGATAAAAGTAAGATTTTCTCTCTTCGTCCTATTTCGGAAGTAGCTTTCGACGAGGAAAATTGTATGTTCGGCTATAAACATTTTTACTGATTTGTTAAATAAAGACATATGTGACGTTTTATTTGTTTTTATTCACCGGTGCCAACAAAATGTGATTCTAAGAAAAAAATCAAAGCACTCCAGAGGGAAAAATGAAACATATCGATGTTTCTTAAAATAATTATTTTGTGCAAATAATTATCCTATATTTCTCCTCGACAAAATCTTAAGGGGGCATTTACAATTATTATTAAATAAACTAAAATTGAAATAAAAATTATCTCGCGTAATTTTTATTTAATTTTATTCGCGTGTATGTATTTTTCAAATTGATTTTCAATTTTCACATTTTAATTGTGCATTTCAATATAAAAAACGAATAATCGCTCTAGACGTGATATATAAATCTTCTTCCACCGATGTTTCGTTGCGTAAATATAACTTAATTATATCAAATCATTTCGAGTCTCAGAATAGTAATTAATACTCGAAGATCCTGGTCTAGACAAAGCAATTAGTTCAGCACTTATATTCTTAAATATATACTGGGTGTGGTCGATTATAAGAATAATTTGTCCTATGATGATTTAAGGAAAACACCCTTTATTTCGAAGATGCAGGGTGAACAAAATTTGTGACAACTATAATTGTTTAAATTATTAATGTAAATTAAAGGAGTACGTCAATGCGTTTATTAAGGACAAAAAATTGTAAACAATGTGTTGTTATTTTTTCGATCCTGATAACTTGGATCGGCTGTTTTATCTACAAGTAGATTTAATCGTCGCGTCCTTCGGCATCATCTGTATCGGTCGCATTTATTTAGATTTAGTGAAGATTGGCTGTTTGACAGATCTTTAATGATATGATTTACTATAGGAATGCTAAGATGCGTTTCATGTATGGACTTGCTGATAGCAATTCAATACATTCAAAACATCCATCTTTCATTGTCGATGAAACAAAGTAAAGTTTCAGGAAGAGCAATGACATTAAGGACGATGAAACTGTAACAGAATGTACTGGACATAATAAAGGTAGATCCTGGTAATTCTGCGCGAAAAATTTCAAATACTTTGATTGTAAGTCATTGGACATTTTGGAAAATTCGTAAGGATTGATTCATAGCACATTCAACGCGTTTTGGCATTATTACCTGCTAAATTTCCTCCACGTATTACATTAAATCAATAGATTTTGAAAACATTATTTCTAAGCCCACAATTCTGACACAAATTATTTATACCGATGAAGGCAATTTCTCAAGAAATGCAATCAAGGATTTTCACAATAACCATGAGATGTTTGTCTTGGATGTGGGTGATTATCTAATTGGACCGGTATTTCTACCAGCAGGATTAACTGACAAGGTGTATCGCAATTTTTTGAAAGAAATTCTACCTGACTTTCTGGAGGATGTATCATTGACGACAAGAATTGTAATGTGAATTATGCACGACGGTGCACCATCACATTTTTTTGACCCTTTGTCGGGAAATTAACGTCAATTTGGATTATTATTCTTAGAATTACTTTTCCTATTCAGTGTGTCCTAGATCATTTAACAGTTCATAATGATCTTGGATACACTGAACAGGAAAATAATTCTAATAATAATAAACAGAATTACCAAAATTGACGTTTATTTACCGACAAATGCTCAAAAAGACCGATAAACAAAAAATAAGGGCACACATATTTCGGTTAAAATTAAAGATATAAAGAATGATATTTTGAAGTAAAACCTCTATATTTTCGGTATCTAAGAAAAAAATCATTTAAACGATTTCCCTATTAATATATAATACCATATTGATTAGTTACTCTTTAAAAAACAGACATATCATGTTAGTGTGAGTTTTTTTTTCGGTTTGTATCTTCCTAACTTATTGTTTTTATAAAAAATATTTCACTTCTGATGACCGAGAGAAATATCAGTTTTGGAATTAATAAAACATTCGAAGGTGATTATAAATGTTCAATTTAATAAAGAAAAATTGTGCAACCCAAAGGAAGCCCCAAGCGTTTTTCTTTATTAAATTGAATATTGGTAATTCCCTTGTTTATTGTTTTATTATATTCTTTGTTTCACTCTTCGAGTAAACCATTGCTCATTTATTGTATTGTTTACGAAAAGAATCCGGTAACTTTGCATTTACCATGTTTTTTAAATGAAATGGAATGGGCTTTCTCCTCAAAGTATCTCATTGTTTTCAATAGGAACCGTTTCCTCTCGATCGTTATCTCTAGCGATGTCCACTTTTGATATAAATAGCAACATCTCCGGCAATACTTTTTTTTCAACTGTGATAATTAATGGAGAATTTAAGAATAAAACTCTTTTACACTCCATTAATTACCATTGCTTTAACATTATTTACACACATATTATCTTTTTAAAGCCAAAACAGCCTCGAATTTTAAATCACCTTTCTGTATGTTACACAATAAAAGCTTTGAATAAAATGTTATATAATTACAAAAAAATACTACAGGCCTTTTTTGTTCTAGTCATAACCCAATCATCCGTTTGCATCTATCGGTTTTGTGTGCGCTTGGTTTTTCCATCGGAAATACAAATAAACAGAGTTTGTGTGTATCCGGCCAACGGGTGACGTTAAGATGATAAATTAACGTGCAAATTGAAAATTGCCGATAAATCGCCTGTCATTTTAAACCTTTGACGCATTTATTTGCGAGTGGTATCGGTTCGATAAAACGCTGATAGAAAACGGCGCCGTGATAAACGATGGACATGGACACGTTTAGAGAAAATACAACGAGGAAAAAAAAATAACGCCCGCCTATTCTATCCGCGCGATTTGAATGACGTTTTTAGATGATAAAAATACGTACATTAAATTTTAATCGAACAGTTTTTTTATCCATATGGATTCACTAGCATTTTAAGCAAACTACAATTAAATCAATATGGACTCACTAATATTTGACGAGGACCGTCAGGCCTGCGCCGCAGAGTGCAAGTCACCATTTATTCACATGGAATTTGAATTATATCAAAATAAGACATTCATATATGAACAGTACTAGATATCGATTGATTTCCCGTCTGAATAATGAAAAATGAGGCTCTCGCGTTTGATTTTTTTTTTTTAATTTTAAAAGAAAATATACTTTAATTAATAGAATCTGAAATGTATTTATAAAAACTGCCACTACTGTTTGAACTAAAGAAAAGTATAGGCAGAATTATGGATCGGATTCTTCTATATTTTGTATCACTGTGTATGTAATTCTACGACGATCACGCATAACCTTCAAGATGCTATCTAAATGTTGACCAAGCACAAAAATACACCATTAATGAATCAATTAAACAACAAAATAAATAATATAAAGATATTAAAAACCCAATAATTTATATAATTTAAATTGAAAGTAAGAAAAGTATTATAATAGTTAGGAGATAATACAAAAGCCATTTATTGACTAATCGTCACTGATTTAGGTCTACAAGGTAGACGACTTAGAATCAGTATTTCATCCACTAAAGGAAGGCGAACTTGTCCTGTTTATGAAAACATGAGATGAAATTCATTTAATAAAAATATATTTTTTTATTAAATAAGTATTATAATTCGTGCGTTTGTTAGAGAGAGTGGAATGTGG
The DNA here is from genome assembly GCA_963082785.1 of Philonthus spinipes. Taxonomy (NCBI): domain Eukaryota; kingdom Metazoa; phylum Arthropoda; class Insecta; order Coleoptera; family Staphylinidae; genus Philonthus; species Philonthus spinipes. The sequence continues at coordinate 14,488,065 of OY720304.1, forward strand.
CGCAGTATAAAAATGTAACAGTTGGGATGAAATGTTCGTAGGCTAACACAGAGATGGTGCTATTAGAATTAAATCGTTAAGATTTTTACTTAGCCCTATATTTCAAAAGATACGTGTGTAAATTTGACAGCTGTCGGATGATGAGATATAGCATTTTATATAAAGTAACTTTTTGTTAATAAAGCATTGCTTTTTGGCGGGAAAAAATTCTGTTGAAGCCAAGGATTGCCTTGATAAACGTTATTCGGAGAAGAGATTTGCTAAGTTTGATGGAGGTATCTGAGACTTTAAAGATATCAAAGGAATGTGAATGATTATTTTGGTATGCGAAACCTCTGGTCAAAGTGGATACCGCGCGGTTTCAATATCGATCAAAAACAACAACGAATTGATGATACTGAGCAGTGTTTGAGGCTCTTCTAGTGTAATAAACCCGAAATTTTGCGTCCATTTCTTACAATAGATGAAAGATTGCTCGATCATTTCACACCGGAGTCCAAACAATAATCAGACGAGTGGACAGAACGTAATGAACCAACTCCAAAGCGTGGATAGACGCAACAGTCGGCTGCCAAGTTTATGGCATCAATATTTTGAGATGCTCATAGTATTATATTATACAACTATCTTAAAAAGAAAAAACAACCGTGACTATTACATAGCGTTATTAGAAGGTTTGAAAAACAATATCGCGGAAAAATGGCCCTATTTTAAGGAAAAGAAACTGCTGTCATTAATAGAATGTGTCACAAAATAAAGAAAACTATGCCGAAATTGAATGAATTGGCCTTCGAATTGCTTCTGAATCCACAGTATTTTCCAGATCTGGCTCCCAGCGACTTCTTCCTGAAATTTACAGCGATGAAGAAGTAATTGCCAAAACTAAGGTCTATTGTGAAACAAATGGTACTGTAAGAATGGTATCAAAAATTATATAAACGCTATAATCGTTGTATCGCCCTCTAAGGCAACTATATTGAATAATAAAATCAATTTTTTATACACACAATGTTATTCCTATGTTGGGCTGAATAGTTCATAGGTTGAACTACTCAGCCCAACTGTTATTGAATTTAGCAGTAGAACACTACGTGTTCAATAGGGTATTAATGAATGGGGTACTTGGAAGAATTTTAGATTTCAATAAAATACAATTAATTTTGTAATTTATTCCTTGCAAAATATGCACTAAAAAAATTAAATGCTGAAAAAATATGTAGTTCAAAATTTAGAGGAAGAAATCGTGATTTTCTGTAAAATATTGGAAAACTAAAATGAAATTCATCAAAATCTTCTTTATATTCCACAAGTTCCTTAGCTATCTGCAATTTTGAAATGTACTATAAAAAACATCAAGCCTCTCAACCCGAATATATTATGTGTTAAATAGACAGAATAGATTTCCCACTCAAATTAATGGCATTGAAGAATGCGTGTGTGATGGAGCTTTACCTTTAAATACCATCATCTTGAGACGCTAGTCTATGTCGTACTAACAGTTTGGCCATACTGCAATTGGAATAATGGAAAAAAATGAACGCTTCATAACTTTGGAATATAAACGAATTTAGGAAACCAATTTAATCATTTCAAATAACGATATATAAACCTAAACAATTAATATACAGTAATTATCCCTTTTGATTAATTTAATCATTATAAGAAAATGGGTAAACCCAACAATATTTTAAAACTTGAGCACAGAAAATATGCAAATACAAACCTATATAAAGCAAAATAGGATAATTATTTAAATGAAAACTAGCGCTAAGTGCGCAATAAATAACCGCCTTTCGAGGACGGGCGGTTCCTTGAGAGATTCCCCCGGGCGCGGCGCTAACTCGAAATTCGCTGCCCCACTTTGAAAAATATTAATGTTAACATTTGCATACGGCCAACTTATAATGTGTACACAGTAAATTCCGTCTTTGTGTGGAAGGAAGTAAAGTAATTACCTCGTTAAAAACCGAAGCGCCGTTCGCCCGAATGTTTAACGAGGGCGATAATTCGCGAATTTTATATGGGGATGGGATTGTGTTATAATTAATCCGCGTTATGTAAATTGCAGATGGGGACGTTCCGTCCTTCATTAAATTGCGTTAATTAAGTTCATTAGAGGGGATGATAAGGAATTTGTTAATGAAATTGATTGTTGATTGTGGTGTGAATAAGGTTGTTATAATGTTATTAATAGTGCGGGATTAATTGTTAAAAGCGTATCAATTTTTAGGATTATGTAATCCATATTATTAAGCCCTAATAATTCAACATATTTTACACTTATTAAAATTTAATAAATTTAACAAAAAATATTGAATATATATATAAAAATCTTAAACAAAGATGAAATAGATGTATAACGTCTTTAATCATAATGATGGTTGTGACCGTAACCACGTGGTAATTCATTATCACTGAATAAAACACTTACTATGTTTTATTCAGTATAACGTCTTTGTTCAAGGGACTCAATGTTGACGATTTTGAGAAGCTATTAAAAGATATTCTTAATAAAACCTGCAAGAGATTTTAATATTTTACTTCAATTTAATTGAATTAACCAACGTATTTATTATTTTTTATGTTCAATCGCACACAATAAATGAAAACTATACAACATTTATATAAACAATATGTTTAGGTGTGTCTTCGCTAGCTGTACATCGACTAGATGTATTACTGCCTTAATTTCATATTATATACTTATGTTACAAAATAACAACGTATAATGAAATTCAAATAATTTGTGGTTTCGGTACGTAGTTTATTATTAACTAACAGTGTAGTTTTATATTATTCAACCTTTTGTATATAGAATTAGTTTATATATATATATATACAGAGAGCTTTTTTTATCAGTATACATTTCACCTATGTATACATGCAAAAAAAGTCAAATTCATTAATGTATGTATGTTTAGTTGCCTATAACACGCAATTGAACACACATATACCAAATAATCAACTAAACATACACACATTAATCGGTTCAATGCGTTTGACTCGCGTTTTTTGCAGGTATACATTTCCCCTAATGTATACTGATAAAAAAACTCTCTGTATATCTTTATTATTTGCGACAAACACTATTTATAGATAATATTTACAAATCTAAATCATTAAACAAAATGTGTGACTATTAAACTTAAAATGACGTATAATTATTATATACGGATTACTGGTGAATGGTGAAGTTAATGATCGATTAGAAATGGAATGAACCGACTCAAAGGGCAGACACATCCTTTTAAACCTGGGCCCATGTTAAGACACACGTAAAAAAGATAGATGGTTAAATTCTTATTCTAAGGTAACCTCTAAAAGGTTTTGTTTGTCTGACTTAAACAAAAAACATACACAGCAAAAAGTTGAAGTTTTTTCTAACGTATCACTCTTCTCGTCATTAAAATGCGTTACATCATGAACATTTATATAAGCCTTATATAAATAATTACTTTTAATTATTGCTATGAAAACAACTCATACTATGAGCTTCTTTCTCGCAATTAAACGACGTCGGATATCTTGATAGTTTGTATTTTTTTTCTGCTTAAATGCTGAATTTAAGGCATTTTTGAATTAGCCAGTAATAAAATCTAAAGAACACTAATATCGTTAAAGTTGGTGTTATAAAACTAATTGCTATATTAAAAAACTAATTGAATATCGTATTTCGATAATTCTTAGTAATGATTATATGAAAAAAGTAATGATGATAAAAAATCAATCAGGATTACGTTCATTCAATTAGTCAAACCAACAAATACACTCGACTCGAGAAACCATTGAAGTAATTACATCATGTGGATAACACTTGCCGAGTCCCTCGGAATGAACTTGCAAATTAGTAGTAAACTCATCGAAACTTGCACACTTACACTCGGATTTACAGGCGTGCATTCAGTTTATTTCGTTGTCGTAACTCTGAAACGCCAATCATCTCGTTCCGGCATTGTTCCCATTGTCATTCCGAAGGGTGAGAGGTAAACATCTTTAAACTTGACGAAAACGTAATCAATGGAATTAGACAGAGACACTGATTAATCGCATTGGGGATTTGTATTCGGAGGAGGGTTATAGTGGATTGAATCGATTAATTTTGGTGTTAATATTATTTGCGACAAAAAAGAGGAAATTAAAATAATTTTGATATAAATTACGTGTCTCGGGTGGTATATTAAATTCGCCTTGAATTACGATTTGTAAATCGCCTTAGAATTTACGACAAATGTAAAACGTCAAATATTCGCGTTTTATAAATAAATTACGACTCGCGTGCATTTATGTGCGGCATAAATTTGATAGGAGTTTTATTTGGGGATGTCTGAAACACTGAAATATTGCTCGCGGTCGATATTTACTTAAATGCGTAAATAGTTGAAATGTCTAGACAGCCGGCCGTCACATCCAGTACTATAAACACATGAATCGGTAACAGTATTGTCTCAGAGCAAATAATGGATGTATACAAATATTCATGGGAAATCATAGATGGTATTCATACGTTAATCAGTCATTGATTAGTTTACCAATAGCAGAATGATATAACAATATTATTCAAACAGTCGAAATTTTAGTTAATTCAATATAAAGATTGCGGTTTAGTAGAAAGAGATAGCTATATAGTAAAATGGAAATAATCGTTTGAAAAAAGAGCCATTCTTTTGGATTTAATAATAAGAATATCTATTTACATTTTTATCTACCAAGCATAAGATATCGGTCTAAATAAAAAATAAATCATTAATTTTCGGGTATTACGTCAATTTACTAGTTCAAGTTAGAAAAGAAAATTCTAAGATATAATGAAATTAATAGGTCATGTCTGCTAAGTTATTTGAAAGGAGAGTGAAATCCTTTAAATTTTCATTGCACAAGTTTTTATTAGCAAAAATATAATTTTAAATTTGCTTAATTTCTTCAATTTTCATTGTTTTTCATAATTGTTTTTCACACAAACTAAACATTAAAATAATTTTTAATCCATCTGACGAAATTCCTGATTATTTTAAAATTACTTTAATGTATAATACAATATTGTTCATTGATAACAACTGCAATCTAACTCGAATTAGTGATTGCCAATATTTATATAGCTATATGAGAGTGTCGGGGATAGGTTGCAGGAATGCATCAATGCCGAAATTGGATATTTTGAGCATCTTCGGAATTAAATATGTAATTAAAAAAATATATAATAAAAATATTGCCGTATACCCACTTTTGGGCCAGTCTGTATACGCTCATTTAATTTTTATCTTATTTTGTAATTGTATCCATTGATAATGATGACTTTAAGATCGAAATATACGTTTGGCATAAATAAACATCCAGGAAGGTTTATATATATATATATATATATATACATATATATAAATTCTTTATTGGCAGATTATTTTTAACAAAGTAATAATAATAAATAAATACAATAAATAACTAACATAAAAATAAATTCTTCTGCCAATTGGCTATCGACCGTTGGTCTTTCCGCCTGAAGGTTTATATTATTTTATTTAATGTTAATGGTTCCAATTTTGAACTTAATTAAAAATTGTTATCTTAGGTACTTAATTCTAGAAATCGCCCTATGATCCAAATAAAAATTAGTTACAATTTCAAATTGGTTGCTTTTAAATTTTTTTAAAGGACAAAAATGTTCACTTTTATTCTGAAGATTCGTCCATTAAGAATTTTCTAAATAAATAAAAAATAAACAAATTTCTAATGAAATAATCATAATTGTGCGATTATTATTCGAATACTCGGGTTATATTTAGCTAATTGTTCCCCTGGGCATTTTTTACAGAACCATATATGATTGTTCAATGTGGAACGTTTGACAAGGTTTATATTCTTTTGTAATGATTGGTGATGCTCTATAATTGCATAGGCATCAGAAATGAATATGGGGATAAATGAAGAATGTTAATTAATATATGTGCTCTTATATACAAAAAAAATAAATGAAAATAATAAACCACAGTTTCGTTAAGCTTTTATTAAAAAATTCCTTTTCCTTACAGCCATTTCCAGTATTGCTTGTTACGAAATCGTATATGTATGTATATTATAAAATTTTTACGTGAAAGGAATTCGCGCAAACATCTAGCTCCCATTCTCCCTGAACATTAAATCCTCTTCAATAATAACGAGACTAGTTCCGCAACTCGCTGGCAACAACCTCGTTAAGCCAACGTTCATTTTCATTCCCTGGAAATACAGTTTCGCGCTCGTGTGGGGTCGTTTTTATAGGGTGGAAAGGGAGAACGCTCGTCTGCTGGAAGTGCGATATTAGCAATCGATTGGTGTTTTCTTACCGGATCGGCGACGTCCGTTCGTCCGTCTACCCTGTTGCTTGATTACGCTCTCAACATCTTTTACTCCGTCTGAAATCAATTAGAAATTTTTAGCACTCAAAAGGAATATATGAAAAAATAATGTTATGTGTTATTATTTTTCGTTTAGTTGTAAATATTATAATGGTTATGATTTTAATAATTAAACACAATTTTATTCCTTATTTCACAGTTGTTGTTTTTTTTTTTTTTTTTCGCTGAAACAGTGAAGTGAGGGATATAAATCCAATTATTCAAGTTACACAATTTTACCTCACTCATAAATACGATATTAGTGGTTATGACTGAATGGTAAATTCCGAATTAAAAAGAGTATTTTCAAACTTTATTTGACTCGGTTTCAAATTATTTCAATAAATGTAGCAGACTTTCAATTTTTCGGTGTTTTCTAAATATAAATATACGTAATTTAAGATAAATGTTAATATTTCGTTTAAAATATAAAAGCGATAATGAATAAATAAAACCACAGGATAAAGAAACTCGCTGATCTTATCTGTCCTCACACAAAAACCGACAAATTAATTAAATCCAGCATAAATCCGTTTTATCTAAACCATTAAAACGTCCCTCATCTGATTTAGTAATATTTACTCTAATCTACCGCAATATATCAACATTACTTAAACGCCGGGCACAAAAATACCCCTCTTGATCAAGAACGTGGGCTTAGTCGGCCCTAACGGGGAGATAAAAAGTCCGTCGTGAATTTTATCCACGATAATGTATCGCCGGGACCGCACGCTGGGTCCGCTTATTTCAGCGTGCATTCAAATTACCGCGTCCATACACAAGTAAATTTAAATAAGTGCACTCTCCGGATTTCGCGTCTGAGTGGACGGGAGGGGTTTGTTTTGCCACCCGGCACGAAAGCAAAAATGTATTACCAGCTCGCACATAAATTTAGTTTGTAGTGTACGGAACGTTAAGGTGATGTTATTTATTACGTGCTGTGTCAGAGTGAAGAAACAATAAAGTTTACATCTAGTAAAAATCCGCCTTCCAACCATTATTTTGAAAAATATTGTCTCTGGTATATTCAAATAAAACAAAACATTTATTTTCCGATATAATGAATTAGTGTTGTATTACTTAGAAATATAATAAAATATATAGAACAAAAAGTAAATTCAACTAAGAGGATATTTTGTCCATATAATCATTGCCAGAAGCCATATAATCCATTGTAAAGAAATGGAATTGATTTTTTTTTAAATTTTATATTTAGATAGAATTTTAAATTCTGAACACATTTTTATTTATTTTCACAGATATTTTTTTTATTTACAGTTATTTATTTTTTTTGCATCAAAATTTTTTTGCATTATACAATATTTTATTGATATGCAACAGCAGGTGTACATTATGTAATTCAATGTCCCGCATAGATATTTGCCTGGGAAGTAGTTGTTTTAATGTGCATTTGTTTAACGTACTTACGTAACGTAAGTAAAAAGTTACAGAGCTAAATGTGAGAATAATTTATTAATTATTTTCAAAACATTTTTATTTATTCCAGGATTTCTATAAAATTAACAAGGAAGCAGATTTAAAATAGGGATTTTAAATCTGAAAAAAATACACCATATATACTTATGTATTACTTATACTTATGCATTTCTGTCAAAAATACAATACATTAACCATCACAATCATTCACTTAACAATAAGTTAACAAAAACCAAAGTACAAAAAGGTTAAAACATCAAAAAAACTATGGGGAAGACTACTATATAGTTAACTTTCTTCTTAAAATATCCACATTTGTTGCTTAATATAAACAATAAAACCATTGTTATACCAGGAGGTAGTGATTACGAGATTACCATATATAGTGTTTGTAGATATTATTTCACGTAAATATAGTAAAATTAGTGTAAAATCTATTTATTTATGTATTTACCTGCATCGCAGATAGTGAATTTTGCATTGATTAGTACAAACAAGACACATCAATCGTTGCAGAAATTTAAATAATTATTTGAAATATATGTAGGTCTTAGTCTGTCTTGGCTATCGATTACAGGTCTTTCTAACTATATTAAATTATTATTTAAACGAAATTGTTATTCCTTTTAAATTATATTTATATCTATGAATTGTAGAAATTTTCAATGTACAGCATTGAGGTATAATTTAAATTTAATTAAATAAATAAAGTGGAAAAGAAACATCTCTGATGTGATTTGAACCTACGTCCCCCGATTCCAATCAATGTTGTACATTGAAGATTTATTAAATTATTATGTATAATGTGGACTTATGGCAAAATCTGACAGAACTCAATATGCGTGAATTCGACCTTAGAATCATGAACTATTAATTTTCGAAACCAAGTTTTTTTTATTTTTATTTTACATTGATACACTTAAATTCTTCTAATCCTTTTACATAACTCAATAGCCGAATAAAGTTATTTCACAGTTGTAACCATCCCTGTAATTTTTTCCCTCTAGAAAACAGGGTTGTATTAAAGTTCACAAAACACTGATTAATTCGTGCTTTAGTTTACGTGTTGCAGGAAAGTGCATTAAACTAAGTAGGGCCTCCCATACCAGAGAACTTTTGTCGTGTGCGCACAAACTTCAATTTAATTACACTACAATTTACAATCCCCAATTTACCATCCCTTATAGTTTGTTACATTAACAAAATTAGATAACAGGGAGAATCGGGCGTAAAATTAAAACGATAATCGAGTAAAGAACCGCGGCATGCATGAACGTTTGCAGCGGTGCAGAAACATAGTTACAGAGATTCGAATCGGGAATTATGGCACTGCAATTTTCAAACGTCGCTTATCAGCATCTGATAACGCGGAAATTCCTATTATCGTGTAATAGTGGAAAAAGTGGTGTGTGTGGTTAAAGGTCCCGGTGCAGCGATTTGCGAAAATTCCGGGGGTCGTTTTAATCTACAAAGGGAGCACTTATCGGGGTAATAATTAGGGGCGAGGGAGGGCGATACAGGTCCTGTGAAAATCCCTGGGAGGGATAAAAACGGGAGAGGAAAGCGGCCTCACTCTCTCTTTCTCCTTCTCGCCCTGTTTCACTCCTCTCGTCGGGGCAGTTTTGCAAACAATTGTTCATTTAATGACCAAAGTTATCGCAGTTAGACAACCCTCGCCTAATAAAAGTTGTCAAGACTAGGGGTTGAACATGTGGGCGGTATCTCCCCAATTATGTACTCTACATGTCCTAGCTGGATTACGCGATGGCTTTTCTTTGACCCTTTTCTCTAGTTTTAAACAGTTTTAAATATAAACGCTTTTAGTTTGACTCACTTTTGTTCTAAATTTTCTTTCAATATCCATAAAAATATTATTTTTACATAATTATTATTCTATGGATCATTTGCTCCTTGATTAGAAAACACTATTTTGTTTTAAGTTTCACAGATTTATTGTAGAGAATCGTATCAAAAAATTGTTGCGTTATGCAATATATTATTTATGTGCAACAGCAAGTGTCCATTATGTAATTCAATATCTGGCGAGGTATTTGCCCGAGAAGTAGTTGTTTTAATGTAAATTTGTTTTAAAGTACTTATATAACATTAGTAAAAAATGTCTCAGATGTAAATGAGATAATAATTCATTAATAATTTTTAAGTTTTTTTTGTTTAATTTAGTAAATCTATGTTGTTTTATTTTAATTCATTGAATATTTATTGTGATAGCATACAAATTAAGTATTTGGTATTTATAATATTATGTTTTTATTGTTATAGGTTATTTAAATATTAATGCAGGTTAGCATGTGCGTATGTATATGTTTTTGTTTATTTTGTTAGATTATTTTTTTGCTTGTGTGCAAAAAAGGAGATTCCGTTAAATAAATATATAAAATAAAATTTTAATTTTTTTAGTCTCATTATGTGACCATCAACAGACCTTTCTGTATTCTTGCTGTTTGTATGCAAAATTGTTTATAAACTGGTAACTGGAATACTCACTCGTATAAATGTTGTATTTTATAGTAATGGAAAATTAATTTTATCCTTGTACTCAGTTGTCATATTTTTTTTATTTGTTTTATTTATTGAATTATCAATAATTTTAATTGTATTATATTTAACATTTTCACTATGTAAAAAATGCGTTCCATATATAATGTACTTTAGTATTTTTTTTTCAATACTGAAATGAAATGATTCAATTAATTAAATTCAGTAAAAATATTCTTATATTTGCATTTCCTATAATCAATGAAAAAACATTAATTTAAAATACAAACAATTACAAAATAAAATTAAACATAAAAATTTGTCTATTATTTATTTCAATTTACGTACATGTTTTTGCCCCACATTACGAAACTAAATCATTCCGCGTTCAGGTAATTATATTTCAATTAAACAATTGAACGAATCTGTGTAACTAGTTATAAAACAACATTCACGCAATCACTAATAGAAGCAGAAATATTTTTATTTATAAACTCTGCTCGAGTGAGTTTTCATAACAGTCTATGCTATCCATTTGGGTCGATGTGTTTTATTTAATGTACACAATTAATTAACGTTTTATTAATACGCCAGTTTTGTTTCAATAATTACAATTTGATTTGCGTTATTTGTCTGCTCGCTGTAAAATGTAAATTATTCGTATTTTATTTTTGTTGGTTTGCGTGAGTAATTTATTGTGAAATCTATGTGTTTATTAATGTTTAATTTTGTACATGTAAGTGATAAATATACAATAAATAAATATAATTAATATTTATGTTAATAAATAATTTACATGACGAAAATTTCGAAAAGAGTTATGTAATAAAAGTGGGAACAATCAATTTGTATTAGAATAATAAGCAAAATGAGAGTGCAATTCGAATTTGTTTTAATATAACACCATTCATTATTAACGCGACTATGTTTCTTTGTTTTATATACTTAGTTTTTATAAATGATTAAGATTAAACAAATCAACAGAAGTTAAGAGTGTTTTTTATATATTTTTGCTTTCTCCTGACCCCTGTCCTAGGAAAAGTATTGTAAATAGAAAAGAGTATTCATTCACTTGGTCACAGTTATTTAAAAAGTATTGTCATCGTAAACATTTTTGAATAGCCAATTTCAACGAATATTCATTTTTAATTTCTTTCTCCTACATTTTTTTTATCACACTGCTTGATAAATTAAAACATAAAAAGTTATAAAACGGCTCGAATAATTTTATTGTTAAATAAAATGAAACAAAAATGATTCACATGTTTGCAGTGATTTAATTAATTTTTATTCAGATGGAAAAATGTTTCAAATTAAAGTAGTACATCTTAAAAAATACAACTGTTAATTAAATTTTTCGAAAATTGTTACCAATAAAGTGGGACATTTTGATGATTGTTCACCCTATTATGTTATTACAACGGGCTTCCAAACAATCAATCTCTGTAATAATTTGCATTTTAACTTTTTATTCGTCTGCATTTTTTAATTTCGAAAAATAAATTATTCTGAAACTTTTTTATTGTTTGATATTTTTTCTCCTGAAGCTGAAATGTTTATTACAAAAAAATAGGCTAATTTGATGTATTGTTAGAGATGTGCTGCATTATGCTATTATTTGTCGTGCAACGGAAAATTTTCATTACGTAATCATATCTTTCGTTGGGTATTTGCCCAGAAAGTAGTAGTTTAAATGGTTGTTTGTCATATCTAAAGTATTTACGTTGTGTATTATAATGTTATCTTAATTATTATTTTTATTAATTATTAATTTATTAATTTATTTTTATTTAATTAATGTTAAATAACTGTGACTAAGGTAATCAAAAACTCTTTTTTGTCTGGTTTACGTTCTTCTGTTAGTACAATGTGTCGATTTTTTAACGAAAGGTTTTATGATTGTATATTTTCTGTGGTACGATAGCATCAATATTATTACACTACTAATTATTTTTACAAATTTGTAATTTTTCTTTGTATATTTTATTGTTTTCGTATGTATATCTGTATTCGTATTAACATTAATTTTTGTGTTATTATTATGTATTATAGTTTAGTATTATCCCGTAATTGGCATCAGTTTCTTGTTGAGTAATAAATATATTAGTATTATTTAAATCATTAGTACAACTGTAATAATGCATTTCAATTGCATTTCCTTATTCAAATATTTGAAAAAAATGCGTTTTCCAAAGATGTTTTTCAGAAATTGTATTGATATTTTTGATATAAAGTGGAATGCAATATAAAATCACTATAAATTTACATATCACTAGTATTACAATTTCCTTATGTTTTTTTCGTTTGATAAAATTTAGCTCATTCAAAAAAATATGGAATTCACACCAAAATGAACACAACGTGAAATATATCCCACCTCAAACATCCAAACCTGATTATGGCCATTCATAACCTGATTTACTTGAACGCGGCAGAGCTCAGCGGGTTTTAATTTAATCCCCCGCTGCAAGTTTGTATACAAAATAACAAAAAAACCTCATTTCCACCTTGAGAAATAACGTGCGAAAAATAAAGTACAGATAAATTTATTCCGCACTATCCGTTTCAATTCCAAAACGCGGCGCGTTCCCTCGAGTTAATTTATCCACCACGAGGTTATTTTCTTCTTTTCCTTTTGTTGCCAGAACAAACATTGTTTGGAAAAATGCGAGGGAGGGTCGTAAGTGAGCCGCACACGGGGATGCATAATGCGACTTCGAAATCCGTTTTTTCGGCATTCCGCCGTGGCGCGAATTGTTCGATTCGTATTGATCTGTTGGCATTATATCTGTCGGTAAACGTTTGGGGTTTGCTTGGATTGTTAACCCTTGAGGGAGATGAATTGATCCGAATTTTAGTTTTGCGTCTCTTTGGAGAGGGAGGAAATTGAAATAAGGAAAAGAAAGAAGAATGAAAGAGGTAGAGAGAAAAAAAGAGAGGGAAAAATAAGGAGAGGCTGATAAAGAGAGCAGAAAATGCGAATGGAGGGAAAATTGTAATTTATTCGTGAAAGGGAGTTAAAACTATTGTGAATACAGCAGAAACAAGTTCCAACGTGTTTAATTTATGTACAGAATAGACGAATTAAAAAAATCTGCAGTGATATAAACAAAAGGATTTTTAATATTTAGTTCACTAGAGGTTGTGTTTAACCTATGTCCAACTAAACATTATAAAATTAAAAGAAGTGATAGCATCCATCAAAATTATGTAATTTTAAATTGATTAAAATTAATTAAAACGCAACGTCTCCTCTGAGATCCCCGATGGAAGTGATCGTTAGAGGACGTCAACATAAGTCAAATTGTCACAGTAGCTAAAGAGGAAATAATTTGTTAATTATTTTCAAATTCTTTTTATTTAATTCATTTAAATAACTGTATAAATCTTTTTTCTATTATTATATAATTTTATTTTCGTCATAATTACACTATTAGAAGTTAAAACTTCAAATTTGTGAAACACTTCAATTTTTTTTTCTAAATTTCAGTGTGCTCCTATTTGATATATATTTTATGGTTATTTGAATAGTAAAGAACTGTTTATTTATTTCTGTCTATAGGGATTATGAGACATTATGAGCTTTTAAATTTCAGATCGAATGCATTTCCTGATATAATCAAAAGGCATGAATTATTTTATTATATAAAGTAAAGGTCAACATTTATTTGAAAGCTATTAATTTTATTAAAATGAAAAATTAATATGTTTTCAGACGTTTTAAAAATGGCTTTACATTTGATTGAACACTTCATAAATGAGGAATGAATCCATTTTGAAGAATGATGCTTTGAAAAAAAGTGTACATAATAAAATAGTTAATAAATCCTCTATATTCAATACAAATATTTATTTTTCTATATTTTAATTAACTTAATTATTGCAGCGGTTAACTTCAACAATCATTTTCCTTTTTGTGTTGTAACAT